>OU696494.1:8279029-9643380 GCA_916048165.1 Spilarctia lutea | reverse complement strand
GCGTGCTTAGCGAGCTCGCCTGGCAGCAGAAGCCTCACGGAGGTCTGCACCTCCCTCGATGTGATCGTGGATCTCTTGTTGTAATGGGCGAGACGCGACGCTTCGGCGGCGATACGTTCGAAAATGTCGTTCACGAACGAGTTCATGATAGACATCGCCTTACTGGAGATACCGGTGTCAGGGTGGACCTGTTTCAGCACCTTGTAGATGTAGATAGCGTAGCTCTCCTTCCTCTTGTGTTTCTTCTTTTTCTTGTCGGTCTTCGAGATATTCTTTTGGGCTTTGCCAGATTTCTTTGCGGCCTTACCGCTTGTTTTGGGCGGCATGGTGTATGTATTATACAATATATAATATACTATATAGACGAATTGATAAGTTGGATGTACACAACCGACCGTTCAATTCCGGTGTACGGACACTAAGTGAGCGCTCGCAGTGTTCGTATCGTTCATATATACGTATATTCAATCGAGTACGACACACTCCAGAACACGTAAAACGAGCTCTACAATGCCGTCTCGACAATAAAACGAGTGAGACAGACTCACGTAGATGAGTTCTAACCTTCGCGGGATATACAATCTCATAACCGATGAACGTGGGTGGTGCATTCGGAATGCAGTCAACAATGTACGGACTCTCCTATCAATCTATCTCTTATTATTATTATTATTATTATAAACTATCACTTGTTCTTCTTGTACACACATAATGTAGGCAGGCAGGCACATTCCTTTGAAATGTAAAACCACAACAATTATTATGTACACAATATCACCACCACCTTTTGATTTAGTGCTCAATTTAGGACTGTTGATGAAATATCGATATTTATTACTAATATTTTTTTTTTTTTTTTCGACTATATATCGATAGTTCGATATTAAAATGTAGATATCGAAGGTCGATTTTTGTTAAAAAATAAAAAATTAAAAAAAATTACCTGTACCTGGGCCAGTTATTTTATTTTATTTATTTATTAACACTTCCTGCATTAAATTTGCACGAGGCGGACTTAATGCCGAATGGCATTTTCTACCAGTCAACCTTTGGATGGTTTAGTAAAGGACGTGGCAGGTGCATTTGTCTCATGTAGAGGAGTTATGAACAATATATATATAAGCATTGGCATAGATAGTTTTACATAGATACATGTACAAATTAATAATTATATAATATACATACAGAATAAAATATATAAAATATAAGGTTAAATTTGAGGTAATGAGATTATGAAGATAAATCTGATAGTTGTTTCTTGTAAAGGTCTCTAACTTTAGCCTTGAATGTACAACGGTTTGTTAATTTCCTGATCTCAAGTGGGAGCGCATTCCATAATAGAATAGATTGGACAGCAAAAGAAGAATGGATGAGAGAAGAAGTGTGTGTTGGACATAAGAGTAGAAGATTATTAGTGGAGCGAAGATTTCTGTCATGGTTGGAACATAGCAATTTAAGCTGCGAAGTAAGATAAGTGGGAGTCATAGGATTATTTAAAATGGAGTGTAGGGTAGTCAGGGCCCGCAAGCCACGGCGCTGACGTATAGGTAACCAAGACAGCTGAGTTCGATAGGCAGAGACATGGTCGTATTTACGTAGATTGAAGATGAACCGAATGCAATTATTGAGAAGTCGGTCAAGTTTGTTGAGTAGATCTGCATTCAGGTCGAGGTAGCATACATCACAGTAATCGATAACCGGGAAGATCAAAGCCTGTACGAGCATTAATTTAGTGGTAGGTGGAAGGAAGTTCTTGAGCCGATATAATGATCGCAAGGTTCCAATCACCCTTTGGCTTACGTTCCCAATTTGTGGCCTCCAGGTGAGGCTCGAATCAATCCATAATCCTAGATCTTTGACAGATGAACTGAGCGGTATAATGTTGCCGTTATAGACAATCGGCGGCAGTTTAGACGTATCGACTCTGATTATCAGTCTAGGGCTACCCACGATAATAGACTGACACTTCGTGGGGTTGATACTAACGCCGAACCGCCCAGACCAGTTTTTGATTGTCTCCAAATCACTGTTAATATTATCTATACCTTCTGCCAAATGATCGAGGCTTGTTTGCGAATAAATTTGTAGGTCATCTGCATACAAATGATACGCACACTGAAGGTCGACTGTGATGAGATTGATAAACATCGAAAATAAGAGAGGAGATAAAATGCCACCCTGTGGAACACCGGCAACAAGGTCACGCCAGCTTGATGATGATTCATCAATACGGACCGACTGCCGGCGTCCACGAAGATAAGATGAAAACCATTCCAGAGCCTCGGAGGAGATCATATAATGAGCAAGGATAGATAAAAGGATATCGTGGTCAACCATGTTAAAGGCATTGGAAAAGTCAATCAGGACTAGGACAGTAATTTTAGCGTCCTCCACACCATTCCTAATATCGCTGGTCATTTTAAGCATAGCCGTGGCTGTGCTATGCCCAGGTCTGAATCCTGATTGAAAGGGGCTGAGGATATTGTGTTGATGTATAAACTTAGAGAGTTGTTTATGAACACACGCCTCTAGTGCTTTGGATAGGAAAGGGAGGATTGCTATGGGTCGGTAATGGCTCGGGAGTGAGGGATCAGATATCTTTGGAATAGGGCGAATGTATGCCCTACGCCATGCTGTTGGGAAATGACCAGAGTATAAGGAGAAGTTGATTATGTGCGAAATCGCAGGAAGAAGATGGTCCAATATAGTGATGATCATAAGGCGACTTATTTCGTCACAGCCCACAGCTTTGGATGTAATTTTAAGGATGGTTGTTTTAATCTCATCCGAAGCAACCGGAGAAAATGAGAATACTTCGATATCCCGCCGTGGAAGCCCAGTAATATAATCCAAAGTTTGACATTTAGTTTGAGACGACATTAAAGGAGATGTGGTGAAATGACGATTCATGTCGTCCAAGCCAATAGTTGTAAATGTACTGGCACGGTGAACCTTACCTACACCCAAAGTCCCAAGGAACTTCCAGATACAGGCAGGCGTGGAAGAAGATATGTTTTGAAAAATATGGTGGCGTTTAGCGTTGCGTATCATTTGATTGCATCTATTTCTTGCAGTTTTGTAGCTGGTCCAATTACTCTCGCACCGATCTTTTTTAAATTTACGAAAGGCTCGGTCTCTGCGGCGCATCGCCATTCGTACATCCTCGGTTAACCACGGTGCCGGCGCGTGTTTCACCTTGATCCTCCTCACGGGTGCATGCTTATCATATAAATCGTGAATAAAGTCATTAAACACCTGAACCTTGTCATCGATAGTAGCAGCCTGCTCCACAGATGCCCATGCAATCGAACTAGCATCTAAGCGCAATTTAGAAATATTCATACGGGCGAAACAACGCTTAAGCAGCACTTTCGCCTTAAGTTTAGGAGTTTTTAGGATATAGGATAGGAAAATAAAGTCATGATGAGAAAATCCAGGGGCAGGGTATTGACCGTGAGAGGATACAAAGGAAGGAGATGAGGTAAGGATTAAGTCTAGCCAAGTATCATGCCCAGAGTTATTGTGGTGTGTAGGTTGAAGAGGAGAAATATGAAAATTGGCAGACTCTATGAGGTTGAGGAGCTTACGGGTACGAGGGTTAACAGAATCAAGGAGATCTGTGTTGAAATCCCCCATGATTATGTGATGTGCATACTCAGACCCTAAAGATTCAAAAACCAATTCTAAATCAGTGAAGTAATCAATAGTGGGAGGGCAGTAAATTACCCCCAAGATCGCTCTCGCACCCTTAAAACAAATCTCGAGAAAAAGGTATTCAGCGGAGTCGCCAGCGCCACAAGAAATTGTGACAACCTTATAGGGTAAATCACTGCGTAAGTAGATAGCTACTCCGCCACCTCTCCGACCAATCCGGTCGTTACGGACGAGAATGAAGCCAGGTAGTGAGTAAGAAGTAGATGGAAGTTGAGGTTTGAGCCAGCTCTCGGAGATCAGGATTGCATGAACATTAACGTTACTGAAAGCTTCTAACAGTTCACCGTGGTGACATGGCACACTTTGTGCATTCAAGTGGCACACATTGAACAGCCGGGCAGATTGCAGGCCAAAGGTGTTCTGAATAAAATCCCCTAGTGTACCTGGGACTGAACCGAAACTTTCATCGTCGGACAATAAGTTGTCATCGTTAGCTGAGTGATAAGAAACATCGTCATCAGACATTTACTTTAAATGAATATATACTGCGAAAGAAATAATATACGATAAATATACAATAATAATATAAACAATAATAAAAATACAAAGTTATAAAATTAAAATATCAAAATTATACCACTATCAATATTTCAAAATGCAACCGTTCATTTCTGAACCATCCGCCAGCCGCCACTGGCACTAGAAAGAAAAAAAAAATAAAAAAATAAAAAAAAAAGAGGAAATTATAAATGATTACAACCTTGTCACTTACCATAGGGAGACAAAAACAGAAAATACATTGTGACAAGTTAAATACTCAAATGATGTAAATCTTAAAACGCCACATAACATCTGCCATTTCCGAACGAATCGTGTAAGTGAAATGAAAAAAATAAGTTGTCAACATGACATTACTGTACAAAAAGGGAAACTTAACATGAGATTTATGTTTTTACATTTCAAATTTAAAACTTGCGGGTAATTATGATATATGGTGCACAAAATCATGTTACGTTCTAAACAATAACAAATGATGATTGTGAGATATGATAAATTAATAGTATGAAACTTGAGAATGTAGGTATAACAAATATATAAAACTAAGCACTCTGATTAGATGTAATGGGCGATTGGTATTAAAGTTATTTTGACCGAGAAGATGCCTTGGCGCCAGCACTGATCGACTTAGCATCTAATACACTCTTTGGGTACTTCGTCATTAATTCATTGAGCTGTTCCGTGGTTACCACCCTATGTCTGGTTCCATCCGGTGCCAACACACAGATGACCCCGTCCTGCGTCCAGCACGCTCTCATGCCGAAGTGCAGGCGCGCCTGAGCAAATGTTGCCTGTCTCCCCTTAGTGAGAAATTCTCTAATAGTAATAGTGGAGCCCTTTAATTTGGTCTTAGCTTTCCAGACAGCTGCCTTTATATTTTCTTTAGTGAAACGCACAAGAATGGGACGGTGACGTTCATTACTTGGACTGCCCAGTCTGTGACAGGCTGTGATTGACTGTGCAGTGATATCCACATTGCCCAGTCTATTGTTTACAATCCCAAGAACAAGTTTTGTACAGTCTTCACTGGTAGCTTCGGAGACTCCTGCAATTAATAAAGCCTTACGACGGTGCCTAGTTTCAATGCTATCTAACATTGATGAACATTCCGCTATTTGTCTCCGCAGCAATCCCAACATTGAGAATATGAGTTCCCTGAAAGTGCGGAACTCTTCAGCAACCTTTGCAACGGTGTCCTTACTGGGTGCACTGCCTTGGATTTGTGCCTCAAGCTCATTCATTCGTTTGGTGAAACACTCCTCAAGATTCCTCTGAGCGGCAGCAATATCAGTTAATTGGGACATTTTGTTCTAAGTTACTGGTAATGAGTTCAGTGACAAAATAAAATAGTTTTAAGCATACAACAAATAAAGTATATAGTGACAAGCTGGCAGATGTTTAACTGATTATTGGATGTCAGGATGCATCACATGTATCACAAACACTAATGCACTTGAGTTACTGTATATAACACTTAATAAACTTAAGAAAATTGAAAGTATTTAAGTTTTACTATTTTTATTTAATTTTAAAATTGGAGCTATATGTTCACTTTTTCTACACCTTCTAGCATTCTTCGAAAAGAGGCAAAAACAGTATATGAAAGGAGATCTTAACCATTCCTTGAAACTCCGCTGACTCTTTCTTTGACATGTGTCTCCTGCCCATCCTTACATATGGCGCCCATACTTGGTCTTTGTGACAAAGGGTCAGAAGTCAAAGCTGAAGGTTTGCCAAAGAGCAATGAAACGCAACATGTTGGGTGTGAAGCGACAGGATCGTGTATTAGAAACAGAGCTGCGTTCCAAAACTAAAGTATCGCGGATGTGGGCAAGAAGACTTCCAGATTGAAATGGGATTGGGCCGGACACGTATGTCGGATGAATCCGGACCGGTGGGCCAAGGTCGTCGAACGCTGGGTGCCTCAGGGGGTCTGGACGCCGACGACGAGGCAGACCCCGTAAAAGGTGGCGCGACGATCTTGACGCATGTCCTAGAGACTGGCCGTAACTGGCTTTGAATAGACAAAAGTGGCTTGCTGCAGGCAAGGCCTTTGCCCAGCAGTGGGACACAAAAAAAAAAAAAAAGAACTACAAAATCGTTGTAAACTTAATCTACCGTATTTTATTTACACTATATTATGTTTTTTTTTTTTTTTTTTTTTCATTATGCCTAGTTTACTTATTATCTTAAAACGAAATGTAATTTATGTACATAATTATATACCTCTGTGGTAAAAAATTACTCTAATCTTTGATATGGAGTATCTACTTTATTTATAATTGTTGTTTGTTGTCACTGTCAGCGTTCACAGCTTAGCATAGTTAACATCTTTATCTCCAGGTTCTATTCACGTCAGCATTGGCTGGTGCTAATGCAATATCAGATCTATCAAAAGAAATAATTGCAAAACACAAAATAAGAGGAAACCACGTCCACCTACAGTAGGCGCTTCTTCACGTGGAGAAAAAGAAATAACTAATCATTATGGGATTAACACGAAGATATGCTCTTTAAAAATATGGTCAATGCCAATGAAATTTATGGCAGAAGTTTTGTTACAATACCTGCTGAATTAATGCAATATTTAGATCAGCCAAATATTTCAAGGTCATCAAATTCCCTGAAATTTTGGATTGATAGTAGGCATTTTACTCCCGTGCTATCAGAAATAGCTGTTAAATATTTAATTTCTTCTTCTACATCTGTAGCATCTGAACGAGTTACTTCTACAATCAATCTTTTAGTGCTCAATCAATACTCGTAGTTAGTAGCCAAACAGCTTAACATATAAAACAAAGAGTATAATATAGTGTAAAGCCCATATATCGAAAATATGATAATTTAAAAATAATCAACACTCCTAGTGCTCATTGCGCGAGTGAATACTTTTCTTATAATAAGTGGCGCCAAAAAATTTAATACCGACGCGCATGCGTACATTCGAAAATTGCGCGAGCTCCCCATTCCTAACGGCTTTTGTGTCGTCGGGCGAGCGCTTATAAACGGAGCCAGTGAACCCGAATACAACTCACTCTATCCGTTGCCGTCGTTCATAGCGCACGTAGCAAACGGCCCTCTCGTATTTTCATCTCTCTCTACAACACACATATATCAATCAAGATGTCTGGCCGCGGTAAAGGTGGTAAGGTCAAGGGCAAGGCAAAATCACGTTCAAACCGTGCAGGACTACAGTTTCCCGTCGGTCGTATACACCGACTGTTGCGTAATGGCAATTACGCCGAGCGCGTCGGTGCCGGCGCACCGGTGTATCTCGCCGCAGTAATGGAATACCTAGCCGCAGAGGTCCTCGAGTTGGCCGGCAACGCCGCCAGGGACAACAAGAAGACCAGAATCATTCCCCGTCACCTTCAGTTGGCGATACGCAACGACGAAGAGTTAAACAAACTGCTCTCCGGTGTTACAATCGCTCAGGGAGGTGTTCTACCTAACATTCAGGCCGTCTTGTTGCCCAAGAAAACCGAAAAGAAGGCCTAATCAGAACACACAATGGCCACAAATTGAGGACAACACCCCGAAACCAAAAAGGCCCTTTTCAGGGCCACCATACATATCGCAGTCTTAATTGATGTTACATTATACTTCGTAAAGACTGTTTCTGTTGTGACACGATAAGTCGAAAATAATAAACCTATTCATATACATATAATGCATGTTAATTAATAATAAGTAAGAAAAATGGTAAATTTTCAGATAATGGGTAATTATCTAATCTCTATCATTGTCTCCATACGTGTGCCCTACTGGAGAGCAAAAAAAAAAACAAAAAAACAGTTTGTCCTCTTGGAATACATGCATGTGTCATGCACGATAAATATGACCAATTCCCTTATTCCAATTTTGTATTTTGAAGTTAAAAGAAGAAAAATATTTATCTATAGTAATTGCAATTTCATATATTTGTGATGATGAGTGTCAGCTATGCTTTAGTTTTTTTTTTATATTTTTTTCTGGTAATGTCATTTTGCACGTACATGTACATTGACTTTTATAGTATACTATGGATGTAACAATGTTGGGTGTACCCCACATAAGTTACAACCATAGTACAAGTCAGTAACGTCAGGTATTCAACAATTCAATGAAAAACGTTGTCATGATACAGCCTTGCATTAAGTACCTATATGCTTTAGCAGACCTTTTGAATACAATCATTATTTACAACGTTAATTAAGTTATTTTTATTACACTTGTTACCCTATCCTAGGTGGGGCTATGGGCTCGTGTGACTCTTTTAAAAATAATCTTATGCTCCGCTTCTTGAAGTCGTGTGACAACTAGGTACTTGACATTTTATGAGGTTTATTGTAATAAATCATTTATATGATATTAACTTATAGAACTTGAATATTTGTCCTTTTATGTTTAGAGTACAGCGGAATGGTTTGTATCTTATTACCAGAGTATCTGTTAAATATCTTTTGGCCCGACCCGGGTTTCAAACCCGAGACCTCTTGATTGGCAGTCGCATACGTCAACCGCTAGACCAATGAGTCAGTTAAATGATAATAATAATAATCATCAACTAAATGCTAGTGAAAATATGCTAATGATACATGTCACATTTCGGCTGATCGTGATAATTATATTGGTATAGATAGATGAGCCGACTACAAACAGTTTTTTCTAATATAAATAAATTAAAAATAATGCCAGTGAAAAGCCCACCCCTCCCATTGCCACTCGCTCACGCTGTCTCATTCGTCTCCGTCAGTCTGTCTCACTCGTTTTATTGTCGAGACGGCATTGTAGAGCTCGTTTAACGTGTTCGGGAGTGTGTCGTACTCGATCGCTTATATATATATTAACGTCACAAACACTGCGCGCCTCACTCAGTGACGGTACTCCGGAATTGAACGGTCGATTTCGTACATCTAACTAATCAATTCGTCTATATAGTAAACTCTAAATATTACACCATGCCCCCCAAAACAAGTGGTAAGGCCGCCAAGAAATCTGGCAAAGCCCAAAAGAATATCTCGAAGACCGACAAGAAGAAGAAGAAACACAAGAGGAAGGAGAGCTACGCTATCTACATCTACAAGGTGCTGAAACAGGTCCACCCTGACACCGGTATCTCCAGTAAGGCGATGTCTATCATGAACTCGTTCGTGAACGACATTTTCGAACGTATCGCCGCCGAGGCGTCGCGTCTCGCCCATTACAACAAGAGATCCACGATCACATCGAGGGAGGTGCAGACCTCCGTGAGGCTTCTGCTGCCAGGCGAGCTCGCTAAGCACGCTGTCAGCGAGGGCACCAAAGCGGTCACCAAGTACACAAGCTCCAAGTAAAAGAAGTCGCGAAACATTCCGTCACCATCAAAACGGACGCCGCAGTGCGTTACACACGTACTTCGGAAAGCAAAGCAAAAGGCCCTTTTCAGGGCCACCAATTTAATCATGTTATATAAATATGTACCATTACATTATATATAATGTTTCTAAGAAATAAACGGAAAGTCGCCTCAATTTTCAAAGTTGCACAGCATATTATATCTGCATATATACAACTTTGTTCAAAACGCATTATATTATAGGTTATCGGAGTTACTCGAATCTTCGAAGAACATCGAGCTAGATGCTGGAGAGCGCTCTTCGAATCTGAGAAAATAAAATACTTGCCGCCATTGAATGATTCAATAAAATATGCTAAGGTATCACTTATTGCAATAAGTTCAGCATACATTATGTTCATATTACAGCTTACATTGAGTTTCATAAAAGTGTCGGTTTGTGGATCGAAAAACGTCGTTCCAACTCTACTCTACCTTCCTTCGACCCGTCAGTGAAAATTTTATAACATGCGTCATAATGCCGATTAATGTATTGACTACAAACTTCTCTTGGTTTAGTCGATGTGTAAAATCGTTTTGCAGTATGATCATCTTCAATTTTGTCGTTTATATTTTTTGAAAGATCGACATTGCTGACCCAAGTGTTCATAGAAAACATTTCTAATTGTGGACTAAAATGTACCGGTAAAATTTTAAGATAGGTACTCATTTATAGAAACCAATAGAGCTACTTTTCTCTGCCTCCAATACGTATTATTTTTAAAATTTTGTAACTCCTCTAATAAAGTTATAACGTTATTTTTCGTTAAAGATTTCGATGTAAGCCAATATTTTCCAACCAAGTAATATCTACGTATGTGTAAAGGTTGTAAACAGAGTTCATTTTCTATAATGTGTGTAGAGCACTACGCTCTTAATAAATCCTCCTATTAATCTCAAAATTATATCTGTATGACAATATGTACACTCCATTTCAATCCACTAAGTACATACTTTAAAAATGTTGTTTAAAACCATATACATATGTATATATTGTCCTGTCTTTCTGTTTGTTCCGGCTGAATCGATTTTGACGGGACTTTCACCGATATGTAGCCGATGATATAAGGAGTATCTTTGTTTACTTTTCTATTTATTTTGTTAGCATATTATATCTACTACTAGGCTTATTATCATCGGTCTGCTTTTGTTTAACCCGCGGTACGACAATAACCGCGGGATTCGGCTAGTAATAAAAAATCTAAAAGTTGATCTAACTAGCCGATCAAGCTCTCTTTAGTTAGTTAGTCAGAGGCTAGATGGCGTTGTGTGTTTCCACAATGTCTAAAATATTATTGTGAACTTATTTTATTTAAGTACATAAATAAATAACCGCACAATAAAAAATAAAGTCACAGCGAGCACAAACCGTGAGTGAGCTGAGTTTCAGTTTGTAGCGGGACCGAAAGCTGTGAACCCGCTCGCGTTGCACGCTCACGCTATCATATAAAAGCGGCGATTATAACGTCGTCAGTCGCATTTCCTCTCGTACCTTCGTATCGTGAGGACGTCTCGGTCGCATTATCTGACATTCTTAGTGGTTCGTTTGTTTCCCAACAACAAACAGCAGTACAATGGCTCGTACAAAACAGACTGCTCGCAAATCTACCGGTGGCAAGGCCCCCAGGAAGCAGCTCGCCACCAAAGCTGCCCGCAAGAGCGCACCAGCCACCGGTGGTGTAAAGAAGCCGCATCGCTACAGGCCCGGCACGGTAGCTCTTCGTGAGATCCGTCGCTACCAGAAGAGTACCGAACTCCTGATCCGCAAGCTTCCTTTCCAGCGTTTGGTCCGTGAGATCGCTCAAGACTTCAAGACCGATCTGCGCTTCCAGAGCTCTGCGGTTATGGCTCTGCAGGAGGCTAGCGAGGCATATTTGGTCGGTCTCTTCGAGGACACCAACCTTTGCGCGATTCACGCCAAACGCGTCACCATCATGCCAAAGGACATACAATTGGCGCGCAGAATTCGAGGCGAACGCGCTTAATAATACCACTGCAGCTACCGCAACTAACATCATATCATCACATATTCACTAACACACACAAGAACAAAAGTGTATATGTAACCGCGCGCTCTTTGCTTTGGTGTCATTAAAAGGCCCTTTTCAGGGCCACACACGTTTCATATATTATGTATATTAAAATATGTTTGTAATGACCAGAAAAAAGTCACAGTAATAACCTCGATAAGAAATACTATAATATAATTTTTCATATATGTACGAAGCTGACGATCGAAGATACTATTAATATACTGCCTCGGTGGCGTAGTGGTAGCGTATGCGACTGCTAAGCAATAGGTCTCGGGTTCGATTCCCGGGTCGGACCAAATGTTTGTATGATCTGCAAATATTTGTTTCGGAGTTTGGATGTTTCCTATGTATAATATGTATGTATTTACAAAAAAAAAAGTATATAAGTATTTATATCAGTTGTCTAGTACCCATAACACAAGCTCTGCTTAGCTTGGGACTAGACGGCGTTGTGAGTTAGATGTCCAGAATATTTATATTTATATGGAACATATTATAGGTATTTATTAATACTGTTAGTTAGTGTGAATTTAACGCACACACATGGCTCTGCATTATAATTATTGTCCCTATTAATCTTATCTCCATCGCCACGTAATTAATAATAATAAGTCAAGTGTTTACATCTTAATGATGTAAACACGTACGTACGTACATATTAAGTAACTAAGTAGAGTGAGTAGACAGCACTGTATGCAGCAGAGGTACAATTACATCAATGAGAGTACAACAATGCGATGCGATGTAAATGAACCTGTATATAATATATATAATACACATAATATGTTTTAATTATAAATCAATTTATACATGTGTGCACACAAATTTATTATTATTAAATAATAATAATAATGAACAACCAAACAAAAAACCCCAAAGGACAGATTGCATGCATGCATTTGCAACCACCATACGAATAACCGACACTGAATAGAACGCGGTCGGTCGCGCAATATCTGTATAAAAGGGCGGGTATGAACGGCGATGTGTTCATTCGTCATTCAGTCGTCATCGTCAGCCAACGCTCGTCGCTCGCCGTTTAACGACGTGTGCGCGCGCCATTGAAACTTCTTATTCTGTTACTGCCACAACAGCCAACTATATTCCTGCAAGATGACCGGCCGCGGCAAGGGAGGAAAGGGTCTGGGAAAAGGAGGAGCCAAGCGGCACAGGAAAGTACTTCGTGATAACATCCAAGGTATCACGAAGCCGGCTATCCGTCGTCTCGCTCGCAGAGGCGGTGTCAAACGTATTTCGGGTCTTATTTATGAAGAGACTCGCGGTGTTCTCAAGGTGTTCCTCGAGAACGTTATCCGTGACGCCGTCACTTACACCGAGCACGCCAAGAGGAAGACCGTCACCGCCATGGACGTCGTCTACGCTCTGAAACGTCAAGGTCGCACCCTGTACGGTTTCGGTGGTTAATTAGAAGTTCCGAGATATGCGAGAGCGCCGCGCGCCCTACTCACCTACCCAAGAGTACGTCAACCACCCGCGTTACGCAATCAAATAAACAAAAGGCCCTTGTCAGGGCCACATATTATTCGTGTGCTCGCTTATGCTGTGTAGCATGTTTCTATTGAACTACAAGTCCTAGTTATGTTATTTTATTTATTATCCATATCCATATCCATAATATAATATGATGACTCTACAACTAGAATATACGTGATAATGGGTTTTCGACATGAGAAGAATTCGATCGAGATAGGTATGAAGAAGAAAAAAAAAAAGAAACCTTTCTAGACAACATACAAATTACGAACTTACAATGAAAGGTAATGTTATCGATGACATATACGAATCCTTGATGAAAATTTTGTCATCTTCTTGATTTTGAACCGATTTTATAATCCTCGATATGCTTACGTATTTTAATGTAAGTTTATAATGTAGCAGCATGTTCTCTTCTCTTAATCTGCTGGATCATCAGTATGATCATCGTCATTTTGATTATCATTATCGTCATCTCAATTCTGATTGCCTAAATCAATTATTTCAGCATCAGTTACCTAATGTACCTATATAGGTAGCTAACAATAATGAACAAATCCAAGTGAGAGAGAGAGATTCCTTTTTAATTTTATTGCTACGAATTCGGGGTAACCACTTATGGAGTTTGCGTTTTTTAATTCGAGCTTTTGAGATTTCACTATATACCTACATATGTATATATATGTTTACATAGTAAATATCCTACGTCTTATCTCATAACTTCCCACGTCGTTTGTATAGAGGTACGTACATAGTATGTACTCACATTGTAAAAGTTATTATAGCTCTATAATAATCATAAACAGGACGGACGAGAGTAAACTAAATAAACAGCCCAATAGGTAAATGGATACAACATGAAAATGTCATCAATTTCAATAAAAACAAAAAAAAAAAAATCGTTGTTGATGTAGAGTAGGAGCGATTGAATAATTGATACACGAACTTCCAACGTCCCTTGTATAGGGGTAATAATATAGGTACGTAGGTACATACTTGTATTGTAGAAGCTATTTTATTGCATTACAATAATAATAACGATATGTTATCATCATCAGCAGCATCATGATCATCATAATCTTCGTCTCGCCGCACTACTGAGTGTTAGGGTTGTTAAGGCAGGCTCGTAGAGTAGAATCGAAAAGTAACAGTTAGGAATTTGTGTTCGTTATTTTATATATAAATTAAATAATAATAAATACTAGAACACTAGTGAACATTAGGTAAGTACATGTAAGTATACAAGTATTGTGGCGTAGAGTATATTATGTGCAGTTCCCTCTGTACCTATCCACTGTAATCCTCAACGACATGTTTCAGAATATTTGTTATGTCGGACGTGTGAAAGTTAACATAAATTAAATATACCAAGATCAATCAATTCAACAGTACGCTAAGAAATGTCATATAATGTGGACATATAAAATAAATTGTATTTTTATATTACCATATACCATGATACACAACACGACAAGCCTTCCAGGTCCGACTCGTACGTCCTCGGTCGAGTCGAGTGAGTAACGTTTACGTGTTTTACGAAGGTTCACTTTTAATCGTTCAATGCGGCCATATAATGTATTAATGACAAAGATATGTTGACACGTTTCAGGCTCGGTATAGTCGTCGTTGTTTTATATATTGTTTTAACGCAAAACGTTGTATATTAAAGAGAAAAACACATTTTAAACTGAACACGAGGTATGCACGGTAGACAGTTGAGAAAATAAACCACAGTGTCTTCTCAGTCGTACGATTGTTTTACGTAAAATACATTTTAAACGTTAGTCACTTTCAATATGCACATAAAAATGTAATTTTGACATTATTTATCGTAATATAAGTATTATAAAATGTTATTTAAACTGATCCGTGTTAGTGAAAAGTATGAAGAGTTCATACGAGAAATCGTCTCGCGACAGAACGGCTCTCGTTACGGTAAACCTCCGTGGTACGTGGGCGATCGGCTACCGACGCATAGTGGCGACATCTACGTCGAAACTCACCTCAACGTTCGTACGTTCGGTCTTATAATTTCATTATTATCTCACTCGTACATACAACTTAAATAATAACAACAATGGCAGACACAGCTGTTGCAACCGAAGCACCCGCTCCAGCTACCGGTGGTAAGAAGACGGCAAGACAATCGGGTGGTGCCGCCGCCGGTGCTAAGAAACCCAAAGCAAAACCCACTCATCCCAAGACATCGGAGATGGTGAACAACGCCATTAAGGAGATGAAAGAACGTAGCGGTTCATCGCTACAGGCCATCAAAAAATATATCGCCGCTCATTATAAGGTCGACGCCGAGAAGTTAGCTCCGTTCATTAGGAAATATTTGAAGAGCGCCGTAGAATCGGGTGCTCTCATTCAGACCAAAGGCAAGGGTGCATCCGGATCTTTCAAGCTGGAATCGAAATCCTCATCGGCCAAGAAACCGAGCGTCAACGCCGGCGCAGGGAGGTTGGCCGGCGGCAAAAAGAAATCAGCAGCGGTGGCATCGAAGGCAGGCGCAAAGAAGGCCACCTCGTCCGCAGCTGGCGCTAAGACGAAAAAGGCCGTCACCGCATCCGCATCGGGATCACCGTCCAAGTCCTCTAAGGCGTCATCGGCGCCGAAAGACAAGAAAGCGGCCGCCGCCAAAAAGAAGCCGGCCTCTAAAAAAGCTGCCTCTTCCGCCATCCCGGCTAAAGCGAAAGCAACCCCCAAGGCGAAGAAGACCGCGAAACCACCCACTAAAAAACCAAAGGCACCTAAACCCAAGAAAGCCGCAGCGACACCCACCAAATCGTCGAAGCCCGCCTCCAGGAAAACTGCCGCAGCCAAAAAGTAAACCGGCTCATCACTGCGCGGTGTGTGAGTGATGGCCGCCTAAGCTATCGCTCGCGTTATCTGCAACTGGTGCACAACTAAAGAGCGCGAGCCACGTCGTTGCGCACACGATAGTTATGTTATAAAGGAACAGAACAACATAATAACAGCACAAAACAGCCCTTTTCAGGGCTAACAATACATTCGTGAACGTGTGTTTATGGCACACATTCGTTTCTAAATTATACCGGAAGTCACCACCTCCATCGAATACCTACTCGTTTCAGTATAACCTTTTAATTAATAATGAATTTAATTAATTTTTTTTTTTTTTTTTCATTTTTTTTTTAAATAATGTAATTTTTGAGGTTTGTTGTTTACGAAGCCGATGCCTTGCGACGGTGTATTTTTTAACCGGCTTCAAAAAAGGACGTTCTCAATTTGACCGTATATATCGCATGCTTAATGGAACATTGACCCATTCATTAGTGGATAGGTCAAAAATGAGTTACGTACAGATACAGGCTTCTGTTAGCCACATCTACCATCTACCCTCTCAGGTATGTCAAAATTATGCATTAATGCCGCTCAGACGATATATCGGTCTCTTTCACGTTTGTGCAATTTCTCAACGTGTTTTCATCGAATAGTGACTCTTACCAGTTTGTGTCTGACACTTATGTGCTGAACATTACTACTGTGTTATCATACATCGACACAATAAATATTAAGTCAGTTTACTACATATTTTAATAATATATTAAGGCAGTTTATCATTGAACGTTATTATATCAACTGAAGCGAAGGTGATGAAAATTTCGAGTAACTTTAAGTAGATTTAAGAATTTAAGATTCAAGTAGATTTAAGTAGAAGTATCTGTTAGATATTGCATGTTTCATAAAGTGTTTACAAAAGATATTGATCTATCATTTTTTCGTCCCAGAAAAAATCAATGTAATTTAGGTGTGCAACACAAGAACTCGACCTCTGAACTCAAAGAATAGCGAAAAGAATCGTATGCCCAACCAAGAAAACTACAATGATCGTTGCAAAATAGACCATAAAAATATATTTCTTGTCTTTGACCTGTAAACTGTTCTGCAACCTCTTAGAGGAAAAGTCAAACAAAAAGTCAAGAAAATCAAAGTTAAATAGTTAAAATTTCATAATTACGATAAAAAAAAAAACAAATAAATAAGATACATTAAATTTGTTATTTTAATCTCCTACTTATGAAAGGTGCTGCAATAGAATTTTAGTGAATAATTATTATTTGTATTTTATTATTGTTGTTGTTGTGTTGTTCAAGTCGATGTGAAGCTCAACATTGCGCACATACCACGGTGCTCCCGTAGCCCCGCGCATGAACCTATTCTGTTTTGTCTGAAGCCTATGGATCGTGTGTTTCGTAATGACTCTACATTTGTGATACAATCCGAGCTTCTAAGGGGGTGATGATATCGAAAATCAACGCGCTCGAGAGCGACTCCAGGGCTCTGTCTCTACTGTTCGTGCTGTGAAAGTTCCACAAGGTGTTTTTTGCGTTAAGATCACCAGCGATGATGACCGAATTACCGAGCCCGAATAGTGAAATGCCCTGAGGTCAACCTCGAGCGCGTGACTATTAGTGGCCGAGTTCGGTGATAGATACGCAGAGACGATTGTGATGGGTTGATGTCTTCTGAATGTTTGAGGAGCTTGGGGAAGGGGGGGAGGGTATGGTTCTTAACTCTGGGAGGCTTGGGTCCTTGAGAGGGCGGTATAATAGTGTGAGCCTGCAACGCGAGCGGGTGCACAGCTTTCAGTCCCGCTACAAACTGAAACTCAACTCACTCACGGTTTATGCTAACTTAGCTCGCTGCGACTGTTCTGTGATTTTTTTTTTATTTTTTTTTTGTGCTTAAATAAAATAAATTCGTAATAATATTTTAGACATTGTGGAAACACACAACGCCCTCTAGCCTCTAACTAAAGAGAGCTACGCTTAATTGTAGCTACTATACTTACCGCTGTTATTTTATATTGACCCTGTGAGCACTCCTGCGTCCCGTGGGACAATTTAAACCTGTAAAACATTTTTTTTCTTTTTTTGTACTTAGAATTTTTTAAATCTGAATTTCGTAAATTTTTAGAGGTTTTTGTCGAATTACTCGTCAACCCCTCATCCCAAAGTCCCCTTTCTTACAGATTTAGACGGCTCTCATCTAGACCCGTCTAATAACACCTCCTTTTTTGAATTCCGGCAAATAACAACATACATTTTTGACATTTAGATTTAATTTTTCTAAATTTTTGACAATTTTTAAGGTTTTAGTCGAATATTTCGTCAACCCTTATTTTGGTAGTAACTTATTATACATAACTAGTTAGATCTCATCTAGATCTACCTAATATTATACATTTTACATAAGTCCGGTAAATAGAAGTTCCAAATTTTTCACATTTTAACTTAAATTTTGGTATTTTTTGAGGTTTTTGTCGAATAACTCGACAACCCTTAGTCCTAAAATTATAATTTTTGCATTTTTGGAAAGGTCTCACCGAGACCCGTCGAACGACACCCCATTTGTCTAAATCGGACAAGTGAACTGTCAAAAAATCAAAAAAGTCTCGTCAAAATCGATTATAAAGATTAGCCGGAACAAACAGAAAGACATACTAAAATTTAAAAAAATGGTGTAGTACCGTACCGCGGTTTTTTTAATATTACAGACATTCCAATTTTATTTATTCGTTTAGTTCACTCATACATATATAATTATTTAGAACGGACAAAAACGTTTATTCCGACATACACAGGACAATAATATATATGTATGGTTTTGAACAGAGTTAAGGTGTATATATGCAGATATAATATTATGCTGTGCAATTTTGAAAATTGAGGGACCGAGCTCGGTGGCGACTTTCGTTTGTTTTTTAGAAACATTATATATAATGTAACAGGTACATATTTTTATAACATGAAAAAATTGGTGGCCCTGAAAAGGGCCTTTTGCTTCACTTTCCGAAGTGTGTGTGTGTGTGTGTGTGTGTAACGCACTGCGGCGTCCGTTGTGATGGTGACGGAATGTTTGGTGGCTTCCTTACTTGGAGCTTGTGTACTTGGTGACGGCTTTGGTGCCCTCGCTGACAGCGTGCTTTGCAAGCTCGCCTGGCAGCAGAAGCCTCACGGAGGTCTGCACCTCCCTCGATGTGATCGTGGATCTCTTGTTGTAATGGGCGAGACGCGACGCCTCGGCGGCGATACGTTCGAAAATGTCGTTCACGAACGAGTTCATGATAGACATCGCCTTACTGGAGATACCGGTGTCAGGGTGGACCTGTTTCAGCACCTTGTAGATGTAGATAGCGTAGCTCTCCTTCCTCTTGTGTTTCTTCTTCTTCTTGTCGGTCTTAGAGATATTCTTTTGGGCTTTGCCAGATTTCTTGGCGGCCTTACCGCTTGTTTTGGGGGGCATGGTGTATTATTTAGTATAGACGAATTGATTTGTTAGATGTACGAAATCGACCGTTCAATTCCGGAGTACCGACACTAACTGAGGCGCGCAGAATTAGTGACAGAGTATATATATATAATCGAGGACGACACACCCCAGAACAAGTAAAACGAGCTCCACATGGCGTTTCGCCAGTTAAACGAGCGAGACAGACTATTGAAGATGAATGAGACAGCGCGAGCGAGTAGCAATGGGAGGGGTGGGCCTTTCACTGGCATTTACCTAATGATGATGATTATTATTATTGTTATTTCATATTAGGAAAAACAGTATACGATACCAAGTACAAAACATCCATAAAACCTGTATTGAAATCACCACCAATTAGCTGTAGTTAATATTTTCTAAAATAAGTAATTACCTAATTAAATTTACTTAAATATTAAGTATATTGCTTTGTATTGGATCCTCCGGATGCGGCTATCGTAATTTAGTCACAGATAAGTGTCCATAATGAAGAAACAAATATGCGACGTGTTATTTAGTACTGTTATGCATTGTGCAACACAAATATGGATATTCAACAGATACTCTAGTAATAAGATACGCACCACCCAAAGAGCCAAGGAGCGGAGTACTCTAAACACAAAAGGACAAATATTCAAGTTCTATAAGTTAATATTACATAATATTGACTGCACGGTTGGCCGAGTGGTTTCAACGGTCGCCATGCCGCTTGCTACTGCGCCATGTGTCTTGGGTTCAAATCCAACGCGGCACAACACTTTGTGTGATCCACGAAGTGTTTAAAAAAAAAAAAAAAAAAAAATCGTTTCGGATGCATTCCATCAAAATATGATATACATCTTCAACTTTGTTACAAATTGAGCATTTGGGAGAACCAACCTTACCAATTAAATATGCAAAGCTGTTTAGTGGGATATGTCCAGATCTAAGTCTGAGAGCGATGACTATGTCTGACCTGCTCATATTAGCTTGATCGATCCATACATGTTTCATAACAGTAGGCTGAATGGTTCGGTACCCAAATACCTTTAGTCAGCGATCTTTTATCAAAGTATTCTGACCATAGTTGGTAACACCGATCTTTAACTACATACAATAAATCAGAATAATATGGCACGCATGCAAAATTTAAACCATCAACAAGAGATTCTTTAGCTAGTCTAGATTAAATAAAGCTTGATTATTATTAATTTTCCTACATTACATTAATAGGCTATTATTTTCGACTCATCGTGTCACAACAGAAACAGTCTTAACAATGTATATAATTAGGACTGCGATATGTATGGTGGCCCTGAAAAGGGCCTTTTTGTTGAAGGGTTTTTGTCTTCAGTTGGTGACCTTTGTTTTAAATTAATCCATTAGGGTCTTTCATATAATATTACTTGCTGATCAAGCCTTCTTTTCGGTTTTCTTGGGCAATAAGACGGCCTGAATGTTGGGTAGAACACCTCCCTGAGCGATTGTAACACCGGAGAGCAGTTTGTTTAACTCTTCATCGTTGCGTATCGCCAACTGAAGATGACGGGGTATGATTCTTGTCTTCTTGTTGTCTCTGGCCGCGTTGCCGGCCAACTCGAGGACCTCAGCTGCTAGGTATTCCATAACTGCGGCGAGATACACCGGCGCGCCGGCACCGACGCGCTCGGTGTAATTACCATTACGCAAAAGTCTGTGTATACGACCGACAGGAAACTGTAGTCCTGCACGGTTTGAACGCGATTTTGCCTTGCCTTTGACCTTTCCACCTTTGCCGCGGCCGGACATCTTGATTGATTGGTGTCTTGTAGAGATATACGTGAATATGAGAGAGCCGTTAGTTGCGTGCTCAAGGAGCGACAACTACGCATATACTGAGTTGCGGGAAACTTTTTTTTTTTTTTTTTGTATGGACTATAGCTGTTGGCCTTAGGTGGCCTCTACAGCTTTACGCGGGCTATTTGGTGAGCGCTGAGGGCTCTCAACCGGTTGTTCGTTAAGTAACATCGCCCAAGGGTACCCCCTGCGGGGTACGGACCTCGGCTTGGGGCGTTACTGACTAACTTGGGTGATCAAGATTGTGTCTATGGGATGGCGCGACGCGTATTTCGACCCCGGCGGCGGGGTCGAAACCGTGGGCTGTTTGTGTTGGCGCGTGCCGCGGACGCTCTACGTTGAGCGATGGTGATGTCGTCGTCCGAGTCCCTAAGTACGTGCTTGGGCCTACGTACATGAGAGATTGTGCTTGGTGTGTACCTACTAGCCGCAACCACTAGAGGGTTGGGGTGTATCGGAGCAGAGTCAAAATAGCTAAGGGAGCACTGTTTCATGAAATGCCTGATGGTCGGCAGTCGCAAGTCGATGTGAAGCTCGGCATTGCGCACATACCACGGTGCTCCCGTAGCCCGGCGCATGAACCTATTCTGTATTGTCTGAAGCCTATGGATCGCGTGTTTCCTAGCGTGTGCGAATACGATGCTGCCGTACGTCATGATCGGTCGTACGCATGATGTGTATAAAAGGACTTTGTTTTTTAACGATAGCTTGGAGCGTGCGTTCACCAAGCTATGAAGTTGACCTAGTACGAAGGCAGACCGCTTTCGGACTGTCTCGATGTGGGGGCCGAAGGTTAAGCGATCGTCGAGTGTGATGCCTAGATACTTGGCCTGCCTGGCCCAAGGGATAGGCTTACCAAACATTTTGATCTGAGGGATCGAGGGAGCCAGGTTGCGTCGTCTCTTTCGAAACAGCACAGCTTGGCTCTTCCCGGGGTTTACTTCTATTCTCCATTTTTTGAACCATGTACTTAGCTTGTTGGCTGTGGTCTGGAGGTTTTTAGCTATTGCTGAAGTGCTAGTACCTGAGTAATAGACGGCTGTGTCGTCTGCGAAAAGTGCTGTCTGCACAGACCGATGTTTGGGGATGTCGCTGACGTACAGCGTGAAATTGCGGGAAACTTTTTTTTTTTTTTTGTATGGACTATAGCTGTTGGCCTTAGGTGGCCTCTACAGCTTTACGCGGGCTATTTGGTGAGCGCTGAGGGCTCTCAACCGGTTGTTCGTTAAGTAACATCGCCCAAGGGTACCCCCTGCGGGGTACGGACCTCGGCTTGGGGCGTTACTGACTAACTTGGGTGATCAAGACCCTGTGTCTATGGGATGGCGCGACGCGTATTTCGACCCCGGCGGCGGGGTCGAAACCGTGGGCTGTTTGTGTTGGCGCGTGCCGCGGACGCTCTACGTTGAGCGATGGTGATGTCGTCGTCCGAGTCCCTAAGTACGTGCTTGGGCCTACGTACATGAGAGATTGTGCTTGGTGTGTACCTACTAGCCGCAACCACTAGAGGGTTGGGGTGTATCGGAGTAGAGTCAAAATAGCTAAGGGAGCACTGTTTCATGAATTGCCTGATGGTCGGCAGTCGCAAGTCGATGTGAAGCTCGGCATTGCGCACATACCACGGTGCTCCCGTAGCCCGGCGCATGACCCTATTCTGTATTGTCTGAAGCCTATGGATCGCGTGTTTCCTAGCGTGTGCGAATACGATGCTGCCGTACGTCATGATCGGTCGTACGCATGATGTGTATAAAAGGACTTTGTTTTTTAACGATAGCTTGGAGCGTGCGTTCACCAAGCTATGAAGTTGACCTAGTACGAAGGCAGACCGCTTTCGGACTGTCTCGATGTGGGGGCCGAAGGTTAAGCGATCGTCGAGTGTGATGCCTAGATACTTGGCCTGCCTGGCCCAAGGGATAGGCTTACCAAACATTTTGATCTGAGGGATCGAGGGAGCCAGGTTGCGTCGTCTCTTTCGAAACAGCACAGCTTGGCTCTTCTCGGGGTTTACTTCTATTCTCCATTTTTTGAACCATGTACTTAGCTTGTTGGCTGTGGTCTGGAGGTTTTTAGCTATTGCTGAAGTGCTAGTACCTGAGTAATAGACGGCTGTGTCGTCTGCGAAAAGTGCTGTCTGCACAGACCGATGTTTGGGGATGTCGCTGACGTACAGCGTGTACAGGAGAGGGGATAGCACTGATCCTTGAAAGACATACTAAAATTTAAAAAAATGGTGTAGTACCGTACCGCGGTTTTTTTAATATTACAGACATTCCAATTTTATTTATTCGTTTAGTTCACTCATACATATATAATTATTTAGAACGGACAAAAACGTTTATTCCGACATACACAGGACAATAATATATATGTATGGTTTTGAACAGAGTTAAGGTGTATATATGCAGATATAATATTATGCTGTGCAATTTTGAAAATTGAGGGACCGAGCTCGGTGGCGACTTTCGTTTGTTTTTTAGAAACATTATATATAATGTAACAGGTACATATTTTTATAACATGAAAAAATTGGTGGCCCTGAAAAGGGCCTTTTGCTTCACTTTCCGAAGTGTGTGTGTGTGTGTGTGTGTGTAACGCACTGCGGCGTCCGTTGTGATGGTGACGGAATGTTTGGTGGCTTCCTTACTTGGAGCTTGTGTACTTGGTGACGGCTTTGGTGCCCTCGCTGACAGCGTGCTTTGCAAGCTCGCCTGGCAGCAGAAGCCTCACGGAGGTCTGCACCTCCCTCGATGTGATCGTGGATCTCTTGTTGTAATGGGCGAGACGCGACGCCTCGGCGGCGATACGTTCGAAAATGTCGTTCACGAACGAGTTCATGATAGACATCGCCTTACTGGAGATACCGGTGTCAGGGTGGACCTGTTTCAGCACCTTGTAGATGTAGATAGCGTAGCTCTCCTTCCTCTTGTGTTTCTTCTTCTTCTTGTCGGTCTTAGAGATATTCTTTTGGGCTTTGCCAGATTTCTTGGCGGCCTTACCGCTTGTTTTGGGGGGCATGGTGTATTATTTAGTATAGACGAATTGATTTGTTAGATGTACGAAATCGACCGTTCAATTCCGGAGTACCGACACTAACTGAGGCGCGCAGAATTAGTGACAGAGTATTTATATATAATCGAGGACGACACACCCCAGAACAAGTAAAACGAGCTCCACATGGCGTTTCGCCAGTTAAACGAGCAAGACAGACTATTGAAGATGAATGAGACAGCGCGAGCGAGTAGCAATGGGAGGGATGGGCCTTTCACTGGCATTTACCTAATGATGATGATTATTATTATTGTTATTTCATATTAGGAAAAACAGTATACGATACCAAGTACAAAACATCCATAAAACCTGTATTGAAATCACCACCAATTAGCTGTAGTTAATATTTTCTAAAATAAGTAATTACCTAATTAAATTTACTTAAATATTAAGTATATTGCTTTGTATTGGATCCTCCGGATGCGGCTATCGTAATTTAGTCACAGATAAGTGTCCATAATGAAGAAACAAATATGCGACGTGTTATTTAGTACTGTTATGCATTGTGCAACACAAATATGGATATTCAACAGATACTCTAGTAATAAGATACGCACCACCCAAAGAGCCAAGGAGCGGAGTACTCTAAACACAAAAGGACAAATATTCAAGTTCTATAAGTTAATATTACATAATATTGACTGCACGGTTGGCCGAGTGGTTTCAACGGTCGCCATGCCGCTTGCTACTGCGCCATGTGTCTTGGGTTCAAATCCCACGCGGCACAACACTTTGTGTGATCCACGAAGTGTTTAAAAAAAAAAAAAAAAAAAAATCGTTTCGGATGCATTCCATCAAAATATGATATACATCTTCAACTTTGTTACAAATTGAGCAGTTGGGAGAACCAACCTTACCAATTAAATATGCAAAGCTGTTTAGTGGGATATGTCCAGATCTAAGTCTGAGAGCGATGACTATGTCTGACCTGCTCATATTAGCTTGATCGATCCATACATGTTTCATAACAGTAGGCTGAATGGTTCGGTACCCAAATACCTTTAGTCAGCGATCTTTTATCAAAGTATTCTGACCATAGTTGGTAACACCGATCTTTAACTACATACAATAAATCAGAATAATATGGCACGCATGCAAAATTTAAACCATCAACAAGAGATTCTTTAGCTAGTCTAGATTAAATAAAGCTTGATTATTATTAATTTTCCTACATTACATTAATAGGCTATTATTTTCGACTCATCGTGTCACAACAGAAACAGTCTTAACAATGTATATAATTAGGACTGCGATATGTATGGTGGCCCTGAAAAGGGCCTTTTTGTTGAAGGGTTTTTGTCTTCAGTTGGTGACCTTTGTTTTAAATTAATCCATTAGGGTCTTTCATATAATATTACTTGCTGATCAAGCCTTCTTTTCGGTTTTCTTGGGCAATAAGACGGCCTGAATGTTGGGTAGAACACCTCCCTGAGCGATTGTAACACCGGAGAGCAGTTTGTTTAACTCTTCATCGTTGCGTATCGCCAACTGAAGATGACGGGGTATGATTCTTGTCTTCTTGTTGTCTCTGGCCGCGTTGCCGGCCAACTCGAGGACCTCAGCTGCTAGGTATTCCATAACTGCGGCGAGATACACCGGCGCGCCGGCACCGACGCGCTCGGCGTAATTACCATTACGCAAAAGTCTGTGTATACGACCGACAGGAAACTGTAGTCCTGCACGGTTTGAACGCGATTTTGCCTTGCCTTTGACCTTTCCACCTTTGCCGCGGCCGGACATCTCGATTGATTGGTGTCTTGTAGAGATATACGTGAATATGAGAGAGCCGTTAGTTGCGTGCTCAAGGAGCGACAACTACGCATATACTGAGTTGCGGAAAACTGATGCCGATCTTTTTATAAGCGTTCGCCCGACGACACAAAAGCCGTTCGGAGTGGGGAGCTCGCTGAAATGTCGAATGGAGCAGTGGATACAAGAGGACGATATTATGATGCTACACGATTTACGATGGTTGACGCGTTAATTATTATTATTCTCTTTATTTCATTTATATACATATATATTATTATTATTTTTTTTAAATAGTAAACCACCGACCTCGTCGTGCCACAAAGACAAGAACCTCCTCATTATATACGTGCCTTGTGTATCAGACCCTTGATCCAGCCCCTTAAGGTGTTGGTCGAGGCTCTTGCCTATCAATCCATGAGCAGATATGACTATCGGAACAATGATCGCAGAATTCCACATTCCACATATCGACAATCTCGTGAGATAATATTATTATAAATCCAAATATTTTATTTATTTATTAACTTTGGGCACATGAAGTACAAAGGCGGACTTAATTTTTACGGATTAGACAAAAAAGCTAATAAGAAAAGAAAAAATGAAACGCCAGAGGAGCGCAGAAATAAATTGTCGGTGTCGATTATGCGAACTTAAATATCAAATAGATTAACTAACGAAATTCAAAAAGACCGTGACCATCGCTTTTCTTTGATTCATGAGCGACGATCAAATGAATCTGCTACACAGCATTCTCAACGATTAAGTTAACAATAAAAGTCAAAGCTCAAATACAACGTGTGCAAGACGCAGGCCCTTCTTACCGGCAGCTCACACCTGCCCCCGAAACACCACCTCATGGGCGAAGAAATCCCGTGGTCACCAACCGTCAGGTACCTGGAATTAACCATCGACAGAACTCTGTCCATGGCGTCGCACGTCGACACCGTCGCCACCGTCGCCACCAAGGCACATTTGGCGAGATCAAAGCTGCGTCCCCTGCTGTCCTCAAAACTTCCCACCCGAGTCAAACTCAGGATCTACAAAACATATATCGGGGCCTACGCATGACGGTCGACGCGCCCAGGTACCTGAGGAATTCCACCATCTACCGGGATCTCAAGTGGGAACCGATAGATGCCTTCATAAAAAGACTGGACACGGGAATGTTTGAGAGAGCAGATCGCTCAACACTCCCCCACCTATCCGGCATAACTCCTATGCCTCACCCGGACGCGACACTACTGATCCGAAGACGGCTGAAACGCCCCGCTCGGGAGCTCATTACGGCTCCCTCGAGTATGACCGGCTCATTGTGATGAGCCGCGTGGACTGTCACTTCAAGGCTCTAGGAAGTCTCCCCGCCCTCAACAAGGACGAGATGAAATCAGCAGCACAAGATAGTTACTTCAAACCGTTGAGGAGTTCCCTGAACTGTCCTTCGTCTTTATCATCCAAATCCTAATGACAGTCACAACCCATCTAATTGTAAAGTTCTTATCAATACAAATTAATCAATCAAGCAGAAACACAAGGTAGCTGCTGTGAATCGTTGAGGAGTTCAATCGACTGTCTCTCGGCTCCATCGTAAGATCTACTCCAGACCTTTATTAAATTATAGTGCTTTAATAAAATACTTAATGAAAAAAAAACTTACAAACGCACTAGTCGCCCCTACGATTTTTGAAAGTTCCCCTCGATTTCTCTGGTCTGCCATCATCAAAAATATCTTCTTTCCAACAAAAAAAAAAAAATCAAAATAGGTTCATAAACGATGAAGGTTCGTATCCGCGAACAAACCTAAAAAGCATAATATATACGGTCAAATTGAGATCGGTCTTTTTTGAAGTCGGTTATAAAAACACCGTCGTAAGGCATCAGTTTCGTAAACAAATCTCTAATTAGATTATTTTACAAAAATAGTAAAGATAGTATTTATTGTGAATAGAAATCTATAAGGGTCTATAAGATTTTAAAAAAATGTGTTCATAATGTAAAAGTATATTTTGGATTAGCTCTTTATATATATCTATATCTAGGGGATTTCAAAATATTCGTAAAATCGAGGAAATTGTTGCATTTAATTAAATTCGTTATTAATTAAGGTTATACTGAAACGAGTAGTAGGTATTCGATAGAGGTGGTGACTTCCGGTATTGTTTAGAAACGAATGTGTACCATAAACACACGTTCACGAATGTATTGTTAGCCCTGAAAAGGGCTGTTTTATGCTGTTATTATGTTGTTCTTTTCTTTTATAACATACCTATCGTGTGCACGACGACGTGCCTTGCGCTTTTTACTTGTGGCACACGTTGCGCACAACGCGAGCGATAGCTTAGGCAGCCATCACTCCTACGCGGTGATGAGCCGGTTTACTTTTTGGCTGCGGCAGTTTTCTTAGCGGCGGGCTTCGACGATTTGGTGGGTGTCGCTGCCGCCTTCTTGGGTTTAAGTGCCTTTGGTTTCTTAGTGGGTGGCTTCGCTGTCTTCTTCGCCTTGGGGGCTGATTTCGCTTTGGCCGGGACGGCGGAGGCGGCGGCTTTTTTAGAGGCCGGCTTCTTTTTGGCGGCGGCCGCTTTCTTGTTTTTCAGCGCCGATGACGCCTTAGAGGACTTGGACGGTGATCCCGATGCGGTAGCGGCGACTGCCTTTTTCGTCTTAGCGCCGGCTGCGGACGAGGTAGCCTTCTTAGCGCTTCCCTTCGATGCCGCCGCTGATTGCTTCTTGGCGCCAGCCGACTTCCCAGCGCCGGCGTTGGCGCTCGGTTTCTTGACCGACGAGGATTTCGATTCCAGCTTAAAAGATCCGGATGCGCCCTTGCCTTTGGTCTGAATGAGAGCACCCGATTCTACGGCGCTCTTCAAATATTTCCTAATGAACGGAGCTAACTTCTCGGCGTCGACCTTATAATGAGCGGCGATATATTTTTTGATGGCCTGTAGCGATGAACCGCTACGTTCTTTCATCTCCTTAATGGCGTTGTTCACCATCTCCGATGTTTTGGGATGAGTGGGTTTCGCTTTGGGTTTCTTAGCGCCGCCGGCGGCACCACCCGATTGTCTTGCCGTCTTCTTACCACCAGTAGCTGGAGCGGGTGCTTCTGTTGCAACAGCTGTGTCTGCCATTGTTGTTGTTTTAGATGTACGTACACGAGTGAGATAATAATGAAATTATAAGACCGAACGTAATAACGTTGAGGTGAGTTTCGACGTAGATGTCGCTACTATGCGTCGGTAGCCAATCGCCAAGGCACCTCGGAGGTTTACCGTAACGAGAGCCGTTCTGCCGCGAGACGATTTCTCTTATGAACGCTTCATACTTTTCACTAACACGGATCAGTTTAAATAACATTTTATAATACTTATATTACGATAAATAATGTCAAAACTACATTTTTATGTGCATATTGAAAGTGACTGACGTTTAAAATGTATTTTACGTAAAACGATCGTACGACTGAGAAGATACTGTGGTTTATTTTCTCGACTGTCTACCGTGCATACCTCGTGTTCAGTTTAAAATGTGTTTTTCTCCATAAAACACAACTTTTCGTGTTAAAACAATAGATAAAACAACGACGAGTATACCGAGCCTGAAACGTGTCAACATATTTTTGACATTGATACATGATATGGCCGCATTGAACGATTAAAAGTGAACCTTCGTAAAACACTTTAACGTTATGCTCGACTCGACCGACCGACGTGTCCGACCTGGAGGCTTGTCCGTATACTGTAGGTTAATTTAATAATACAAAATATTTTATATGTCCACATTATATGACATTTTTAGCGTACTGTTGAATTATAGATCTTGGTATATTTAATTTATGTTAACTTTCCCACGTCCGACATAACAAATATTCTGAAACATTTCGAAGAGGATTACAGTGGATAGGTACAGAGGGAACTGCACGTATACACTACAATATAATTGGCAAACACTTGTTTACTTACTTGTACTTGTCCAATGGTCACTGGTGGTGGTGTTCTAGAATTTTTTAATGTTTTATTTATATATAATAAAACGAAACCAAATACCTACACAATATATCACGTAACGTTTGATATACACATAATTGTGTACATTTATTTGATTATACAATAAAATTGTATAGATGGATACACACCTTGGTATACGAATAGTATTAAAAAGTTGAAAAAGATAATAATACATCTAAATAATATATAAACATATATGTACCTACGTATGATTTAAAATAACATATTTGTTTCTGTTCCTCTTCAGTTCTACTCTACGAGCCTGCCTCAAAAACCCACTAAGTGCGACGAGACGAAGATTATGATGATGATAACGATGATCATGATAATAATCCGCAAGCGATATCTACGCTGGTATGCATGATTAACCTCTCGTTATTATAATAATGCAATAATAACTTCTGCAATGTAAATATGCACATATTACCCTTACACAAAGAACGTGGGAAGTTCGTGTATTAATTATTTAATCACACCTACAGTACCAGTGGTTTTTATTTTAATGCGAGTATTTCCTTGATGAGTAATACTTATTAAGTAGCAAATGGGTACCCATTTTGCTTTTTACCAAGCTTACTCTCGTCTGGCACGTCACATATTTAAGATTATTATAGTGCAATAATACTGGTAACTTCTACAATGTAATTATGTACATACCTATATTACCCCTATACAAAGGTCGTGTACGACTTCTTACTTGGGTTTCCCCGAACTCGGCAATATAAAATCTCATCAAAAGGGAATCTATCTATAATCTATTGTTTATGAATTGCACATGTGCAATGAGTGAATACGTAACACTAAAGGTTCTAATCTAAAATCACAATGTTTTAATATTGTTCGACGCTTGGATTTGTTCATTATTGTTAGCCACTACATTAGCCGATGCTGAGATGACGATGTGCTTTTTCTTAGCATTGTCATTAACATGATTCATATATAATAATTATACATACTTAAACGTATGTCATTATAACTTGTAGTTCAAAAGAAACATGCTACAGCGTAAGCGAGCACACGAATAATATGTGGCCCTGACAAGAGCCTTTTGTTTATTTGATTGCGTAACGCGGGTGGTTGACGTACGATGTTCGTGTACTCTTGGGTAGGTGAGTAGGGCGCGCGGCGCTCTCGCATATCTCGGAACTTCTAATTAACCACCGAAACCGTACAGGGTGCGACCTTGACGTTTCAGAGCGTAGACGACGTCCATGGCGGTGACGGTCTTCCTCTTGGCGTGCTCGGTGTAAGTGACGGCGTCACGGATAACGTTCTCGAGGAACACCTTGAGAACACCGCGAGTCTCTTCATAAATAAGACCCGAAATACGTTTGACACCGCCTCTGCGAGCGAGACGACGGATAGCCGGCTTCGTGATACCTTGGATGTTATCACGAAGTACTTTCCTGTGCCGCTTGGCTCCTCCTTTTCCCAGACCCTTTCCTCCCTTGCCGCGGCCGGTCATCTTGTTGTTGTTAGAGAATAAGAAGTTTCAATAGCACACGCACACACGTTATTGAACGGCGAGCGCTGGCTGACGACTGAACACCGTTGAGCTCGCACTCGCCTCTTTATATAGAAACGGCGCGAGTGGTGGTAGCCAAAACTTTTTCGACTTCAAATCATCACAAATTTTAACAAAATAGAAACTGACTTCGAGAACTGGACCAAATTGAAATGGGACCACACTGGAAGTGATAGCAAAAAGAAATATATACAGTCGAATTGAGAACCTCCTCTATTTAACCGACCGACCAAAAAAAAGAGGGTATCAATTTGACTGTAATTTTTTTTTTTTAATTTATGTGTTAGATTTTTAAATTATAATATTAAATAGTCGAATCGATTTTGTCGATTATGAGTAGGTACATTTAATTTCTGACTCTGGCAACACGCGAAAAAAAAGAAAAGAAAACAAAGGAATTTTCGGCGGAAATTCAAACAAATGGTTCGAGAACAATCATGAAGAGGCGAGTCAATAATTGGACGCGTCGGAGAAAAACTTGGAATTATAAAAGGTGGAATGGGCGGGTTCGAGTTCGAGGATTTGGTTCGGATCAGCATCGAATGCGGTAAATACTGCTCCATTCAATAATTGCGCGAGCTCCCCACTCCGAACGGCTTGTGTCGTCGGGTGAACGCTTAAATATCAAAAATCTTCGTAGTTGTCGTTCGTTGCGCACGTAACTAACGGCTCTCTTGTATTTACTCTTATCTCTCTGCAAGACTTAAATCGATCAAGATGTCCGGCCGCGGCAAAGGTGGAAAGGTCAAAGGCAAGGCAAAATCTCGTTCAAACCGTGCAGGACTGCAGTTCCCCGTCGGTCGCATACACAGACTGTTGCGTAATGGCAATTACGCCGAGCGCGTCGGTGCCGGCGCACCGGTGTATCTCGCCGCAGTTATGGAATACCTAGCCGCCGAGGTCCTCGAGTTGGCCGGCAACGCCGCCAGGGACAACAAAAAGACCAGGATTATACCCCGTCACCTTCAGTTGGCGATCCGCAACGACGAAGAGTTGAACAAACTGCTCTCCGGTGTGACAATCGCTCAGGGAGGTGTTCTACCTAACATTCAGGCCGTGTTGTTGCCCAAGAAAACCGAAAAGAAGGCCTAATCAGAACACAACACTGTCACAAACTGAGGACAACAACCAGAAAACAAAAGGCCCTTTTCAGGGCCACAATACATATCGCAGTCTTAATTGATGTAAGTTTCCATAAAAAATAATGTAAAGACTGTTTCTGTTGTAACACGATAAGTCTAAGATATAATATAGAAAAAGTAACAATATAATAATAATAAAATTTACTGGGACAGAACAATCTTAACAGATAAAACTATTCACTACAACCTTCCAGATATAACACAGTTCACGACAAAATCACTAAAACTATTTACATCATAGACATAGCAATCCCGAACAGTCATAATCTTCAGTCCACTATTTCAGAAAAACTCAAAATATCAAGACCTAGCAATAGAACTCAAAACCCAATGGAAAGTTAACACAGTACACATACTCGTAGTTCCAATAGTTAGTTATTTCATCAACAGGCATAGTATCTAAAACTCTCAATCAAAATCTTGAACTACTTCACATACCGTCACACTCTTTTAATCTGCTCCAAAAAGCCACCATACTCAATACCTGCCGCATTACCCGTAAATTTCTAACATAGCAGGTCAGACATAGTCATGGCTCTCAGACTTAGATCTGGACATATCCCACTAAACAGCTTTGCATATTTAATTGGTAAGGTTGGTTCCCCCAACTGCTCAGTTTGTAACAAAGTTGAAGATGTATCAACGGAAGAACAGAAATATTTATCTATATTTATGTTTTTTCATATATTTGTGATAGTGTCATTTTTACTTTAATTACTTTTTTTTTCTGGTAATATCATTTTGCACGTACACGTTCATAGAAATGTTTATTATTAAAAGCCTTATATCTATTTATTTATGACTCGTAAACTATGTTATTAATATGTATTCTGATAAAAAAAAGAAAATAATTGTATCCTTACTACTGCAACTTTAATTTTTATAATATACTATGTTGGGTGTATTATTATAATATGCTTTAGCAGACCTTATTAATACAATTATCACTTACAACCTTTAGTAAGTTATTCTTATTATGTTTGTTATTCTACTGAAAAGTGAAGTAAAGTAATGCCCGTCCTACGGCAGCTACGAGCTCGTGAGCCTCTTTTAAAAACAATCTTATGCTCCGTCCTTAGAGTCGTGTGACAACTACTTGACAGTTTATGAGAAATATTGTAAAAAACCATTTATATAATATTAACTTATAGAACTTGAATATTTGTCCTTTTATGTTTAGAGTGCTCCGGTCCTTGGCTCAGCAGGGTGGTTTGTATCTTATTACTAGAGTATCTGTTGAATATCCAATCCGTGTTTTAGATGCATAATGCATAGCAGGTACTAACCGCGGTACACGTAGCATATTTGTTTAATTGTTATGTACAATTATTTGTGATTATGAATGAATAAAGGCAGTGCGGGAAAGGAGCAGTTAAAGGTACTCCTTACAATAATAATAATAATAATGTGATGTTTGAGACCAGCCAACTACATCGGATATATTATAGTCTCTGTTCCCTCTCTCTCTCATAATCCAATGGGACGGTTAACCGAAACGACCGGGATTTAATGGTACGAAAAGTCAATGTAACTGCGAATGCATTCATAAAGTTTCTCAAATCCCGTATTAAGGCGTAATAATAGAGAATAAATTCAAATGGACTGCTCATATTGATACAGTGTGTACGCTGTACTGTATCAACGCACCGTTTTGCCAAAAGTCTGTATACTGAAATATAAAATACCTTAAGGCGGAAGGTATTGTACTATATGGGCTTAGTAGTTATGGACGTACGTTTCAGTCACATTTGCATAAAATATATTCGTTACATCAACGTACCTAGGAAAGTTAAAAAAAAAACAATTAAAATTTTGTAAGATTTACAGTTCACGAGAGATATATTTCTGTTGCTATGGAGAAAAAAAAAAAAAAAACAAAAAAAGATACTTGTAATAGTTAACAACCATTCTGTATAGACTGATCTGACCCTCATAATACTAGGTAAATATATTATTGCCTCATCGAACGTAAACAACTGTACCGGTCAAACGCTACAAATATTTGTACGCCTACCTACCCTGCGCCTATTAGTTCCTGAAGTGCTAATAAATTTTATGAATGAATGAGTTTTATGGGTGTTTTATCTTTGTTGTTGTATACTTTTTTTTTTTTTTTCTAATATGTATAAATAAAAAAAAATATAATAATAATAATCATCATCAACTAAATACCAGTGAAGAAGTGTGCCCACCCCTCCCATTGCTACTCGCTCGCGCTGTCTCATTCATCTACGTGAGTCTGTCTCACTCGTTTTATTGTCGAGACGGCATTGTAGAGCTCGTTTTACGTGTTCTGGAGTGTGTCGTACTCGATTGAATATACGTATATATGAACGATACGAACACTGCGAGCGCTCACTTAGTGTCCGTACACCGGAATTGAACGGTCGGTTGTGTACATCCAACTTATCAATTCGTCTATATAGTGTATTATATATTGTATAATACATACACCATGCCGCCCAAAACAAGCGGTAAGGCCGCAAAGAAATCTGGCAAAGCCCAAAAGAATATCTCGAAGACCGACAAGAAAAAGAAGAAACACAAGAGGAAGGAGAGCTACGCTATCTACATCTACAAGGTGCTGAAACAGGTCCACCCTGACACCGGTATCTCCAGTAAGGCGATGTCTATCATGAACTCGTTCGTGAACGACATTTTCGAACGTATCGCCGCCGAAGCGTCGCGTCTCGCCCATTACAACAAGAGATCCACGATCACATCGAGGGAGGTGCAGACCTCCGTGAGGCTTCTGCTGCCAGGCGAGCTCGCTAAGCACGCTGTCAGCGAGGGCACCAAAGCCGTCACCAAGTACACAAGCTCCAAGTGAGGAAGATACTGCCACAGCCACCTACTCCACGACCACCACAAAATATTTCGTCACCATCACAATCGACGCCGCAGTGCGTTACACACAAACTTCGGTTTGTGTGCGTGCGTGCGTGAGAGAAATCTCCTCGAAAGCAAAGCAAAAGGCCCTTGTTAGGGCCACCAATTTTTTCATGTTATATAAATATGTACCTATATTACATTATATTATATAATGTTTCTAAAAAACAAACGTCTACTAGTCGTATCTCGCATGTAGCTTGTCGAACAACAAACAATACTACGTACGTACCTACTGTACTTGGACACGTCAACAGATAGTGCAGTGCCTAATTTGCTAATGATGATGAGGATTTTTTGAATTATGTGTGTATACATACTTACACAAGTCATTATAATTGAAACTAAATAGGACTATTAATTTGAGATCTAAGTATGTTATTAATTTATCAAATAATTACATAAGTACATCATCACTAATAGTATTTTCGCTGTCTGTCCGTCCCTATGTATGTATGCATGCTTAAATCTTTAAAACTACGCACCGGATTTTGAAGCGATTTTTTTTAATAGGTAGAGTAATTCAAGAGGAATGTTTATATGTATAATACATGCATAAAATTGTAGAGAAACATTGAAAAAAATTTAGAGGTTTCTGATGTGATATACATTGCAAACGCTGACTGCACCCTACGGGATAGACCTAAATAATGTACCATAGTATTGTACACCTTAAAATGGTCTACAAAAAAGTCCGCGATGGCATAATATAATATGTCTATTCATAATAACCATTTTTTATTCCTTTCTTTTTACGACAAATAATGGATTATTTACGAATTGATTTTAAGCAACACATCATTCATCCTTATCCAATTAAATACCTTAAATACATTGAGCATTTAATATAGATCAATATGGTCCCTTGCAGTATCTAATTTAAATGAATATATTCGAAGATATTACATATTTAAAATGCACGTGTCGTGTCGTCCCTGGGTGCATCTGATCTCAATCCACCCGTGCGTAACCGGGGCGGGTCGCTAGTATATATTTATTTATGAATAATCTATACGAAGAAATACGATTGCAGTGTCTGTTTATATTATTAATAAAATAACCGCTTTTTACTACATGCATATTATGTATGTATATACGGTACGTATACCAAAATGGCTTTTTATTTTTCAAATTTATGTCTCTCTTTGTTTCGGTTAAATCGATTTTGACGCAACTTGCACTGATAGGTTGCTGTGCTGATGATATAAAGAGTAACTTAGTTTACTATCTTTTTTTTTTTTTTTTGACCAGCTTCACCCCTCAGCTGCTGGTCCAGCTAGTAATAAATTATAATCTAACAGTCGATCTAACTAGCCGATCAAGTTTAGTCGAGGCTAGATGGCGTTGCGCGTTTCTACGATGTTTGAAATATTATTATGAACTTATTTTATTTTATTTAAATAAATAACTGCACAATAAAAAAAAATATATCACAGAACAGTCGCAGCAGCTAGCTAAGCTAAGTTAGTTAGTTAGCATAAACCGTGAGTGAGTTGAGTTTGAGCATTTAGAGGGACCGAAAACTGTGAAACCGCTCGCGTTGCAGGCTCACACAATGATATAAAAGCGGCGATCAAAACGACGACCATCACTTGTCTCAAGGACAGTATCCCACTTAAGATCTCGGGATACTTTGTCTATCGCAAAGACGAGACATCGCCGAGCGGACAGGCATACCGTGGACTCGCTGTACTGGTGAGGAGGACGGTGGTGCATCAGCCCGTCCAGCCGGGGGATCTCGACACCATGTACGCGCTTGGTGTCGACATCCGTATCGGCGGGGGGGAGATGCGCCTTTATGCGGCCTATCGAGCTCCTCGTCCACATTTCCGGGTGGGCGAACTCCGGGGTCTTCTACACCCCACAATTCCAACCATTGTCGCAGGGGACCTGAACGCCAAGCACCCGGCCTGGCACTGTTCCACGCCGAATGCAGCTGGCAGGCTGATCCTACAGGATGCCCAGGCGTTCGACTATGAAGTCTCCGGTCCACGGGAACCAACCCGAATAGACCCGATCGACTCTAGTCGAGACAACGTCCTGGACATCGTCGTCTCTAAGGGGCTAAGAAACCCCCCATCTCAAGAGGTCCTCGAGGACCTACCATCGGACCATAGACCGGTGTTACTTGTGTTCCGGGAACACGCGACAGTGGTCAGCCCGCCCAAACCTCGCATCCGAACGGACTGGAGGAAGTATCACCAAGAGCTGTCAGAATACAGACGCCCCGCTCTGGTGAGGACTCCGCGGGAGGTCGATGCAGCCGCCGAGGGATTGACCGATGCCATCCAAACCGCGCTTCGGTCTGCCTCGTGCACCATGCCTCCCACCGAGAGGCACAGTCCACTGCCTGCCAGCTTGCAGAAACTGCTGGCTGAGAAGCGGGCAGCCAAGAAGCGGTGGCAAAGGACTCGGCATCCTTGCCACAAAAATATTTACAACAACCTGACCAACAAGGTCAAGTCTGCCTTGTGGGAACACAGGGGCGACGCGTGGGAGGACTTTCTCCTTCATATAGAGGGAGAACTACCTTCCATCCACCGTCTCTGCAGAAATCTTTCTGCAGAACCCAACCCCACGCGACCTTTGCTTGGTCAGGACGGCAGACCCCGCTTCAGGGCCCAAGATCGTGCCGATATAATCGCACATAGCCTGGAGGAGCAGTTCACCCCTCATGAGCTCTCCGACCCGACTTTCACACAGGAGATAGAGGTAGCCGTCAGAAGCTACCTCGAAACCCCCAACACCCAGCCTGAGAGTGAGCTGCTCTTCACCTCGAAAGAGGTCGCCACAGCGATGAGGGCTACGAACCCCCGTAAGGCGTCCGGGGAGGATGGCATCCCCAATTCCGCGCTGCACCGACTGCCCGTGAAAGCCCTGGTAGCTGCTACGCAGCTGTTCAACGGAATCCTGAGATCCGGTCACTTCCCGACCACCTGGAAGCGCGGCCGGGTCATAGTGCTCCCGAAGCCCGGCAAGGATCCCAGGAGACCAGAGAACTACCGCCCAATAACCCTGCTCGCCACAATCTCCAAGGTGTTCGAGCGGCTACTGCTGTCCCGAATCCACCGCCACATACACCCAAGACCGGAACAATTCGGGTTCCGCAAAGAGCATTCCACCACACTCCAGCTGACCCGCGTCCTCGACGAGATGGCTACGTGGCTCAACAAAGGCGGTCACACGGTGACCCTGATGCTGGATATGGAGAAGGCCTTCGACAGAGTGTGGCATGACGGGCTCATCCACAAACTGTCGACGACCACGCTACCACCCGGTATCATCAGGGTCATTGCATCGTTCCTCAACAACAGGACCTTCCACGTGGCTGTCGAAGACGCCACATCCGAGCAGAAGATCATCCGGGCCGGAGTTCCCCAAGGGAGCTGCCTATCGCCAACACTGTACGCCCACTACACGGACGACATCCCGGTAGTTGGGGACGTCAAGTTGGCGCTATTCGCTGATGACGCTGCGTACATGGCAAGCTCCAAAAACGCCAACCATGGTGCACGGAAACTGAGCCCCACTCTTGAAGCTCTTCCGGGCTGGCTCAAGAAGTGGAGGCTCAAATGCAACGTGGGCAAGACACAGGCCCTCCTTACCGGTAGTTCACACCTGCCCCCAAAACTCCACCTCATGGGCGAAGAAATCCCGTGGTCACCAACCGTCAGGTACCTGGGATTAAAGATCGACAGAACTCTGTCCATGGCGTCACATGTCGAGACCGTCATCACCAAAGCACAACTGGCGCGATCAAAACTGCGTCCCCTGCTGTCCTCCAAACTCCCCATCCGAGCGAAACTCGGGATTTATAAAACTTATATCAGGTCACGCCTCACCTTCTCGGGGCCGGCCTGGTATAACCTAACAGCAGGAGCAGCACGCAAGCGACTCCAAGCCACCGAAAACCGGTGCCTACGCATGACGGTCGACGCGCCCAGGTACCTGAGGAATTCCACCATCTATCGGGACCTCAAGTGGGAACCGATAGATGCCTTCATAAGAAGACTGGCCACGGGAATGTTTGATAGAGCAGACTGCTCAACACTCCCCCACCTATCAGGCATAGCGCCCATGCCCCACCCGGACACGACACTACAAATCCGAAGGCGGCTGAAACGCCCCGCTCGGGAGCTCATTACGGCTCCCTCGAGCGGGGCGACCGCGACCCCTTCGGACTTTGACTGCGAACCGCCAGCCTCTCGTAGGCGCATCACCGGTCCCCTCTTCGGAGGGACGACCGGTGGTTCGAGCCTCGAGGCTGGACAACCACAATGACCGGCTCATGGTGATGAGCCGCGTGGAAAATCACTTCAAGGAGCCCAGCGCTCCACGAAGTCTCCCCGCCCCCAACAAGGGCGAGAAGAAATCAAGAGACGCCATCGGTGTTCAGTCGTCAGTCAGCGCTCGGCGTTAAACAACGTGTGCGCGTGCTCTATTGAAACTTCTTATTCTATAACAACAACAAACCACTCAACTAAAAGATGACCGGCCGCGGCAAGGGAGGAAAGGGTCTGGGAAAAGGGGGAGCCAAGCGGCACAGGAAAGTACTTCGTGATAACATCCAAGGTATTACGAAGCCGGCTATCCGTCGTCTCGCTCGCAGAGGCGGTGTCAAACGTATTTCGGGTCTTATCTACGAAGAGACTCGCGGTGTTCTCAAGGTGTTCCTCGAGAACGTTATCCGTGACGCCGTCACCTACACCGAGCACGCCAAGAGGAAGACCGTCACCGCCATGGACGTTGTCTACGCTCTGAAACGTCAAGGTCGCACCCTTTACGGTTTCGGTGGTTAACAAGCTACGAGACCGGCGAGCGCGCTCCCTACTATCTACCACCACCAACACGGCTACTACTATCATACATCGACGCGCGTTACGCAATCGTGTCCCGATATATTATGAAACAAAAGGCCCTTTTCAGGGCCGCATATGGTTCGTATGCTGCTCACACTTATGTTACTACATGCTTTAGCATGTTTCTTTTGAACGACAAGTCGAGCTTTTAACTTAACTCACTCAATATTATCGCCTGAACAAAGTCCACAATTCATTTGAAGGACTTGGTGTGCGTTCTTATAACAAAATTCCTGTCGAAATCTTGAACTTATGTACTAATTAAAATAATGTATGTAATTATACGCAATGTATTTATTTATTTACAATCCTTAATATAATTTATTTAATTGTAAATATTGTAATTAATTCTCAACATCTTATTCTGCATTTATTACCTGACATTTGAATTTTGTTAAGTTAAGAAGATCTTTGTTTACATTGTTGGAGCGTAAACAATTAGTATTTATTATTTTATTACATTTTGAACGTTTTCTTTCTGGGATCAGATCAGTATGTATGCACACATTGCTTTTACTCCTTGATGTGTAAGTGATTGCAACCTTATATGCTATGGACTATTTTTTATTATTTTATTAGACAAAAAATTGATTTCCCTTCCCTAGCTTTAATATATTTTTAGACTGCTTTCTAGCCTTTGTGTTTTGGTTGCCTTAACTTAACTTAAGTACTGTTGTCAAAAAGAAACATACTTTGTATGAATTATTTGAAAAGATGGTGCACATGAGTTTCTCACCAGCTCTTCTCATGAATGCAATACCCATCGGAGCTGGTACTTGGATTGATTTCAATTTAAACCTTTGAGTTGAATCGAAATCAATCTAAGCTCCGGTAATTCAAATCATTTCAATGAATTTAGTATTAGTACCTTTTATCACTGAATTGATTACTTGAGTTTTATTTTATATTTTGATGTTCGTATTTTTTACGTGTTCAAGTTCCTTTTGGGGCCTATGGAAATAAATGATTTGACTTTAACTTTGACCGTGGGTTCGAGCCTCGAGGCTGGCCAACCATAATGACCGACTCATTGTGATGAGCCGCGTGCAAAGCCACTTCAAGGAGCCCAGCGGTCTATGAAGTCTCCCCCACGCCCCCTAACAAGGGTGAGATGAAATCAAGCACCAGTATAGGTAGATAATGATTATAAAATAATATTATTTTCATGGCAATAATAGTGGTGGAGTGTATACGTGCAGTTTCCTATGTACTCGTATGTTTCTACCGTAAATATCAATCTTCGAGATGTTTCAGGATTTAAGTTTAGATGTCGGACGTGTGAACGTAAATATAAATTTTAAGATATATATTTTTCAACAGTACGCTCAATAATATCATGTAGTGTAGATATATAAAATATTTAGTATTTTTATGTTAACCTAATATGTACGGATAAACTTCCAGGTCGGATTCGTCCGTCCAGTGAGCAACGTTAACGTGTTTTACGAAGGTTCACTTTTAATCGTTCAATACGGCAAACTTATGGATTAATATAAAAGATATGTTGATACGTATCAGGCTTGATATACTCTTCGTTGTTTTATCTATTGTTTTAATACGAAACGTTGTGTTTTATAGAGAAAAATACATTTTGAACTGAACACGAGGTATGCACGGTAGACAGTCGAGATAATAAACCACAGTACCGTCTCAGTCGTACGATCGTTTGACGTAAAATACATATTAAACGTTAGTCACTTTCATTATGTATATAAATATATAGTTTTGACATTATTTATCGTAAGATAAGTATTGTAAAATGTTATTTAAAGTGATTCGTGTTAGTGAAAAGTATGAAGTTTTCATACGAGAAATCGTCCCGCGACAGAACGGCTCTCGTTACGGTAAACCTCAGAGGTGCGTCAGTGATCGGCTACCGACGCTTCGCATCGCATAGTGGCGACATCTACGTCGAAACACACCTCAACGTGCTTACGTTCGTTCTTATCTCACTCGTACGTGTACAATAACTAAAACAACAACAACAATGGCAGACACAGCTGTTGCAACCGAAGCTCCCGCTCCAGCTACTGGTGCTAAAAAGACGTCAAGACAATCTGGTGGTGCCGGTGCCGCCGCCGCCGCCGCCGCCGCCGCCAGCGCCGGCGCTAAGAAACCCAAAGCGAAACCCACTCATCCCAAGACATCGGAAATGGTGAACAACGCCATTAAGGAGATGAAAGAACGTAGCGGATCATCGCTACAGGCCATCAAAAAATATATCGCCGCTCATTACAAGGTCGACGCCGAGAAGCTAGCTCCGTTCATTAGGAAATATTTGAAGAGCGCCGTAGAATCAGGTGCTCTCATTCAGACCAAAGGCAAGGGCGCATCCGGATCTTTCAAGCTGGAATCGAAATCCTCGTCGGCCAAAAAACCGAGCGCCAACACCGGCGCTGTCAAGTCCGCCGGCGGCAAGAAGGAATCTGCGGCGGCATCGAAGGGAGGCGCTAAGAAGACCACCTCGTCCGCTGTCGGCGCTAAGACAAAAAAGGCCGTCGCCTCTTCCGCATCGGGATCACCGTCCAAGTCCTCTAAGGCGTCATCGGCGCCGAAAGACAAGAAAGCGGCCGCAGCCAAAAAGAAACCGGCCGCTAAGAAACCCACCGCCCCGGCCAAAGCGAAAGCAGCCCCCAAGGCCAAGAAGACCGTGAAACCTCCCACTAAGAAACCAAAGGCACCTAAACCCAAGAAAGCCGCAGCGACACCCACCAAATCGTCGAAGCCCGCCGCCAAGAAAACGGCCGCATCCAAAAAGTAAACCGGCTCATCACTCGCTCGTTGTTCAACGTGTGTGTGCACAAGTAAAATTCGCGGGGCACGTCGTCGTGCTCACGATAGCGCGAACGCGACGCTCCTATTGAAAACGAACAACAACATAACTGCACAAAACAGCCCTTTTCAGGGCTAACAATACATTCGTGAACGTGTGTTTACTGCACACATTCGTTTCTAAATAACACGTAAAATCACCACCTATTGTATTATGTATCATTGTTATGTACCATCAACACACACACACACACACACACACACACACATCTGAACCAAACGGACATGGCACGAACACTAACTTTATATACGCTCACAATCTAATCTTGTATACATTACATAAAACCTAATTATGTGACATTTCAAATATTAATAACAAAACAATTCCTATTGTACATAATACAATATAATAGGTATTATAACATAATATATGTATACCACCTTAACTGGCATTCGAAAGCGCGGTAAAAAACGGTGCGGTGCGTCACCGTCCGACTGTCCGTATAATTGTAATAAATTATCACCAATATATTACATTCATATCGGTAATAATATTATAGGTATGTCATAGGGTAATATTATTATTTCCTTTATTACATTTAAATATACATATAAATTACATTTTTAAATATACATATAAAAATAAATACATTTAAATATATAAAAAATAGTAGACCACCGACTTCGGGTACAGGGACCAAGAAACCGGTGGCTAGGGCTCCAAAGACAGGAACCTCCTCACTATACGTGCCGTGTCAAGAAGGACTGCCTTCTGTCTGTATCAGACCCTTGATCCAGCCCTCTAACGTGAGCTTCTTAAGGTGTTGGTCGAGGCTCTTGGCTATCAATCCGTGCACAGATACGATTATCGGAACAATAATCACCGAATCCACATTCCACATATCGACAATCTCGTGAGATAAATCCAAATATTTTATTTGTTTTTCTTTTTCGACTTTCACGAGATTCTCGTCATGAGGAACGGCGATATCGACAATCATTATATTATTATTATTCTCTTTATTCCATTTGTATATACATATAAATTACATTTTTAAATATACAAATAAAACAAATACATTTAAAAATATAAAAAATAGTAGACCACCGACTTCGGGTACAGGGACCAAGAAACCGGTGGTTAGGGCTCCAAAGACAGGAACCTCCTCACTATACGTGCCGTGTCAAGAAGGACTGCCTTCTGTATCAGACCCTTGATCCAGCCCCCTAACGTGAGCCTCTTAAGGTGTTGGTCGAGGCTCTTGGCTATCAATCCGTGAGCTGATACGACTATCGGAACAATGATCACCGAATCCACATTCCACATATCGACAATCTCGTGAGATAAATCCAAATATTTTATTTGTTTTTCTTTTTCGACTTTCACGAGATTCTCGTCATGAGGAACGGCGATATCGACAATCATTGCGCGGCGCTCTAATCGATCTATCACCACAATATCAGGCTTATTGGCTACAATAGTCCTGTCTGTAATAATAGATCGATCCCAATATAACGTAGCACGACCATTCTCGAGAACTGGATCGGGCACATGCCTGTAGTATGGTACCTCTGAAATCACAAGATTGTATTTAAGGGCAAGTTGCTGATGTACGATCCTGGCTACTTGGTTGTGCCTATGCAAATACTCGCCGTTAGCAAGACGAGAACAACCAGAAATAATATGCCTGATAGATTCTCCAGGACGGTGACATGCCCGACAAATGTCGACCGTACCATCCCTCAGGATATACTTCCGATAGTTATTCGTCATGATAACTTCGTCCATAATCGCACAGACAAAACCTTCGGTTTCTCCGAAGAGATCACTATACCGTAGCCAGGACGTAGATGCTTTGAAATCTATATCAGGCCCATTTAAGGCCCGATAGAATCGACCATGGAGTACTTTGCCCTTCCATACTTCCCTGCGATCATTAGTACTAAGTACTACAGGCTTGCGCCAATTCTCTTTAGCCAGAGCGAGCGGAGTGAGTCCGGTATCCACTGTGACTACACTACGATGCACTCCCACATCAGTTTGTAGAAAATATTCTCTAAGATTGTATACCTCGCGATTGTGCAGGGTCTTGATATTTAGTAATCCACGACCCCCTAACCTTCGCGGGATATACAATCTCATAACCGATGAACGTGGGTGGTGCATTCGGAATGCAGTCAACAATGTACGGACTCTCCTATCAATCTATCTCTTATTATTATTATTATTATTATAAACTATCACTTGTTCTTCTTGTACACACATAATGTAGGCAGGCAGGCACATTCCTTTGAAATGTAAAACCACAACAATTATTATGTACACAATATCACCACCACCTTTTGATTTAGTGCTCAATTTAGGACTGTTGATGAAATATCGATATTTATTACTAATATTTTTTTTTTTTTTTTCGACTATATATCGATAGTTCGATATTAAAATGTAGATATCGAAGGTCGATTTTTGTTAAAAAATAAAAAATTAAAAAAAATTACCTGTACCTGGGCCAGTTAGCATTCTTCGAAAAGAGGCAAAAACAGTATATGAAAGGAGATCTTAACCATTCCTTGAAACTCCGCTGACTCTTTCTTTGACATGTGTCTCCTGCCCATCCTTACATATGGCGCCCATACTTGGTCTTTGTGACAAAGGGTCAGAAGTCAAAGCTGAAGGTTTGCCAAAGAGCAATGAAACGCAACATGTTGGGTGTGAAGCGACAGGATCGTGTATTAGAAACAGAGCTGCGTTCCAAAACTAAAGTATCGCGGATGTGGGCAAGAAGACTTCCAGATTGAAATGGGATTGGGCCGGACACGTATGTCGGATGAATCCGGACCGGTGGGCCAAGGTCGTCGAACGCTGGGTGCCTCAGGGGGTCTGGACGCCGACGACGAGGCAGACCCCGTAAAAGGTGGCGCGACGATCTTGACGCATGTCCTAGAGACTGGCCGTAACTGGCTTTGAATAGACAAAAGTGGCTTGCTGCAGGCAAGGCCTTTGCCCAGCAGTGGGACACAAAAAAAAAAAAAAAGAACTACAAAATCGTTGTAAACTTAATCTACCGTATTTTATTTACACTATATTATGTTTTTTTTTTTTTTTTTTTTTCATTATGCCTAGTTTACTTATTATCTTAAAACGAAATGTAATTTATGTACATAATTATATACCTCTGTGGTAAAAAATTACTCTAATCTTTGATATGGAGTATCTACTTTATTTATAATTGTTGTTTGTTGTCACTGTCAGCGTTCACAGCTTAGCATAGTTAACATCTTTATCTCCAGGTTCTATTCACGTCAGCATTGGCTGGTGCTAATGCAATATCAGATCTATCAAAAGAAATAATTGCAAAACACAAAATAAGAGGAAACCACGTCCACCTACAGTAGGCGCTTCTTCACGTGGAGAAAAAGAAATAACCAATCATTATGGGATTAACACGAAGATATGCTCTTTAAAAATATGGTCAATGCCAATGAAATTTATGGCAGAAGTTTTGTTACAATACCTGCTGAATTAATGCAATATTTAGATCAGCCAAATATTTCAAGGTCATCAAATTCCCTGAAATTTTGGATTGATAGTAGGCATTTTACTCCCGTGCTATCAGAAATAGCTGTTAAATATTTAATTTCTTCTTCTACATCTGTAGCATCTGAACGAGTTACTTCTACAATCAATCTTTTAGTGCTCAATCAATACTCGTAGTTAGTAGCCAAACAGCTTAACATATAAAACAAAGAGTATAATATAGTGTAAAGCCCATATATCGAAAATATGATAATTTAAAAATAATCAACACTCCTAGTGCTCATTGCGCGAGTGAATACTTTTCTTATAATAAGTGGCGCCAAAAAATTTAATACCGACGCGCATGCGTACATTCGAAAATTGCGCGAGCTCCCCATTCCTAACGGCTTTTGTGTCGTCGGGCGAGCGCTTATAAACGGAGCCAGTGAACCCGAATTCAACTCACTCTATCCGTTGCCGTCGTTCATAGCGCACGTAGCAAACGGTCCTCTCGTATTTTCATCTCTCTCTACAACACACATATATCAATCAAGATGTCTGGCCGCGGTAAAGGTGGTAAGGTCAAGGGCAAGGCAAAATCACGTTCAAACCGTGCAGGACTACAGTTTCCCGTCGGTCGTATACACCGACTGTTGCGTAATGGCAATTACGCCGAGCGCGTCGGTGCCGGCGCACCGGTGTATCTCGCCGCAGTAATGGAATACCTAGCCGCCGAGGTCCTCGAGTTGGCCGGCAACGCCGCCAGGGACAACAAGAAGACCAGAATCATTCCCCGTCACCTTCAGTTGGCGATACGCAACGACGAAGAGTTAAACAAACTGCTCTCCGGTGTTACAATCGCTCAGGGAGGTGTTCTACCTAACATTCAGGCCGTCTTGTTGCCCAAGAAAACCGAAAAGAAGGCCTAATCAGAACACACAATGGCCACAAATTGAGGACAACACCCCGAAACCAAAAAGGTCCTTTTCAGGGCCACCATACATATCGCAGTCTTAATTGATGTTACATTATACTTCGTAAAGACTGTTTCTGTTGTGACACGATAAGTCGAAAATAATAAACCTATTCATATACATATAATGCATGTTAATTAATAATAAGTAAGAAAAATGGTAAATTTTCAGATAATGGGTAATTATCTAATCTCTATCATTGTCTCCATACGTGTGCCCTACTGGAGAGCAAAAAAAAAAAACAAAAAAACAGTTTGTCCTCTTGGAATACATGCATGTGTCATACACGATAAATATGACCAATTCCCTTATTCCAATTTTGTATTTTGAAGTTAAAAGAAGAAAAATATTTATCTATAATAATTGCAATTTCATATATTTGTGATGATGAGTGTCAGCTATGCTTTAGTTTTTTTTTTATATTTTTTTCTGGTAATGTCATTTTGCACGTACATGTACATTGACTTTTATAGTATACTATGGATGTAACAATGTTGGGTGTACCCCACATAAGTTACAACCATAGTACAAGTCAGTAACGTCAGGTATTCAACAATTCAATGAAAAACGTTGTCATGATACAGCCTTGCATTAAGTACCTATATGCTTTAGCAGACCTTTTGAATACAATCATTATTTACAACGTTAATTAAGTTATTTTTATTACACTTGTTACCCTATCCTAGGTGGGGCTATGGGCTCGTGTGACTCTTTTAAAAATAATCTTATGCTCCGCTTCTTGAAGTCGTGTGACAACTAGGTACTTGACATTTTATGAGGTTTATTGTAATAAATCATTTATATGATATTAACTTATAGAACTTGAATATTTGTCCTTTTATGTTTAGAGTACAGCGGAATGGTTTGTATCTTATTACCAGAGTATCTGTTAAATATCTTTTGGCCCGACCCGGGTTTCAAACCCGAGACCTCTTGATTGGCAGTCGCATACGTCAACCGCTAGACCAATGAGTCAGTTAAATGATAATAATAATAATCATCAACTAAATGCTAGTGAAAATATGCTAATGATACATGTCACATTTCGGCTGATCGTGATAATTATATTGGTATAGATAGATGAGCCGACTACAAACAGTTTTTTCTAATATAAATAAATTAAAAATAATGCCAGTGAAAAGCCCACCCCTCCCATTGCCACTCGCTCACGCTGTCTCATTCGTCTCCGTCAGTCTGTCTCACTCGTTTTATTGTCGAGACGGCATTGTAGAGCTCGTTTAACGTGTTCGGGAGTGTGTCGTACTCGATCGCTTATATATATATTAACGTCACAAACACTGCGCGCCTCACTCAGTGACGGTACTCCGGAATTGAACGGTCGATTTCGTACATCTAACTAATCAATTCGTCTATATAGTAAACTCTAAATATTACACCATGCCCCCCAAAACAAGTGGTAAGGCCGCCAAGAAATCTGGCAAAGCCCAAAAGAATATCTCGAAGACCGACAAGAAGAAGAAGAAACACAAGAGGAAGGAGAGCTACGCTATCTACATCTACAAGGTGCTGAAACAGGTCCACCCTGACACCGGTATCTCCAGTAAGGCGATGTCTATCATGAACTCGTTCGTGAACGACATTTTCGAACGTATCGCCGCCGAGGCGTCGCGTCTCGCCCATTACAACAAGAGATCCACGATCACATCGAGGGAGGTGCAGACCTCCGTGAGGCTTCTGCTGCCAGGCGAGCTCGCTAAGCACGCTGTCAGCGAGGGCACCAAAGCGGTCACCAAGTACACAAGCTCCAAGTAAAAGAAGTCGCGAAACATTCCGTCACCATCAAAACGGACGCCGCAGTGCGTTACACACGTACTTCGGAAAGCAAAGCAAAAGGCCCTTTTCAGGGCCACCAATTTAATCATGTTATATAAATATGTACCATTACATTATATATAATGTTTCTAAGAAATAAACGGAAAGTCGCCTCAATTTTCAAAGTTGCACAGCATATTATATCTGGCATATATACAACTTTGTTCAAAACGCATTATATTATAGGTTATCGGAGTTACTCGAATCTTCGAAGAACATCGAGCTAGATGCTGGAGAGCGCTCTTCGAATCTGAGAAAATAAAATACTTGCCGCCATTGAATGATTCAATAAAATATGCTAAGGTATCACTTATTGCAATAAGTTCAGCATACATTATGTTCATATTACAGCTTACATTGAGTTTCATAAAAGTGTCGGTTTGTGGATCGAAAAACGTCGTTCCAACTCTACTCTACCTACCTTCGACCCGTCAGTGAAAATTTTATAACATGCGTTATAATGCCGATTAATGTATTGACTACAAACTTCTCTTGGTTTAGTCGATGTGTAAAATCGTTTTGCAGTATGATCATCTTCAATTTTGTCGTTTATATTTTTTGAAAGATCGACATTGCTGACCCAAGTGTTCATAGAAAACATTTCTAATTGTGGACTAAAACGTACCGGTAAAATTTTAAGATAGGTACTCATTTATAGAAACCAATAGAGCTACTTTTCTCTGCCTCCAATACGTATTATTTTTAAAATTTTGTAACTCCTCTAATAAAGTTATAACGTTATTTTTCGTTAAAGATTTCGATGTAAGCCAATATTTTCCAACCAAGTAATATCTACGTATGTGTAAAGGTTGTAAACAGAGTTCATTTTCTATAATGTGTGTAGAGCACTACGCTCTTAATAAATCCTCCTATTAATCTCAAAATTATATCTGTATGACAATATGTACACTCCATTTCAATCCACTAAGTACATACTTTAAAAATGTTGTTTAAAACCATATACATATGTATATATTGTCCTGTCGTCGTGTCGTGTGTCGTGTCGTGTGACAACTAGGTACTTGACATTTTATGAGGTTTATTGTAATAAATCATTTATATGATATTAACTTATAGAACTTGAATATTTGTCCTTTTATGTTTAGAGTACAGCGGAATGGTTTGTATCTTATTACCAGAGTATCTGTTAAATATCTTTTGGCCCGACCCGGGTTTCAAACCCGAGACCTCTTGATTGGCAGTCGCATACGTCAACCGCTAGACCAATGAGTCAGTTAAATGATAATAATAATAATCATCAACTAAATGCTAGTGAAAATATGCTAATGATACATGTCACATTTCGGCTGATCGTGATAATTATATTGGTATAGATAGATGAGCCGACTACAAACAGTTTTTTCTAATATAAATAAATTAAAAATAATGCCAGTGAAAAGCCCACCCCTCCCATTGCCACTCGCTCACGCTGTCTCATTCGTCTCCGTCAGTCTGTCTCACTCGTTTTTGGTGGAGACGGCATTGTAGAGCTCGTTTAACGTGTTCGGGAGTGTGTCGTACTCGATCGCTTATATATATATTAACGTCACCTAGCACGTTACACTACGAAACCAACCACATCGCGGCAATTGACGCAGAAGTTGAACGAAGAGCTTCACTCCCGTTATCGTCCCTGACAAACGAGCAGGACATTCCGGCAATCACCCCGGATGAGGTTAAAACGATCGTCAAGAGTCTACACGCCCGCAAAGCACCCGGCTCGGATGGTATCACAAACAGAGTCATCAAGTTATTTCCTGATAGGCTTTTGGTCCTTCTGACTTTCATATTTAACGCAGCGCTAACAAATAATATGTTTCCACAACAATGGAAAGAAGCCGTGGTCATTGGGATACCTAAGCCCGGCAAACCAAAATCCGAGCCGTCCAGTTATCGTCCGATAAGTCTGCTTAAAGGTTTAGGTAAGATTTATGAGCGCTTAATTTGCAATAGGCTGAAAGCATACGCCGATGAACACCACCTCATCCCTCACGAGCAATTCGGGTTTCGATCCAAACACTCGTGTATCCAACAGGTCCACCGCATCGTTGAGCACGTCAGCGATCGGTTCCAACGCAACCTAACCACAGGAATCCTCTTCCTCGACGTAGCGAAGGCGTTCGACAAAGTATGGCACAACGGCTTACTTTACAAGCTATTCACTATGGGAGTGCCCCACAGACTTGTGCTCATCTTACGAGATTACTTGTCGAACCGTAGCTTTCGCTACCGCGTGGAAGGATCACTGTCCTCCCCCCACCCCATCCTCGCTGGTGTCCCGCAAGGATCAGTGCTATCCCCTCTCCTGTACACGCTGTACGTCAGCGACATCCCCAAACATCGGTCTGTGCAGACAGCACTTTTCGCAGACGACACAGCCGTCTATTACTCAGGTACTAGCACTTCAGCAATAGCTAAAAACCTCCAGACCACAGCCAACAAGCTAAGTACATGGTTCAAAAAATGGAGAATAGAAGTAAACCCCGAGAAGAGCCAAGCTGTGCTGTTTCGAAAGAGACGACGCAACCTGGCTCCCTCGATCCCTCAGATCAAAATGTTTGGTAAGCCTATCCCTTGGGCCAGGCAGGCCAAGTATCTAGGCATCACACTCGACGATCGCTTAACCTTCGGCCCCCACATCGAGACAGTCCGAAAGCGGTCTGCCTTCGTACTAGGTCAACTTCATAGCTTGGTGAACGCACGCTCCAAGCTATCGTTAAAAAACAAAGTCCTTTTATACACATCATGCGTACGACCGATCATGACGTACGGCAGCATCGTATTCGCACACGCTAGGAAACACGCGATCCATAGGCTTCAGACAATACAGAATAGGTTCATGCGCCGGGCTACGGGAGCACCGTGGTATGTGCGCAATGCCGAGCTTCACATCGACTTGCGACTGCCGACCATCAGGCAATTCATGAAACAGTGCTCCCTTAGCTATTTTGACTCTGCTCCGATACACCCCAACCCTCTAGTGGTTGCGGCTAGTAGGTACACACCAAGCACAATCTCTCATGTACGTAGGCCCAAGCACGTACTTAGGGACTCGGACGACGACATCACCATCGCTCAACGTAGAGCGTCCGCGGCACGCGCCAACACAAACAGCCCACGGTTTCGACCCCGCCGCCGGGGTCGAAATACGCGTCGCGCCATCCCATAGACACAGGGTCTTGATCACCCAAGTTAGTCAGTAACGCCCCAAGCCGAGGTCCGTACCCCGCAGGGGGTACCCTTGGGCGATGTTACTTAACGAACAACCGGTTGAGAGCCCTCAGCGCTCACCAAATAGCCCGCGTAAAGCTGTAGAGGCCACCTAAGGCCAACAGCTATAGTCCATACAAAAAAAAAAAAAAAAAACACTGCGCGCCTCACTCAGTGACGGTACTCCGGAATTGAACGGTCGATTTCGTACATCTAACTAATCAATTCGTTCGCTATGGAGCGTTTCTCGGGAGCAGACCGCGCGTTGTGCGTGCGAGAGTTTTACAATAACGGTGATTCGACAACTGTCGCGCGTAGAAAATTCTGCAGTATTCGAGGTTTTCGCCACTTAAATGATGCGCCAAGCCTTCCTCTCATTCGACATTGGGTTAAAAAGTTTGAAGAGACTGGATCAACGCTGGATAAATCAAAATCCGGGCGACCTAGGTCATCAAGAACGGTAGAAAACGTGGAGAGTGTTAATCAATCTGTACGTGACGACCCGAGCCTTTCAATTCGGAAGCGCGCGAGTGCTTTAAATGTGCATAGATCATCATTACATCGCATTATGCACAAAGATCTAAAGCTGCACCCCTACAAAATTCAATTGGTGCAAGAATTAAAGCCCCAAGATGCCGGTCAGAGGCTTAATTTCGTAAATCAGATGATTGAGCGATTTTCAACGTTTACCAACATTTTGTTTTCGGATGAAGCTCATTTTCATCTTAATGGCCACGTAAATAAGCAAAACTGCCGCTACTGGAGTTCAGCCCATGGCTCATCAGCTGGAGTTCATCAGAAACCCCTACACTCGCCTAAAGTGACCGTATGGGCTGCCATGTCGGCGCGAGGAATTATCGGCCCTTACTTTTTTGAAGACGAAATGGGGCGTACAGTTACAGTGAATTCAGAGCGTTATGTGGAGATGTTAGACAACTTCTTGGTACCTGAACTGCAAAACTTTCCTGGCTATAACCAAAGAACATGGTTTCAACAGGACGGAGCAACTTCACACACGTCCAATATATCTCTGCCACGTGTTCGTGAAATTTTCTCAGGAAAATTGATCTCCCGGAGAGGTGACATAAATTGGCCTCCACGTAGCCCAGATTTAACCCCTATGGACTTTTTCCTATGGGGTTATCTTAAATCTAAAGTTTACGCCAATAAACCAACTTCACTGGCGCATTTGAAAGAAAATATCCGTCACGAAATGGCAGCCATCCCTCACTCCACCTGTCGAGCAGTCATAAGTAATTTTACTGTTCGATTAAATGAGTGCCAACAACGTGAGGGTTTACATTTAGACGATATTATTTTTAAGAAATGAATTCCCAAAAAGTGTATTTTAACAATAATGCCCATGCCCCCCAAAACAAGTGGTAAGGCCGCCAAGAAATCTGGCAAAGCCCAAAAGAATATCTCGAAGACCGACAAGAAGAAGAAGAAACACAAGAGGAAGGAGAGCTACGCTATCTTCATCTACAAGGTGCTGAAACAGGTCCACCCTGACACCGGTATCTCCAGTAAGGCGATGTCTATCATGAACTCGTTCGTGAACGACATTTTCGAACGTATCGCCGCCGAGGCGTCGCGTCTCGCCCATTACAACAAGAGATCCACGATCACATCGAGGGAGGTGCAGACCTCCGTGAGGCTTCTGCTGCCAGGCGAGCTCGCTAAGCACGCTGTCAGCGAGGGCACCAAAGCGGTCACCAAGTACACAAGCTCCAAGTAAAAGAAGTCGCGAAACATTCCGTCACCATCAAAACGGACGCCGCAGTGCGTTACACACGTACTTCGGAAAGCAAAGCAAAAGGCCCTTTTCAGGGCCACCAATTTAATCATGATATATAAATATGTACCATTACATTATATATAATGTTTCTAAGAAATAAACGGAAAGTCGCCTCAATTTTCAAAGTTGCACAGCATATTATATCTGCATATATACAACTTTGTTCAAAACGCATTATATTATAGGTTATCGGAGTTACTCGAATCTTCGAAGAACATCGAGCTAGATGCTGGAGAGCGCTCTTCGAATCTGAGAAAATAAAATACTTGCCGCCATTGAATGATTCAATAAAATATGCTAAGGTATCACTTATTGCAATAAGTTCAGCATACATTATGTTCATATTACAGCTTACATTGAGTTTCATAAAAGTGTCGGTTTGTGGATCGAAAAACGTCGTTCCAACTCTACTCTACCTTCCTTCGACCCGTCAGTGAAAATTTTATAACATGCGTCATAATGCCGATTAATGTATTGACTACAAACTTCTCTTGGTTTAGTCGATGTGTAAAATCGTTTTGCAGTATGATCATCTTCAATTTTGTCGTTTATATTTTTTGAAAGATCGACATTGCTGACCCAAGTGTTCATAGAAAACATTTCTAATTGTGGACTAAAATGTACCGGTAAAATTTTAAGATAGGTACTCATTTATAGAAACCAATAGAGCTACTTTTCTCTGCCTCCAATACGTATTATTTTTAAAATTTTGTAACTCCTCTAATAAAGTTATAACGTTATTTTTCGTTAAAGATTTCGATGTAAGCCAATATTTTCCAACCAAGTAATATCTACGTATGTGTAAAGGTTGTAAACAGAGTTCATTTTCTATAATGTGTGTAGAGCACTACGCTCTTAATAAATCCTCCTATTAATCTCAAAATTATATCTGTATGACAATATGTACACTCCATTTCAATCCACTAAGTACATACTTTAAAAATGTTGTTTAAAACCATATACATATGTATATATTGTCCTGTCTTTCTGTTTGTTCCGGCTGAATCGATTTTGACGGGACTTTCACCGATATGTAGCCGATGATATAAGGAGTATCTTTGTTTACTTTTCTATTTATTTTGTTAGCATATTATATCTACTACTAGGCTTATTATCATCGGTCTGCTTTTGTTTAACCCGCGGTACGACAATAACCGCGGGATTCGGCTAGTAATAAAAAATCTAAAAGTTGATCTAACTAGCCGATCAAGCTCTCTTTAGTTAGTTAGTCAGAGGCTAGATGGCGTTGTGTGTTTCCACAATGTCTAAAATATTATTGTGAACTTATTTTATTTAAGTACATAAATAAATAACCGCACAATAAAAAATAAAGTCACAGCGAGCACAAACCGTGAGTGAGCTGAGTTTCAGTTTGTAGCGGGACCGAAAGCTGTGAACCCGCTCGCGTTGCACGCTCACGCTATCATATAAAAGCGGCGATTATAACGTCGTCAGTCGCATTTCCTCTCGTACCTTCGTATCGTGAGGACGTCTCGGTCGCATTATCTGACATTCTTAGTGGTTCGTTTGTTTCCCAACAACAAACAGCAGTACAATGGCTCGTACAAAACAGACTGCTCGCAAATCTACCGGTGGCAAGGCCCCCAGGAAGCAGCTCGCCACCAAAGCTGCCCGCAAAAGCGCACCAGCCACCGGTGGTGTAAAGAAGCCGCATCGCTACAGGCCCGGCACGGTAGCTCTTCGTGAGATCCGTCGCTACCAGAAGAGTACCGAACTCCTGATCCGCAAGCTTCCTTTCCAGCGTTTGGTCCGTGAGATCGCTCAAGACTTCAAGACCGATCTGCGCTTCCAGAGCTCTGCGGTTATGGCTCTGCAGGAGGCTAGCGAGGCATATTTGGTCGGTCTCTTCGAGGACACCAACCTTTGCGCGATTCACGCCAAACGCGTCACCATCATGCCAAAGGACATACAATTGGCGCGCAGAATTCGAGGCGAACGCGCTTAATAATACCACTGCAGCTACCGCAACTAACATCATATCATCACATATTCACTAACACACACAAGAACAAAAGTGTATATGTAACCGCGCGCTCTTTGCTTTGGTGTCATTAAAAGGCCCTTTTCAGGGCCACACACGTTTCATATATTATGTATATTAAAATATGTTTGTAATGACCAGAAAAAAGTCACAGTAATAACCTCGATAAGAAATACTATAATATAATTTTTCATATATGTACGAAGCTGACGATCGAAGATACTATTAATATACTGCCTCGGTGGCGTAGTGGTAGCGTATGCGACTGCTAAGCAATAGGTCTCGGGTTCGATTCCCGGGTCGGACCAAATGTTTGTATGATCTGCAAATATTTGTTTCGGAGTTTGGATGTTTCCTATGTATAATATGTATGTATTTACAAAAAAAAAAGTATATAAGTATTTATATCAGTTGTCTAGTACCCATAACACAAGCTCTGCTTAGCTTGGGACTAGACGGCGTTGTGAGTTAGATGTCCAGAATATTTATATTTATATGGAACATATTATAGGTATTTATTAATACTGTTAGTTAGTGTGAATTTAACGCACACACATGGCTCTGCATTATAATTATTGTCCCTATTAATCTTATCTCCATCGCCACGTAATTAATAATAATAAGTCAAGTGTTTACATCTTAATGATGTAAACACGTACGTACGTACATATTAAGTAACTAAGTAGAGTGAGTAGACAGCACTGTATGCAGCAGAGGTACAATTACATCAATGAGAGTACAACAATGCGATGCGATGTAAATGAACCTGTATATAATATATATAATACACATAATATGTTTTAATTATAAATCAATTTATACATGTGTGCACACAAATTTATTATTATTAAATAATAATAATAATGAACAACCAAACAAAAAACCCCACAAGACAGATTGCATGCATGCATTTGCAACCACCATACGAATAACCGACACTGAATAGAACGCGGTCGGTCGCGCAATATCTGTATAAAAGGGCGGGTATGAACGGCGATGTGTTCAAGAGTGCAACGGATCGTCGTAGCGAGTGTTAAAACTACCCTCCACTCGCAAAAACGTTCGGGCGCCATATTTTATTTTAAGCGGTAAGCTACATTTATTTTAATAAATAAAATTGTAACTTCGCACCCGGGTGGTACACTCGAGCGGAGAGCGCCTTCCGCAAGAAATCTGACGGGTTGGGGCCCGCGCCGTGAGGAAGGGGTCATTTTGACTCCAACCAAACGGCGATTGGTTGCCACCAACTCCGTCTAGGCGCCACGGAGACAATCCACATAGATATGGATGTTACACCACCGTCTCCCGTCGAAGGGGGGCCCACACACGATGCGGCTCCGCAGGACCAGAGACGTATATACCAGGGTGACCTGGGTATATACAACTCCCTTCTGGAGAAGGGAGTATTATCTCGGGGACTGGGCGCTGGGTCGGGGCATACTTCCGAGTGATGGAAGTGCAGCTCGGCGATCGCAGGAAGGAGGATGTCGCCGAGCACGACCTTCAGATTCTCCAAATCGTGCAGCACCATCTCCAGGAAGAGATGATGGAGAAGGAGTTGCCCGACACCCCGCCGGTCAAAAGGACCCGCGAGGAAGACTCGGCCGAAGATCCTCCCAGGAAGAGAGCCGACCTCGAGGCGTCGCCAGACGCAACGACGGGCGGCTCTCCCCTGGGACACTCGACACCACAGCGAGGGGATGAGGGTATCCTGCGAGAGGACTCGTCCTCATACAGGTCCCTTCCCCCGCTAACTCAGCGTTTGCACCGACGCCAGCTGCCTGAGCCTGAGCTCATCGAGAGCTCCCCACCCTTGCCCGTCCCTGCGCCGGAGCCCACGCCTGCGTCGACGCCCGCGCCTGCACATACACCTGCTCACGCGCCTGCCGCCGCGACAACCTACACACCGGGACCCAAATCTGCGCCCGTGCCTAGCCCAGCCCCGAGAACGATGGCGGCCGTGCTGGCTTCACCACCAGCGGCAGCGCGACCAGCGCCGCCAACGACTGCCGCAGCACAACCCCCAACCCGAAAGCAGCCGATCCTTGTGGTGGACCGTCTGGACAACTGGACGGCCCATTTCAGGGAGCTGGCTGCCAAGATCGGGCACCCGCCGAACGGACGACCGTTCGGGAAGGGGTTCCGATTCACGCCCAAGGACGACGACGAATTCAGGGCCATCCAGGCCCACCTCGACGATCTTGGGCAGGACAAGGCGCCTTACTACGCCATCGCGCCGCAACACCTCAGGCCACTGAAAGTGGCGATACGAGGGCTACCGGCTGACACCCCGGCTGAAGAGATCGTGGAGGACCTGACCAGTAAAGGCGTGCCGGTCAAGTACGCCAAACACATCCGGGCCCGGACTGGAAGGCCCGGCTGCATCTTTTTCGCGGAGGTGGAAAAAACCCCAGCCGCCACCAAAGCCTACGGCATCGACGAGGTCCTGATGATGCCGGGCGTGGACATCGAGGCATGGAGGGGGACGAAGGGGCCTTCGCAGTGTCATCGCTGTCAAGGCTTCCGCCATAGCTCCCTCAACTGCCACCGTCCTCTCGCCTGTGTTCGCTGCGGGGGCGAACACCCGGCGCACAAATGCACACGATCCAAGGACCAGCCGGCAACTTGCGCCAATTGCAAGGGTCCCCACCCAGCAAACAGTGTTTCGTGCCCCGTCTTCAAACGGGAGGCGCGAAACAGGAAGGCCGGTCTGGCCCCGAGGACCGGCCCGCCGAAGCTGATCGCCCAGCCCAACACTGTTGGCGACTCCGCCCCGGCCACCCTCATGGCAAAGGCAAATCTACCCAGCGCACCCCCAACCTGATCTCGCAGAAAGCGCAGAAGAAGGAAGGCTGCGCCTATGCAACAGCCCCAACCTCCAGCCAGTAAGGTGTCGGAGGACCCCGAGAGGGAGCAGCTCGCCGCCCTTCTCATGCTGTTCGCGCAGCGTGTGAAGGACGGTGAGATAAACACCACGGGATTGCTGGCGAGACTTCCTTCCAATGGATAAGCCACTTAGGGTTGTCCATTGGAATGCGGAGTCTCTGAGGGGCAAGATAGGACTCTTGCGCCTCTTTCTCCGAGAGCAGCGGGTCGACGTTATGCTAATAAGCGAGACGTGTCTCAAGGACAGTATCCCACTTAAGATCTCGGGATACTTTGTCTATCGCAAAGACGAGACATCGCCGAGCGGACAGGCATACCGTGGACTCGCTGTACTGGTGAGGAGGACGGTGGTGCATCAGCCCGTCCAGCCGGGGGATCTCGACACCATGTACGCGCTTGGTGTCGACATCCGTATCGGCGGGGGGGAGGTGCGCCTTTATGCGGCCTATCGAGCTCCTCGTCCACATTTCCGGGTGGGCGAACTCCGGGGTCTTCTACACCCCACAATTCCAACCATTGTCGCAGGGGACCTGAACGCCAAGCACCCGGCCTGGCACTGTTCCACGCCGAATGCAGCTGGCAGGCTGATCCTACAGGATGCCCAGGCGTTCGACTATGAAGTCTCCGGTCCACGGGAACCAACCCGAATAGACCCGATCGACTCTAGTCGAGACAACGTCCTGGACATCGTCGTCTCTAAGGGGCTAAGAAACCCCCCATCTCAAGAGGTCCTCGAGGACCTACCATCGGACCATAGACCGGTGTTACTGGTGTTCCGGGAACACGCGACAGTGGTCAGCCCGCCCAAACCTCGCATCCGAACGGACTGGAGGAAGTATCACCAGGAGCTGTCAGAATACAGACGCCCCGCTCTGGTGAGGACTCCGCGGGAGGTCGATGCAGCCGCCGAGGGATTGACCGATGCCATCCAAACCGCGCTTCGGTCTGCCTCGTGCACCATGCCTCCCACCGAGAGGCACAGTCCACTGCCTGCCAGCTTGCAGAAACTGCTGGCTGAGAAGCGGGCAGCCAAGAAGCGGTGGCAAAGGACTCGGCATCCTTGCCACAAAAATATTTACAACAACCTGACCAACAAGGTCAAGTCTGCCTTGTGGGAACACAGGGGCGACGCGTGGGAGGACTTTCTCCTTCATATAGAGGGAGAACTACCTTCCATCCACCGTCTCTGCAGAAATCTTTCTGCAGAACCCAACCCCACGCGACCTTTGCTTGGTCAGGACGGCAGCCCCCGCTTCAGGGCCCAAGATCGTGCCGATATAATCGCACACAGCCTGGAGGAGCAGTTCACCCCTCATGAGCTCTCCGACCCGACTTTCACGCAGGAGATAGAGGTAGCCGTCAGAAGCTACCTCGAAACCCCCAACACCCAGCCTGAGAGTGAGCTGCTCTTCACCTCGAAAGAGGTCGCCACAGCGCTGAGGGCTACGAACCCCCGTAAGACGTCCGGGGAGGATGGCATCCCCAATTCCGCGCTGCACCGACTGCCCGTGAAGGCCCTGGTAGCTGCTACGCAGCTGTTCAACGGAATCCTGAGATCCGGTCACTTCCCGACCACCTGGAAGCGCGGCCGGGTCATAGTGCTCCCGAAGCCCGGCAAGGATCCCAGGAGACCAGAGAACTACCGCCCAATAACCCTGCTCGCCACAATCTCCAAGGTGTTCGAGCGGCTACTGCTGTCCAGAATCCACCGCCACATACACCCAAGACCGGAACAATTCGGGTTCCGCAAAGAGCATTCCACCACACTCCAGCTGACCCGCGTCCTCGACGAGATGGCTACGTGGCTCAACAAAGGCGGTCACACGGTGACCCTGATGCTGGATATGGAGAAGGCCTTCGACGGAGTGTGGCATGACGGGCTCATCCACAAACTGTCGACGACCACGCTACCACCCGGTATCATCAGGGTCATTGCATCGTTCCTCAACAACAGGACCTTCCACGTGGCTGTCGAGGACTCCACATCCGAGCAGAGGATCATCCGGGCCGGAGTTCCCCAAGGGAGCTGCCTATCGCCAACATTGTACGCCCACTACACGGACGACATCCCGGTAGTTGGGGACGTCAAGTTGGCGCTATTCGCAGATGACGCTGCGTACATGGCAAGCTCCAAAAACGCCAACCATGCTGCACGGAAACTGAGCCCCACTCTTGAAGCTCTTCCGGGCTGGCTCAAGAAGTGGAGGCTCAAATGCAACGTGGGCAAGACACAGGCCCTCCTTACCGGTAGTTCACACCTGCCCCCAAAACTCCACCTCATGGGCGAAGAAATCCCGTGGTCACCAACCGTCAGGTACCTGGGATTAAAGATCGACAGAACTCTGTCCATGGCGTCACATGTCGAGACCGTCATCACCAAAGCACAGCTGGCGCGATCAAAACTGCGTCCCCTGCTGTCCTCCAAACTCCCCATCCGAGCGAAACTCGGGATTTATAAAACTTATATCAGGTCACGCCTCACCTTCTCGGGGCCGGCCTGGTATAACCTAACAGCAGGAGCAGCACGCAAGCGACTCCAAGCCACCGAAAACCGGTGCCTACGCATGACGGTCGACGCGCCCAGGTACCTGAGGAATTCCACCATCTATCGGGACCTCAAGTGGGAACCGATAGATGCCTTCATAAGAAGACTGGCCACGGGAATGTTTGATAGAGCAGACTGCTCAACACTCCCCCACCTATCAGGCATAGCGCCCATGCCCCACCCGGATACGACACTACAAATCCGAAGGCGGCTGAAACGCCCCGCTCGGGAGCTCATTACGGCTCCCTCGAGCGGGGCGATCGCGACCCCTTCGGACTTTGACTGCGAACCGCCAGCCTCTCGTAGGCGCATCACCGGTCCCCTCTTCGGAGGGACGACCGGTGGTTCGAGCCTCGAGGCTGGACAACCACAATGACCGGCTCATGGTGATGAGCCGCGTGGAAAATCACTTCAAGGAGCCCAGCGCTCCACGAAGTCTCCCCGCCCCCAACAAGGGCGAGAAGAAATCAACGGCCGACGGCGATGTGTTCATTCGTCATTCAGTCGTCATCGTCAGCCAACGCTCGTCGCTCGCCGTTTAACGACGTGTGCGCGCGCCATTGAAACTTCTTATTCTGTTACTGCCACAACAGCCAACTATATTCCTGCAAGATGACCGGCCGCGGCAAGGGAGGAAAGGGTCTGGGAAAAGGAGGAGCCAAGCGGCACAGGAAAGTACTTCGTGATAACATCCAAGGTATCACGAAGCCGGCTATCCGTCGTCTCGCTCGCAGAGGCGGTGTCAAACGTATTTCGGGTCTTATTTATGAAGAGACTCGCGGTGTTCTCAAGGTGTTCCTCGAGAACGTTATCCGTGACGCCGTCACTTACACCGAGCACGCCAAGAGGAAGACCGTCACCGCCATGGACGTCGTCTACGCTCTGAAACGTCAAGGTCGCACCCTGTACGGTTTCGGTGGTTAATTAGAAGTTCCGAGATATGCGAGAGCGCCGCGCGCCCTACTCACCTACCCAAGAGTACACGAACATCGTACGTCAACCACCCGCGTTACGCAATCAAATAAACAAAAGGCTCTTGTCAGGGCCACATATTATTCGTGTGCTCGCTTACGCTGTAGCATGTTTCTTTTGAACTACAAGTTATAATGACATACGTTTAAGTATGTATAATTATTATATATGAATCATGTTAATGACAATGCTAAGAAAAAGCACATCGTCATCTCAGCATCGGCTAATGTAGTGGCTAACAATAATGAACAAATCCAAGCGTCGAACAATATTAAAACATTGTGATTTTAGATTAGAACCTTTAGTGTTACGTATTCACTCATTGCACATGTGCAATTCATAAACAATAGATTATAGATAGATTCCCTTTTGATGAGATTTTATATTGCCGAGTTCGGGGAAACCCAAGTAAGAAGTCGTACACGACCTTTGTATAGGGGTAATATAGGTATGTACATAATTACATTGTAGAAGTTACCAGTATTATTGCACTATAATAATCTTAAATATGTGACGTGCCAGACGAGAGTAAGCTTGGTAAAAAGCAAAATGGGTACCCATTTGCTACTTAATAAGTATTACTCATCAAGGAAATACTCGCATTAAAATAAAAACCACTGGTACTGTAGGTGTGATTAAATAATTAATACACGAACTTCCCACGTTCTTTGTGTAAGGGTAATATGTGCATATTTACATTGCAGAAGTTATTATTGCATTATTATAATAACGAGAGGTTAATCATGCATACCAGCGTAGATATCGCTTGCGGATTATTATCATGATCATCGTTATCATCATCATAATCTTCGTCTCGTCGCACTTAGTGGGTTTTTGAGGCAGGCTCGTAGAGTAGAACTGAAGAGGAACAGAAACAAATATGTTATTTTAAATCATACGTAGGTACATATATGTTTATATATTATTTAGATGTATTATTATCTTTTTCAACTTTTTAATACTATTCGTATACCAAGGTGTGTATCCATCTATACAATTTTATTGTATAATCAAATAAATGTACACAATTATGTGTATATCAAACGTTACGTGATATATTGTGTAGGTATTTGGTTTCGTTTTATTATATATAAATAAAACATTAAAAAATTCTAGAACACCACCACCAGTGACCATTGGACAAGTACAAGTAAGTAAACAAGTGTTTGCCAATTATATTGTAGTGTATACGTGCAGTTCCCTCTGTACCTATCCACTGTAATCCTCTTCGAAATGTTTCAGAATATTTGTTATGTCGGACGTGGGAAAGTTAACATAAATTAAATATACCAAGATCTATAATTCAACAGTACGCTAAAAATGTCATATAATGTGGACATATAAAATATTTTGTATTATTAAATTAACCTACAGTATACGGACAAGCCTCCAGGTCGGACACGTCGGTCGGTCGAGTCGAGCATAACGTTAAAGTGTTTTACGAAGGTTCACTTTTAATCGTTCAATGCGGCCATATCATGTATCAATGTCAAAAATATGTTGACACGTTTCAGGCTCGGTATACTCGTCGTTGTTTTATCTATTGTTTTAACACGAAAAGTTGTGTTTTATGGAGAAAAACACATTTTAAACTGAACACGAGGTATGCACGGTAGACAGTCGAGAAAATAAACCACAGTATCTTCTCAGTCGTACGATCGTTTTACGTAAAATACATTTTAAACGTCAGTCACTTTCAATATGCACATAAAAATGTAGTTTTGACATTATTTATCGTAATATAAGTATTATAAAATGTTATTTAAACTGATCCGTGTTAGTGAAAAGTATGAAGCGTTCATAAGAGAAATCGTCTCGCGGCAGAACGGCTCTCGTTACGGTAAACCTCCGAGGTGCCTTGGCGATTGGCTACCGACGCATAGTAGCGACATCTACGTCGAAACTCACCTCAACGTTATTACGTTCGGTCTTATAATTTCATTATTATCTCACTCGTGTACGTACATCTAAAACAACAACAATGGCAGACACAGCTGTTGCAACAGAAGCACCCGCTCCAGCTACTGGTGGTAAGAAGACGGCAAGACAATCGGGTGGTGCCGCCGGCGGCGCTAAGAAACCCAAAGCGAAACCCACTCATCCCAAAACATCGGAGATGGTGAACAACGCCATTAAGGAGATGAAAGAACGTAGCGGTTCATCGCTACAGGCCATCAAAAAATATATCGCCGCTCATTATAAGGTCGACGCCGAGAAGTTAGCTCCGTTCATTAGGAAATATTTGAAGAGCGCCGTAGAATCGGGTGCTCTCATTCAGACCAAAGGCAAGGGCGCATCCGGATCTTTTAAGCTGGAATCGAAATCCTCGTCGGTCAAGAAACCGAGCGCCAACGCCGGCGCTGGGAAGTCGGCTGGCGCCAAGAAGCAATCAGCGGCGGCATCGAAGGGAAGCGCTAAGAAGGCTACCTCGTCCGCAGCCGGCGCTAAGACGAAAAAGGCAGTCGCCGCTACCGCATCGGGATCACCGTCCAAGTCCTCTAAGGCGTCATCGGCGCTGAAAAACAAGAAAGCGGCCGCCGCCAAAAAGAAGCCGGCCTCTAAAAAAGCCGCCGCCTCCGCCGTCCCGGCCAAAGCGAAATCAGCCCCCAAGGCGAAGAAGACAGCGAAGCCACCCACTAAGAAACCAAAGGCACTTAAACCCAAGAAGGCGGCAGCGACACCCACCAAATCGTCGAAGCCCGCCGCTAAGAAAACTGCCGCAGCCAAAAAGTAAACCGGCTCATCACCGCGTAGGAGTGATGGCTGCCTAAGCTATCGCTCGCGTTGTGCGCAACGTGTGCCACAAGTAAAAAGCGCAAGGCACGTCGTCGTGCACACGATAGGTATGTTATAAAAGAAAAGAACAACATAATAACAGCATAAAACAGCCCTTTTCAGGGCTAACAATACATTCGTGAACGTGTGTTTATGGTACACATTCGTTTCTAAACAATACCGGAAGTCACCACCTCTATCGAATACCTACTACTCGTTTCAGTATAACCTTAATTAATAACGAATTTAATTAAATGCAACAATTTCCTCGATTTTACGAATATTTTGAAATCCCCTAGATATAGATATATATAAAGAGCTAATCCAAAATATACTTTTACATTATGAACACATTTTTTTAAAATCTTATAGACCCTTATAGATTTCTATTCACAATAAATACTATCTTTACTATTTTTGTAAAATAATCTAATTAGAGATTTGTTTACGAAACTGATGCCTTACGACGGTGTTTTTATAACCGACTTCAAAAAAGACCGATCTCAATTTGACCGTATATATTATGCTTTTTAGGTTTGTTCGCGGATACGAACCTTCATCGTTTATGAACCTATTTTGATTTTTTTTTTTTTGTTGGAAAGAAGATATTTTTGATGATGGCAGACCAGAGAAATCGAGGGGAACTTTCAAAAATCGTAGGGGCGACTAGTGCGTTTGTAAGTTTTTTTTTCATTAAGTATTTTATTAAAGCACTATAATTTAATAAAGGTCTGGAGTAGATCTTACGATGGAGCCGAGAGACAGTCGATTGAACTCCTCAACGATTCACAGCAGCTACCTTGTGTTTCTGCTTGATTGATTAATTTGTATTGATAAGAACTTTACAATTAGATGGGTTGTGACTGTCATTAGGATTTGGATGATAAAGACGAAGGACAGTTCAGGGAACTCCTCAACGGTTTGAAGTAACTATCTTGTGCTGCTGATTTCATCTCGTCCTTGTTGAGGGCGGGGAGACTTCCTAGAGCCTTGAAGTGACAGTCCACGCGGCTCATCACAATGAGCCGGTCATACTCGAGGGAGCCGTAATGAGCTCCCGAGCGGGGCGTTTCAGCCGTCTTCGGATCAGTAGTGTCGCGTCCGGGTGAGGCATAGGAGTTATGCCGGATAGGTGGGGGAGTGTTGAGCGATCTGCTCTCTCAAACATTCCCGTGTCCAGTCTTTTTATGAAGGCATCTATCGGTTCCCACTTGAGATCCCGGTAGATGGTGGAATTCCTCAGGTACCTGGGCGCGTCGACCGTCATGCGTAGGCCCCGATATATGTTTTGTAGATCCTGAGTTTGACTCGGGTGGGAAGTTTTGAGGACAGCAGGGGACGCAGCTTTGATCTCGCCAAATGTGCCTTGGTGGCGACGGTGGCGACGGTGTCGACGTGCGACGCCATGGACAGAGTTCTGTCGATGGTTAATTCCAGGTACCTGACGGTTGGTGACCACGGGATTTCTTCGCCCATGAGGTGGTGTTTCGGGGGCAGGTGTGAGCTGCCGGTAAGAAGGGCCTGCGTCTTGCACACGTTGTATTTGAGCTTTGACTTTTATTGTTAACTTAATCGTTGAGAATGCTGTGTAGCAGATTCATTTGATCGTCGCTCATGAATCAAAGAAAAGCGATGGTCACGGTCTTTTTGAATTTCGTTAGTTAATCTATTTGATATTTAAGTTCTCATAATCGACACCGACAATTTATTTCTGCGCTCCTCTGGCGTTTCATTTTTTCTTTTCTTATTAGCTTTTTTGTCTAATCCGTAAAAATTAAGTCCGCCTTTGTACTTCATGTGCCCAAAGTTAATAAATAAATAAAATATTTGGATTTATAATAATATTATCTCACGAGATTGTCGATATGTGGAATGTGGAATTCTGCGATCATTGTTCCGATAGTCATATCTGCTCATGGATTGATAGGCAAGAGCCTCGACCAACACCTTAAGGGGCTGGATCAAGGGTCTGATACACAAGGCACGTATATAATGAGGAGGTTCTTGTCTTTGTGGCACGACGAGGTCGGTGGTTTACTATTTAAAAAAAATAATAATAATATATATGTATATAAATGAAATAAAGAGAATAATAATAATTAACGCGTCAACCATCGTAAATCGTGTAGCATCATAATATCGTCCTCTTGTATCCACTGCTCCATTCGACATTTCAGCGAGCTCCCCACTCCGAACGGCTTTTGTGTCGTCGGGCGAACGCTTATAAAAAGATCGGCATCAGTTTTCCGCAACTCAGTATATGCGTAGTTGTCGCTCCTTGAGCACGCAACTAACGGCTCTCTCATATTCACGTATATCTCTACAAGACACCAATCAATCGAGATGTCCGGCCGCGGCAAAGGTGGAAAGGTCAAAGGCAAGGCAAAATCGCGTTCAAACCGTGCAGGACTACAGTTTCCTGTCGGTCGTATACACAGACTTTTGCGTAATGGTAATTACGCCGAGCGCGTCGGTGCCGGCGCGCCGGTGTATCTCGCCGCAGTTATGGAATACCTAGCAGCTGAGGTCCTCGAGTTGGCCGGCAACGCGGCCAGAGACAACAAGAAGACAAGAATCATACCCCGTCATCTTCAGTTGGCGATACGCAACGATGAAGAGTTAAACAAACTGCTCTCCGGTGTTACAATCGCTCAGGGAGGTGTTCTACCCAACATTCAGGCCGTCTTATTGCCCAAGAAAACCGAAAAGAAGGCTTGATCAGCAAGTAATATTATATGAAAGACCCTAATGGATTAATTTAAAACAAAGGTCACCAACTGAAGACAAAAACCCTTCAACAAAAAGGCCCTTTTCAGGGCCACCATACATATCGCAGTCCTAATTATATACATTGTTAAGACTGTTTCTGTTGTGACACGATGAGTCGAAAATAATAGCCTATTAATGTAATGTAGGAAAATTAATAATAATCAAGCTTTATTTAATCTAGACTAGCTAAAGAATCTCTTGTTGATGGTTTAAATTTTGCATGCGTGCCATATTATTCTGATTTATTGTATGTAGTTAAAGATCGGTGTTACCAACTATGGTCAGAATACTTTGATAAAAGATCGCTGACTAAAGGTATTTGGGTACCGAACCATTCAGCCTACTGTTATGAAACATGTATGGATCGATCAAGCTAATATGAGCAGGTCAGACATAGTCATCGCTCTCAGACTTAGATCTGGACATATCCCACTAAACAGCTTTGCATATTTAATTGGTAAGGTTGGTTCTCCCAACTGCTCAATTTGTAACAAAGTTGAAGATGTATATCATATTTTGATGGAATGCATCCGAAACGATTTTTTTTTTTTTTTTTTTTTAAACACTTCGTGGATCACACAAAGTGTTGTGCCGCGTGGGATTTGAACCCAAGACACATGGCGCAGTAGCAAGCGGCATGGCGACCGTTGAAACCACTCGGCCAACCGTGCAGTCAATATTATGTAATATTAACTTATAGAACTTGAATATTTGTCCTTTTGTGTTTAGAGTACTCCGCTCCTTGGCTCTTTGGGTGGTGCGTATCTTATTACTAGAGTATCTGTTGAATATCCACAAAAAAGTCACAGTAATAACCTCGATAAGAAATACTATAATATAATTTTTCATATATGTACGAAGCTGACGATCGAAGATACTATTAATATACTGCCTCGGTGGCGTAGTGGTAGCGTATACTGCGGCGAGATACACCGGTGCGCCGGCACCGACGCGCTCGGCGTAATTGCCATTACGCAACAGTCTGTGTATGCGACCGACGGGGAACTGCAGTCCTGCACGGTTTGAACGAGATTTTGCCTTGCCTTTGACCTTTCCACCTTTGCCGCGGCCGGACATCTTGATCGATTTAAGTCTTGCAGAGAGATAAGAGTAAATACAAGAGAGCCGTTAGTTACGTGCGCAACGAACGACAACTACGAAGATTTTTGATATTTAAGCGTTCACCCGACGACACAAGCCGTTCGGAGTGGGGAGCTCGCGCAATTATTGAATGGAGCAGTATTTACCGCATTCGATGCTGATCCGAACCAAATCCTCGAACTCGAACCCGCCCATTCCACCTTTTATAATTCCAAGTTTTTCTCCGACGCGTCCAATTATTGACTCGCCTCTTCATGATTGTTCTCGAACCATTTGTTTGAATTTCCGCCGAAAATTCCTTTGTTTTCTTTTCTTTTTTTTCGCGTGTTGCCAGAGTCAGAAATTAAATGTACCTACTCATAATCGACAAAATCGATTCGACTATTTAATATTATAATTTAAAAATCTAACACATAAATTAAAAAAAAAAAATTACAGTCAAATTGATACCCTCTTTTTTTTGGTCGGTCGGTTAAATAGAGGAGGTTCTCAATTCGACTGTATATATTTCTTTTTGCTATCACTTCCAGTGTGGTCCCATTTCAATTTGGTCCAGTTCTCGAAGTCAGTTTCTATTTTGTTAAAATTTGTGATGATTTGAAGTCGAAAAAGTTTTGGCTACCACCACTCGCGCCGTTTCTATATAAAGAGGCGAGTGCGAGCTCAACGGTGTTCAGTCGTCAGCCAGCGCTCGCCGTTCAATAACGTGTGTGCGTGTGCTATTGAAACTTCTTATTCTCTAACAACAACAAGATGACCGGCCGCGGCAAGGGAGGAAAGGGTCTGGGAAAAGGAGGAGCCAAGCGGCACAGGAAAGTACTTCGTGATAACATCCAAGGTATCACGAAGCCGGCTATCCGTCGTCTCGCTCGCAGAGGCGGTGTCAAACGTATTTCGGGTCTTATTTATGAAGAGACTCGCGGTGTTCTCAAGGTGTTCCTCGAGAACGTTATCCGTGACGCCGTCACTTACACCGAGCACGCCAAGAGGAAGACCGTCACCGCCATGGACGTCGTCTACGCTCTGAAACGTCAAGGTCGCACCCTGTACGGTTTCGGTGGTTAATTAGAAGTTCCGAGATATGCGAGAGCGCCGCGCGCCCTACTCACCTACCCAAGAGTACACGAACATCGTACGTCAACCACCCGCGTTACGCAATCAAATAAACAAAAGGCTCTTGTCAGGGCCACATATTATTCGTGTGCTCGCTTACGCTGTAGCATGTTTCTTTTGAACTACAAGTTATAATGACATACGTTTAAGTATGTATAATTATTATATATGAATCATGTTAATGACAATGCTAAGAAAAAGCACATCGTCATCTCAGCATCGGCTAATGTAGTGGCTAACAATAATGAACAAATCCAAGCGTCGAACAATATTAAAACATTGTGATTTTAGATTAGAACCTTTAGTGTTACGTATTCACTCATTGCACATGTGCAATTCATAAACAATAGATTATAGATAGATTCCCTTTTGATGAGATTTTATATTGCCGAGTTCGGGGAAACCCAAGTAAGAAGTCGTACACGACCTTTGTATAGGGGTAATATAGGTATGTACATAATTACATTGTAGAAGTTACCAGTATTATTGCACTATAATAATCTTAAATATGTGACGTGCCAGACGAGAGTAAGCTTGGTAAAAAGCAAAATGGGTACCCATTTGCTACTTAATAAGTATTACTCATCAAGGAAATACTCGCATTAAAATAAAAACCACTGGTACTGTAGGTGTGATTAAATAATTAATACACGAACTTCCCACGTTCTTTGTGTAAGGGTAATATGTGCATATTTACATTGCAGAAGTTATTATTGCATTATTATAATAACGAGAGGTTAATCATGCATACCAGCGTAGATATCGCTTGCGGATTATTATCATGATCATCGTTATCATCATCATAATCTTCGTCTCGTCGCACTTAGTGGGTTTTTGAGGCAGGCTCGTAGAGTAGAACTGAAGAGGAACAGAAACAAATATGTTATTTTAAATCATACGTAGGTACATATATGTTTATATATTATTTAGATGTATTATTATCTTTTTCAACTTTTTAATACTATTCGTATACCAAGGTGTGTATCCATCTATACAAATATATAAAATATTTGGATTTATAATAATATTATCTCACGAGATTGTCGATATGTGGAATGTGGAATTCTGCGATCATTGTTCCGATAGTCATATCTGCTCATGGATTGATAGGCAAGAGCCTCGACCAACACCTTAAGGGGCTGGATCAAGGGTCTGATACACAAGGCACGTATATAATGAGGAGGTTCTTGTCTTTGTGGCACGACGAGGTCGGTGGTTTACTATTTAAAAAAAATAATAATAATATATATGTATATAAATGAAATAAAGAGAATAATAATAATTAACGCGTCAACCATCGTAAATCGTGTAGCATCATAATATCGTCCTCTTGTATCCACTGCTCCATTCGACATTTCAGCGAGCTCCCCACTCCGAACGGCTTTTGTGTCGTCGGGCGAACGCTTATAAAAAGATCGGCATCAGTTTTCCGCAACTCAGTATATGCGTAGTTGTCGCTCCTTGAGCACGCAACTAACGGCTCTCTCATATTCACGTATATCTCTACAAGACACCAATCAATCGAGATGTCCGGCCGCGGCAAAGGTGGAAAGGTCAAAGGCAAGGCAAAATCGCGTTCAAACCGTGCAGGACTACAGTTTCCTGTCGGTCGTATACACAGACTTTTGCGTAATGGTAATTACGCCGAGCGCGTCGGTGCCGGCGCGCCGGTGTATCTCGCCGCAGTTATGGAATACCTAGCAGCTGAGGTCCTCGAGTTGGCCGGCAACGCGGCCAGAGACAACAAGAAGACAAGAATCATACCCCGTCATCTTCAGTTGGCGATACGCAACGATGAAGAGTTAAACAAACTGCTCTCCGGTGTTACAATCGCTCAGGGAGGTGTTCTACCCAACATTCAGGCCGTCTTATTGCCCAAGAAAACCGAAAAGAAGGCTTGATCAGCAAGTAATATTATATGAAAGACCCTAATGGATTAATTTAAAACAAAGGTCACCAACTGAAGACAAAAACCCTTCAACAAAAAGGCCCTTTTCAGGGCCACCATACATATCGCAGTCCTAATTATATACATTGTTAAGACTGTTTCTGTTGTGACACGATGAGTCGAAAATAATAGCCTATTAATGTAATGTAGGAAAATTAATAATAATCAAGCTTTATTTAATCTAGACTAGCTAAAGAATCTCTTGTTGATGGTTTAAATTTTGCATGCGTGCCATATTATTCTGATTTATTGTATGTAGTTAAAGATCGGTGTTACCAACTATGGTCAGAATACTTTGATAAAAGATCGCTGACTAAAGGTATTTGGGTACCGAACCATTCAGCCTACTGTTATGAAACATGTATGGATCGATCAAGCTAATATGAGCAGGTCAGACATAGTCATCGCTCTCAGACTTAGATCTGGACATATCCCACTAAACAGCTTTGCATATTTAATTGGTAAGGTTGGTTCTCCCAACTGCTCAATTTGTAACAAAGTTGAAGATGTATATCATATTTTGATGGAATGCATCCGAAACGATTTTTTTTTTTTTTTTTTTTTAAACACTTCGTGGATCACACAAAGTGTTGTGCCGCGTGGGATTTGAACCCAAGACACATGGCGCAGTAGCAAGCGGCATGGCGACCGTTGAAACCACTCGGCCAACCGTGCAGTCAATATTATGTAATATTAACTTATAGAACTTGAATATTTGTCCTTTTGTGTTTAGAGTACTCCGCTCCTTGGCTCTTTGGGTGGTGCGTATCTTATTACTAGAGTATCTGTTGAATATCCACAAAAAAGTCACAGTAATAACCTCGATAAGAAATACTATAATATAATTTTTCATATATGTACGAAGCTGACGATCGAAGATACTATTAATATACTGCCTCGGTGGCGTAGTGGTAGCGTATACTGCGGCGAGATACACCGGTGCGCCGGCACCGACGCGCTCGGCGTAATTGCCATTACGCAACAGTCTGTGTATGCGACCGACGGGGAACTGCAGTCCTGCACGGTTTGAACGAGATTTTGCCTTGCCTTTGACCTTTCCACCTTTGCCGCGGCCGGACATCTTGATCGATTTAAGTCTTGCAGAGAGATAAGAGTAAATACAAGAGAGCCGTTAGTTACGTGCGCAACGAACGACAACTACGAAGATTTTTGATATTTAAGCGTTCACCCGACGACACAAGCCGTTCGGAGTGGGGAGCTCGCGCAATTATTGAATGGAGCAGTATTTACCGCATTCGATGCTGATCCGAACCAAATCCTCGAACTCGAACCCGCCCATTCCACCTTTTATAATTCCAAGTTTTTCTCCGACGCGTCCAATTATTGACTCGCCTCTTCATGATTGTTCTCGAACCATTTGTTTGAATTTCCGCCGAAAATTCCTTTGTTTTCTTTTCTTTTTTTTCGCGTGTTGCCAGAGTCAGAAATTAAATGTACCTACTCATAATCGACAAAATCGATTCGACTATTTAATATTATAATTTAAAAATCTAACACATAAATTAAAAAAAAAAAATTACAGTCAAATTGATACCCTCTTTTTTTTGGTCGGTCGGTTAAATAGAGGAGGTTCTCAATTCGACTGTATATATTTCTTTTTGCTATCACTTCCAGTGTGGTCCCATTTCAATTTGGTCCAGTTCTCGAAGTCAGTTTCTATTTTGTTAAAATTTGTGATGATTTGAAGTCGAAAAAGTTTTGGCTACCACCACTCGCGCCGTTTCTATATAAAGAGGCGAGTGCGAGCTCAACGGTGTTCAGTCGTCAGCCAGCGCTCGCCGTTCAATAACGTGTGTGCGTGTGCTATTGAAACTTCTTATTCTCTAACAACAACAAGATGACCGGCCGCGGCAAGGGAGGAAAGGGTCTGGGAAAAGGAGGAGCCAAGCGGCACAGGAAAGTACTTCGTGATAACATCCAAGGTATCACGAAGCCGGCTATCCGTCGTCTCGCTCGCAGAGGCGGTGTCAAACGTATTTCGGGTCTTATTTATGAAGAGACTCGCGGTGTTCTCAAGGTGTTCCTCGAGAACGTTATCCGTGACGCCGTCACTTACACCGAGCACGCCAAGAGGAAGACCGTCACCGCCATGGACGTCGTCTACGCTCTGAAACGTCAAGGTCGCACCCTGTACGGTTTCGGTGGTTAATTAGAAGTTCCGAGATATGCGAGAGCGCCGCGCGCCCTACTCACCTACCCAAGAGTACACGAACATCGTACGTCAACCACCCGCGTTACGCAATCAAATAAACAAAAGGCTCTTGTCAGGGCCACATATTATTCGTGTGCTCGCTTACGCTGTAGCATGTTTCTTTTGAACTACAAGTTATAATGACATACGTTTAAGTATGTATAATTATTATATATGAATCATGTTAATGACAATGCTAAGAAAAAGCACATCGTCATCTCAGCATCGGCTAATGTAGTGGCTAACAATAATGAACAAATCCAAGCGTCGAACAATATTAAAACATTGTGATTTTAGATTAGAACCTTTAGTGTTACGTATTCACTCATTGCACATGTGCAATTCATAAACAATAGATTATAGATAGATTCCCTTTTGATGAGATTTTATATTGCCGAGTTCGGGGAAACCCAAGTAAGAAGTCGTACACGACCTTTGTATAGGGGTAATATAGGTATGTACATAATTACATTGTAGAAGTTACCAGTATTATTGCACTATAATAATCTTAAATATGTGACGTGCCAGACGAGAGTAAGCTTGGTAAAAAGCAAAATGGGTACCCATTTGCTACTTAATAAGTATTACTCATCAAGGAAATACTCGCATTAAAATAAAAACCACTGGTACTGTAGGTGTGATTAAATAATTAATACACGAACTTCCCACGTTCTTTGTGTAAGGGTAATATGTGCATATTTACATTGCAGAAGTTATTATTGCATTATTATAATAACGAGAGGTTAATCATGCATACCAGCGTAGATATCGCTTGCGGATTATTATCATGATCATCGTTATCATCATCATAATCTTCGTCTCGTCGCACTTAGTGGGTTTTTGAGGCAGGCTCGTAGAGTAGAACTGAAGAGGAACAGAAACAAATATGTTATTTTAAATCATACGTAGGTACATATATGTTTATATATTATTTAGATGTATTATTATCTTTTTCAACTTTTTAATACTATTCGTATACCAAGGTGTGTATCCATCTATACAATTTTATTGTATAATCAAATAAATGTACACAATTATGTGTATATCAAACGTTACGTGATATATTGTGTAGGTATTTGGTTTCGTTTTATTATATATAAATAAAACATTAAAAAATTCTAGAACACCACCACCAGTGACCATTGGACAAGTACAAGTAAGTAAACAAGTGTTTGCCAATTATATTGTAGTGTATACGTGCAGTTCCCTCTGTACCTATCCACTGTAATCCTCTTCGAAATGTTTCAGAATATTTGTTATGTCGGACGTGGGAAAGTTAACATAAATTAAATATACCAAGATCTATAATTCAACAGTACGCTAAAAATGTCATATAATGTGGACATATAAAATATTTTGTATTATTAAATTAACCTACAGTATACGTACAAGCCTCCAGGTCGGACACGTCGGTCGGTCGAGTCGAGCATAACGTTAAAGTGTTTTACGAAGGTTCACTTTTAATCGTTCAATGCGGCCATATCATGTATCAATGTCAAAAATATGTTGACACGTTTCAGGCTCGGTATACTCGTCGTTGTTTTATCTATTGTTTTAACACGAAAAGTTGTGTTTTATGGAGAAAAACACATTTTAAACTGAACACGAGGTATGCACGGTAGACAGTCGAGAAAATAAACCACAGTATCTTCTTAGTCGTACGATCGTTTTACGTAAAATACATTTTAAACGTCAGTCACTTTCAATATGCACATAAAAATGTAGTTTTGACATTATTTATCGTAATATAAGTATTATAAAATGTTATTTAAACTGATCCGTGTTAGTGAAAAGTATGAAGCGTTCATAAGAGAAATCGTCTCGCGGCAGAACGGCTCTCGTTACGGTAAACCTCCGAGGTGCCTTGGCGATTGGCTACCGACGCATAGTAGCGACATCTACGTCGAAACTCACCTCAACGTTATTACGTTCGGTCTTATAATTTCATTATTATCTCACTCGTGTACGTACATCTAAAACAACAACAATGGCAGACACAGCTGTTGCAACAGAAGCACCCGCTCCAGCTACTGGTGGTAAGAAGACGGCAAGACAATCGGGTGGTGCCGCCGGCGGCGCTAAGAAACCCAAAGCGAAACCCACTCATCCCAAAACATCGGAGATGGTGAACAACGCCATTAAGGAGATGAAAGAACGTAGCGGTTCATCGCTACAGGCCATCAAAAAATATATCGCCGCTCATTATAAGGTCGACGCCGAGAAGTTAGCTCCGTTCATTAGGAAATATTTGAAGAGCGCCGTAGAATCGGGTGCTCTCATTCAGACCAAAGGCAAGGGCGCATCCGGATCTTTTAAGCTGGAATCGAAATCCTCGTCGGTCAAGAAACCGAGCGCCAACGCCGGCGCTGGGAAGTCGGCTGGCGCCAAGAAGCAATCAGCGGCGGCATCGAAGGGAAGCGCTAAGAAGGCTACCTCGTCCGCAGCCGGCGCTAAGACGAAAAAGGCAGTCGCCGCTACCGCATCGGGATCACCGTCCAAGTCCTCTAAGGCGTCATCGGCGCTGAAAAACAAGAAAGCGGCCGCCGCCAAAAAGAAGCCGGCCTCTAAAAAAGCCGCCGCCTCCGCCGTCCCGGCCAAAGCGAAATCAGCCCCCAAGGCGAAGAAGACAGCGAAGCCACCCACTAAGAAACCAAAGGCACTTAAACCCAAGAAGGCGGCAGCGACACCCACCAAATCGTCGAAGCCCGCCGCTAAGAAAACTGCCGCAGCCAAAAAGTAAACCGGCTCATCACCGCGTAGGAGTGATGGCTGCCTAAGCTATCGCTCGCGTTGTGCGCAACGTGTGCCACAAGTAAAAAGCGCAAGGCACGTCGTCGTGCACACGATAGGTATGTTATAAAAGAAAAGAACAACATAATAACAGCATAAAACAGCCCTTTTCAGGGCTAACAATACATTCGTGAACGTGTGTTTATGGTACACATTCGTTTCTAAACAATACCGGAAGTCACCACCTCTATCGAATACCTACTACTCGTTTCAGTATAACCTTAATTAATAACGAATTTAATTAAATGCAACAATTTCCTCGATTTTACGAATATTTTGAAATCCCCTAGATATAGATATATATAAAGAGCTAATCCAAAATATACTTTTACATTATGAACACATTTTTTTAAAATCTTATAGACCCTTATAGATTTCTATTCACAATAAATACTATCTTTACTATTTTTGTAAAATAATCTAATTAGAGATTTGTTTACGAAACTGATGCCTTACGACGGTGTTTTTATAACCGACTTCAAAAAAGACCGATCTCAATTTGACCGTATATATTATGCTTTTTAGGTTTGTTCGCGGATACGAACCTTCATCGTTTATGAACCTATTTTGATTTTTTTTTTTTTGTTGGAAAGAAGATATTTTTGATGATGGCAGACCAGAGAAATCGAGGGGAACTTTCAAAAATCGTAGGGGCGACTAGTGCGTTTGTAAGTTTTTTTTTCATTAAGTATTTTATTAAAGCACTATAATTTAATAAAGGTCTGGAGTAGATCTTACGATGGAGCCGAGAGACAGTCGATTGAACTCCTCAACGATTCACAGCAGCTACCTTGTGTTTCTGCTTGATTGATTAATTTGTATTGATAAGAACTTTACAATTAGATGGGTTGTGACTGTCATTAGGATTTGGATGATAAAGACGAAGGACAGTTCAGGGAACTCCTCAACGGTTTGAAGTAACTATCTTGTGCTGCTGATTTCATCTCGTCCTTGTTGAGGGCGGGGAGACTTCCTAGAGCCTTGAAGTGACAGTCCACGCGGCTCATCACAATGAGCCGGTCATACTCGAGGGAGCCGTAATGAGCTCCCGAGCGGGGCGTTTCAGCCGTCTTCGGATCAGTAGTGTCGCGTCCGGGTGAGGCATAGGAGTTATGCCGGATAGGTGGGGGAGTGTTGAGCGATCTGCTCTCTCAAACATTCCCGTGTCCAGTCTTTTTATGAAGGCATCTATCGGTTCCCACTTGAGATCCCGGTAGATGGTGGAATTCCTCAGGTACCTGGGCGCGTCGACCGTCATGCGTAGGCCCCGATATATGTTTTGTAGATCCTGAGTTTGACTCGGGTGGGAAGTTTTGAGGACAGCAGGGGACGCAGCTTTGATCTCGCCAAATGTGCCTTGGTGGCGACGGTGGCGACGGTGTCGACGTGCGACGCCATGGACAGAGTTCTGTCGATGGTTAATTCCAGGTACCTGACGGTTGGTGACCACGGGATTTCTTCGCCCATGAGGTGGTGTTTCGGGGGCAGGTGTGAGCTGCCGGTAAGAAGGGCCTGCGTCTTGCACACGTTGTATTTGAGCTTTGACTTTTATTGTTAACTTAATCGTTGAGAATGCTGTGTAGCAGATTCATTTGATCGTCGCTCATGAATCAAAGAAAAGCGATGGTCACGGTCTTTTTGAATTTCGTTAGTTAATCTATTTGATATTTAAGTTCTCATAATCGACACCGACAATTTATTTCTGCGCTCCTCTGGCGTTTCATTTTTTCTTTTCTTATTAGCTTTTTTGTCTAATCCGTAAAAATTAAGTCCGCCTTTGTACTTCATGTGCCCAAAGTTAATAAATAAATAAAATATTTGGATTTATAATAATATTATCTCACGAGATTGTCGATATGTGGAATGTGGAATTCTGCGATCATTGTTCCGATAGTCATATCTGCTCATGGATTGATAGGCAAGAGCCTCGACCAACACCTTAAGGGGCTGGATCAAGGGTCTGATACACAAGGCACGTATATAATGAGGAGGTTCTTGTCTTTGTGGCACGACGAGGTCGGTGGTTTACTATTTAAAAAAAATAATAATAATATATATGTATATAAATGAAATAAAGAGAATAATAATAATTAACGCGTCAACCATCGTAAATCGTGTAGCATCATAATATCGTCCTCTTGTATCCACTGCTCCATTCGACATTTCAGCGAGCTCCCCACTCCGAACGGCTTTTGTGTCGTCGGGCGAACGCTTATAAAAAGATCGGCATCAGTTTCCCGCAATCTCGTCTGTACACCTAGACAGAATACCAGACCACATAGCTAGCGTCGAAGACACCACAATGGCGATCGACTCTCTCACAGAACACGTGCAATCGTTAATTAACAATTGCACTCGGGAGTCACCAGCAACAAACGACTGTCGATGGAAACTACCCGATGACATACGTGAACTGCTGAGACAGAAGAACGCCGCTGTGCGTGCATACGACAGATACCCTTGCGAGGATCGTAGGATTAGATTGCGCACGCTAGAAAGAATGGTCAAGACACGCATCACTGAAATGCGTCAAGAAAGGTGGGACGAAACTCTAAAAAACTTGGAGCCCATCCACACAGCCTTTTGGCAGCTATCTCGATGCCTTAAAAGAGATATAATCACCCCGATGCCCCCGTTAAACAGACCAAATCATCCTCTAGCTTTCGACGACATTGAAAAAACGGAATGCCTGGCGGACAGTTTGGAGCACCAATGCACGCCTAGCACGTTACACTACGAAACCAACCACATCGCGGCAATTGACGCAGAAGTTGAACGAAGAGCTTCACTCCCGTTATCGTCCCTGACAAACGAGCAGGACATTCCGGCAATCACCCCGGATGAGGTTAAAACGATCGTCAAGAGTCTACACGCCCGCAAAGCACCCGGCTCGGATGGTATCACAAACAGAGTCATCAAGTTATTTCCTGATAGGCTTTTGGTCCTTCTGACTTTCATATTTAACGCAGCGCTAACAAATAATATGTTTCCACAACAATGGAAAGAAGCCGTGGTCATTGGGATACCTAAGCCCGGCAAACCAAAATCCGAGCCGTCCAGTTATCGTCCGATAAGTCTGCTTAAAGGTTTAGGTAAGATTTATGAGCGCTTAATTTGCAATAGGCTGAAAGCATACGCCGATGAACACCACCTCATCCCTCACGAGCAATTCGGGTTTCGATCCAAACACTCGTGTATCCAACAGGTCCACCGCATCGTTGAGCACGTCAGCGATCGGTTCCAACGCAACCTAACCACAGGAATCCTCTTCCTCGACGTAGCGAAGGCGTTCGACAAAGTATGGCACAACGGCTTACTTTACAAGCTATTCACTATGGGAGTGCCCCACAGACTTGTGCTCATCTTACGAGATTACTTGTCGAACCGTAGCTTTCGCTACCGCGTGGAAGGATCACTGTCCTCCCCCCACCCCATCCTCGCTGGTGTCCCGCAAGGATCAGTGCTATCCCCTCTCCTGTACACGCTGTACGTCAGCGACATCCCCAAACATCGGTCTGTGCAGACAGCACTTTTCGCAGACGACACAGCCGTCTATTACTCAGGTACTAGCACTTCAGCAATAGCTAAAAACCTCCAGACCACAGCCAACAAGCTAAGTACATGGTTCAAAAAATGGAGAATAGAAGTAAACCCCGAGAAGAGCCAAGCTGTGCTGTTTCGAAAGAGACGACGCAACCTGGCTCCCTCGATCCCTCAGATCAAAATGTTTGGTAAGCCTATCCCTTGGGCCAGGCAGGCCAAGTATCTAGGCATCACACTCGACGATCGCTTAACCTTCGGCCCCCACATCGAGACAGTCCGAAAGCGGTCTGCCTTCGTACTAGGTCAACTTCATAGCTTGGTGAACGCACGCTCCAAGCTATCGTTAAAAAACAAAGTCCTTTTATACACATCATGCGTACGACCGATCATGACGTACGGCAGCATCGTATTCGCACACGCTAGGAAACACGCGATCCATAGGCTTCAGACAATACAGAATAGGGTCATGCGCCGGGCTACGGGAGCACCGTGGTATGTGCGCAATGCCGAGCTTCACATCGACTTGCGACTGCCGACCATCAGGCAATTCATGAAACAGTGCTCCCTTAGCTATTTTGACTCTACTCCGATACACCCCAACCCTCTAGTGGTTGCGGCTAGTAGGTACACACCAAGCACAATCTCTCATGTACGTAGGCCCAAGCACGTACTTAGGGACTCGGACGACGACATCACCATCGCTCAACGTAGAGCGTCCGCGGCACGCGCCAACACAAACAGCCCACGGTTTCGACCCCGCCGCCGGGGTCGAAATACGCGTCGCGCCATCCCATAGACACAGGGTCTTGATCACCCAAGTTAGTCAGTAACGCCCCAAGCCGAGGTCCGTACCCCGCAGGGGGTACCCTTGGGCGATGTTACTTAACGAACAACCGGTTGAGAGCCCTCAGCGCTCACCAAATAGCCCGCGTAAAGCTGTAGAGGCCACCTAAGGCCAACAGCTATAGTCCATACAAAAAAAAAAAAAAAAAAGTTTCCCGCAACTCAGTATATGCGTAGTTGTCGCTCCTTGAGCACGCAACTAACGGCTCTCTCATATTCACGTATATCTCTACAAGACACCAATCAATCAAGATGTCCGGCCGCGGCAAAGGTGGAAAGGTCAAAGGCAAGGCAAAATCGCGTTCAAACCGTGCAGGACTACAGTTTCCTGTCGGTCGTATACACAGACTTTTGCGTAATGGTAATTACGCCGAGCGCGTCGGTGCCGGCGCGCCGGTGTATCTCGCCGCAGTTATGGAATACCTAGCAGCTGAGGTCCTCGAGTTGGCCGGCAACGCGGCCAGAGACAACAAGAAGACAAGAATCATACCCCGTCATCTTCAGTTGGCGATACGCAACGATGAAGAGTTAAACAAACTGCTCTCCGGTGTTACAATCGCTCAGGGAGGTGTTCTACCCAACATTCAGGCCGTCTTATTGCCCAAGAAAACCGAAAAGAAGGCTTGATCAGCAAGTAATATTATATGAAAGACCCTAATGGATTAATTTAAAACAAAGGTCACCAACTGAAGACAAAAACCCTTCAACAAAAAGGCCCTTTTCAGGGCCACCATACATATCGCAGTCCTAATTATATACATTGTTAAGACTGTTTCTGTTGTGACACGATGAGTCGAAAATAATAGCCTATTAATGTAATGTAGGAAAATTAATAATAATCAAGCTTTATTTAATCTAGACTAGCTAAAGAATCTCTTGTTGATGGTTTAAATTTTGCATGCGTGCCATATTATTCTGATTTATTGTATGTAGTTAAAGATCGGTGTTACCAACTATGGTCAGAATACTTTGATAAAAGATCGCTGACTAAAGGTATTTGGGTACCGAACCATTCAGCCTACTGTTATGAAACATGTATGGATCGATCAAGCTAATATGAGCAGGTCAGACATAGTCATCGCTCTCAGACTTAGATCTGGACATATCCCACTAAACAGCTTTGCATATTTAATTGGTAAGGTTGGTTCTCCCAACTGCTCAATTTGTAACAAAGTTGAAGATGTATATCATATTTTGATGGAATGCATCCGAAACGATTTTTTTTTTTTTTTTTTTTTAAACACTTCGTGGATCACACAAAGTGTTGTGCCGCGTTGGATTTGAACCCAAGACACATGGCGCAGTAGCAAGCGGCATGGCGACCGTTGAAACCACTCGGCCAACCGTGCAGTCAATATTATGTAATATTAACTTATAGAACTTGAATATTTGTCCTTTTGTGTTTAGAGTACTCCGCTCCTTGGCTCTTTGGGTGGTGCGTATCTTATTACTAGAGTATCTGTTGAATATCCATATTTGTGTTGCACAATGCATAACAGTACTAAATAACACGTCGCATATTTGTTTCTTCATTATGGACACTTATCTGTGACTAAATTACGATAGCCGCATCCGGAGGATCCAATACAAAGCAATATACTTAATATTTAAGTAAATTTAATTAGGTAATTACTTATTTTAGAAAATATTAACTACAGCTAATTGGTGGTGATTTCAATACAGGTTTTATGGATGTTTTGTACTTGGTATCGTATACTGTTTTTCCTAATATGAAATAACAATAATAATAATCATCATCATTAGGTAAATGCCAGTGAAAGGCCCACCCCTCCCATTGCTACTCGCTCGCGCTGTCTCATTCATCTTCAATAGTCTGTCTCGCTCGTTTAACTGGCGAAACGCCATGTGGAGCTCGTTTTACTTGTTCTGGGGTGTGTCGTCCTCGATTATATATATATACTCTGTCACTAATTCTGCGCGCCTCAGTTAGTGTCGGTACTCCGGAATTGAACGGTCGATTTCGTACATCTAACAAATCAATTCGTCTATACTAAATAATACACCATGCCCCCCAAAACAAGCGGTAAGGCCGCCAAGAAATCTGGCAAAGCCCAAAAGAATATCTCTAAGACCGACAAGAAGAAGAAGAAACACAAGAGGAAGGAGAGCTACGCTATCTACATCTACAAGGTGCTGAAACAGGTCCACCCTGACACCGGTATCTCCAGTAAGGCGATGTCTATCATGAACTCGTTCGTGAACGACATTTTCGAACGTATCGCCGCCGAGGCGTCGCGTCTCGCCCATTACAACAAGAGATCCACGATCACATCGAGGGAGGTGCAGACCTCCGTGAGGCTTCTGCTGCCAGGCGAGCTTGCAAAGCACGCTGTCAGCGAGGGCACCAAAGCCGTCACCAAGTACACAAGCTCCAAGTAAGGAAGCCACCAAACATTCCGTCACCATCACAACGGACGCCGCAGTGCGTTACACACACACACACACACACACACTTCGGAAAGTGAAGCAAAAGGCCCTTTTCAGGGCCACCAATTTTTTCATGTTATAAAAATATGTACCTGTTACATTATATATAATGTTTCTAAAAAACAAACGAAAGTCGCCACCGAGCTCGGTCCCTCAATTTTCAAAATTGCACAGCATAATATTATATCTGCATATATACACCTTAACTCTGTTCAAAACCATACATATATATTATTGTCCTGTGTATGTCGGAATAAACGTTTTTGTCCGTTCTAAATAATTATATATGTATGAGTGAACTAAACGAATAAATAAAATTGGAATGTCTGTAATATTAAAAAAACCGCGGTACGGTACTACACCATTTTTTTAAATTTTAGTATGTCTTTCTGTTTGTTCCGGCTAATCTTTATAATCGATTTTGACGAGACTTTTTTGATTTTTTGACAGTTCACTTGTCCGATTTAGACAAATGGGGTGTCGTTCGACGGGTCTCGGTGAGACCTTTCCAAAAATGCAAAAATTATAATTTTAGGACTAAGGGTTGTCGAGTTATTCGACAAAAACCTCAAAAAATACCAAAATTTAAGTTAAAATGTGAAAAATTTGGAACTTCTATTTACCGGACTTATGTAAAATGTATAATATTAGGTAGATCTAGATGAGATCTAACTAGTTATGTATAATAAGTTACTACCAAAATAAGGGTTGACGAAATATTCGACTAAAACCTTAAAAATTGTCAAAAATTTAGAAAAATTAAATCTAAATGTCAAAAATGTATGTTGTTATTTGCCGGAATTCAAAAAAGGAGGTGTTATTAGACGGGTCTAGATGAGAGCCGTCTAAATCTGTAAGAAAGGGGACTTTGGGATGAGGGGTTGACGAGTAATTCGACAAAAACCTCTAAAAATTTACGAAATTCAGATTTAAAAAATTCTAAGTACAAAAAAAGAAAAAAAATGTTTTACAGGTTTAAATTGTCCCACGGGACGCAGGAGTGCTCACAGGGTCAATATAAAATAACAGCGGTAAGTATAGTAGCTACAATTAAGCGTAGCTCTCTTTAGTTAGAGGCTAGAGGGCGTTGTGTGTTTCCACAATGTCTAAAATATTATTACGAATTTATTTTATTTAAGCACAAAAAAAAAATAAAAAAAAAATCACAGAACAGTCGCAGCGAGCTAAGTTAGCATAAACCGTGAGTGAGTTGAGTTTCAGTTTGTAGCGGGACTGAAAGCTGTGCACCCGCTCGCGTTGCAGGCTCACACTATTATACCGCCCTCTCAAGGACCCAAGCCTCCCAGAGTTAAGAACCATACCCTCCCCCCCTTCCCCAAGCTCCTCAAACATTCAGAAGACATCAACCCATCACAATCGTCTCTGCGTATCTATCACCGAACTCGGCCACTAATAGTCACGCGCTCGAGGTTGACCTCAGGGCATTTCACTATTCGGGCTCGGTAATTCGGTCATCATCGCTGGTGATCTTAACGCAAAAAACACCTTGTGGAACTTTCACAGCACGAACAGTAGAGACAGAGCCCTGGAGTCGCTCTCGAGCGCGTTGATTTTCGATATCATCACCCCCTTAGAAGCTCGGATTGTATCACAAATGTAGAGTCATTACGAAACACACGATCCATAGGCTTCAGACAAAACAGAATAGGTTCATGCGCGGGGCTACGGGAGCACCGTGGTATGTGCGCAATGTTGAGCTTCACATCGACTTGAACAACACAACAACAACAATAATAAAATACAAATAATAATTATTCACTAAAATTCTATTGCAGCACCTTTCATAAGTAGGAGATTAAAATAACAAATTTAATGTATCTTATTTATTTGTTTTTTTTTTTATCGTAATTATGAAATTTTAACTATTTAACTTTGATTTTCTTGACTTTTTGTTTGACTTTTCCTCTAAGAGGTTGCAGAACAGTTTACAGGTCAAAGACAAGAAATATATTTTTATGGTCTATTTTGCAACGATCATTGTAGTTTTCTTGGTTGGGCATACGATTCTTTTCGCTATTCTTTGAGTTCAGAGGTCGAGTTCTTGTGTTGCACACCTAAATTACATTGATTTTTTCTGGGACGAAAAAATGATAGATCAATATCTTTTGTAAACACTTTATGAAACATGCAATATCTAACAGATACTTCTACTTAAATCTACTTGAATCTTAAATTCTTAAATCTACTTAAAGTTACTCGAAATTTTCATCACCTTCGCTTCAGTTGATATAATAACGTTCAATGATAAACTGCCTTAATATATTATTAAAATATGTAGTAAACTGACTTAATATTTATTGTGTCGATGTATGATAACACAGTAGTAATGTTCAGCACATAAGTGTCAGACACAAACTGGTAAGAGTCACTATTCGATGAAAACACGTTGAGAAATTGCACAAACGTGAAAGAGACCGATATATCGTCTGAGCGGCATTAATGCATAATTTTGACATACCTGAGAGGGTAGATGGTAGATGTGGCTAACAGAAGCCTGTATCTGTACGTAACTCATTTTTGACCTATCCACTAATGAATGGGTCAATGTTCCATTAAGCATGCGATATATACGGTCAAATTGAGAACGTCCTTTTTTGAAGCCGGTTAAAAAATACACCGTCGCAAGGCATCGGCTTCGTAAACAACAAACCTCAAAAATTACATTATTTAAAAAAAAAATGAAAAAAAAAAAAAAAAATTAATTAAATTCATTATTAATTAAAAGGTTATACTGAAACGAGTAGGTATTCGATGGAGGTGGTGACTTCCGGTATAATTTAGAAACGAATGTGTGCCATAAACACACGTTCACGAATGTATTGTTAGCCCTGAAAAGGGCTGTTTTGTGCTGTTATTATGTTGTTCTGTTCTTTTATAACATAACTATCGTGTGCGCAACGACGTGGCTCGCGCTCTTTAGTTGTGCACCAGTTGCAGATAACGCGAGCGATAGCTTAGGCGGCCATCACTCACACACCGCGCAGTGATGAGCCGGTTTACTTTTTGGCTGCGGCAGTTTTCCTGGAGGCGGGCTTCGACGATTTGGTGGGTGTCGCTGCGGCTTTCTTGGGTTTAGGTGCCTTTGGTTTTTTAGTGGGTGGTTTCGCGGTCTTCTTCGCCTTGGGGGTTGCTTTCGCTTTAGCCGGGATGGCGGAAGAGGCAGCTTTTTTAGAGGCCGGCTTCTTTTTGGCGGCGGCCGCTTTCTTGTCTTTCGGCGCCGATGACGCCTTAGAGGACTTGGACGGTGATCCCGATGCGGATGCGGTGACGGCCTTTTTCGTCTTAGCGCCAGCTGCGGACGAGGTGGCCTTCTTTGCGCCTGCCTTCGATGCCACCGCTGCTGATTTCTTTTTGCCGCCGGCCAACCTCCCTGCGCCGGCGTTGACGCTCGGTTTCTTGGCCGATGAGGATTTCGATTCCAGCTTGAAAGATCCGGATGCACCCTTGCCTTTGGTCTGAATGAGAGCACCCGATTCTACGGCGCTCTTCAAATATTTCCTAATGAACGGAGCTAACTTCTCGGCGTCGACCTTATAATGAGCGGCGATATATTTTTTGATGGCCTGTAGCGATGAACCGCTACGTTCTTTCATCTCCTTAATGGCGTTGTTCACCATCTCCGATGTCTTGGGATGAGTGGGTTTTGCTTTGGGTTTCTTAGCACCGGCGGCGGCACCACCCGATTGTCTTGCCGTCTTCTTACCACCGGTAGCTGGAGCGGGTGCTTCGGTTGCAACAGCTGTGTCTGCCATTGTTGTTATTATTTAATAGAGATGAAACGTATTTACGTTACCAGGGTTTAAAACCAGGTTTTCAATTCGAAGTACGGCGCCCTGGTACGAGCAAAAAATACTTGCAAGTTTGCAAGTGTATGAAAGTATATGTGCTGAAGTCGTATGCTCAAAAAACTTGAACACTACACATAAAAATACTGCATAGGAAAATGATTCATATCGTAATCAGAATAAAAAACAGAATCGGATTTGTAAATAAAAATACTTTGAAGCCCAAAGTTTTTTTTTATTATATGATTTTGCTCCTTATTCTTAATGGCTTACGGGTCGAATTCTTATGTAAATAAAAAATACTTTGAACCTCAAAGTATTTTTTTATTTATACAATTTTGCTCCTTATTCCTCAAGGAATACGGGTTGAATTCTTATGGAAGTATTTTCGAATTTGGACACCGCGGCTGAACACGTCGTACGCGTCGCGTCACAAGCAGAACGTACGGGGCTCGGCGCGATGACGTGCAAGGAGTGGGTTGCCGAACCCGAGTATTTCCGATAAAAGCCGAATCAATGAACCGAAAATTTTATGCACTTATAAAATATTTTTGGCCTATTACACGCTATTCGCCCTTATATCTATAGCCAAAAGATCCATTATTGCGAGTGTTTTATTAAAAATTGTAAGTCATGAGAGTTATGTTTATATTCGAGAAAGTAAAAGTTTGTTTTGTTTTTTTGTCAATTCAGTCGTTATTGTGAACTGATTGCGTAACCTACTGACCGTGACCTATTTCCTAAATAGTTACCTATCGATTTCGCGTGTTTATTGAATTTAAAGACTAATTTTAAACTTTTATTAAAAAGTGTTTATGTACGTAAATAAATAAAACTGAACATTATTGTGATTATTAGTTGGAAATACAGATTTTCAAACTGTAAATAATAGTATATTAATAGTGTTTTTGTGTATAGATCTCATAGGTTAATTCCGTTATAGCTAGTAGTAAAATAGATAATAATCCTCGTACAAATCCATAAGTATGGCTCCTAAGAAAAGTTTGGCGTGGGATCATTTTGTGGACAAAGGAGAAAACAAAGCCGAATGCAAGATGTGCAAAGTAATTATATCATACAAATCTGGCGTGTCAAATCTTACTAAACATGTACAGAGGAAACATATGTCTGTTAATTTAGTGAGAAGGGAACAAGAAGTGGCGCGTCAAGTGGTATCGGAGCATTCTTCAACAAGTACACACTTCACGGCCCCGTCCAATACTCCGCTGCAATCTATCGCACCATCGACATCTTGTACGAAAGGTCCAATACTACCACTATCTCAGCATTCCTTCGACGTGATTGTCAAAAAATAAAAAAACATATTGATGACCATTTGATGAATTTGTTTATTTTGGACTTGCAGCCATTTTCCATAGTGGAAGACAAGGGGTTTCGTGAATTAGTAAAGTTTGCTTTCCCAAATTATGTGATACCATCGCGAAAATATTTCGCTAATAATTTATTGCCGGGACTTTACGAAGAGGTTAAAACGACTGCTAAAGCAGCTGTGAGTGAAGATGCAAAAAGTGTATGCATAACTACCGATATGTGGACGTCGAGAAATAATGACTCATATTTAGCGGTCACGGGTCATTATATTGATAAAAATTATACTTTACAATCAGTGCTCCTTGAATGTAAAGTGTTAGAGAATCGTCACACAGGACCGAATTTAGCCGAAGAGTTAAAAAATGTCGCTCTACAGTGGAATATTCTTGACAAAATTCTACTTGCAGTATCAGATAACGGTGCGAACATCAAAAGTGCGATAGCACAATTAGAGTGGAAACATTTTGGCTGTTATGCACATACGCTTAACCTGGCAGTCCAAAAAGTATTAGGAAGTGCTTATATAGGCGACTTAATTAATAAAGTGAAGGCTATAGTTTCCCACTTCAAACGAAGTAATTTAGCCTGGAATAAATTAAAAAAATATCAGGAACAGGCTAATAAAGTCGTGAAGAGGCCAATCCAAGATATCGCTACAAGGTGGAATTCCACGTTCTACATGCTACAAAGGTTTGTGGAACTAAAAGATGAAGTTAAATGTGCACTTAGTAATTTAGAAACCGGTAATTTTACTATATTGACCAGTTATGAATGGGACATTTGCCAGTCGTTGATCATAGTACTACAGCCGTGTGAAGAAGTGACGAGGGAAATCAGCGGCCAAAAATATGTAAGTGGAAGCTCGGTCATTCCCTTAACAATTGGTCTCAGTACTGCACTCAACGAGATCGCAAGTCCGACATATCGCCAAGAAAACAATATTGACGTGTTCCCTGATGAAGTTGAAATGTGTCGACAGGATCTCCTCTCAGAAATAAGCACGCGGTTTTCTAATTTGGAACAAAGTCGAACTTACACTGTCGCTATGTTTTTAGACCCGAGGTATAAGTTGTACTTTGAGAGTGAAAACGTTGCGGACAATACAAAAAAGTATATCATCAGCCTAGTAACCACGATGATCAATGAAAATGAAAGATGTCAGTCATCAGCATCAACTTCTAATGAACCGGATAACCAGGGAAAAAAATCTAATAGTCTAATATGGAAACATTACAATAGGCAAATGCAAAATGTACGACCAGCTGGAACGGCCAATAGTAGGGCAATCATTGAAACTCAAAAATATCTAGATGACACAGTTTTATCTCCAGATATGGATCCTTTGGATTGGTGGCGTTCAAATCAAACAAATTATCCTAATTTAGCTAAACTAGCCAAAATAAAATTGAACGCAATGGCCTCTAGCGTACCTTGTGAACGGTTGTTTTCTGTAGCAGGGAACATATTAACGGAGAGGAGGAACCGTCTGGGCAGTCGTAAAGTAGAACAGTTATTGTTTCTACAGCAAAATAAAAAATAAATCAAGGTACTAACGAAATCAAAAAAACTACCAAAAAATATAAAAAAAACAAACAAAAACAAACAAAAACAAAACAAAAAAACTAAATCATGTATGTATATAGAATGAAATCTTTTAACTACGCCTGCTAATACAAGTGTATGTTCTAGCTCATGACAAAATACCGTAAAACTAAACTTAGCAGACAGTCCTAAGCCTGTAATTTAAGGTGATGTGTTCCCGGTAACCGCGAAATTCATTCTTTTTTTACTCTTTTTGCAAATTGCAGCTCTCCATTAAATACAATATTGATTAAGATGTAAATCGCTAATATAAAATATTTTGTCACATAAGCAATGAGTATACACTTATGCATACTGTGATTTTGTCATGAAATATTCATATATCACATAAGTTTATACTCATTGCTTATGTGAGATGATATTTATAGTTTTAAATCAGTACTATAAAATCGCAATTTTAATAAAATTTTTACCTAATACAGAACAGCGTTTTGCAAAATTAGAATTTCGAGGTAACTGATGACAGAGACACTCTCCGTTCAAAGTAAGAAGGGAAGATTTCATTTCAAAAAAAAGTTAAAAAACGTCCTTAAGTGTAGCCCAACTTGATGACGTATAAATAATAAATAAATAAATATTTTTTCGGACAATTTATTAACACACAACGCCGTCTAGTCCCACGCTAAGCAGAGCTTGTGTTATGGGTACCAGACAACTGATAGAAATACTTATATACTTTTTTTTTTGTAAATACATACATATTATACATAGAAAACACCTAAACTTCGAAACAAATATTTGCAGATCATACAAACACACAAAACGACTGCACGGTTGGCCGAGTGGTGTCAACGGTCGCCATGCCGCTTGCTACTGCGCCAAGTGTCGTGGGTTCAAATCCCACGCGGTACCTACAACACTTTGTGTGATCCACGAATTGTTGTCCCGAGTCTGGATGTTCTTTGTGTCCGTTTCATGTATGTTTGTAAAGTCCCCCACGACACAGGATGTTTATTCCTAATGTGGGAGTTGTCTTTTTACAATAAAATAGAAAAAAAAAAAGAAAAAAAAAAAGAAACATTTGGTCCGACCCGGGAATCGAACCCGAGACCTCAAGCACAGCAGTCGCTTACGCTACCACTCGCGCCACCGAATGACATATGCATATGCTCATAAAACTTGACCACTACACATAAAAATACTGCATAGGAAAATTAATCATATCTTAATAAGGATAAAAAACACAATCGGATTTGTAAATAAAAATACTTTGAAGCCCAAAGTATTTTTTTTTATACGATTTTGCTCCTTATTCTCAATGAGTTACGGGTCGAATTCTTATGTAAATAAAAAATACTTTGAACTTCAAAGTATTTTTTTATTTGTACGATTTTGCTCCTTATTATTTATGGAATACGGGCCGAATTCCTATGAAAGTATTTTCAAATTTGGGCACCGCGGCCGGACACGTCGTACGCGTCGCGTCACAAGCAGTACGTACAGGGCTCGGCGCGTTAACGTACCGAGCGCCGTACCCGAGATTTCATACTCCTTTTATTTTATATATAAGTATTGATACTTAAACATCTTTGACACTAACAAATACTTTCAAATATTTTTAAAAACGTCCATAATTGTAGCCCGACTCGATGACATATATATCGTAATTTTGATACTTAAAAATCTTTGATATTAACAAATACTTTCAAGTGTTTTTAAAACCTGGTTTTTGACCCTGGTATTTTTTCGGACTCGTACTTATAAGCCCTGGTATTCAATTTTGCAAGTATGTCTCATCGCTATTATTTAAGTTGTATGTACGAGTGAGATAATAATGAAATTATAAGACCGAACGTACGAACGTTGAGGTGAGTTTCGACGTAGATGTCGCCACTATGCGTCGGTAGCCGATCGCCCACGTACCACGGAGGTTTACCGTAACGAGAGCCGTTCTGTCGCGAGACGATTTCTCGTATGAACTCTTCATACTTTTCACTAACACGGATCAGTTTAAATAACATTTTATAATACTTATATTACGATAAATAATGTCAAAATTACATTTTTATGTGCATATTGAAAGTGACTAACGTTTAAAATGTATTTTACGTAAAACAATCGTACGACTGAGAAGACACTGTGGTTTATTTTCTCAACTGTCTACCGTGCATACCTCGTGTTCAGTTTAAAATGTGTTTTTCTCTTTAATATACAACGTTTTGCGTTAAAACAATATATAAAACAACGACGACTATACCGAGCCTGAAACGTGTCAACATATCTTTGTCATTAATACATTATATGGCCGCATTGAACGATTAAAAGTGAACCTTCGTAAAACACGTAAACGTTACTCACTCGACTCGACCGAGGACGTACGAGTCGGACCTGGAAGGCTTGTCGTGTTGTGTATCATGGTATATGGTAATATAAAAATACAATTTATTTTATATGTCCACATTATATGACATTTCTTAGCGTACTGTTGAATTGATTGATCTTGGTATATTTAATTTATGTTAACTTTCACACGTCCGACATAACAAATATTCTGAAACATGTCGTTGAGGATTACAGTGGATAGGTACAGAGGGAACTGCACATAATATACTCTACGCCACAATACTTGTATACTTACATGTACTTACCTAATGTTCACTAGTGTTCTAGTATTTATTATTATTTAATTTATATATAAAATAACGAACACAAATTCCTAACTGTTACTTTTCGATTCTACTCTACGAGCCTGCCTTAACAACCCTAACACTCAGTAGTGCGGCGAGACGAAGATTATGATGATCATGATGCTGCTGATGATGATAACATATCGTTATTATTATTGTAATGCAATAAAATAGCTTCTACAATACAAGTATGTACCTACGTACCTATATTATTACCCCTATACAAGGGACGTTGGAAGTTCGTGTATCAATTATTCAATCGCTCCTACTCTACATCAACAACGATTTTTTTTTTTTTGTTTTTATTGAAATTGATGACATTTTCATGTTGTATCCATTTACCTATTGGGCTGTTTATTTAGTTTACTCTCGTCCGTCCTGTTTATGATTATTATAGAGCTATAATAACTTTTACAATGTGAGTACATACTATGTACGTACCTCTATACAAACGACGTGGGAAGTTATGAGATAAGACGTAGGATATTTACTATGTAAACATATATATACATATGTAGGTATATAGTGAAATCTCAAAAGCTCGAATTAAAAAACGCAAACTCCATAAGTGGTTACCCCGAATTCGTAGCAATAAAATTAAAAAGGAATCTCTCTCTCTCACTTGGATTTGTTCATTATTGTTAGCTACCTATATAGGTACATTAGGTAACTGATGCTGAAATAATTGATTTAGGCAATCAGAATTGAGATGACGATAATGATAATCAAAATGACGATGATCATACTGATGATCCAGCAGATTAAGAGAAGAGAACATGCTGCTACATTATAAACTTACATTAAAATACGTAAGCATATCGAGGATTATAAAATCGGTTCAAAATCAAGAAGATGACAAAATTTTCATCAAGGATTCGTATATGTCATCGATAACATTACCTTTCATTGTAAGTTCGTAATTTGTATGTTGTCTAGAAAGGTTTCTTTTTTTTTTTCTTCTTCATACCTATCTCGATCGAATTCTTCTCATGTCGAAAACCCATTATCACGTATATTCTAGTTGTAGAGTCATCATATTATATTATGGATATGGATAATAAATAAAATAACATAACTAGGACTTGTAGTTCAATAGAAACATGCTACACAGCATAAGCGAGCACACGAATAATATGTGGCCCTGACAAGGGCCTTTTGTTTATTTGATTGCGTAACGCGGGTGGTTGACGTACTCTTGGGTAGGTGAGTAGGGCGCGCGGCGCTCTCGCATATCTCGGAACTTCTAATTAACCACCGAAACCGTACAGGGTGCGACCTTGACGTTTCAGAGCGTAGACGACGTCCATGGCGGTGACGGTCTTCCTCTTGGCGTGCTCGGTGTAAGTGACGGCGTCACGGATAACGTTCTCGAGGAACACCTTGAGAACACCGCGAGTCTCTTCATAAATAAGACCCGAAATACGTTTGACACCGCCTCTGCGAGCGAGACGACGGATAGCCGGCTTCGTGATACCTTGGATGTTATCACGAAGTACTTTCCTGTGCCGCTTGGCTCCTCCTTTTCCCAGACCCTTTCCTCCCTTGCCGCGGCCGGTCATCTTGCAGGAATATAGTTGGCTGTTGTGGCAGTAACAGAATAAGAAGTTTCAATGGCGCGCGCACACGTCGTTAAACGGCGAGCGACGAGCGTTGGCTGACGATGACGACTGAATGACGAATGAACACATCGCCGTTCATACCCGCCCTTTTATACAGATATTGCGCGACCGACCGCGTTCTATTCAGTGTCGGTTATTCGTATGGTGGTTGCAAATGCATGCATGCAATCTGTCCTTTGGGGTTTTTTGTTTGGTTGTTCATTATTATTATTATTTAATAATAATAAATTTGTGTGCACACATGTATAAATTGATTTATAATTAAAACATATTATGTGTATTATATATATTATATACAGGTTCATTTACATCGCATCGCATTGTTGTACTCTCATTGATGTAATTGTACCTCTGCTGCATACAGTGCTGTCTACTCACTCTACTTAGTTACTTAATATGTACGTACGTACGTGTTTACATCATTAAGATGTAAACACTTGACTTATTATTATTAATTACGTGGCGATGGAGATAAGATTAATAGGGACAATAATTATAATGCAGAGCCATGTGTGTGCGTTAAATTCACACTAACTAACAGTATTAATAAATACCTATAATATGTTCCATATAAATATAAATATTCTGGACATCTAACTCACAACGCCATCTAGTCCCAAGCTAAGCAGAGCTTGTGTTATGGGTACTAGACAACTGATATAAATACTTATATACTTTTTTTTTTGTAAATACATACATATTATACATAGGAAACATCCAAACTCCGAAACAAATATTTGCAGATCATACAAACATTTGGTCCGACCCGGGAATCGAACCCGAGACCTATTGCTTAGCAGTCGCATACGCTACCACTACGCCACCGAGGCAGTATATTAATAGTATCTTCGATCGTCAGCTTCGTACATATATGAAAAATTATATTATAGTATTTCTTATCGAGGTTATTACTGTGACTTTTTTCTGGTCATTACAAACATATTTTAATATACATAATATATGAAACGTGTGTGGCCCTGAAAAGGGCCTTTTAATGACACCAAAGCAAAGAGCGCGCGGTTACATATACACTTTTGTTCTTGTGTGTGTTAGTGAATATGTGATGATATGATGTTAGTTGCGGTAGCTGCAGTGGTATTATTAAGCGCGTTCGCCTCGAATTCTGCGCGCCAATTGTATGTCCTTTGGCATGATGGTGACGCGTTTGGCGTGAATCGCGCAAAGGTTGGTGTCCTCGAAGAGACCGACCAAATATGCCTCGCTAGCCTCCTGCAGAGCCATAACCGCAGAGCTCTGGAAGCGCAGATCGGTCTTGAAGTCTTGAGCGATCTCACGGACCAAACGCTGGAAAGGAAGCTTGCGGATCAGGAGTTCGGTACTCTTCTGGTAGCGACGGATCTCACGAAGAGCTACCGTGCCGGGCCTGTAGCGATGCGGCTTCTTTACACCACCGGTGGCTGGTGCGCTCTTGCGGGCAGCTTTGGTGGCGAGCTGCTTCCTGGGGGCCTTGCCACCGGTAGATTTGCGAGCAGTCTGTTTTGTACGAGCCATTGTACTGCTGTTTGTTGTTGGGAAACAAACGAACCACTAAGAATGTCAGATAATGCGACCGAGACGTCCTCACGATACGAAGGTACGAGAGGAAATGCGACTGACGACGTTTGTTTTGTATGGACTATAGCTGTTGGCCTTACAGCTCTACAGCTTTACGCGGGCTATTTGGTGAGCGCTGAGGGCTCTCAACCGGTTGTTCGTTAAGTAACATCGCCCAAGGGTACCCCCTGCGGGTACGGACCTCGGCTTGGGGCGTTACTGACTAACTTGGGTGATCAAGACCCTGTGTCTATGGGATGGCGCGACGCGTATTTCGACCCCGGCGGCGGGGTCGAAACCGTGGGCTGTTTGTGTTGGCGCGTGCCGCGGACGCTCTACGTTGAGCGATGGTGATGTCGTCGTCCGAGTCCCTAAGTACGTGCTTGGGCCTACGTACATGAGAGATTGTGCTTGGTGTGTACCTACTAGCCGCAACCACTAGAGGGTTGGGGTGTATCGGAGCAGAGTCAAAATAGCTAAGGGAGCACTGTTTCATGAATTGCCTGATGGTCGGCAGTCGCAAGTCGATGTGAAGCTCGGCATTGCGCACATACCACGGTGCTCCCGTAGCCCGGCGCATGAACCTATTCTGTATTGTCTGAAGCCTATGGATCGCGTGTTTCCTAGCGTGTGCGAATACGATGCTGCCGTACGTCATGATCGGTCGTACGCATGATGTGTATAAAAGGACTTTGTTTTTTAACGATAGCTTGGAGCGTGCGTTCACCAAGCTATGAAGTTGACCTAGTACGAAGGCAGACCGCTTTCGGACTGTCTCGATGTGGGGGCCGAAGGTTAAGCGATCGTCGAGTGTGATGCCTAGATACTTGGCCTGCCTGGCCCAAGGGATAGGCTTACCAAACATTTTGATCTGAGGGATCGAGGGAGCCAGGTTGCGTCGTCTCTTTCGAAACAGCACAGCTTGGCTCTTCTCGGGGTTTACTTCTATTCTCCATTTTTTGAACCATGTACTTAGCTTGTTGGCTGTGGTCTGGAGGTTTTTAGCTATTGCTGAAGTGCTAGTACCTGAGTAATAGACGGCTGTGTCGTCTGCGAAAAGTGCTGTCTGCACAGACCGATGTTTGGGGATGTCGCTGACGTACAGCGTGTACAGGAGAGGGGATAGCACTGATCCTTGCGGGACACCAGCGAGGATGGGGTGGGGGGAGGACAGTGATCCTTCCACGCGGTAGCGAAAGCTACGGTTCGACAAGTAATCTCGTAAGATGAGCACAAGTCTGTGGGGCACTCCCATAGTGAATAGCTTGTAAAGTAAGCCGTTGTGCCATACTTTGTCGAACGCCTTCGCTACGTCGAGGAAGAGGATTCCTGTGGTTAGGTTGCGTTGGAACCGATCGCTGACGTGCTCAACGATGCGGTGGACCTGTTGGATACACGAGTGTTTGGATCGAAACCCGAATTGCTCGTGAGGGATGAGGTGGTGTTCATCGGCGTATGCTTTCAGCCTATTGCAAATTAAGCGCTCATAAATCTTACCTAAACCTTTAAGCAGACTTATCGGACGATAACTGGACGGCTCGGATTTTGGTTTGCCGGGCTTAGGTATCCCAATGACCACGGCTTCTTTCCATTGTTGTGGAAACATATTATTTGTTAGCGCTGCGTTAAATATGAAAGTCAGAAGGACCAAAAGCCTATCAGGAAATAACTTGATGACTCTGTTTGTGATACCATCCGAGCCGGGTGCTTTGCGGGCGTGTAGACTCTTGACGATCGTTTTAACCTCATCCGGGGTGATTGCCGGAATGTCCTGCTCGTTTGTCAGGGACGATAACGGGAGTGAAGCTCTTCGTTCAACTTCTGCGTCAATTGCCGCGATGTGGTTGGTTTCGTAGTGTAACGTGCTAGGCGTGCATTGGTGCTCCAAACTGTCCGCCAGGCATTCCGTTTTTTCAATGTCGTCGAAAGCTGGAGGATGATTTGGTCTGTTTAACGGGGGCATCGGGGTGATTATATCTCTTTTAAGGCATCGAGATAGCTGCCAAAAGGCTGTGTGGATGGGCTCCAAGTTTTTTAGAGTTTCGTCCCACCTTTCTTGACGCATTTCAGTGATGCGTGTCTTGACCATTCTTTCTAGCGTGCGCAATCTAATCCTACGATCCTCGCAAGGGTATCTGTCGTATGCACGCACAGCGGCGTTCTTCTGTCTCAGCAGTTCACGTATGTCATCGGGTAGTTTCCATCGACGGTCGTTTGTTGCTGGTGACTCCCGAGTGCTATTGTTAATTAACGATTGCACGTGTTCTGTGAGAGAGTCGATCGCCATTGTGGTGTCTTCGACGCTAGCTATGTGGTCTGGTATTTTGTCTAGGTGTACAGACGAGAACGACTCGAGGTCTCTCCCGAGGCGATTCCAGTCTGTGACCCTCCTATTTGGAGTGTAGCCTGAGTCGATGGGACCTAATCGTGAAGCGAATTCTATGACAACAGGTCTGTGGTCGGAGGTGAGTTCGTGCAGCACTTCCAAGGAACACAGACGAAGGCTTATGTTCTTCAGGAGTGCCACGTCTAAGATATCAGATCTGTGAGACACGTTAGTCGGAAAGTGTGTTGCTTCTAAGGGGGTGATGATATCAAAGATCATCGCGCTAGAGAGCGACTCCAGGGCTCTGCCTCTACTGTTCGTGCTGTGACAGTTCCACAAGGTGTTTTTTGCGTTAAGATCACCAGCGATGATGACCGAATTGCCGAGCCCGAATAGTGCCCTGAGGTCAACCTCGAGCGCGTGACTATTAGTGGCTGAGTTCGGTGATAGGTACGCAGAGACGATTGTGATGGGTTGATGTCCGGTTATACCTAGCCGGCAGATGGAAGCCTCAATGCACGCCAACGTGGGCGGATCCATAGGTATGCAGTGTAGTGACCTTCTGTAGTAGATGAGTGTTCCCCCTAGGGGGGAGTTCAGCCTATCATTGCGTACTACACAGTAGTTTGCAATGTTAGGGTTTCTCTTGGATGGTTTGAGAAAGGTTTCCTGCACTAGCAAGATGTCAAGTTGGTGTACCCTAAGAAATTCACCTATTTCGTCGCGTTGTTTTGCGATGCCGTTTGCATTGAAAAACCCTAGTTTGAGTGATCGTGGTTTGACTCTGCCTTTGGGTGTGTTATCCATAACTACGGGTTAACTTTAAATGAGCCTAGTTTCTCGAGTATACTCGAGTACCTAATGGTGACGTTTAAGAGAGCGATCGGGTTGCCCTCATTTTGACGTATTAGCGTCGCGAGTTGTCGTAGCTCGCCGTAGTTTATGACGCTGGCGAACCTAGCAACGAGGTCCAGATCTGGGTCTAGGCTTGGAAGAGGAGAAAGGGTTTGTGGAGGTTTGGGAGCAGGGGGCTGAGCAATGGGGCAGGGGGGGAGGCTATGGGTCTGAACTGTGGGAGGCTTGGGTCCTTGAGAGGGTGGCTTTGGTAGCCAGGCAGATTTTGCCTTTGTGGGTTCCGAAGGGATAGGTTGGGCCTGACCTGTCCTCACGGGCAGAGCCGGGAAGGCCTCTTCCATCCTTTTGGGAGTGGCCCATGCGTTTACAAGGGGAGGTGGGGCTGGGCGAGGGGGCTGGGGGGCTTTTGTCTTTGGGGTTTTGGGCGCACGTGGGCAACCTCTGTAGTTGGCGGGGTGACCCTTATTCCCGCATAAGACGCACGCGACAAGCTCCATGCACTGGGCCCTGTCCTTGGGTGTTTTGCAGTCGGCCGTGGCGTGGTCTTCCAAGCACTTGACGCACCTGGGACGCGCATAACAGTTGCGTGCCGAGTGACCATATAGTTGGCATCGGTGGCATTGTGAGGGGCCTTCTCTTCGGCGAGGAGGTTCAATGGCTATGCCAGACAGCCCGCAGACGGATGACATTTTGAAGATGTCTCTCCCCGCGTTGCTGTCGTCCAGTGAGACAATCACCATGTCGTAGGTGAGTTGGGACCTGCCCTTATGCATACGGTGCACTTCGTGCACCGGGTACCCCTGGTTTACCAGAGAGTTCTTTATATCGTTGGTGGAGAGTTCTCTGGGGACGTTACGTATTACTACTCGTAGCTGCCTGTCCTCAGGGAGAGTATAAGTATGGAAGGAGACTTCTCTTTCCTTGAGAAGCCTTGTCAGGGCTCTGTGGTCACCTGGCGTGGCCACAGAAACTTTGATACCCTGTTGGGTACTGCGGGCGTTGTGGTACACGATGCGGCGCTCGTTGCACCATGTGGAGACCACAGTCCACTTTGATTTATCCTGAATAAACAGGGGAGGGGGGGGAGTTTGCTTGCGGTCTGTTGAAGGGAGGGTGTTTCCAGAGGGGGACGGTTTGGTTTTTGGTGGGTTGGTAGGCCGCTGTAAGGTAGCCGACATCGGTTTGGCGGTCGGCCTAACCTCATTGGGTTTGGGAGCCTTGTTGGGGCCTCCCTTGGTTTTTCTAGATCGTTTCCTAGAAACGATCGTGTAGTCCGAGTCGGTATCGGAGTCTCCGGTCTCAGTGTCCGAATTGGTTGCGTCCGTATTGGTCGCATCGGTGACGCCCGTCTCGGTGTCGGTATTGGTCGCTTCGGGTGTTCCAGTGCTGACATCCGATTCCGGTTGAATGTCCATCTCTTGCGGAGGTGGAGGAGACGGAGATAGAGGAGACGAAAGGGTCGGCTTTTCGTGGGCCGAGATGCGCAGGATTCGCTCTCCGAACTTCTTTTTTAGGAGTCCGTAGATCTCCTCGTCTTTAAGGGCGTCCATCAGGAGGGCTTGCAGGTCCATCTTGTTGGTGGTACTGCAACGGCTGTTCGTGAATCCTAGTCCCCGGGCGGGAGGACCCGGGGGTGTGTAGGTGTGTGTATCCACCCAACCGGGATAGGTCGGGAGGTTTGTACTTATTGCTAGGTGTGCCCTAAGCTTGTCTCCCTTTACCGATCTTAATGTGTAAAGGGTTCCTAACAGCCCAGGTGTAGGGGTGGTATGGACCTTGGTAGGTCGGCACACCCAAACTGCACCGGGGGATGGGATTTAGGGAGTGGGAGGGGTGGGAGGGAGGTAGCTAGGCTCGACTAGGAGTCCCCCCAAGGCCGAGTGATCTAGCTCCAGCCGACTTTGCTTTACCCTGAAGGGGCAAAGCAGGCGGGTCGGGTCACCGCCCACTCGGTTTAGTTAGCACCGCTGGGTTTCCACCGAGGACCAAAAAAGGTTTTTCCCGGTTGGCCGAGTGGTGTCAGCGGTCGCCATGCCGCTTGCTACTTCGCCAAGTGTCGTGGGTTCAAATCCCACGCGGTACCTACAACACTTTGTGTGATCCATGAATTGTTGTCCCGAGTCTGGATGTTCTTTGTGTCCGTTTCATGTATGTTTGTAAAGTCCCCCACGACACAGGATGTTTATTCCTAATGTGGGAGTTGTCTTTTTAAAAAAAAAAAAAAAAAAAAAAAAAAAAAAAAAAAAAAAAAAAAAAAAGTAGAAACACGCGCTGCGACCCCGACACGTCTACCAACGAATGTATTTAGAAATACAACGTTGGCCGCACGGGCCCAGGCGACAGGCAGTGAGCCGCGTAATAATTAATTTGTAATTAATTTGTAGCGTTCTTATAAGAACACTACTCGTTATTACGCAACCACTGTCAGCACTAAAGCTTCTGGGTTGTCGGTGCACGTCAGTTGACACGCAAAGGCAACTCCAGAGTTTGAAGTGCGATAGGTTGGTAGTGTGGAATGAACGGACTTATCAATCGTTCTGTTCCGAAATCGAATGCGAGCGCGAGGAGCGGCGCCGAGCCGGCGCCACGCTGCGACAACACGAGAGAGAGAGCGCACGTTGCTTGCGCGCCGCGCGAGTGCGAGCAATCGCCTGAACGGGCGCGCGACTGACGACGTTATAATCGCCGCTTTTATATGATAGCGTGAGCGTGCAACGCGAGCGGGTTCACAGCTTTCGGTCCCGCTACAAACTGAAACTCAGCTCACTCACGGTTTGTGCTCGCTGTGACTTTATTTTTTATTGTGCGGTTATTTATTTATGTACTTAAATAAAATAAGTTCACAATAATATTTTAGACATTGTGGAAACACACAACGCCATCTAGCCTCTGACTAACTAACTAAAGAGAGCTTGATCGGCTAGTTAGATCAACTTTTAGATTTTTTATTACTAGCCGAATCCCGCGGTTATTGTCGTACCGCGGGTTAAACAAAAGCAGACCGATGATAATAAGCCTAGTAGTAGATATAATATGCTAACAAAATAAATAGAAAAGTAAACAAAGATACTCCTTATATCATCGGCTACATATCGGTGAAAGTCCCGTCAAAATCGATTCAGCCGGAACAAACAGAAAGACAGGACAATATATACATATGTATATGGTTTTAAACAACATTTTTAAAGTATGTACTTAGTGGATTGAAATGGAGTGTACATATTGTCATACAGATATAATTTTGAGATTAATAGGAGGATTTATTAAGAGCGTAGTGCTCTACACACATTATAGAAAATGAACTCTGTTTACAACCTTTACACATACGTAGATATTACTTGGTTGGAAAATATTGGCTTACATCGAAATCTTTAACGAAAAATAACGTTATAACTTTATTAGAGGAGTTACAAAATTTTAAAAATAATACGTATTGGAGGCAGAGAAAAGTAGCTCTATTGGTTTCTATAAATGAGTACCTATCTTAAAATTTTACCGGTACATTTTAGTCCACAATTAGAAATGTTTTCTATGAACACTTGGGTCAGCAATGTCGATCTTTCAAAAAATATAAACGACAAAATTGAAGATGATCATACTGCAAAACGATTTTACACATCGACTAAACCAAGAGAAGTTTGTAGTCAATACATTAATCGGCATTATGACGCATGTTATAAAATTTTCACTGACGGGTCGAAGGAAGGTAGAGTAGAGTTGGAACGACGTTTTTCGATCCACAAACCGACACTTTTATGAAACTCAATGTAAGCTGTAATATGAACATAATGTATGCTGAACTTATTGCAATAAGTGATACCTTAGCATATTTTATTGAATCATTCAATGGCGGCAAGTATTTTATTTTCTCAGATTCGAAGAGCGCTCTCCAGCATCTAGCTCGATGTTCTTCGAAGATTCGAGTAACTCCGATAACCTATAATATAATGCGTTTTGAACAAAGTTGTATATATGCAGATATAATATGCTGTGCAACTTTGAAAATTGAGGCGACTTTCCGTTTATTTCTTAGAAACATTATATATAATGTAATGGTACATATTTATATAACATGATTAAATTGGTGGCCCTGAAAAGGGCCTTTTGCTTTGCTTTCCGAAGTACGTGTGTAACGCACTGCGGCGTCCGTTTTGATGGTGACGGAATGTTTCGCGACTTCTTTTACTTGGAGCTTGTGTACTTGGTGACCGCTTTGGTGCCCTCGCTGACAGCGTGCTTAGCGAGCTCGCCTGGCAGCAGAAGCCTCACGGAGGTCTGCACCTCCCTCGATGTGATCGTGGATCTCTTGTTGTAATGGGCGAGACGCGACGCCTCGGCGGCGATACGTTCGAAAATGTCGTTCACGAACGAGTTCATGATAGACATCGCCTTACTGGAGATACCGGTGTCAGGGTGGACCTGTTTCAGCACCTTGTAGATGAAGATAGCGTAGCTCTCCTTCCTCTTGTGTTTCTTCTTCTTCTTGTCGGTCTTCGAGATATTCTTTTGGGCTTTGCCAGATTTCTTGGCGGCCTTACCACTTGTTTTGGGGGGCATGGGCATTATTGTTAAAATACACTTTTTGGGAATTCATTTCTTAAAAATAATATCGTCTAAATGTAAACCCTCACGTTGTTGGCACTCATTTAATCGAACAGTAAAATTACTTATGACTGCTCGACAGGTGGAGTGAGGGATGGCTGCCATTTCGTGACGGATATTTTCTTTCAAATGCGCCAGTGAAGTTGGTTTATTGGCGTAAACTTTAGATTTAAGATAACCCCATAGGAAAAAGTCCATAGGGGTTAAATCTGGGCTACGTGGAGGCCAATTTATGTCACCTCTCCGGGAGATCAATTTTCCTGAGAAAATTTCACGAACACGTGGCAGAGATATATTGGACGTGTGTGAAGTTGCTCCGTCCTGTTGAAACCATGTTCTTTGGTTATAGCCAGGAAAGTTTTGCAGTTCAGGTACCAAGAAGTTGTCTAACATCTCCACATAACGCTCTGAATTCACTGTAACTGTACGCCCCATTTCGTCTTCAAAAAAGTAAGGGCCGATAATTCCTCGCGCCGACATGGCAGCCCATACGGTCACTTTAGGCGAGTGTAGGGGTTTCTGATGAACTCCAGCTGATGAGCCATGGGCTGAACTCCAGTAGCGGCAGTTTTGCTTATTTACGTGGCCATTAAGATGAAAATGAGCTTCATCCGAAAACAAAATGTTGGTAAACGTTGAAAATCGCTCAATCATCTGATTTACGAAATTAAGCCTCTGACCGGCATCTTGGGGCTTTAATTCTTGCACCAATTGAATTTTGTAGGGGTGCAGCTTTAGATCTTTGTGCATAATGCGATGTAATGATGATCTATGCACATTTAAAGCACTCGCGCGCTTCCGAATTGAAAGGCTCGGGTCGTCACGTACAGATTGATTAACACTCTCCACGTTTTCTACCGTTCTTGATGACCTAGGTCGCCCGGATTTTGATTTATCCAGCGTTGATCCAGTCTCTTCAAACTTTTTAACCCAATGTCGAATGAGAGGAAGGCTTGGCGCATCATTTAAGTGGCGAAAACCTCGAATACTGCAGAATTTTCTACGCGCGACAGTTGTCGAATCACCGTTATTGTAAAACTCTCGCACGCACAACGCGCGGTCTGCTCCCGAGAAACGCTCCATAGCGAACGAATTGATTAGTTAGATGTACGAAATCGACCGTTCAATTCCGGAGTACCGTCACTGAGTGAGGCGCGCAGTGTTTGTGACGTTAATATATATATAAGCGATCGAGTACGACACACTCCCGAACACGTTAAACGAGCTCTACAATGCCGTCTCCACCAAAAAACGAGTGAGACAGACTGACGGAGACGAATGAGACAGCGTGAGCGAGTGGCAATGGGAGGGGTGGGCTTTTCACTGGCATTATTTTTAATTTATTTATATTAGAAAAAACTGTTTGTAGTCGGCTCATCTATCTATACCAATATAATTATCACGATCAGCCGAAATGTGACATGTATCATTAGCATATTTTCACTAGCATTTAGTTGATGATTATTATTATTATCATTTAACTGACTCATTGGTCTAGCGGTTGACGTATGCGACTGCCAATCAAGAGGTCTCGGGTTTGAAACCCGGGTCGGGCCAAAAGATATTTAACAGATACTCTGGTAATAAGATACAAACCATTCCGCTGTACTCTAAACATAAAAGGACAAATATTCAAGTTCTATAAGTTAATATCATATAAATGATTTATTACAATAAACCTCATAAAATGTCAAGTACCTAGTTGTCACACGACTTCAAGAAGCGGAGCATAAGATTATTTTTAAAAGAGTCACACGAGCCCATAGCCCCACCTAGGATAGGGTAACAAGTGTAATAAAAATAACTTAATTAACGTTGTAAATAATGATTGTATTCAAAAGGTCTGCTAAAGCATATAGGTACTTAATGCAAGGCTGTATCATGACAACGTTTTTCATTGAATTGTTGAATACCTGACGTTACTGACTTGTACTATGGTTGTAACTTATGTGGGGTACACCCAACATTGTTACATCCATAGTATACTATAAAAGTCAATGTACATGTACGTGCAAGATGACATTACCAGAAAAAAATATAAAAAAAAAACTAAAGCATAGCTGACACTCATCATCACAAATATATGAAATTGCAATTACTATAGATAAATATTTTTCTTCTTTTAACTTCAAAATACAAAATTGGAATAAGGGAATTGGTCATATTTATCGTGCATGACACATGCATGTATTCCAAGAGGACAAACTGTTTTTTTGTTTTTTTTTTTGCTCTCCAGTAGGGCACACGTATGGAGACAATGATAGAGATTAGATAATTACCCATTATCTGAAAATTTACCATTTTTCTTACTTATTATTAATTAACATGCATTATATGTATATGAATAGGTTTATTATTTTCGACTTATCGTGTCACAACAGAAACAGTCTTTACGAAGTATAATGTAACATCAATTAAGACTGCGATATGTATGGTGGCCCTGAAAAGGGCCTTTTTGGTTTCGGGGTGTTGTCCTCAATTTGTGGCCATTGTGTGTTCTGATTAGGCCTTCTTTTCGGTTTTCTTGGGCAACAAGACGGCCTGAATGTTAGGTAGAACACCTCCCTGAGCGATTGTAACACCGGAGAGCAGTTTGTTTAACTCTTCGTCGTTGCGTATCGCCAACTGAAGGTGACGGGGAATGATTCTGGTCTTCTTGTTGTCCCTGGCGGCGTTGCCGGCCAACTCGAGGACCTCGGCGGCTAGGTATTCCATTACTGCGGCGAGATACACCGGTGCGCCGGCACCGACGCGCTCGGCGTAATTGCCATTACGCAACAGTCGGTGTATACGACCGACGGGAAACTGTAGTCCTGCACGGTTTGAACGTGATTTTGCCTTGCCCTTGACCTTACCACCTTTACCGCGGCCAGACATCTTGATTGATATATGTGTGTTGTAGAGAGAGAGATGAAAATACGAGAGGACCGTTTGCTACGTGCGCTATGAACGACGGCAACGGATAGAGTGAGTTGAATTCGGGTTCACTGGCTCCGTTTATAAGCGCTCGCCCGACGACACAAAAGCCGTTAGGAATGGGGAGCTCGCGCAATTTTCGAATGTACGCATGCGCGTCGGTATTAAATTTTTTGGCGCCACTTATTATAAGAAAAGTATTCACTCGCGCAATGAGCACTAGGAGTGTTGATTATTTTTAAATTATCATATTTTCGATATATGGGCTTTACACTATATTATACTCTTTGTTTTATATGTTAAGCTGTTTGGCTACTAACTACGAGTATTGATTGAGCACTAAAAGATTGATTGTAGAAGTAACTCGTTCAGATGCTACAGATGTAGAAGAAGAAATTAAATATTTAACAGCTATTTCTGATAGCACGGGAGTAAAATGCCTACTATCAATCCAAAATTTCAGGGAATTTGATGACCTTGAAATATTTGGCTGATCTAAATATTGCATTAATTCAGCAGGTATTGTAACAAAACTTCTGCCATAAATTTCATTGGCATTGACCATATTTTTAAAGAGCATATCTTCGTGTTAATCCCATAATGATTAGTTATTTCTTTTTCTCCACGTGAAGAAGCGCCTACTGTAGGTGGACGTGGTTTCCTCTTATTTTGTGTTTTGCAATTATTTCTTTTGATAGATCTGATATTGCATTAGCACCAGCCAATGCTGACGTGAATAGAACCTGGAGATAAAGATGTTAACTATGCTAAGCTGTGAACGCTGACAGTGACAACAAACAACAATTATAAATAAAGTAGATACTCCATATCAAAGATTAGAGTAATTTTTTACCACAGAGGTATATAATTATGTACATAAATTACATTTCGTTTTAAGATAATAAGTAAACTAGGCATAATGAAAAAAAAAAAAAAAAAAAAAACATAATATAGTGTAAATAAAATACGGTAGATTAAGTTTACAACGATTTTGTAGTTCTTTTTTTTTTTTTTGTGTCCCACTGCTGGGCAAAGGCCTTGCCTGCAGCAAGCCACTTTTGTCTATTCAAAGCCAGTTACGGCCAGTCTCTAGGACATGCGTCAAGATCGTCGTGCCACCTTTTACGGGGTCTGCCTCGTCGTCGGCGTCCAGACCCCCTGAGGCACCCAGCGTTCGACGACCTTGGCCCACCGGTCCGGATTCATCCGACATACGTGTCCGGCCCAATCCCATTTCAATCTGGAAGTCTTCTTGCCCACATCCGCGATACTTTAGTTTTGGAACGCAGCTCTGTTTCTAATACACGATCCTGTCGCTTCACACCCAACATGTTGCGTTTCATTGCTCTTTGGCAAACCTTCAGCTTTGACTTCTGACCCTTTGTCACAAAGACCAAGTATGGGCGCCATATGTAAGGATGGGCAGGAGACACATGTCAAAGAAAGAGTCAGCGGAGTTTCAAGGAATGGTTAAGATCTCCTTTCATATACTGTTTTTGCCTCTTTTCGAAGAATGCTAACTGGCCCAGGTACAGGTAATTTTTTTTAATTTTTTATTTTTTAACAAAAATCGACCTTCGATATCTACATTTTAATATCGAACTATCGATATATAGTCGAAAAAAAAAAAAAAATATTAGTAATAAATATCGATATTTCATCAACAGTCCTAAATTGAGCACTAAATCAAAAGGTGGTGGTGATATTGTGTACATAATAATTGTTGTGGTTTTACATTTCAAAGGAATGTGCCTGCCTGCCTACATTATGTGTGTACAAGAAGAACAAGTGATAGTTTATAATAATAATAATAATAATAAGAGATAGATTGATAGGAGAGTCCGTACATTGTTGACTGCATTCCGAATGCACCACCCACGTTCATCGGTTATGAGATTGTATATCCCGCGAAGGTTAGGGGGTCGTGGATTACTAAATATCAAGACCCTGCACAATCGCGAGGTATACAATCTTAGAGAATATTTTCTACAAACTGATGTGGGAGTGCATCGTAGTGTAGTCACAGTGGATACCGGACTCACTCCGCTCGCTCTGGCTAAAGAGAATTGGCGCAAGCCTGTAGTACTTAGTACTAATGATCGCAGGGAAGTATGGAAGGGCAAAGTACTCCATGGTCGATTCTATCGGGCCTTAAATGGGCCTGATATAGATTTCAAAGCATCTACGTCCTGGCTACGGTATAGTGATCTCTTCGGAGAAACCGAAGGTTTTGTCTGTGCGATTATGGACGAAGTTATCATGACGAATAACTATCGGAAGTATATCCTGAGGGATGGTACGGTCGACATTTGTCGGGCATGTCACCGTCCTGGAGAATCTATCAGGCATATTATTTCTGGTTGTTCTCGTCTTGCTAACGGCGAGTATTTGCATAGGCACAACCAAGTAGCCAGGATCGTACATCAGCAACTTGCCCTTAAATACAATCTTGTGATTTCAGAGGTACCATACTACAGGCATGTGCCCGATCCAGTTCTCGAGAATGGTCGTGCTACGTTATATTGGGATCGATCTATTATTACAGACAGGACTATTGTAGCCAATAAGCCTGATATTGTGGTGATAGATCGATTAGAGCGCCGCGCAATGATTGTCGATATCGCCGTTCCTCATGACGAGAATCTCGTGAAAGTCGAAAAAGAAAAACAAATAAAATATTTGGATTTATCTCACGAGATTGTCGATATGTGGAATGTGGATTCGGTGATCATTGTTCCGATAGTCGTATCAGCTCACGGATTGATAGCCAAGAGCCTCGACCAACACCTTAAGAGGCTCACGTTAGGGGGCTGGATCAAGGGTCTGATACAGAAGGCAGTCCTTCTTGACACGGCACGTATAGTGAGGAGGTTCCTGTCTTTGGAGCCCTAACCACCGGTTTCTTGGTCCCTGTACCCGAAGTCGGTGGTCTACTATTTTTTATATTTTTAAATGTATTTGTTTTATTTGTATATTTAAAAATGTAATTTATATGTATATACAAATGGAATAAAGAGAATAATAATAATATAATGATTGTCGATATCGCCGTTCCTCATGACGAGAATCTCGTGAAAGTCGAAAAAGAAAAACAAATAAAATATTTGGATTTATCTCACGAGATTGTCGATATGTGGAATGTGGATTCGGTGATTATTGTTCCGATAATCGTATCTGTGCACGGATTGATAGCCAAGAGCCTCGACCAACACCTTAAGAAGCTCACGTTAGAGGGCTGGATCAAGGGTCTGATACAGACAGAAGGCAGTCCTTCTTGACACGGCACGTATAGTGAGGAGGTTCCTGTCTTTGGAGCCCTAGCCACCGGTTTCTTGGTCCCTGTACCCGAAGTCGGTGGTCTACTATTTTTTATATATTTAAATGTATTTATTTTTATATGTATATTTAAAAATGTAATTTATATGTATATTTAAATGTAATAAAGGAAATAATAATATTACCCTATGACATACCTATAATATTATTACCGATATGAATGTAATATATTGGTGATAATTTATTACAATTATACGGACAGTCGGACGGTGACGCACCGCACCGTTTTTTACCGCGCTTTCGAATGCCAGTTAAGGTGGTATACATATATTATGTTATAATACCTATTATATTGTATTATGTACAATAGGAATTGTTTTGTTATTAATATTTGAAATGTCACATAATTAGGTTTTATGTAATGTATACAAGATTAGATTGTGAGCGTATATAAAGTTAGTGTTCGTGCCATGTCCGTTTGGTTCAGATGTGTGTGTGTGTGTGTGTGTGTGTGTGTGTGTGTGTGTGTGTGTGTGTGTTGATGGTACATAACAATGATACATAATACAATAGGTGGTGATTTTACGTGTTATTTAGAAACGAATGTGTGCAGTAAACACACGTTCACGAATGTATTGTTAGCCCTGAAAAGGGCTGTTTTGTGCAGTTATGTTGTTGTTCGTTTTCAATAGGAGCGTCGCGTTCGCGCTATCGTGAGCACGACGACGTGCCCCGCGAATTTTACTTGTGCACACACACGTTGAACAACGAGCGAGTGATGAGCCGGTTTACTTTTTGGATGCGGCCGTTTTCTTGGCGGCGGGCTTCGACGATTTGGTGGGTGTCGCTGCGGCTTTCTTGGGTTTAGGTGCCTTTGGTTTCTTAGTGGGAGGTTTCACGGTCTTCTTGGCCTTGGGGGCTGCTTTCGCTTTGGCCGGGGCGGTGGGTTTCTTAGCGGCCGGTTTCTTTTTGGCTGCGGCCGCTTTCTTGTCTTTCGGCGCCGATGACGCCTTAGAGGACTTGGACGGTGATCCCGATGCGGAAGAGGCGACGGCCTTTTTTGTCTTAGCGCCGACAGCGGACGAGGTGGTCTTCTTAGCGCCTCCCTTCGATGCCGCCGCAGATTCCTTCTTGCCGCCGGCGGACTTGACAGCGCCGGTGTTGGCGCTCGGTTTTTTGGCCGACGAGGATTTCGATTCCAGCTTGAAAGATCCGGATGCGCCCTTGCCTTTGGTCTGAATGAGAGCACCTGATTCTACGGCGCTCTTCAAATATTTCCTAATGAACGGAGCTAGCTTCTCGGCGTCGACCTTGTAATGAGCGGCGATATATTTTTTGATGGCCTGTAGCGATGATGCGCTACGTTCTTTCATCTCCTTAATGGCGTTGTTCACCATTTCCGATGTCTTGGGATGAGTGGGTTTCGCTTTGGGTTTCTTAGCGCCGGCGCTGGCGGCGGCGGCGGCGGCGGCGGCGGCACCGGCACCACCAGATTGTCTTGACGTCTTTTTAGCACCAGTAGCTGGAGCGGGAGCTTCGGTTGCAACAGCTGTGTCTGCCATTGTTGTTGTTGTTTTAGTTATTGTACACGTACGAGTGAGATAAGAACGAACGTAAGCACGTTGAGGTGTGTTTCGACGTAGATGTCGCCACTATGCGATGCGAAGCGTCGGTAGCCGATCACTGACGCACCTCTGAGGTTTACCGTAACGAGAGCCGTTCTGTCGCGGGACGATTTCTCGTATGAAAACTTCATACTTTTCACTAACACGAATCACTTTAAATAACATTTTACAATACTTATCTTACGATAAATAATGTCAAAACTATATATTTATATACATAATGAAAGTGACTAACGTTTAATATGTATTTTACGTCAAACGATCGTACGACTGAGACGGTACTGTGGTTTATTATCTCGACTGTCTACCGTGCATACCTCGTGTTCAGTTCAAAATGTATTTTTCTCTATAAAACACAACGTTTCGTATTAAAACAATAGATAAAACAACGAAGAGTATATCAAGCCTGATACGTATCAACATATCTTTTATATTAATCCATAAGTTTGCCGTATTGAACGATTAAAAGTGAACCTTCGTAAAACACGTTAACGTTGCTCACTGGACGGACGAATCCGACCTGGAAGTTTATCCGTACATATTAGTCTAACATAAAAATACTAAATATTTTATATATCTACACTACATGATATTATTGAGCGTACTGTTGAAAAATATATATCTTAAAATTTATATTTACGTTCACACGTCCGACATCTAAACTTAAATCCTGAAACATCTCGAAGATTGATATTTACGGTAGAAACATACGAGTACATAGGAAACTGCACGTATACACTCCACCACTATTATTGCCATGAAAATAATATTATTTTATAATCATTATCTACCTATACTGGTGCTTGATTTCATCTCACCCTTGTTAGGGGGCGTGGGGGAGACTTCATAGACCGCTGGGCTCCTTGAAGTGGCTTTGCACGCGGCTCATCACAATGAGTCGGTCATTATGGTTGGCCAGCCTCGAGGCTCGAACCCACGGTCAAAGTCAAAGTCAAATCATTTATTTCCATAGGCCCCAAAAGGAACTTGAACACGTAAAAAATACGAACATCAAAATATAAAATAAAACTCAAGTAATCAATTCAGTGATAAAAGGTACTAATACTAAATTCATTGAAATGATTTGAATTACCGGAGCTTAGATTGATTTCGATTCAACTCAAAGGTTTAAATTGAAATCAATCCAAGTACCAGCTCCGATGGGTATTGCATTCATGAGAAGAGCTGGTGAGAAACTCATGTGCACCATCTTTTCAAATAATTCATACAAAGTATGTTTCTTTTTGACAACAGTACTTAAGTTAAGTTAAGGCAACCAAAACACAAAGGCTAGAAAGCAGTCTAAAAATATATTAAAGCTAGGGAAGGGAAATCAATTTTTTGTCTAATAAAATAATAAAAAATAGTCCATAGCATATAAGGTTGCAATCACTTACACATCAAGGAGTAAAAGCAATGTGTGCATACATACTGATCTGATCCCAGAAAGAAAACGTTCAAAATGTAATAAAATAATAAATACTAATTGTTTACGCTCCAACAATGTAAACAAAGATCTTCTTAACTTAACAAAATTCAAATGTCAGGTAATAAATGCAGAATAAGATGTTGAGAATTAATTACAATATTTACAATTAAATAAATTATATTAAGGATTGTAAATAAATAAATACATTGCGTATAATTACATACATTATTTTAATTAGTACATAAGTTCAAGATTTCGACAGGAATTTTGTTATAAGAACGCACACCAAGTCCTTCAAATGAATTGTGGACTTTGTTCAGGCGATAATATTGAGTGAGTTAAGTTAAAAGCTCGACTTGTCGTTCAAAAGAAACATGCTAAAGCATGTAGTAACATAAGTGTGAGCAGCATACGAACCATATGCGGCCCTGAAAAGGGCCTTTTGTTTCATAATATATCGGGACTCGATTGCGTAACGCGCGTCGATGTATGATAGTAGTAGCCGTGTTGGTGGTGGTAGATAGTAGGGAGCGCGCTCGCCGGTCTCGTAGCTTGTTAACCACCGAAACCGTAAAGGGTGCGACCTTGACGTTTCAGAGCGTAGACAACGTCCATGGCGGTGACGGTCTTCCTCTTGGCGTGCTCGGTGTAGGTGACGGCGTCACGGATAACGTTCTCGAGGAACACCTTGAGAACACCGCGAGTCTCTTCGTAGATAAGACCCGAAATACGTTTGACACCGCCTCTGCGAGCGAGACGACGGATAGCCGGCTTCGTAATACCTTGGATGTTATCACGAAGTACTTTCCTGTGCCGCTTGGCTCCCCCTTTTCCCAGACCCTTTCCTCCCTTGCCGCGGCCGGTCATCTTTTAGTTGAGTGGTTTGTTGTTGTTACAGAATAAGAAGTTTCAATAGAGCACGCGCACACGTTGTTTAACGCCGAGCGCTGACTGACGACTGAACACCGATGGCTCTTGATTTCTTCTCGCCCTTGTTGGGGGCGGGGAGACTTCGTGGAGCGCTGGGCTCCTTGAAGTGGCTTTCCACGCGGCTCATCACTATGAGCCGGTCATTATGGTTGACCAGCCTCGAGGCTCGAACCACCGGTCATCCCTCCGAAGAGGGGACCGGTGATGCGCCTGCGAGAGGCTGGCGGTTCACTGTCAGAGTCCGAAGGGGTCGCGGTCGCCCCGCTCGAGGGAGCCGTAATGAGCTCCCGAGCGGGGCGTTTCAGCCGCCTTCGGATTTGTAGTGTCGTGTCCGGGTGGGGCATGGGCGCTATGCCTGATAGGTGGGGGAATGTTGAGCAGTCTGCTCTATCAAACATTCCCGTGGCCAGTCTTCTTATGAAGGCATCTATCGGTTCCCACTTGAGGTCCCGATAGATGGTGGAATTCCTCAGGTACCTGGGCGCGTCGACCGTCATGCGTAGGCACCGGTTTTCGGTGGCTTGGAGTCGCTTGCGTGCTGCTCCTGCTGTTAGGTTATACCAGGCCGGCCCCGAGAAGGTGAGGCGCGACCTGATATAGGTTTTATAAATCCCGAGTTTCGCTCGGGTGGGCAGTTTGGAGGACAGCAGGGGACGCAGCTTTGATCGCGCCAGCTGTGCTTTGGTGATGACGGTCTCGACGTGTGACGCCATGGACAAAGTTCTATCGATCGTTAATCCCAGGTACCTGACGGTTGGTGACCACGGGATTTCTTCGCCCATGAGGTGGAGTTTTGGGGGCAGGTGTGAATTGCCGGTAAGGAGGGCCTGCGTCTTGCCCACGTTACATTTGAGCCTCCACTTCTTGAGCCAGCCCGGAAGAGCTTCAAGAGTGGGGCTCAGTTTCCGTGCAGCATGGTTGGCGTTTATGGAACTTGCCATGTACGCTGCGTCATCAGCGAATAGTGCCAACTTGACGTCTCCAACTACCGGGATGTCGTCCGTGTAGTGGGCGTACAGTGTTGGCGATAGGCAGCTCCCTTGGGGAACTCCGGCCCGGATGGTCTTCTGCTCGGATGTGGCGTCCTCGACAGCCACGCGGAAGGTCCTGTTGTTTAGGAACGATGCAATGACCCTGATGATACCGGGTGGTAGCGTGGTCGTCGACAGTTTGTGGATGAGCCCGTCATGCCACACTCTGTCGAAGGCCTTCTCCATATCCAGCATCAGGGTCACCGTGTGACCGCCTTTGTTGAGCCACGTAGCCATCTCGTCGAGGACGCGGGTCAGCTGGAGTGTGGTGGAATGTTCTTTGCGGAACCCGAATTGTTCCGGTCTTGGGTGTATGTGGCGGTGCATTCGGGTCAGCAGTAGCCGCTCGAACACCTTGGAGATTGTGGCGAGCAGAGTTATTGGGCGGTAGTTCTCTGGTCTCCTGGGATCCTTGCCGGGCTTCGGGAGCACTATGACCCGGCCGCGCTTCCAGGTGGTCGGGAAGTGACCGGATCTCAGGATTCCGTTGAACAGCTGCGTAGCAGCTACCAGGGCCTTCACGGGCAGTCGGTGCAGTGCGGAATTGGGGATGCCATCCTCCCCGGACGCCTTACGGGGGTTTGTAGCCCTCATCGCTGTGGCGACTTCTTTCGAGGTGAAGAGCAGCTCACTCTCAGGCTGGGTGTTGGGGGTTTCGAGGTAGCTTCCGACGGCTACCTCTATCTCCTGCGTGAAAATCGGGTCGGAGAGCTCATGAGGAGTGAACTGCTCCTCCAGGCTGTGTGCTATTATGTCGGCACGATCTTTGGCCCTGAAGCGGGGGCTGCCATCCTGACCAAGCAAAGGTCGCGTGGGGTTGGGTTCTGCAGAAAGATTTCTGCAGAGACGGTGGATAGAAGGTAGTTCTCCCTCTATATGAAGGAGAAAGTCCTCCCACGCGTTGCCCCTGTGTTCCCACAAGGCAGACTTGACCTTGTTGGTCAGGTTGTTGTAAATATTTTTGTGGCAAGGATGCCGAGTCCTTTGCCACCGCTTCTTGGCTGCCCGCTTCTCAGCCAGCAGTTTCTGCAAGCTGGCAGGCAGTGGACTGTGCCTCTCGGTGGGAGGCATGGTGCACGAGGCAGACCGAAGCGCGGTTTGGATGGCATCCGTCAATCCCTCGGCGGCTGCATCGACCTCCCGCGGAGTCCTCACCAGAGCGGGGCGTCTGTATTCTGACAGCTCCTGGTGATACTTCCTCCAGTCCGTTCGAATGCGAGGTTTGGGCGGGCTGACCACTGTCGCGTGTTCCCGGAACACTAGTAACACCGGTCTATGGTCCGATGGTAGGTCCTCGAGGACCTCTTGAGATGGGGGGTTTCTTAGCCCCTTAGAGACGACGATGTCCAGGACGTTGTCTCGACTAGAGTCGATCGGGTCTATTCGGGTTGGTTCCCGTGGACCGGAGACTTCATAGTCGAACGCCTGGGCATCCTGTAGGATCAGCCTGCCAGCTGCATTCGGCGTGGAACAGTGCCAGGCCGGGTGCTTGGCGTTCAAGTCCCCTGCGACAATGGTTGGAATTGTGGGGTGTAGAAGACCCCGGAGTTCGCCCACCCGGAAATGTGGACGAGGAGCTCGATAGGCCGCATAAAGGCGCATCTCCCCCCCGCCGATACGGATGTCGACACCAAGCGCGTACATGGTGTCGAGATCCCCCGGCTGGACGGGCTGATGCACCACCGTCCTCCTCACCAGTACAGCGAGTCCACGGTATGCCTGTCCGCTCGGCGATGTCTCGTCTTTGCGATAGACAAAGTATCCCGAGATCTTAAGTGGGATACTGTCCTTGAGACACGTCTCGCTTATTAGCATAACGTCGACCCGCTGCTCTCGGAGAAAGAGGCGCAAGAGTCCTATCTTGCCCCTCAGAGACTCCGCATTCCAATGGACAACCCTAAGTGGCTTATCCATTGGAAGGAAGTTTCGCCAGCAATCCCGTGGTGTTTATCTCACCGTCCTTCACACGCTGCGCGAACAGCATGAGAAGGGCAGCGAGCTGCTCCCTCTCGGGGTCCTCCGACACCTTACTGGCTGGAGGTTGGGGCTGTTGCATATGCTCAGCCTTCCTTCTTCTGCGCTTCCTGCGAGGTCCGGTTGGGGCTGCGCTGGGTAAATTCGCCTTTGCCATGAGGGTGGCCGGGGCGGAGTCGCCAACAGTGTTGGGCTGGGCGATTAGCTTCGGCGGGCCAGTCCTCGGGGCCAGACCGGCCTTCCTGTTTCGCGCCTCACGTTTGAAGACGGGGCACGAAACACTGTTTGCTGGGTGGGGACCCTTGCAATTGGCGCAAGTTGCCGGCTGATCCTTGGATCGTGCGCATTTGTGCGCCGGGTGTTCGCCCCCGCAGCGAACGCAGGCGAGAGGACGGTGGCAGTTGAGGGAACTATGGCGGAAGCCTTGACAGCGGTGACACTGCGAAGGCCCCTTCGTCCCCCTCCATGCCTCGATAACCACGCCCGGCATCATCAGGACCTCGTCGATGCCGTAGGCTTTGGTGGCGGCTGGGGTTTTTTCCACCTCCGCGAAAAAGATGCAGCCGGGCCTTCCAGTCCGGGCCCGGATGTGTTTGGCGTACTTGACCGGCACGCCTTTACCGGTCAGGTCCTCCACGATCTCTTCAGCCGGGGTGTCAGCCGGTAGCCCTCGTATCGCCACTTTCAGTGGCCTGAGGTGCTGCGGCGCGATGGCGTAGTAAGGCGCCTTGTCCTGCCCAAGATCGTCAAGGTGGGCCTGGATGGCCCTGAATTCGTCGTCGTCCTTGGGCGTGAATCGGAACCCCTTCCCGAACGGTCGTCCGTTCGGTGGGTGCCCGATCTTGGCAGCCAGCTCCCTGAAATGGGCCGTCCAGTTGTCCAGACGGTCCACCACAAGGATCGGCTGCTTTCGGGTTGGGGGTTGTGCTGCGGCAGTCGTTGGCGGCGCTGGTCGCGCTGCCGCTGGTGGTGGCCCCTGTTTGAGAGGCAGTGGGGCAGCCAGCACGGCCGCCATCGTTCTCGGGGCTGGGCTAGGCACGGGCGCAGATTTGGGTCCCGGTGTGTAGGTTGTCGCGGCGGCAGGCGCGTGAGCAGGTGTATGTGCAGGCGCGGGCGTCGACGCAGGCGTGGGCTCCGGCGCAGGCACGGGCACGGGTGGGGAGCTCTCGATGAGCTCAGGCTCAGGCAGCTGGCGTCGGTGCAAACGCTGAGTTAGCGGGGGAAGGGACCTGTATGAGGACGAGTCCTCTCGCAGGATACCCTCGTCCCCTCGCTGTGGTGTCGAGTGTCCAAGGGGAGAGCCGCCCGTCGTTGCGTCTGGCGTCGCCTCGAGGTCGGCTCTCTTCCTGGGAGGATCTTCGACCGAGTCTTCCTCGCGGGTCCTCTTGACCGGCGGGGTGTCAGGCAGCTCTCTCTCCATCATCATCTCTTCTTGGAGATGGTGCTGCACGACTTGGAGGATCTGTAGGTCATGCTCGGCGACATCCTCCTTTCTGCGATCACCAAGCTGTACTTCCATCACTCGGAAGTAGGCCCCGACCCAGCGCCGCAGTCCCCGAGATAATACTCCCTTCTCCAGAAGGGAGTTGTATATACCCAGGTCATCCTGGTATATACGTCTCTGGTCCTGCGGAGCCGTATCGTGTGTGGGCCCCCCTTCGACGGGAGACGGTGGTGTAACGTCCATATCTATGTGGATTGTCTCCGTGGCACCTAGACGGAGTTGGTGGCAACCAATCGCCGTTTGGTTGGAGTCAAAATGACCCCTTCCTCACGGCGCGGGCCCCAACCCGTCGGTTTTCTTGCGAAAGGCGCTCTCCGCTCGAGTGTACCACCCGGGTGCGAAGTTACAATTTAATTTTTAAAATAAATGTAGCTTACCGCTTAAAATACAATATGGCGCCCGAACGTTTTTGCGAGTGGAGGGTAGTTCTAACACTCGCTACGACGATCCGTTGCACTCTAACACCGATGGCCGCGTACTCGCCTCTTTATATAGATACGGCGCGAGTGGTGGTAGCTAAAACTTTTTCGACTTCAAATTATCACTAATTTTAACAAATTAGAAACTGACTTCGAGAGCTGGACCAAATTGAAATGGGACCACACGACACAGGGACACAACCACAACGGGACAGCCATTATTTTCTTATTTATTTTTTCACATTTCTTAATAAATAATAGTGTCTGTTTACTTTAATTATAATATGTTTAATAATTGTAGGTGCCTCGATATGTATATCCTCCCTACTTATATAAATGTAAATGTAAGTTTGTTTGTTACGCTTTCGATCGAAAACTACTTACTTAATCACCGATCAGTATCCGCTATGTAGGTGGGAGAGAACTTCGCTTAGAGGATTGTCCGCTTAATAACTCGATAACACGTACGTATCCGAAGGTGGCTAAAACGCCCTGCTCCAAAAGATCCGTCAGGGTAGTATCTTGAATGAAGGCGCATCGCCGGTCCCCTCTCCGGAGAGACAACCGACGGTTCGAGCCTCGAGACTGGCCACTTTAAAGATCCTAACACCCAGAAAGGGCGAGATGAGGTCAGCAGCATTTAACATAGAGAACACCGAAATGACAGTGTAGATAAGTCCAGCTTCGTAGTTTAAGTTACATAAAAATTAACAATTCATTGTTTGTTATATTTTACTAGCTGATCCGACAAACGTTGCTTTGCCATAAAAAGGAATATATATTTTAGCGGAAAAAAAAATAGGGGTCGAACGTAGAGGGTTGTATGTATTGTATTTTCTAATGCTGTATAATAAAAAAATGAAAAAATAAAAAAAAAATAAAAAAATTAGGGGTAACATTTAGGGTAATGAAAAATAGACGTCGGCCGATTCTCAGATCTACCTAAAATGCTCACAAAGTTTATGAAAATCCTAAGTAACGTAACTAACATTGTGACACAAGAATTTTATAGGTAGGCATATAAGATTAATAATTTATCGACGGTTAGATGAGACTTCTCTATTCATTAGAAACATATAATTATGTACGTGTATATATGAAACGTGTGTGGCCCTGAAAAGGGCCTTTTGTAGACACCAAAGCAAACGGCGCGCGGTTACATACTACACACTTTTGTTCTTGTGTATGAGTATGTGATGATGTTGTTGTTGTTAATTTATTGCAGCTGCAGTGGTATTTTATTAAGCGCGTTCGCCTCGGATTCTGCGGGCTAATTGTATGTCCTTTGGCATAATGGTGACTCGTTTAGCGTGAATCGCGCAAAGGTTGGTGTCCTCGAAGAGACCGACCAAGTAGGCCTCGCTAGCCTCCTGTAGAGCCATGACGGCAGAGCTCTGGAAGCGCAGATCGGTCTTGAAATCTTGAGCAATCTCACGAACCAAACGTTGGAAAGGAAGCTTACGGATCAGGAGTTCGGTACTCTTCTGGTAACGACGGATCTCACGAAGAGCCACCGTGCCGGGCCTATAGCGATGCGGCTTCTTCACACCACCGGTGGCCGGTGCACTCTTGCGGGCAGCTTTGGTGGCGAGCTGCTTCCTGGGGGCCTTGCCACCGGTAGATTTGCGAGCAGTCTGCTTTGTACGAGCCATTGTAGTAGTACACTATTGTTATTGTTGTTGTTGAGAAACAAACGAACTAGCAAGTAAGTCAGGTAACGCGACCGAGACGTCCTCACGCTACGACAGTACGAGTAGGAATGTGATGGTCGTCGTTTTGATCGCCGCTTTTATATCATTGTGTGAGCCTGCAACGCGAGCGGTTTCACAGTTTTCGGTCCCTCTAAATGCTCAAACTCAACTCACTCACGGTTTATGCTAACTAACTAACTTAGCTTAGCTAGCTGCTGCGACTGTTCTGTGATATATTTTTTTTTATTGTGCAGTTATTTATTTAAATAAAATAAAATAAGTTCATAATAATATTTCAAACATCGTAGAAACGCGCAACGCCATCTAGCCTCGACTAAAGAGAGCTTGATCGGCTAGTTAGATCGACTGTTAGATTATAATTTATTACTAGCTGGACCAGCAGCTGAGGGGTGAAGCTGGTCAAAAAAAAAAAAAAAAAAAAAGGATAGTAAACTAAGTTACTCTTTATATCATCAGCACAGCAACCTATCAGTGCAAGTTGCGTCAAAATCGATTTAACCGAAACAAAGAGAGACATAAATTTGAAAAATAAAAAGCCATTTTGGTATACGTACCGTATATACATACATAATATGCATGTAGTAAAAAGCGGTTATTTTATTAATAATATAAACAGACACTGCAATCGTATTTCTTCGTATAGATTATTCATAAATAAATATATACTAGCGACCCGCCCCGGTTACGCACGGGTGGATTGAGATCAGATGCACCCAGGGACGACACGACACGTGCATTTTAAATATGTAATATCTTCGAATATATTCATTTAAATTAGATACTGTAAGGGACCATATTGATCTATATTAAATGCTCAATGTATTTAAGGTATTTAATTGGATAAGGATGAATGATGTGTTGCTTAAAATCAATTCGTAAATAATCCATTATTTGTCGTAAAAAGAAAGGAATAAAAAATGGTTATTATGAATAGACATATTATATTATGCCATCGCGGACTTTTTTGTAGACCATTTTAAGGTGTACAATACTATGGTACATTATTTAGGTCTATCCCGTAGGGTGCAGTCAGCGTTTGCAATGTATATCACATCAGAAACCTCTAAATTTTTTTCAATGTTTCTCTACAATTTTATGCATGTATTATACATATAAACATTCCTCTTGAATTACTCTACCTATTAAAAAAAATCGCTTCAAAATCCGGTGCGTAGTTTTAAAGATTTAAGCATGCATACATACATAGGGACGGACAGACAGCGAAAATACTATTAGTGATGATGTACTTATGTAATTATTTGATAAATTAATAACATACTTAGATCTCAAATTAATAGTCCTATTTAGTTTCAATTATAATGACTTGTGTAAGTATGTATACACACATAATTCAAAAAATCCTCATCATCATTAGCAAATTAGGCACTGCACTATCTGTTGACGTGTCCAAGTACAGTAGGTACGTACGTAGTATTGTTTGTTGTTCGACAAGCTACATGCGAGATACGACTAGTAGACGTTTGTTTTTTAGAAACATTATATAATATAATGTAATATAGGTACATATTTATATAACATGAAAAAATTGGTGGCCCTAACAAGGGCCTTTTGCTTTGCTTTCGAGGAGATTTCTCTCACGCACGCACGCACACAAACCGAAGTTTGTGTGTAACGCACTGCGGCGTCGATTGTGATGGTGACGAAATATTTTGTGGTGGTCGTGGAGTAGGTGGCTGTGGCAGTATCTTCCTCACTTGGAGCTTGTGTACTTGGTGACGGCTTTGGTGCCCTCGCTGACAGCGTGCTTAGCGAGCTCGCCTGGCAGCAGAAGCCTCACGGAGGTCTGCACCTCCCTCGATGTGATCGTGGATCTCTTGTTGTAATGGGCGAGACGCGACGCTTCGGCGGCGATACGTTCGAAAATGTCGTTCACGAACGAGTTCATGATAGACATCGCCTTACTGGAGATACCGGTGTCAGGGTGGACCTGTTTCAGCACCTTGTAGATGTAGATAGCGTAGCTCTCCTTCCTCTTGTGTTTCTTCTTTTTCTTGTCGGTCTTCGAGATATTCTTTTGGGCTTTGCCAGATTTCTTTGCGGCCTTACCGCTTGTTTTGGGCGGCATGGTGTATGTATTATACAATATATAATATACTATATAGACGAATTGATAAGTTGGATGTACACAACCGACCGTTCAATTCCGGTGTACGGACACTAAGTGAGCGCTCGCAGTGTTCGTAGCTTGCGGATCAGGAGTTCGGTACTCTTCTGGTAGCGACGGATCTCACGAAGAGCTACCGTGCCGGGCCTGTAGCGATGCGGCTTCTTTACACCACCGGTGGCTGGTGCGCTCTTGCGGGCAGCTTTGGTGGCGAGCTGCTTCCTGGGGGCCTTGCCACCGGTAGATTTGCGAGCAGTCTGTTTTGTACGAGCCATTGTACTGCTGTTTGTTGTTGGGAAACAAACGAACCACTAAGAATGTCAGATAATGCGACCGAGACGTCATCACGATACGAAGGTACGAGAGGAAATGCGACTGACGACGTTTGTTTTGTATGGACTATAGCTGTTGGCCTTAGGTGGCCTCTACAGCTTTACGCGGGCTATTTGGTGAGCGCTGAGGGCTCTCAACCGGTTGTTCGTTAAGTAACATCGCCCAAGGGTACCCCCTGCGGGGTACGGACCTCGGCTTGGGGCGTTACTGACTAACTTGGGTGATCAAGACCCTGTGTCTATGGGATGGCGCGACGCGTATTTCGACCCCGGCGGCGGGGTCGAAACCGTGGGCTGTTTGTGTTGGCGCGTGCCGCGGACGCTCTACGTTGAGCGATGGTGATGTCGTCGTCCGAGTCCCTAAGTACGTGCTTGGGCCTACGTACATGAGAGATTGTGCTTGGTGTGTACCTACTAGCCGCAACCACTAGAGGGTTAGGGTGTATCGGAGCAGAGTCAAAATAGCTAAGGGAGCACTGTTTCATGAATTGCCTGATGGTCGGCAGTCGCAAGTCGATGTGAAGCTCGGCATTGCGCACATACCACGGTGCTCCCGTAGCCCGGCGCATGAACCTATTCTGTATTGTCTGAAGCCTATGGATCGCGTGTTTCCTAGCGTGTGCGAATACGATGCTGCCGTACGTCATGATCGGTCGTACGCATGATGTGTATAAAAGGACTTTGTTTTTTAACGATAGCTTGGAGCGTGCGTTCACCAAGCTATGAAGTTGACCTAGTACGAAGGCAGACCGCTTTCGGACTGTCTCGATGTGGGGGCCGAAGGTTAAGCGATCGTCGAGTGTGATGCCTAGATACTTGGCCTTCCTGGCCCAAGGGATAGGCTTACCAAACATTTTGATCTGAGGGATCGAGGGAGCCAGGTTGCGTCGTCTCTTTCGAAACAGCACAGCTTGGCTCTTCTCGGGGTTTACTTCTATTCTCCATTTTTTGAACCATGTACTTAGCTTGTTGGCTGTGGTCTGGAGGTTTTTAGCTATTGCTGAAGTGCTAGTACCTGAGTAATAGACGGCTGTGTCGTCTGCGAAAAGTGCTGTCTGCACAGACCGATGTTTGGGGATGTCGCTGACGTACAGCGTGTACAGGAGAGGGGATAGCACTGATCCTTGCGGGACACCAGCGAGGATGGGGTGGGGGGAGGACAGTGATCCTTCCACGCGGTAGCTACGGTTCGACAAGTAATCTCGTAAGATGAGCACAAGTCTGTGGGGCACTCCCATAGTGAATAGCTTGTAAAGTAAGCCGTTGTGCCATACTTTGTCGAACGCCTTCGCTACGTCGAGGAAGAGGATTCCTGTGGTTAGGTTGCGTTGGAACCGATCGCTGACGTGCTCAACGATGCGGTGGACCTGTTGGATACACGAGTGTTTGGATCGAAACCCGAATTGCTCGTGAGGGATGAGGTGGTGTTCATCGGCGTATGCTTTCAGCCTATTGCAAATTAAGCGCTCATAAATCTTACCTAAACCTTTAAGCAGACTTATCGGACGATAACTGGACGGCTCGGATTTTGGTTTGCCGGGCTTAGGTATCCCAATGACCACGGCTTCTTTCCATTGTTGTGGAAACATATTATTTGTTAGCGCTGCGTTAAATATGAATGTCAGAAGGACCAAAAGCCTATCAGGAAATAACTTGATGACTCTGTTTGTGATACCATCCGAGCCGGGTGCTTTGCGGGCGTGTAGACTCTTGACGATCGTTTTAACCTCATCCGGGGTGATTGCCGGAATGTCTTGCTAGTTTGTCAGGGACGATAACGGGAGTGAAGCTCTACGTTCAACTTCTGCGTCAATTGCCGCGATGTGGTTGGTTTCGTAGTGTAACGTGCTAGGCGTGCATTGGTGCTCCAAACTGTCCGCCAGGCATTCCGTTTTTTCAATGTCGTCGAAAGCTGGAGGATGATTTGGTCTGTTTAACGGGGGCATCGGGGTGAGCAGTGTTCGTATCGTTCATATATACGTATATTCAATCGAGTACGACACACTCCAGAACACGTAAAACGAGCTCTACAATGCCGTCTCGACAATAAAACGAGTGAGACAGACTCACGTAGATGAATGAGACAGCGCGAGCGAGTAGCAATGGGAGGGGTGGGCACACTTCTTCACTGGTATTTAGTTGATGATGATTATTATTATTATATTTTTTTTTATTTATACATATTAGAAAAAAAAAAAAAAAGTATACAACAACAAAGATAAAACACCCATAAAACTCATTCATTCATAAAATTTATTAGCACTTCAGGAACTAATAGGCGCAGGGTAGGTAGGCGTACAAATATTTGTAGCGTTTGACCGGTACAGTTGTTTACGTTCGATGAGGCAATAATATATTTACCTAGTATTATGAGGGTCAGATCAGTCTATACAGAATGGTTGTTAACTATTACAAGTATCTTTTTTTGTTTTTTTTTTTTTTCTCCATAGCAACAGAAATATATCTCTCGTGAACTGTAAATCTTACAAAATTTTAATTGTTTTTTTTTTAACTTTCCTAGGTACGTTGATGTAACGAATATATTTTATGCAAATGTGACTGAAACGTACGTCCATAACTACTAAGCCCATATAGTACAATACCTTCCGCCTTAAGGTATTTTATATTTCAGTATACAGACTTTTGGCAAAACGGTGCGTTGATACAGTACAGCGTACACACTGTATCAATATGAGCAGTCCATTTGAATTTATTCTCTATTATTACGCCTTAATACGGGATTTGAGAAACTTTATGAATGCATTCGCAGTTACATTGACTTTTCGTACCATTAAATCCCGGTCGTTTCGGTTAACCGTCCCATTGGATTATGAGAGAGAGAGGGAACAGAGACTATAATACATCCGATGTAGTTGGCTGGTCTCAAACATCACATTATTATTATTATTATTGTAAGGAGTACCTTTAACTGCTCCTTTCCCGCACTGCCTTTATTCATTCATAGTCACAAATAATTGTACATAACAATTAAACAAATATGCTACGTGTACCGCGGTTAGTACCTGCTATGCATTATGCATCTAAAACACGGATTGGATATTCAACAGATACTCTAGCAATAAGATACAAACCACCCTGCTGAGCCAAGGACCGGAGCACTCTAAACATAAAAGGACAAATATTCAAGTTCTATAAGTTAATATTATATAAATGGTTTTTTACAATATTTCTCATAAACTGTCAAGTAGTTGTCACACGACTCTAAGGACGGAGCATAAGATTGTTTTTAAAAGAGGCTCACGAGCTCGTAGCTGCCGTAGGACGGGCATTACTTTACTTCACTTTTCAGTAGAATAACAAACATAATAAGAATAACTTACTAAAGGTTGTAAGTGATAATTGTATTAATAAGGTCTGCTAAAGCATATTATAATAATACACCCAACATAGTATTTTATAAAAATTAAAGTTGCAGTAGTAAGGATACAATTATTTTCTTTTTTTTATCAGAATACATATTAATAACATAGTTTACGAGTCATAAATAAATAGATATAAGGCTTTTAATAATAAACATTTCTATGAACGTGTACGTGCAAAATGATATTACCAGAAAAAAAAAAAAAAAAAAAAAAAAAAAAAAAAGTAATTAAAGTAAAAATGACACTATCACAAATATATGAAAAAACATAAATATAGATAAATATTTCTGTTCTTCCGTTGATACATCTTCAACTTTGTTACAAACTGAGCAGTTGGGGGAACCAACCTTACCAATTAAATATGCAAAGCTGTTTAGTGGGATATGTTCAGATCTAAGTCTGAGAGCCATGACCATGTCTGACCTGCTATGTTAGAAATTTACGGGTAATGCGGCAGGTATTGAGTATGGTGGCTTTTTGGAGCAGATTAAAAGAGTGTGACGGTATGTGAAGTAGTTCAAGATTTTGATTGAGAGTTTTAGATACTATGCCTGTTGATGAAATAACTAACTATTGGAACTACGAGTATGTGTACTGTGTTAACTTTCCATTGGGTTTTGAGTTCTATTGCTAGGTTTTGATATTTTGAGTTTTTCTGAAATAGTGGACTGAAGATTATGACTGTTCGGGATTGCTATGTCTATGATGTAAATAGTTTTAGTGATTTTGTCGTGAACTGTGTTATATCTGGAAGGTTGTAGTGAATAGTTTTATCTGTTAAGATTGTTCTGTCCCAGTAAATTTTATTATTATTATATTGTTACTTTTTCTATATTATATCTTAGACTTATCGTGTTACAACAGAAACAGTCTTTACATTATTTTTTATGGAAAACTTACATCAATTAAGACTGCGATATGTATTGTGGCCCTGAAAAGGGCCTTTTGTTTTCTGGTTGTTGTCCTCAGTTTGTGACAGTGTTGTGTTCTGATTAGGCCTTCTTTTCGGTTTTCTTGGGCAACAACACGGCCTGAATGTTAGGTAGAACACCTCCCTGAGCGATTGTCACACCGGAGAGCAGTTTGTTCAACTCTTCGTCGTTGCGGATCGCCAACTGAAGGTGACGGGGTATAATCCTGGTCTTTTTGTTGTCCCTGGCGGCGTTGCCGGCCAACTCGAGGACCTCGGCGGCTAGGTATTCCATAACTGCGGCGAGATACACCGGTGCGCCGGCACCGACGCGCTCGGCGTAATTGCCATTACGCAACAGTCTGTGTATGCGACCGACGGGGAACTGCAGTCCTGCACGGTTTGAACGAGATTTTGCCTTGCCTTTGACCTTTCCACCTTTGCCGCGGCCGGACATCTTGATCGATTTAAGTCTTGCAGAGAGATAAGAGTAAATACAAGAGAGCCGTTAGTTACGTGCGCAACGAACGACAACTACGAAGATTTTTGATATTTAAGCGTTTACCCGACGACACAAGCCGTTCGGAGTGGGGAGCTCGCGCAATTATTGAATGGAGCAGTATTTACCGCATTCGATGCTGATCCGAACCAAATCCTCGAACTCGAACCCGCCCATTCCACCTTTTATAATTCCAAGTTTTTCTCCGACGCGTCCAATTATTGACTCGCCTCTTCATGATTGTTCTCGAACCATTTGTTTGAATTTCCGCCGAAAATTCCTTTGTTTTCTTTTCTTTTTTTTCGCGTGTTGCCAGAGTCAGAAATTAAATGTACCTACTCATAATCGACAAAATCGATTCGACTATTTAATATTATAATTTAAAAATCTAACACATAAATTAAAAAAAAAAAATTACAGTCAAATTGATACCCTCTTTTTTTTGGTCGGTCGGTTAAATAGAGGAGGTTCTCAATTCGACTGTATATATTTCTTTTTGCTATCACTTCCAGTGTGGTCCCATTTCAATTTGGTCCAGTTCTCGAAGTCAGTTTCTATTTTGTTAAAATTTGTGATGATTTGAAGTCGAAAAAGTTTTAGCTACCACCACTCGCGCCGTTTCTATATAAAGAGGCGAGTGCGAGCTCAACGGTGTTCAGTCGTCAGCCAGCGCTCGCCGTTCAATAACGTGTGTGCGTGTGCTATTGAAACTTCTTATTCTCTAACAACAACAAGATGACCGGCCGCGGCAAGGGAGGAAAGGGTCTGGGAAAAGGAGGAGCCAAGCGGCACAGGAAAGTACTTCGTGATAACATCCAAGGTATCACGAAGCCGGCTATCCGTCGTCTCGCTCGCAGAGGCGGTGTCAAACGTATTTCGGGTCTTATTTATGAAGAGACTCGCGGTGTTCTCAAGGTGTTCCTCGAGAACGTTATCCGTGACGCCGTCACTTACACCGAGCACGCCAAGAGGAAGACCGTCACCGCCATGGACGTCGTCTACGCTCTGAAACGTCAAGGTCGCACCCTGTACGGTTTCGGTGGTTAATTAGAAGTTCCGAGATATGCGAGAGCGCCGCGCGCCCTACTCACCTACCCAAGAGTACACGAACATCGTACGTCAACCACCCGCGTTACGCAATCAAATAAACAAAAGGCCCTTGTCAGGGCCACATATTATTCGTGTGCTCGCTTACGCTGTAGCATGTTTCTTTTGAACTACAAGTTATAATGACATACGTTTAAGTATGTATAATTATTATATATGAATCATGTTAATGACAATGCTAAGAAAAAGCACATCGTCATCTCAGCATCGGCTAATGTAGTGGCTAACAATAATGAACAAATCCAAGCGTCGAACAATATTAAAACATTGTGATTTTAGAACCTTTAGTGTTACGTATTCACTCATTGCACATGTGCAATTCATAAACAATAGATTATAGATGATTCCCTTTTGATGAGATTTTATATTGCCGAGTTCGGGGAAACCCAAGTAAGAAGTCGTACACGACCTTTGTATAGGGGTAATATAGGTATGTACATAATTACATTGTAGAAGTTACCAGTATTATTGCACTATAATAATCTTAAATATGTGACGTGCCAGACGAGAGTATGCTTGGTAAAAAGCAAAATGGGTACCCATTTGCTACTTAATAAGTATTACTCATCATGGAAATACTCGCATTAAAATAAAAATCACTGGTACTGTAGGTGTGATTAAATAATTAATACACGAACTTCCCACGTTCTTTGTGTAAGGGTAATATGTGCATATTTACATTGCAGAAGTTATCATTGCATTATTATAATAACGAGAGGTTAATCATGCATACCAGCGTAGATATCGCTTGCGGATTATTATCATGATCATCGTTATCATCATCATAATCTTCGTCTCGTCGCACTTAGTGGGTTTTTGAGGCAGGCTCGTAGAGTAGAACTGAAGAGGAACAGAAACAAATATGTTATTTTAAATCATACGTAGGTACATATATGTTTATATATTATTTAGATGTATTATTATCTTTTTCAACTTTTTAATACTATTCGTATACCAAGGTGTGTATCCATCTATACAATTTTATTGTATAATCAAATAAATGTACACAATTATGTGTATATCAAACGTTACGTGATATATTGTGTAGGTATTTGGTTTCGTTTTATTATATATAAATAAAACATTAAAAAATTCTAGAACACCACCACCAGTGACCATTGTACAAGTACAAGTAAGTAAACAAGTGTTTGCCAATTATATTGTAGTGTATACGTGCAGTTCCCTCTGTACCTATCCACTGTAATCCTCTTCGAAATGTTTCAGAATATTTGTTATGTCGGACGTGGGAAAGTTAACATAAATTAAATATACCAAGATCTATAATTCAACAGTACGCTAAAAATGTCATATAATGTGGACATATAAAATATTTTGCATTATTAAATTAACCTACAGTATACGGACAAGCCTCCAGGTCGGACACGTCGGTCGGTCGAGTCGAGCATAACGTTAAAGTGTTTTACGAAGGTTCACTTTTAATCGTTCAATGCGGCCATATCATGTATCAATGTCAAAAATATGTTGACACGTTTCAGGCTCGGTATACTCGTCGTTGTTTTATCTATTGTTTTAACACGAAAAGTTGTGTTTTATGGAGAAAAACACATTTTAAACTGAACACGAGGTATGCACGGTAGACAGTCGAGAAAATAAACCACAGTATCTTCTCAGTCGTACGATCGTTTTACGTAAAATACATTTTAAACGTCAGTCACTTTCAATATGCACATAAAAATGTAGTTTTGACATTATTTATCGTAATATAAGTATTATAAAATGTTATTTAAACTGATCCGTGTTAGTGAAAAGTATGAAGCGTTCATAAGAGAAATCGTCTCGCGGCAGAACGGCTCTCGTTACGGTAAACCTCCGAGGTGCCTTGGCGATTGGCTACCGACGCATAGTAGCGACATCTACGTCGAAACTCACCTCAACGTTATTACGTTCGGTCTTATAATTTCATTATTATCTCACTCGTGTACGTACATCTAAAACAACAACAATGGCAGACACAGCTGTTGCAACAGAAGCACCCGCTCCAGCTACTGGTGGTAAGAAGACGGCAAGACAATCGGGTGGTGCCGCCGCCGCCGCCGCCGGCGGCGCTAAGAAACCCAAAGCGAAACCCACTCATCCCAAAACATCGGAGATGGTGAACAACGCCATTAAGGAGATGAAAGAACGTAGCGGTTCATCGCTACAGGCCATCAAAAAATATATCGCCGCTCATTATAAGGTCGACGCCGAGAAGTTAGCTCCGTTCATTAGGAAATATTTGAAGAGCGCCGTAGAATCGGGTGCTCTCATTCAGACCAAAGGCAAGGGCGCATCCGGATCTTTTAAGCTGGAATCGAAATCCTCGTCGGTCAAGAAACCGAGCGCCAACGCCGGCGCTGGGAAGTCGGCTGGCGCCAAGAAGCAATCAGCGGCGGCATCGAAGGGAAGCGCTAAGAAGGCTACCTCGTCCGCAGCCGGCGCTAAGACGAAAAAGGCAGTCGCCGCTACCGCATCGGGATCACCGTCCAAGTCCTCTAAGGCGTCATCGGCGCTGAAAAACAAGAAAGCGGCCGCCGCCAAAAAGAAGCCGGCCTCTAAAAAAGCCGCCGCCTCCGCCGTCCCGGCCAAAGCGAAATCAGCCCCCAAGGCGAAGAAGACAGCGAAGCCACCCACTAAGAAACCAAAGGCACTTAAACCCAAGAAGGCGGCAGCGACACCCACCAAATCGTCGAAGCCCGCCGCTAAGAAAACTGCCGCAGCCAAAAAGTAAACCGGCTCATCACCGCGTAGGAGTGATGGCTGCCTAAGCCATCGCTCGCGTTGTGCGCAACGTGTGCCACAAGTAAAAAGCGCAAGGCACGTCGTCGTGCACACGATAGGTATGTTATAAAAGAAAAGAACAACATAATAACAGCATAAAACAGCCCTTTTCAGGGCTAACAATACATTCGTGAACGTGTGTTTATGGTACACATTCGTTTCTAAACAATACCGGAAGTCACCACCTCTATCGAATACCTACTACTCGTTTCAGTATAACCTTAATTAATAACGAATTTAATTAAATGCAACAATTTCCTCGATTTTACGAATATTTTGAAATCCCCTAGATATAGATATATATAAAGAGCTAATCCAAAATATACTTTTACATTATGAACACATTTTTTTAAAATCTTATAGACCCTTATAGATTTCTATTCACAATAAATACTATCTTTACTATTTTTGTAAAATAATCTAATTAGAGATTTGTTTACGAAACTGATGCCTTACGACGGTGTTTTTATAACCGACTTCAAAAAAGACCGATCTCAATTTGACCGTATATATTATGCTTTTTAGGTTTGTTCGCGGATACGAACCTTCATCGTTTATGAACCTATTTTGATTTTTTTTTTTTTGTTGGAAAGAAGATATTTTTGATGATGGCAGACCAGAGATATCGAGGGGAACTTTCAAAAATCGTAGGGGCGACTAGTGCGTTTGTAAGTTTTTTTTTCATTAAGTATTTTATTAAAGCACTATAATTTAATAAAGGTCTGGAGTAGATCTTACGATGGAGCCGAGAGACAGTCGATTGAACTCCTCAACGATTCACAGCAGCTACCTTGTGTTTCTGCTTGATTGATTAATTTGTATTGATAAGAACTTTACAATTAGATGGGTTGTGACTGTCATTAGGATTTGGATGATAAAGACGAAGGACAGTTCAGGGAACTCCTCAACGGTTTGAAGTAACTATCTTGTGCTGCTGATTTCATCTCGTCCTTGTTGAGGGCGGGGAGACTTCCTAGAGCCTTGAAGTGACAGTCCACGCGGCTCATCACAATGAGCCGGTCATACTCGAGGGAGCCGTAATGAGCTCCCGAGCGGGGCGTTTCAGCCGTCTTCGGATCAGTAGTGTCGCGTCCGGGTGAGGCATAGGAGTTATGCCGGATAGGTGGGGGAGTGTTGAGCGATCTGCTCTCTCAAACATTCCCGTGTCCAGTCTTTTTATGAAGGCATCTATCGGTTCCCACTTGAGATCCCGGTAGATGGTGGAATTCCTCAGGTACCTGGGCGCGTCGACCGTCATGCGTAGGCCCCGATATATGTTTTGTAGATCCTGAGTTTGACTCGGGTGGGAAGTTTTGAGGACAGCAGGGGACGCAGCTTTGATCTCGCCAAATGTGCCTTGGTGGCGACGGTGGCGACGGTGTCGACGTGCGACGCCATGGACAGAGTTCTGTCGATGGTTAATTCCAGGTACCTGACGGTTGGTGACCACGGGATTTCTTCGCCCATGAGGTGGTGTTTCGGGGGCAGGTGTGAGCTGCCGGTAAGAAGGGCCTGCGTCTTGCACACGTTGTATTTGAGCTTTGACTTTTATTGTTAACTTAATCGTTGAGAATGCTGTGTAGCAGATTCATTTGATCGTCGCTCATGAATCAAAGAAAAGCGATGGTCACGGTCTTTTTGAATTTCGTTAGTTAATCTATTTGATATTTAAGTTCTCATAATCGACACCGACAATTTATTTCTGCGCTCCTCTGGCGTTTCATTTTTTCTTTTCTTATTAGCTTTTTTGTCTAATCCGTAAAAATTAAGTCCGCCTTTGTACTTCATGTGCCCAAAGTTAATAAATAAATAAAATATTTGGATTTATAATAATATTATCTCACGAGATTGTCGATATGTGGAATGTGGAATTCTGCGATCATTGTTCCGATAGTCATATCTGCTCATGGATTGATAGGCAAGAGCCTCGACCAACACCTTAAGGGGCTGGATCAAGGGTCTGATACACAAGGCACGTATATAATGAGGAGGTTCTTGTCTTTGTGGCACGACGAGGTCGGTGGTTTACTATTTAAAAATAATAATAATAATATATATGTATATAAATGAAATAAAGAGAATAATAATAATTAACGCGTCAACCATCGTAAATCGTGTAGCATCATAATATCGTCCTCTTGTATCCACTGCTCCATTCGACATTTCAGCGAGCTCCCCACTCCGAACGGCTTTTGTGTCGTCGGGCGAACGCTTATAAAAAGATCGGCATCAGTTTTCCGCAACTCAGTATATGCGTAGTTGTCGCTCCTTGAGCACGCAACTAACGGCTCTCTCATATTCACGTATATCTCTACAAGACGCCAATCAATCAAGATGTCCGGCCGCGGCAAAGGTGGAAAGGTCAAAGGCAAGGCAAAATCGCGTTCAAACCGTGCAGGACTACAGTTTCCTGTCGGTCGTATACACAGACTTTTGCGTAATGGTAATTACGCCGAGCGCGTCGGTGCCGGCGCGCCGGTGTATCTCGCCGCAGTTATGGAATACCTAGCAGCTGAGGTCCTCGAGTTGGCCGGCAACGCGGCCAGAGACAACAAGAAGACAAGAATCATACCCCGTCATCTTCAGTTGGCGATACGCAACGATGAAGAGTTAAACAAACTGCTCTCCGGTGTTACAATCGCTCAGGGAGGTGTTCTACCCAACATTCAGGCCGTCTTATTGCCCAAGAAAACCGAAAAGAAGGCTTGATCAGCAAGTAATATTATATGAAAGACCCTAATGGATTAATTTAAAACAAAGGTCACCAACTGAAGACAAAAACCCTTCAACAAAAAGGCCCTTTTCAGGGCCACCATACATATCGCAGTCCTAATTATATACATTGTTAAGACTGTTTGTTGTGACACGATGAGTCGAAAATAATAGCCTATTAATGTAATGTAGGAAAATTAATAATAATCAAGCTTTATTTAATCTAGACTAGCTAAAGAATCTCTTGTTGATGGTTTAAATTTTGCATGCGTGCCATATTATTCTGATTTATTGTATGTAGTTAAAGATCGGTGTTACCAACTATGGTCAGAATACTTTGATAAAAGATCGCTGACTAAAGGTATTTGGGTACCGAACCATTCAGCCTACTGTTATGAAACATGTATGGATCGATCAAGCTAATATGAGCAGGTCAGACATAGTCATCGCTCTCAGACTTAGATCTGGACATATCCCACTAAACAGCTTTGCATATTTAATTGGTAAGGTTGGTTCTCCCAACTGCTCAATTTGTAACAAAGTTGAAGATGTATATCATATTTTGATGGAATGCATCCGAAACGATTTTTTTTTTTTTTTTTTTTTAAACACCTCGTGGATCACACAAAGTGTTGTGCCGCGTGGGATTTGAACCCAAGACACATGGCGCAGTAGCAAGCGGCATGGCGACCGTTGAAACCACTCGGCCAACCGTGCAGTCAATATTATGTAATATTAACTTATAGAACTTGAATATTTGTCCTTTTGTGTTTAGAGTACTCCGCTCCTTGGCTCTTTGGGTGGTGCGTATCTTATTACTAGAGTATCTGTTGAATATCCATATTTGTGTTGCACAATGCATAACAGTACTAAATAACACGTCGCATATTTGTTTCTTCATTATGGACACTTATCTGTGACTAAATTACGATAGCCGCATCCGGAGGATCCAATACAAAGCAATATACTTAATATTTAAGTAAATTTAATTAGGTAATTACTTATTTTAGAAAATATTAACTACAGCTAATTGGTGGTGATTTCAATACAGGTTTTATGGATGTTTTGTACTTGGTATCGTATACTGTTTTTCCTAATATGAAATAACAATAATAATAATCATCATCATTAGGTAAATGCCAGTGAAAGGCCCACCCCTTCCATTGCTACTCGCTCGCGCTGTCTCATTCATCTTCAATAGTCTGTCTCGCTCGTTTAACTGGCGAAACGCCATGTGGAGCTCGTTTTACTTGTTCTGGGGTGTGTCGTCCTCGATTATATATATATACTCTGTCACTAATTCTGCGCGCAATAAGTACAAACCTCCCGACCTATCCCGGTTGGGTGGATACACACACCTACACACCCCCGGGTCCTCCCGCCCGGGGACTAGGATTCACGAACAGCCGTTGCAGTACCACCAACAAGATGGACCTGCAAGCCCTCCTGATGGACGCCCTTAAAGACGAGGAGATCTACGGACTCCTAAAAAAGAAGTTCGGAGAGCGAATCCTGCGCATCTCGGCCCACGAAAAGCCGACCCTTTCGTCTCCTCTATCTCCGTCTCCTCCACCTCCGCAAGAGATGGACATTCAACCGGAATCGGATGTCAGCACTGGAACACCCGAAGCGACCAATACCGACACCGAGACGGGCGTCACCGATGCGACCAATACGGACGCAACCAATTCGGACACTGAGACTGGAGACTCCGATACCGACTCGGACTACACGATCGTTTCTAGGAAACGATCTAGAAAAACCAAGGGAGGCCCCAACAAGGCTCCCAAACCCAATGAGGTTAGGCCGACCGCCAAACCGATGTCGGCTACCTTACAGCGGCCTACCAACCCACCAAAAACCAAACCGTCCCCCTCTGGAAACACCCTCCCTTCAACAGACCGCAAGCAAACTCCCCCCCCTCCCCTGTTTATTCAGGATAAATCAAAGTGGACTGTGGTCTCCACATGGTGCAACGAGCGCCGCATCGTGTACCACAACGCCCGCAGTACCCAACAGGGTATCAAAGTTTCTGTGGCCACGCCAGGTGACCACAGAGCCCTGACAAGGCTTCTCAAGGAAAGAGAAGTCTCCTTCCATACTTATACTCTCCCTGAGGACAGGCAGCTACGCGTAGTAATACGTAACGTCCCCAGAGAACTCTCCACCAACGAGATAAAGCAGTGTTCGTATCGTTCATATATACGTATATTCAATCGAGTACGACACACTCCAGAACACGTAAAACGAGCTCTACAATGCCGTCTCGACAATAAAACGAGTGAGACAGACTCACGTAGATGAATGAGACAGCGCGAGCGAGTAGCAATGGGAGGGGTGGGCACACTTCTTCACTGGTATTTAGTTGATGATGATTATTATTATTATATTTTTTTTTATTTATATATATTAGAAAAAAAAAAAAAAAGTATACAACAACAAAGATAAAACACCCATAAAACTCATTCATTCATAAAATTTATTAGCACTTCAGGAACTAATAGGCGCAGGGTAGGTAGGCGTACAAATATTTGTAGCGTTTGACCGGTACAGTTGTTTACGTTCGATGAGGCAATAATATATTTACCTAGTATTATGAGGGTCAGATCAGTCTATACAGAATGGTTGTTAACTATTACAAGTATCTTTTTTTGTTTTTTTTTTTTTTTTCTCCATAGCAACAGAAATATATCTCTCGTGAACTGTAAATCTTACAAAATTTTAATTGTTTTTTTTTTAACTTTCCTAGGTACGTTGATGTAACGAATATATTTTATGCAAATGTGACTGAAACGTACGTCCATAACTACTAAGCCCATATAGTACAATACCTTCCGCCTTAAGGTATTTTATATTTCAGTATACAGACTTTTGGCAAAACGGTGCGTTGATACAGTACAGCGTACACACTGTATCAATATGAGCAGTCCATTTGAATTTATTCTCTATTATTACGCCTTAATACGGGATTTGAGAAACTTTATGAATGCATTCGCAGTTACATTGACTTTTCGTACCATTAAATCCCGGTCGTTTCGGTTAACCGTCCCATTGGATTATGAGAGAGAGAGGGAACAGAGACTATAATATATCCGATGTAGTTGGCTGGTCTCAAACATCACATTATTATTATTATTATTGTAAGGAGTACCTTTAACTGCTCCTTTCCCGCACTGCCTTTATTCATTCATAATCACAAATAATTGTACATAACAATTAAACAAATATGCTACGTGTACCGCGGTTAGTACCTGCTATGCATTATGCATCTAAAACACGGATTGGATATTCAACAGATACTCTAGTAATAAGATACAAACCACCCTGCTGAGCCAAGGACCGGAGCACTCTAAACATAAAAGGACAAATATTCAAGTTCTATAAGTTAATATTATATAAATGGTTTTTTACAATATTTCTCATAAACTGTCAAGTAGTTGTCACACGACTCTAAGGACGGAGCATAAGATTGTTTTTAAAAGAGGCTCACGAGCTCGTAGCTGCCGTAGGACGGGCATTACTTTACTTCACTTTTCAGTAGAATAACAAACATAATAAGAATAACTTACTAAAGGTTGTAAGTGATAATTGTATTAATAAGGTCTGCTAAAGCATATTATAATAATACACCCAACATAGTATATTATAAAAATTAAAGTTGCAGTAGTAAGGATACAATTATTTTCTTTTTTTTATCAGAATACATGTTAATAACATAGTTTACGAGTCATAAATAAATAGATATAAGGCTTTTAATAATAAACATTTCTATGAACGTGTACGTGCAAAATGATATTACCAGAAAAAAAAAGTAATTAAAGTAAAAATGACACTATCACAAATATATGAAAAAACATAAATATAGATAAATATTTCTGTTCTTCCGTTGATACATCTTCAACTTTGTTACAAACTGAGCAGTTGGGGGAACCAACCTTACCAATTAAATATGCAAAGCTGTTTAGTGGGATATGTCCAGATCTAAGTCTGAGAGCCATGACTATGTCTGACCTGCTATGTTAGAAATTTACGGGTAATGCGGCAGGTATTGAGTATGGTGGCTTTTTGGAGCAGATTAAAAGAGTGTGACGGTATGTGAAGTAGTTCAAGATTTTGATTGAGAGTTTTAGATACTATGCCTGTTGATGAAATAACTAACTATTGGAACTACGAGTATGTGTACTGTGTTAACTATCCATTGGGTTTTGAGTTCTATTGCTAGGTCTTGATATTTTGAGTTTTTCTGAAATAGTGGACTGAAGATTATGACTGTTCGGGATTGCTATGTCTATGATGTAAATAGTTTTAGTGATTTTGTCGTGAACTGTGTTATATCTGGAAGGTTGTAGTGAATAGTTTTATCTGTTAAGATTGTTCTGTCCCAGTAAATTTTATTATTATTATATTGTTACTTTTTCTATATTATATCTTAGACTTATCGTGTTACAACAGAAACAGTCTTTACATTATTTTTTATGGAAAACTTACATCAATTAAGACTGCGATATGTATTGTGGCCCTGAAAAGGGCCTTTTGTTTTCTGGTTGTTGTCCTCAGTTTGTGACAGTGTTGTGTTCTGATTAGGCCTTCTTTTCGGTTTTCTTGGGCAACAACACGGCCTGAATGTTAGGTAGAACACCTCCCTGAGCGATTGTCACACCGGAGAGCAGTTTGTTCAACTCTTCGTCGTTGCGGATCGCCAACTGAAGGTGACGGGGTATAATCCTGGTCTTTTTGTTGTCCCTGGCGGCGTTGCCGGCCAACTCGAGGACCTCGGCGGCTAGGTATTCCATAACTGCGGCGAGATACACCGGTGCGCCGGCACCGACGCGCTCGGCGTAATTGCCATTACGCAACAGTCTGTGTATGCGACCGACGGGGAACTGCAGTCCTGCACGGTTTGAACGAGATTTTGCCTTGCCTTTGACCTTTCCACCTTTGCCGCGGCCGGACATCTTGATCGATTTAAGTCTTGCAGAGAGATAAGAGTAAATACAAGAGAGCCGTTAGTTACGTGCGCAACGAACGACAACTACGAAGATTTTTGATATTTAAGCGTTCACCCGACGACACAAGCCGTTCGGAGTGGGGAGCTCGCGCAATTATTGAATGGAGCAGTATTTACCGCATTCGATGCTGATCCGAACCAAATCCTCGAACTCGAACCCGCCCATTCCACCTTTTATAATTCCAAGTTTTTCTCCGACGCGTCCAATTATTGACTCGCCTCTTCATGATTGTTCTCGAACCATTTGTTTGAATTTCCGCCGAAAATTCCTTTGTTTTCTTTTCTTTTTTTTCGCGTGTTGCCAGAGTCAGAAATTAAATGTACCTACTCATAATCGACAAAATCGATTCGACTATTTAATATTATAATTTAAAAATCTAACACATAAATTAAAAAAAAAAAATTACAGTCAAATTGATACCCTCTTTTTTTTGGTCGGTCGGTTAAATAGAGGAGGTTCTCAATTCGACTGTATATATTTCTTTTTGCTATCACTTCCAGTGTGGTCCCATTTCAATTTGGTCCAGTTCTCGAAGTCAGTTTCTATTTTGTTAAAATTTGTAATATGTGCATATTTACATTGCAGAAGTTATTATTGCATTATTATAATAACGAGAGGTTAATCATGCATACCAGCGTAGATATCGCTTGCGGATTATTATCATGATCATCGTTATCATCATCATAATCTTCGTCTCGTCGCACTTAGTGGGTTTTTGAGGCAGGCTCGTAGAGTAGAACTGAAGAGGAACAGAAACAAATATGTTATTTTAAATCATACGTAGGTACATATATGTTTATATATTATTTAGATGTATTATTATCTTTTTCAACTTTTTAATACTATTCGTATACCAAGGTGTGTATCCATCTATACAATTTTATTGTATAATCAAATAAATGTACACAATTATGTGTATATCAAACGTTACGTGATATATTGTGTAGGTATTTGGTTTCGTTTTATTATATATAAATAAAACATTAAAAAATTCTAGAACACCACCACCAGTGACCATTGGACAAGTACAAGTAAGTAAACAAGTGTTTGCCAATTATATTGTAGTGTATACGTGCAGTTCCCTCTGTACCTATCCACTGTAATCCTCTTCGAAATGTTTCAGAATATTTGTTATGTCGGACGTGGGAAAGTTAACATAAATTAAATATACCAAGATCTATAATTCAACAGTACGCTAAAAATGTCATATAATGTGGACATATAAAATATTTTGCATTATTAAATTAACCTACAGTATACGGACAAGCCTCCAGGTCGGACACGTCGGTCGGTCGAGTCGAGCATAACGTTAAAGTGTTTTACGAAGGTTCACTTTTAATCGTTCAATGCGGCCATATCATGTATCAATGTCAAAAATATGTTGACACGTTTCAGGCTCGGTATACTCGTCGTTGTTTTATCTATTGTTTTAACACGAAAAGTTGTGTTTTATGGAGAAAAACACATTTTAAACTGAACACGAGGTATGCACGGTAGACAGTCGAGAAAATAAACCACAGTATCTTCTCAGTCGTACGATCGTTTTACGTAAAATACATTTTAAACGTCAGTCACTTTCAATATGCACATAAAAATGTAGTTTTGACATTATTTATCGTAATATAAGTATTATAAAATGTTATTTAAACTGATCCGTGTTAGTGAAAAGTATGAAGCGTTCATAAGAGAAATCGTCTCGCGGCAGAACGGCTCTCGTTACAGTAAACCTCCGAGGTGCCTTGGCGATTGGCTACCGACGCATAGTAGCGACATCTACGTCGAAACTCACCTCAACGTTATTACGTTCGGTCTTATAATTTCATTATTATCTCACTCGTGTACGTACATCTAAAACAACAACAATGGCAGACACAGCTGTTGCAACAGAAGCACCCGCTCCAGCTACTGGTGGTAAGAAGACGGCAAGACAATCGGGTGGTGCCGCCGCCGCCGCCGCCGGCGGCGCTAAGAAACCCAAAGCGAAACCCACTCATCCCAAAACATCGGAGATGGTGAACAACGCCATTAAGGAGATGAAAGAACGTAGCGGTTCATCGCTACAGGCCATCAAAAAATATATCGCCGCTCATTATAAGGTCGACGCCGAGAAGTTAGCTCCGTTCATTAGGAAATATTTGAAGAGCGCCGTAGAATCGGGTGCTCTCATTCAGACCAAAGGCAAGGGCGCATCCGGATCTTTTAAGCTGGAATCGAAATCCTCGTCGGTCAAGAAACCGAGCGCCAACGCCGGCGCTGGGAAGTCGGCTGGCGCCAAGAAGCAATCAGCGGCGGCATCGAAGGGAAGCGCTAAGAAGGCTACCTCGTCCGCAGCCGGCGCTAAGACGAAAAAGGCAGTCGCCGCTACCGCATCGGGATCACCGTCCAAGTCCTCTAAGGCGTCATCGGCGCTGAAAAACAAGAAAGCGGCCGCCGCCAAAAAGAAGCCGGCCTCTAAAAAAGCCGCCGCCTCCGCCGTCCCGGCCAAAGCGAAATCAGCCCCCAAGGCGAAGAAGACAGCGAAGCCACCCACTAAGAAACCAAAGGCACTTAAACCCAAGAAGGCGGCAGCGACACCCACCAAATCGTCGAAGCCCGCCGCTAAGAAAACTGCCGCAGCCAAAAAGTAAACCGGCTCATCACCGCGTAGGAGTGATGGCTGCCTAAGCCATCGCTCGCGTTGTGCGCAACGTGTGCCACAAGTAAAAAGCGCAAGGCACGTCGTCGTGCACACGATAGGTATGTTATACAAGAAAAGAACAACATAATAACAGCATAAAACAGCCCTTTTCAGGGCTAACAATACATTCGTGAACGTGTGTTTATGGTACACATTCGTTTCTAAACAATACCGGAAGTCACCACCTCTATCGAATACCTACTACTCGTTTCAGTATAACCTTAATTAATAACGAATTTAATTAAATGCAACAATTTCCTCGATTTTACGAATATTTTGAAATCCCCTAGATATAGATATATATAAAGAGCTAATCCAAAATATACTTTTACATTATGAACACATTTTTTTAAAATCTTATAGACCCTTATAGATTTCTATTCACAATAAATACTATCTTTACTATTTTTGTAAAATAATCTAATTAGAGATTTGTTTACGAAACTGATGCCTTACGACGGTGTTTTTATAACCGACTTCAAAAAAGACCGATCTCAATTTGACCGTATATATTATGCTTTTTAGGTTTGTTCGCGGATACGAACCTTCATCGTTTATGAACCTATTTTGATTTTTTTTTTTTTGTTGGAAAGAAGATATTTTTGATGATGGCAGACCAGAGATATCGAGGGGAACTTTCAAAAATCGTAGGGGCGACTAGTGCGTTTGTAAGTTTTTTTTTCATTAAGTATTTTATTAAAGCACTATAATTTAATAAAGGTCTGGAGTAGATCTTACGATGGAGCCGAGAGACAGTCGATTGAACTCCTCAACGATTCACAGCAGCTACCTTGTGTTTCTGCTTGATTGATTAATTTGTATTGATAAGAACTTTACAATTAGATGGGTTGTGACTGTCATTAGGATTTGGATGATAAAGACGAAGGACAGTTCAGGGAACTCCTCAACGGTTTGAAGTAACTATCTTGTGCTGCTGATTTCATCTCGTCCTTGTTGAGGGCGGGGAGACTTCCTAGAGCCTTGAAGTGACAGTCCACGCGGCTCATCACAATGAGCCGGTCATACTCGAGGGAGCCGTAATGAGCTCCCGAGCGGGGCGTTTCAGCCGTCTTCGGATCAGTAGTGTCGCGTCCGGGTGAGGCATAGGAGTTATGCCGGATAGGTGGGGGAGTGTTGAGCGATCTGCTCTCTCAAACATTCCCGTGTCCAGTCTTTTTATGAAGGCATCTATCGGTTCCCACTTGAGATCCCGGTAGATGGTGGAATTCCTCAGGTACCTGGGCGCGTCGACCGTCATGCGTAGGCCCCGATATATGTTTTGTAGATCCTGAGTTTGACTCGGGTGGGAAGTTTTGAGGACAGCAGGGGACGCAGCTTTGATCTCGCCAAATGTGCCTTGGTGGCGACGGTGGCGACGGTGTCGACGTGCGACGCCATGGACAGAGTTCTGTCGATGGTTAATTCCAGGTACCTGACGGTTGGTGACCACGGGATTTCTTCGCCCATGAGGTGGTGTTTCGGGGGCAGGTGTGAGCTGCCGGTAAGAAGGGCCTGCGTCTTGCACACGTTGTATTTGAGCTTTGACTTTTATTGTTAACTTAATCGTTGAGAATGCTGTGTAGCAGATTCATTTGATCGTCGCTCATGAATCAAAGAAAAGCGATGGTCACGGTCTTTTTGAATTTCGTTAGTTAATCTATTTGATATTTAAGTTCTCATAATCGACACCGACAATTTATTTCTGCGCTCCTCTGGCGTTTCATTTTTTCTTTTCTTATTAGCTTTTTTGTCTAATCCGTAAAAATTAAGTCCGCCTTTGTACTTCATGTGCCCAAAGTTAATAAATAAATAAAATATTTGGATTTATAATAATATTATCTCACGAGATTGTCGATATGTGGAATGTGGAATTCTGCGATCATTGTTCCGATAGTCATATCTGCTCATGGATTGATAGGCAAGAGCCTCGACCAACACCTTAAGGGGCTGGATCAAGGGTCTGATACACAAGGCACGTATATAATGAGGAGGTTCTTGTCTTTGTGGCACGACGAGGTCGGTGGTTTACTATTTAAAAAAAATAATAATAATATATATGTATATAAATGAAATAAAGAGAATAATAATAATTAACGCGTCAACCATCGTAAATCGTGTAGCATCATAATATCGTCCTCTTGTATCCACTGCTCCATTCGACATTTCAGCGAGCTCCCCACTCCGAACGGCTTTTGTGTCGTCGGGCGAACGCTTATAAAAAGATCGGCATCAGTTTTCCGCAACTCAGTATATGCGTAGTTGTCGCTCCTTGAGCACGCAACTAACGGCTCTCTCATATTCACGTATATCTCTACAAGACACCAATCAATCAAGATGTCCGGCCGCGGCAAAGGTGGAAAGGTCAAAGGCAAGGCAAAATCGCGTTCAAACCGTGCAGGACTACAGTTTCCTGTCGGTCGTATACACAGACTTTTGCGTAATGGTAATTACGCCGAGCGCGTCGGTGCCGGCGCGCCGGTGTATCTCGCCGCAGTTATGGAATACCTAGCAGCTGAGGTCCTCGAGTTGGCCGGCAACGCGGCCAGAGACAACAAGAAGACAAGAATCATACCCCGTCATCTTCAGTTGGCGATACGCAACGATGAAGAGTTAAACAAACTGCTCTCCGGTGTTACAATCGCTCAGGGAGGTGTTCTACCCAACATTCAGGCCGTCTTATTGCCCAAGAAAACCGAAAAGAAGGCTTGATCAGCAAGTAATATTATATGAAAGACCCTAATGGATTAATTTAAAACAAAGGTCACCAACTGAAGACAAAAACCCTTCAACAAAAAGGCCCTTTTCAGGGCCACCATACATATCGCAGTCCTAATTATATACATTGTTAAGACTGTTTGTTGTGACACGATGAGTCGAAAATAATAGCCTATTAATGTAATGTAGGAAAATTAATAATAATCAAGCTTTATTTAATCTAGACTAGCTAAAGAATCTCTTGTTGATGGTTTAAATTTTGCATGCGTGCCATATTATTCTGATTTATTGTATGTAGTTAAAGATCGGTGTTACCAACTATGGTCAGAATACTTTGATAAAAGATCGCTGACTAAAGGTATTTGGGTACCGAACCATTCAGCCTACTGTTATGAAACATGTATGGATCGATCAAGCTAATATGAGCAGGTCAGACATAGTCATCGCTCTCAGACTTAGATCTGGACATATCCCACTAAACAGCTTTGCATATTTAATTGGTAAGGTTGGTTCTCCCAACTGCTCAATTTGTAACAAAGTTGAAGATGTATATCATATTTTGATGGAATGCATCCGAAACGATTTTTTTTTTTTTTTTTTTTAAACACTTCGTGGATCACACAAAGTGTTGTGCCGCGTGGGATTTGAACCCAAGACACATGGCGCAGTAGCAAGCGGCATGGCGACCGTTGAAACCACTCGGCCAACCGTGCAGTCAATATTATGTAATATTAACTTATAGAACTTGAATATTTGTCCTTTTGTGTTTAGAGTACTCCGCTCCTTGGCTCTTTGGGTGGTGCGTATCTTATTACTAGAGTATCTGTTGAATATCCATATTTGTGTTGCACAATGCATAACAGTACTAAATAACACGTCGCATATTTGTTTCTTCATTATGGACACTTATCTGTGACTAAATTACGATAGCCGCATCCGGAGGATCCAATACAAAGCAATATACTTAATATTTAAGTAAATTTAATTAGGTAATTACTTATTTTAGAAAATATTAACTACAGCTAATTGGTGGTGATTTCAATACAGGTTTTATGGATGTTTTGTACTTGGTATCGTATACTGTTTTTCCTAATATGAAATAACAATAATAATAATCATCATCATTAGGTAAATGCCAGTGAAAGGCCCACCCCTCCCATTGCTACTCGCTCGCGCTGTCTCATTCATCTTCAATAGTCTGTCTCGCTCGTTTAACTGGCGAAACGCCATGTGGAGCTCGTTTTACTTGTTCTGGGGTGTGTCGTCCTCGATTATATATATATACTCTGTCACTAATTCTGCGCGCAATAAGTACAAACCTCCCGACCTATCCCGGTTGGGTGGATACACACACCTACACACCCCCGGGTCCTCCCGCCCGGGGACTAGGATTCACGAACAGCCGTTGCAGTACCACCAACAAGATGGACCTGCAAGCCCTCCTGATGGACGCCCTTAAAGACGAGGAGATCTACGGACTCCTAAAAAAGAAGTTCGGAGAGCGAATCCTGCGCATCTCGGCCCACGAAAAGCCGACCCTTTCGTCTCCTCTATCTCCGTCTCCTCCACCTCCGCAAGAGATGGACATTCAACCGGAATCGGATGTCAGCACTGGAACACCCGAAGCGACCAATACCGACACCGAGACGGGCGTCACCGATGCGACCAATACGGACGCAACCAATTCGGACACTGAGACTGGAGACTCCGATACCGACTCGGACTACACGATCGTTTCTAGGAAACGATCTAGAAAAACCAAGGGAGGCCCCAACAAGGCTCCCAAACCCAATGAGGTTAGGCCGACCGCCAAACCGATGTCGGCTACCTTACAGCGGCCTACCAACCCACCAAAAACCAAACCGTCCCCCTCTGGAAACACCCTCCCTTCAACAGACCGCAAGCAAACTCCCCCCCCTCCCCTGTTTATTCAGGATAAATCAAAGTGGACTGTGGTCTCCACATGGTGCAACGAGCGCCGCATCGTGTACCACAACGCCCGCAGTACCCAACAGGGTATCAAAGTTTCTGTGGCCACGCCAGGTGACCACAGAGCCCTGACAAGGCTTCTCAAGGAAAGAGAAGTCTCCTTCCATACTTATACTCTCCCTGAGGACAGGCAGCTACGCGTAGTAATACGTAACGTCCCCAGAGAACTCTCCACCAACGAGATAAAGAACTCTCTGGTAGACCAGGGGTACCCGGTGCACGAAGTGCACCGTATGCATAAGGGCAGGTCCCAACTCACCTACGACATGGTGATTGTCTCACTGGACGACAGCAACGCGGGGAGAGACATCTTCAAAATGTCATCCGTCTGCGGGCTGTCTGGCATAGCCATTGAACCTCCTCGCCGAAGAGAAGGCCCCTCACAATGCCACCGATGCCAACTATATGGTCACTCGGCACGCAACTGTTATGCGCGTCCCAGGTGCGTCAAGTGCTTGGAAGACCACGCCACGGCCGACTGCAAAAGACCCAAGGACAGGGCCCAGTGCATGGAGCTTGTCGCGTGCGTCTTATGCGGGAATAAGGGTCACCCCGCCAACTACAGAGGTTGCCCACGTGCACCCAAAACCCCAAAGACAAAAGCCCCCCAGCCCCCTCGCCCAGCCCCACCTCCCCTTGCAAACGCATGGGCCACTCCCAAAAGGATGGAAGAGGTCTTCCCGGCTCTGCCCGTGAGGACAGGTCAGGCCCAACCTATCCCTTCGGAACCCACAAAGGCAAAATCTGCCTGGCTACCAAAGCCACCCTCTCAAGGACCCAAGCCTCCCACAGTTCAGACCCATAGCCTCCCCCCCTGCCCCATTGCTCAGCCCCCTGCTCCCAAACCTCCACAAACCCTTTCTCCTCTTCCAAGCCTAGACCCAGATCTGGACCTCGTTGCTAGGTTCGCCAGCGTCATAAACTACGGCGAGCTACGACAACTCGCGACGCTAATACGTCAAAATGAGGGCAACCCGATCGCTCTCTTAAACGTCACCATTAGGTACTCGAGTATACTCGAGAAACTAGGCTCATTTAAAGTTAACCCGTAGTTATGGATAACACACCCAAAGGCAGAGTCAAACCACGATCACTCAAACTAGGGTTTTTCAATGCAAACGGCATCGCAAAACAACGCGACGAAATAGGTGAATTTCTTAGGGTACACCAACTTGACATCTTGCTAGTGCAGGAAACCTTTCTCAAACCATCCAAGAGAAACCCTAACATTGCAAACTACTGTGTAGTACGCAATGATAGGCTGAACTCCCCCCTAGGGGGAACACTCATCTACTACAGAAGGTCACTACACTGCATACCTATGGACCCGCCCACGTTGGCGTGCATTGAGGCTTCCATCTGCCGGCTAGGTATGACCGGACATCAACCCATCACAATCGTCTCTGCGTACCTATCACCGAACTCAGCCACTAATAGTCACGCGCTCGAGGTTGAACTGCTGAGACAGAAGAACGCCGCTGTGCGTGCATACGACAAATACCCTTGCGAGGATCGTAGGATTAGATTGCGCACGCTAGAAAGAATGGTCAAGACACGCATCACTGAAATGCGTCAAGAAAGGTGGGACGAAATTCTAAAAAACTTGGAGCCCATCCACACAGCCTTTTGGCAGCTATCTCGATGCCTTAAAAGAGATATAATCACCCCGATGCCCCCGTTAAACAGACCAAACCATCCTCCAGCTTTCGACGACATTGAAAAAACGGAATGCCTGGCGGACAGTTTGGAGCACCAATGCACGCCTAGCACGTTACACTACGAAACCAACCACATCGCGGCAATTGACGCAGAAGTTGAACGAAGAGATTCACTCCCGTTATCGTCCCTGACAAACGAGCAGGACATTCCGGCAATCACCCCGGATGAGGTTAAAACGATCGTCAAGAGTCTACACGCCCGCAAAGCACCCGGCTCGGATGGTATCACAAACAGAGTCATCAAGTTATTCCCTGATAGGCTTTTGGTCCTTCTGACTTTCATATTTAACGCAGCGCTAACAAATAATATGTTTCCACAACAATGGAAAGAAGCCGTGGTCATTGGGATACCTAAGCCCGGCAAACCAAAATCCGAGCCGTCCAGTTATCGTCCGATAAGTCTGCTTAAAGGTTTAGGTAAGATTTATGAGCGCTTAATTTGCAATAGGCTGAAAGCATACGCCGATGAACACCACCTCATCCCTCACGAGCAATTCGGGTTTCGATCCAAACACTCGTGTATCCAACAGGTCCACCGCATCGTTGAGCACGTCAGCGATCGGTTCCAACACAACCTAACCACAGGAATCCTCTTCCTCGACGTAGCGAAGGCGTTCGACAAAGTATGGCACAACGGCTTACTTTACAAGCTATTCACTATGGGAGTGCCCCACAGACTTGTGCTCATCTTACGAGATTACTTGTCGAACCGTAGCTTTCGCTACCGCGTGGAAGGATCACTGTCCTCCCCCCACCCCATCCTCGCTGGTGTCCCGCAAGGATCAGTGCTATCCCCTCTCCTGTACACGCTGTACGTCAGCGACATCCCCAAACATCGGTCTGTGCAGACAGCACTTTTCGCAGACGACACAGCCGTCTATTACTCAGGTACTAGCACTTCAGCAATAGCTAAAAACCTCCAGACCACAGCCAACAAGCTAAGTACATGGTTCAAAAAATGGAGAATAGAAGTAAACCCCGAGAAGAGCCAAGCTGTGCTGTTTCGAAAGAGACGACGCAACCTGGCTCCCTCGATCCCTCAGATCAAAATGTTTGGTAAGCCTATCCCTTGGGCCAGGCAGGCCAAGTATCTAGGCATCACACTCGACGATCGCTTAACCTTCGGCCCCCACATCGAGACAGTCCGAAAGCGGTCTGCCTTCGTACTAGGTCAACTTCATAGCTTGGTGAACGCACGCTCCAAGCTATCGTTAAAAAACAAAGTCCTTTTATACACATCATGCGTACGACCGATCATGACGTACGGCAGCATCGTATTCGCACACGCTAGGAAACACGCGATCCATAGGCTTCAGATAATACAGAATAGGTTCATGCGCCGGGCTACGGGAGCACCGTGGTATGTGCGCAATGCCGAGCTTCACATCGACTTGCGACTGCCGACCATCAGGCAATTCATGAAACAGTGCTCCCTTAGCTATTTTGACTCTGCTCCGATACACCCCAACCCTCTAGTGGTTGCGGCTAGTAGGTACACACCAAGCACAATCTCTCATGTACGTAGGCCCAAGCACGTACTTAGGGACTCGGACGACGACATCACCATCGCTCAACGTAGAGCGTCCGCGGCACGCGCCAACACAAACAGCCCACGGTTTCGACCCCGCCGCCGGGGTCGAAATACGCGTCGCGCCATCCCATAGACACAGGGTCTTGATCACCCAAGTTAGTCAGTAACGCCCCAAGCCGAGGTCCGTACCCCGCAGGGGGTACCCTTGGGCGATGTTACTTAACGAACAACCGGTTGAGAGCCCTCAGCGCTCACCAAATAGCCCGCGTAAAGCTGTAGAGGCCACCTAAGGCCAACAGCTATAGTCCATACAAAAAAAAAAAAAAAACCTAGCACGTTACACTACGAAACCAACCACATCGCGGCAATTGACGCAGAAGTTGAACGAAGAGCTTCACTCCCGTTATCGTCCCTGACAAACGAGCAGGACATTCCGGCAATCACCCCGGATGAGGTTAAAACGATCGTCAAGAGTCTACACGCCCGCAAAGCACCCGGCTCGGATGGTATCACAAACAGAGTCATCAAGTTATTTCCTGATAGGCTTTTGGTCCTTCTGACTTTCATATTTAACGCAGCGCTAACAAATAATATGTTTCCACAACAATGGAAAGAAGCCGTGGTCATTGGGATACCTAAGCCCGGCAAACCAAAATCCGAGCCGTCCAGTTATCGTCCGATAAGTCTGCTTAAAGGTTTAGGTAAGATTTATGAGCGCTTAATTTGCAATAGGCTGAAAGCATACGCCGATGAACACCACCTCATCCCTCACGAGCAATTCGGGTTTCGATCCAAACACTCGTGTATCCAACAGGTCCACCGCATCGTTGAGCACGTCAGCGATCGGTTCCAACGCAACCTAACCACAGGAATCCTCTTCCTCGACGTAGCGAAGGCGTTCGACAAAGTATGGCACAACGGCTTACTTTACAAGCTATTCACTATGGGAGTGCCCCACAGACTTGTGCTCATCTTACGAGATTACTTGTCGAACCGTAGCTTTCGCTACCGCGTGGAAGGATCACTGTCCTCCCCCCACCCCATCCTCGCTGGTGTCCCGCAAGGATCAGTGCTATCCCCTCTCCTGTACACGCTGTACGTCAGCGACATCCCCAAACATCGGTCTGTGCAGACAGCACTTTTCGCAGACGACACAGCCGTCTATTACTCAGGTACTAGCACTTCAGCAATAGCTAAAAACCTCCAGACCACAGCCAACAAGCTAAGTACATGGTTCAAAAAATGGAGAATAGAAGTAAACCCCGAGAAGAGCCAAGCTGTGCTGTTTCGAAAGAGACGACGCAACCTGGCTCCCTCGATCCCTCAGATCAAAATGTTTGGTAAGCCTATCCCTTGGGCCAGGCAGGCCAAGTATCTAGGCATCACACTCGACGATCGCTTAACCTTCGGCCCCCACATCGAGACAGTCCGAAAGCGGTCTGCCTTCGTACTAGGTCAACTTCATAGCTTGGTGAACGCACGCTCCAAGCTATCGTTAAAAAACAAAGTCCTTTTATACACATCATGCGTACGACCGATCATGACGTACGGCAGCATCGTATTCGCACACGCTAGGAAACACGCGATCCATAGGCTTCAGACAATACAGAATAGGTTCATGCGCCGGGCTACGGGAGCACCGTGGTATGTGCGCAATGCCGAGCTTCACATCGACTTGCGACTGCCGACCATCAGGCAATTCATGAAACAGTGCTCCCTTAGCTATTTTGACTCTGCTCCGATACACCCCAACCCTCTAGTGGTTGCGGCTAGTAGGTACACACCAAGCACAATCTCTCATGTACGTAGGCCCAAGCACGTACTTAGGGACTCGGACGACGACATCACCATCGCTCAACGTAGAGCGTCCGCGGCACGCGCCAACACAAACAGCCCACGGTTTCGACCCCGCCGCCGGGGTCGAAATACGCGTCGCGCCATCCCATAGACACAGGGTCTTGATCACCCAAGTTAGTCAGTAACGCCCCAAGCCGAGGTCCGTACCCCGCAGGGGGTACCCTTGGGCGATGTTACTTAACGAACAACCGGTTGAGAGCCCTCAGCGCTCACCAAATAGCCCGCGTAAAGCTGTAGAGGCCACCTAAGGCCAACAGCTATAGTCCATACAAAAAAAAAAAAAAAAAAAAAAAACACTGCGCGCCTCACTCAGTGACGGTACTCCGGAATTGAACGGTCGATTTCGTACATCTAACTAATCAATTCGTTCGCTATGGAGCGTTTCTCGGGAGCAGACCGCGCGTTGTGCGTGCGAGAGTTTTACAATAACGGTGATTCGACAACTGTCGCGCGTAGAAAATTCTGCAGTATTCGAGGTTTTCGCCACTTAAATGATGCGCCAAGCCTTCCTCTCATTCGACATTGGGTTAAAAAGTTTGAAGAGACTGGATCAACGCTGGATAAATCAAAATCCGGGCGACCTAGGTCATCAAGAACGGTAGAAAACGTGGAGAGTGTTAATCAATCTGTACGTGACGACCCGAGCCTTTCAATTCGGAAGCGCGCGAGTGCTTTAAATGTGCATAGATCATCATTACATCGCATTATGCACAAAGATCTAAAGCTGCACCCCTACAAAATTCAATTGGTGCAAGAATTAAAGCCCCAAGATGCCGGTCAGAGGCTTAATTTCGTAAATCAGATGATTGAGCGATTTTCAACGTTTACCAACATTTTGTTTTCGGATGAAGCTCATTTTCATCTTAATGGCCACGTAAATAAGCAAAACTGCCGCTACTGGAGTTCAGCCCATGGCTCATCAGCTGGAGTTCATCAGAAACCCCTACACTCGCCTAAAGTGACCGTATGGGCTGCCATGTCGGCGCGAGGAATTATCGGCCCTTACTTTTTTGAAGACGAAATGGGGCGTACAGTTACAGTGAACTCAGAGCGTTATGTGGAGATGTTAGACAACTTCTTGGTACCTGAACTGCAAAACTTTCCTGGCTATAACCAAAGAACATGGTTTCAACAGGACGGAGCAACTTCACACACGTCCAATATATCTCTGCCACGTGTTCGTGAAATTTTCTCAGGAAAATTGATCTCCCGGAGAGGTGACATAAATTGGCCTCCGCGTAGCCCAGATTTAACCCCTATGGACTTTTTCCTATGGGGTTATCTTAAATCTAAAGTTTACGCCAATAAACCAACTTCACTGGCGCATTTGAAAGAAAATATCCGTCACGAAATGGCAGCCATCCCTCACTCCACCTGTCGAGCAGTCATAAGTAATTTTACTGTTCGATTAAATGAGTGCCAACAACGTGAGGGTTTACATTTAGACGATATTATTTTTAAGAAATGAATTCCCAAAAAGTGTATTTTAACAATAATGCCCATGCCCCCCAAAACAAGTGGTAAGGCCGCCAAGAAATCTGGCAAAGCCCAAAAGAATATCTCGAAGACCGACAAGAAGAAGAAGAAACACAAGAGGAAGGAGAGCTACGCTATCTTCATCTACAAGGTGCTGAAACAGGTCCACCCTGACACCGGTATCTCCAGTAAGGCGATGTCTATCATGAACTCGTTCGTGAACGACATTTTCGAACGTATCGCCGCCGAGGCGTCGCGTCTCGCCCATTACAACAAGAGATCCACGATCACATCGAGGGAGGTGCAGACCTCCGTGAGGCTTCTGCTGCCAGGCGAGCTCGCTAAGCACGCTGTCAGCGAGGGCACCAAAGCGGTCACCAAGTACACAAGCTCCAAGTAAAAGAAGTCGCGAAACATTCCGTCACCATCAAAACGGACGCCGCAGTGCGTTACACACGTACTTCGGAAAGCAAAGCAAAAGGCCCTTTTCAGGGCCACCAATTTAATCATGTTATATAAATATGTACCATTACATTATATATAATGTTTCTAAGAAATAAACGGAAAGTCGCCTCAATTTTCAAAGTTGCACAGCATATTATATCTGCATATATACAACTTTGTTCAAAACGCATTATATTATAGGTTATCGGAGTTACTCGAATCTTCGAAGAACATCGAGCTAGATGCTGGAGAGCGCTCTTCGAATCTGAGAAAATAAAATACTTGCCGCCATTGAATGATTCAATAAAATATGCTAAGGTATCACTTATTGCAATAAGTTCAGCATACATTATGTTCATATTACAGCTTACATTGAGTTTCATAAAAGTGTCGGTTTGTGGATCGAAAAACGTCGTTCCAACTCTACTCTACCTTCCTTCGACCCGTCAGTGAAAATTTTATAACATGCGTCATAATGCCGATTAATGTATTGACTACAAACTTCTCTTGGTTTAGTCGATGTGTAAAATCGTTTTGCAGTATGATCATCTTCAATTTTGTCGTTTATATTTTTTGAAAGATCGACATTGCTGACCCAAGTGTTCATAGAAAACATTTCTAATTGTGGACTAAAATGTACCGGTAAAATTTTAAGATAGGTACTCATTTATAGAAACCAATAGAGCTACTTTTCTCTGCCTCCAATACGTATTATTTTTAAAATTTTGTAACTCCTCTAATAAAGTTATAACGTTATTTTTCGTTAAAGATTTCGATGTAAGCCAATATTTTCCAACCAAGTAATATCTACGTATGTGTAAAGGTTGTAAACAGAGTTCATTTTCTATAATGTGTGTAGAGCACTACGCTCTTAATAAATCCTCCTATTAATCTCAAAATTATATCTGTATGACAATATGTACACTCCATTTCAATCCACTAAGTACATACTTTAAAAATGTTGTTTAAAACCATATACATATGTATATATTGTCCTGTCTTTCTGTTTGTTCCGGCTGAATCGATTTTGACGGGACTTTCACCGATATGTAGCCGATGATATAAGGAGTATCTTTGTTTACTTTTCTATTTATTTTGTTAGCATATTATATCTACTACTAGGCTTATTATCATCGGTCTGCTTTTGTTTAACCCGCGGTACGACAATAACCGCGGGATTCGGCTAGTAATAAAAAATCTAAAAGTTGATCTAACTAGCCGATCAAGCTCTCTTTAGTTAGTTAGTCAGAGGCTAGATGGCGTTGTGTGTTTCCACAATGTCTAAAATATTATTGTGAACTTATTTTATTTAAGTACATAAATAAATAACCGCACAATAAAAAATAAAGTCACAGCGAGCACAAACCGTGAGTGAGCTGAGTTTCAGTTTGTAGCGGGACCGAAAGCTGTGAACCCGCTCGCGTTGCACGCTCACGCTATCATATAAAAGCGGCGATTATAACGTCGTCAGTCGCATTTCCTCTCGTACCTTTGTATCGTGAGGACGTCTCGGTCGCATTATCTGACATTCTTAGTGGTTCGTTTGTTTCCCAACAACAAACAGCAGTACAATGGCTCGTACAAAACAGACTGCTCGCAAATCTACCGGTGGCAAGGCCCCCAGGAAGCAGCTCGCCACCAAAGCTGCCCGCAAGAGCGCACCAGCCACCGGTGGTGTAAAGAAGCCGCATCGCTACAGGCCCGGCACGGTAGCTCTTCGTGAGATCCGTCGCTACCAGAAGAGTACCGAACTCCTGATCCGCAAGCTTCCTTTCCAGCGTTTGGTCCGTGAGATCGCTCAAGACTTCAAGACCGATCTGCGCTTCCAGAGCTCTGCGGTTATGGCTCTGCAGGAGGCTAGCGAGGCATATTTGGTCGGTCTCTTCGAGGACACCAACCTTTGCGCGATTCACGCCAAACGCGTCACCATCATGCCAAAGGACATACAATTGGCGCGCAGAATTCGAGGCGAACGCGCTTAATAATACCACTGCAGCTACCGCAACTAACATCATATCATCACATATTCACTAACACACACAAGAACAAAAGTGTATATGTAACCGCGCGCTCTTTGCTTTGGTGTCATTAAAAGGCCCTTTTCAGGGCCACACACGTTTCATATATTATGTATATTAAAATATGTTTGTAATGACCAGAAAAAAGTCACAGTAATAACCTCGATAAGAAATACTATAATATAATTTTTCATATATGTACGAAGCTGACGATCGAAGATACTATTAATATACTGCCTCGGTGGCGTAGTGGTAGCGTATGCGACTGCTAAGCAATAGGTCTCGGGTTCGATTCCCGGGTCGGACCAAATGTTTGTATGATCTGCAAATATTTGTTTCGGAGTTTGGATGTTTCCTATGTATAATATGTATGTATTTACAAAAAAAAAAGTATATAAGTATTTATATCAGTTGTCTAGTACCCATAACACAAGCTCTGCTTAGCTTGGGACTAGATGGCGTTGTGAGTTAGATGTCCAGAATATTTATATTTATATGGAACATATTATAGGTATTTATTAATACTGTTAGTTAGTGTGAATTTAACGCACACACATGGCTCTGCATTATAATTATTGTCCCTATTAATCTTATCTCCATCGCCACGTAATTAATAATAATAAGTCAAGTGTTTACATCTTAATGATGTAAACACGTACGTACGTACATATTAAGTAACTAAGTAGAGTGAGTAGACAGCACTGTATGCAGCAGAGGTACAATTACATCAATGAGAGTACAACAATGCGATGCGATGTAAATGAACCTGTATATAATATATATAATACACATAATATGTTTTAATTATAAATCAATTTATACATGTGTGCACACAAATTTATTATTATTAAATAATAATAATAATGAACAACCAAACAAAAAACCCCAAAGGACAGATTGCATGCATGCATTTGCAACCACCATACGAATAACCGACACTGAATAGAACGCGGTCGGTCGCGCAATATCTGTATAAAAGGGCGGGTATGAACGGCGATGTGTTCATTCGTCATTCAGTCGTCATCGTCAGCCAACGCTCGTCGCTCGCCGTTTAACGACGTGTGCGCGCGCCATTGAAACTTCTTATTCTGTTACTGCCACAACAGCCAACTATATTCCTGCAAGCAAGGGAGGAAAGGGTCTGGGAAAAGGAGGAGCCAAGCGGCACAGGAAAGTACTTCGTGATAACATCCAAGGTATCACGAAGCCGGCTATCCGTCGTCTCGCTCGCAGAGGCGGTGTCAAACGTATTTCGGGTCTTATTTATGAAGAGACTCGCGGTGTTCTCAAGGTGTTCCTCGAGAACGTTATCCGTGACGCCGTCACTTACACCGAGCACGCCAAGAGGAAGACCGTCACCGCCATGGACGTCGTCTACGCTCTGAAACGTCAAGGTCGCACCCTGTACGGTTTCGGTGGTTAATTAGAAGTTCCGAGATATGCGAGAGCGCCGCGCGCCCTACTCACCTACCCAAGAGTACGTCAACCACCCGCGTTACGCAATCAAATAAACAAAAGGCCCTTGTCAGGGCCACATATTATTCGTGTGCTCGCTTATGCTGTGTAGCATGTTTCTATTGAACTACAAGTCCTAGTTATGTTATTTTATTTATTATCCATATCCATATCCATAATATAATATGATGACTCTACAACTAGAATATACGTGATAATGGGTTTTCGACATGAGAAGAATTCGATCGAGATAGGTATGAAGAAGAAAAAAAAAAAGAAACCTTTCTAGACAACATACAAATTACGAACTTACAATGAAAGGTAATGTTATCGATGACATATACGAATCCTTGATGAAAATTTTGTCATCTTCTTGATTTTGAACCGATTTTATAATCCTCGATATGCTTACGTATTTTAATGTAAGTTTATAATGTAGCAGCATGTTCTCTTCTCTTAATCTGCTGGATCATCAGTATGATCATCGTCATTTTGATTATCATTATCGTCATCTCAATTCTGATTGCCTAAATCAATTATTTCAGCATCAGTTACCTAATGTACCTATATAGGTAGCTAACAATAATGAACAAATCCAAGTGAGAGAGAGAGATTCCTTTTTAATTTTATTGCTACGAATTCGGGGTAACCACTTATGGAGTTTGCGTTTTTTAATTCGAGCTTTTGAGATTTCACTATATACCTACATATGTATATATATGTTTACATAGTAAATATCCTACGTCTTATCTCATAACTTCCCACGTCGTTTGTATAGAGGTACGTACATAGTATGTACTCACATTGTAAAAGTTATTATAGCTCTATAATAATCATAAACAGGACGGACGAGAGTAAACTAAATAAACAGCCCAATAGGTAAATGGATACAACATGAAAATGTCATCAATTTCAATAAAAACAAAAAAAAAAAAATCGTTGTTGATGTAGAGTAGGAGCGATTGAATAATTGATACACGAACTTCCAACGTCCCTTGTATAGGGGTAATAATATAGGTACGTAGGTACATACTTGTATTGTAGAAGCTATTTTATTGCATTACAATAATAATAACGATATGTTATCATCATCAGCAGCATCATGATCATCATAATCTTCGTCTCGCCGCACTACTGAGTGTTAGGGTTGTTAAGGCAGGCTCGTAGAGTAGAATCGAAAAGTAACAGTTAGGAATTTGTGTTCGTTATTTTATATATAAATTAAATAATAATAAATACTAGAACACTAGTGAACATTAGGTAAGTACATGTAAGTATACAAGTATTGTGGCGTAGAGTATATTATGTGCAGTTCCCTCTGTACCTATCCACTGTAATCCTCAACGACATGTTTCAGAATATTTGTTATGTCGGACGTGTGAAAGTTAACATAAATTAAATATACCAAGATCAATCAATTCAACAGTACGCTAAGAAATGTCATATAATGTGGACATATAAAATAAATTGTATTTTTATATTACCATATACCATGATACACAACACGACAAGCCTTCCAGGTCCGACTCGTACGTCCTCGGTCGAGTCGAGTGAGTAACGTTTACGTGTTTTACGAAGGTTCACTTTTAATCGTTCAATGCGGCCATATAATGTATTAATGACAAAGATATGTTGACACGTTTCAGGCTCGGTATAGTCGTCGTTGTTTTATATATTGTTTTAACGCAAAACGTTGTATATTAAAGAGAAAAACACATTTTAAACTGAACACGAGGTATGCACGGTAGACAGTTGAGAAAATAAACCACAGTGTCTTCTCAGTCGTACGATTGTTTTACGTAAAATACATTTTAAACGTTAGTCACTTTCAATATGCACATAAAAATGTAATTTTGACATTATTTATCGTAATATAAGTATTATAAAATGTTATTTAAACTGATCCGTGTTAGTGAAAAGTATGAAGAGTTCATACGAGAAATCGTCTCGCGACAGAACGGCTCTCGTTACGGTAAACCTCCGTGGTACGTGGGCGATCGGCTACCGACGCATAGTGGCGACATCTACGTCGAAACTCACCTCAACGTTCGTACGTTCGGTCTTATAATTTCATTATTATCTCACTCGTACATACAACTTAAATAATAACAACAATGGCAGACACAGCTGTTGCAACCGAAGCACCCGCTCCAGCTACCGGTGGTAAGAAGACGGCAAGACAATCGGGTGGTGCCGCCGCCGGTGCTAAGAAACCCAAAGCAAAACCCACTCATCCCAAGACATCGGAGATGGTGAACAACGCCATTAAGGAGATGAAAGAACGTAGCGGTTCATCGCTACAGGCCATCAAAAAATATATCGCCGCTCATTATAAGGTCGACGCCGAGAAGTTAGCTCCGTTCATTAGGAAATATTTGAAGAGCGCCGTAGAATCGGGTGCTCTCATTCAGACCAAAGGCAAGGGTGCATCCGGATCTTTCAAGCTGGAATCGAAATCCTCATCGGCCAAGAAACCGAGCGTCAACGCCGGCGCAGGGAGGTTGGCCGGCGGCAAAAAGAAATCAGCAGCGGTGGCATCGAAGGCAGGCGCAAAGAAGGCCACCTCGTCCGCAGCTGGCGCTAAGACGAAAAAGGCCGTCACCGCATCCGCATCGGGATCACCGTCCAAGTCCTCTAAGGCGTCATCGGCGCCGAAAGACAAGAAAGCGGCCGCCGCCAAAAAGAAGCCGGCCTCTAAAAAAGCTGCCTCTTCCGCCATCCCGGCTAAAGCGAAAGCAACCCCCAAGGCGAAGAAGACCGCGAAACCACCCACTAAAAAACCAAAGGCACCTAAACCCAAGAAAGCCGCAGCGACACCCACCAAATCGTCGAAGCCCGCCTCCAGGAAAACTGCCGCAGCCAAAAAGTAAACCGGCTCATCACTGCGCGGTGTGTGAGTGATGGCCGCCTAAGCTATCGCTCGCGTTATCTGCAACTGGTGCACAACTAAAGAGCGCGAGCCACGTCGTTGCGCACACGATAGTTATGTTATAAAAGAACAGAACAACATAATAACAGCACAAAACAGCCCTTTTCAGGGCTAACAATACATTCGTGAACGTGTGTTTATGGCACACATTCGTTTCTAAATTATACCGGAAGTCACCACCTCCATCGAATACCTACTCGTTTCAGTATAACCTTTTAATTAATAATGAATTTAATTAATTTTTTTTTTTTTTTTTCATTTTTTTTTTAAATAATGTAATTTTTGAGGTTTGTTGTTTACGAAGCCGATGCCTTGCGACGGTGTATTTTTTAACCGGCTTCAAAAAAGGACGTTCTCAATTTGACCGTATATATCGCATGCTTAATGGAACATTGACCCATTCATTAGTGGATAGGTCAAAAATGAGTTACGTACAGATACAGGCTTCTGTTAGCCACATCTACCATCTACCCTCTCAGGTATGTCAAAATTATGCATTAATGCCGCTCAGACGATATATCGGTCTCTTTCACGTTTGTGCAATTTCTCAACGTGTTTTCATCGAATAGTGACTCTTACCAGTTTGTGTCTGACACTTATGTGCTGAACATTACTACTGTGTTATCATACATCGACACAATAAATATTAAGTCAGTTTACTACATATTTTAATAATATATTAAGGCAGTTTATCATTGAACGTTATTATATCAACTGAAGCGAAGGTGATGAAAATTTCGAGTAACTTTAAGTAGATTTAAGAATTTAAGATTCAAGTAGATTTAAGTAGAAGTATCTGTTAGATATTGCATGTTTCATAAAGTGTTTACAAAAGATATTGATCTATCATTTTTTCGTCCCAGAAAAAATCAATGTAATTTAGGTGTGCAACACAAGAACTCGACCTCTGAACTCAAAGAATAGCGAAAAGAATCGTATGCCCAACCAAGAAAACTACAATGATCGTTGCAAAATAGACCATAAAAATATATTTCTTGTCTTTGACCTGTAAACTGTTCTGCAACCTCTTAGAGGAAAAGTCAAACAAAAAGTCAAGAAAATCAAAGTTAAATAGTTAAAATTTCATAATTACGATAAAAAAAAAACAAATAAATAAGATACATTAAATTTGTTATTTTAATCTCCTACTTATGAAAGGTGCTGCAATAGAATTTTAGTGAATAAATTATTATTTGTATTTTATTATTGTTGTTGTTGTGTTGTTCAAGTCGATGTGAAGCTCAACATTGCGCACATACCACGGTGCTCCCGTAGCCCCGCGCATGAACCTATTCTGTTTTGTCTGAAGCCTATGGATCGTGTGTTTCGTAATGACTCTACATTTGTGATACAATCCGAGCTTCTAAGGGGGTGATGATATCGAAAATCAACGCGCTCGAGAGCGACTCCAGGGCTCTGTCTCTACTGTTCGTGCTGTGAAAGTTCCACAAGGTGTTTTTTGCGTTAAGATCACCAGCGATGATGACCGAATTACCGAGCCCGAATAGTGAAATGCCCTGAGGTCAACCTCGAGCGCGTGACTATTAGTGGCCGAGTTCGGTGATAGATACGCAGAGACGATTGTGATGGGTTGATGTCTTCTGAATGTTTGAGGAGCTTGGGGAAGGGGGGGAGGGTATGGTTCTTAACTCTGGGAGGCTTGGGTCCTTGAGAGGGCGGTATAATAGTGTGAGCCTGCAACGCGAGCGGGTGCACAGCTTTCAGTCCCGCTACAAACTGAAACTCAACTCACTCACGGTTTATGCTAACTTAGCTCGCTGCGACTGTTCTGTGATTTTTTTTTTATTTTTTTTTTGTGCTTAAATAAAATAAATTCGTAATAATATTTTAGACATTGTGGAAACACACAACGCCCTCTAGCCTCTAACTAAAGAGAGCTACGCTTAATTGTAGCTACTATACTTACCGCTGTTATTTTATATTGACCCTGTGAGCACTCCTGCGTCCCGTGGGACAATTTAAACCTGTAAAACATTTTTTTTCTTTTTTTGTACTTAGAATTTTTTAAATCTGAATTTCGTAAATTTTTAGAGGTTTTTGTCGAATTACTCGTCAACCCCTCATCCCAAAGTCCCCTTTCTTACAGATTTAGACGGCTCTCATCTAGACCCGTCTAATAACACCTCCTTTTTTGAATTCCGGCAAATAACAACATACATTTTTGACATTTAGATTTAATTTTTCTAAATTTTTGACAATTTTTAAGGTTTTAGTCGAATATTTCGTCAACCCTTATTTTGGTAGTAACTTATTATACATAACTAGTTAGATCTCATCTAGATCTACCTAATATTATACATTTTACATAAGTCCGGTAAATAGAAGTTCCAAATTTTTCACATTTTAACTTAAATTTTGGTATTTTTTGAGGTTTTTGTCGAATAACTCGACAACCCTTAGTCCTAAAATTATAATTTTTGCATTTTTGGAAAGGTCTCACCGAGACCCGTCGAACGACACCCCATTTGTCTAAATCGGACAAGTGAACTGTCAAAAAATCAAAAAAGTCTCGTCAAAATCGATTATAAAGATTAGCCGGAACAAACAGAAAGACATACTAAAATTTAAAAAAATGGTGTAGTACCGTACCGCGGTTTTTTTAATATTACAGACATTCCAATTTTATTTATTCGTTTAGTTCACTCATACATATATAATTATTTAGAACGGACAAAAACGTTTATTCCGACATACACAGGACAATAATATATATGTATGGTTTTGAACAGAGTTAAGGTGTATATATGCAGATATAATATTATGCTGTGCAATTTTGAAAATTGAGGGACCGAGCTCGGTGGCGACTTTCGTTTGTTTTTTAGAAACATTATATATAATGTAACAGGTACATATTTTTATAACATGAAAAAATTGGTGGCCCTGAAAAGGGCCTTTTGCTTCACTTTCCGAAGTGTGTGTGTGTGTGTGTAACGCACTGCGGCGTCCGTTGTGATGGTGACGGAATGTTTGGTGGCTTCCTTACTTGGAGCTTGTGTACTTGGTGACGGCTTTGGTGCCCTCGCTGACAGCGTGCTTTGCAAGCTCGCCTGGCAGCAGAAGCCTCACGGAGGTCTGCACCTCCCTCGATGTGATCGTGGATCTCTTGTTGTAATGGGCGAGACGCGACGCCTCGGCGGCGATACGTTCGAAAATGTCGTTCACGAACGAGTTCATGATAGACATCGCCTTACTGGAGATACCGGTGTCAGGGTGGACCTGTTTCAGCACCTTGTAGATGTAGATAGCGTAGCTCTCCTTCCTCTTGTGTTTCTTCTTCTTCTTGTCGGTCTTAGAGATATTCTTTTGGGCTTTGCCAGATTTCTTGGCGGCCTTACCGCTTGTTTTGGGGGGCATGGTGTATTATTTAGTATAGACGAATTGATTTGTTAGATGTACGAAATCGACCGTTCAATTCCGGAGTACCGACACTAACTGAGGCGCGCAGAATTAGTGACAGAGTATATATATATAATCGAGGACGACACACCCCAGAACAAGTAAAACGAGCTCCACATGGCGTTTCGCCAGTTAAACGAGCGAGACAGACTATTGAAGATGAATGAGACAGCGCGAGCGAGTAGCAATGGGAGGGATGGGCCTTTCACTGGCATTTACCTAATGATGATGATTATTATTATTGTTATTTCATATTAGGAAAAACAGTATACGATACCAAGTACAAAACATCCATAAAACCTGTATTGAAATCACCACCAATTAGCTGTAGTTAATATTTTCTAAAATAAGTAATTACCTAATTAAATTTACTTAAATATTAAGTATATTGCTTTGTATTGGATCCTCCGGATGCGGCTATCGTAATTTAGTCATAGATAAGTGTCCATAATGAAGAAACAAATATGCGACGTGTTATTTAGTACTGTTATGCATTGTGCAACACAAATATGGATATTCAACAGATACTCTAGTAATAAGATACGCACCACCCAAAGAGCCAAGGAGCGGAGTACTCTAAACACAAAAGGACAAATATTCAAGTTCTATAAGTTAATATTACATAATATTGACTGCACGGTTGGCCGAGTGGTTTCAACGGTCGCCATGCCGCTTGCTACTGCGCCATGTGTCTTGGGTTCAAATCCCACGCGCCACAACACTTTGTGTGATCCACGAAGTGTTTAAAAAAAAAAAAAAAAATCGTTTCGGATGCATTCCATCAAAATATGATATACATCTTCAACTTTGTTACAAATTGAGCAGTTGGGAGAACCAACCTTACCAATTAAATATGCAAAGCTGTTTAGTGGGATATGTCCAGATCTAAGTCTGAGAGCGATGACTATGTCTGACCTGCTCATATTAGCTTGATCGATCCATACATGTTTCATAACAGTAGGCTGAATGGTTCGGTACCCAAATACCTTTAGTCAGCGATCTTTTATCAAAGTATTCTGACCATAGTTGGTAACACCGATCTTTAACTACATACAATAAATCAGAATAATATGGCACGCATGCAAAATTTAAACCATCAACAAGAGATTCTTTAGCTAGTCTAGATTAAATAAAGCTTGATTATTATTAATTTTCCTACATTACATTAATAGGCTATTATTTTCGACTCATCGTGTCACAACAGAAACAGTCTTAACAATGTATATAATTAGGACTGCGATATGTATGGTGGCCCTGAAAAGGGCCTTTGTGTTGAAGGGTTTTTGTCTTCAGTTGGTGACCTTTGTTTTAAATTAATCCATTAGGGTCTTTCATATAATATTACTTGCTGATCAAGCCTTCTTTTCGGTTTTCTTGGGCAATAAGACGGCCTGAATGTTGGGTAGAACACCTCCCTGAGCGATTGTAACACCGGAGAGCAGTTTGTTTAACTCTTCATCGTTGCGTATCGCCAACTGAAGATGACGGGGTATGATTCTTGTCTTCTTGTTGTCTCTGGCCGCGTTGCCGGCCAACTCGAGGACCTCAGCTGCTAGGTATTCCATAACTGCGGCGAGATACACCGGCGCGCCGGCACCGACGCGCTCGGCGTAATTACCATTACGCAAAAGTCTGTGTATACGACCGACAGGAAACTGTAGTCCTGCACGGTTTGAACGCGATTTTGCCTTGCCTTTGACCTTTCCACCTTTGCCGCGGCCGGACATCTTGATTGATTGGTGTCTTGTAGAGATATACGTGAATATGAGAGAGCCGTTAGTTGCGTGCTCAAGGAGCGACAACTACGCATATACTGAGTTGCGGCAAACTCTTGATTTCTTCTCGCCCTTGTTGGGGGCGGGGAGACTTCGTGGAGCGCTGGGCTCCTTGAAGTGGCTTTCCACGCGGCTCATCACTATGAGCCGGTCATTATGGTTGACCAGCCTCGAGGCTCGAACCACCGGTCATCCCTCCGAAGAGGGGACCGGTGATGCGCCTGCGAGAGGCTGGCGGTTCACTGTCAGAGTCCGAAGGGGTCGCGGTCGCCCCGCTCGAGGGAGCCGTAATGAGCTCCCGAGCGGGGCGTTTCAGCCGCCTTCGGATTTGTAGTGTCGTGTCCGGGTGGGGCATGGGCGCTATGCCTGATAGGTGGGGGAATGTTGAGCAGTCTGCTCTATCAAACATTCCCGTGGCCAGTCTTCTTATGAAGGCATCTATCGGTTCCCACTTGAGGTCCCGATAGATGGTGGAATTCCTCAGGTACCTGGGCGCGTCGACCGTCATGCGTAGGCACCGGTTTTCGGTGGCTTGGAGTCGCTTGCGTGCTGCTCCTGCTGTTAGGTTATACCAGGCCGGCCCCGAGAAGGTGAGGCGCGACCTGATATAGGTTTTATAAATCCCGAGTTTCGCTCGGGTGGGCAGTTTGGAGGACAGCAGGGGACGCAGCTTTGATCGCGCCAGCTGTGCTTTGGTGATGACGGTCTCGACGTGTGACGCCATGGACAAAGTTCTATCGATCGTTAATCCCAGGTACCTGACGGTTGGTGACCACGGGATTTCTTCGCCCATGAGGTGGAGTTTTGGGGGCAGGTGTGAATTGCCGGTAAGGAGGGCCTGCGTCTTGCCCACGTTACATTTGAGCCTCCACTTCTTGAGCCAGCCCGGAAGAGCTTCAAGAGTGGGGCTCAGTTTCCGTGCAGCATGGTTGGCGTTTATGGAACTCGCCATGTACGCAGCGTCATCAGCGAATAGTGCCAACTTGACGTCTCCAACTACCGGGATGTCGTCCGTGTAGTGGGCGTACAGTGTTGGCGATAGGCAGCTCCCTTGGGGAACTCCGGCCCGGATGGTCTTCTGCTCGGATGTGGCGTCCTCGACAGCCACGCGGAAGGTCCTGTTGTTTAGGAACGATGCAATGACCCTGATGATACCGGGTGGTAGCGTGGTCGTCGACAGTTTGTGGATGAGCCCGTCATGCCACACTCTGTCGAAGGCCTTCTCCATATCCAGCATCAGGGTCACCGTGTGACCGCCTTTGTTGAGCCACGTAGCCATCTCGTCGAGGACGCGGGTCAGCTGGAGTGTGGTGGAATGTTCTTTGCGGAACCCGAATTGTTCCGGTCTTGGGTGTATGTGGCGGTGCATTCGGGTCAGCAGTAGCCGCTCGAACACCTTGGAGATTGTGGCGAGCAGAGTTATTGGGCGGTAGTTCTCTGGTCTCCTGGGATCCTTGCCGGGCTTCGGGAGCACTATGACCCGGCCGCGCTTCCAGGTGGTCGGGAAGTGACCGGATCTCAGGATTCCGTTGAACAGCTGCGTAGCAGCTACCAGGGCCTTCACGGGCAGTCGGTGCAGTGCGGAATTGGGGATGCCATCCTCCCCGGACGCCTTACGGGGGTTTGTAGCCCTCATCGCTGTGGCGACTTCTTTCGAGGTGAAGAGCAGCTCACTCTCAGGCTGGGTGTTGGGGGTTTCGAGGTAGCTTCCGACGGCTACCTCTATCTCCTGCGTGAAAATCGGGTCGGAGAGCTCATGAGGAGTGAACTGCTCCTCCAGGCTGTGTGCTATTATGTCGGCACGATCTTTGGCCCTGAAGCGGGGGCTGCCATCCTGACCAAGCAAAGGTCGCGTGGGGTTGGGTTCTGCAGAAAGATTTCTGCAGAGACGGTGGATAGAAGGTAGTTCTCCCTCTATATGAAGGAGAAAGTCCTCCCACGCGTTGCCCCTGTGTTCCCACAAGGCAGACTTGACCTTGTTGGTCAGGTTGTTGTAAATATTTTTGTGGCAAGGATGCCGAGTCCTTTGCCACCGCTTCTTGGCTGCCCGGTTCTCAGCCAGCAGTTTCTGCAAGCTGGCAGGCAGTGGACTGTGCCTCTCGGTGGGAGGCATGGTGCACGAGGCAGACCGAAGCGCGGTTTGGATGGCATCGGTCAATCCCTCGGCGGCTGCATCGACCTCCCGCGGAGTCCTCACCAGAGCGGGGCGTCTGTATTCTGACAGCTCCTGGTGATACTTCCTCCAGTCCGTTCGGATGCGAGGTTTGGGCGGGCTGACCACTGTCGCGTGTTCCCGGAACACCAGTAACACCGGTCTATGGTCCGATGGTAGGTCCTCGAGGACCTCTTGAGATGGGGGGTTTCTTAGCCCCTTAGAGACGACGATGTCCAGGACGTTGTCTCGACTAGAGTCGATCGGGTCTATTCGGGTTGGTTCCCGTGGACCGGAGACTTCATAGTCGAACGCCTGGGCATCCTGTAGGATCAGCCTGCCAGCTGCATTCGGCGTGGAACAGTGCCAGGCCGGGTGCTTGGCGTTCAAGTCCCCTGCGACAATGGTTGGAATTGTGGGGTGTAGAAGACCCCGGAGTTCGCCCACCCGGAAATGTGGACGAGGAGCTCGATAGGCCCCATAAAGGCGCATCTCCCCCCCGCCGATACGGATGTCGACACCAAGCGCGTACATGGTGTCGAGATCCCCCGGCTGGACGGGCTGATGCACCACCGTCCTCCTCACCAGTACAGCGAGTCCACGGTATGCCTGTCCGCTCGGCGATGTCTCGTCTTTGCGATAGACAAAGTATCCCGAGATCTTAAGTGGGATACTGTCCTTGAGACACGTCTCGCTTATTAGCATAACGTCGACCCGCTGCTCTCGGAGAAAGAGGCGCAAGAGTCCTATCTTGCCCCTCAGAGACTCCACATTCCAATGGACAACCCTAAGTGGCTTATCCATTGGAAGGAAGTTTCGCCAGCAATCCCGTGGTGTTTATCTCACCGTCCTTCACACGCTGCGCGAACAGCATGAGAAGGGCAGCGAGCTGCTCCCTCTCGGGGTCCTCCGACACCTTACTGGCTGGAGGTTGGGGCTGTTGCATATGCTCAGCCTTCCTTCTTCTGCGCTTCCTGCGAGGTCCGGTTGGGGCTGCGCTGGGTAAATTCGCCTTTGCCATGAGGGTGGCCGGGGCGGAGTCGCCAACAGTGTTGGGCTGGGCGATTAGCTTCGGCGGGCCAGTCCTCGGGGCCAGACCGGCCTTCCTGTTTCGCGCCTCACGTTTGAAGACGGGGCACGAAACACTGTTTGCTGGGTGGGGACCCTTGCAATTGGCGCAAGTTGCCGGCTGATCCTTGGATCGTGCGCATTTGTGCGCCGGGTGTTCGCCCCCGCAGCGAACGCAGGCGAGAGGACGGTGGCAGTTGAGGGAACTATGGCGGAAGCCTTGACAGCGGTGACACTGCGAAGGCCCCTTCGTCCCCCTCCATGCCTCGATAACCACGCCCGGCATCATCAGGACCTCGTCGATGCCGTAGGCTTTGGTGGCGGCTGGGGTTTTTTCCACCTCCGCGAAAAAGATGCAGCCGGGCCTTCCAGTCCGGGCCCGGATGTGTTTGGCGTACTTGACCGGCACGCCTTTACCGGTCAGGTCCTCCACGATCTCTTCAGCCGGGGTGTCAGCCGGTAGCCCTCGTATCGCCACTTTCAGTGGCCTGAGGTGCTGCGGCGCGATGGCGTAGTAAGGCGCCTTGTCCTGCCCAAGATCGTCAAGGTGGGCCTGGATGGCCCTGAATTCGTCGTCGTCCTTGGGCGTGAATCGGAACCCCTTCCCGAACGGTCGTCCGTTCGGGAAGGGGTTCCGATTCGGGTGCCCGATCTTGGCAGCCAGCTCCCTGAAATGGGCCGTCCAGTTGTCCAGACGGTCCACCACAAGGATCGGCTGCTTTCGGGTTGGGGGTTGTGCTGCGGCAGTCGTTGGCGGCGCTGGTCGCGCTGCCGCTGGTGGTGGCCCCTGTTTAAGAGGCAGTGGGGCAGCCAGCACGGCCGCCATCGTTCTCGGGGCTGGGCTAGGCACGGGCGCAGATTTGGGTCCCGGTGTGTAGGTTGTCGCGGCGGCAGGCGCGTGAGCAGGTGTATGTGCAGGCGCGGGCGTCGACGCAGGCGTGGGCTCCGGCGCAGGCACGGGCACGGGTGGGGAGCTCTCGATGAGCTCAGGCTCAGGCAGCTGGCGTCGGTGCAAACGCTGAGTTAGCGGGGGAAGGGACCTGTATGAGGACGAGTCCTCTCGCAGGATACCCTCGTCCCCTCGCTGTGGTGTCGAGTGTCCAAGGGGAGAGCCGCCCGTCGTTGCGTCTGGCGTCGCCTCGAGGTCGGCTCTCTTCCTGGGAGGATCTTCGACCGAGTCTTCCTCGCGGGTCCTCTTGACCGGCGGGGTGTCAGGCAGCTCTCTCTCCATCATCATCTCTTCTTGGAGATGGTGCTGCACGACTTGGAGGATCTGTAGGTCATGCTCGGCGACATCCTCCTTTCTGCGATCACCAAGCTGTACTTCCATCACTCGGAAGTAGGCCCCGACCCAGCGCCGCAGTCCCCGAGATAATACTCCCTTCTCCAGAAGGGAGTTGTATATACCCAGGTCATCCTGGTATATACGTCTCTGGTCCTGCGGAGCCGTATCGTGTGTGGGCCCCCCTTCGACGGGAGACGGTGGTGTAACGTCCATATCTATGTGGATTGTCTCCGTGGCACCTAGACGGAGTTGGTGGCAACCAATCGCCGTTTGGTTGGAGTCAAAATGACCCCTTCCTCACGGCGCGGGCCCCAACCCGTCGGTTTTCTTGCGAAAGGCGCTCTCCGCTCGAGTGTACCACCCGGGTGCGAAGTTACAATTTAATTTTTAAAATAAATGTAGCTTACCGCTTAAAATACAATATGGCGCCCGAACGTTTTTGCGAGTGGAGGGTAGTTCTAACACTCGCTACGACGATCCGTTGCACTGCACTCTAGTTGCGGGAAACTGATGCCGATCTTTTTATAAGCGTTCGCCCGACGACACAAAAGCCGTTCGGAGTGGGGAGCTCGCTGAAATGTCGAATGGAGCAGTGGATACAAGAGGACGATATTATGATGCTACACGATTTACGATGGTTGACGCGTTAATTATTATTATTCTCTTTATTTCATTTATATACATATATATTATTATTATTTTTTTTAAATAGTAAACCACCGACCTCGTCGTGCCACAAAGACAAGAACCTCCTCATTATATACGTGCCTTGTGTATCAGACCCTTGATCCAGCCCCTTAAGGTGTTGGTCGAGGCTCTTGCCTATCAATCCATGAGCAGATATGACTATCGGAACAATGATCGCAGAATTCCACATTCCACATATCGACAATCTCGTGAGATAATATTATTATAAATCCAAATATTTTATTTATTTATTAACTTTGGGCACATGAAGTACAAAGGCGGACTTAATTTTTACGGATTAGACAAAAAAGCTAATAAGAAAAGAAAAAATGAAACGCCAGAGGAGCGCAGAAATAAATTGTCGGTGTCGATTATGAGAACTTAAATATCAAATAGATTAACTAACGAAATTCAAAAAGACCGTGACCATCGCTTTTCTTTGATTCATGAGCGACGATCAAATGAATCTGCTACACAGCATTCTCAACGATTAAGTTAACAATAAAAGTCAAAGCTCAAATACAACGTGTGCAAGACGCAGGCCCTTCTTACCGGCAGCTCACACCTGCCCCCGAAACACCACCTCATGGGCGAAGAAATCCCGTGGTCACCAACCGTCAGGTACCTGGAATTAACCATCGACAGAACTCTGTCCATGGCGTCGCACGTCGACACCGTCGCCACCGTCGCCACCAAGGCACATTTGGCGAGATCAAAGCTGCGTCCCCTGCTGTCCTCAAAACTTCCCACCCGAGTCAAACTCAGGATCTACAAAACATATATCGGGGCCTACGCATGACGGTCGACGCGCCCAGGTACCTGAGGAATTCCACCATCTACCGGGATCTCAAGTGGGAACCGGTAGATGCCTTCATAAAAAGACTGGACACGGGAATGTTTGAGAGAGCAGATCGCTCAACACTCCCCCACCTATCCGGCATAACTCCTATGCCTCACCCGGACGCGACACTACTGATCCGAAGACGGCTGAAACGCCCCGCTCGGGAGCTCATTACGGCTCCCTCGAGTATGACCATTGTGATGAGCCGCGTGGACTGTCACTTCAAGGCTCTAGGAAGTCTCCCCGCCCTCAACAAGGACGAGATGAAATCAGCAGCACAAGATAGTTACTTCAAACCGTTGAGGAGTTCCCTAAACTGTCCTTCGTCTTTATCATCCAAATCCTAAGAACAGTCACAACCCATCTAATTGTAAAGTTCTTATCAATACAAATTAATCAATCAAGCAGAAACACAAGGTAGCTGCTGTGAATCGTTGAGGAGTTCAATCGACTGTCTCTCGGCTCCATCGTAAGATCTACTCCAGACCTTTATTAAATTATAGTGCTTTAATAAAATACTTAATGAAAAAAAAACTTACAAACGCACTAGTCGCCCCTACGATTTTTGAAAGTTCCCCTCGATTTCTCTGGTCTGCCATCATCAAAAATATCTTCTTTCCAACAAAAAAAAAAAAATCAAAATAGGTTCATAAACGATGAAGGTTCGTATCCGCGAACAAACCTAAAAAGCATAATATATACGGTCAAATTGAGATCGGTCTTTTTTGAAGTCGGTTATAAAAACACCGTCGTAAGGCATCAGTTTCGTAAACAAATCTCTAATTAGATTATTTTACAAAAATAGTAAAGATAGTATTTATTGTGAATAGAAATCTATAAGGGTCTATAAGATTTTAAAAAAATGTGTTCATAATGTAAAAGTATATTTTGGATTAGCTCTTTATATATATCTATATCTAGGGGATTTCAAAATATTCGTAAAATCGAGGAAATTGTTGCATTTAATTAAATTCGTTATTAATTAAGGTTATACTGAAACGAGTAGTAGGTATTCGATAGAGGTGGTGACTTCCGGTATTGTTTAGAAACGAATGTGTACCATAAACACACGTTCACGAATGTATTGTTAGCCCTGAAAAGGGCTGTTTTATGCTGTTATTATGTTGTTCTTTTCTTTTATAACATACCTATCGTGTGCACGACGACGTGCCTTGCGCTTTTTACTTGTGGCACACGTTGCGCACAACGCGAGCGATAGCTTAGGCAGCCATCACTCCTACGCGGTGATGAGCCGGTTTACTTTTTGGCTGCGGCAGTTTTCTTAGCGGCGGGCTTCGACGATTTGGTGGGTGTCGCTGCCGCCTTCTTGGGTTTAAGTGCCTTTGGTTTCTTAGTGGGTGGCTTCGCTGTCTTCTTCGCCTTGGGGGCTGATTTCGCTTTGGCCGGGACGGCGGAGGCGGCGGCTTTTTTAGAGGCCGGCTTCTTTTTGGCGGCGGCCGCTTTCTTGTTTTTCAGCGCCGATGACGCCTTAGAGGACTTGGACGGTGATCCCGATGCGGTAGCGGCGACTGCCTTTTTCGTCTTAGCGCCGGCTGCGGACGAGGTAGCCTTCTTAGCGCTTCCCTTCGATGCCGCCGCTGATTGCTTCTTGGCGCCAGCCGACTTCCCAGCGCCGGCGTTGGCGCTCGGTTTCTTGACCGACGAGGATTTCGATTCCAGCTTAAAAGATCCGGATGCGCCCTTGCCTTTGGTCTGAATGAGAGCACCCGATTCTACGGCGCTCTTCAAATATTTCCTAATGAACGGAGCTAACTTCTCGGCGTCGACCTTATAATGAGCGGCGATATATTTTTTGATGGCCTGTAGCGATGAACCGCTACGTTCTTTCATCTCCTTAATGGCGTTGTTCACCATCTCCGATGTTTTGGGATGAGTGGGTTTCGCTTTGGGTTTCTTAGCGCCGCCGGCGGCGGCGGCGGCGGCACCACCCGATTGTCTTGCCGTCTTCTTTTGACTGCCTCGGTGGCGTAGTGGTACGCATATGCGACTGCTAAGCTTGAGGTCTCGGGTTCAAATCCTGGGTCGGACCAAATGTTTGTGGAATCTACAAATATTTGTTTCGGAGTTTGGGTGTTTTCTATGTATAATAAGTATGTATTTACAAAAAAAAAGTATATAAGTATTTATATCAGTTGTTTAGTACCCATAACACAAGCTCTGCTTAGCTTGGGACTAGATGGCGTTGTGTGTTAGATGTCCGGAATATTTTATTATTATTATTTATTCTTACCACCAGTAGCTGGAGCGGGTGCTTCTGTTGCAACAGCTGTGTCTGCCATTGTTGTTGTTTTAGATGTACGTACACGAGTGAGATAATAATGAAATTATAAGACCGAACGTAATAACGTTGAGGTGAGTTTCGACGTAGATGTCGCTACTATGCGTCGGTAGCCAATCGCCAAGGCACCTCGGAGGTTTACCGTAACGAGAGCCGTTCTGCCGCGAGACGATTTCTCTTATGAACGCTTCATACTTTTCACTAACACGGATCAGTTTAAATAACATCTTATAATACTTATATTACGATAAATAATGTCAAAACTACATTTTTATGTGCATATTGAAAGTGACTGACGTTTAAAATGTATTTTACGTAAAACGATCGTACGACTGAGAAGATACTGTGGTTTATTTTCTCGACTGTCTACCGTGCATACCTCGTGTTCAGTTTAAAATGTGTTTTTCTCCATAAAACACAACTTTTCGTGTTAAAACAATAGATAAAACAACGACGAGTATACCGAGCCTGAAACGTGTCAACATATTTTTGACATTGATACATGATATGGCCGCATTGAACGATTAAAAGTGAACCTTCGTAAAACACTTTAACGTTATGCTCGACTCGACCGACCGACGTGTCCGACCTGGAGGCTTGTCCGTATACTGTAGGTTAATTTAATAATGCAAAATATTTTATATGTCCACATTATATGACATTTTTAGCGTACTGTTGAATTATAGATCTTGGTATATTTAATTTATGTTAACTTTCCCACGTCCGACATAACAAATATTCTGAAACATTTCGAAGAGGATTACAGTGGATAGGTACAGAGGGAACTGCACGTATACACTACAATATAATTGGCAAACACTTGTTTACTTACTTGTACTTGTCCAATGGTCACTGGTGGTGGTGTTCTAGAATTTTTTAATGTTTTATTTATATATAATAAAACGAAACCAAATACCTACACAATATATCACGTAACGTTTGATATACACATAATTGTGTACATTTATTTGATTATACAATAAAATTGTATAGATGGATACACACCTTGGTATACGAATAGTATTAAAAAGTTGAAAAAGATAATAATACATCTAAATAATATATAAACATATATGTACCTACGTATGATTTAAAATAACATATTTGTTTCTGTTCCTCTTCAGTTCTACTCTACGAGCCTGCCTCAAAAACCCACTAAGTGCGACGAGACGAAGATTATGATGATGATAACGATGATCATGATAATAATCCGCAAGCGATATCTACGCTGGTATGCATGATTAACCTCTCGTTATTATAATAATGCAATAATAACTTCTGCAATGTAAATATGCACATATTACAAATTTTAACAAAATAGAAACTGACTTCGAGAACTGGACCAAATTGAAATGGGACCACACTGGAAGTGATAGCAAAAAGAAATATATACAGTCGAATTGAGAACCTCCTCTATTTAACCGACCGACCAAAAAAAAGAGGGTATCAATTTGACTGTAATTTTTTTTTTTTAATTTATGTGTTAGATTTTTAAATTATAATATTAAATAGTCGAATCGATTTTGTCGATTATGAGTAGGTACATTTAATTTCTGACTCTGGCAACACGCGAAAAAAAAGAAAAGAAAACAAAGGAATTTTCGGCGGAAATTCAAACAAATGGTTCGAGAACAATCATGAAGAGGCGAGTCAATAATTGGACGCGTCGGAGAAAAACTTGGAATTATAAAAGGTGGAATGGGCGGGTTCGAGTTCGAGGATTTGGTTCGGATCAGCATCGAATGCGGTAAATACTGCTCCATTCAATAATTGCGCGAGCTCCCCACTCCGAACGGCTTGTGTCGTCGGGTGAACGCTTAAATATCAAAAATCTTCGTAGTTGTCGTTCGTTGCGCACGTAACTAACGGCTCTCTTGTATTTACTCTTATCTCTCTGCAAGACTTAAATCGATCAAGATGTCCGGCCGCGGCAAAGGTGGAAAGGTCAAAGGCAAGGCAAAATCTCGTTCAAACCGTGCAGGACTGCAGTTCCCCGTCGGTCGCATACACAGACTGTTGCGTAATGGCAATTACGCCGAGCGCGTCGGTGCCGGCGCACCGGTGTATCTCGCCGCAGTTATGGAATACCTAGCCGCCGAGGTCCTCGAGTTGGCCGGCAACGCCGCCAGGGACAACAAAAAGACCAGGATTATACCCCGTCACCTTCAGTTGGCGATCCGCAACGACGAAGAGTTGAACAAACTGCTCTCCGGTGTGACAATCGCTCAGGGAGGTGTTCTACCTAACATTCAGGCCGTGTTGTTGCCCAAGAAAACCGAAAAGAAGGCCTAATCAGAACACAACACTGTCACAAACTGAGGACAACAACCAGAAAACAAAAGGCCCTTTTCAGGGCCACAATACATATCGCAGTCTTAATTGATGTAAGTTTTCCATAAAAAATAATGTAAAGACTGTTTCTGTTGTAACACGATAAGTCTAAGATATAATATAGAAAAAGTAACAATATAATAATAATAAAATTTACTGGGACAGAACAATCTTAACAGATAAAACTATTCACTACAACCTTCCAGATATAACACAGTTCACGACAAAATCACTAAAACTATTTACATCATAGACATAGCAATCCCGAACAGTCATAATCTTCAGTCCACTATTTCAGAAAAACTCAAAATATCAAGACCTAGCAATAGAACTCAAAACCCAATGGATAGTTAACACAGTACACATACTCGTAGTTCCAATAGTTAGTTATTTCATCAACAGGCATAGTATCTAAAACTCTCAATCAAAATCTTGAACTACTTCACATACCGTCACACTCTTTTAATCTGCTCCAAAAAGCCACCATACTCAATACCTGCCGCATTACCCGTAAATTTCTAACATAGCAGGTCAGACATAGTCATGGCTCTCAGACTTAGATCTGGACATATCCCACTAAACAGCTTTGCATATTTAATTGGTAAGGTTGGTTCCCCCAACTGCTCAGTTTGTAACAAAGTTGAAGATGTATCAACGGAAGAACAGAAATATTTATCTATATTTATGTTTTTTCATATATTTGTGATAGTGTCATTTTTACTTTAATTACTTTACTTTTCTGAAATAGTGGACTGAAGATTATGACTGTTCGGGATTGCTATGTCTATGATGTAAATAGTTTTAGTGATTTTGTCGTGAACTGTGTTATATCTGGAAGGTTGTAGTGAATAGTTTTATCTGTTAAGATTGTTCTGTCCCAGTAAATTTTATTATTATTATATTGTTACTTTTTCTATATTATATCTTAGACTTATCGTGTTACAACAGAAACAGTCTTTAGGTCAGACATAGTCATCGCTCTCAGACTTAGATCTGGACATATCCCACTAAACAGCTTTGCATATTTAATTGGTAAGGTTGGTTCTCCCAACTGCTCAATTTGTAACAAAGTTGAAGATGTATATCATATTTTGATGGAATGCATCCGAAACGATTTTTTTTTTTTTTTTTAAACACTTCGTGGATCACACAAAGTGTTGTGCCGCGTGGGATTTGAACCCAAGACACATAGCGCAGTAGCAAGCGGCATGGCGACCGTTGAAACCACTCGGCCAACCGTGCAGTCAATATTATGTAATATTAACTTATAGAACTTGAATATTTGTCCTTTTGTGTTTAGAGTACTCCGCTCCTTGGCTCTTTGGGTGGTGCGTATCTTATTACTAGAGTATCTGTTGAATATCCATATTTGTGTTGCACAATGCATAACAGTACTAAATAACACGTCGCATATTTGTTTCTTCATTATGGACACTTATCTGTGACTAAATTACGATAGCCGCATCCGGAGGATCCAATACAAAGCAATATACTTAATATTTAAGTAAATTTAATTAGGTAATTACTTATTTTAGAAAATATTAACTACAGCTAATTGGTGGTGATTTCAATACAGGTTTTATGGATGTTTTGTACTTGGTATCGTATACTGTTTTTCCTAATATGAAATAACAATAATAATAATCATCATCATTAGGTAAATGCCAGTGAAAGGCCCACCCCTCCCATTGCTACTCGCTCGCGCTGTCTCATTCATCTTCAATAGTCTGTCTCGCTCGTTTAACTGGCGAAACGCCATGTGGAGCTCGTTTTACTTGTTCTGGGGTGTGTCGTCCTCGATTATATATATATACTCTGTCACTAATTCTGCGCGCAATAAGTACAAACCTCCCGACCTATCCCGGTTGGGTGGATACACACACCTACACACCCCCGGGTCCTCCCGCCCGGGGACTAGGATTCACGAACAGCCGTTGCAGTACCACCAACAAGATGGACCTGCAAGCCCTCCTGATGGACGCCCTTAAAGACGAGGAGATCTACGGACTCCTAAAAAAGAAGTTCGGAGAGCGAATCCTGCGCATCTCGGCCCACGAAAAGCCGACCCTTTCGTCTCCTCTATCTCCGTCTCCTCCACCTCCGCAAGAGATGGACATTCAACCGGAATCGGATGTCAGCACTGGAACACCCGAAGCGACCAATACCGACACCGAGACGGGCGTCACCGATGCGACCAATACGGACGCAACCAATTCGGACACTGAGACTGGAGACTCCGATACCGACTCGGACTACACGATCGTTTCTAGGAAACGATCTAGAAAAACCAAGGGAGGCCCCAACAAGGCTCCCAAACCCAATGAGGTTAGGCCGACCGCCAAACCGATGTCGGCTACCTTACAGCGGCCTACCAACCCACCAAAAACCAAACCGTCCCCCTCTGGAAACACCCTCCCTTCAACAGACCGCAAGCAAACTCCCCCCCCTCCCCTGTTTATTCAGGATAAATCAAAGTGGACTGTGGTCTCCACATGGTGCAACGAGCGCCGCATCGTGTACCACAACGCCCGCAGTACCCAACAGGGTATCAAAGTTTCTGTGGCCACGCCAGGTGACCACAGAGCCCTGACAAGGCTTCTCAAGGAAAGAGAAGTCTCCTTCCATACTTATACTCTCCCTGAGGACAGGCAGCTACGCGTAGTAATACGTAACGTCCCCAGAGAACTCTCCACCAACGAGATAAAGCAGTGTTCGTATCGTTCATATATACGTATATTCAATCGAGTACGACACACTCCAGAACACGTAAAACGAGCTCTACAATGCCGTCTCGACAATAAAACGAGTGAGACAGACTCACGTAGATGAATGAGACAGCGCGAGCGAGTAGCAATGGGAGGGGTGGGCACACTTCTTCACTGGTATTTAGTTGATGATGATTATTATTATTATATTTTTTTTTATTTATATATATTAGAAAAAAAAAAAAAAAGTATACAACAACAAAGATAAAACACCCATAAAACTCATTCATTCATAAAATTTATTAGCACTTCAGGAACTAATAGGCGCAGGGTATTTAGTTTGTTATTCTACTGAAAACTTCACTGGTATTTAGTTTGTTATTCTACTGAAAAGTGAAGTAAAGTAATGCCCGTCCTACGGCAGCTACGAGCTCGTGAGCCTCTTTTAAAAACAATCTTATGCTCCGTCCTTAGAGTCGTGTGACAACTACTTGACAGTTTATGAGAAATATTGTAAAAAACCATTTATATAATATTAACTTATAGAACTTGAATATTTGTCCTTTTATGTTTAGAGTGCTCCGGTCCTTGGCTCAGCAGGGTGGTTTGTATCTTATTACTAGAGTATCTGTTGAATATCCAATCCGTGTTTTAGATGCATAATGCATAGCAGGTACTAACCGCGGTACACGTAGCATATTTGTTTAATTGTTATGTACAATTATTTGTGATTATGAATGAATAAAGGCAGTGCGGGAAAGGAGCAGTTAAAGGTACTCCTTACAATAATAATAATAATAATGTGATGTTTGAGACCAGCCAACTACATCGGATATATTATAGTCTCTGTTCCCTCTCTCTCTCATAATCCAATGGGACGGTTAACCGAAACGACCGGGATTTAATGGTACGAAAAGTCAATGTAACTGCGAATGCATTCATAAAGTTTCTCAAATCCCGTATTAAGGCGTAATAATAGAGAATAAATTCAAATGGACTGCTCATATTGATACAGTGTGTACGCTGTACTGTATCAACGCACCGTTTTGCCAAAAGTCTGTATACTGAAATATAAAATACCTTAAGGCGGAAGGTATTGTACTATATGGGCTTAGTAGTTATGGACGTACGTTTCAGTCACATTTGCATAAAATATATTCGTTACATCAACGTACCTAGGAAAGTTAAAAAAAAAACAATTAAAATTTTGTAAGATTTACAGTTCACGAGAGATATATTTCTGTTGCTATGGAGAAAAAAAAAAAAAAAAACAAAAAAAGATACTTGTAATAGTTAACAACCATTCTGTATAGACTGATCTGACCCTCATAATACTAGGTAAATATATTATTGCCTCATCGAACGTAAACAACTGTACCGGTCAAACGCTACAAATATTTGTACGCCTACCTACCCTGCGCCTATTAGTTCCTGAAGTGCTAATAAATTTTATGAATGAATGAGTTTTATGGGTGTTTTATCTTTGTTGTTGTATACTTTTTTTTTTTTTTTCTAATATATATAAATAAAAAAAAATATAATAATAATAATCATCATCAACTAAATACCAGTGAAGAAGTGTGCCCACCCCTCCCATTGCTACTCGCTCGCGCTGTCTCATTCATCTACGTGAGTCTGTCTCACTCGTTTTATTGTCGAGACGGCATTGTAGAGCTCGTTTTACGTGTTCTGGAGTGTGTCGTACTCGATTGAATATACGTATATATGAACGATACGAACACTGCTCACCCCGATGCCCCCGTTAAACAGACCAAATCATCCTCCAGCTTTCGACGACATTGAAAAAACGGAATGCCTGGCGGACAGTTTGGAGCACCAATGCACGCCTAGCACGTTACACTACGAAACCAACCACATCGCGGCAATTGACGCAGAAGTTGAACGTAGAGCTTCACTCCCGTTATCGTCCCTGACAAACGAGCAAGACATTCCGGCAATCACCCCGGATGAGGTTAAAACGATCGTCAAGAGTCTACACGCCCGCAAAGCACCCGGCTCGGATGGTATCACAAACAGAGTCATCAAGTTATTTCCTGATAGGCTTTTGGTCCTTCTGATTTGCATATTTAACGCAGCGCTAACAAATAATATGTTTCCACAACAATGGAAAGAAGCCGTGGTCATTGGGATACCTAAGCCCGGCAAACCAAAATCCGAGCCGTCCAGTTATCGTCCGATAAGTCTGCTTAAAGGTTTAGGTAAGATTTATGAGCGCTTAATTTGCAATAGGCTGAAAGCATACGCCGATGAACACCACCTCATCCCTCACGAGCAATTCGGGTTTCGATCCAAACACTCGTGTATCCAACAGGTCCACCGCATCGTTGAGCACGTCAGCGATCGGTTCCAACGCAACCTAACCACAGGAATCCTCTTCCTCGACGTAGCGAAGGCGTTCGACAAAGTATGGCACAACGGCTTACTTTACAAGCTATTCACTATGGGAGTGCCCCACAGACTTGTGCTCATCTTACGAGATTACTTGTCGAACCGTAGCTTTCGCTACCGCGTGGAAGGATCACTGTCCTCCCCCCACCCCATCCTCGCTGGTGTCCCGCAAGGATCAGTGCTATCCCCTCTCCTGTACACGCTGTACGTCAGCGACATCCCCAAACATCGGTCTGTGCAGACAGCACTTTTCGCAGACGACACAGCCGTCTATTACTCAGGTACTAGCACTTCAGCAATAGCTAAAAACCTCCAGACCACAGCCAACAAGCTAAGTACATGGTTCAAAAAATGGAGAATAGAAGTAAACCCCGAGAAGAGCCAAGCTGTGCTGTTTCGAAAGAGACGACGCAACCTGGCTCCCTCGATCCCTCAGATCAAAATGTTTGGTAAGCCTATCCCTTGGGCCAGGCAGGCCAAGTATCTAGGCATCACACTCGACGATCGCTTAACCTTCGGCCCCCACATCGAGACAGTCCGAAAGCGGTCTGCCTTCGTACTAGGTCAACTTCATAGCTTGGTGAACGCACGCTCCAAGCTATCGTTAAAAAACAAAGTCCTTTTATACACATCATGCGTACGACCGATCATGACGTACGGCAGCATCGTATTCGCACACGCTAGGAAACACGCGATCCATAGGCTTCAGACAATACAGAATAGGTTCATGCGCCGGGCTACGGGAGCACCGTGGTATGTGCGCAATGCCGAGCTTCACATCGACTTGCGACTGCCGACCATCAGGCAATTCATGAAACAGTGCTCCCTTAGCTATTTTGACTCTGCTCCGATACACCCCAACCCTCTAGTGGTTGCGGCTAGTAGGTACACACCAAGCACAATCTCTCATGTACGTAGGCCCAAGCACGTACTTAGGGACTCGGACGACGACATCACCATCGCTCAACGTAGAGCGTCCGCGGCACGCGCCAACACAAACAGCCCACGGTTTCGACCCCGCCGCCGGGGTCGAAATACGCGTCGCGCCATCCCATAGACACAGGGTCTTGATCACCCAAGTTAGTCAGTAACGCCCCAAGCCGAGGTCCGTACCCCGCAGGGGGTACCCTTGGGCGATGTTACTTAACGAACAACCGGTTGAGAGCCCTCAGCGCTCACCAAATAGCCCGCGTAAAGCTGTAGAGGCCACCTAAGGCCAACAGCTATAGTCCATACAAAAAAAAAAAAAAAAAAAATACGAACACTGCGAGCGCTCACTTAGTGTCCGTACACCGGAATTCAACGGTCGGTTGTGTACATCCAACTTATCAATTCGTCTATATAGTGTATTATATATTGTATAATACATACACCATGCCGCCCAAAACAAGCGGTAAGGCCGCAAAGAAATCTGGCAAAGCCCAAAAGAATATCTCGAAGACCGACAAGAAAAAGAAGAAACACAAGAGGAAGGAGAGCTACGCTATCTACATCTACAAGGTGCTGAAACAGGTCCACCCTGACACCGGTATCTCCAGTAAGGCGATGTCTATCATGAACTCGTTCGTGAACGACATTTTCGAACGTATCGCCGCCGAAGCGTCGCGTCTCGCCCATTACAACAAGAGATCCACGATCACATCGAGGGAGGTGCAGACCTCCGTGAGGCTTCTGCTGCCAGGCGAGCTCGCTAAGCACGCTGTCAGCGAGGGCACCAAAGCCGTCACCAAGTACACAAGCTCCAAGTGAGGAAGATACTGCCACAGCCACCTACTCCACGACCACCACAAAATATTTCGTCACCATCACAATCGACGCCGCAGTGCGTTACACACAAACTTCGGTTTGTGTGCGTGCGTGCGTGAGAGTAATCTCCTCGAAAGCAAAGCAAAAGGCCCTTGTTAGGGCCACCAATTTTTTCATGTTATATAAATATGTACCTATATTACATTGTATTATATAATGTTTCTAAAAAACAAACGTCTACTAGTCGTATCTCGCATGTAGCTTGTCGAACAACAAACAATACTACGTACGTACCTACTGTACTTGGACACGTCAACAGATAGTGCAGTGCCTAATTTGCTAATGATGATGAGGATTTTTTGAATTTTGTGTGTATACATACTTACACAAGTCATTATAATTGAAACTAAATAGGACTATTAATTTGAGATCTAAGTATGTTATTAATTTATCAAATAATTACATAACTACATCATCACTAATAGTATTTTCGCTGTCTGTCCGTCCCTATGTATGTATGCATGCTTAAATCTTTAAAACTACGCACCGGATTTTGAAGCGATTTTTTTTAATAGGTAGAGTAATTCAAGAGGAATGTTTATATGTATAATACATGCATAAAATTGTAGAGAAACATTGAAAAAAATTTAGAGGTTTCTGATGTGATATACATTGCAAACGCTGACTGCACCCTACGGGATAGACCTAAATAATGTACCATAGTATTGTACACCTTAAAATGGTCTACAAAAAAGTCCGCGATGGCATAATATAATATGTCTATTCATAATAACCATTTTTTATTCCTTTCTTTTTACGACAAATAATGGATTATTTACGAATTGATTTTAAGCAACACATCATTCATCCTTATCCAATTAAATACCTTAAATACATTGAGCATTTAATATAGATCAATATGGTCCCTTACAGTATCTAATTTAAAGGAATATATTCGAAGATATTACATATTTAAAATGCACGTGTCGTGTCGTCCCTGGGTGCATCTGATCTCAATCCACCCGTGCGTAACCGGGGCGGGTCGCTAGTATATATTTATTTATGAATAATCTATACGAAGAAATACGATTGCAGTGTCTGTTTATATTATTAATAAAATAACCGCTTTTTACTACATGCATATTATGTATGTATATACGGTACGTATACCAAAATGGCTTTTTATTTTTCAAATTTATGTCTCTCTTTGTTTCGGTTAAATCGATTTTGACGCAACTTGCACTGATAGGTTGCTGTGCTGATGATATAAAGAGTAACTTAGTTTACTATCTTTTTTTTTTTTTTTTTTTTACCAGCTTCACCCCTCAGCTGCTGGTCCAGCTAGTAATAAATTATAATCTAACAGTCGATCTAACTAGCCGATCAAGCTCTCTTTAGTCGAGGCTAGATGGCGTTGCGCGTTTCTACGATGTTTGAAATATTATTATGAACTTATTTTATTTTATTTAAATAAATAACTGCACAATAAAAAAAAATATATCACAGAACAGTCGCAGCAGCTAGCTAAGCTAAGTTAGTTAGTTAGCATAAACCGTGAGTGAGTTGAGTTTGAGCATTTAGAGGGACCGAAAACTGTGAAACCGCTCGCGTTGCAGGCTCACACAATGATATAAAAGCGGCGATCAAAACGACGACCATCACATTCCTACTCGTACTGTCGTAGCGTGAGGACGTCTCGGTCGCGTTACCTGACTTACTTGCTAGTTCGTTTGTTTCTCAACAACAACAATAACAATAGTGTACTACTACAATGGCTCGTACAAAGCAGACTGCTCGCAAATCTACCGGTGGCAAGGCCCCCAGGAAGCAGCTCGCCACCAAAGCTGCCCGCAAGAGTGCACCGGCCACCGGTGGTGTGAAGAAGCCGCATCGCTATAGGCCCGGCACGGTGGCTCTTCGTGAGATCCGTCGTTACCAGAAGAGTACCGAACTCCTGATCCGTAAGCTTCCTTTCCAACGTTTGGTTCGTGAGATTGCTCAAGATTTCAAGACCGATCTGCGCTTCCAGAGCTCTGCCGTCATGGCTCTACAGGAGGCTAGCGAGGCCTACTTGGTCGGTCTCTTCGAGGACACCAACCTTTGCGCGATTCACGCTAAACGAGTCACCATTATGCCAAAGGACATACAATTAGCCCGCAGAATCCGAGGCGAACGCGCTTAATAAAATACCACTGCAGCTGCAATAAATTAACAACAACAACATCATCACATACTCATACACAAGAACAAAAGTGTGTAGTATGTAACCGCGCGCCGTTTGCTTTGGTGTCTACAAAAGGCCCTTTTCAGGGCCACACACGTTTCATATATACACGTACATAATTATATGTTTCTAATGAATAGAGAAGTCTCATCTAACCGTCGATAAATTATTAATCTTATATGCCTACCTATAAAATTCTTGTGTCACAATGTTAGTTACGTTACTTAGGATTTTCATAAACTTTGTGAGCATTTTAGGTAGATCTGAGAATCGGCCGACGTCTATTTTTCATTACCCTAAATGTTACCCCTAATTTTTTTATTTTTTTTTTATTTTTTCATTTTTTTATTATACAGCATTAGAAAATACAATACATACAACCCTCTACGTTCGACCCCTATTTTTTTTTCCGCTAAAATATATATTCCTTTTTATGGCAAAGCAACGTTTGTCGGATCAGCTAGTAAAATATAACAAACAATGAATTGTTAATTTTTATGTAACTTAAACTACGAAGCTGGACTTATCTACACTGTCATTTCGGTGTTCTCTATGTTAAATGCTGCTGACCTCATCTCGCCCTTTCTGGGTGTTAGGATCTTTAAAGTGGCCAGTCTCGAGGCTCGAACCGTCGGTTGTCTCTCCGGAGAGGGGACCGGCGATGCGCCTTCATTCAAGATACTACCCTGACGGATCTTTTGGAGCAGGGCGTTTTAGCCACCTTCGGATACGTACGTGTTATCGAGTTATTAAGCGGACAATCCTCTAAGCGAAGTTCTCTCCCACCTACATAGCGGATACTGATCGGTGATTAAGTAAGTAGTTTTCGATCGAAAGCGTAACAAACAAACTTACATTTACATTTATATAAGTAGGGAGGATATACATATCGAGGCACCTACAATTATTAAACATATTATAATTAAAGTAAACAGACACTATTATTTATTAAGAAATGTGAAAAAATAAATAAGAAAATAATGGCTGTCCCGTTGTGGTTGTGTCCCTGTGTCGTGTGGTCCCATTTCAATTTGGTCCAGCTCTCGAAGTCAGTTTCTAATTTGTTAAAATTAGTGATAATTTGAAGTCGAAAAAGTTTTAGCTACCACCACTCGCGCCGTATCTATATAAAGAGGCGAGTACGCGGCCATCGGTGTTCAGTCGTCAGTCAGCGCTCGGCGTTAAACAACGTGTGCGCGTGCTCTATTGAAACTTCTTATTCTGTAACAACAACAAACCACTCAACTAAAAGATGACCGGCCGCGGCAAGGGAGGAAAGGGTCTGGGAAAAGGGGGAGCCAAGCGGCACAGGAAAGTACTTCGTGATAACATCCAAGGTATTACGAAGCCGGCTATCCGTCGTCTCGCTCGCAGAGGCGGTGTCAAACGTATTTCGGGTCTTATCTACGAAGAGACTCGCGGTGTTCTCAAGGTGTTCCTCGAGAACGTTATCCGTGACGCCGTCACCTACACCGAGCACGCCAAGAGGAAGACCGTCACCGCCATGGACGTTGTCTACGCTCTGAAACGTCAAGGTCGCACCCTTTACGGTTTCGGTGGTTAACAAGCTACGAGACCGGCGAGCGCGCTCCCTACTATCTACCACCACCAACACGGCTACTACTATCATACATCGACGCGCGTTACGCAATCGAGTCCCGATATATTATGAAACAAAAGGCCCTTTTCAGGGCCGCATATGGTTCGTATGCTGCTCACACTTATGTTACTACATGCTTTAGCATGTTTCTTTTGAACGACAAGTCGAGCTTTTAACTTAACTCACTCAATATTATCGCCTGAACAAAGTCCACAATTCATTTGAAGGACTTGGTGTGCGTTCTTATAACAAAATTCCTGTCGAAATCTTGAACTTATGTACTAATTAAAATAATGTATGTAATTATACGCAATGTATTTATTTATTTACAATCCTTAATATAATTTATTTAATTGTAAATATTGTAATTAATTCTCAACATCTTATTCTGCATTTATTACCTGACATTTGAATTTTGTTAAGTTAAGAAGATCTTTGTTTACATTGTTGGAGCGTAAACAATTAGTATTTATTATTTTATTACATTTTGAACGTTTTCTTTCTGGGATCAGATCAGTATGTATGCACACATTGCTTTTACTCCTTGATGTGTAAGTGATTGCAACCTTATATGCTATGGACTATTTTTTATTATTTTATTAGACAAAAAATTGATTTCCCTTCCCTAGCTTTAATATATTTTTAGACTGCTTTCTAGCCTTTGTGTTTTGGTTGCCTTAACTTAACTTAAGTACTGTTGTCAAAAAGAAACATACTTTGTATGAATTATTTGAAAAGATGGTGCACATGAGTTTCTCACCAGCTCTTCTCATGAATGCAATACCCATCGGAGCTGGTACTTGGATTGATTTCAATTTAAACCTTTGAGTTGAATCGAAATCAATCTAAGCTCCGGTAATTCAAATCATTTCAATGAATTTAGTATTAGTACCTTTTATCACTGAATTGATTACTTGAGTTTTATTTTATATTTTGATGTTCGTATTTTTTACGTGTTCAAGTTCCTTTTGGGGCCTATGGAAATAAATGATTTGACTTTGACTTTGACCGTGGGTTCGAGCCTCGAGGCTGGCCAACCATAATGACCGACTCATTGTGATGAGCCGCGTGCAAAGCCACTTCAAGGAGCCCAGCGGTCTATGAAGTCTCCCCCACGCCCCCTAACAAGGGTGAGATGAAATCAAGCACCAGTATAGGTAGATAATGATTATAAAATAATATTATTTTCATGGCAATAATAGTGGTGGAGTGTATACGTGCAGTTTCCTATGTACTCGTATGTTTCTACCGTAAATATCAATCTTCGAGATGTTTCAGGATTTAAGTTTAGATGTCGGACGTGTGAACGTAAATATAAATTTTAAGATATATATTTTTCAACAGTACGCTCAATAATATCATGTAGTGTAGATATATAAAATATTTAGTATTTTTATGTTAACCTAATATGTACGGATAAACTTCCAGGTCGGATTCGTCCGTCCAGTGAGCAACGTTAACGTGTTTTACGAAGGTTCACTTTTAATCGTTCAATACGGCAAACTTATGGATTAATATAAAAGATATGTTGATACGTATCAGGCTTGATATACTCTTCGTTGTTTTATCTATTGTTTTAATACGAAACGTTGTGTTTTATAGAGAAAAATACATTTTGAACTGAACACGAGGTATGCACGGTAGACAGTCGAGATAATAAACCACAGTACCGTCTCAGTCGTACGATCGTTTGACGTAAAATACATATTAAACGTTAGTCACTTTCATTATGTATATAAATATATAGTTTTGACATTATTTATCGTAAGATAAGTATTGTAAAATGTTATTTAAAGTGATTCGTGTTAGTGAAAAGTATGAAGTTTTCATACGAGAAATCGTCCCGCGACAGAACGGCTCTCGTTACGGTAAACCTCAGAGGTGCGTCAGTGATCGGCTACCGACGCTTCGCATCGCATAGTGGCGACATCTACGTCGAAACACACCTCAACGTGCTTACGTTCGTTCTTATCTCACTCGTACGTGTACAATAACTAAAACAACAACAACAATGGCAGACACAGCTGTTGCAACCGAAGCTCCCGCTCCAGCTACTGGTGCTAAAAAGACGTCAAGACAATCTAGTGGTGCCGGTGCCGCCGCCGCCGCCGCCGCCGCCGCCAGCGCCGGCGCTAAGAAACCCAAAGCGAAACCCACTCATCCCAAGACATCGGAAATGGTGAACAACGCCATTAAGGAGATGAAAGAACGTAGCGGATCATCGCTACAGGCCATCAAAAAATATATCGCCGCTCATTACAAGGTCGACGCCGAGAAGCTAGCTCCGTTCATTAGGAAATATTTGAAGAGCGCCGTAGAATCAGGTGCTCTCATTCAGACCAAAGGCAAGGGCGCATCCGGATCTTTCAAGCTGGAATCGAAATCCTCGTCGGCCAAAAAACCGAGCGCCAACACCGGCGCTGTCAAGTCCGCCGGCGGCAAGAAGGAATCTGCGGCGGCATCGAAGGGAGGCGCTAAGAAGACCACCTCGTCCGCTGTCGGCGCTAAGACAAAAAAGGCCGTCGCCTCTTCCGCATCGGGATCACCGTCCAAGTCCTCTAAGGCGTCATCGGCGCCGAAAGACAAGAAAGCGGCCGCAGCCAAAAAGAAACCGGCCGCTAAGAAACCCACCGCCCCGGCCAAAGCGAAAGCAGCCCCCAAGGCCAAGAAGACCGTGAAACCTCCCACTAAGAAACCAAAGGCACCTAAACCCAAGAAAGCCGCAGCGACACCCACCAAATCGTCGAAGCCCGCCTCCAGGAAAACTGCCGCAGCCAAAAAGTAAACCGGCTCATCACTGCGCGGTGTGTGAGTGATGGCCGCCTAAGCTATCGCTCGCGTTATCTGCAACTGGTGCACAACTAAAGAGCGCGAGCCACGTCGTTGCGCACACGATAGTTATGTTATAAAAGAACAGAACAACATAATAACAGCACAAAACAGCCCTTTTCAGGGCTAACAATACATTCGTGAACGTGTGTTTATGGCACACATTCGTTTCTAAATTATACCGAAAGTCACCACCTCCATCGAATACCTACTCGTTTCAGTATAACCTTTTAATTAATAATGAATTTAATTAATTTTTTTTTTTTTTTTTTAATTTTTTTTTTAAATAATGTAATTTTTGAGGTTTGTTGTTTACGAAGCCGATGCCTTGCGACGGTGTATTTTTTAACCGGCTTCAAAAAAGGACGTTCTCAATTTGACCGTATATATCGCATGCTTAATGGAACATTGACCCATTCATTAGTGGATAGGTCAAAAATGAGTTACGTACAGATACAGGCTTCTGTTAGCCACATCTACCATCTACCCTCTCAGGTATGTCAAAATTATGCATTAATGCCGCTCAGACGATATATCGGTCTCTTTCACGTTTGTGCAATTTCTCAACGTGTTTTCATCGAATAGTGACTCTTACCAGTTTGTGTCTGACACTTATGTGCTGAACATTACTACTGTGTTATCATACATCGACACAATAAATATTAAGTCAGTTTACTACATATTTTAATAATATATTCAGGCAGTTTATCATTGAACGTTATTATATCAACTGAAGCGAAGGTGATGAAAATTTCGAGTAACTTTAAGTAGATTTAAGAATTTAAGATTCAAGTAGATTTAAGTAGAAGTATCTGTTAGATATTGCATGTTTCATAAAGTGTTTACAAAAGATATTGATCTATCATTTTTTCGTCCCAGAAAAAATCAATGTAATTTAGGTGTGCAACACAAGAACTCGACCTCTGAACTCAAAGAATAGCGAAAAGAATCGTATGCCCAACCAAGAAAACTACAATGATCGTTGCAAAATAGACCATAAAAATATATTTCTTGTCTTTGACCTGTAAACTGTTCTGCAACCTCTTAGAGGAAAAGTCAAACAAAAAGTCAAGAAAATCAAAGTTAAATAGTTAAAATTTCATAATTACGATAAAAAAAAAAACAAATAAATAAGATACATTAAATTTGTTATTTTAATCTCCTACTTATGAAAGGTGCTGCAATAGAATTTTAGTGAATAAATTATTATTTGTATTTTATTATTGTTGTTGTTGTGTTGTTCAAGTCGATGTGAAGCTCAACATTGCGCACATACCACGGTGCTCCCGTAGCCCCGCGCATGAACCTATTCTGTTTTGTCTGAAGCCTATGGATCGTGTGTTTCGTAATGACTCTACATTTGTGATACAATCCGAGCTTCTAAGGGGGTGATGATATCGAAAATCAACGCGCTCGAGAGCGACTCCAGGGCTCTGTCTCTACTGTTCGTGCTGTGAAAGTTCCACAAGGTGTTTTTTGCGTTAAGATCACCAGCGATGATGACCGAATTACCGAGCCCGAATAGTGAAATGCCCTGAGGTCAACCTCGAGCGCGTGACTATTAGTGGCCGAGTTCGGTGATAGATACGCAGAGACGATTGTGATGGGTTGATGTCTTCTGAATGTTTGAGGAGCTTGGGGAAGGGGGGGAGGGTATGGTTCTTAACTCTGGGAGGCTTGGGTCCTTGAGAGGGCGGTATAATAGTGTGAGCCTGCAACGCGAGCGGGTGCACAGCTTTCAGTCCCGCTACAAACTGAAACTCAACTCACTCACGGTTTATGCTAACTTAGCTCGCTGCGACTGTTCTGTGATTTTTTTTTTATTTTTTTTTTGTGCTTAAATAAAATAAATTCGTAATAATATTTTAGACATTGTGGAAACACACAACGCCCTCTAGCCTCTAACTAAAGAGAGCTACGCTTAATTGTAGCTACTATACTTACCGCTGTTATTTTATATTGACCCTGTGAGCACTCCTGCGTCCCGTGGGACAATTTAAACCTGTAAAACATTTTTTTTCTTTTTTTGTACTTAGAATTTTTTAAATCTGAATTTCGTAAATTTTTAGAGGTTTTTGTCGAATTACTCGTCAACCCCTCATCCCAAAGTCCCCTTTCTTACAGATTTAGACGGCTCTCATCTAGACCCGTCTAATAACACCTCCTTTTTTGAATTCCGGCAAATAACAACATACATTTTTGACATTTAGATTTAATTTTTCTAAATTTTTGACAATTTTTAAGGTTTTAGTCGAATATTTCGTCAACCCTTATTTTGGTAGTAACTTATTATACATAACTAGTTAGATCTCATCTAGATCTACCTAATATTATACATTTTACATAAGTCCGGTAAATAGAAGTTCCAAATTTTTCACATTTTAACTTAAATTTTGGTATTTTTTGAGGTTTTTGTCGAATAACTCGACAACCCTTAGTCCTAAAATTATAATTTTTGCATTTTTGGAAAGGTCTCACCGAGACCCGTCGAACGACACCCCATTTGTCTAAATCGGACAAGTGAACTGTCAAAAAATCAAAAAAGTCTCGTCAAAATCGATTATAAAGATTAGCCGGAACAAACAGAAAGACATACTAAAATTTAAAAAAATGGTGTAGTACCGTACCGCGGTTTTTTTAATATTACAGACATTCCAATTTTATTTATTCGTTTAGTTCACTCATACATATATAATTATTTAGAACGGACAAAAACGTTTATTCCGACATACACAGGACAATAATATATATGTATGGTTTTGAACAGAGTTAAGGTGTATATATGCAGATATAATATTATGCTGTGCAATTTTGAAAATTGAGGGACCGAGCTCGGTGGCGACTTTCGTTTGTTTTTTAGAAACATTATATATAATGTAACAGGTACATATTTTTATAACATGAAAAAATTGGTGGCCCTGAAAAGGGCCTTTTGCTTCACTTTCCGAAGTGTGTGTGTGTGTGTGTAACGCACTGCGGCGTCCGTTGTGATGGTGACGGAATGTTTGGTGGCTTCCTTACTTGGAGCTTGTGTACTTGGTGACGGCTTTGGTGCCCTCGCTGACAGCGTGCTTTGCAAGCTCGCCTGGCAGCAGAAGCCTCACGGAGGTCTGCACCTCCCTCGATGTGATCGTGGATCTCTTGTTGTAATGGGCGAGACGCGACGCCTCGGCGGCGATACGTTCGAAAATGTCGTTCACGAACGAGTTCATGATAGACATCGCCTTACTGGAGATACCGGTGTCAGGGTGGACCTGTTTCAGCACCTTGTAGATGTAGATAGCGTAGCTCTCCTTCCTCTTGTGTTTCTTCTTCTTCTTGTCGGTCTTAGAGATATTCTTTTGGGCTTTGCCAGATTTCTTGGCGGCCTTACCGCTTGTTTTGGGGGGCATGGTGTATTATTTAGTATAGACGAATTGATTTGTTAGATGTACGAAATCGACCGTTCAATTCCGGAGTACCGACACTAACTGAGGCGCGCAGAATTAGTGACAGAGTATATATATATAATCGAGGACGACACACCCCAGAACAAGTAAAACGAGCTCCACATGGCGTTTCGCCAGTTAAACGAGCGAGACAGACTATTGAAGATGAATGAGACAGCGCGAGCGAGTAGCAATGGGAGGGGTGGGCCTTTCACTGGCATTTACCTAATGATGATGATTATTATTATTGTTATTTCATATTAGGAAAAACAGTATACGATACCAAGTACAAAACATCCATAAAACCTGTATTGAAATCACCACCAATTAGCTGTAGTTAATATTTTCTAAAATAAGTAATTACCTAATTAAATTTACTTAAATATTAAGTATATTGCTTTGTATTGGATCCTCCGGATGCGGCTATCGTAATTTAGTCACAGATAAGTGTCCATAATGAAGAAACAAATATGCGACGTGTTATTTAGTACTGTTATGCATTGTGCAACACAAATATGGATATTCAACAGATACTCTAGTAATAAGATACGCACCACCCAAAGAGCCAAGGAGCGGAGTACTCTAAACACAAAAGGACAAATATTCAAGTTCTATAAGTTAATATTACATAATATTGACTGCACGGTTGGCCGAGTGGTTTCAACGGTCGCCATGCCGCTTGCTACTGCGCCATGTGTCTTGGGTTCAAATCCCACGCGGCACAACACTTTGTGTGATCCACGAAGTGTTTAAAAAAAAAAAAAAAAAATCGTTTCGGATGCATTCCATCAAAATATGATATACATCTTCAACTTTGTTACAAATTGAGCAGTTGGGAGAACCAACCTTACCAATTAAATATGCAAAGCTGTTTAGTGGGATATGTCCAGATCTAAGTCTGAGAGCGATGACTATGTCTGACCTGCTCATATTAGCTTGATCGATCCATACATGTTTCATAACAGTAGGCTGAATGGTTCGGTACCCAAATACCTTTAGTCAGCGATCTTTTATCAAAGTATTCTGACCATAGTTGGTAACACCGATCTTTAACTACATACAATAAATCAGAATAATATGGCACGCATGCAAAATTTAAACCATCAACAAGAGATTCTTTAGCTAGTCTAGATTAAATAAAGCTTGATTATTATTAATTTTCCTACATTACATTAATAGGCTATTATTTTCGACTCATCGTGTCACAACAAACAGTCTTAACAATGTATATAATTAGGACTGCGATATGTATGGTGGCCCTGAAAAGGGCCTTTTTGTTGAAGGGTTTTTGTCTTCAGTTGGTGACCTTTGTTTTAAATTAATCCATTAGGGTCTTTCATATAATATTACTTGCTGATCAAGCCTTCTTTTCGGTTTTCTTGGGCAATAAGACGGCCTGAATGTTGGGTAGAACACCTCCCTGAGCGATTGTAACACCGGAGAGCAGTTTGTTTAACTCTTCATCGTTGCGTATCGCCAACTGAAGATGACGGGGTATGATTCTTGTCTTCTTGTTGTCTCTGGCCGCGTTGCCGGCCAACTCGAGGACCTCAGCTGCTAGGTATTCCATAACTGCGGCGAGATACACCGGCGCGCCGGCACCGACGCGCTCGGCGTAATTACCATTACGCAAAAGTCTGTGTATACGACCGACAGGAAACTGTAGTCCTGCACGGTTTGAACGCGATTTTGCCTTGCCTTTGACCTTTCCACCTTTGCCGCGGCCGGACATCTTGATTGATTGGTGTCTTGTAGAGATATACGTGAATATGAGAGAGCCGTTAGTTGCGTGCTCAAGGAGCGACAACTACGCATATACTGAGTTGCGGAAAACTGATGCCGATCTTTTTATAAGCGTTCGCCCGACGACACAAAAGCCGTTCGGAGTGGGGAGCTCGCTGAAATGTCGAATGGAGCAGTGGATACAAGAGGACGATATTATGATGCTACACGATTTACGATGGTTGACGCGTTAATTATTATTATTCTCTTTATTTCATTTATATACATATATATTATTATTATTTTTTTTAAATAGTAAACCACCGACCTCGTCGTGCCACAAAGACAAGAACCTCCTCATTATATACGTGCCTTGTGTATCAGACCCTTGATCCAGCCCCTTAAGGTGTTGGTCGAGGCTCTTGCCTATCAATCCATGAGCAGATATGACTATCGGAACAATGATCGCAGAATTCCACATTCCACATATCGACAATCTCGTGAGATAATATTATTATAAATCCAAATATTTTATTTATTTATTAACTTTGGGCACATGAAGTACAAAGGCGGACTTAATTTTTACGGATTAGACAAAAAAGCTAATAAGAAAAGAAAAAATGAAACGCCAGAGGAGCGCAGAAATAAATTGTCGGTGTCGATTATGAGAACTTAAATATCAAATAGATTAACTAACGAAATTCAAAAAGACCGTGACCATCGCTTTTCTTTGATTCATGAGCGACGATCAAATGAATCTGCTACACAGCATTCTCAACGATTAAGTTAACAATAAAAGTCAAAGCTCAAATACAACGTGTGCAAGACGCAGGCCCTTCTTACCGGCAGCTCACACCTGCCCCCGAAACACCACCTCATGGGCGAAGAAATCCCGTGGTCACCAACCGTCAGGTACCTGGAATTAACCATCGACAGAACTCTGTCCATGGCGTCGCACGTCGACACCGTCGCCACCGTCGCCACCAAGGCACATTTGGCGAGATCAAAGCTGCGTCCCCTGCTGTCCTCAAAACTTCCCACCCGAGTCAAACTCAGGATCTACAAAACATATATCGGGGCCTACGCATGACGGTCGACGCGCCCAGGTACCTGAGGAATTCCACCATCTACCGGGATCTCAAGTGGGAACCGATAGATGCCTTCATAAAAAGACTGGACACGGGAATGTTTGAGAGAGCAGATCGCTCAACACTCCCCCACCTATCCGGCATAACTCCTATGCCTCACCCGGACGCGACACTACTGATCCGAAGACGGCTGAAACGCCCCGCTCGGGAGCTCATTACGGCTCCCTCGAGTATGACCGGCTCATTGTGATGAGCCGCGTGGACTGTCACTTCAAGGCTCTAGGAAGTCTCCCCGCCCTCAACAAGGACGAGATGAAATCAGCAGCACAAGATAGTTACTTCAAACCGTTGAGGAGTTCCCTGAACTGTCCTTCGTCTTTATCATCCAAATCCTAATGACAGTCACAACCCATCTAATTGTAAAGTTCTTATCAATACAAATTAATCAATCAAGCAGAAACACAAGGTAGCTGCTGTGAATCGTTGAGGAGTTCAATCGACTGTCTCTCGGCTCCATCGTAAGATCTACTCCAGACCTTTATTAAATTATAGTGCTTTAATAAAATACTTAATGAAAAAAAAACTTACAAACGCACTAGTCGCCCCTACGATTTTTGAAAGTTCCCCTCGATATCTCTGGTCTGCCATCATCAAAAATATCTTCTTTCCAACAAAAAAAAAAAAATCAAAATAGGTTCATAAACGATGAAGGTTCGTATCCGCGAACAAACCTAAAAAGCATAATATATACGGTCAAATTGAGATCGGTCTTTTTTGAAGTCGGTTATAAAAACACCGTCGTAAGGCATCAGTTTCGTAAACAAATCTCTAATTAGATTATTTTACAAAAATAGTAAAGATAGTATTTATTGTGAATAGAAATCTATAAGGGTCTATAAGATTTTAAAAAAATGTGTTCATAATGTAAAAGTATATTTTGGATTAGCTCTTTATATATATCTATATCTAGGGGATTTCAAAATATTCGTAAAATCGAGGAAATTGTTGCATTTAATTAAATTCGTTATTAATTAAGGTTATACTGAAACGAGTAGTAGGTATTCGATAGAGGTGGTGACTTCCGGTATTGTTTAGAAACGAATGTGTACCATAAACACACGTTCACGAATGTATTGTTAGCCCTGAAAAGGGCTGTTTTATGCTGTTATTATGTTGTTCTTTTCTTTTATAACATACCTATCGTGTGCACGACGACGTGCCTTGCGCTTTTTACTTGTGGCACACGTTGCGCACAACGCGAGCGATGGCTTAGGCAGCCATCACTCCTACGCGGTGATGAGCCGGTTTACTTTTTGGCTGCGGCAGTTTTCTTAGCGGCGGGCTTCGACGATTTGGTGGGTGTCGCTGCCGCCTTCTTGGGTTTAAGTGCCTTTGGTTTCTTAGTGGGTGGCTTCGCTGTCTTCTTCGCCTTGGGGGCTGATTTCGCTTTGGCCGGGACGGCGGAGGCGGCGGCTTTTTTAGAGGCCGGCTTCTTTTTGGCGGCGGCCGCTTTCTTGTTTTTCAGCGCCGATGACGCCTTAGAGGACTTGGACGGTGATCCCGATGCGGTAGCGGCGACTGCCTTTTTCGTCTTAGCGCCGGCTGCGGACGAGGTAGCCTTCTTAGCGCTTCCCTTCGATGCCGCCGCTGATTGCTTCTTGGCGCCAGCCGACTTCCCAGCGCCGGCGTTGGCGCTCGGTTTCTTGACCGACGAGGATTTCGATTCCAGCTTAAAAGATCCGGATGCGCCCTTGCCTTTGGTCTGAATGAGAGCACCCGATTCTACGGCGCTCTTCAAATATTTCCTAATGAACGGAGCTAACTTCTCGGCGTCGACCTTATAATGAGCGGCGATATATTTTTTGATGGCCTGTAGCGATGAACCGCTACGTTCTTTCATCTCCTTAATGGCGTTGTTCACCATCTCCGATGTTTTGGGATGAGTGGGTTTCGCTTTGGGTTTCTTAGCGCCGCCGGCGGCGGCGGCGGCGGCACCACCCGATTGTCTTGCCGTCTTCTTACCACCAGTAGCTGGAGCGGGTGCTTCTGTTGCAACAGCTGTGTCTGCCATTGTTGTTGTTTTAGATGTACGTACACGAGTGAGATAATAATGAAATTATAAGACCGAACGTAATAACGTTGAGGTGAGTTTCGACGTAGATGTCGCTACTATGCGTCGGTAGCCAATCGCCAAGGCACCTCGGAGGTTTACCGTAACGAGAGCCGTTCTGCCGCGAGACGATTTCTCTTATGAACGCTTCATACTTTTCACTAACACGGATCAGTTTAAATAACATCTTATAATACTTATATTACGATAAATAATGTCAAAACTACATTTTTATGTGCATATTGAAAGTGACTGACGTTTAAAATGTATTTTACGTAAAACGATCGTACGACTGAGAAGATACTGTGGTTTATTTTCTCGACTGTCTACCGTGCATACCTCGTGTTCAGTTTAAAATGTGTTTTTCTCCATAAAACACAACTTTTCGTGTTAAAACAATAGATAAAACAACGACGAGTATACCGAGCCTGAAACGTGTCAACATATTTTTGACATTGATACATGATATGGCCGCATTGAACGATTAAAAGTGAACCTTCGTAAAACACTTTAACGTTATGCTCGACTCGACCGACCGACGTGTCCGACCTGGAGGCTTGTCCGTATACTGTAGGTTAATTTAATAATGCAAAATATTTTATATGTCCACATTATATGACATTTTTAGCGTACTGTTGAATTATAGATCTTGGTATATTTAATTTATGTTAACTTTCCCACGTCCGACATAACAAATATTCTGAAACATTTCGAAGAGGATTACAGTGGATAGGTACAGAGGGAACTGCACGTATACACTACAATATAATTGGCAAACACTTGTTTACTTACTTGTACTTGTCCAATGGTCACTGGTGGTGGTGTTCTAGAATTTTTTAATGTTTTATTTATATATAATAAAACGAAACCAAATACCTACACAATATATCACGTAACGTTTGATATACACATAATTGTGTACATTTATTTGATTATACAATAAAATTGTATAGATGGATACACACCTTGGTATACGAATAGTATTAAAAAGTTGAAAAAGATAATAATACATCTAAATAATATATAAACATATATGTACCTACGTATGATTTAAAATAACATATTTGTTTCTGTTCCTCTTCAGTTCTACTCTACGAGCCTGCCTCAAAAACCCACTAAGTGCGACGAGACGAAGATTATGATGATGATAACGATGATCATGATAATAATCCGCAAGCGATATCTACGCTGGTATGCATGATTAACCTCTCGTTATTATAATAATGCAATAATAACTTCTGCAATGTAAATATGCACATATTACAAATTTTAACAAAATAGAAACTGACTTCGAGAACTGGACCAAATTGAAATGGGACCACACTGGAAGTGATAGCAAAAAGAAATATATACAGTCGAATTGAGAACCTCCTCTATTTAACCGACCGACCAAAAAAAAGAGGGTATCAATTTGACTGTAATTTTTTTTTTTTAATTTATGTGTTAGATTTTTAAATTATAATATTAAATAGTCGAATCGATTTTGTCGATTATGAGTAGGTACATTTAATTTCTGACTCTGGCAACACGCGAAAAAAAAGAAAAGAAAACAAAGGAATTTTCGGCGGAAATTCAAACAAATGGTTCGAGAACAATCATGAAGAGGCGAGTCAATAATTGGACGCGTCGGAGAAAAACTTGGAATTATAAAAGGTGGAATGGGCGGGTTCGAGTTCGAGGATTTGGTTCGGATCAGCATCGAATGCGGTAAATACTGCTCCATTCAATAATTGCGCGAGCTCCCCACTCCGAACGGCTTGTGTCGTCGGGTGAACGCTTAAATATCAAAAATCTTCGTAGTTGTCGTTCGTTGCGCACGTAACTAACGGCTCTCTTGTATTTACTCTTATCTCTCTGCAAGACTTAAATCGATCAAGATGTCCGGCCGCGGCAAAGGTGGAAAGGTCAAAGGCAAGGCAAAATCTCGTTCAAACCGTGCAGGACTGCAGTTCCCCGTCGGTCGCATACACAGACTGTTGCGTAATGGCAATTACGCCGAGCGCGTCGGTGCCGGCGCACCGGTGTATCTCGCCGCAGTTATGGAATACCTAGCCGCCGAGGTCCTCGAGTTGGCCGGCAACGCCGCCAGGGACAACAAAAAGACCAGGATTATACCCCGTCACCTTCAGTTGGCGATCCGCAACGACGAAGAGTTGAACAAACTGCTCTCCGGTGTGACAATCGCTCAGGGAGGTGTTCTACCTAACATTCAGGCCGTGTTGTTGCCCAAGAAAACCGAAAAGAAGGCCTAATCAGAACACAACACTGTCACAAACTGAGGACAACAACCAGAAAACAAAAGGCCCTTTTCAGGGCCACAATACATATCGCAGTCTTAATTGATGTAAGTTTTCCATAAAAAATAATGTAAAGACTGTTTCTGTTGTAACACGATAAGTCTAAGATATAATATAGAAAAAGTAACAATATAATAATAATAAAATTTACTGGGACAGAACAATCTTAACAGATAAAACTATTCACTACAACCTTCCAGATATAACACAGTTCACGACAAAATCACTAAAACTATTTACATCATAGACATAGCAATCCCGAACAGTCATAATCTTCAGTCCACTATTTCAGAAAAACTCAAAATATCAAGACCTAGCAATAGAACTCAAAACCCAATGGATAGTTAACACAGTACACATACTCGTAGTTCCAATAGTTAGTTATTTCATCAACAGGCATAGTATCTAAAACTCTCAATCAAAATCTTGAACTACTTCACATACCGTCACACTCTTTTAATCTGCTCCAAAAAGCCACCATACTCAATACCTGCCGCATTACCCGTAAATTTCTAACATAGCAGGTCAGACATAGTCATGGCTCTCAGACTTAGATCTGGACATATCCCACTAAACAGCTTTGCATATTTAATTGGTAAGGTTGGTTCCCCCAACTGCTCAGTTTGTAACAAAGTTGAAGATGTATCAACGGAAGAACAGAAATATTTATCTATATTTATGTTTTTTCATATATTTGTGATAGTGTCATTTTTACTTTAATTACTTTACTTTTCTGAAATAGTGGACTGAAGATTATGACTGTTCGGGATTGCTATGTCTATGATGTAAATAGTTTTAGTGATTTTGTCGTGAACTGTGTTATATCTGGAAGGCTCTGGAAGGAAAGACTTAGATCTGGACATATCCCACTAAACAGCTTTGCATATTTAATTGGTAAGGTTGGTTCTCCCAACTGCTCAATTTGTAACAAAGTTGAAGATGTATATCATATTTTGATGGAATGCATCCGAAACGATTTTTTTTTTTTTTTTTAAACACTTCGTGGATCACACAAAGTGTTGTGCCGCGTGGGATTTGAACCCAAGACACATGGCGCAGTAGCAAGCGGCATGGCGACCGTTGAAACCACTCGGCCAACCGTGCAGTCAATATTATGTAATATTAACTTATAGAACTTGAATATTTGTCCTTTTGTGTTTAGAGTACTCCGCTCCTTGGCTCTTTGGGTGGTGCGTATCTTATTACTAGAGTATCTGTTGAATATCCATATTTGTGTTGCACAATGCATAACAGTACTAAATAACACGTCGCATATTTGTTTCTTCATTATGGACACTTATCTGTGACTAAATTACGATAGCCGCATCCGGAGGATCCAATACAAAGCAATATACTTAATATTTAAGTAAATTTAATTAGGTAATTACTTATTTTAGAAAATATTAACTACAGCTAATTGGTGGTGATTTCAATACAGGTTTTATGGATGTTTTGTACTTGGTATCGTATACTGTTTTTCCTAATATGAAATAACAATAATAATAATCATCATCATTAGGTAAATGCCAGTGAAAGGCCCACCCCTCCCATTGCTACTCGCTCGCGCTGTCTCATTCATCTTCAATAGTCTGTCTCGCTCGTTTAACTGGCGAAACGCCATGTGGAGCTCGTTTTACTTGTTCTGGGGTGTGTCGTCCTCGATTATATATATATACTCTGTCACTAATTCTGCGCGCAATAAGTACAAACCTCCCGACCTATCCCGGTTGGGTGGATACACACACCTACACACCCCCGGGTCCTCCCGCCCGGGGACTAGGATTCACGAACAGCCGTTGCAGTACCACCAACAAGATGGACCTGCAAGCCCTCCTGATGGACGCCCTTAAAGACGAGGAGATCTACGGACTCCTAAAAAAGAAGTTCGGAGAGCGAATCCTGCGCATCTCGGCCCACGAAAAGCCGACCCTTTCGTCTCCTCTATCTCCGTCTCCTCCACCTCCGCAAGAGATGGACATTCAACCGGAATCGGATGTCAGCACTGGAACACCCGAAGCGACCAATACCGACACCGAGACGGGCGTCACCGATGCGACCAATACGGACGCAACCAATTCGGACACTGAGACTGGAGACTCCGATACCGACTCGGACTACACGATCGTTTCTAGGAAACGATCTAGAAAAACCAAGGGAGGCCCCAACAAGGCTCCCAAACCCAATGAGGTTAGGCCGACCGCCAAACCGATGTCGGCTACCTTACAGCGGCCTACCAACCCACCAAAAACCAAACCGTCCCCCTCTGGAAACACCCTCCCTTCAACAGACCGCAAGCAAACTCCCCCCCCTCCCCTGTTTATTCAGGATAAATCAAAGTGGACTGTGGTCTCCACATGGTGCAACGAGCGCCGCATCGTGTACCACAACGCCCGCAGTACCCAACAGGGTATCAAAGTTTCTGTGGCCACGCCAGGTGACCACAGAGCCCTGACAAGGCTTCTCAAGGAAAGAGAAGTCTCCTTCCATACTTATACTCTCCCTGAGGACAGGCAGCTACGCGTAGTAATACGTAACGTCCCCAGAGAACTCTCCACCAACGAGATAAAGCAGTGTTCGTATCGTTCATATATACGTATATTCAATCGAGTACGACACACTCCAGAACACGTAAAACGAGCTCTACAATGCCGTCTCGACAATAAAACGAGTGAGACAGACTCACGTAGATGAATGAGACAGCGCGAGCGAGTAGCAATGGGAGGGGTGGGCACACTTCTTCACTGGTATTTAGTTGATGATGATTATTATTATTATATTTTTTTTTATTTATATATATTAGAAAAAAAAAAAAAAAGTATACAACAACAAAGATAAAACACCCATAAAACTCATTCATTCATAAAATTTATTAGCACTTCAGGAACTAATAGGCGCAGGGTATTTAGTTTGTTATTCTACTGAAAACTTCACTGGTATTTAGTTTGTTATTCTACTGAAAAGTGAAGTAAAGTAATGCCCGTCCTACGGCAGCTACGAGCTCGTGAGCCTCTTTTAAAAACAATCTTATGCTCCGTCCTTAGAGTCGTGTGACAACTACTTGACAGTTTATGAGAAATATTGTAAAAAACCATTTATATAATATTAACTTATAGAACTTGAATATTTGTCCTTTTATGTTTAGAGTGCTCCGGTCCTTGGCTCAGCAGGGTGGTTTGTATCTTATTACTAGAGTATCTGTTGAATATCCAATCCGTGTTTTAGATGCATAATGCATAGCAGGTACTAACCGCGGTACACGTAGCATATTTGTTTAATTGTTATGTACAATTATTTGTGATTATGAATGAATAAAGGCAGTGCGGGAAAGGAGCAGTTAAAGGTACTCCTTACAATAATAATAATAATAATGTGATGTTTGAGACCAGCCAACTACATCGGATATATTATAGTCTCTGTTCCCTCTCTCTCTCATAATCCAATGGGACGGTTAACCGAAACGACCGGGATTTAATGGTACGAAAAGTCAATGTAACTGCGAATGCATTCATAAAGTTTCTCAAATCCCGTATTAAGGCGTAATAATAGAGAATAAATTCAAATGGACTGCTCATATTGATACAGTGTGTACGCTGTACTGTATCAACGCACCGTTTTGCCAAAAGTCTGTATACTGAAATATAAAATACCTTAAGGCGGAAGGTATTGTACTATATGGGCTTAGTAGTTATGGACGTACGTTTCAGTCACATTTGCATAAAATATATTCGTTACATCAACGTACCTAGGAAAGTTAAAAAAAAAACAATTAAAATTTTGTAAGATTTACAGTTCACGAGAGATATATTTCTGTTGCTATGGAGAAAAAAAAAAAAAAAACAAAAAAAGATACTTGTAATAGTTAACAACCATTCTGTATAGACTGATCTGACCCTCATAATACTAGGTAAATATATTATTGCCTCATCGAACGTAAACAACTGTACCGGTCAAACGCTACAAATATTTGTACGCCTACCTACCCTGCGCCTATTAGTTCCTGAAGTGCTAATAAATTTTATGAATGAATGAGTTTTATGGGTGTTTTATCTTTGTTGTTGTATACTTTTTTTTTTTTTTTCTAATATATATAAATAAAAAAAAATATAATAATAATAATCATCATCAACTAAATACCAGTGAAGAAGTGTGCCCACCCCTCCCATTGCTACTCGCTCGCGCTGTCTCATTCATCTACGTGAGTCTGTCTCACTCGTTTTATTGTCGAGACGGCATTGTAGAGCTCGTTTTACGTGTTCTGGAGTGTGTCGTACTCGATTGAATATACGTATATATGAACGATACGAACACTGCTCACCCCGATGCCCCCGTTAAACAGACCAAATCATCCTCCAGCTTTCGACGACATTGAAAAAACGGAATGCCTGGCGGACAGTTTGGAGCACCAATGCACGCCTAGCACGTTACACTACGAAACCAACCACATCGCGGCAATTGACGCAGAAGTTGAACGTAGAGCTTCACTCCCGTTATCGTCCCTGACAAACGAGCAAGACATTCCGGCAATCACCCCGGATGAGGTTAAAACGATCGTCAAGAGTCTACACGCCCGCAAAGCACCCGGCTCGGATGGTATCACAAACAGAGTCATCAAGTTATTTCCTGATAGGCTTTTGGTCCTTCTGATTTGCATATTTAACGCAGCGCTAACAAATAATATGTTTCCACAACAATGGAAAGAAGCCGTGGTCATTGGGATACCTAAGCCCGGCAAACCAAAATCCGAGCCGTCCAGTTATCGTCCGATAAGTCTGCTTAAAGGTTTAGGTAAGATTTATGAGCGCTTAATTTGCAATAGGCTGAAAGCATACGCCGATGAACACCACCTCATCCCTCACGAGCAATTCGGGTTTCGATCCAAACACTCGTGTATCCAACAGGTCCACCGCATCGTTGAGCACGTCAGCGATCGGTTCCAACGCAACCTAACCACAGGAATCCTCTTCCTCGACGTAGCGAAGGCGTTCGACAAAGTATGGCACAACGGCTTACTTTACAAGCTATTCACTATGGGAGTGCCCCACAGACTTGTGCTCATCTTACGAGATTACTTGTCGAACCGTAGCTTTCGCTACCGCGTGGAAGGATCACTGTCCTCCCCCCACCCCATCCTCGCTGGTGTCCCGCAAGGATCAGTGCTATCCCCTCTCCTGTACACGCTGTACGTCAGCGACATCCCCAAACATCGGTCTGTGCAGACAGCACTTTTCGCAGACGACACAGCCGTCTATTACTCAGGTACTAGCACTTCAGCAATAGCTAAAAACCTCCAGACCACAGCCAACAAGCTAAGTACATGGTTCAAAAAATGGAGAATAGAAGTAAACCCCGAGAAGAGCCAAGCTGTGCTGTTTCGAAAGAGACGACGCAACCTGGCTCCCTCGATCCCTCAGATCAAAATGTTTGGTAAGCCTATCCCTTGGGCCAGGCAGGCCAAGTATCTAGGCATCACACTCGACGATCGCTTAACCTTCGGCCCCCACATCGAGACAGTCCGAAAGCGGTCTGCCTTCGTACTAGGTCAACTTCATAGCTTGGTGAACGCACGCTCCAAGCTATCGTTAAAAAACAAAGTCCTTTTATACACATCATGCGTACGACCGATCATGACGTACGGCAGCATCGTATTCGCACACGCTAGGAAACACGCGATCCATAGGCTTCAGACAATACAGAATAGGTTCATGCGCCGGGCTACGGGAGCACCGTGGTATGTGCGCAATGCCGAGCTTCACATCGACTTGCGACTGCCGACCATCAGGCAATTCATGAAACAGTGCTCCCTTAGCTATTTTGACTCTGCTCCGATACACCCCAACCCTCTAGTGGTTGCGGCTAGTAGGTACACACCAAGCACAATCTCTCATGTACGTAGGCCCAAGCACGTACTTAGGGACTCGGACGACGACATCACCATCGCTCAACGTAGAGCGTCCGCGGCACGCGCCAACACAAACAGCCCACGGTTTCGACCCCGCCGCCGGGGTCGAAATACGCGTCGCGCCATCCCATAGACACAGGGTCTTGATCACCCAAGTTAGTCAGTAACGCCCCAAGCCGAGGTCCGTACCCCGCAGGGGGTACCCTTGGGCGATGTTAATTAACGAACAACCGGTTGAGAGCCCTCAGCGCTCACCAAATAGCCCGCGTAAAGCTGTAGAGGCCACCTAAGGCCAACAGCTATAGTCCATACAAAAAAAAAAAAAAAAAAAAAATACGAACACTGCGAGCGCTCACTTAGTGTCCGTACACCGGAATTCAACGGTCGGTTGTGTACATCCAACTTATCAATTCGTCTATATAGTGTATTATATATTGTATAATACATACACCATGCCGCCCAAAACAAGCGGTAAGGCCGCAAAGAAATCTGGCAAAGCCCAAAAGAATATCTCGAAGACCGACAAGAAAAAGAAGAAACACAAGAGGAAGGAGAGCTACGCTATCTACATCTACAAGGTGCTGAAACAGGTCCACCCTGACACCGGTATCTCCAGTAAGGCGATGTCTATCATGAACTCGTTCGTGAACGACATTTTCGAACGTATCGCCGCCGAAGCGTCGCGTCTCGCCCATTACAACAAGAGATCCACGATCACATCGAGGGAGGTGCAGACCTCCGTGAGGCTTCTGCTGCCAGGCGAGCTCGCTAAGCACGCTGTCAGCGAGGGCACCAAAGCCGTCACCAAGTACACAAGCTCCAAGTGAGGAAGATACTGCCACAGCCACCTACTCCACGACCACCACAAAATATTTCGTCACCATCACAATCGACGCCGCAGTGCGTTACACACAAACTTCGGTTTGTGTGCGTGCGTGCGTGAGAGTAATCTCCTCGAAAGCAAAGCAAAAGGCCCTTGTTAGGGCCACCAATTTTTTCATGTTATATAAATATGTACCTATATTACATTGTATTATATAATGTTTCTAAAAAACAAACGTCTACTAGTCGTATCTCGCATGTAGCTTGTCGAACAACAAACAATACTACGTACGTACCTACTGTACTTGGACACGTCAACAGATAGTGCAGTGCCTAATTTGCTAATGATGATGAGGATTTTTTGAATTTTGTGTGTATACATACTTACACAAGTCATTATAATTGAAACTAAATAGGACTATTAATTTGAGATCTAAGTATGTTATTAATTTATCAAATAATTACATAAGTACATCATCACTAATAGTATTTTCGCTGTCTGTCCGTCCCTATGTATGTATGCATGCTTAAATCTTTAAAACTACGCACCGGATTTTGAAGCGATTTTTTTTAATAGGTAGAGTAATTCAAGAGGAATGTTTATATGTATAATACATGCATAAAATTGTAGAGAAACATTGAAAAAAATTTAGAGGTTTCTGATGTGATATACATTGCAAACGCTGACTGCACCCTACGGGATAGACCTAAATAATGTACCATAGTATTGTACACCTTAAAATGGTCTACAAAAAAGTCCGCGATGGCATAATATAATATGTCTATTCATAATAACCATTTTTTATTCCTTTCTTTTTACGACAAATAATGGATTATTTACGAATTGATTTTAAGCAACACATCATTCATCCTTATCCAATTAAATACCTTAAATACATTGAGCATTTAATATAGATCAATATGGTCCCTTACAGTATCTAATTTAAAGGAATATATTCGAAGATATTACATATTTAAAATGCACGTGTCGTGTCGTCCCTGGGTGCATCTGATCTCAATCCACCCGTGCGTAACCGGGGCGGGTCGCTAGTATATATTTATTTATGAATAATCTATACGAAGAAATACGATTGCAGTGTCTGTTTATATTATTAATAAAATAACCGCTTTTTACTACATGCATATTATGTATGTATATACGGTACGTATACCAAAATGGCTTTTTATTTTTCAAATTTATGTCTCTCTTTGTTTCGGTTAAATCGATTTTGACGCAACTTGCACTGATAGGTTGCTGTGCTGATGATATAAAGAGTAACTTAGTTTACTATCTTTTTTTTTTTTTTTTTTTGACCAGCTTCACCCCTCAGCTGCTGGTCCAGCTAGTAATAAATTATAATCTAACAGTCGATCTAACTAGCCGATCAAGCTCTCTTTAGTCGAGGCTAGATGGCGTTGCGCGTTTCTACGATGTTTGAAATATTATTATGAACTTATTTTATTTTATTTAAATAAATAACTGCACAATAAAAAAAAAATATCACAGAACAGTCGCAGCAGCTAGCTAAGCTAAGTTAGTTAGTTAGCATAAACCGTGAGTGAGTTGAGTTTGAGCATTTAGAGGGACCGAAAACTGTGAAACCGCTCGCGTTGCAGGCTCACACAATGATATAAAAGCGGCGATCAAAACGACGACCATCACATTCCTACTCGTACTGTCGTAGCGTGAGGACGTCTCGGTCGCGTTACCTGACTTACTTGCTAGTTCGTTTGTTTCTCAACAACAACAATAACAATAGTGTACTACTACAATGGCTCGTACAAAGCAGACTGCTCGCAAATCTACCGGTGGCAAGGCCCCCAGGAAGCAGCTCGCCACCAAAGCTGCCCGCAAGAGTGCACCGGCCACCGGTGGTGTGAAGAAGCCGCATCGCTATAGGCCCGGCACGGTGGCTCTTCGTGAGATCCGTCGTTACCAGAAGAGTACCGAACTCCTGATCCGTAAGCTTCCTTTCCAACGTTTGGTTCGTGAGATTGCTCAAGATTTCAAGACCGATCTGCGCTTCCAGAGCTCTGCCGTCATGGCTCTACAGGAGGCTAGCGAGGCCTACTTGGTCGGTCTCTTCGAGGACACCAACCTTTGCGCGATTCACGCTAAACGAGTCACCATTATGCCAAAGGACATACAATTAGCCCGCAGAATCCGAGGCGAACGCGCTTAATAAAATACCACTGCAGCTGCAATAAATTAACAACAACAACATCATCACATACTCATACACAAGAACAAAAGTGTGTAGTATGTAACCGCGCGCCGTTTGCTTTGGTGTCTACAAAAGGCCCTTTTCAGGGCCACACACGTTTCATATATACACGTACATAATTATATGTTTCTAATGAATAGAGAAGTCTCATCTAACCGTCGATAAATTATTAATCTTATATGCCTACCTATAAAATTCTTGTGTCACAATGTTAGTTACGTTACTTAGGATTTTCATAAACTTTGTGAGCATTTTAGGTAGATCTGAGAATCGGCCGACGTCTATTTTTCATTACCCTAAATGTTACCCCTAATTTTTTTATTTTTTTTTTATTTTTTCATTTTTTTATTATACAGCATTAGAAAATACAATACATACAACCCTCTACGTTCGACCCCTATTTTTTTTTCCGCTAAAATATATATTCCTTTTTATGGCAAAGCAACGTTTGTCGGATCAGCTAGTAAAATATAACAAACAATGAATTGTTAATTTTTATGTAACTTAAACTACGAAGCTGGACTTATCTACACTGTCATTTCGGTGTTCTCTATGTTAAATGCTGCTGACCTCATCTCGCCCTTTCTGGGTGTTAGGATCTTTAAAGTGGCCAGTCTCGAGGCTCGAACCGTCGGTTGTCTCTCCGGAGAGGGGACCGGCGATGCGCCTTCATTCAAGATACTACCCTGACGGATCTTTTGGAGCAGGGCGTTTTAGCCACCTTCGGATACGTACGTGTTATCGAGTTATTAAGCGGACAATCCTCTAAGCGAAGTTCTCTCCCACCTACATAGCGGATACTGATCGGTGATTAAGTAAGTAGTTTTCGATCGAAAGCGTAACAAACAAACTTACATTTACATTTATATAAGTAGGGAGGATATACATATCGAGGCACCTACAATTATTAAACATATTATAATTAAAGTAAACAGACACTATTATTTATTAAGAAATGTGAAAAAATAAATAAGAAAATAATGGCTGTCCCGTTGTGGTTGTGTCCCTGTGTCGTGTGGTCCCATTTCAATTTGGTCCAGCTCTCGAAGTCAGTTTCTAATTTGTTAAAATTAGTGATAATTTGAAGTCGAAAAAGTTTTAGCTACCACCACTCGCGCCGTATCTATATAAAGAGGCGAGTACGCGGCCATCGGTGTTCAGTCGTCAGTCAGCGCTCGGCGTTAAACAACGTGTGCGCGTGCTCTATTGAAACTTCTTATTCTGTAACAACAACAAACCACTCAACTAAAAGATGACCGGCCGCGGCAAGGGAGGAAAGGGTCTGGGAAAAGGGGGAGCCAAGCGGCACAGGAAAGTACTTCGTGATAACATCCAAGGTATTACGAAGCCGGCTATCCGTCGTCTCGCTCGCAGAGGCGGTGTCAAACGTATTTCGGGTCTTATCTACGAAGAGACTCGCGGTGTTCTCAAGGTTTTCCTCGAGAACGTTATCCGTGACGCCGTCACCTACACCGAGCACGCCAAGAGGAAGACCGTCACCGCCATGGACGTTGTCTACGCTCTGAAACGTCAAGGTCGCACCCTTTACGGTTTCGGTGGTTAACAAGCTACGAGACCGGCGAGCGCGCTCCCTACTATCTACCACCACCAACACGGCTACTACTATCATACATCGACGCGCGTTACGCAATCGAGTCCCGATATATTATGAAACAAAAGGCCCTTTTCAGGGCCGCATATGGTTCGTATGCTGCTCACACTTATGTTACTACATGCTTTAGCATGTTTCTTTTGAACGACAAGTCGAGCTTTTAACTTAACTCACTCAATATTATCGCCTGAACAAAGTCCACAATTCATTTGAAGGACTTGGTGTGCGTTCTTATAACAAAATTCCTGTCGAAATCTTGAACTTATGTACTAATTAAAATAATGTATGTAATTATACGCAATGTATTTATTTATTTACAATCCTTAATATAATTTATTTAATTGTAAATATTGTAATTAATTCTCAACATCTTATTCTGCATTTATTACCTGACATTTGAATTTTGTTAAGTTAAGAAGATCTTTGTTTACATTGTTGGAGCGTAAACAATTAGTATTTATTATTTTATTACATTTTGAACGTTTTCTTTCTGGGATCAGATCAGTATGTATGCACACATTGCTTTTACTCCTTGATGTGTAAGTGATTGCAACCTTATATGCTATGGACTATTTTTTATTATTTTATTAGACAAAAAATTGATTTCCCTTCCCTAGCTTTAATATATTTTTAGACTGCTTTCTAGCCTTTGTGTTTTGGTTGCCTTAACTTAACTTAAGTACTGTTGTCAAAAAGAAACATACTTTGTATGAATTATTTGAAAAGATGGTGCACATGAGTTTCTCACCAGCTCTTCTCATGAATGCAATACCCATCGGAGCTGGTACTTGGATTGATTTCAATTTAAACCTTTGAGTTGAATCGAAATCAATCTAAGCTCCGGTAATTCAAATCATTTCAATGAATTTAGTATTAGTACCTTTTATCACTGAATTGATTACTTGAGTTTTATTTTATATTTTGATGTTCGTATTTTTTACGTGTTCAAGTTCCTTTTGGGGCCTATGGAAATAAATGATTTGACTTTGACTTTGACCGTGGGTTCGAGCCTCGAGGCTGGCCAACCATAATGACCGACTCATTGTGATGAGCCGCGTGCAAAGCCACTTCAAGGAGCCCAGCGGTCTATGAAGTCTCCCCCACGCCCCCTAACAAGGGTGAGATGAAATCAAGCACCAGTATAGGTAGATAATGATTATAAAATAATATTATTTTCATGGCAATAATAGTGGTGGAGTGTATACGTGCAGTTTCCTATGTACTCGTATGTTTCTACCGTAAATATCAATCTTCGAGATGTTTCAGGATTTAAGTTTAGATGTCGGACGTGTGAACGTAAATATAAATTTTAAGATATATATTTTTCAACAGTACGCTCAATAATATCATGTAGTGTAGATATATAAAATATTTAGTATTTTTATGTTAACCTAATATGTACGGATAAACTTCCAGGTCGGATTCGTCCGTCCAGTGAGCAACGTTAACGTGTTTTACGAAGGTTCACTTTTAATCGTTCAATACGGCAAACTTATGGATTAATATAAAAGATATGTTGATACGTATCAGGCTTGATATACTCTTCGTTGTTTTATCTATTGTTTTAATACGAAACGTTGTGTTTTATAGAGAAAAATACATTTTGAACTGAACACGAGGTATGCACGGTAGACAGTCGAGATAATAAACCACAGTACCGTCTCAGTCGTACGATCGTTTGACGTAAAATACATATTAAACGTTAGTCACTTTCATTATGTATATAAATATATAGTTTTGACATTATTTATCGTAAGATAAGTATTGTAAAATGTTATTTAAAGTGATTCGTGTTAGTGAAAAGTATGAAGTTTTCATACGAGAAATCGTCCCGCGACAGAACGGCTCTCGTTACGGTAAACCTCAGAGGTGCGTCAGTGATCGGCTACCGACGCTTCGCATCGCATAGTGGCGACATCTACGTCGAAACACACCTCAACGTGCTTACGTTCGTTCTTATCTCACTCGTACGTGTACAATAACTAAAACAACAACAACAATGGCAGACACAGCTGTTGCAACCGAAGCTCCCGCTCCAGCTACTGGTGCTAAAAAGACGTCAAGACAATCTGGTGGTGCCGGTGCCGCCGCCGGCGCTAAGAAACCCAAAGCGAAACCCACTCATCCCAAGACATCGGAAATGGTGAACAACGCCATTAAGGAGATGAAAGAACGTAGCGGATCATCGCTACAGGCCATCAAAAAATATATCGCCGCTCATTACAAGGTCGACGCCGAGAAGCTAGCTCCGTTCATTAGGAAATATTTGAAGAGCGCCGTAGAATCAGGTGCTCTCATTCAGACCAAAGGCAAGGGCGCATCCGGATCTTTCAAGCTGGAATCGAAATCCTCGTCGGCCAAAAAACCGAGCGCCAACACCGGCGCTGTCAAGTCCGCCGGCGGCAAGAAGGAATCTGCGGCGGCATCGAAGGGAGGCGCTAAGAAGACCACCTCGTCCGCTGTCGGCGCTAAGACAAAAAAGGCCGTCGCCTCTTCCGCATCGGGATCACCGTCCAAGTCCTCTAAGGCGTCATCGGCGCCGAAAGACAAGAAAGCGGCCGCAGCCAAAAAGAAACCGGCCGCTAAGAAACCCACCGCCCCGGCCAAAGCGAAAGCAGCCCCCAAGGCCAAGAAGACCGTGAAACCTCCCACTAAGAAACCAAAGGCACCTAAACCCAAGAAAGCCGCAGCGACACCCACCAAATCGTCGAAGCCCGCCGCCAAGAAAACGGCCGCATCCAAAAAGTAAACCGGCTCATCACTCGCTCGTTGTTCAACGTGTGTGTGCACAAGTAAAATTCGCGGGGCACGTCGTCGTGCTCACGATAGCGCGAACGCGACGCTCCTATTGAAAACGAACAACAACATAACTGCACAAAACAGCCCTTTTCAGGGCTAACAATACATTCGTGAACGTGTGTTTACTGCACACATTCGTTTCTAAATAACACGTAAAATCACCACCTATTGTATTATGTATCATTGTTATGTACCATCAACACACACACACACACACACACACACACACACACACACATCTGAACCAAACGGACATGGCACGAACACTAACTTTATATACGCTCACAATCTAATCTTGTATACATTACATAAAACCTAATTATGTGACATTTCAAATATTAATAACAAAACAATTCCTATTGTACATAATACAATATAATAGGTATTATAACATAATATATGTATACCACCTTAACTGGCATTCGAAAGCGCGGTAAAAAACGGTGCGGTGCGTCACCGTCCGACTGTCCGTATAATTGTAATAAATTATCACCAATATATTACATTCATATCGGTAATAATATTATAGGTATGTCATAGGGTAATATTATTATTTCCTTTATTACATTTAAATATACATATAAATTACATTTTTAAATATACATATAAAAATAAATACATTTAAATATATAAAAAATAGTAGACCACCGACTTCGGGTACAGGGACCAAGAAACCGGTGGCTAGGGCTCCAAAGACAGGAACCTCCTCACTATACGTGCCGTGTCAAGAAGGACTGCCTTCTGTCTGTATCAGACCCTTGATCCAGCCCTCTAACGTGAGCTTCTTAAGGTGTTGGTCGAGGCTCTTGGCTATCAATCCGTGCACAGATACGATTATCGGAACAATAATCACCGAATCCACATTCCACATATCGACAATCTCGTGAGATAAATCCAAATATTTTATTTGTTTTTCTTTTTCGACTTTCACGAGATTCTCGTCATGAGGAACGGCGATATCGACAATCATTATATTATTATTATTCTCTTTATTCCATTTGTATATACATATAAATTACATTTTTAAATATACAAATAAAACAAATACATTTAAAAATATAAAAAATAGTAGACCACCGACTTCGGGTACAGGGACCAAGAAACCGGTGGTTAGGGCTCCAAAGACAGGAACCTCCTCACTATACGTGCCGTGTCAAGAAGGACTGCCTTCTGTATCAGACCCTTGATCCAGCCCCCTAACGTGAGCCTCTTAAGGTGTTGGTCGAGGCTCTTGGCTATCAATCCGTGAGCTGATACGACTATCGGAACAATGATCACCGAATCCACATTCCACATATCGACAATCTCGTGAGATAAATCCAAATATTTTATTTGTTTTTCTTTTTCGACTTTCACGAGATTCTCGTCATGAGGAACGGCGATATCGACAATCATTGCGCGGCGCTCTAATCGATCTATCACCACAATATCAGGCTTATTGGCTACAATAGTCCTGTCTGTAATAATAGATCGATCCCAATATAACGTAGCACGACCATTCTCGAGAACTGGATCGGGCACATGCCTGTAGTATGGTACCTCTGAAATCACAAGATTGTATTTAAGGGCAAGTTGCTGATGTACGATCCTGGCTACTTGGTTGTGCCTATGCAAATACTCGCCGTTAGCAAGACGAGAACAACCAGAAATAATATGCCTGATAGATTCTCCAGGACGGTGACATGCCCGACAAATGTCGACCGTACCATCCCTCAGGATATACTTCCGATAGTTATTCGTCATGATAACTTCGTCCATAATCGCACAGACAAAACCTTCGGTTTCTCCGAAGAGATCACTATACCGTAGCCAGGACGTAGATGCTTTGAAATCTATATCAGGCCCATTTAAGGCCCGATAGAATCGACCATGGAGTACTTTGCCCTTCCATACTTCCCTGCGATCATTAGTACTAAGTACTACAGGCTTGCGCCAATTCTCTTTAGCCAGAGCGAGCGGAGTGAGTCCGGTATCCACTGTGACTACACTACGATGCACTCCCACATCAGTTTGTAGAAAATATTCTCTAAGATTGTATACCTCGCGATTGTGCAGGGTCTTGATATTTAGTAATCCACGACCCCCTAACCTTCGCGGGATATACAATCTCATAACCGATGAACGTGGGTGGTGCATTCGGAATGCAGTCAACAATGTACGGACTCTCCTATCAATCTATCTCTTATTATTATTATTATTATTATAAACTATCACTTGTTCTTCTTGTACACACATAATGTAGGCAGGCAGGCACATTCCTTTGAAATGTAAAACCACAACAATTATTATGTACACAATATCACCACCACCTTTTGATTTAGTGCTCAATTTAGGACTGTTGATGAAATATCGATATTTATTACTAATATTTTTTTTTTTTTTTTCGACTATATATCGATAGTTCGATATTAAAATGTAGATATCGAAGGTCGATTTTTGTTAAAAAATAAAAAATTAAAAAAAATTACCTGTACCTGGGCCAGTTAGCATTCTTCGAAAAGAGGCAAAAACAGTATATGAAAGGAGATCTTAACCATTCCTTGAAACTCCGCTGACTCTTTCTTTGACATGTGTCTCCTGCCCATCCTTACATATGGCGCCCATACTTGGTCTTTGTGACAAAGGGTCAGAAGTCAAAGCTGAAGGTTTGCCAAAGAGCAATGAAACGCAACATGTTGGGTGTGAAGCGACAGGATCGTGTATTAGAAACAGAGCTGCGTTCCAAAACTAAAGTATCGCGGATGTGGGCAAGAAGACTTCCAGATTGAAATGGGATTGGGCCGGACACGTATGTCGGATGAATCCGGACCGGTGGGCCAAGGTCGTCGAACGCTGGGTGCCTCAGGGGGTCTGGACGCCGACGACGAGGCAGACCCCGTAAAAGGTGGCGCGACGATCTTGACGCATGTCCTAGAGACTGGCCGTAACTGGCTTTGAATAGACAAAAGTGGCTTGCTGCAGGCAAGGCCTTTGCCCAGCAGTGGGACACAAAAAAAAAAAAAAAGAACTACAAAATCGTTGTAAACTTAATCTACCGTATTTTATTTACACTATATTATGTTTTTTTTTTTTTTTTTTTTTTCATTATGCCTAGTTTACTTATTATCTTAAAACGAAATGTAATTTATGTACATAATTATATACCTCTGTGGTAAAAAATTACTCTAATCTTTGATATGGAGTATCTACTTTATTTATAATTGTTGTTTGTTGTCACTGTCAGCGTTCACAGCTTAGCATAGTTAACATCTTTATCTCCAGGTTCTATTCACGTCAGCATTGGCTGGTGCTAATGCAATATCAGATCTATCAAAAGAAATAATTGCAAAACACAAAATAAGAGGAAACCACGTCCACCTACAGTAGGCGCTTCTTCACGTGGAGAAAAAGAAATAACTAATCATTATGGGATTAACACGAAGATATGCTCTTTAAAAACATGGTCAATGCCAATGAAATTTATGGCAGAAGTTTTGTTACAATACCTGCTGAATTAATGCAATATTTAGATCAGCCAAATATTTCAAGGTCATCAAATTCCCTGAAATTTTGGATTGATAGTAGGCATTTTACTCCCGTGCTATCAGAAATAGCTGTTAAATATTTAATTTCTTCTTCTACATCTGTAGCATCTGAACGAGTTACTTCTACAATCAATCTTTTAGTGCTCAATCAATACTCGTAGTTAGTAGCCAAACAGCTTAACATATAAAACAAAGAGTATAATATAGTGTAAAGCCCATATATCGAAAATATGATAATTTAAAAATAATCAACACTCCTAGTGCTCATTGCGCGAGTGAATACTTTTCTTATAATAAGTGGCGCCAAAAAATTTAATACCGACGCGCATGCGTACATTCGAAAATTGCGCGAGCTCCCCATTCCTAACGGCTTTTGTGTCGTCGGGCGAGCGCTTATAAACGGAGCCAGTGAACCCGAATACAACTCACTCTATCCGTTGCCGTCGTTCATAGCGCACGTAGCAAACGGCCCTCTCGTATTTTCATCTCTCTCTACAACACACATATATCAATCAAGATGTCTGGCCGCGGTAAAGGTGGTAAGGTCAAGGGCAAGGCAAAATCACGTTCAAACCGTGCAGGACTACAGTTTCCCGTCGGTCGTATACACCGACTGTTGCGTAATGGCAATTACGCCGAGCGCGTCGGTGCCGGCGCACCGGTGTATCTCGCCGCAGTAATGGAATACCTAGCCGCAGAGGTCCTCGAGTTGGCCGGCAACGCCGCCAGGGACAACAAGAAGACCAGAATCATTCCCCGTCACCTTCAGTTGGCGATACGCAACGACGAAGAGTTAAACAAACTGCTCTCCGGTGTTACAATCGCTCAGGGAGGTGTTCTACCTAACATTCAGGCCGTCTTGTTGCCCAAGAAAACCGAAAAGAAGGCCTAATCAGAACACACAATGGCCACAAATTGAGGACAACACCCCGAAACCAAAAAGGCCCTTTTCAGGGCCACCATACATATCGCAGTCTTAATTGATGTTACATTATACTTCGTAAAGACTGTTTCTGTTGTGACACGATAAGTCGAAAATAATAAACCTATTCATATACATATAATGCATGTTAATTAATAATAAGTAAGAAAAATGGTAAATTTTCAGATAATGGGTAATTATCTAATCTCTATCATTGTCTCCATACGTGTGCCCTACTGGAGAGCAAAAAAAAAAACAAAAAAACAGTTTGTCCTCTTGGAATACATGCATGTGTCATGCACGATAAATATGACCAATTCCCTTATTCCAATTTTGTATTTTGAAGTTAAAAGAAGAAAAATATTTATCTATAGTAATTGCAATTTCATATATTTGTGATGATGAGTGTCAGCTATGCTTTAGTTTTTTTTTTTATATTTTTTTCTGGTAATGTCATTTTGCACGTACATGTACATTGACTTTTATAGTATACTATGGATGTAACAATGTTGGGTGTACCCCACATAAGTTACAACCATAGTACAAGTCAGTAACGTCAGGTATTCAACAATTCAATGAAAAACGTTGTCATGATACAGCCTTGCATTAAGTACCTATATGCTTTAGCAGACCTTTTGAATACAATCATTATTTACAACGTTAATTAAGTTATTTTTATTACACTTGTTACCCTATCCTAGGTGGGGCTATGGGCTCGTGTGACTCTTTTAAAAATAATCTTATGCTCCGCTTCTTGAAGTCGTGTGACAACTAGGTACTTGACATTTTATGAGGTTTATTGTAATAAATCATTTATATGATATTAACTTATAGAACTTGAATATTTGTCCTTTTATGTTTAGAGTACAGCGGAATGGTTTGTATCTTATTACCAGAGTATCTGTTAAATATCTTTTGGCCCGACCCGGGTTTCAAACCCGAGACCTCTTGATTGGCAGTCGCATACGTCAACCGCTAGACCAATGAGTCAGTTAAATGATAATAATAATAATCATCAACTAAATGCTAGTGAAAATATGCTAATGATACATGTCACATTTCGGCTGATCGTGATAATTCTATTGGTATAGATAGATGAGCCGACTACAAACAGTTTTTTCTAATATAAATAAATTAAAAATAATGCCAGTGAAAAGCCCACCCCTCCCATTGCCACTCGCTCACGCTGTCTCATTCGTCTCCGTCAGTCTGTCTCACTCGTTTTATTGTCGAGACGGCATTGTAGAGCTCGTTTAACGTGTTCGGGAGTGTGTCGTACTCGATCGCTTATATATATATTAACGTCACAAACACTGCGCGCCTCACTCAGTGACGGTACTCCGGAATTGAACGGTCGATTTCGTACATCTAACTAATCAATTCGTCTATATAGTAAACTCTAAATATTACACCATGCCCCCCAAAACAAGTGGTAAGGCCGCCAAGAAATCTGGCAAAGCCCAAAAGAATATCTCGAAGACCGACAAGAAGAAGAAGAAACACAAGAGGAAGGAGAGCTACGCTATCTACATCTACAAGGTGCTGAAACAGGTCCACCCTGACACCGGTATCTCCAGTAAGGCGATGTCTATCATGAACTCGTTCGTGAACGACATTTTCGAACGTATCGCCGCCGAGGCGTCGCGTCTCGCCCATTACAACAAGAGATCCACGATCACATCGAGGGAGGTGCAGACCTCCGTGAGGCTTCTGCTGCCAGGCGAGCTCGCTAAGCACGCTGTCAGCGAGGGCACCAAAGCGGTCACCAAGTACACAAGCTCCAAGTAAAAGAAGTCGCGAAACATTCCGTCACCATCAAAACGGACGCCGCAGTGCGTTACACACGTACTTCGGAAAGCAAAGCAAAAGGCCCTTTTCAGGGCCACCAATTTAATCATGTTATATAAATATGTACCATTACATTATATATAATGTTTCTAAGAAATAAACGGAAAGTCGCCTCAATTTTCAAAGTTGCACAGCATATTATATCTGCATATATACAACTTTGTTCAAAACGCATTATATTATAGGTTATCGGAGTTACTCGAATCTTCGAAGAACATCGAGCTAGATGCTGGAGAGCGCTCTTCGAATCTGAGAAAATAAAATACTTGCCGCCATTGAATGATTCAATAAAATATGCTAAGGTATCACTTATTGCAATAAGTTCAGCATACATTATGTTCATATTACAGCTTACATTGAGTTTCATAAAAGTGTCGGTTTGTGGATCGAAAAACGTCGTTCCAACTCTACTCTACCTTCCTTCGACCCGTCAGTGAAAATTTTATAACATGCGTCATAATGCCGATTAATGTATTGACTACAAACTTCTCTTGGTTTAGTCGATGTGTAAAATCGTTTTGCAGTATGATCATCTTCAATTTTGTCGTTTATATTTTTTGAAAGATCGACATTGCTGACCCAAGTGTTCATAGAAAACATTTCTAATTGTGGACTAAAATGTACCGGTAAAATTTTAAGATAGGTACTCATTTATAGAAACCAATAGAGCTACTTTTCTCTGCCTCCAATACGTATTATTTTTAAAATTTTGTAACTCCTCTAATAAAGTTATAACGTTATTTTTCGTTAAAGATTTCGATGTAAGCCAATATTTTCCAACCAAGTAATATCTACGTATGTGTAAAGGTTGTAAACAGAGTTCATTTTCTATAATGTGTGTAGAGCACTACGCTCTTAATAAATCCTCCTATTAATCTCAAAATTATATCTGTATGACAATATGTACACTCCATTTCAATCCACTAAGTACATACTTTAAAAATGTTGTTTAAAACCATATACATATGTATATATTGTCCTGTCTTTCTGTTTGTTCCGGCTGAATCGATTTTGACGGGACTTTCACCGATATGTAGCCGATGATATAAGGAGTATCTTTGTTTACTTTTCTATTTATTTTGTTAGCATATTATATCTACTACTAGGCTTATTATCATCGGTCTGCTTTTGTTTAACCCGCGGTACGACAATAACCGCGGGATTCGGCTAGTAATAAAAAATCTAAAAGTTGATCTAACTAGCCGATCAAGCTCTCTTTAGTTAGTTAGTCAGAGGCTAGATGGCGTTGTGTGTTTCCACAATGTCTAAAATATTATTGTGAACTTATTTTATTTAAGTACATAAATAAATAACCGCACAATAAAAAATAAAGTCACAGCGAGCACAAACCGTGAGTGAGCTGAGTTTCAGTTTGTAGCGGGACCGAAAGCTGTGAACCCGCTCGCGTTGCACGCTCACGCTATCATATAAAAGCGGCGATTATAACGTCGTCAGTCGCATTTCCTCTCGTACCTTCGTATCGTGAGGACGTCTCGGTCGCATTATCTGACATTCTTAGTGGTTCGTTTGTTTCCCAACAACAAACAGCAGTACAATGGCTCGTACAAAACAGACTGCTCGCAAATCTACCGGTGGCAAGGCCCCCAGGAAGCAGCTCGCCACCAAAGCTGCCCGCAAGAGCGCACCAGCCACCGGTGGTGTAAAGAAGCCGCATCGCTACAGGCCCGGCACGGTAGCTCTTCGTGAGATCCGTCGCTACCAGAAGAGTACCGAACTCCTGATCCGCAAGCTTCCTTTCCAGCGTTTGGTCCGTGAGATCGCTCAAGACTTCAAGACCGATCTGCGCTTCCAGAGCTCTGCGGTTATGGCTCTGCAGGAGGCTAGCGAGGCATATTTGGTCGGTCTCTTCGAGGACACCAACCTTTGCGCGATTCACGCCAAACGCGTCACCATCATGCCAAAGGACATACAATTGGCGCGCAGAATTCGAGGCGAACGCGCTTAATAATACCACTGCAGCTACCGCAACTAACATCATATCATCACATATTCACTAACACACACAAGAACAAAAGTGTATATGTAACCGCGCGCTCTTTGCTTTGGTGTCATTAAAAGGCCCTTTTCAGGGCCACACACGTTTCATATATTATGTATATTAAAATATGTTTGTAATGACCAGAAAAAAGTCACAGTAATAACCTCGATAAGAAATACTATAATATAATTTTTCATATATGTACGAAGCTGACGATCGAAGATACTATTAATATACTGCCTCGGTGGCGTAGTGGTAGCGTATGCGACTGCTAAGCAATAGGTCTCGGGTTCGATTCCCGGGTCGGACCAAATGTTTGTATGATCTGCAAATATTTGTTTCGGAGTTTGGATGTTTCCTATGTATAATATGTATGTATTTACAAAAAAAAAAGTATATAAGTATTTATATCAGTTGTCTAGTACCCATAACACAAGCTCTGCTTAGCTTGGGACTAGATGGCGTTGTGAGTTAGATGTCCAGAATATTTATATTTATATGGAACATATTATAGGTATTTATTAATACTGTTAGTTAGTGTGAATTTAACGCACACACATGGCTCTGCATTATAATTATTGTCCCTATTAATCTTATCTCCATCGCCACGTAATTAATAATAATAAGTCAAGTGTTTACATCTTAATGATGTAAACACGTACGTACGTACATATTAAGTAACTAAGTAGAGTGAGTAGACAGCACTGTATGCAGCAGAGGTACAATTACATCAATGAGAGTACAACAATGCGATGCGATGTAAATGAACCTGTATATAATATATATAATACACATAATATGTTTTAATTATAAATCAATTTATACATGTGTGCACACAAATTTATTATTATTAAATAATAATAATAATGAACAACCAAACAAAAAACCCCAAAGGACAGATTGCATGCATGCATTTGCAACCACCATACGAATAACCGACACTGAATAGAACGCGGTCGGTCGCGCAATATCTGTATAAAAGGGCGGGTATGAACGGCGATGTGTTCATTCGTCATTCAGTCGTCATCGTCAGCCAACGCTCGTCGCTCGCCGTTTAACGACGTGTGCGCGCGCCATTGAAACTTCTTATTCTGTTACTGCCACAACAGCCAACTATATTCCTGCAAGATGACCGGCCGCGGCAAGGGAGGAAAGGGTCTGGGAAAAGGAGGAGCCAAGCGGCACAGGAAAGTACTTCGTGATAACATCCAAGGTATCACGAAGCCGGCTATCCGTCGTCTCGCTCGCAGAGGCGGTGTCAAACGTATTTCGGGTCTTATTTATGAAGAGACTCGCGGTGTTCTCAAGGTGTTCCTCGAGAACGTTATCCGTGACGCCGTCACTTACACCGAGCACGCCAAGAGGAAGACCGTCACCGCCATGGACGTCGTCTACGCTCTGAAACGTCAAGGTCGCACCCTGTACGGTTTCGGTGGTTAATTAGAAGTTCCGAGATATGCGAGAGCGCCGCGCGCCCTACTCACCTACCCAAGAGTACGTCAACCACCCGCGTTACGCAATCAAATAAACAAAAGGCCCTTGTCAGGGCCACATATTATTCGTGTGCTCGCTTATGCTGTGTAGCATGTTTCTATTGAACTACAAGTCCTAGTTATGTTATTTTATTTATTATCCATATCCATATCCATAATATAATATGATGACTCTACAACTAGAATATACGTGATAATGGGTTTTCGACATGAGAAGAATTCGATCGAGATAGGTATGAAGAAGAAAAAAAAAAAGAAACCTTTCTAGACAACATACAAATTACGAACTTACAATGAAAGGTAATGTTATCGATGACATATACGAATCCTTGATGAAAATTTTGTCATCTTCTTGATTTTGAACCGATTTTATAATCCTCGATATGCTTACGTATTTTAATGTAAGTTTATAATGTAGCAGCATGTTCTCTTCTCTTAATCTGCTGGATCATCAGTATGATCATCGTCATTTTGATTATCATTATCGTCATCTCAATTCTGATTGCCTAAATCAATTATTTCAGCATCAGTTACCTAATGTACCTATATAGGTAGCTAACAATAATGAACAAATCCAAGTGAGAGAGAGAGATTCCTTTTTAATTTTATTGCTACGAATTCGGGGTAACCACTTATGGAGTTTGCGTTTTTTAATTCGAGCTTTTGAGATTTCACTATATACCTACATATGTATATATATGTTTACATAGTAAATATCCTACGTCTTATCTCATAACTTCCCACGTCGTTTGTATAGAGGTACGTACATAGTATGTACTCACATTGTAAAAGTTATTATAGCTCTATAATAATCATAAACAGGACGGACGAGAGTAAACTAAATAAACAGCCCAATAGGTAAATGGATACAACATGAAAATGTCATCAATTTCAATAAAAACAAAAAAAAAAAAATCGTTGTTGATGTAGAGTAGGAGCGATTGAATAATTGATACACGAACTTCCAACGTCCCTTGTATAGGGGTAATAATATAGGTACGTAGGTACATACTTGTATTGTAGAAGCTATTTTATTGCATTACAATAATAATAACGATATGTTATCATCATCAGCAGCATCATGATCATCATAATCTTCGTCTCGCCGCACTACTGAGTGTTAGGGTTGTTAAGGCAGGCTCGTAGAGTAGAATCGAAAAGTAACAGTTAGGAATTTGTGTTCGTTATTTTATATATAAATTAAATAATAATAAATACTAGAACACTAGTGAACATTAGGTAAGTACATGTAAGTATACAAGTATTGTGGCGTAGAGTATATTATGTGCAGTTCCCTCTGTACCTATCCACTGTAATCCTCAACGACATGTTTCAGAATATTTGTTATGTCGGACGTGTGAAAGTTAACATAAATTAAATATACCAAGATCAATCAATTCAACAGTACGCTAAGAAATGTCATATAATGTGGACATATAAAATAAATTGTATTTTTATATTACCATATACCATGATACACAACACGACAAGCCTTCCAGGTCCGACTCGTACGTCCTCGGTCGAGTCGAGTGAGTAACGTTTACGTGTTTTACGAAGGTTCACTTTTAATCGTTCAATGCGGCCATATAATGTATTAATGACAAAGATATGTTGACACGTTTCAGGCTCGGTATAGTCGTCGTTGTTTTATATATTGTTTTAACGCAAAACGTTGTATATTAAAGAGAAAAACACATTTTAAACTGAACACGAGGTATGCACGGTAGACAGTTGAGAAAATAAACCACAGTGTCTTCTCAGTCGTACGATTGTTTTACGTAAAATACATTTTAAACGTTAGTCACTTTCAATATGCACATAAAAATGTAATTTTGACATTATTTATCGTAATATAAGTATTATAAAATGTTATTTAAACTGATCCGTGTTAGTGAAAAGTATGAAGAGTTCATACGAGAAATCGTCTCGCGACAGAACGGCTCTCGTTACGGTAAACCTCCGTGGTACGTGGGCGATCGGCTACCGACGCATAGTGGCCACATCTACGTCGAAACTCACCTCAACGTTCGTACGTTCGGTCTTATAATTTCATTATTATCTCACTCGTACATACAACTTAAATAATAACAACAATGGCAGACACAGCTGTTGCAACCGAAGCACCCGCTCCAGCTACCGGTGGTAAGAAGACGGCAAGACAATCGGGTGGTGCCGCCGCCGGTGCTAAGAAACCCAAAGCAAAACCCACTCATCCCAAGACATCGGAGATGGTGAACAACGCCATTAAGGAGATGAAAGAACGTAGCGGTTCATCGCTACAGGCCATCAAAAAATATATCGCCGCTCATTATAAGGTCGACGCCGAGAAGTTAGCTCCGTTCATTAGGAAATATTTGAAGAGCGCCGTAGAATCGGGTGCTCTCATTCAGACCAAAGGCAAGGGTGCATCCGGATCTTTCAAGCTGGAATCGAAATCCTCATCGGCCAAGAAACCGAGCGTCAACGCCGGCGCAGGGAGGTTGGCCGGCGGCAAAAAGAAATCAGCAGCGGTGGCATCGAAGGCAGGCGCAAAGAAGGCCACCTCGTCCGCAGCTGGCGCTAAGACGAAAAAGGCCGTCACCGCATCCGCATCGGGATCACCGTCCAAGTCCTCTAAGGCGTCATCGGCGCCGAAAGACAAGAAAGCGGCCGCCGCCAAAAAGAAGCCGGCCTCTAAAAAAGCTGCCTCTTCCGCCATCCCGGCTAAAGCGAAAGCAACCCCCAAGGCGAAGAAGACCGCGAAACCACCCACTAAAAAACCAAAGGCACCTAAACCCAAGAAAGCCGCAGCGACACCCACCAAATCGTCGAAGCCCGCCTCCAGGAAAACTGCCGCAGCCAAAAAGTAAACCGGCTCATCACTGCGCGGTGTGTGAGTGATGGCCGCCTAAGCTATCGCTCGCGTTATCTGCAACTGGTGCACAACTAAAGAGCGCGAGCCACGTCGTTGCGCACACGATAGTTATGTTATAAAAGAACAGAACAACATAATAACAGCACAAAACAGCCCTTTTCAGGGCTAACAATACATTCGTGAACGTGTGTTTATGGCACACATTCGTTTCTAAATTATACCGAAAGTCACCACCTCCATCGAATACCTACTCGTTTCAGTATAACCTTTTAATTAATAATGAATTTAATTAATTTTTTTTTTTTTTTCATTTTTTTTTAAATAATGTAATTTTTGAGGTTTGTTGTTTACGAAGCCGATGCCTTGCGACGGTGTATTTTTTAACCGGCTTCAAAAAAGGACGTTCTCAATTTGACCGTATATATCGCATGCTTAATGGAACATTGACCCATTCATTAGTGGATAGGTCAAAAATGAGTTACGTACAGATACAGGCTTCTGTTAGCCACATCTACCATCTACCCTCTCAGGTATGTCAAAATTATGCATTAATGCCGCTCAGACGATATATCGGTCTCTTTCACGTTTGTGCAATTTCTCAACGTGTTTTCATCGAATAGTGACTCTTACCAGTTTGTGTCTGACACTTATGTGCTGAACATTACTACTGTGTTATCATACATCGACACAATAAATATTAAGTCAGTTTACTACATATTTTAATAATATATTAAGGCAGTTTATCATTGAACGTTATTATATCAACTGAAGCGAAGGTGATGAAAATTTCGAGTAACTTTAAGTAGATTTAAGAATTTAAGATTCAAGTAGATTTAAGTAGAAGTATCTGTTAGATATTGCATGTTTCATAAAGTGTTTACAAAAGATATTGATCTATCATTTTTTCGTCCCAGAAAAAATCAATGTAATTTAGGTGTGCAACACAAGAACTCGACCTCTGAACTCAAAGAATAGCGAAAAGAATCGTATGCCCAACCAAGAAAACTACAATGATCGTTGCAAAATAGACCATAAAAATATATTTCTTGTCTTTGACCTGTAAACTGTTCTGCAACCTCTTAGAGGAAAAGTCAAACAAAAAGTCAAGAAAATCAAAGTTAAATAGTTAAAATTTCATAATTACGATAAAAAAAAAAACAAATAAATAAGATACATTAAATTTGTTATTTTAATCTCCTACTTATGAAAGGTGCTGCAATAGAATTTTAGTGAATAAATTATTATTTGTATTTTATTATTGTTGTTGTTGTGTTGTTCAAGTCGATGTGAAGCTCAACATTGCGCACATACCACGGTGCTCCCGTAGCCCCGCGCATGAACCTATTCTGTTTTGTCTGAAGCCTATGGATCGTGTGTTTCGTAATGACTCTACATTTGTGATACAATCCGAGCTTCTAAGGGGGTGATGATATCGAAAATCAACGCGCTCGAGAGCGACTCCAGGGCTCTGTCTCTACTGTTCGTGCTGTGAAAGTTCCACAAGGTGTTTTTTGCGTTAAGATCACCAGCGATGATGACCGAATTACCGAGCCCGAATAGTGAAATGCCCTGAGGTCAACCTCGAGCGCGTGACTATTAGTGGCCGAGTTCGGTGATAGATACGCAGAGACGATTGTGATGGGTTGATGTCTTCTGAATGTTTGAGGAGCTTGGGGAAGGGGGGGAGGGTATGGTTCTTAACTCTGGGAGGCTTGGGTCCTTGAGAGGGCGGTATAATAGTGTGAGCCTGCAACGCGAGCGGGTGCACAGCTTTCAGTCCCGCTACAAACTGAAACTCAACTCACTCACGGTTTATGCTAACTTAGCTCGCTGCGACTGTTCTGTGATTTTTTTTTTATATTTTTTTTGTGCTTAAATAAAATAAATTCGTAATAATATTTTAGACATTGTGGAAACACACAACGCCCTCTAGCCTCTAACTAAAGAGAGCTACGCTTAATTGTAGCTACTATACTTACCGCTGTTATTTTATATTGACCCTGTGAGCACTCCTGCGTCCCGTGGGACAATTTAAACCTGTAAAACATTTTTTTTCTTTTTTTGTACTTAGAATTTTTTAAATCTGAATTTCGTAAATTTTTAGAGGTTTTTGTAGAATTACTCGTCAACCCCTCATCCCAAAGTCCCCTTTCTTACAGATTTAGACGGCTCTCATCTAGACCCGTCTAATAACACCTCCTTTTTTGAATTCCGGCAAATAACAACATACATTTTTGACATTTAGATTTAATTTTTCTAAATTTTTGACAATTTTTAAGGTTTTAGTCGAATATTTCGTCAACCCTTATTTTGGTAGTAACTTATTATACATAACTAGTTAGATCTCATCTAGATCTACCTAATATTATACATTTTACATAAGTCCGGTAAATAGAAGTTCCAAATTTTTCACATTTTAACTTAAATTTTGGTATTTTTTGAGGTTTTTGTCGAATAACTCGACAACCCTTAGTCCTAAAATTATAATTTTTGCATTTTTGGAAAGGTCTCACCGAGACCCGTCGAACGACACCCCATTTGTCTAAATCGGACAAGTGAACTGTCAAAAAATCAAAAAAGTCTCGTCAAAATCGATTATAAAGATTAGCCGGAACAAACAGAAAGACATACTAAAATTTAAAAAAATGGTGTAGTACCGTACCGCGGTTTTTTTAATATTACAGACATTCCAATTTTATTTATTCGTTTAGTTCACTCATACATATATAATTATTTAGAACGGACAAAAACGTTTATTCCGACATACACAGGACAATAATATATATGTATGGTTTTGAACAGAGTTAAGGTGTATATATGCAGATATAATATTATGCTGTGCAATTTTGAAAATTGAGGGACCGAGCTCGGTGGCGACTTTCGTTTGTTTTTTAGAAACATTATATATAATGTAACAGGTACATATTTTTATAACATGAAAAAATTGGTGGCCCTGAAAAGGGCCTTTTGCTTCACTTTCCGAAGTGTGTGTGTGTGTGTGTAACGCACTGCGGCGTCCGTTGTGATGGTGACGGAATGTTTGGTGGCTTCCTTACTTGGAGCTTGTGTACTTGGTGACGGCTTTGGTGCCCTCGCTGACAGCGTGCTTTGCAAGCTCGCCTGGCAGCAGAAGCCTCACGGAGGTCTGCACCTCCCTCGATGTGATCGTGGATCTCTTGTTGTAATGGGCGAGACGCGACGCCTCGGCGGCGATACGTTCGAAAATGTCGTTCACGAACGAGTTCATGATAGACATCGCCTTACTGGAGATACCGGTGTCAGGGTGGACCTGTTTCAGCACCTTGTAGATGTAGATAGCGTAGCTCTCCTTCCTCTTGTGTTTCTTCTTCTTCTTGTCGGTCTTAGAGATATTCTTTTGGGCTTTGCCAGATTTCTTGGCGGCCTTACCGCTTGTTTTGGGGGGCATGGTGTATTATTTAGTATAGACGAATTGATTTGTTAGATGTACGAAATCGACCGTTCAATTCCGGAGTACCGACACTAACTGAGGCGCGCAGAATTAGTGACAGAGTATATATATATAATCGAGGACGACACACCCCAGAACAAGTAAAACGAGCTCCACATGGCGTTTCGCCAGTTAAACGAGCGAGACAGACTATTGAAGATGAATGAGACAGCGCGAGCGAGTAGCAATGGGAGGGATGGGCCTTTCACTGGCATTTACCTAATGATGATGATTATTATTATTGTTATTTCATATTAGGAAAAACAGTATACGATACCAAGTACAAAACATCCATAAAACCTGTATTGAAATCACCACCAATTAGCTGTAGTTAATATTTTCTAAAATAAGTAATTACCTAATTAAATTTACTTAAATATTAAGTATATTGCTTTGTATTGGATCCTCCGGATGCGGCTATCGTAATTTAGTCATAGATAAGTGTCCATAATGAAGAAACAAATATGCGACGTGTTATTTAGTACTGTTATGCATTGTGCAACACAAATATGGATATTCAACAGATACTCTAGTAATAAGATACGCACCACCCAAAGAGCCAAGGAGCGGAGTACTCTAAACACAAAAGGACAAATATTCAAGTTCTATAAGTTAATATTACATAATATTGACTGCACGGTTGGCCGAGTGGTTTCAACGGTCGCCATGCCGCTTGCTACTGCGCCATGTGTCTTGGGTTCAAATCCCACGCGCCACAACACTTTGTGTGATCCACGAAGTGTTTAAAAAAAAAAAAAAAAATCGTTTCGGATGCATTCCATCAAAATATGATATACATCTTCAACTTTGTTACAAATTGAGCAGTTGGGAGAACCAACCTTACCAATTAAATATGCAAAGCTGTTTAGTGGGATATGTCCAGATCTAAGTCTGAGAGCGATGACTATGTCTGACCTGCTCATATTAGCTTGATCGATCCATACATGTTTCATAACAGTAGGCTGAATGGTTCGGTACCCAAATACCTTTAGTCAGCGATCTTTTATCAAAGTATTCTGACCATAGTTGGTAACACCGATCTTTAACTACATACAATAAATCAGAATAATATGGCACGCATGCAAAATTTAAACCATCAACAAGAGATTCTTTAGCTAGTCTAGATTAAATAAAGCTTGATTATTATTAATTTTCCTACATTACATTAATAGGCTATTATTTTCGACTCATCGTGTCACAACAGAAACAGTCTTAACAATGTATATAATTAGGACTGCGATATGTATGGTGGCCCTGAAAAGGGCCTTTGTGTTGAAGGGTTTTTGTCTTCAGTTGGTGACCTTTGTTTTAAATTAATCCATTAGGGTCTTTCATATAATATTACTTGCTGATCAAGCCTTCTTTTCGGTTTTCTTGGGCAATAAGACGGCCTGAATGTTGGGTAGAACACCTCCCTGAGCGATTGTAACACCGGAGAGCAGTTTGTTTAACTCTTCATCGTTGCGTATCGCCAACTGAAGATGACGGGGTATGATTCTTGTCTTCTTGTTGTCTCTGGCCGCGTTGCCGGCCAACTCGAGGACCTCAGCTGCTAGGTATTCCATAACTGCGGCGAGATACACCGGCGCGCCGGCACCGACGCGCTCGGCGTAATTACCATTACGCAAAAGTCTGTGTATACGACCGACAGGAAACTGTAGTCCTGCACGGTTTGAACGCGATTTTGCCTTGCCTTTGACCTTTCCACCTTTGCCGCGGCCGGACATCTTGATTGATTGGTGTCTTGTAGAGATATACGTGAATATGAGAGAGCCGTTAGTTGCGTGCTCAAGGAGCGACAACTACGCATATACTGAGTTGCGGCAAACTCTTGATTTCTTCTCGCCCTTGTTGGGGGCGGGGAGACTTCGTGGAGCGCTGGGCTCCTTGAAGTGGCTTTCCACGCGGCTCATCACTATGAGCCGGTCATTATGGTTGACCAGCCTCGAGGCTCGAACCACCGGTCATCCCTCCGAAGAGGGGACCGGTGATGCGCCTGCGAGAGGCTGGCGGTTCACTGTCAGAGTCCGAAGGGGTCGCGGTCGCCCCGCTCGAGGGAGCCGTAATGAGCTCCCGAGCGGGGCGTTTCAGCCGCCTTCGGATTTGTAGTGTCGTGTCCGGGTGGGGCATGGGCGCTATGCCTGATAGGTGGGGGAATGTTGAGCAGTCTGCTCTATCAAACATTCCCGTGGCCAGTCTTCTTATGAAGGCATCTATCGGTTCCCACTTGAGGTCCCGATAGATGGTGGAATTCCTCAGGTACCTGGGCGCGTCGACCGTCATGCGTAGGCACCGGTTTTCGGTGGCTTGGAGTCGCTTGCGTGCTGCTCCTGCTGTTAGGTTATACCAGGCCGGCCCCGAGAAGGTGAGGCGCGACCTGATATAGGTTTTATAAATCCCGAGTTTCGCTCGGGTGGGCAGTTTGGAGGACAGCAGGGGACGCAGCTTTGATCGCGCCAGCTGTGCTTTGGTGATGACGGTCTCGACGTGTGACGCCATGGACAAAGTTCTATCGATCGTTAATCCCAGGTACCTGACGGTTGGTGACCACGGGATTTCTTCGCCCATGAGGTGGAGTTTTGGGGGCAGGTGTGAATTGCCGGTAAGGAGGGCCTGCGTCTTGCCCACGTTACATTTGAGCCTCCACTTCTTGAGCCAGCCCGGAAGAGCTTCAAGAGTGGGGCTCAGTTTCCGTGCAGCATGGTTGGCGTTTATGGAACTCGCCATGTACGCAGCGTCATCAGCGAATAGTGCCAACTTGACGTCTCCAACTACCGGGATGTCGTCCGTGTAGTGGGCGTACAGTGTTGGCGATAGGCAGCTCCCTTGGGGAACTCCGGCCCGGATGGTCTTCTGCTCGGATGTGGCGTCCTCGACAGCCACGCGGAAGGTCCTGTTGTTTAGGAACGATGCAATGACCCTGATGATACCGGGTGGTAGCGTGGTCGTCGACAGTTTGTGGATGAGCCCGTCATGCCACACTCTGTCGAAGGCCTTCTCCATATCCAGCATCAGGGTCACCGTGTGACCGCCTTTGTTGAGCCACGTAGCCATCTCGTCGAGGACGCGGGTCAGCTGGAGTGTGGTGGAATGTTCTTTGCGGAACCCGAATTGTTCCGGTCTTGGGTGTATGTGGCGGTGCATTCGGGTCAGCAGTAGCCGCTCGAACACCTTGGAGATTGTGGCGAGCAGAGTTATTGGGCGGTAGTTCTCTGGTCTCCTGGGATCCTTGCCGGGCTTCGGGAGCACTATGACCCGGCCGCGCTTCCAGGTGGTCGGGAAGTGACCGGATCTCAGGATTCCGTTGAACAGCTGCGTAGCAGCTACCAGGGCCATCACGGGCAGTCGGTGCAGTGCGGAATTGGGGATGCCATCCTCCCCGGACGCCTTACGGGGGTTTGTAGCCCTCATCGCTGTGGCGACTTCTTTCGAGGTGAAGAGCAGCTCACTCTCAGGCTGGGTGTTGGGGGTTTCGAGGTAGCTTCCGACGGCTACCTCTATCTCCTGCGTGAAAATCGGGTCGGAGAGCTCATGAGGAGTGAACTGCTCCTCCAGGCTGTGTGCTATTATGTCGGCACGATCTTTGGCCCTGAAGCGGGGGCTGCCATCCTGACCAAGCAAAGGTCGCGTGGGGTTGGGTTCTGCAGAAAGATTTCTGCAGAGACGGTGGATAGAAGGTAGTTCTCCCTCTATATGAAGGAGAAAGTCCTCCCACGCGTTGCCCCTGTGTTCCCACAAGGCAGACTTGACCTTGTTGGTCAGGTTGTTGTAAATATTTTTGTGGCAAGGATGCCGAGTCCTTTGCCACCGCTTCTTGGCTGCCCGGTTCTCAGCCAGCAGTTTCTGCAAGCTGGCAGGCAGTGGACTGTGCCTCTCGGTGGGAGGCATGGTGCACGAGGCAGACCGAAGCGCGGTTTGGATGGCATCGGTCAATCCCTCGGCGGCTGCATCGACCTCCCGCGGAGTCCTCACCAGAGCGGGGCGTCTGTATTCTGACAGCTCCTGGTGATACTTCCTCCAGTCCGTTCGGATGCGAGGTTTGGGCGGGCTGACCACTGTCGCGTGTTCCCGGAACACCAGTAACACCGGTCTATGGTCCGATGGTAGGTCCTCGAGGACCTCTTGAGATGGGGGGTTTCTTAGCCCCTTAGAGACGACGATGTCCAGGACGTTGTCTCGACTAGAGTCGATCGGGTCTATTCGGGTTGGTTCCCGTGGACCGGAGACTTCATAGTCGAACGCCTGGGCATCCTGTAGGATCAGCCTGCCAGCTGCATTCGGCGTGGAACAGTGCCAGGCCGGGTGCTTGGCGTTCAAGTCCCCTGCGACAATGGTTGGAATTGTGGGGTGTAGAAGACCCCGGAGTTCGCCCACCCGGAAATGTGGACGAGGAGCTCGATAGGCCCCATAAAGGCGCATCTCCCCCCCGCCGATACGGATGTCGACACCAAGCGCGTACATGGTGTCGAGATCCCCCGGCTGGACGGGCTGATGCACCACCGTCCTCCTCACCAGTACAGCGAGTCCACGGTATGCCTGTCCGCTCGGCGATGTCTCGTCTTTGCGATAGACAAAGTATCCCGAGATCTTAAGTGGGATACTGTCCTTGAGACACGTCTCGCTTATTAGCATAACGTCGACCCGCTGCTCTCGGAGAAAGAGGCGCAAGAGTCCTATCTTGCCCCTCAGAGACTCCACATTCCAATGGACAACCCTAAGTGGCTTATCCATTGGAAGGAAGTTTCGCCAGCAATCCCGTGGTGTTTATCTCACCGTCCTTCACACGCTGCGCGAACAGCATGAGAAGGGCAGCGAGCTGCTCCCTCTCGGGGTCCTCCGACACCTTACTGGCTGGAGGTTGGGGCTGTTGCATATGCTCAGCCTTCCTTCTTCTGCGCTTCCTGCGAGGTCCGGTTGGGGCTGCGCTGGGTAAATTCGCCTTTGCCATGAGGGTGGCCGGGGCGGAGTCGCCAACAGTGTTGGGCTGGGCGATTAGCTTCGGCGGGCCAGTCCTCGGGGCCAGACCGGCCTTCCTGTTTCGCGCCTCACGTTTGAAGACGGGGCACGAAACACTGTTTGCTGGGTGGGGACCCTTGCAATTGGCGCAAGTTGCCGGCTGATCCTTGGATCGTGCGCATTTGTGCGCCGGGTGTTCGTCCCCGCAGCGAACGCAGGCGAGAGGACGGTGGCAGTTGAGGGAACTATGGCGGAAGCCTTGACAGCGGTGACACTGCGAAGGCCCCTTCGTCCCCCTCCATGCCTCGATAACCACGCCCGGCATCATCAGGACCTCGTCGATGCCGTAGGCTTTGGTGGCGGCTGGGGTTTTTTCCACCTCCGCGAAAAAGATGCAGCCGGGCCTTCCAGTCCGGGCCCGGATGTGTTTGGCGTACTTGACCGGCACGCCTTTACCGGTCAGGTCCTCCACGATCTCTTCAGCCGGGGTGTCAGCCGGTAGCCCTCGTATCGCCACTTTCAGTGGCCTGAGGTGCTGCGGCGCGATGGCGTAGTAAGGCGCCTTGTCCTGCCCAAGATCGTCAAGGTGGGCCTGGATGGCCCTGAATTCGTCGTCGTCCTTGGGCGTGAATCGGAACCCCTTCCCGAACGGTCGTCCGTTCGGGAAGGGGTTCCGATTCGGGTGCCCGATCTTGGCAGCCAGCTCCCTGAAATGGGCCGTCCAGTTGTCCAGACGGTCCACCACAAGGATCGGCTGCTTTCGGGTTGGGGGTTGTGCTGCGGCAGTCGTTGGCGGCGCTGGTCGCGCTGCCGCTGGTGGTGGCCCCTGTTTAAGAGGCAGTGGGGCAGCCAGCACGGCCGCCATCGTTCTCGGGGCTGGGCTAGGCACGGGCGCAGATTTGGGTCCCGGTGTGTAGGTTGTCGCGGCGGCAGGCGCGTGAGCAGGTGTATGTGCAGGCGCGGGCGTCGACGCAGGCGTGGGCTCCGGCGCAGGCACGGGCACGGGTGGGGAGCTCTCGATGAGCTCAGGCTCAGGCAGCTGGCGTCGGTGCAAACGCTGAGTTAGCGGGGGAAGGGACCTGTATGAGGACGAGTCCTCTCGCAGGATACCCTCGTCCCCTCGCTGTGGTGTCGAGTGTCCAAGGGGAGAGCCGCCCGTCGTTGCGTCTGGCGTCGCCTCGAGGTCGGCTCTCTTCCTGGGAGGATCTTCGACCGAGTCTTCCTCGCGGGTCCTCTTGACCGGCGGGGTGTCAGGCAGCTCTCTCTCCATCATCATCTCTTCTTGGAGATGGTGCTGCACGACTTGGAGGATCTGTAGGTCATGCTCGGCGACATCCTCCTTTCTGCGATCACCAAGCTGTACTTCCATCACTCGGAAGTAGGCCCCGACCCAGCGCCGCAGTCCCCGAGATAATACTCCCTTCTCCAGAAGGGAGTTGTATATACCCAGGTCATCCTGGTATATACGTCTCTGGTCCTGCGGAGCCGTATCGTGTGTGGGCCCCCCTTCGACGGGAGACGGTGGTGTAACGTCCATATCTATGTGGATTGTCTCCGTGGCACCTAGACGGAGTTGGTGGCAACCAATCGCCGTTTGGTTGGAGTCAAAATGACCCCTTCCTCACGGCGCGGGCCCCAACCCGTCGGTTTTCTTGCGAAAGGCGCTCTCCGCTCGAGTGTACCACCCGGGTGCGAAGTTACAATTTAATTTTTAAAATAAATGTAGCTTACCGCTTAAAATACAATATGGCGCCCGAACGTTTTTGCGAGTGGAGGGTAGTTCTAACACTCGCTACGACGATCCGTTGCACTGCACTCTAGTTGCGGGAAACTGATGCCGATCTTTTTATAAGCGTTCGCCCGACGACACAAAAGCCGTTCGGAGTGGGGAGCTCGCTGAAATGTCGAATGGAGCAGTGGATACAAGAGGACGATATTATGATGCTACACGATTTACGATGGTTGACGCGTTAATTATTATTATTCTCTTTATTTCATTTATATACATATATATTATTATTATTTTTTTTAAATAGTAAACCACCGACCTCGTCGTGCCACAAAGACAAGAACCTCCTCATTATATACGTGCCTTGTGTATCAGACCCTTGATCCAGCCCCTTAAGGTGTTGGTCGAGGCTCTTGCCTATCAATCCATGAGCAGATATGACTATCGGAACAATGATCGCAGAATTCCACATTCCACATATCGACAATCTCGTGAGATAATATTATTATAAATCCAAATATTTTATTTATTTATTAACTTTGGGCACATGAAGTACAAAGGCGGACTTAATTTTTACGGATTAGACAAAAAAGCTAATAAGAAAAGAAAAAATGAAACGCCAGAGGAGCGCAGAAATAAATTGTCGGTGTCGATTATGAGAACTTAAATATCAAATAGATTAACTAACGAAATTCAAAAAGACCGTGACCATCGCTTTTCTTTGATTCATGAGCGACGATCAAATGAATCTGCTACACAGCATTCTCAACGATTAAGTTAACAATAAAAGTCAAAGCTCAAATACAACGTGTGCAAGACGCAGGCCCTTCTTACCGGCAGCTCACACCTGCCCCCGAAACACCACCTCATGGGCGAAGAAATCCCGTGGTCACCAACCGTCAGGTACCTGGAATTAACCATCGACAGAACTCTGTCCATGGCGTCGCACGTCGACACCGTCGCCACCGTCGCCACCAAGGCACATTTGGCGAGATCAAAGCTGCGTCCCCTGCTGTCCTCAAAACTTCCCACCCGAGTCAAACTCAGGATCTACAAAACATATATCGGGGCCTACGCATGACGGTCGACGCGCCCAGGTACCTGAGGAATTCCACCATCTACCGGGATCTCAAGTGGGAACCGGTAGATGCCTTCATAAAAAGACTGGACACGGGAATGTTTGAGAGAGCAGATCGCTCAACACTCCCCCACCTATCCGGCATAACTCCTATGCCTCACCCGGACGCGACACTACTGATCCGAAGACGGCTGAAACGCCCCGCTCGGGAGCTCATTACGGCTCCCTCGAGTATGACCATTGTGATGAGCCGCGTGGACTGTCACTTCAAGGCTCTAGGAAGTCTCCCCGCCCTCAACAAGGACGAGATGAAATCAGCAGCACAAGATAGTTACTTCAAACCGTTGAGGAGTTCCCTAAACTGTCCTTCGTCTTTATCATCCAAATCCTAAGAACAGTCACAACCCATCTAATTGTAAAGTTCTTATCAATACAAATTAATCAATCAAGCAGAAACACAAGGTAGCTGCTGTGAATCGTTGAGGAGTTCAATCGACTGTCTCTCGGCTCCATCGTAAGATCTACTCCAGACCTTTATTAAATTATAGTGCTTTAATAAAATACTTAATGAAAAAAAAACTTACAAACGCACTAGTCGCCCCTACGATTTTTGAAAGTTCCCCTCGATTTCTCTGGTCTGCCATCATCAAAAATATCTTCTTTCCAACAAAAAAAAAAAAATCAAAATAGGTTCATAAACGATGAAGGTTCGTATCCGCGAACAAACCTAAAAAGCATAATATATACGGTCAAATTGAGATCGGTCTTTTTTGAAGTCGGTTATAAAAACACCGTCGTAAGGCATCAGTTTCGTAAACAAATCTCTAATTAGATTATTTTACAAAAATAGTAAAGATAGTATTTATTGTGAATAGAAATCTATAAGGGTCTATAAGATTTTAAAAAAATGTGTTCATAATGTAAAAGTATATTTTGGATTAGCTCTTTATATATATCTATATCTAGGGGATTTCAAAATATTCGTAAAATCGAGGAAATTGTTGCATTTAATTAAATTCGTTATTAATTAAGGTTATACTGAAACGAGTAGTAGGTATTCGATAGAGGTGGTGACTTCCGGTATTGTTTAGAAACGAATGTGTACCATAAACACACGTTCACGAATGTATTGTTAGCCCTGAAAAGGGCTGTTTTATGCTGTTATTATGTTGTTCTTTTCTTTTATAACATACCTATCGTGTGCACGACGACGTGCCTTGCGCTTTTTACTTGTGGCACACGTTGCGCACAACGCGAGCGATAGCTTAGGCAGCCATCACTCCTACGCGGTGATGAGCCGGTTTACTTTTTGGCTGCGGCAGTTTTCTTAGCGGCGGGCTTCGACGATTTGGTGGGTGTCGCTGCCGCCTTCTTGGGTTTAAGTGCCTTTGGTTTCTTAGTGGGTGGCTTCGCTGTCTTCTTCGCCTTGGGGGCTGATTTCGCTTTGGCCGGGACGGCGGAGGCGGCGGCTTTTTTAGAGGCCGGCTTCTTTTTGGCGGCGGCCGCTTTCTTGTTTTTCAGCGCCGATGACGCCTTAGAGGACTTGGACGGTGATCCCGATGCGGTAGCGGCGACTGCCTTTTTCGTCTTAGCGCCGGCTGCGGACGAGGTAGCCTTCTTAGCGCTTCCCTTCGATGCCGCCGCTGATTGCTTCTTGGCGCCAGCCGACTTCCCAGCGCCGGCGTTGGCGCTCGGTTTCTTGACCGACGAGGATTTCGATTCCAGCTTAAAAGATCCGGATGCGCCCTTGCCTTTGGTCTGAATGAGAGCACCCGATTCTACGGCGCTCTTCAAATATTTCCTAATGAACGGAGCTAACTTCTCGGCGTCGACCTTATAATGAGCGGCGATATATTTTTTGATGGCCTGTAGCGATGAACCGCTACGTTCTTTCATCTCCTTAATGGCGTTGTTCACCATCTCCGATGTTTTGGGATGAGTGGGTTTCGCTTTGGGTTTCTTAGCGCCGCCGGCGGCGGCGGCGGCGGCACCACCCGATTGTCTTGCCGTCTTCTTACCACCAGTAGCTGGAGCGGGTGCTTCTGTTGCAACAGCTGTGTCTGCCATTGTTGTTGTTTTAGATGTACGTACACGAGTGAGATAATAATGAAATTATAAGACCGAACGTAATAACGTTGAGGTGAGTTTCGACGTAGATGTCGCTACTATGCGTCGGTAGCCAATCGCCAAGGCACCTCGGAGGTTTACCGTAACGAGAGCCGTTCTGCCGCGAGACGATTTCTCTTATGAACGCTTCATACTTTTCACTAACACGGATCAGTTTAAATAACATCTTATAATACTTATATTACGATAAATAATGTCAAAACTACATTTTTATGTGCATATTGAAAGTGACTGACGTTTAAAATGTATTTTACGTAAAACGATCGTACGACTGAGAAGATACTGTGGTTTATTTTCTCGACTGTCTACCGTGCATACCTCGTGTTCAGTTTAAAATGTGTTTTTCTCCATAAAACACAACTTTTCGTGTTAAAACAATAGATAAAACAACGACGAGTATACCGAGCCTGAAACGTGTCAACATATTTTTGACATTGATACATGATATGGCCGCATTGAACGATTAAAAGTGAACCTTCGTAAAACACTTTAACGTTATGCTCGACTCGACCGACCGACGTGTCCGACCTGGAGGCTTGTCCGTATACTGTAGGTTAATTTAATAATGCAAAATATTTTATATGTCCACATTATATGACATTTTTAGCGTACTGTTGAATTATAGATCTTGGTATATTTAATTTATGTTAACTTTCCCACGTCCGACATAACAAATATTCTGAAACATTTCGAAGAGGATTACAGTGGATAGGTACAGAGGGAACTGCACGTATACACTACAATATAATTGGCAAACACTTGTTTACTTACTTGTACTTGTCCAATGGTCACTGGTGGTGGTGTTCTAGAATTTTTTAATGTTTTATTTATATATAATAAAACGAAACCAAATACCTACACAATATATCACGTAACGTTTGATATACACATAATTGTGTACATTTATTTGATTATACAATAAAATTGTATAGATGGATACACACCTTGGTATACGAATAGTATTAAAAAGTTGAAAAAGATAATAATACATCTAAATAATATATAAACATATATGTACCTACGTATGATTTAAAATAACATATTTGTTTCTGTTCCTCTTCAGTTCTACTCTACGAGCCTGCCTCAAAAACCCACTAAGTGCGACGAGACGAAGATTATGATGATGATAACGATGATCATGATAATAATCCGCAAGCGATATCTACGCTGGTATGCATGATTAACCTCTCGTTATTATAATAATGCAATAATAACTTCTGCAATGTAAATATGCACATATTACAAATTTTAACAAAATAGAAACTGACTTCGAGAACTGGACCAAATTGAAATGGGACCACACTGGAAGTGATAGCAAAAAGAAATATATACAGTCGAATTGAGAACCTCCTCTATTTAACCGACCGACCAAAAAAAAGAGGGTATCAATTTGACTGTAATTTTTTTTTTTTAATTTATGTGTTAGATTTTTAAATTATAATATTAAATAGTCGAATCGATTTTGTCGATTATGAGTAGGTACATTTAATTTCTGACTCTGGCAACACGCGAAAAAAAAGAAAAGAAAACAAAGGAATTTTCGGCGGAAATTCAAACAAATGGTTCGAGAACAATCATGAAGAGGCGAGTCAATAATTGGACGCGTCGGAGAAAAACTTGGAATTATAAAAGGTGGAATGGGCGGGTTCGAGTTCGAGGATTTGGTTCGGATCAGCATCGAATGCGGTAAATACTGCTCCATTCAATAATTGCGCGAGCTCCCCACTCCGAACGGCTTGTGTCGTCGGGTGAACGCTTAAATATCAAAAATCTTCGTAGTTGTCGTTCGTTGCGCACGTAACTAACGGCTCTCTTGTATTTACTCTTATCTCTCTGCAAGACTTAAATCGATCAAGATGTCCGGCCGCGGCAAAGGTGGAAAGGTCAAAGGCAAGGCAAAATCTCGTTCAAACCGTGCAGGACTGCAGTTCCCCGTCGGTCGCATACACAGACTGTTGCGTAATGGCAATTACGCCGAGCGCGTCGGTGCCGGCGCACCGGTGTATCTCGCCGCAGTTATGGAATACCTAGCCGCCGAGGTCCTCGAGTTGGCCGGCAACGCCGCCAGGGACAACAAAAAGACCAGGATTATACCCCGTCACCTTCAGTTGGCGATCCGCAACGACGAAGAGTTGAACAAACTGCTCTCCGGTGTGACAATCGCTCAGGGAGGTGTTCTACCTAACATTCAGGCCGTGTTGTTGCCCAAGAAAACCGAAAAGAAGGCCTAATCAGAACACAACACTGTCACAAACTGAGGACAACAACCAGAAAACAAAAGGCCCTTTTCAGGGCCACAATACATATCGCAGTCTTAATTGATGTAAGTTTTCCATAAAAAATAATGTAAAGACTGTTTCTGTTGTAACACGATAAGTCTAAGATATAATATAGAAAAAGTAACAATATAATAATAATAAAATTTACTGGGACAGAACAATCTTAACAGATAAAACTATTCACTACAACCTTCCAGATATAACACAGTTCACGACAAAATCACTAAAACTATTTACATCATAGACATAGCAATCCCGAACAGTCATAATCTTCAGTCCACTATTTCAGAAAAACTCAAAATATCAAGACCTAGCAATAGAACTCAAAACCCAATGGATAGTTAACACAGTACACATACTCGTAGTTCCAATAGTTAGTTATTTCATCAACAGGCATAGTATCTAAAACTCTCAATCAAAATCTTGAACTACTTCACATACCGTCACACTCTTTTAATCTGCTCCAAAAAGCCACCATACTCAATACCTGCCGCATTACCCGTAAATTTCTAACATAGCAGGTCAGACATAGTCATGGCTCTCAGACTTAGATCTGGACATATCCCACTAAACAGCTTTGCATATTTAATTGGTAAGGTTGGTTCCCCCAACTGCTCAGTTTGTAACAAAGTTGAAGATGTATCAACGGAAGAACAGAAATATTTATCTATATTTATGTTTTTTCATATATTTGTGATAGTGTCATTTTTACTTTAATTACTTTACTTTTCTGAAATAGTGGACTGAAGATTATGACTGTTCGGGATTGCTATGTCTATGATGTAAATAGTTTTAGTGATTTTGTCGTGAACTGTGTTATATCTGGAAGGTTGTAGTGAATAGTTTTATCTGTTAAGATTGTTCTGTCCCAGTAAATTTTATTATTATTATATTGTTACTTTTTCTATATTATATCTTAGACTTATCGTGTTACAACAGAAACAGTCTTTAGGTCAGACATAGTCATCGCTCTCAGACTTAGATCTGGACATATCCCACTAAACAGCTTTGCATATTTAATTGGTAAGGTTGGTTCTCCCAACTGCTCAATTTGTAACAAAGTTGAAGATGTATATCATATTTTGATGGAATGCATCCGAAACGATTTTTTTTTTTTTTTTTAAACACTTCGTGGATCACACAAAGTGTTGTGCCGCGTGGGATTTGAACCCAAGACACATGGCGCAGTAGCAAGCGGCATGGCGACCGTTGAAACCACTCGGCCAACCGTGCAGTCAATATTATGTAATATTAACTTATAGAACTTGAATATTTGTCCTTTTGTGTTTAGAGTACTCCGCTCCTTGGCTCTTTGGGTGGTGCGTATCTTATTACTAGAGTATCTGTTGAATATCCATATTTGTGTTGCACAATGCATAACAGTACTAAATAACACGTCGCATATTTGTTTCTTCATTATGGACACTTATCTGTGACTAAATTACGATAGCCGCATCCGGAGGATCCAATACAAAGCAATATACTTAATATTTAAGTAAATTTAATTAGGTAATTACTTATTTTAGAAAATATTAACTACAGCTAATTGGTGGTGATTTCAATACAGGTTTTATGGATGTTTTGTACTTGGTATCGTATACTGTTTTTCCTAATATGAAATAACAATAATAATAATCATCATCATTAGGTAAATGCCAGTGAAAGGCCCACCCCTCCCATTGCTACTCGCTCGCGCTGTCTCATTCATCTTCAATAGTCTGTCTCGCTCGTTTAACTGGCGAAACGCCATGTGGAGCTCGTTTTACTTGTTCTGGGGTGTGTCGTCCTCGATTATATATATATACTCTGTCACTAATTCTGCGCGCAATAAGTACAAACCTCCCGACCTATCCCGGTTGGGTGGATACACACACCTACACACCCCCGGGTCCTCCCGCCCGGGGACTAGGATTCACGAACAGCCGTTGCAGTACCACCAACAAGATGGACCTGCAAGCCCTCCTGATGGACGCCCTTAAAGACGAGGAGATCTACGGACTCCTAAAAAAGAAGTTCGGAGAGCGAATCCTGCGCATCTCGGCCCACGAAAAGCCGACCCTTTCGTCTCCTCTATCTCCGTCTCCTCCACCTCCGCAAGAGATGGACATTCAACCGGAATCGGATGTCAGCACTGGAACACCCGAAGCGACCAATACCGACACCGAGACGGGCGTCACCGATGCGACCAATACGGACGCAACTAATTCGGACACTGAGACTGGAGACTCCGATACCGACTCGGACTACACGATCGTTTCTAGGAAACGATCTAGAAAAACCAAGGGAGGCCCCAACAAGGCTCCCAAACCCAATGAGGTTAGGCCGACCGCCAAACCGATGTCGGCTACCTTACAGCGGCCTACCAACCCACCAAAAACCAAACCGTCCCCCTCTGGAAACACCCTCCCTTCAACAGACCGCAAGCAAACTCCCCCCCCTCCCCTGTTTATTCAGGATAAATCAAAGTGGACTGTGGTCTCCACATGGTGCAACGAGCGCCGCATCGTGTACCACAACGCCCGCAGTACCCAACAGGGTATCAAAGTTTCTGTGGCCACGCCAGGTGACCACAGAGCCCTGACAAGGCTTCTCAAGGAAAGAGAAGTCTCCTTCCATACTTATACTCTCCCTGAGGACAGGCAGCTACGCGTAGTAATACGTAACGTCCCCAGAGAACTCTCCACCAACGAGATAAAGCAGTGTTCGTATCGTTCATATATACGTATATTCAATCGAGTACGACACACTCCAGAACACGTAAAACGAGCTCTACAATGCCGTCTCGACAATAAAACGAGTGAGACAGACTCACGTAGATGAATGAGACAGCGCGAGCGAGTAGCAATGGGAGGGGTGGGCACACTTCTTCACTGGTATTTAGTTGATGATGATTATTATTATTATATTTTTTTTTATTTATATATATTAGAAAAAAAAAAAAAAAGTATACAACAACAAAGATAAAACACCCATAAAACTCATTCATTCATAAAATTTATTAGCACTTCAGGAACTAATAGGCGCAGGGTATTTAGTTTGTTATTCTACTGAAAACTTCACTGGTATTTAGTTTGTTATTCTACTGAAAAGTGAAGTAAAGTAATGCCCGTCCTACGGCAGCTACGAGCTCGTGAGCCTCTTTTAAAAACAATCTTATGCTCCGTCCTTAGAGTCGTGTGACAACTACTTGACAGTTTATGAGAAATATTGTAAAAAACCATTTATATAATATTAACTTATAGAACTTGAATATTTGTCCTTTTATGTTTAGAGTGCTCCGGTCCTTGGCTCAGCAGGGTGGTTTGTATCTTATTACTAGAGTATCTGTTGAATATCCAATCCGTGTTTTAGATGCATAATGCATAGCAGGTACTAACCGCGGTACACGTAGCATATTTGTTTAATTGTTATGTACAATTATTTGTGATTATGAATGAATAAAGGCAGTGCGGGAAAGGAGCAGTTAAAGGTACTCCTTACAATAATAATAATAATAATGTGATGTTTGAGACCAGCCAACTACATCGGATATATTATAGTCTCTGTTCCCTCTCTCTCTCATAATCCAATGGGACGGTTAACCGAAACGACCGGGATTTAATGGTACGAAAAGTCAATGTAACTGCGAATGCATTCATAAAGTTTCTCAAATCCCGTATTAAGGCGTAATAATAGAGAATAAATTCAAATGGACTGCTCATATTGATACAGTGTGTACGCTGTACTGTATCAACGCACCGTTTTGCCAAAAGTCTGTATACTGAAATATAAAATACCTTAAGGCGGAAGGTATTGTACTATATGGGCTTAGTAGTTATGGACGTACGTTTCAGTCACATTTGCATAAAATATATTCGTTACATCAACGTACCTAGGAAAGTTAAAAAAAAAACAATTAAAATTTTGTAAGATTTACAGTTCACGAGAGATATATTTCTGTTGCTATGGAGAAAAAAAAAAAAAAAACAAAAAAAGATACTTGTAATAGTTAACAACCATTCTGTATAGACTGATCTGACCCTCATAATACTAGGTAAATATATTATTGCCTCATCGAACGTAAACAACTGTACCGGTCAAACGCTACAAATATTTGTACGCCTACCTACCCTGCGCCTATTAGTTCCTGAAGTGCTAATAAATTTTATGAATGAATGAGTTTTATGGGTGTTTTATCTTTGTTGTTGTATACTTTTTTTTTTTTTTCTAATATATATAAATAAAAAAAAATATAATAATAATAATCATCATCAACTAAATACCAGTGAAGAAGTGTGCCCACCCCTCCCATTGCTACTCGCTCGCGCTGTCTCATTCATCTACGTGAGTCTGTCTCACTCGTTTTATTGTCGAGACGGCATTGTAGAGCTCGTTTTACGTGTTCTGGAGTGTGTCGTACTCGATTGAATATACGTATATATGAACGATACGAACACTGCTCACCCCGATGCCCCCGTTAAACAGACCAAATCATCCTCCAGCTTTCGACGACATTGAAAAAACGGAATGCCTGGCGGACAGTTTGGAGCACCAATGCACGCCTAGCACGTTACACTACGAAACCAACCACATCGCGGCAATTGACGCAGAAGTTGAACGTAGAGCTTCACTCCCGTTATCGTCCCTGACAAACGAGCAAGACATTCCGGCAATCACCCCGGATGAGGTTAAAACGATCGTCAAGAGTCTACACGCCCGCAAAGCACCCGGCTCGGATGGTATCACAAACAGAGTCATCAAGTTATTTCCTGATAGGCTTTTGGTCCTTCTGATTTGCATATTTAACGCAGCGCTAACAAATAATATGTTTCCACAACAATGGAAAGAAGCCGTGGTCATTGGGATACCTAAGCCCGGCAAACCAAAATCCGAGCCGTCCAGTTATCGTCCGATAAGTCTGCTTAAAGGTTTAGGTAAGATTTATGAGCGCTTAATTTGCAATAGGCTGAAAGCATACGCCGATGAACACCACCTCATCCCTCACGAGCAATTCGGGTTTCGATCCAAACACTCGTGTATCCAACAGGTCCACCGCATCGTTGAGCACGTCAGCGATCGGTTCCAACGCAACCTAACCACAGGAATCCTCTTCCTCGACGTAGCGAAGGCGTTCGACAAAGTATGGCACAACGGCTTACTTTACAAGCTATTCACTATGGGAGTGCCCCACAGACTTGTGCTCATCTTACGAGATTACTTGTCGAACCGTAGCTTTCGCTACCGCGTGGAAGGATCACTGTCCTCCCCCCACCCCATCCTCGCTGGTGTCCCGCAAGGATCAGTGCTATCCCCTCTCCTGTACACGCTGTACGTCAGCGACATCCCCAAACATCGGTCTGTGCAGACAGCACTTTTCGCAGACGACACAGCCGTCTATTACTCAGGTACTAGCACTTCAGCAATAGCTAAAAACCTCCAGACCACAGCCAACAAGCTAAGTACATGGTTCAAAAAATGGAGAATAGAAGTAAACCCCGAGAAGAGCCAAGCTGTGCTGTTTCGAAAGAGACGACGCAACCTGGCTCCCTCGATCCCTCAGATCAAAATGTTTGGTAAGCCTATCCCTTGGGCCAGGCAGGCCAAGTATCTAGGCATCACACTCGACGATCGCTTAACCTTCGGCCCCCACATCGAGACAGTCCGAAAGCGGTCTGCCTTCGTACTAGGTCAACTTCATAGCTTGGTGAACGCACGCTCCAAGCTATCGTTAAAAAACAAAGTCCTTTTATACACATCATGCGTACGACCGATCATGACGTACGGCAGCATCGTATTCGCACACGCTAGGAAACACGCGATCCATAGGCTTCAGACAATACAGAATAGGTTCATGCGCCGGGCTACGGGAGCACCGTGGTATGTGCGCAATGCCGAGCTTCACATCGACTTGCGACTGCCGACCATCAGGCAATTCATGAAACAGTGCTCCCTTAGCTATTTTGACTCTGCTCCGATACACCCCAACCCTCTAGTGGTTGCGGCTAGTAGGTACACACCAAGCACAATCTCTCATGTACGTAGGCCCAAGCACGTACTTAGGGACTCGGACGACGACATCACCATCGCTCAACGTAGAGCGTCCGCGGCACGCGCCAACACAAACAGCCCACGGTTTCGACCCCGCCGCCGGGGTCGAAATACGCGTCGCGCCATCCCATAGACACAGGGTCTTGATCACCCAAGTTAGTCAGTAACGCCCCAAGCCGAGGTCCGTACCCCGCAGGGGGTACCCTTGGGCGATGTTACTTAACGAACAACCGGTTGAGAGCCCTCAGCGCTCACCAAATAGCCCGCGTAAAGCTGTAGAGGCCACCTAAGGCCAACAGCTATAGTCCATACAAAAAAAAAAAAAAAAAAAAATACGAACACTGCGAGCGCTCACTTAGTGTCCGTACACCGGAATTCAACGGTCGGTTGTGTACATCCAACTTATCAATTCGTCTATATAGTGTATTATATATTGTATAATACATACACCATGCCGCCCAAAACAAGCGGTAAGGCCGCAAAGAAATCTGGCAAAGCCCAAAAGAATATCTCGAAGACCGACAAGAAAAAGAAGAAACACAAGAGGAAGGAGAGCTACGCTATCTACATCTACAAGGTGCTGAAACAGGTCCACCCTGACACCGGTATCTCCAGTAAGGCGATGTCTATCATGAACTCGTTCGTGAACGACATTTTCGAACGTATCGCCGCCGAAGCGTCGCGTCTCGCCCATTACAACAAGAGATCCACGATCACATCGAGGGAGGTGCAGACCTCCGTGAGGCTTCTGCTGCCAGGCGAGCTCGCTAAGCACGCTGTCAGCGAGGGCACCAAAGCCGTCACCAAGTACACAAGCTCCAAGTGAGGAAGATACTGCCACAGCCACCTACTCCACGACCACCACAAAATATTTCGTCACCATCACAATCGACGCCGCAGTGCGTTACACACAAACTTCGGTTTGTGTGCGTGCGTGCGTGAGAGTAATCTCCTCGAAAGCAAAGCAAAAGGCCCTTGTTAGGGCCACCAATTTTTTCATGTTATATAAATATGTACCTATATTACATTGTATTATATAATGTTTCTAAAAAACAAACGTCTACTAGTCGTATCTCGCATGTAGCTTGTCGAACAACAAACAATACTACGTACGTACCTACTGTACTTGGACACGTCAACAGATAGTGCAGTGCCTAATTTGCTAATGATGATGAGGATTTTTTGAATTTTGTGTGTATACATACTTACACAAGTCATTATAATTGAAACTAAATAGGACTATTAATTTGAGATCTAAGTATGTTATTAATTTATCAAATAATTACATAAGTACATCATCACTAATAGTATTTTCGCTGTCTGTCCGTCCCTATGTATGTATGCATGCTTAAATCTTTAAAACTACGCACCGGATTTTGAAGCGATTTTTTTTAATAGGTAGAGTAATTCAAGAGGAATGTTTATATGTATAATACATGCATAAAATTGTAGAGAAACATTGAAAAAAATTTAGAGGTTTCTGATGTGATATACATTGCAAACGCTGACTGCACCCTACGGGATAGACCTAAATAATGTACCATAGTATTGTACACCTTAAAATGGTCTACAAAAAAGTCCGCGATGGCATAATATAATATGTCTATTCATAATAACCATTTTTTATTCCTTTCTTTTTACGACAAATAATGGATTATTTACGAATTGATTTTAAGCAACACATCATTCATCCTTATCCAATTAAATACCTTAAATACATTGAGCATTTAATATAGATCAATATGGTCCCTTACAGTATCTAATTTAAAGGAATATATTCGAAGATATTACATATTTAAAATGCACGTGTCGTGTCGTCCCTGGGTGCATCTGATCTCAATCCACCCGTGCGTAACCGGGGCGGGTCGCTAGTATATATTTATTTATGAATAATCTATACGAAGAAATACGATTGCAGTGTCTGTTTATATTATTAATAAAATAACCGCTTTTTACTACATGCATATTATGTATGTATATACGGTACGTATACCAAAATGGCTTTTTATTTTTCAAATTTATGTCTCTCTTTGTTTCGGTTAAATCGATTTTGACGCAACTTGCACTGATAGGTTGCTGTGCTGATGATATAAAGAGTAACTTAGTTTACTATCTTTTTTTTTTTTTTTTTTTGACCAGCTTCACCCCTCAGCTGCTGGTCCAGCTAGTAATAAATTATAATCTAACAGTCGATCTAACTAGCCGATCAAGCTCTCTTTAGTCGAGGCTAGATGGCGTTGCGCGTTTCTACGATGTTTGAAATATTATTATGAACTTATTTTATTTTATTTAAATAAATAACTGCACAATAAAAAAAAAATATCACAGAACAGTCGCAGCAGCTAGCTAAGCTAAGTTAGTTAGTTAGCATAAACCGTGAGTGAGTTGAGTTTGAGCATTTAGAGGGACCGAAAACTGTGAAACCGCTCGCGTTGCAGGCTCACACAATGATATAAAAGCGGCGATCAAAACGACGACCATCACATTCCTACTCGTACTGTCGTAGCGTGAGGACGTCTCGGTCGCGTTACCTGACTTACTTGCTAGTTCGTTTGTTTCTCAACAACAACAATAACAATAGTGTACTACTACAATGGCTCGTACAAAGCAGACTGCTCGCAAATCTACCGGTGGCAAGGCCCCCAGGAAGCAGCTCGCCACCAAAGCTGCCCGCAAGAGTGCACCGGCCACCGGTGGTGTGAAGAAGCCGCATCGCTATAGGCCCGGCACGGTGGCTCTTCGTGAGATCCGTCGTTACCAGAAGAGTACCGAACTCCTGATCCGTAAGCTTCCTTTCCAACGTTTGGTTCGTGAGATTGCTCAAGATTTCAAGACCGATCTGCGCTTCCAGAGCTCTGCCGTCATGGCTCTACAGGAGGCTAGCGAGGCCTACTTGGTCGGTCTCTTCGAGGACACCAACCTTTGCGCGATTCACGCTAAACGAGTCACCATTATGCCAAAGGACATACAATTAGCCCGCAGAATCCGAGGCGAACGCGCTTAATAAAATACCACTGCAGCTGCAATAAATTAACAACAACAACATCATCACATACTCATACACAAGAACAAAAGTGTGTAGTATGTAACCGCGCGCCGTTTGCTTTGGTGTCTACAAAAGGCCCTTTTCAGGGCCACACACGTTTCATATATACACGTACATAATTATATGTTTCTAATGAATAGAGAAGTCTCATCTAACCGTCGATAAATTATTAATCTTATATGCCTACCTATAAAATTCTTGTGTCACAATGTTAGTTACGTTACTTAGGATTTTCATAAACTTTGTGAGCATTTTAGGTAGATCTGAGAATCGGCCGACGTCTATTTTTCATTACCCTAAATGTTACCCCTAATTTTTTTATTTTTTTTTTATTTTTTCATTTTTTTATTATACAGCATTAGAAAATACAATACATACAACCCTCTACGTTCGACCCCTATTTTTTTTTCCGCTAAAATATATATTCCTTTTTATGGCAAAGCAACGTTTGTCGGATCAGCTAGTAAAATATAACAAACAATGAATTGTTAATTTTTATGTAACTTAAACTACGAAGCTGGACTTATCTACACTGTCATTTCGGTGTTCTCTATGTTAAATGCTGCTGACCTCATCTCGCCCTTTCTGGGTGTTAGGATCTTTAAAGTGGCCAGTCTCGAGGCTCGAACCGTCGGTTGTCTCTCCGGAGAGGGGACCGGCGATGCGCCTTCATTCAAGATACTACCCTGACGGATCTTTTGGAGCAGGGCGTTTTAGCCACCTTCGGATACGTACGTGTTATCGAGTTATTAAGCGGACAATCCTCTAAGCGAAGTTCTCTCCCACCTACATAGCGGATACTGATCGGTGATTAAGTAAGTAGTTTTCGATCGAAAGCGTAACAAACAAACTTACATTTACATTTATATAAGTAGGGAGGATATACATATCGAGGCACCTACAATTATTAAACATATTATAATTAAAGTAAACAGACACTATTATTTATTAAGAAATGTGAAAAAATAAATAAGAAAATAATGGCTGTCCCGTTGTGGTTGTGTCCCTGTGTCGTGTGGTCCCATTTCAATTTGGTCCAGCTCTCGAAGTCAGTTTCTAATTTGTTAAAATTAGTGATAATTTGAAGTCGAAAAAGTTTTAGCTACCACCACTCGCGCCGTATCTATATAAAGAGGCGAGTACGCGGCCATCGGTGTTAGAGTGCAACGGATCGTCGTAGCGAGTGTTAGAACTACCCTCCACTCGCAAAAACGTTCGGGCGCCATATTTTATTTTAAGCGGTAAGCTACATTTATTTTAATAAATAAAATTGTAACTTCGCACCCGGGTGGTACACTCGAGCGGAGAGCGCCTTCCGCAAGAAAACCGACGGGTTGGGGCCCGCGCCGTGAGGAAGGGGTCATTTTGACTCCAACCAAACGGCGATTGGTTGCCACCAACTCCGTCTAGGCGCCACGGAGACAATCCACATAGACATGGACGTTACACCACCGTCTCCCGTCGAAGGGGGGCCCACACACGATGCGGCTGCGCAGGACCAGAGACGTATATACCAGGGTGACCTGGGTATATACAACTCCCTTCTGGAGAAGGGAGTATTATCTCGGGGACTGCGGCGCTGGGTCCGGGCCTACTTCCGAGTGATGGAAGTGCAGCTCGGCGATCGCAGGAAGGAGGATGTCGCCGAGCACGACCTTCAGATTCTCCAAGTCGTGCAGCACCATCTCCAGGAAGAGATGATGGAGAAGGAGTTGCCCGACACCCCGCCGGTCAAAAGGACCCGCGAGGAAGACTCGGCCGAAGATCCTCCCAGGAAGAGAGCCGACCTCGAGGCGTCGCCAGACGCAACGACGGGCGGCTCTCCCCTGGGACACTCGACACCACAGAGAGGGGATGAGGGAAACCTGCGAGAGGACTCGTCCTCATACAGGTCCCTTCCCCCGCTACCTCAGCGTTTGCACCGACGCCAGCTGCCTGAGCCTGAGCTCATCGAGAGCTCCCCACCCGCGCCCGTGCCTGCGCCCGAGCCTACGCCTGCGTCGACGCTCGCGCCTTCACATACACCTGCTCACGTGCCTGCCGCCGCGACAACCTACACACCGGGACCCAAACCTGCGCCCGTGCCTAGTCCAGCCCCGAGAACGATGGCGGCCGTGCTGGCTGCCCCACTGCCTCTTAAACAGGCGTCACCACCAGCGGCAGCGCGACCAGCGCCGCCAACGACTGCCGCAGCACAACCCCCAACCCGAAAGCAGCCGATCCTTGTGGTGGACCGTCTGGACAACTGGACGGCCCATTTCAGGGAGCTGGCTGCCAAGATCGGGCACCCGCCGAACGGACGACCGTTCGGGAAGGGGTTCCGATTCACGCCCAAGGACGACGACGAATTCAGGGCCATCCAGGCCCACCTTGACGATCTTGGGCAGGACAAGGCGCCTTACTACGCCATCGCGCCGCAGCACCTCAGGCCACTGAAAGTGGCGATACGAGGGCTACCGGCTGACACCCCGGCTGAAGAGATCGTGGAGGACCTGACCGGTAAAGGCGTGCCGGTCAAGTACGCCAAACACATCCGGGCCCGGACTGGAAGGCCCGGCTGCATCTTTTTCGCGGAGGTGGAAAAAACCCCAGCCGCCACCAAAGCCTACGGCATCGACGAGGTCCTGATGATGCCGGGCGTGGTTATCGAGGCATGGAGGGGGACGAAGGGGCCTTCGCAGTGTCACCGCTGTCAAGGCTTCCGCCATAGTTCCCTCAACTGCCACCGTCCTCTCGCCTGCGTTCGCTGCGGGGGCGAACACCCGGCGCACAAATGCGCACGATCCAAGGATCAGCCGGCAACTTGCGCCAATTGCAAGGGTCCCCACCCAGCAAACAGTGTTTCGTGCCCCGTCTTCAAACGTGAGGCGCGAAACAGGAAGGCCGGTCTGGCCCCGAGGACTGGCCCGCCGAAGCTAATCGCCCAGCCCAACACTGTTGGCGACTCCGGCCCGGCCACCCTCATGGCAAAGGCGAATTTACCCAGCGCAGCCCCAACCGGACCTCGCAGGAAGCGCAGAAGAAGGAAGGCTGAGCATATGCAACAGCCCCAACCTCCAGCCAGTAAGGTGTCGGAGGACCCCGAGAGGGAGCAGCTCGCCGCCCTTCTCATGCTGTTCGCGCAGCGTGTGAAGGACGGTGAGATAAACACCACGGGATTGCTGGCGAAACTTCCTTCCAATGGATAAGCCACTTAGGGTTGTCCATTGGAATGCGGAGTCTCTGAGGGGCAAGATAGGACTCTTGCGCCTCTTTCTCCGAGAGCAGCGGGTCGACGTTATGCTAATAAGCGAGACGTGTCTCAAGGACAGTATCCCACTTAAGATCTCGGGATACTTTGTCTATCGCAAAGACGAGACATCGCCGAGCGGACAGGCATACCGTGGACTCGCTGTACTGGTGAGGAGGACGGTGGTGCATCAGCCCGTCCAGCCGGGGGATCTCGACACCATGTACGCGCTTGGTGTCGACATCCGTATCGGCGGGGGGGAGATGCGCCTTTATGCGGCCTATCGAGCTCCTCGTCCACATTTCCGGGTGGGCGAACTCCGGGGTCTTCTACACCCCACAATTCCAACCATTGTCGCAGGGGACCTGAACGCCAAGCACCCGGCCTGGCACTGTTCCACGCCGAATGCAGCTGGCAGGCTGATCCTACAGGATGCCCAGGCGTTCGACTATGAAGTCTCCGGTCCACGGGAACCAACCCGAATAGACCCGATCGACTCTAGTCGAGACAACGTCCTGGACATCGTCGTCTCTAAGGGGCTAAGAAACCCCCCATCTCAAGAGGTCCTCGAGGACCTACCATCGGACCATAGACCGGTGTTACTGGTGCTCCGGGAACACGCGACAGTGGTCAGCCCGCCCAAACCTCGCATCCGAACGGACTGGAGGAAGTATCACCAGGAGCTGTCAGAATACAGACGCCCCGCTCTGGTGAGGACTCCGCGGGAGGTCGATGCAGCCGCCGAGGGATTGACCGATGCCATCCAAACCGCGCTTCGGTCTGCCTCGTGCACCATGCCTCCCACCGAGAGGCACAGTCCACTGCCTGCCAGCTTGCAGAAACTGCTGGCTGAGAAGCGGGCAGCCAAGAAGCGGTGGCAAAGGACTCGGCATCCTTGCCACAAAAATATTTACAACAACCTGACCAACAAGGTCAAGTCTGCCTTGTGGGAACACAGGGGCGACGCGTGGGAGGACTTTCTCCTTCATATAGAGGGAGAACTACCTTCCATCCACCGTCTCTGCAGAAATCTTTCTGCAGAACCCAACCCCACGCGACCTTTGCTTGGTCAGGACGGCAGCCCCCGCTTCAGGGCCCAAGATCGTGCCGATATAATCGCACATAGCCTGGAGGAGCAGTTCACCCCTCATGAGCTCTCCGACCCGACTTTCACACAGGAGATAGAGGTAGCCGTCAGAAGCTACCTCGAAACCCCCAACACCCAGCCTGAGAGTGAGCTGCTCTTCACCTCGAAAGAGGTCGCCACAGCGATGAGGGCTACGAACCCCCGTAAGGCGTCCGGGGAGGATGGCATCCCCAATTCCGCGCTGCACCGACTGCCCGTGAAGGCCCTGGTAGCTGCTACGCAGCTGTTCAACGGAATCCTGAGATCCGGTCACTTCCCGACCACCTGGAAGCGCGGCCGGGTCATAGTGCTCCCGAAGCCCGGCAAGGATCCCAGGAGACCAGAGAACTACCGCCCAATAACCCTGCTCGCCACAATCTCCAAGGTGTTCGAGCGGCTACTGCTGTCCCGAATCCACCGCCACATACACCCAAGACCGGAACAATTCGGGTTCCGCAAAGAGCATTCCACCACACTCCAGCTGACCCGCGTCCTCGACGAGATGGCTACGTGGCTCAACAAAGGCGGTCACACGGTGACCCTGATGCTGGATATGGAGAAGGCCTTCGACAGAGTGTGGCATGACGGGCTCATCCACAAACTGTCGACGACCACGCTACCACCCGGTATCATCAGGGTCATTGCATCGTTCCTCAACAACAGGACCTTCCACGTGGCTGTCGAAGACGCCACATCCGAGCAGAAGATCATCCGGGCCGGAGTTCCCCAAGGGAGCTGCCTATCGCCAACACTGTACGCCCACTACACGGACGACATCCCGGTAGTTGGGGACGTCAAGTTGGCGCTATTCGCTGATGACGCTGCGTACATGGCAAGCTCCAAAAACGCCAACCATGCTGCACGGAAACTGAGCCCCACTCTTGAAGCTCTTCCGGGCTGGCTCAAGAAGTGGAGGCTCAAATGCAACGTGGGCAAGACACAGGCCCTCCTTACCGGTAGTTCACACCTGCCCCGCAAAACTCCACCTCATGGGCGAAGAAATCCCGTGGTCACCAACCGTCAGGTATCTGGGATTAAAGATCGACAGAACTCTGTCCATGGCGTCACATGTCGAGACCGTCATCACCAAAGCACAACTGGCGCGATCAAAACTGCGTCCCCTGCTGTCCTCCAAACTCCCCATCCGAGCGAAACTCGGGATTTATAAAACTTATATCAGGTCACGCCTCACCTTCTCGGGGCCGGCCTGGTATAACCTAACAGCAGGAGCAGCACGCAAGCGACTCCAAGCCACCGAAAACCGGTGCCTACGCATGACGGTCGACGCGCCCAGGTACCTGAGGAATTCCACCATCTATCGGGACCTCAAGTGGGAACCGATAGATGCCTTCATAAGAAGACTGGCCACGGGAATGTTTGATAGAGCAGACTGCTCAACACTCCCCCACCTATCAGGCATAGCGCCCATGCCCCACCCGGACACGACACTACAAATCCGAAGGCGGCTGAAACGCCCCGCTCGGGAGCTCATTACGGCTCCCTCGAGCGGGGCGACCGCGACCCCTTCGGACTTTGACTGCGAACCGCCAGCCTCTCGTAGGCGCATCACCGGTCCCCTCTTCGGAGGGACGACCGGTGGTTCGAGCCTCGAGGCTGGATAACCACAATGACCGGCTCATGGTGATGAGCCGCGTGGAAAATCACTTCAAGGAGCCCAGCGCTCCACGAAGTCTCCCCGCCCCCAACAAGGGCGAGAAGAAATCAAGAGAGCCATCGGTGTTCAGTCGTCAGTCAGCGCTCGGCGTTAAACAACGTGTGCGCGTGCTCTATTGAAACTTCTTATTCTGTAACAACAACAAACCACTCAACTAAAAGATGACCGGCCGCGGCAAGGGAGGAAAGGGTCTGGGAAAAGGGGGAGCCAAGCGGCACAGGAAAGTACTTCGTGATAACATCCAAGGTATTACGAAGCCGGCTATCCGTCGTCTCGCTCGCAGAGGCGGTGTCAAACGTATTTCGGGTCTTATCTACGAAGAGACTCGCGGTGTTCTCAAGGTGTTCCTCGAGAACGTTATCCGTGACGCCGTCACCTACACCGAGCACGCCAAGAGGAAGACCGTCACCGCCATGGACGTTGTCTACGCTCTGAAACGTCAAGGTCGCACCCTTTACGGTTTCGGTGGTTAACAAGCTACGAGACCGGCGAGCGCGCTCCCTACTATCTACCACCACCAACACGGCTACTACTATCATACATCGACGCGCGTTACGCAATCGAGTCCCGATATATTATGAAACAAAAGGCCCTTTTCAGGGCCGCATATGGTTCGTATGCTGCTCACACTTATGTTACTACATGCTTTAGCATGTTTCTTTTGAACGACAAGTCGAGCTTTTAACTTAACTCACTCAATATTATCGCCTGAACAAAGTCCACAATTCATTTGAAGGACTTGGTGTGCGTTCTTATAACAAAATTCCTGTCGAAATCTTGAACTTATGTACTAATTAAAATAATGTATGTAATTATACGCAATGTATTTATTTATTTACAATCCTTAATATAATTTATTTAATTGTAAATATTGTAATTAATTCTCAACATCTTATTCTGCATTTATTACCTGACATTTGAATTTTGTTAAGTTAAGAAGATCTTTGTTTACATTGTTGGAGCGTAAACAATTAGTATTTATTATTTTATTACATTTTGAACGTTTTCTTTCTGGGATCAGATCAGTATGTATGCACACATTGCTTTTACTCCTTGATGTGTAAGTGATTGCAACCTTATATGCTATGGACTATTTTTTATTATTTTATTAGACAAAAAATTGATTTCCCTTCCCTAGCTTTAATATATTTTTAGACTGCTTTCTAGCCTTTGTGTTTTGGTTGCCTTAACTTAACTTAAGTACTGTTGTCAAAAAGAAACATACTTTGTATGAATTATTTGAAAAGATGGTGCACATGAGTTTCTCACCAGCTCTTCTCATGAATGCAATACCCATCGGAGCTGGTACTTGGATTGATTTCAATTTAAACCTTTGAGTTGAATCGAAATCAATCTAAGCTCCGGTAATTCAAATCATTTCAATGAATTTAGTATTAGTACCTTTTATCACTGAATTGATTACTTGAGTTTTATTTTATATTTTGATGTTCGTATTTTTTACGTGTTCAAGTTCCTTTTGGGTAGGGTTGCCATCCGTCCGGGTTTCCCCGGATTTGTCCTAGTTTAGAGGGCATCCGGGGAGCGTCCGGGGAAGGTTTCATTTGTAGACCGAACTATAAAAAAAAAAAAAAAAAATCTAAACCCAAACTTGGTGTGGGTTGCTCTGGACATGTCATTAACAACGCAGTGCACCACGGATGTGATTTACTGGCAGTAGACATAGAATCCGTCGTCTTAAAAATTTATAATTTCCACTTACACAGTACGAACCGAAGCTCTTAAAGAATTCTGCGTAACGGCTGAGGTCGAATATAAACAGCTTCTGTATTATTCCAAAACGCGTTGGCTAAGCCTGTTTCCAGCTATCGAGCGAATTCTGAAGCTCTACCGTCCTTTACGTAATTATTTTGAAAGCATAGAAAGGCCACCTGTTTTAATTAAACAGTTTTTCGAAAATCCTCTTTCGGAAGCATACCTGTTCCTTATACACTCAATTATGTACACCATTCACACAAAAATACAGACATTAGAGAAAGGCGATAATTCAATTCTTGAAACAAAAAGCATACTTGCTTTTATAACAAAAAGGTTAGATGACCGAATTAAGGAAAATTTTGTGCCGCTGAACGTTCAGAGTTTTATAAATAAAGAAGATGAAAACAGGAAACACGAGTTTAAAAATGCACACATGACTTCTACAATGAAATTAAAGATATATTGAAGAATGGATGAAACCTTTAAAACAATTTGAGAAATTTGATTGGATTTTTTTGCCGAAAATTAATTACAACACAGAGTGGACTCTTATTGAAGACACTGTCCTCTATTTGAAAGATAAAAACATAGACATTGACGACGCAAAATTAATTGACGAGTGGGTGAATTTAAAGGCTTTTTTTTTTTTTTTTATGTCTTAGCTGCCAAAATGACTCTGCTCTGCCTGATGGAAAGCACGAGCAGAATCCAGGAGTGGTGGTCACCATCCTCAATGCTAATAGGAACATTGCAGCATGGCGGCCTAGTGAGATGCTTCTTCACGCTCCGCTTAAAGGACCCGGGTTCATAGCGGGAGGGAAACACGTACGCAGGTAGTGAGTTCCAGGTTTTGACCGCTCGGCACAAGAAGGAAGAACCGAAGCGATGAGTACGAGAGCGTATGTCTACCACTCTGAAGCGGTGACATCCAAGACCGGCACGTGTTGTCCTGTAGAGGAAGGGAGAAGGGGGGACCAGTTGGAACAGCTCTTCGGAACACTATCCATGATAAAGGCGATAGAGGACTGCCATAGAGGCGATATCTCTACGCAACTGCAGAAGCTCAAGGGACTCGGTGGTCTGGGGACTGCCGACAATGCCGATGGCTCGCCGCTGCAACCGGTCGAGAGCGGTTAAGAAAAGCCAAAACTTAACTGAACAGGAAAGCTTTTAAATTCCAATCAACTTTGGATACAATTTTTTAAAACGCCGAATGCGAATTTATATTCGGAATTCCTGAAATTTGCGCAATATTTTTTTTGCATTCCGGCGCATAATACCCACGTGGAGAGTTTCCAAGAATACAGCTGCACTGATTTTTATAAATTACTTTTAAAAAGGGAAGATATTCTAAAAGCTATCGGAAAGAACGATAAATACAAAAAAACTGAGAAGTAAAAAGGCAAGAGGCTGAGGAAAACGCTTCAATAGCTAGATAGACAAATCGTGTACCTAATTTTGAGTGCAATAATTGCTTTTTATTTTGGTAGTTAAAGTTATGATTGTTTTCATTGAGTAAAAACTACGAGTATTTAAAATATGGTTATTGATCAAAACTTTAAGTTGATGAAAATGAGTATAGGATTAATTATTTTGTTTTAAAATTTTAATAATGTAACTTACATTGCTGTAGGTCTAAACTTTAAAAATGTTCTGTTTTGTTGTTTAATATTTAAGAAGACTGAATTTAGTTTATTTTCTGCTAAAATAGGTATATTTTGTTATATAAATGACTTTTGATAAAAAGTAAAGCAGATAATAATTATAGAACTATAGCTAAAAGAGTTACCTCGAAAATTGTAAGACTGAATACTAGATTGGTCTAAGTAGGTACTTTTAAAATTTTAATTCATTAAATATATGTTTTTGTTTAATATTTTAATACGGTTTTGTTTTCTTATTTCAAGAATTTGTTTGTGAAAAAGCTGATTTATATAAACAATTTGTAACAAATTGTAATATGATTCTGTTTTGTTTAAATAATGAAAGAATAAAAAAGGTGATTTATGACATTTTCAACTGTTTTTTATTACATTGAATATGTTTAAAAGATCTTGTTGACATGTCCGGCTTTCGGACTCTAAAGTCCGGGGTTTTCACGCGTCTTGTCCTGTTTTCCAAATTTTAGAGATGGCAACCCTACTTTTGGGGCCTATGGAAATAAATGATTTGACTTTGACTTTGACCGTGGGTTCGAGCCTCGAGGCTGGCCAACCATAATGACCGACTCATTGTGATGAGCCGCGTGCAAAGCCACTTCAAGGAGCCCAGCGGTCTATGAAGTCTCCCCCACGCCCCCTAACAAGGGTGAGATGAAATCAAGCACCAGTATAGGTAGATAATGATTATAAAATAATATTATTTTCATGGCAATAATAGTGGTGGAGTGTATACGTGCAGTTTCCTATGTACTCGTATGTTTCTACCGTAAATATCAATCTTCGAGATGTTTCAGGATTTAAGTTTAGATGTCGGACGTGTGAACGTAAATATAAATTTTAAGATATATATTTTTCAACAGTACGCTCAATAATATCATGTAGTGTAGATATATAAAATATTTAGTATTTTTATGTTAACCTAATATGTACGGATAAACTTCCAGGTCGGATTCGTCCGTCCAGTGAGCAACGTTAACGTGTTTTACGAAGGTTCACTTTTAATCGTTCAATACGGCAAACTTATGGATTAATATAAAAGATATGTTGATACGTATCAGGCTTGATATACTCTTCGTTGTTTTATCTATTGTTTTAATACGAAACGTTGTGTTTTATAGAGAAAAATACATTTTGAACTGAACACGAGGTATGCACGGTAGACAGTCGAGATAATAAACCACAGTACCGTCTCAGTCGTACGATCGTTTGACGTAAAATACATATTAAACGTTAGTCACTTTCATTATGTATATAAATATATAGTTTTGACATTATTTATCGTAAGATAAGTATTGTAAAATGTTATTTAAAGTGATTCGTGTTAGTGAAAAGTATGAAGTTTTCATACGAGAAATCGTCCCGCGACAGAACGGCTCTCGTTACGGTAAACCTCAGAGGTGCGTCAGTGATCGGCTACCGACGCTTCGCATCGCATAGTGGCGACATCTACGTCGAAACACACCTCAACGTGCTTACGTTCGTTCTTATCTCACTCGTACGTGTACAATAACTAAAACAACAACAACAATGGCAGACACAGCTGTTGCAACCGAAGCTCCCGCTCCAGCTACTGGTGCTAAAAAGACGTCAAGACAATCTGGTGGTGCCGGTGCCGCCGCCGCCGCCGCCGCCGCCGCCAGCGCCGGCGCTAAGAAACCCAAAGCGAAACCCACTCATCCCAAGACATCGGAAATGGTGAACAACGCCATTAAGGAGATGAAAGAACGTAGCGGATCATCGCTACAGGCCATCAAAAAATATATCGCCGCTCATTACAAGGTCGACGCCGAGAAGCTAGCTCCGTTCATTAGGAAATATTTGAAGAGCGCCGTAGAATCAGGTGCTCTCATTCAGACCAAAGGCAAGGGCGCATCCGGATCTTTCAAGCTGGAATCGAAATCCTCGTCGGCCAAAAAACCGAGCGCCAACACCGGCGCTGTCAAGTCCGCCGGCGGCAAGAAGGAATCTGCGGCGGCATCGAAGGGAGGCGCTAAGAAGACCACCTCGTCCGCTGTCGGCGCTAAGACAAAAAAGGCCGTCGCCTCTTCCGCATCGGGATCACCGTCCAAGTCCTCTAAGGCGTCATCGGCGCCGAAAGACAAGAAAGCGACCGCAGCCAAAAAGAAACCGGCCGCTAAGAAACCCACCGCCCCGGCCAAAGCGAAAGCAGCCCCCAAGGCCAAGAAGACCGTGAAACCTCCCACTAAGAAACCAAAGGCACCTAAACCCAAGAAAGCCGCAGCGACACCCACCAAATCGTCGAAGCCCGCCTCCAGGAAAACTGCCGCAGCCAAAAAGTAAACCGGCTCATCACTGCGCGGTGTGTGAGTGATGGCCGCCTAAGCTATCGCTCGCGTTATCTGCAACTGGTGCACAACTAAAGAGCGCGAGCCACGTCGTTGCGCACACGATAGTTATGTTATAAAAGAACAGAACAACATAATAACAGCACAAAACAGCCCTTTTCAGGGCTAACAATACATTCGTGAACGTGTGTTTATGGCACACATTCGTTTCTAAATTATACCGAAAGTCACCACCTCCATCGAATACCTACTCGTTTCAGTATAACCTTTTAATTAATAATGAATTTAATTATTATTTTTTTTTTTTTTTCATTTTTTTTTTAAATAATGTAATTTTTGAGGTTTGTTGTTTACGAAGCCGATGCCTTGCGACGGTGTATTTTTTAACCGGCTTCAAAAAAGGACGTTCTCAATTTGACCGTATATATCGCATGCTTAATGGAACATTGACCCATTCATTAGTGGATAGGTCAAAAATGAGTTACGTACAGATACAGGCTTCTGTTAGCCACATCTACCATCTACCCTCTCAGGTATGTCAAAATTATGCATTAATGCCGCTCAGACGATATATCGGTCTCTTTCACGTTTGTGCAATTTCTCAACGTGTTTTCATCGAATAGTGACTCTTACCAGTTTGTGTCTGACACTTATGTGCTGAACATTACTACTGTGTTATCATACATCGACACAATAAATATTAAGTCAGTTTACTACATATTTTAATAATATATTCAGGCAGTTTATCATTGAACGTTATTATATCAACTGAAGCGAAGGTGATGAAAATTTCGAGTAACTTTAAGTAGATTTAAGAATTTAAGATTCAAGTAGATTTAAGTAGAAGTATCTGTTAGATATTGCATGTTTCATAAAGTGTTTACAAAAGATATTGATCTATCATTTTTTCGTCCCAGAAAAAATCAATGTAATTTAGGTGTGCAACACAAGAACTCGACCTCTGAACTCAAAGAATAGCGAAAAGAATCGTATGCCCAACCAAGAAAACTACAATGATCGTTGCAAAATAGACCATAAAAATATATTTCTTGTCTTTGACCTGTAAACTGTTCTGCAACCTCTTAGAGGAAAAGTCAAACAAAAAGTCAAGAAAATCAAAGTTAAATAGTTAAAATTTCATAATTACGATAAAAAAAAAAACAAATAAATAAGATACATTAAATTTGTTATTTTAATCTCCTACTTATGAAAGGTGCTGCAATAGAATTTTAGTGAATAAATTATTATTTGTATTTTATTATTGTTGTTGTTGTGTTGTTCAAGTCGATGTGAAGCTCAACATTGCGCACATACCACGGTGCTCCCGTAGCCCCGCGCATGAACCTATTCTGTTTTGTCTGAAGCCTATGGATCGTGTGTTTCGTAATGACTCTACATTTGTGATACAATCCGAGCTTCTAAGGGGGTGATGATATCGAAAATCAACGCGCTCGAGAGCGACTCCAGGGCTCTGTCTCTACTGTTCGTGCTGTGAAAGTTCCACAAGGTGTTTTTTGCGTTAAGATCACCAGCGATGATGACCGAATTACCGAGCCCGAATAGTGAAATGCCCTGAGGTCAACCTCGAGCGCGTGACTATTAGTGGCCGAGTTCGGTGATAGATACGCAGAGACGATTGTGATGGGTTGATGTCTTCTGAATGTTTGAGGAGCTTGGGGAAGGGGGGGAGGGTATGGTTCTTAACTCTGGGAGGCTTGGGTCCTTGAGAGGGCGGTATAATAGTGTGAGCCTGCAACGCGAGCGGGTGCACAGCTTTCAGTCCCGCTACAAACTGAAACTCAACTCACTCACGGTTTATGCTAACTTAGCTCGCTGCGACTGTTCTGTGATTTTTTTTTTATATTTTTTTTGTGCTTAAATAAAATAAATTCGTAATAATATTTTAGACATTGTGGAAACACACAACGCCCTCTAGCCTCTAACTAAAGAGAGCTACGCTTAATTGTAGCTACTATACTTACCGCTGTTATTTTATATTGACCCTGTGAGCACTCCTGCGTCCCGTGGGACAATTTAAACCTGTAAAACATTTTTTTTCTTTTTTTGTACTTAGAATTTTTTAAATCTGAATTTCGTAAATTTTTAGAGGTTTTTGTCGAATTACTCGTCAACCCCTCATCCCAAAGTCCCCTTTCTTACAGATTTAGACGGCTCTCATCTAGACCCGTCTAATAACACCTCCTTTTTTGAATTCCGGCAAATAACAACATACATTTTTGACATTTAGATTTAATTTTTCTAAATTTTTGACAATTTTTAAGGTTTTAGTCGAATATTTCGTCAACCCTTATTTTGGTAGTAACTTATTATACATAACTAGTTAGATCTCATCTAGATCTACCTAATATTATACATTTTACATAAGTCCGGTAAATAGAAGTTCCAAATTTTTCACATTTTAACTTAAATTTTGGTATTTTTTGAGGTTTTTGTCGAATAACTCGACAACCCTTAGTCCTAAAATTATATTTTTTGCATTTTTGGAAAGGTCTCACCGAGACCCGTCGAACGACACCCCATTTGTCTAAATCGGACAAGTGAACTGTCAAAAAATCAAAAAAGTCTCGTCAAAATCGATTATAAAGATTAGCCGGAACAAACAGAAAGACATACTAAAATTTAAAAAAATGGTGTAGTACCGTACCGCGGTTTTTTTAATATTACAGACATTCCAATTTTATTTATTCGTTTAGTTCACTCATACATATATAATTATTTAGAACGGACAAAAACGTTTATTCCGACATACACAGGACAATAATATATATGTATGGTTTTGAACAGAGTTAAGGTGTATATATGCAGATATAATATTATGCTGTGCAATTTTGAAAATTGAGGGACCGAGCTCGGTGGCGACTTTCGTTTGTTTTTTAGAAACATTATATATAATGTAACAGGTACATATTTTTATAACATGAAAAAATTGGTGGCCCTGAAAAGGGCCTTTTGCTTCACTTTCCGAAGTGTGTGTGTGTGTGTGTAACGCACTGCGGCGTCCGTTGTGATGGTGACGGAATGTTTGGTGGCTTCCTTACTTGGAGCTTGTGTACTTGGTGACGGCTTTGGTGCCCTCGCTGACAGCGTGCTTTGCAAGCTCGCCTGGCAGCAGAAGCCTCACGGAGGTCTGCACCTCCCTCGATGTGATCGTGGATCTCTTGTTGTAATGGGCGAGACGCGACGCCTCGGCGGCGATACGTTCGAAAATGTCGTTCACGAACGAGTTCATGATAGACATCGCCTTACTGGAGATACCGGTGTCAGGGTGGACCTGTTTCAGCACCTTGTAGATGTAGATAGCGTAGCTCTCCTTCCTCTTGTGTTTCTTCTTCTTCTTGTCGGTCTTAGAGATATTCTTTTGGGCTTTGCCAGATTTCTTGGCGGCCTTACCGCTTGTTTTGGGGGGCATGGTGTATTATTTAGTATAGACGAATTGATTTGTTAGATGTACGAAATCGACCGTTCAATTCCGGAGTACCGACACTAACTGAGGCGCGCAGAATTAGTGACAGAGTATATATATATAATCGAGGACGACACACCCCAGAACAAGTAAAACGAGCTCCACATGGCGTTTCGCCAGTTAAACGAGCGAGACAGACTATTGAAGATGAATGAGACAGCGCGAGCGAGTAGCAATGGGAGGGGTGGGCCTTTCACTGGCATTTACCTAATGATGATGATTATTATTATTGTTATTTCATATTAGGAAAAACAGTATACGATACCAAGTACAAAACATCCATAAAACCTGTATTGAAATCACCACCAATTAGCTGTAGTTAATATTTTCTAAAATAAGTAATTACCTAATTAAATTTACTTAAATATTAAGTATATTGCTTTGTATTGGATCCTCCGGATGCGGCTATCGTAATTTAGTCACAGATAAGTGTCCATAATGAAGAAACAAATATGCGACGTGTTATTTAGTACTGTTATGCATTGTGCAACACAAATATGGATATTCAACAGATACTCTAGTAATAAGATACGCACCACCCAAAGAGCCAAGGAGCGGAGTACTCTAAACACAAAAGGACAAATATTCAAGTTCTATAAGTTAATATTACATAATATTGACTGCACGGTTGGCCGAGTGGTTTCAACGGTCGCCATGCCGCTTGCTACTGCGCCATGTGTCTTGGGTTCAAATCCCACGCGGCACAACACTTTGTGTGATCCACGAAGTGTTTAAAAAAAAAAAAAAAAAAAAATCGTTTCGGATGCATTCCATCAAAATATGATATACATCTTCAACTTTGTTACAAATTGAGCAGTTGGGAGAACCAACCTTACCAATTAAATATGCAAAGCTGTTTAGTGGGATATGTCCAGATCTAAGTCTGAGAGCGATGACTATGTCTGACCTGCTCATATTAGCTTGATCGATCCATACATGTTTCATAACAGTAGGCTGAATGGTTCGGTACCCAAATACCTTTAGTCAGCGATCTTTTATCAAAGTATTCTGACCATAGTTGGTAACACCGATCTTTAACTACATACAATAAATCAGAATAATATGGCACGCATGCAAAATTTAAACCATCAACAAGAGATTCTTTAGCTAGTCTAGATTAAATAAAGCTTGATTATTATTAATTTTCCTACATTACATTAATAGGCTATTATTTTCGACTCATCGTGTCACAACAAACAGTCTTAACAATGTATATAATTAGGACTGCGATATGTATGGTGGCCCTGAAAAGGGCCTTTTTGTTGAAGGGTTTTTGTCTTCAGTTGGTGACCTTTGTTTTAAATTAATCCATTAGGGTCTTTCATATAATATTACTTGCTGATCAAGCCTTCTTTTCGGTTTTCTTGGGCAATAAGACGGCCTGAATGTTGGGTAGAACACCTCCCTGAGCGATTGTAACACCGGAGAGCAGTTTGTTTAACTCTTCATCGTTGCGTATCGCCAACTGAAGATGACGGGGTATGATTCTTGTCTTCTTGTTGTCTCTGGCCGCGTTGCCGGCCAACTCGAGGACCTCAGCTGCTAGGTATTCCATAACTGCGGCGAGATACACCGGCGCGCCGGCACCGACGCGCTCGGCGTAATTACCATTACGCAAAAGTCTGTGTATACGACCGACAGGAAACTGTAGTCCTGCACGGTTTGAACGCGATTTTGCCTTGCCTTTGACCTTTCCACCTTTGCCGCGGCCGGACATCTTGATTGATTGGTGTCTTGTAGAGATATACGTGAATATGAGAGAGCCGTTAGTTGCGTGCTCAAGGAGCGACAACTACGCATATACTGAGTTGCGGAAAACTTTTTTTTTTTTTTTTTTTTTTTTTTGTATGGACTATAGCTGTTGGCCTTACAGCTCTACAGCTTTACGCGGGCTATTTGGTGAGCGCTGAGGGCTCTCAACCGGTTGTTCGTTAAGTAACATCGCCCAAGGGTACCCCCTGCGGGTACGGACCTCGGCTTGGGGCGTTACTGACTAACTTGGGTGATCAAGACCCTGTGTCTATGGGATGGCGCGACGCGTATTTCGACCCCGGCGGCGGGGTCGAAACCGTGGGCTGTTTGTGTTGGCGCGTGCCGCGGACGCTCTACGTTGAGCGATGGTGATGTCGTCGTCCGAGTCCCTAAGTACGTGCTTGGGCCTACGTACATGAGAGATTGTGCTTGGTGTGTACCTACTAGCCGCAACCACTAGAGGGTTGGGGTGTATCGGAGCAGAGTCAAAATAGCTAAGGGAGCACTGTTTCATGAATTGCCTGATGGTCGGCAGTCGCAAGTCGATGTGAAGCTCGGCATTGCGCACATACCACGGTGCTCCCGTAGCCCGGCGCATGAACCTATTCTGTATTGTCTGAAGCCTATGGATCGCGTGTTTCCTAGCGTGTGCGAATACGATGCTGCCGTACGTCATGATCGGTCGTACGCATGATGTGTATAAAAGGACTTTGTTTTTTAACGATAGCTTGGAGCGTGCGTTCACCAAGCTATGAAGTTGACCTAGTACGAAGGCAGACCGCTTTCGGACTGTCTCGATGTGGGGGCCGAAGGTTAAGCGATCGTCGAGTGTGATGCCTAGATACTTGGCCTGCCTGGCCCAAGGGATAGGCTTACCAAACATTTTGATCTGAGGGATCGAGGGAGCCAGGTTGCGTCGTCTCTTTCGAAACAGCACAGCTTGGCTCTTCTCGGGGTTTACTTCTATTCTCCATTTTTTGAACCATGTACTTAGCTTGTTGGCTGTGGTCTGGAGGTTTTTAGCTATTGCTGAAGTGCTAGTACCTGAGTAATAGACGGCTGTGTCGTCTGCGAAAAGTGCTGTCTGCACAGACCGATGTTTGGGGATGTCGCTGACGTACAGCGTGTACAGGAGAGGGGATAGCACTGATCCTTGCGGGACACCAGCGAGGATGGGGTGGGGGGAGGACAGTGATCCTTCCACGCGGTAGCGAAAGCTACGGTTCGACAAGTAATCTCGTAAGATGAGCACAAGTCTGTGGGGCACTCCCATAGTGAATAGCTTGTAAAGTAAGCCGTTGTGCCATACTTTGTCGAACGCCTTCGCTACGTCGAGGAAGAGGATTCCTGTGGTTAGGTTGTGTTGGAACCGATCGCTGACGTGCTCAACGATGCGGTGGACCTGTTGGATACACGAGTGTTTGGATCGAAACCCGAATTGCTCGTGAGGGATGAGGTGGTGTTCATCGGCGTATGCTTTCAGCCTATTGCAAATTAAGCGCTCATAAATCTTACCTAAACCTTTAAGCAGACTTATCGGACGATAACTGGACGGCTCGGATTTTGGTTTGCCGGGCTTAGGTATCCCAATGACCACGGCTTCTTTCCATTGTTGTGGAAACATATTATTTGTTAGCGCTGCGTTAAATATGAAAGTCAGAAGGACCAAAAGCCTATCAGGAAATAACTTGATGACTCTGTTTGTGATACCATCCGAGCCGGGTGCTTTGCGGGCGTGTAGACTCTTGACGATCGTTTTAACCTCATCCGGGGTGATTGCCGGAATGTCCTGCTCGTTTGTCAGGGACGATAACGGGAGTGAAGCTCTTCGTTCAACTTCTGCGTCAATTGCCGCGATGTGGTTGGTTTCGTAGTGTAACGTGCTAGGCGTGCATTGGTGCTCCAAACTGTCCGCCAGGCATTCCGTTTTTTCAATGTCGTCGAAAGCTGGAGGATGATTTGGTCTGTTTAACGGGGGCATCGGGGTGATTATATCTCTTTTAAGGCATCGAGATAGCTGCCAAAAGGCTGTGTGGATGGGCTCCAAGTTTTTTAGAGTTTCGTCCCACCTTTCTTGACGCATTTCAGTGATGCGTGTCTTGACCATTCTTTCTAGCGTGCGCAATCTAATCCTACGATCCTCGCAAGGGTATCTGTCGTATGCACGCACAGCGGCGTTCTTCTGTCTCAGCAGTTCACGTATGTCATCGGGTAGTTTCCATCGACGGTCGTTTGTTGCTGGTGACTCCCGAGTGCTATTGTTAATTAACGATTGCACGTGTTCTGTGAGAGAGTCGATCGCCATTGTGGTGTCTTCGACGCTAGCTATGTGGTCTGGTATTTTGTCTAGGTGTACAGACGAGAACGACTCGAGGTCTCTCCCGAGGCGATTCCAGTCTGTGACCCTCCTATTTGGAGTGTAGCCTGAGTCGATGGGACCTAATCGTGAAGCGAATTCTATGACAACAGGTCTGTGGTCGGAGGTGAGTTCGTGCAGCACTTCCAAGGAACACAGACGAAGGCTTATGTTCTTCAGGAGTGCCACGTCTAAGATATCAGATCTGTGAGACACGTTAGTCGGAAAGTGTGTTGCTTCTAAGGGGGTGATGATATCAAAGATCATCGCGCTAGAGAGCGACTCCAGGGCTCTGCCTCTACTGTTCGTGCTGTGACAGTTCCACAAGGTGTTTTTTGCGTTAAGATCACCAGCGATGATGACCGAATTGCCGAGCCCGAATAGTGCCCCGAGGTCAACCTCGAGCGCGTGACTATTAGTGGCTGAGTTCGGTGATAGGTACGCAGAGACGATTGTGATGGGTTGATGTCCGGTTATACCTAGCCGGCAGATGGAAGCCTCAATGCACGCCAACGTGGGCGGATCCATAGGTATGCAGTGTAGTGACCTTCTGTAGTAGATGAGTGTTCCCCCTAGGGGGGAGTTCAGCCTATCATTGCGTACTACACAGTAGTTTGCAATGTTAGGGTTTCTCTTGGATGGTTTGAGAAAGGTTTCCTGCACTAGCAAGATGTCAAGTTGGTGTACCCTAAGAAATTCACCTATTTCGTCGCGTTGTTTTGCGATGCCGTTTGCATTGAAAAACCCTAGTTTGAGTGATCGTGGTTTGACTCTGCCTTTGGGTGTGTTATCCATAACTACGGGTTAACTTTAAATGAGCCTAGTTTCTCGAGTATACTCGAGTACCTAATGGTGACGTTTAAGAGAGCGATCGGGTTGCCCTCATTTTGACGTATTAGCGTCGCGAGTTGTCGTAGCTCGCCGTAGTTTATGACGCTGGCGAACCTAGCAACGAGGTCCAGATCTGGGTCTAGGCTTGGAAGAGGAGAAAGGGTTTGTGGAGGTTTGGGAGCAGGGGGCTGAGCAATGGGGCAGGGGGGGAGGCTATGGGTCTGAACTGTGGGAGGCTTGGGTCCTTGAGAGGGTGGCTTTGGTAGCCAGGCAGATTTTGCCTTTGTGGGTTCCGAAGGGATAGGTTGGGCCTGACCTGTCCTCACGGGCAGAGCCGGGAAGGCCTCTTCCATCCTTTTGGGAGTGGCCCATGCGTTTACAAGGGGAGGTGGGGCTGGGCGAGGGGGCTGGGGGGCTTTTGTCTTTGGGGTTTTGGGCGCACGTGGGCAACCTCTGTAGTTGGCGGGGTGACCCTTATTCCCGCATAAGACGCACGCGACAAGCTCCATGCACTGGGCCCTGTCCTTGGGTCTTTTGCAGTCGGCCGTGGCGTGGTCTTCCAAGCACTTGACGCACCTGGGACGCGCATAACAGTTGCGTGCCGAGTGACCATATAGTTGGCATCGGTGGCATTGTGAGGGGCCTTCTCTTCGGCGAGGAGGTTCAATGGCTATGCCAGACAGCCCGCAGACGGATGACATTTTGAAGATGTCTCTCCCCGCGTTGCTGTCGTCCAGTGAGACAATCACCATGTCGTAGGTGAGTTGGGACCTGCCCTTATGCATACGGTGCACTTCGTGCACCGGGTACCCCTGGTTTACCAGAGAGTTCTTTATATCGTTGGTGGAGAGTTCTCTGGGGACGTTACGTATTACTACTCGTAGCTGCCTGTCCTCAGGGAGAGTATAAGTATGGAAGGAGACTTCTCTTTCCTTGAGAAGCCTTGTCAGGGCTCTGTGGTCACCTGGCGTGGCCACAGAAACTTTGATACCCTGTTGGGTACTGCGGGCGTTGTGGTACACGATGCGGCGCTCGTTGCACCATGTGGAGACCACAGTCCACTTTGATTTATCCTGAATAAACAGGGGAGGGGGGGGGAGTTTGCTTGCGGTCTGTTGAAGGGAGGGTGTTTCCAGAGGGGGACGGTTTGGTTTTTGGTGGGTTGGTAGGCCGCTGTAAGGTAGCCGACATCGGTTTGGCGGTCGGCCTAACCTCATTGGGTTTGGGAGCCTTGTTGGGGCCTCCCTTGGTTTTTCTAGATCGTTTCCTAGAAACGATCGTGTAGTCCGAGTCGGTATCGGAGTCTCCGGTCTCAGTGTCCGAATTGGTTGCGTCCGTATTGGTCGCATCGGTGACGCCCGTCTCGGTGTCGGTATTGGTCGCTTCGGGTGTTCCAGTGCTGACATCCGATTCCGGTTGAATGTCCATCTCTTGCGGAGGTGGAGGAGACGGAGATAGAGGAGACGAAAGGGTCGGCTTTTCGTGGGCCGAGATGCGCAGGATTCGCTCTCCGAACTTCTTTTTTAGGAGTCCGTAGATCTCCTCGTCTTTAAGGGCATCCATCAGGAGGGCTTGCAGGTCCATCTTGTTGGTGGTACTGCAACGGCTGTTCGTGAATCCTAGTCCCCGGGCGGGAGGACCCGGGGGTGTGTAGGTGTGTGTATCCACCCAACCGGGATAGGTCGGGAGGTTTGTACTTATTGCTAGGTGTGCCCTAAGCTTGTCTCCCTTTACCGATCTTAATGTGTAAAGGGTTCCTAACAGCCCAGGTGTAGGGGTGGTATGGACCTTGGTAGGTCGGCACACCCAAACTGCACCGGGGGATGGGATTTAGGGAGTGGGAGGGGTGGGAGGGAGGTAGCTAGGCTCGACTAGGAGTCCCCCCAAGGCCGAGTGATCTAGCTCCAGCCGACTTTGCTTTACCCTGAAGGGGCAAAGCAGGCGGGTCGGGTCACCGCCCACTCGGTTTAGTTAGCACCGCTGGGTTTCCACCGAGGACCAAAAAAGGTTTTTCCCTGAAGGGGTCCTAAGACTTTTGAAGTTCAGTAGAAACACGCGCTGCGACCCCGACACGTCTACCAACGAATGTATTTAGAAATACAACGTTGGCCGCACGGGCCCAGGCGACAGGCAGTGAGCCGCGTAATAATTAATTTGTAATTAATTTGTAGCGTTCTTATAAGAACACTACTCGTTATTACGCAACCACTGTCAGCACTAAAGCTTCTGGGTTGTCGGTGCACGTCAGTTGACACGCAAAGGCAACTCCAGAGTTTGAAGTGCGATAGGTTGGTAGTGTGGAATGAACGGACTTATCAATCGTTCTGTTCCGAAATCGAATGCGAGCGCGAGGAGCGGCGCCGAGCCGGCGCCACGCTGCGACAACACGAGAGAGAGAGCGCACGTTGCTTGCGCGCCGCGCGAGTGCGAGCAATCGCCTGAACGGGCGCAGTGTTTGTGACGTTAATATATATATAAGCGATCGAGTACGACACACTCCCGAACACGTTAAACGAGCTCTACAATGCCGTCTCGACAATAAAACGAGTGAGACAGACTGACGGAGACGAATGAGACAGCGTGAGCGAGTGGCAATGGGAGGGGTGGGCTTTTCACTGGCATTATTTTTAATTTATTTATATTAGAAAAAACTGTTTGTAGTCGGCTCATCTATCTATACCAATATAATTATCACGATCAGCCGAAATGTGACATGTATCATTAGCATATTTTCACTAGCATTTAGTTGATGATTATTATTATTATCATTTAACTGACTCATTGGTCTAGCGGTTGACGTATGCGACTGCCAATCTAGAGGTCTCGGGTTTGAAACCCGGGTCGGGCCAAAAGATATTTAACAGATACTCTGGTAATAAGATACAAACCATTCCGCTGTACTCTAAACATAAAAGGACAAATATTCAAGTTCTATAAGTTAATATCATATAAATGATTTATTACAATAAACCTCATAAAATGTCAAGTACCTAGTTGTCACACTACTTCAAGAAGCGGAGCATAAGATTATTTTTAAAAGAGTCACACGAGCCCATAGCCCCACCTAGGATAGGGTAACAAGTGTAATAAAAATAACTTAATTAACGTTGTAAATAATGATTGTATTCAAAAGGTCTGCTAAAGCATATAGGTACTTAATGCAAGGCTGTATCATGACAACGTTTTTCATTGAATTGTTGAATACCTGACGTTACTGACTTGTACTATGGTTGTAACTTATGTGGGGTACACCCAACATTGTTACATCCATAGTATACTATAAAAGTCAATGTACATGTACGTGCAAAATGACATTACCAGAAAAAAATATAAAAAAAAAACTAAAGCATAGCTGACACTCATCATCACAAATATATGAAATTGCAATTATTATAGATAAATATTTTTCTTCTTTTAACTTCAAAATACAAAATTGGAATAAGGGAATTGGTCATATTTATCGTGTATGACACATGCATGTATTCCAAGAGGACAAACTGTTTTTTTGTTTTTTTTTTTTGCTCTCCAGTAGGGCACACGTATGGAGACAATGATAGAGATTAGATAATTACCCATTATCTGAAAATTTACCATTTTTCTTACTTATTATTAATTAACATGCATTATATGTATATGAATAGGTTTATTATTTTCGACTTATCGTGTCACAACAGAAACAGTCTTTACGAAGTATAATGTAACATCAATTAAGACTGCGATATGTATGGTGGCCCTGAAAAGGGCCTTTTTGGTTTCGGGGTGTTGTCCTCAATTTGTGGCCATTGTGTGTTCTGATTAGGCCTTCTTTTCGGTTTTCTTGGGCAACAAGACGGCCTGAATGTTAGGTAGAACACCTCCCTGAGCGATTGTAACACCGGAGAGCAGTTTGTTTAACTCTTCGTCGTTGCGTATCGCCAACTGAAGGTGACGGGGAATGATTCTGGTCTTCTTGTTGTCCCTGGCGGCGTTGCCGGCCAACTCGAGGACCTCGGCGGCTAGGTATTCCATTACTGCGGCGAGATACACCGGTGCGCCGGCACCGACGCGCTCGGCGTAATTGCCATTACGCAACAGTCGGTGTATACGACCGACGGGAAACTGTAGTCCTGCACGGTTTGAACGTGATTTTGCCTTGCCCTTGACCTTACCACCTTTACCGCGGCCAGACATCTTGATTGATATATGTGTGTTGTAGAGAGAGATGAAAATACGAGAGGACCGTTTGCTACGTGCGCTATGAACGACGGCAACGGATAGAGTGAGTTGTATTCGGGTTCACTGGCTCCGTTTATAAGCGCTCGCCCGACGACACAAAAGCCGTTAGGAATGGGGAGCTCGCGCAATTTTCGAATGTACGCATGCGCGTCGGTATTAAATTTTTTGGCGCCACTTATTATAAGAAAAGTATTCACTCGCGCAATGAGCACTAGGAGTGTTGATTATTTTTAAATTATCATATTTTCGATATATGGGCTTTACACTATATTATACTCTTTGTTTTATATGTTAAGCTGTTTGGCTACTAACTACGAGTATTGATTGAGCACTAAAAGATTGATTGTAGAAGTAACTCGTTCAGATGCTACAGATGTAGAAGAAGAAATTAAATATTTAACAGCTATTTCTGATAGCACGGGAGTAAAATGCCTACTATCAATCCAAAATTTCAGGGAATTTGATGACCTTGAAATATTTGGCTGATCTAAATATTGCATTAATTCAGCAGGTATTGTAACAAAACTTCTGCCATAAATTTCATTGGCATTGACCATATTTTTAAAGAGCATATCTTCGTGTTAATCCCATAATGATTAGTTATTTCTTTTTCTCCACGTGAAGAAGCGCCTACTGTAGGTGGACGTGGTTTCCTCTTATTTTGTGTTTTGCAATTATTTCTTTTGATAGATCTGATATTGCATTAGCACCAGCCAATGCTGACGTGAATAGAACCTGGAGATAAAGATGTTAACTATGCTAAGCTGTGAACGCTGACAGTGACAACAAACAACAATTATAAATAAAGTAGATACTCCATATCAAAGATTAGAGTAATTTTTTAACACAGAGGTATATAATTATGTACATAAATTACATTTCGTTTTAAGATAATAAGTAAACTAGGCATACAGAAAAAAAAAAAAAAAAAAAAAAAAACATAATATAGTGTAAATAAAATACGGTAGATTAAGTTTACAACGATTTTGTAGTTCTTTTTTTTTTTTTTTTTGTGTCCCACTGCTGGGCAAAGGCCTTCCCTGCAGCAAGCCACTTTTGTCTATTCAAAGCCAGTTACGGCCAGTCTCTAGGACATGCGTCAAGATCGTCGCGCCACCTTTTACGGGGTCTGCCTCGTCGTCGGCGTCCAGACCCCCTGAGGCACCCAGCGTTCGACGACCTTGGCCCACCGGTCCGGATTCATCCGACATACGTGTCCGGCCCAATCCCATTTCAATCTGGAAGTCTTCTTGCCCACATCCGCGATACTTTAGTTTTGGAACGCAGCTCTGTTTCTAATACACGATCCTGTCGCTTCACACCCAACATGTTGCGTTTCATTGCTCTTTGGCAAACCTTCAGCTTTGACTTCTGACCCTTTGTCACAAAGACCAAGTATGGGCGCCATATGTAAGGATGGGCAGGAGACACATGTCAAAGAAAGAGTCGGCGGAGTTTCAAGGAATGGTTAAGATCTCCTTTCATATACTGTTTTTGCCTCTTTTCGAAGAATGCTAACTGGCCCAGGTACAGGTAATTTTTTTTAATTTTTTATTTTTTAACAAAAGTCGACCTTCGATATCTACATTTTAATATCGAACTATCGATATATAGTCGAAAAAAAATAAAAAAAATATTATTAATAAATATCGATATTTCATCAACAGTCCTAAATTGAGCACTAAATCAAAAGGTGGTGGTGATATTGTGTACATAATAATTGTTGTGGTTTTACATTTCAAAGGAATGTGCCTGCCTGCCTACATTATGTGTGTACAAGAAGAACAAGTGATAGTTTATAATAATAATAATAATAATAATAATAATATAATGATTGTCGATATCGCCGTTCCTCATGACGAGAATCTCGTGAAAGTCGAAAAAGAAAAACAAATAAAATATTTGGATTTATCTCACGAGATTGTCGATATGTGGAATGTGGATTCGGTGATTATTGTTCCGATAATCGTATCTGTGCACGGATTGATAGCCAAGAGCCTCGACCAACACCTTAAGAAGCTCACGTTAGAGGGCTGGATCAAGGGTCTGATACAGACAGAAGGCAGTCCTTCTTGACACGGCACGTATAGTGAGGAGGTTCCTGTCTTTGGAGCCCTAGCCACCGGTTTCTTGGTCCCTGTACCCGAAGTCGGTGGTCTACTATTTTTTATATATTTAAATGTATTTATTTTTATATGTATATTTAAAAATGTAATTTATATGTATATTTAAATGTAATAAAGGAAATAATAATATTACCCTATGACATACCTATAATATTATTACCGATATGAATGTAATATATTGGTGATAATTTATTACAATTATACGGACAGTCGGACGGTGACGCACCGCACCGTTTTTTACCGCGCTTTCGAATGCCAGTTAAGGTGGTATACATATATTATGTTATAATACCTATTATATTGTATTATGTACAATAGGAATTGTTTTGTTATTAATATTTGAAATGTCACATAATTAGGTTTTATGTAATGTATACAAGATTAGATTGTGAGCGTATATAAAGTTAGTGTTCGTGCCATGTCCGTTTGGTTCAGATGTGTGTGTGTGTTCATGGTACATAACAATGATACATAATACAATAGGTGGTGATTTTACGTGTTATTTAGAAACGAATGTGTGCAGTAAACACACGTTCACGAATGTATTGTTAGCCCTGAAAAGGGCTGTTTTGTGCAGTTATGTTGTTGTTCGTTTTCAATAGGAGCGTCGCGTTCGCGCTATCGTGAGCACGACGACGTGCCCCGCGAATTTTACTTGTGCACACACACGTTGAACAACGAGCGAGTGATGAGCCGGTTTACTTTTTGGATGCGGCCGTTTTCTTGGCGGCGGGCTTCGACGATTTGGTGGGTGTCGCTGCGGCTTTCTTGGGTTTAGGTGCCTTTGGTTTCTTAGTGGGAGGTTTCACGGTCTTCTTGGCCTTGGGGGCTGCTTTCGCTTTGGCCGGGGCGGTGGGTTTCTTAGCGGCCGGTTTCTTTTTGGCTGCGGCCGCTTTCTTGTCTTTCGGCGCCGATGACGCCTTAGAGGACTTGGACGGTGATCCCGATGCGGAAGAGGCGACGGCCTTTTTTGTCTTAGCGCCGACAGCGGACGAGGTGGTCTTCTTAGCGCCTCCCTTCGATGCCGCCGCAGATTCCTTCTTGCCGCCGGCGGACTTGACAGCGCCGGTGTTGGCGCTCGGTTTTTTGGCCGACGAGGATTTCGATTCCAGCTTGAAAGATCCGGATGCGCCCTTGCCTTTGGTCTGAATGAGAGCACCTGATTCTACGGCGCTCTTCAAATATTTCCTAATGAACGGAGCTAGCTTCTCGGCGTCGACCTTGTAATGAGCGGCGATATATTTTTTGATGGCCTGTAGCGATGATCCGCTACGTTCTTTCATCTCCTTAATGGCGTTGTTCACCATTTCCGATGTCTTGGGATGAGTGGGTTTCGCTTTGGGTTTCTTAGCGCCGGCGCTGGCGGCGGCGGCGGCGGCGGCGGCGGCACCGGCACCACCAGATTGTCTTGACGTCTTTTTAGCACCAGTAGCTGGAGCGGGAGCTTCGGTTGCAACAGCTGTGTCTGCCATTGTTGTTGTTGTTTTAGTTATTGTACACGTACGAGTGAGATAAGAACGAACGTAAGCACGTTGAGGTGTGTTTCGACGTAGATGTCGCCACTATGCGATGCGAAGCGTCGGTAGCCGATCACTGACGCACCTCTGAGGTTTACCGTAACGAGAGCCGTTCTGTCGCGGGACGATTTCTCGTATGAAAACTTCATACTTTTCACTAACACGAATCACTTTAAATAACATTTTACAATACTTATCTTACGATAAATAATGTCAAAACTATATATTTATATACATAATGAAAGTGACTAACGTTTAATATGTATTTTACGTCAAACGATCGTACGACTGAGACGGTACTGTGGTTTATTATCTCGACTGTCTACCGTGCATACCTCGTGTTCAGTTCAAAATGTATTTTTCTCTATAAAACACAACGTTTCGTATTAAAACAATAGATAAAACAACGAAGAGTATATCAAGCCTGATACGTATCAACATATCTTTTATATTAATCCATAAGTTTGCCGTATTGAACGATTAAAAGTGAACCTTCGTAAAACACGTTAACGTTGCTCACTGGACGGACGAATCCGACCTGGAAGTTTATCCGTACATATTAGGTTAACATAAAAATACTAAATATTTTATATATCTACACTACATGATATTATTGAGCGTACTGTTGAAAAATATATATCTTAAAATTTATATTTACGTTCACACGTCCGACATCTAAACTTAAATCCTGAAACATCTCGAAGATTGATATTTACGGTAGAAACATACGAGTACATAGGAAACTGCACGTATACACTCCACCACTATTATTGCCATGAAAATAATATTATTTTATAATCATTATCTACCTATACTGGTGCTTGATTTCATCTCACCCTTGTTAGGGGGCGTGGGGGAGACTTCATAGACCGCTGGGCTCCTTGAAGTGGCTTTGCACGCGGCTCATCACAATGAGTCGGTCATTATGGTTGGCCAGCCTCGAGGCTCGAACCCACGGTCAAAGTCAAAGTCAAATCATTTATTTCCATAGGCCCCAAAAGGAACTTGAACACGTAAAAAATACGAACATCAAAATATAAAATAAAACTCAAGTAATCAATTCAGTGATAAAAGGTACTAATACTAAATTCATTGAAATGATTTGAATTACCGGAGCTTAGATTGATTTCGATTCAACTCAAAGGTTTAAATTGAAATCAATCCAAGTACCAGCTCCGATGGGTATTGCATTCATGAGAAGAGCTGGTAAGAAACTCATGTGCACCATCTTTTCAAATAATTCATACAAAGTATGTTTCTTTTTGACAACAGTACTTAAGTTAAGTTAAGGCAACCAAAACACAAAGGCTAGAAAGCAGTCTAAAAATATATTAAAGCTAGGGAAGGGAAATCAATTTTTTGTCTAATAAAATAATAAAAAATAGTCCATAGCATATAAGGTTGCAATCACTTACACATCAAGGAGTAAAAGCAATGTGTGCATACATACTGATCTGATCCCAGAAAGAAAACGTTCAAAATGTAATAAAATAATAAATACTAATTGTTTACGCTCCAACAATGTAAACAAAGATCTTCTTAACTTAACAAAATTCAAATGTCAGGTAATAAATGCAGAATAAGATGTTGAGAATTAATTACAATATTTACAATTAAATAAATTATATTAAGGATTGTAAATAAATAAATACATTGCGTATAATTACATACATTATTTTAATTAGTACATAAGTTCAAGATTTCGACAGGAATTTTGTTATAAGAACGCACACCAAGTCCTTCAAATGAATTGTGGACTTTGTTCAGGCGATAATATTGAGTGAGTTAAGTTAAAAGCTCGACTTGTCGTTCAAAAGAAACATGCTAAAGCATGTAGTAACATAAGTGTGAGCAGCATACGAACCATATGCGGCCCTGAAAAGGGCCTTTTGTTTCATAATATATCGGGACACGATTGCGTAACGCGCGTCGATGTATGATAGTAGTAGCCGTGTTGGTGGTGGTAGATAGTAGGGAGCGCGCTCGCCGGTCTCGTAGCTTGTTAACCACCGAAACCGTAAAGGGTGCGACCTTGACGTTTCAGAGCGTAGACAACGTCCATGGCGGTGACGGTCTTCCTCTTGGCGTGCTCGGTGTAGGTGACGGCGTCACGGATAACGTTCTCGAGGAACACCTTGAGAACACCGCGAGTCTCTTCGTAGATAAGACCCGAAATACGTTTGACACCGCCTCTGCGAGCGAGACGACGGATAGCCGGCTTCGTAATACCTTGGATGTTATCACGAAGTACTTTCCTGTGCCGCTTGGCTCCCCCTTTTCCCAGACCCTTTCCTCCCTTGCCGCGGCCGGTCATCTTTTAGTTGAGTGGTTTGTTGTTGTTATAGAATAAGAAGTTTCAATAGAGCACGCGCACACGTTGTTTAACGCCGAGCGCTGACTGACGACTGAACACCGATGGCTCTCTCTTGATTTCTTCTCGCCCTTGTTGGGGGCGGGGAGACTTCGTGGAGCGCTGGGCTCCTTGAAGTGATTTTCCACGCGGCTCATCACCATGAGCCGGTCATTGTGGTTGTCCAGCCTCGAGGCTCGAACCACCGGTCGTCCCTCCGAAGAGGGGACCGGTGATGCGCCTACGAGAGGCTGGCGGTTCGCAGTCAAAGTCCGAAGGGGTCGCGGTCGCCCCGCTCGAGGGAGCCGTAATGAGCTCCCGAGCGGGGCGTTTCAGCCGCCTTCGGATTTGTAGTGTCGTGTCCGGGTGGGGCATGGGCGCTATGCCTGATAGGTGGGGGAGTGTTGAGCAGTCTGCTCTATCAAACATTCCCGTGGCCAGTCTTCTTATGAAGGCATCTATCGGTTCCCACTTGAGGTCCCGATAGATGGTGGAATTCCTCAGGTACCTGGGCGCGTCGACCGTCATGCGTAGGCACCGGTTTTCGGTGGCTTGGAGTCGCTTGCGTGCTGCTCCTGCTGTTAGGTTATACCAGGCCGGCCCCGAGAAGGTGAGGCGTGACCTGATATAAGTTTTATAAATCCCGAGTTTCGCTCGGATGGGGAGTTTGGAGGACAGCAGGGGACGCAGTTTTGATCGCGCCAGTTGTGCTTTGGTGATGACGGTCTCGACATGTGACGCCATGGACAGAGTTCTGTCGATCTTTAATCCCAGGTACCTGACGGTTGGTGACCACGGGATTTCTTCGCCCATGAGGTGGAGTTTTGGGGGCAGGTGTGAACTACCGGTAAGGAGGGCCTGTGTCTTGCCCACGTTGCATTTGAGCCTCCACTTCTTGAGCCAGCCCGGAAGAGCTTCAAGAGTGGGGCTCAGTTTCCGTGCAGCATGGTTGGCGTTTTTGGAGCTTGCCATGTACGCAGCGTCATCAGCGAATAGCGCCAACTTGACGTCCCCAACTACCGGGATGTCGTCCGTGTAGTGGGCGTACAGTGTTGGCGATAGGCAGCTCCCTTGGGGAACTCCGGCCCGGATGATCTTCTGCTCGGATGTGGCGTCTTCGACAGCCACGTGGAAGGTCCTGTTGTTGAGGAACGATGCAATGACCCTGATGATACCGGGTGGTAGCGTGGTCGTCGACAGTTTGTGGATGAGCCCGTCATGCCACACTCTGTCGAAGGCCTTCTCCATATCCAGCATCAGGGTCACCGTGTGACCGCCTTTGTTGAGCCACGTAGCCATCTCGTCGAGGACGCGGGTCAGCTGGAGTGTGATGGAATGCTCTTTGCGGAACCCGAATTGTTCCGGTCTTGGGTGTATGTGGCGGTGGATTCGGGACAGCAGTAGCCGCTCGAACACCTTGGAGATTGTGGCGAGCAGGGTTATTGGGCGGTAGTTCTCTGGTCTCCTGGGATCCTTGCCGGGCTTCGGGAGCACTATGACCCGGCCGCGCTTCCAGGTGGTCGGGAAGTGACCGGATCTCAGGATTCCGTTGAACAGCTGCGTAGCAGCTACCAGGGCTTTCACGGGCAGTCGGTGCAGCGCGGAATTGGGGATGCCATCCTCCCCGGACGCCTTACGGGGGTTCGTAGCCCTCATCGCTGTGGCGACCTCTTTCGAGATGAAGAGCAGCTCACTCTCAGGCTGGGTGTTGGGGGTTTCGAGGTAGCTTCTGACGGCTACCTCTATCTCCTGTGTGAAAGTCGGGTCGGAGAGCTCATGAGGGGTGAACTGCTCCTCCAGGCTATGTGCGATTATATCGGCACGATCTTGGGCCCTGAAGCGGGGGCTGCCGTCCTGACCAAGCAAAGGTCGCGTGGGGTTGGGTTCTGCAGAAAGATTTCTGCAGAGACGGTGGATGGAAGGTAGTTCTCCCTCTATATGAAGGAGAAAGTCCTCCCACGCGTCGCCCCTGTGTTCCCACAAGGCAGACTTGACCTTGTTGGTCAGGTTGTTGTAAATATTTTTGTGGCAAGGATGCCGAGTCCTTTGCCACCGCTTCTTGGCTGCCCGCTTCTCAGCCAGCAGTTTCTGCAAGCTGGCAGGCAGTGGACTGTGCCTCTCGGTGGGAGGCATGGTGCACGAGGCAGACCGAAGCGCGGTTTGGATGGCATCGGTCAATCCCTCGGCGGCTGCATCGACCTCCCGCGGAGTCCTCACCAGAGCGGGGCGTCTGTATTCTGACAGCTCTTGGTGATACTTCCTCCAGTCCGTTCGGATGCGAGGTTTGGGCGGGCTGACCACTGTCGCGTGTTCCCGGAACACCAGTAACACCGGTCTATGGTCCGATGGTAGGTCCTCGAGGACCTCTTGAGATGGGGGGTTTCTTAGCCCCTTAGAGACGACGATGTCCAGGACGTTGTCTCGACTAGAGTCGATCGGGTCTATTCGGGTTGGTTCCCGTGGACCGGAGACTTCATAGTCGAACGCCTGGGCATCCTGTAGGATCAGCCTGCCAGCTGCATTCGGCGTGGAACAGTGCCAGGCCGGGTGCTTGGCGTTCAGGTCCCCTGCGACAATGGTTGGAATTGTGGGGTGTAGAAGACCCCGGAGTTCGCCCACCCGGAAATGTGGACGAGGAGCTCGATAGGCCGCATAAAGGCGCATCTCCCCCCCGCCGATACGGATGTCGACACCAAGCGCGTACATGGTGTCGAGATCCCCCGGCTGGACGGGCTGATGCACCACCGTCCTCCTCACCAGTACAGCGAGTCCACGGTATGCCTGTCCGCTCGGCGATGTCTCGTCTTTGCGATAGACAAAGTATCCCGAGATCTTAAGTGGGATACTGTCCTTGAGACAAGTGATGGTCGTCGTTTTGATCGCCGCTTTTATATCATTGTGTGAGCCTGCAACGCGAGCGGTTTCACAGTTTTCGGTCCCTCTAAATGCTCAAACTCAACTCACTCACGGTTTATGCTAACTAACTAACTTAGCTTAGCTAGCTGCTGCGACTGGTCTGTGATATATTTTTTTTTATTGTGCAGTTATTTATTTAAATAAAATAAAATAAGTTCATAATAATATTTCAAACATCGTAGAAACGCGCAACGCCATCTAGCCTCGACTAAACTTGATCGGCTAGTTAGATCGACTGTTAGATTATAATTTATTACTAGCTGGACCAGCAGCTGAGGGGTGAAGCTGGTCAAAAAAAAAAAAAAAAAAAAAAAAAAAAAAAAAAAAAAAAAAAAAAAAAAAAAAAAAAAAGATAGTAAACTAAGTTACTCTTTATATCATCAGCACAGCAACCTATCAGTGCAAGTTGCGTCAAAATCGATTTAACCGAAACAAAGAGAGACATAAATTTGAAAAATAAAAAGCCATTTTGGTATACGTACCGTATATACATACATAATATGCATGTAGTAAAAAGCGGTTATTTTATTAATAATATAAACAGACACTGCAATCGTATTTCTTCGTATAGATTATTCATAAATAAATATATACTAGCGACCCGCCCCGGTTACGCACGGGTGGATTGAGATCAGATGCACCCAGGGACGACACGACACGTGCATTTTAAATATGTAATATCTTCGAATATATTCATTTAAATTAGATACTGCAAGGGACCATATTGATCTATATTAAATGCTCAATGTATTTAAGGTATTTAATTGGATAAGGATGAATGATGTGTTGCTTAAAATCAATTCGTAAATAATCCATTATTTGTCGTAAAAAGAAAGGAATAAAAAATGGTTATTATGAATAGACATATTATATTATGCCATCGCGGACTTTTTTGTAGACCATTTTAAGGTGTACAATACTATGGTACATTATTTAGGTCTATCCCGTAGGGTGCAGTCAGCGTTTGCAATGTATATCACATCAGAAACCTCTAAATTTTTTTCAATGTTTCTCTACAATTTTATGCATGTATTATACATATAAACATTCCTCTTGAATTACTCTACCTATTAAAAAAAATCGCTTCAAAATCCGGTGCGTAGTTTTAAAGATTTAAGCATGCATACATACATAGGGACGGACAGACAGCGAAAATACTATTAGTGATGATGTACTTATGTAATTATTTGATAAATTAATAACATACTTAGATCTCAAATTAATAGTCCTATTTAGTTTCAATTATAATGACTTGTGTAAGTATGTATACACACATAATTCAAAAAATCCTCATCATCATTAGCAAATTAGGCACTGCACTATCTGTTGACGTGTCCAAGTACAGTAGGTACGTACGTAGTATTGTTTGTTGTTCGACAAGCTACATGCGAGATACGACTAGTAGACGTTTGTTTTTTAGAAACATTATATAATATAATGTAATATAGGTACATATTTATATAACATGAAAAAATTGGTGGCCCTAACAAGGGCCTTTTGCTTTGCTTTCGAGGAGATTTCTCTCACGCACGCACGCACACAAACCGAAGTTTGTGTGTAACGCACTGCGGCGTCGATTGTGATGGTGACGAAATATTTTGTGGTGGTCGTGGAGTAGGTGGCTGTGGCAGTATCTTCCTCACTTGGAGCTTGTGTACTTGGTGACGGCTTTGGTGCCCTCGCTGACAGCGTGCTTAGCGAGCTCGCCTGGCAGCAGAAGCCTCACGGAGGTCTGCACCTCCCTCGATGTGATCGTGGATCTCTTGTTGTAATGGGCGAGACGCGACGCTTCGGCGGCGATACGTTCGAAAATGTCGTTCACGAACGAGTTCATGATAGACATCGCCTTACTGGAGATACCGGTGTCAGGGTGGACCTGTTTCAGCACCTTGTAGATGTAGATAGCGTAGCTCTCCTTCCTCTTGTGTTTCTTCTTTTTCTTGTCGGTCTTCGAGATATTCTTTTGGGCTTTGCCAGATTTCTTTGCGGCCTTACCGCTTGTTTTGGGCGGCATGGTGTATGTATTATACAATATATAATATACTATATAGACGAATTGATAAGTTGGATGTACACAACCGACCGTTCAATTCCGGTGTACGGACACTAAGTGAGCGCTCGCAGTGTTCGTATCGTTCATATATACGTATATTCAATCGAGTACGACACACTCCAGAACACGTAAAACGAGCTCTACAATGCCGTCTCGACAATAAAACGAGTGAGACAGACTCACGTAGATGAATGAGACAGCGCGAGCGAGTAGCAATGGGAGGGGTGGGCACACTTCTTCACTGGTATTTAGTTGATGATGATTATTATTATTATATTTTTTTTTATTTATACATATTAGAAAAAAAAAAAAAAAGTATACAACAACAAAGATAAAACACCCATAAAACTCATTCATTCATAAAATTTATTAGCACTTCAGGAACTAATAGGCGCAGGGTAGGTAGGCGTACAAATATTTGTAGCGTTTGACCGGTACAGTTGTTTACGTTCGATGAGGCAATAATATATTTACCTAGTATTATGAGGGTCAGATCAGTCTATACAGAATGGTTGTTAACTATTACAAGTATCTTTTTTTGTTTTTTTTTTTTTTTTCTCCATAGCAACAGAAATATATCTCTCGTGAACTGTAAATCTTACAAAATTTTAATTGTTTTTTTTTTAACTTTCCTAGGTACGTTGATGTAACGAATATATTTTATGCAAATGTGACTGAAACGTACGTCCATAACTACTAAGCCCATATAGTACAATACCTTCCGCCTTAAGGTATTTTATATTTCAGTATACAGACTTTTGGCAAAACGGTGCGTTGATACAGTACAGCGTACACACTGTATCAATATGAGCAGTCCATTTGAATTTATTCTCTATTATTACGCCTTAATACGGGATTTGAGAAACTTTATGAATGCATTCGCAGTTACATTGACTTTTCGTACCATTAAATCCCGGTCGTTTCGGTTAACCGTCCCATTGGATTATGAGAGAGAGAGGGAACAGAGACTATAATATATCCGATGTAGTTGGCTGGTCTCAAACATCACATTATTATTATTATTATTGTAAGGAGTACCTTTAACTGCTCCTTTCCCGCACTGCCTTTATTCATTCATAATCACAAATAATTGTACATAACAATTAAACAAATATGCTACGTGTACCGCGGTTAGTACCTGCTATGCATTATGCATCTAAAACACGGATTGGATATTCAACAGATACTCTAGTAATAAGATACAAACCACCCTGCTGAGCCAAGGACCGGAGCACTCTAAACATAAAAGGACAAATATTCAAGTTCTATAAGTTAATATTATATAAATGGTTTTTTACAATATTTCTCATAAACTGTCAAGTAGTTGTCACACGACTCTAAGGACGGAGCATAAGATTGTTTTTAAAAGAGGCTCACGAGCTCGTAGCTGCCGTAGGACGGGCATTACTTTACTTCACTTTTCAGTAGAATAACAAACATAATAAGAATAACTTACTAAAGGTTGTAAGTGATAATTGTATTAATAAGGTCTGCTAAAGCATATTATAATAATACACCCAACATAGTATATTATAAAAATTAAAGTTGCAGTAGTAAGGATACAATTATTTTCTTTTTTTTATCAGAATACATATTAATAACATAGTTTACGAGTCATAAATAAATAGATATAAGGCTTTTAATAATAAACATTTCTATGAACGTGTACGTGCAAAATGATATTACCAGAAAAAAAAAGTAATTAAAGTAAAAATGACACTATCACAAATATATGAAAAAACATAAATATAGATAAATATTTCTGTTCTTCCGTTGATACATCTTCAACTTTGTTACAAACTGAGCAGTTGGGGGAACCAACCTTACCAATTAAATATGCAAAGCTGTTTAGTGGGATATGTCCAGATCTAAGTCTGAGAGCCATGACTATGTCTGACCTGCTATGTTAGAAATTTACGGGTAATGCGGCAGGTATTGAGTATGGTGGCTTTTTGGAGCAGATTAAAAGAGTGTGACGGTATGTGAAGTAGTTCAAGATTTTGATTGAGAGTTTTAGATACTATGCCTGTTGATGAAATAACTAACTATTGGAACTACGAGTATGTGTACTGTGTTAACTTTCCATTGGGTTTTGAGTTCTATTGCTAGGTCTTGATATTTTGAGTTTTTCTGAAATAGTGGACTGAAGATTATGACTGTTCGGGATTGCTATGTCTATGATGTAAATAGTTTTAGTGATTTTGTCGTGAACTGTGTTATATCTGGAAGGTTGTAGTGAATAGTTTTATCTGTTAAGATTGTTCTGTCCCAGTAAATTTTATTATTATTATATTGTTACTTTTTCTATATTATATCTTAGACTTATCGTGTTACAACAGAAACAGTCTTTACATTATTTTTTATGGAAAACTTACATCAATTAAGACTGCGATATGTATTGTGGCCCTGAAAAGGGCCTTTTGTTTTCTGGTTGTTGTCCTCAGTTTGTGACAGTGTTGTGTTCTGATTAGGCCTTCTTTTCGGTTTTCTTGGGCAACAACACGGCCTGAATGTTAGGTAGAACACCTCCCTGAGCGATTGTCACACCGGAGAGCAGTTTGTTCAACTCTTCGTCGTTGCGGATCGCCAACTGAAGGTGACGGGGTATAATCCTGGTCTTTTTGTTGTCCCTGGCGGCGTTGCCGGCCAACTCGAGGACCTCGGCGGCTAGGTATTCCATAACTGCGGCGAGATACACCGGTGCGCCGGCACCGACGCGCTCGGCGTAATTGCCATTACGCAACAGTCTGTGTATGCGACCGACGGGGAACTGCAGTCCTGCACGGTTTGAACGAGATTTTGCCTTGCCTTTGACCTTTCCACCTTTGCCGCGGCCGGACATCTTGATCGATTTAAGTCTTGCAGAGAGATAAGAGTAAATACAAGAGAGCCGTTAGTTACGTGCGCAACGAACGACAACTACGAAGATTTTTGATATTTAAGCGTTCACCCGACGACACAAGCCGTTCGGAGTGGGGAGCTCGCGCAATTATTGAATGGAGCAGTATTTACCGCATTCGATGCTGATCCGAACCAAATCCTCGAACTCGAACCCGCCCATTCCACCTTTTATAATTCCAAGTTTTTCTCCGACGCGTCCAATTATTGACTCGCCTCTTTATGATTGTTCTCGAACCATTTGTTTGAATTTCCGCCGAAAATTCCTTTGTTTTCTTTTCTTTTTTTTCGCGTGTTGCCAGAGTCAGAAATTAAATGTACCTACTCATAATCGACAAAATCGATTCGACTATTTAATATTATAATTTAAAAATCTAACACATAAATTAAAAAAAAAAAATTACAGTCAATTGATACCCTCTTTTTTTTGGTCGGTCGGTTAAATAGAGGAGGTTCTCAATTCGACTGTATATATTTCTTTTTGCTATCACTTCCAGTGTGGTCCCATTTCAATTTGGTCCAGTTCTCGAAGTCAGTTTCTATTTTGTTAAAATTTGTGATGATTTGAAGTCGAAAAAGTTTTGGCTACCACCACTCGCGCCGTTTCTATATAAAGAGGCGAGTGCGAGCTCAACGGTGTTCAGTCGTCAGCCAGCGCTCGCCGTTCAATAACGTGTGTGCGTGTGCTATTGAAACTTCTTATTCTCTAACAACAACAAGATGACCGGCCGCGGCAAGGGAGGAAAGGGTCTGGGAAAAGGAGGAGCCAAGCGGCACAGGAAAGTACTTCGTGACAACATCCAAGGTATCACGAAGCCGGCTATCCGTCGTCTCGCTCGCAGAGGCGGTGTCAAACGTATTTCGGGTCTTATTTATGAAGAGACTCGCGGTGTTCTCAAGGTGTTCCTCGAGAACGTTATCCGTGACGCCGTCACTTACACCGAGCACGCCAAGAGGAAGACCGTCACCGCCATGGACGTCGTCTACGCTCTGAAACGTCAAGGTCGCACCCTGTACGGTTTCGGTGGTTAATTAGAAGTTCCGAGATATGCGAGAGCGCCGCGCGCCCTACTCACCTACCCAAGAGTACACGAACATCGTACGTCAACCACCCGCGTTACGCAATCAAATAAACAAAAGGCCCTTGTCAGGGCCACATATTATTCGTGTGCTCGCTTACGCTGTAGCATGTTTCTTTTGAACTACAAGTTATAATGACATACGTTTAAGTATGTATAATTATTATATATGAATCATGTTAATGACAATGCTAAGAAAAAGCACATCGTCATCTCAGCATCGGCTAATGTAGTGGCTAACAATAATGAACAAATCCAAGCGTCGAACAATATTAAAACATTGTGATTTTAGATTAGAACCTTTAGTGTTACGTATTCACTCATTGCACATGTGCAATTCATAAACAATAGATTATAGATAGATTCCCTTTTGATGAGATTTTATATTGCCGAGTTCGGGGAAACCCAAGTAAGAAGTCGTACACGACCTTTGTATAGGGGTAATATAGGTATGTACATAATTACATTGTAGAAGTTACCAGTATTATTGCACTATAATAATCTTAAATATGTGACGTGCCAGACGAGAGTAAGCTTGGTAAAAAGCAAAATGGGTACCCATTTGCTACTTAATAAGTATTACTCATCAAGGAAATACTCGCATTAAAATAAAAACCACTGGTACTGTAGGTGTGATTAAATAATTAATACACGAACTTCCCACGTTCTTTGTGTAAGGGTAATATGTGCATATTTACATTGCAGAAGTTATTATTGCATTATTATAATAACGAGAGGTTAATCATGCATACCAGCGTAGATATCGCTTGCGGATTATTATCATGATCATCGTTATCATCATCATAATCTTCGTCTCGTCGCACTTAGTGGGTTTTTGAGGCAGGCTCGTAGAGTAGAACTGAAGAGGAACAGAAACAAATATGTTATTTTAAATCATACGTAGGTACATATATGTTTATATATTATTTAGATGTATTATTATCTTTTTCAACTTTTTAATACTATTCGTATACCAAGGTGTGTATCCATCTATACAATTTTATTGTATAATCAAATAAATGTACACAATTATGTGTATATCAAACGTTACGTGATATATTGTGTAGGTATTTGGTTTCGTTTTATTATATATAAATAAAACATTAAAAAATTCTAGAACACCACCACCAGTGACCATTGGACAAGTACAAGTAAGTAAACAAGTGTTTGCCAATTATATTGTAGTGTATACGTGCAGTTCCCTCTGTACCTATCCACTGTAATCCTCTTCGAAATGTTTCAGAATATTTGTTATGTCGGACGTGGGAAAGTTAACATAAATTAAATATACCAAGATCTATAATTCAACAGTACGCTAAAAATGTCATATAATGTGGACATATAAAATAATTTGTATTATTAAATTAACCTACAGTATACGGACAAGCCTCCAGGTCGGACACGTCGGTCGGTCGAGTCGAGCATAACGTTAAAGTGTTTTACGAAGGTTCACTTTTAATCGTTCAATGCGGCCATATCATGTATCAATGTCAAAAATATGTTGACACGTTTCAGGCTCGGTATACTCGTCGTTGTTTTATCTATTGTTTTAACACGAAAAGTTGTGTTTTATGGAGAAAAACACATTTTAAACTGAACACGAGGTATGCACGGTAGACAGTCGAGAAAATAAACCACAGTATCTTCTCAGTCGTACGATCGTTTTACGTAAAATACATTTTAAACGTCAGTCACTTTCAATATGCACATAAAAATGTAGTTTTGACATTATTTATCGTAATATAAGTATTATAAAATGTTATTTAAACTGATCCGTGTTAGTGAAAAGTATGAAGCGTTCATAAGAGAAATCGTCTCGCGGCAGAACGGCTCTCGTTACGGTAAACCTCCGAGGTGCCTTGGCGATTGGCTACCGACGCATAGTAGCGACATCTACGTCGAAACTCACCTCAACGTTATTACGTTCGGTCTTATAATTTCATTATTATCTCACTCGTGTACGTACATCTAAAACAACAACAACAATGGCAGACACAGCTGTTGCAACAGAAGCACCCGCTCCAGCTACTGGTGGTAAGAAGACGGCAAGACAATCGGGTGGTGCCGCCGGCGGCGCTAAGAAACCCAAAGCGAAACTATTTTGATTTTTTTTTTTTGTTGGAAAGAAGATATTTTTGATGATGGCAGACCAGAGAAATCGAGGGGAACTTTCAAAAATCGTAGGGGCGACTAGTGCGTTTGTAAGTTTTTTTTTCATTAAGTATTTTATTAAAGCACTATAATTTAATAAAGGTCTGGAGTAGATCTTACGATGGAGCCGAGAGACAGTCGATTGAACTCCTCAACGATTCACAGCAGCTACCTTGTGTTTCTGCTTGATTGATTAATTTGTATTGATAAGAACTTTACAATTAGATGGGTTGTGACTGTCATTAGGATTTGGATGATAAAGACGAAGGACAGTTCAGGGAACTCCTCAACGGTTTGAAGTAACTATCTTGTGCTGCTGATTTCATCTCGTCCTTGTTGAGGGCGGGGGACTTCCTAGAGCCTTGAAGTGACAGTCCACGCGGCTCATCACAATGGTCATACTCGAGGGAGCCGTAATGAGCTCCCGAGCGGGGCGTTTCAGCCGTCTTCGGATCAGTAGTGTCGCGTCCGGGTGAGGCATAGGAGTTATGCCGGATAGGTGGGGGAGTGTTAGGGGAAGTAAAAAGCGCAAGGCACGTCGTCGTGCACACGATAGGTATGTTATAAAAGAAAAGAACAACATAATAACAGCATAAAACAGCCCTTTTCAGGGCTAACAATACATTCGTGAACGTGTGTTTATGGTACACATTCGTTTCTAAACAATACCGGAAGTCACCACCTCTATCGAATACCTACTACTCGTTTCAGTATAACCTTAATTAATAACGAATTTAATTAAATGCAACAATTTCCTCGATTTTACGAATATTTTGAAATCCCCTAGATATAGATATATATAAAGAGCTAATCCAAAATATACTTTTACATTATGAACACATTTTTTTAAAATCTTATAGACCCTTATAGATTTCTATTCACAATAAATACTATCTTTACTATTTTTGTAAAATAATCTAATTAGAGATTTGTTTACGAAACTGATGCCTTACGACGGTGTTTTTATAACCGACTTCAAAAAAGACCGATCTCAATTTGACCGTATATATTATGCTTTTTAGGTTTGTTCGCGGATACGAACCTTCATCGTTTATGAACCTATTTTGATTTTTTTTTTTTTGTTGGAAAGAAGATATTTTTGATGATGGCAGACCAGAGAAATCGAGGGGAACTTTCAAAAATCGTAGGGGCGACTAGTGCGTTTGTAAGTTTTTTTTTCATTAAGTATTTTATTAAAGCACTATAATTTAATAAAGGTCTGGAGTAGATCTTACGATGGAGCCGAGAGACAGTCGATTGAACTCCTCAACGATTCACAGCAGCTACCTTGTGTTTCTGCTTGATTGATTAATTTGTATTGATAAGAACTTTACAATTAGATGGGTTGTGACTGTCATTAGGATTTGGATGATAAAGACGAAGGACAGTTCAGGGAACTCCTCAACGGTTTGAAGTAACTATCTTGTGCTGCTGATTTCATCTCGTCCTTGTTGAGGGCGGGGGACTTCCTAGAGCCTTGAAGTGACAGTCCACGCGGCTCATCACAATGGTCATACTCGAGGGAGCCGTAATGAGCTCCCGAGCGGGGCGTTTCAGCCGTCTTCGGATCAGTAGTGTCGCGTCCGGGTGAGGCATAGGAGTTATGCCGGATAGGTGGGGGAGTGTTGAGCGATCTGCTCTCTCAAACATTCCCGTGTCCAGTCTTTTTATGAAGGCATCTATCGGTTCCCACTTGAGATCCCGGTAGATGGTGGAATTCCTCAGGTACCTGGGCGCGTCGACCGTCATGCGTAGGCCCCGATATATGTTTTGTAGATCCTGAGTTTGACTCGGGTGGGAAGTTTTGAGGACAGCAGGGGACGCAGCTTTGATCTCGCCAAATGTGCCTTGGTGGCGACGGTGGCGACGGTGTCGACGTGCGACGCCATGGACAGAGTTCTGTCGATGGTTAATTCCAGGTACCTGACGGTTGGTGACCACGGGATTTCTTCGCCCATGAGGTGGTGTTTCGGGGGCAGGTGTGAGCTGCCGGTAAGAAGGGCCTGCGTCTTGCACACGTTGTATTTGAGCTTTGACTTTTATTGTTAACTTAATCGTTGAGAATGCTGTGTAGCAGATTCATTTGATCGTCGCTCATGAATCAAAGAAAAGCGATGGTCACGGTCTTTTTGAATTTCGTTAGTTAATCTATTTGATATTTAAGTTCTCATAATCGACACCGACAATTTATTTCTGCGCTCCTCTGGCGTTTCATTTTTTCTTTTCTTATTAGCTTTTTTGTCTAATCCGTAAAAATTAAGTCCGCCTTTGTACTTCATGTGCCCAAAGTTAATAAATAAATAAAATATTTGGATTTATAATAATATTATCTCACGAGATTGTCGATATGTGGAATGTGGAATTCTGCGATCATTGTTCCGATAGTCATATCTGCTCATGGATTGATAGGCAAGAGCCTCGACCAACACCTTAAGGGGCTGGATCAAGGGTCTGATACACAAGGCACGTATATAATGAGGAGGTTCTTGTCTTTGTGGCACGACGAGGTCGGTGGTTTACTATTTAAAAAAAATAATAATAATATATATGTATATAAATGAAATAAAGAGAATAATAATAATTAACGCGTCAACCATCGTAAATCGTGTAGCATCATAATGTCGTCCTCTTGTATCCACTGCTCCATTCGACATTTCAGCGAGCTCCCCACTCCGAACGGCTTTTGTGTCGTCGGGCGAACGCTTATAAAAAGATCGGCATCAGTTTCCCGCAACTCAGTATATGCGTAGTTGTCGCTCCTTGAGCACGCAACTAACGGCTCTCTCATATTCACGTATATCTCTACAAGACACCAATCAATCAAGATGTCCGGCCGCGGCAAAGGTGGAAAGGTCAAAGGCAAGGCAAAATCGCGTTCAAACCGTGCAGGACTACAGTTTCCTGTCGGTCGTATACACAGACTTTTGCGTAATGGTAATTACGCCGAGCGCGTCGGTGCCGGCGCGCCGGTGTATCTCGCCGCAGTTATGGAATACCTAGCAGCTGAGGTCCTCGAGTTGGCCGGCAACGCGGCCAGAGACAACAAGAAGACAAGAATCATACCCCGTCATCTTCAGTTGGCGATACGCAACGATGAAGAGTTAAACAAACTGCTCTCCGGTGTTACAATCGCTCAGGGAGGTGTTCTACCCAACATTCAGGCCGTCTTATTGCCCAAGAAAACCGAAAAGAAGGCTTGATCAGCAAGTAATATTATATGAAAGACCCTAATGGATTAATTTAAAACAAAGGTCACCAACTGAAGACAAAAACCCTTCAACAAAAAGGCCCTTTTCAGGGCCACCATACATATCGCAGTCCTAATTATATACATTGTTAAGACTGTTTCTGTTGTGACACGATGAGTCGAAAATAATAGCCTATTAATGTAATGTAGGAAAATTAATAATAATCAAGCTTTATTTAATCTAGACTAGCTAAAGAATCTCTTGTTGATGGTTTAAATTTTGCATGCGTGCCATATTATTCTGATTTATTGTATGTAGTTAAAGATCGGTGTTACCAACTATGGTCAGAATACTTTGATAAAAGATCGCTGACTAAAGGTATTTGGGTACCGAACCATTCAGCCTACTGTTATGAAACATGTATGGATCGATCAAGCTAATATGAGCAGGTCAGACATAGTCATCGCTCTCAGACTTAGATCTGGACATATCCCACTAAACAGCTTTGCATATTTAATTGGTAAGGTTGGTTCTCCCAACTGCTCAATTTGTAACAAAGTTGAAGATGTATATCATATTTTGATGGAATGCATCCGAAACGATTTTTTTTTTTTTTTTAAACACTTCGTGGATCACACAAAGTGTTGTGCCGCGTGGGATTTGAACCCAAGACACATGGCGCAGTAGCAAGCGGCATGGCGACCGTTGAAACCACTCGGCCAACCGTGCAGTCAATATTATGTAATATTAACTTATAGAACTTGAATATTTGTCCTTTTGTGTTTAGAGTACTCCGCTCCTTGGCTCTTTGGGTGGTGCGTATCTTATTACTAGAGTATCTGTTGAATATCCATATTTGTGTTGCACAATGCATAACAGTACTAAATAACACGTCGCATATTTGTTTCTTCATTATGGACACTTATCTGTGACTAAATTACGATAGCCGCATCCGGAGGATCCAATACAAAGCAATATACTTAATATTTAAGTAAATTTAATTAGGTAATTACTTATTTTAGAAAATATTAACTACAGCTAATTGGTGGTGATTTCAATACAGGTTTTATGGATGTTTTGTACTTGGTATCGTATACTGTTTTTCCTAATATGAAATAACAATAATAATAATCATCATCATTAGGTAAATGCCAGTGAAAGGCCCATCCCTCCCATTGCTACTCGCTCGCGCTGTCTCATTCATCTTCAATAGTCTGTCTTGCTCGTTTAACTGGCGAAACGCCATGTGGAGCTCGTTTTACTTGTTCTGGGGTGTGTCGTCCTCGATTATATATAAATACTCTGTCACTAATTCTGCGCGCCTCAGTTAGTGTCGGTACTCCGGAATTGAACGGTCGATTTCGTACATCTAACAAATCAATTCGTCTATACTAAATAATACACCATGCCCCCCAAAACAAGCGGTAAGGCCGCCAAGAAATCTGGCAAAGCCCAAAAGAATATCTCTAAGACCGACAAGAAGAAGAAGAAACACAAGAGGAAGGAGAGCTACGCTATCTACATCTACAAGGTGCTGAAACAGGTCCACCCTGACACCGGTATCTCCAGTAAGGCGATGTCTATCATGAACTCGTTCGTGAACGACATTTTCGAACGTATCGCCGCCGAGGCGTCGCGTCTCGCCCATTACAACAAGAGATCCACGATCACATCGAGGGAGGTGCAGACCTCCGTGAGGCTTCTGCTGCCAGGCGAGCTTGCAAAGCACGCTGTCAGCGAGGGCACCAAAGCCGTCACCAAGTACACAAGCTCCAAGTAAGGAAGCCACCAAACATTCCGTCACCATCACAACGGACGCCGCAGTGCGTTACACACACCCACACACACTTCGGAAAGTGAAGCAAAAGGCCCTTTTCAGGGCCACCAATTTTTTCATGTTATAAAACTATGTACCTGTTACATTATATATAATGTTTCTAAAAAACAAACGAAAGTCGCCACCGAGCTCGGTCCCTCAATTTTCAAAATTGCACAGCATAATATTATATCTGCATATATACACCTTAACTCTGTTCAAAACCATACATATATATTATTGTCCTGTGTATGTCGGAATAAACGTTTTTGTCCGTTCTAAATAATTATATATGTATGAGTGAACTAAACGAATAAATAAAATTGGAATGTCTGTAATATTAAAAAAACCGCGGTACGGTACTACACCATTTTTTTAAATTTTAGTATGTCTTTCTGTTTGTTCCGGCTAATCTTTATAATCGATTTTGACGAGACTTTTTTGATTTTTTGACAGTTCACTTGTCCGATTTAGACAAATGGGGTGTCGTTCGACGGGTCTCGGTGAGACCTTTCCAAAAATGCAAAAATTATAATTTTAGGACTAAGGGTTGTCGAGTTATTCGACAAAAACCTCAAAAAATACCAAAATTTAAGTTAAAATGTGAAAAATTTGGAACTTCTATTTACCGGACTTATGTAAAATGTATAATATTAGGTAGATCTAGATGAGATCTAACTAGTTATGTATAATAAGTTACTACCAAAATAAGGGTTGACGAAATATTCGACTAAAACCTTAAAAATTGTCAAAAATTTAGAAAAATTAAATCTAAATGTCAAAAATGTATGTTGTTATTTGCCGGAATTCAAAAAAGGAGGTGTTATTAGACGGGTCTAGATGAGAGCCGTCTAAATCTGTAAGAAAGGGGACTTTGGGATGAGGGGTTGACGAGTAATTCGACAAAAACCTCTAAAAATTTACGAAATTCAGATTTAAAAAATTCTAAGTACAAAAAAAGAAAAAAAATGTTTTACAGGTTTAAATTGTCCCACGGGACGCAGGAGTGCTCACAGGGTCAATATAAAATAACAGCGGTAAGTATAGTAGCTACAATTAAGCGTAGCTCTCTTTAGTTAGAGGCTAGAGGGCGTTGTGTGTTTCCACAATGTCTAAAATATTATTACGAATTTATTTTATTTAAGCACAAAAAAAAAAATAAAAAAAAAATCACAGAACAGTCGCAGCGAGCTAAGTTAGCATAAACCGTGAGTGAGTTGAGTTTCAGTTTGTAGCGGGACTGAAAGCTGTGCACCCGCTCGCGTTGCAGGCTCACACTATTATACCGCCCTCTCAAGGACCCAAGCCTCCCAGAGTTAAGAACCATACCCTCCCCCCCTTCCCCAAGCTCCTCAAACATTCAGAAGACATCAACCCATCACAATCGTCTCTGCGTATCTATCACCGAACTCGGCCACTAATAGTCACGCGCTCGAGGTTGACCTCAGGGCATTTCACTATTCGGGCTCGGTAATTCGGTCATCATCGCTGGTGATCTTAACGCAAAAAACACCTTGTGGAACTTTCACAGCACGAACAGTAGAGACAGAGCCCTGGAGTCGCTCTCGAGCGCGTTGATTTTCGATATCATCACCCCCTTAGAAGCTCGGATTGTATCACAAATGTAGAGTCATTACGAAACACACGATCCATAGGCTTCAGACAAAACAGAATAGGTTCATGCGCGGGGCTACGGGAGCACCGTGGTATGTGCGCAATGTTGAGCTTCACATCGACTTGAACAACAACACTGAACAACACAACAACAACAACAACAATAATAAAATACAAATAATAATTTATTCACTAAAATTCTATTGCAGCACCTTTCATAAGTAGGAGATTAAAATAACAAATTTAATGTATCTTATTTATTTGTTTTTTTTTTTATCGTAATTATGAAATTTTAACTATTTAACTTTGATTTTCTTGACTTTTTGTTTGACTTTTCCTCTAAGAGGTTGCAGAACAGTTTATAGGTCAAAGACAAGAAATATATTTTTATGGTCTATTTTGCAACGATCATTGTAGTTTTCTTGGTTGGGCATACGATTCTTTTCGCTATTCTTTGAGTTCAGAGGTCGAGTTCTTGTATTGCACACCTAAATTACATTGATTTTTTCTGGGACGAAAAAATGATAGATCAATATCTTTTGTAAACACTTTATGAAACATGCAATATCTAACAGATACTTCTACTTAAATCTACTTAAATCTTAAATTCTTAAATCTACTTAAAGTTACTCGAAATTATCATCACCTTCGCTTCAGTTGATATAATAACTGTTGACGACGACGAGCTCCCGTTAAGTTAACGATAGATTTAAGTTTAAATGTGTAATAGTAAAGTATAGAATTAAGTTAGATAGATAAAACAATAACTCGCACTTGCAATCTGTAAGAATAAACATTGTGAATTTCGTGTAAGCATCCCGCCACGAAACGGCTCTCGTACGGTAAACCCTTGCAGTAGGTAAGCGAGGGAAAGAGACCGACGATCGGTGTGAGAAAGAGACAGACGACCAAAAAGAAACGGTACAAGCATCGACCGTTAGGGCAACCGAAAAAAGCACCGACCGTTAGGGTAGCCGAAAAGTAACGGTACAAGCACCCTAACGGTACAGGTACCGACGGTTAGGGCAGCCGAAAAGTAACGGTCAAGCGCTGACCGTTAGGACGATCAAAACGCCGTTAGGTCGGCCGAAAAGTACCTAACGGTACAAGCACCGACCGGTGGGGCGACAAAAGAATAACGGTACAAGGAAAGATATATAAGCGGGTGTAAGCGGCCAGTCAAGACACAGTTCAACAACACAGTTCGACAGTCAACAGCCAGTCCTGTCAACAGTGAACACAGTTCAACAACACAGTTCGACAGTCAACAGCCAGTCCTGTCAACAGTGAACACAGTTCGACAGTCAACAGCCAGTCCTGTCAACAACGACACAGTTCAGTCAGCGCAGTTCAAGAGGAACACAGCACAGCACACACAGCACACAGCACAGTGCACAGATCAACAGTTCGACAGTCAACAGCCAGTCCTGTCAACAACAACAGCTCAACAGCTCAGATCGCCTCGAAGAATAACAGGAAGACAAGAAGCCTAGAAGAAGCCGAAGAGCTCCAGTACAAGCGAGGAGAACACTGCAAGATAGTCAAGAGAACCGAAGAACCGAAACCGTGTTGCGGTACAAGTGCGAGTAGCAACTATAGGTGTAGCGTCATAGGTGTTAGCATCATAAGAATAAACTGATTCTCGAAACATCCCCGACCGTTGTTTCTATTTAAATACAGTCCACTAGATAAGTCTCAGATAAGTCGAAGGCCCTGTGGAACGATCCCCCACAGTTTTTGGTCCATCGAGAACGGATCTTGGAATATTCGAGAATCTGTGTGAACGAATATTGAAGAAATGGTGCTAACACGCAGTCAAGTGTCCGGAGAAGAGCAAGAAGCTGGGTTCCAGCCTATCCCCGGAGCTCCGACCCGCCGTGCCATACATTTCGAGAACTCTCCCAGTTCTCCATTAGCGAACACGAATACCGGCCGACGGGAAACGAACATGCCGCGAGAAGTGAATACCGACGCTGGGCCAAGCAACGGATTTGACACACCGATAGCGCGTGACGTCACCACACAGATGTTGCCACCGGGACAAACGATACGCACACGACACCGCAACACATCGCCGGCGCGATCCGCCGCCTCGCAACGATCTACAAGCAGTGTCACCGCTCGTATACGACAAGCCCAGTTTGACGCCGAAGAGCGGCTGGCTTTGTTGAAAAAGAAAGAATTGGAACTCGAAGCCGAACGAATCAGGCGACGTCTTGCCATGGAAATAGAGGCAATTCAAGAAACAGAAGAAAATCCCGAGAACGATGGAAGAGAGAAGGTGGAAGGCTGGATGCGAACACACGGGAACGTCGACAGCGTGGTCCAAGAGGCTCGCAACGTACCCGGTAGTGAACAAGTGAGGCAAGTTGGAAGCGGCGTGATCCAGGGGACGCGCAACGTGACCGACATCGCAGTAGGAGTACGACCACAGACTGATCACGTGACACCTGATCAAGCCCGTAGAGCTACACGGGGGGAGCCACGTGACGAACGAGCCAGGTCGCCTACGCCTCATCGCAGTTCCTCTAGATCGAGAGGAATCGATCAACTCGTCGAAGCAATGGAGAAGCTGACGAGAGCCAGACCACCACCGAGACAAGCCTACGAGCTGCCACTCTTCACGGGATCAGCGTTCGAGTGGTTCTCCTTCAAAGCCGCAATGAGGGACACCACAGATATGTATAAATTCAGTGCGATAGAGAACATGGCACGCCTAAGAAACTGTCTGCGTGGGGAGGCGCGAGAAGCAGTGTCCGCGTTGCTTCATACAGTCGACGATCCGAACATCGTCATGCGAACATTGGAACAGTGTTATGGAAGACCGGAAGTTGTGATCGACAAGACAATCGAGGAATTGAAACGCATGCCACGCCCAGGGCCATCAGCAAGCGAGTTGAACGCGTTCGCCATCAGGGTGCAGAACAATGTGACCGTGCTACAGTCGATCGACAACAAGGGGTACCTACATAACCCTATGCTGTCAAGAGACATTCTCGAGAAGCTCAGCCCGCATCTACGATCGAGATGGTGCGACTACGCCGAAGAGAATCAAGATTCTCTTGAACCAGAGGTCATCAGGCTATCACGATTTTTGATGAGAGAAGCCGACCGTGCACTCCGATACGGTTACACGGGGACAGCGACCGTCGCTGCCGCACCAAGGAGGGACTTCAGAGGTTCTACGGCTCCTAAGAACGAATTGAAAAGGAAACCAGTGTACGCGACTACAGAGGAATCGCAAGCAGAAGTGGTCACAAGAAGCTGTCAAAAGTGCAAAGGACGACACACGCTTCCGAAATGCCCGACGTTTCTCAAGATGAAGTTAGAAGATCGATGGAAACTTGTTAAGGACGAGAAGCTTTGTTTCAAATGTGTAGTGGGTCAACACCGCCGCGGTAACTGCAGAGGGAGAGGATGCGGGATAGAAGGTTGCCGCCGACCGCATCATGCCCTGCTACACGACCAGAGTTACCTTGACGCAAGATTGACGTCTCACGCTTCGTCATCGTCATCATCCGAAGGAACTAAGAGTGAAACAGAGAACGTCAACACGGCTATAACTGCGAAAAAGGAAGTAATGTTGAAGATATGCCCAGTGACAATATCGGGTCCAAAAGGTGAGGCAAGGATATACGCACTATTCGACGAAGGGTCTACGGTGTCACTTCTGGATGAAGACATCGCAAAGCGAATAGGGGCGGAAGGTCCAGCCAGGACGCTTCACATCCGGGGCATCAACACGTGGCAAGAGGGCGTGACGAGCCAACTAGTGAAAATAGGCATCAAGGGAATGGACGAAGAGAAACGGCCATTCTCCATTCGGGCCAGAACGATTAAGCAGTTAAACCTGGCACCGCAAACCATACCGGAGGAGTTGTTGCAACTGAAACACTTGAGCGATTTGAGAAGCAAGAAAGTGTGTTACGAACAAGGGCGTCCACAGCTATTGATCGGAGCCGACAACTGGGACTTGATCGTGTCCAGAGAACTCAGGGTAGGACGAAGGAACCAACCAGCCGCTTCGAAGACACAGCTGGGATGGGTGATCCACGGAACGCTACCACGGACGGTGTTGAGGGAGGGGCCAGATGCAGTGCTTCACCTCGACGTGGATATAAGTACACGTCTGGAAGAGATGGTAGCGGACCACTTTAAGATCGATGCCCTAGGAATAACGTCAAAATCTCGAGTAAGCAAGGCTGACAGCAGAGCCTTAGAGACTTTCGCACGAACCGCGAAGAGAGTCGATGGTCATTACGAAGTAGGGTTGCCATGGCGTGAAGACAACCCGAAAATGCCACCGAGCTACGACGCAGCGCTTAATAGATCGAAGAACCTAGAGCGAAGGTTAGATTATTCTGCGGAATTGGAAAAAGAATGCAGGAAGCAAATAGAATACGAAAGGGACGAAGAGTTCGTTCTACACGTACGGCCGAGAGAGCACAGCCTCCCGGAGATAGAAAGATTCTCTAGCTACGAGAAGCTGATAAGAGCAACAGCCGCGATATTCTTGTTTGCTGATAAATGCAAAAAGAAAGCTAAGGCGATGGAAGTACAACACATCGAGAAAGCTGAGAAATCGTGGATGCTAAGAAGCCAGGAAGACAGCTTCGGCGAGGAAGTAGAGATCTTAATAAAGGGAAAGACGATCTCAGCGAAAAGTAGATTGTTTAAATTAGATCCCGTCAGAGGAGACGACGGACTGTTGAGAGTAAACGGTAGGATCAATGCCGCCAACGTGTCATCCGAGATGAAACAGCCGATCATCTTGGATGGAGGACATCCCTTTACGAGATTGCTTGTCCATCGCGAGCACCAGAAAGCGGGACATGCCAACTCCGAACGAGTAGTCAACGACGTGAGACAACGCTATTGGATTTTAAAACTTCGACCGACAGTACGTGCCGTCGCCCGTAAGTGTGCGCTGTGCCAAGTCCGAAAGGCACAGCCCCAGACGCCAGTCATAGGAGATTTACCTGCAGCGAGAATGGAGCCATACCACAGACCCTTTTCCAATTGCGGGGTTGACTACTTCGGACCACTTGTGGTCACAATAGGAAGACGCCACGAGAAGAGATGGGGCGCGTTGTTCACCTGTCTAACAACGCGAGCAGTTCTCTTAGAGTTAGTGAACTCACTGTCGACTGACTCAGCAATCATGGCATTGCGACGGATGGCTGCGCGACGAGGATGGCCAGCCGTCATGTACAGCGACAACGCCACCAATTTTAGAGGAGCAGACGCCGAGCTACGGAATGCCTACACCGAATGGGCACCAGCTCTACGAGAGTATGGGCTGCTGCATCGAATGAACTGGAGGTTCATTCCACCAGGGGCACCGAACCAGGGAGGAGCTTGGGAGCGACTTGTTAGATCCGTTAAGGCCGCTCTCACCGCTACCTTAAACCAGAAGACACCGAGAGAAGAAGTGCTTCAAACCCTGCTCGTTGAAGCCGAACACTCAATCAACGCGAGACCGCTAACCCACGTCTCGGTTGACCCGAACGATCCGGAAGCCATCACGCCCAATCACTTCCTGTTGGGCTCATCCAAAGGGCTACCCTTGACCGGCCCTTGCCGAATCGCCGATCGACGGACGTGGCGAGCCAGCCAAGCCATGGCTGACGAATTTTAGCACCGCTGGGTTCGCGAGTATCTACCTACACTGATACCGCGACTCGGAGCCACTTCAAACAACCGCCAGCTGAAAGAAGGAGACCTGGTGGTGGTCGTCGACCCGACACTGCCTCGCAACACGTGGCCAAGAGGTATCGTCGAGCGAGCCTACACCGGACCAGATGGAGGAGTACGCAGCGCCGACGTGAGGACACGTAGCGGGGTATTCCGAAGGCCGACTACGATGCTCGCCGTCTTACCGGTGGAGGGCTGCGCCGAGTCTTCGCCGGGGGGAGACTGTTGACGACGACGAGCTCCTGTTAAGTTAACGATAGATTTAAGTTTAAATGTGTAATAGTAAAGTATAGAATTAAGTTAGATAGATAAAACAATAACTCGCACTTGCAATCTGTAAGAATAAACATTGTGAATTTCGTGTAAGCATCCCGCCACGAAACGGCTCTCGTACGGTAAACCCTTGCAGTAGGTAAGCGAGGGAAAGAGACCGACGATCGGTGTGAGAAAGAGACAGACGACCAAAAAGAAACGGTACAAGCATCGACCGTTAGGGCAACCGAAAAAAGCACCGACCGTTAGGTCGGCCGAAAAGTACCTAACGGTACAAGCACCCTAACGGTACAGGTACCGACGGTTAGGGCAGCCGAAAAGTAACGGTCAAGCGCTGACCGTTAGGACGATCAAAACGCCGTTAGGTCGGCCGAAAAGTACCTAACGGTACAAGCACCGACCGGTGGGGCGACAAAAGCATAACGGTACAAGGAAAGATATATAAGCGGGTGTAAGCGGACAGTCAACAGCCAGTCCTGTCAACAGTGCACACAGTTCAGTAAACAGTTCGACAGTCAACAGCCAGTCCTGCCAACAGTGAACACAGTTCGACAGTCAACAGCCAGTCCTGTCAACAACGACACAGTTCAACAACTCAGTTCGACAGTCAACAGCCAGTCCTGTCAACAGTGAACACAGTTCAGTCAGCGCAGTTCAAGAGGAACACAGTCCAGCAACAGTGCACAGCAGCAACAGTCCAGAGCGCCTCGAAGAAAACAGGAAGACAAGAAGCCTAGAAGAAGCCGAAGAGCTCCAGTACAAGCGAAGAGAACACTGCAAAATAGTCAAGAGAACACTTCAAGATAGTCAAGAGAACAAAAACCGAAGAATCGAAACCGTGTTGCAGTACAAGTGCGAGTAGCAACCATAGGTGTAGCATTAAGAAGTTAGCATCATAAGAATAAACTGATTCTTGAAACATCCCCGACCGTTGTTTCTATTAAAATACAGTCCACTAGATAAGTCTCAGATAAGTCGAAGGCCCCTGTGGAACGATCCCCCACAGGTATAATTTAGAAACGAATGTGTGCCATAAACACACGTTCACGAATGTATTGTTAGCCCTGAAAAGGGCTGTTTTGTGCTGTTATTATGTTGTTCTGTTCTTTTATAACATAACTATCGTGTGCGCAACGACGTGGCTCGCGCTCTTTAGTTGTGCACCAGTTGCAGATAACGCGAGCGATAGCTTAGGCGGCCATCACTCACACACCGCGCAGTGATGAGCCGGTTTACTTTTTGGCTGCGGCAGTTTTCCTGGAGGCGGGCTTCGACGATTTGGTGGGTGTCGCTGCGGCTTTCTTGGGTTTAGGTGCCTTTGGTTTTTTAGTGGGTGGTTTCGCGGTCTTCTTCGCCTTGGGGGTTGCTTTCGCTTTAGCCGGGATGGCGGAAGAGGCAGCTTTTTTAGAGGCCGGCTTCTTTTTGGCGGCGGCCGCTTTCTTGTCTTTCGGCGCCGATGACGCCTTAGAGGACTTGGACGGTGATCCCGATGCGGATGCGGTGACGGCCTTTTTCGTCTTAGCGCCAGCTGCGGACGAGGTGGCCTTCTTTGCGCCTGCCTTCGATGCCACCGCTGCTGATTTCTTTTTGCCGCCGGCCAACCTCCCTGCGCCGGCGTTGACTCTCGGTTTCTTGGCCGATGAGGATTTCGATTCCAGCTTGAAAGATCCGGATGCACCCTTGCCTTTGGTCTGAATGAGAGCACCCGATTCTACGGCGCTCTTCAAATATTTCCTAATGAACGGAGCTAACTTCTCGGCGTCGACCTTATAATGAGCGGCGATATATTTTTTGATGGCCTGTAGCGCTGAACCGCTACGTTCTTTCATCTCCTTAATGGCGTTGTTCACCATCTCCGATGTCTTGGGATGAGTGGGTTTTGCTTTGGGTTTCTTAGCACCGGCGGCGGCACCACCCGATTGTCTTGCCGTCTTCTTACCACCGGTAGCTGGAGCGGGTGCTTCGGTTGCAACAGCTGTGTCTGCCATTGTTGTTATTATTTAAGTTGTATGTACGAGTGAGATAATAATGAAATTATAAGACCGAACGTACGAACGTTGAGGTGAGTTTCGACGTAGATGTCGCCACTATGCGTCGGTAGCCGATCGCCCACGTACCACGGAGGTTTACCGTAACGAGAGCCGTTCTGTCGCGAGACGATTTCTCGTATGAACTCTTCATACTTTTCACTAACACGGATCAGTTTAAATAACATTTTATAATACTTATATTACGATAAATAATGTCAAAATTACATTTTTATGTGCATATTGAAAGTGACTAACGTTTAAAATGTATTTTACGTAAAACAATCGTACGACTGAGAAGACACTGTGGTTTATTTTCTCAACTGTCTACCGTGCATACCTCGTGTTCAGTTTAAAATGTGTTTTTCTCTTTAATATACAACGTTTTGCGTTAAAACAATATATAAAACAACGACGACTATACCGAGCCTGAAACGTGTCAACATATCTTTGTCATTAATACATTATATGGCCGCATTGAACGATTAAAAGTGAACCTTCGTAAAACACGTAAACGTTACTCACTCGACTCGACCGAGGACGTACGAGTCGGACCTGGAAGGCTTGTCGTGTTGTGTATCATGGTATATGGTAATATAAAAATACAATTTATTTTATATGTCCACATTATATGACATTTCTTAGCGTACTGTTGAATTGATTGATCTTGGTATATTTAATTTATGTTAACTTTCACACGTCCGACATAACAAATATTCTGAAACATGTCGTTGAGGATTACAGTGGATAGGTACAGAGGGAACTGCACATAATATACTCTACGCCACAATACTTGTATACTTACATGTACTTACCTAATGTTCACTAGTGTTCTAGTATTTATTATTATTTAATTTATATATAAAATAACGAACACAAATTCCTAACTGTTACTTTTCGATTCTACTCTACGAGCCTGCCTTAACAACCCTAACACTCAGTAGTGCGGCGAGACGAAGATTATGATGATCATGATGCTGCTGATGATGATAACATATCGTTATTATTATTGTAATGCAATAAAATAGCTTCTACAATACAAGTATGTACCTACGTACCTATATTATTACCCCTATACAAGGGACGTTGGAAGTTCGTGTATCAATTATTCAATCGCTCCTACTCTACATCAACAACGATTTTTTTTTTTTTGTTTTTATTGAAATTGATGACATTTTCATGTTGTATCCATTTACCTATTGGGCTGTTTATTTAGTTTACTCTCGTCCGTCCTGTTTATGATTATTATAGAGCTATAATAACTTTTACAATGTGAGTACATACTATGTACGTACCTCTATACAAACGACGTGGGAAGTTATGAGATAAGACGTAGGATATTTACTATGTAAACATATATATACATATGTAGGTATATAGTGAAATCTCAAAAGCTCGAATTAAAAAACGCAAACTCCATAAGTGGTTACCCCGAATTCGTAGCAATAAAATTAAAAAGGAATCTCTCTCTCTCACTTGGATTTGTTCATTATTGTTAGCTACCTATATAGGTACATTAGGTAACTGATGCTGAAATAATTGATTTAGGCAATCAGAATTGAGATGACGATAATGATAATCAAAATGACGATGATCATACTGATGATCCAGCAGATTAAGAGAAGAGAACATGCTGCTACATTATAAACTTACATTAAAATACGTAAGCATATCGAGGATTATAAAATCGGTTCAAAATCAAGAAGATGACAAAATTTTCATCAAGGATTCGTATATGTCATCGATAACATTACCTTTCATTGTAAGTTCGTAATTTGTATGTTGTCTAGAAAGGTTTCTTTTTTTTTTTCTTCTTCATACCTATCTCGATCGAATTCTTCTCATGTCGAAAACCCATTATCACGTATATTCTAGTTGTAGAGTCATCATATTATATTATGGATATGGATATGGATAATAAATAAAATAACATAACTAGGACTTGTAGTTCAATAGAAACATGCTACACAGCATAAGCGAGCACACGAATAATATGTGGCCCTGACAAGGGCCTTTTGTTTATTTGATTGCGTAACGCGGGTGGTTGACGTACTCTTGGGTAGGTGAGTAGGGCGCGCGGCGCTCTCGCATATCTCGGAACTTCTAATTAACCACCGAAACCGTACAGGGTGCGACCTTGACGTTTCAGAGCGTAGACGACGTCCATGGCGGTGACGGTCTTCCTCTTGGCGTGCTCGGTGTAAGTGACGGCGTCACGGATAACGTTCTCGAGGAACACCTTGAGAACACCGCGAGTCTCTTCATAAATAAGACCCGAAATACGTTTGACACCGCCTCTGCGAGCGAGACGACGGATAGCCGGCTTCGTGATACCTTGGATGTTATCACGAAGTACTTTCCTGTGCCGCTTGGCTCCTCCTTTTCCCAGACCCTTTCCTCCCTTGCCGCGGCCGGTCATCTTGCAGGAATATAGTTGGCTGTTGTGGCAGTAACAGAATAAGAAGTTTCAATGGCGCGCGCACACGTCGTTAAACGGCGAGCGACGAGCGTTGGCTGACGATGACGACTGAATGACGAATGAACACATCGCCGTTCATACCCGCCCTTTTATACAGATATTGCGCGACCGACCGCGTTCTATTCAGTGTCGGTTATTCGTATGGTGGTTGCAAATGCATGCATGCAATCTGTCCTTTGGGGTTTTTTGTTTGGTTGTTCATTATTATTATTATTTAATAATAATAAATTTGTGTGCACACATGTATAAATTGATTTATAATTAAAACATATTATGTGTATTATATATATTATATACAGGTTCATTTACATCGCATCGCATTGTTGTACTCTCATTGATGTAATTGTACCTCTGCTGCATACAGTGCTGTCTACTCACTCTACTTAGTTACTTAATATGTACGTACGTACGTGTTTACATCATTAAGATGTAAACACTTGACTTATTATTATTAATTACGTGGCGATGGAGATAAGATTAATAGGGACAATAATTATAATGCAGAGCCATGTGTGTGCGTTAAATTCACACTAACTAACAATATTAATAAATACCTATAATATGTTCCATATAAATATAAATATTCTGGACATCTAACTCACAACGCCGTCTAGTCCCAAGCTAAGCAGAGCTTGTGTTATGGGTACTAGACAACTGATATAAATACTTATATACTTTTTTTTTTGTAAATACATACATATTATACATAGGAAACATCCAAACTCCGAAACAAATATTTGCAGATCATACAAACATTTGGTCCGACCCGGGAATCGAACCCGAGACCTATTGCTTAGCAGTCGCATACGCTACCACTACGCCACCGAGGCAGTATATTAATAGTATCTTCGATCGTCAGCTTCGTACATATATGAAAAATTATATTATAGTATTTCTTATCGAGGTTATTACTGTGACTTTTTTCTGGTCATTACAAACATATTTTAATATACATAATATATGAAACGTGTGTGGCCCTGAAAAGGGCCTTTTAATGACACCAAAGCAAAGAGCGCGCGGTTACATATACACTTTTGTTCTTGTGTGTGTTAGTGAATATGTGATGATATGATGTTAGTTGCGGTAGCTGCAGTGGTATTATTAAGCGCGTTCGCCTCGAATTCTGCGCGCCAATTGTATGTCCTTTGGCATGATGGTGACGCGTTTGGCGTGAATCGCGCAAAGGTTGGTGTCCTCGAAGAGACCGACCAAATATGCCTCGCTAGCCTCCTGCAGAGCCATAACCGCAGAGCTCTGGAAGCGCAGATCGGTCTTGAAGTCTTGAGCGATCTCACGGACCAAACGCTGGAAAGGAAGCTTGCGGATCAGGAGTTCGGTACTCTTCTGGTAGCGACGGATCTCACGAAGAGCTACCGTGCCGGGCCTGTAGCGATGCGGCTTCTTTACACCACCGGTGGCTGGTGCGCTCTTGCGGGCAGCTTTGGTGGCGAGCTGCTTCCTGGGGGCCTTGCCACCGGTAGATTTGCGAGCAGTCTGTTTTAGGCTTGTGAAAAAATAATCGATTATTTTAAAAATCGATTAATAATCGATTTTTTAAAAATAAAAATCGATTTTTATACGTGATTTTATTTTTATTAATAATCGATTTTTATAATAATCGATTATTTTTTCAATGAACTATACTACTTTACCGACATTTGATTGTTATGGCATTCATTGTTCGTTGGTGAAACTGCAATCATTTTTCAAACGACAATTTCGAAAGTTTTTAGTGACAAAAAGTATTTAGTCATATTAAAGAAACTTTTAGTCTCGTTTTTAACAATGTCTACGACGAAGAACGACAAGTAGTTGGCTTCAATATTTTCATGTTGACAATAAATCTGGCAATGCTAAATGTAAATATTGCACTAAAATTTTAAAAACGTGTTGTAATACTACCAATTTAAAACAGCACATAGAAAGGAAACACTCTAGTATCATAAGTAGTATTGAAAATAAACAGGTAAGTACCTACAATTTGGATTTAATTACAATTATTAATTACAAAGATACTGGACCACTTTTTATACAAATACTAAACTGTCAATGATTCGTTGTTTTAATGAATAATTATAATAAGATCACTATTTGCTACATTACAAAATTCATTTACCTATCGATTTTGCACGGACTTCAAAGATAAATGTTTCGTTAGCTTGTCAGTTAGTGATTTATTTTAGAATTGTTATATTTGTTGTTAAATTTTAAGTACCTTTTATGTTCTGTTTTAGTTTAACTATTATAAAGAAACTAAATACTTTTTGTTATATTGCTATCTGGGCTTACCAAAACCGGCTCCAGCTGAAAATCAGCGTCTCAGCTCCGGCTGAGGCATTTATGCTGAGCTGGACACCGTTTCGGGTAAAAAAAAAACATAAATTGTTTTTAATTGTGCTTTATGTAACTATATAATATATACTATTCTTAATGTTAACGTATGATTTTCACTCCGAATGAATATTTTCTATTCTATTTATGTTGGCCCAACATACTCTGAAGGGGTAAAGAAAAACATTTTAATTTGAATCTTTTGTAATATGATTGTTCTAAAACTTTAATTTGTGTTGATTATATAAGAACTTACTATTTCTGCTGTTTATTTGTAATGAATAAATCTATTATTTATGGCATTTATTTTGAAATGAAGAAAAAATCGATTAATATAAAAAATCGATTATTTTCTTGTGAAATATCGATTATTTATTAATCGATTTTTCAAGCCAAAGAAAAAACCGATTTATTATAAATCGATTTTTTATGTACAATGTCACATCCCTAGTCTGTTTTGTACGAGCCATTGTACTGCTGTTTGTTGTTGGGAAACAAACGAACCACTAAGAATGTCAGATAATGCGACCGAGACGTCCTCACGATACGAAGGTACGAGAGGAAATGCGACTGACGACGTTATAATCGCCGCTTTTATATGATAGCGTGAGCGTGCAACGCGAGCGGGTTCACAGCTTTCGGTCCCGCTACAAACTGAAACTCAGCTCACTCACGGTTTGTGCTCGCTGTGACTTTATTTTTTATTGTGCGGTTATTTATTTATGTACTTAAATAAAATAAGTTCACAATAATATTTTAGACATTGTGGAAACACACAACGCCATCTAGCCTCTGACTAACTAACTAAAGAGAGCTTGATCGGCTAGTTAGATCAACTTTTAGATTTTTTATTACTAGCCGAATCCCGCGGTTATTGTCGTACCGCGGGTTAAACAAAAGCAGACCGATGATAATAAGCCTAGTAGTAGATATAATATGCTAACAAAATAAATAGAAAAGTAAACAAAGATACTCCTTATATCATCGGCTACATATCGGTGAAAGTCCCGTCAAAATCGATTCAGCCGGAACAAACAGAAAGACAGGACAATATATACATATGTATATGGTTTTAAACAACATTTTTAAAGTATGTACTTAGTGGATTGAAATGGAGTGTACATATTGTCATACAGATATAATTTTGAGATTAATAGGAGGATTTATTAAGAGCGTAGTGCTCTACACACATTATAGAAAATGAACTCTGTTTACAACCTTTACACATACGTAGATATTACTTGGTTGGAAAATATTGGCTTACATCGAAATCTTTAACGAAAAATAACGTTATAACTTTATTAGAGGAGTTACAAAATTTTAAAAATAATACGTATTGGAGGCAGAGAAAAGTAGCTCTATTGGTTTCTATAAATGAGTACCTATCTTAAAATTTTACCGGTACATTTTAGTCCACAATTAGAAATGTTTTCTATGAACACTTGGGTCAGCAATGTCGATCTTTCAAAAAATATAAACGACAAAATTGAAGATGATCATACTGCAAAACGATTTTACACATCGACTAAACCAAGAGAAGTTTGTAGTCAATACATTAATCGGCATTATGACGCATGTTATAAAATTTTCACTGACGGGTCGAAGGAAGGTAGAGTAGAGTTGGAACGACGTTTTTCGATCCACAAACCGACACTTTTATGAAACTCAATGTAAGCTGTAATATGAACATAATGTATGCTGAACTTATTGCAATAAGTGATACCTTAGCATATTTTATTGAATCATTCAATGGCGGCAAGTATTTTATTTTCTCAGATTCGAAGAGCGCTCTCCAGCATCTAGCTCGATGTTCTTCGAAGATTCGAGTAACTCCGATAACCTATAATATAATGCGTTTTGAACAAAGTTGTATATATGCAGATATAATATGCTGTGCAACTTTGAAAATTGAGGCGACTTTCCGTTTATTTCTTAGAAACATTATATATAATGTAATGGTACATATTTATATAACATGATTAAATTGGTGGCCCTGAAAAGGGCCTTTTGCTTTGCTTTCCGAAGTACGTGTGTAACGCACTGCGGCGTCCGTTTTGATGGTGACGGAATGTTTCGCGACTTCTTTTACTTGGAGCTTGTGTACTTGGTGACCGCTTTGGTGCCCTCGCTGACAGCGTGCTTAGCGAGCTCGCCTGGCAGCAGAAGCCTCACGGAGGTCTGCACCTCCCTCGATGTGATCGTGGATCTCTTGTTGTAATGGGCGAGACGCGACGCCTCGGCGGCGATACGTTCGAAAATGTCGTTCACGAACGAGTTCATGATAGACATCGCCTTACTGGAGATACCGGTGTCAGGGTGGACCTGTTTCAGCACCTTGTAGATGAAGATAGCGTAGCTCTCCTTCCTCTTGTGTTTCTTCTTCTTCTTGTCGGTCTTCGAGATATTCTTTTGGGCTTTGCCAGATTTCTTGGCGGCCTTACCACTTGTTTTGGGGGGCATGGGCATTATTGTTAAAATACACTTTTTGGGAATTCATTTCTTAAAAATAATATCGTCTAAATGTAAACCCTCACGTTGTTGGCACTCATTTAATCGAACAGTAAAATTACTTATGACTGCTCGACAGGTGGAGTGAGGGATGGCTGCCATTTCGTGACGGATATTTTCTTTCAAATGCGCCAGTGAAGTTGGTTTATTGGCGTAAACTTTAGATTTAAGATAACCCCATAGGAAAAAGTCCATAGGGGTTAAATCTGGGCTACGTGGAGGCCAATTTATGTCACCTCTCCGGGAGATCAATTTTCCTGAGAAAATTTCACGAACACGTGGCAGAGATATATTGGACGTGTGTGAAGTTGCTCCGTCCTGTTGAAACCATGTTCTTTGGTTATAGCCAGGAAAGTTTTGCAGTTCAGGTACCAAGAAGTTGTCTAACATCTCCACATAACGCTCTGAATTCACTGTAACTGTACGCCCCATTTCGTCTTCAAAAAAGTAAGGGCCGATAATTCCTCGCGCCGACATGGCAGCCCATACGGTCACTTTAGGCGAGTGTAGGGGTTTCTGATGAACTCCAGCTGATGAGCCATGGGCTGAACTCCAGTAGCGGCAGTTTTGCTTATTTACGTGGCCATTAAGATGAAAATGAGCTTCATCCGAAAACAAAATGTTGGTAAACGTTGAAAATCGCTCAATCATCTGATTTACGAAATTAAGCCTCTGACCGGCATCTTGGGGCTTTAATTCTTGCACCAATTGAATTTTGTAGGGGTGCAGCTTTAGATCTTTGTGCATAATGCGATGTAATGATGATCTATGCACATTTAAAGCACTCGCGCGCTTCCGAATTGAAAGGCTCGGGTCGTCACGTACAGATTGATTAACACTCTCCACGTTTTCTACCGTTCTTGATGACCTAGGTCGCCCGGATTTTGATTTATCCAGCGTTGATCCAGTCTCTTCAAACTTTTTAACCCAATGTCGAATGAGAGGAAGGCTTGGCGCATCATTTAAGTGGCGAAAACCTCGAATACTGCAGAATTTTCTACGCGCGACAGTTGTCGAATCACCGTTATTGTAAAACTCTCGCACGCACAACGCGCGGTCTGCTCCCGAGAAACGCTCCATAGCGAACGAATTGATTAGTTAGATGTACGAAATCGACCGTTCAATTCCGGAGTACCGTCACTGAGTGAGGCGCGCAGTGTTTGTGACGTTAATATATATATAAGCGATCGAGTACGACACACTCCCGAACACGTTAAACGAGCTCTACAATGCCGTCTCCACCAAAAAACGAGTGAGACAGACTGACGGAGACGAATGAGACAGCGTGAGCGAGTGGCAATGGGAGGGGTGGGCTTTTCACTGGCATTATTTTTAATTTATTTATATTAGAAAAAACTGTTTGTAGTCGGCTCATCTATCTATACCAATATAATTATCACGATCAGCCGAAATGTGACATGTATCATTAGCATATTTTCACTAGCATTTAGTTGATGATTATTATTATTATCATTTAACTGACTCATTGGTCTAGCGGTTGACGTATGCGACTGCCAATCAAGAGGTCTCGGGTTTGAAACCCGGGTCGGGCCAAAAGATATTTAACAGATACTCTGGTAATAAGATACAAACCATTCCGCTGTACTCTAAACATAAAAGGACAAATATTCAAGTTCTATAAGTTAATATCATATAAATGATTTATTACAATAAACCTCATAAAATGTCAAGTACCTAGTTGTCACACGACTTCAAGAAGCGGAGCATAAGATTATTTTTAAAAGAGTCACACGAGCCCATAGCCCCACCTAGGATAGGGTAACAAGTGTAATAAAAATAACTTAATTAACGTTGTAAATAATGATTGTATTCAAAAGGTCTGCTAAAGCATATAGGTACTTAATGCAAGGCTGTATCATGACAACGTTTTTCATTGAATTGTTGAATACCTGACGTTACTGACTTGTACTATGGTTGTAACTTATGTGGGGTACACCCAACATTGTTACATCCATAGTATACTATAAAAGTCAATGTACATGTACGTGCAAAATGACATTACCAGAAAAAAATATAAAAAAAAAACTAAAGCATAGCTGACACTCATCATCACAAATATATGAAATTGCAATTACTATAGATAAATATTTTTCTTCTTTTAACTTCAAAATACAAAATTGGAATAAGGGAATTGGTCATATTTATCGTGCATGACACATGCATGTATTCCAAGAGGACAAACTGTTTTTTTGTTTTTTTTTTTGCTCTCCAGTAGGGCACACGTATGGAGACAATGATAGAGATTAGATAATTACCCATTATCTGAAAATTTACCATTTTTCTTACTTATTATTAATTAACATGCATTATATGTATATGAATAGGTTTATTATTTTCGACTTATCGTGTCACAACAGAAACAGTCTTTACGAAGTATAATGTAACATCAATTAAGACTGCGATATGTATGGTGGCCCTGAAAAGGGCCTTTTTGGTTTCGGGGTGTTGTCCTCAATTTGTGGCCATTGTGTGTTCTGATTAGGCCTTCTTTTCGGTTTTCTTGGGCAACAAGACGGCCTGAATGTTAGGTAGAACACCTCCCTGAGCGATTGTACGACGGAGAGCAGTTTGTTTAACTCTTCGTCGTTGCGTATCGCCAACTGAAGGTGACGGGGAATGATTCTGGTCTTCTTGTTGTCCCTGGCGGCGTTGCCGGCCAACTCGAGGACCTCGGCGGCTAGGTATTCCATTACTGCGGCGAGATACACCGGTGCGCCGGCACCGACGCGCTCGGCGTAATTGCCATTACGCAACAGTCGGTGTATACGACCGACGGGAAACTGTAGTCCTGCACGGTTTGAACGTGATTTTGCCTTGCCCTTGACCTTACCACCTTTACCGCGGCCAGACATCTTGATTGATATATGTGTGTTGTAGAGAGAGATGAAAATACGAGAGGACCGTTTGCTACGTGCGCTATGAACGACGGCAACGGATAGAGTGAGTTGTATTCGGTCTTGATTTCTTCTCGCCCTTGTTGGGGGCGGGGAGACTTCGTGGAGCGCTGGGCTCCTTGAAGTGGCTTTCCACGCGGCTCATCACTATGAGCCGGTCATTATGGTTGACCAGCCTCGAGGCTCGAACCACCGGTCATCCCTCCGAAGAGGGGACCGGTGATGCGCCTGCGAGAGGCTGGCGGTTCACTGTCAGAGTCCGAAGGGGTCGCGGTCGCCCCGCTCGAGGGAGCCGTAATGAGCTCCCGAGCGGGGCGTTTCAGCCGCCTTCGGATTTGTAGTGTCGTGTCCGGGTGGGGCATGGGCGCTATGCCTGATAGGTGGGGGAATGTTGAGCAGTCTGCTCTATCAAACATTCCCGTGGCCAGTCTTCTTATGAAGGCATCTATCGGTTCCCACTTGAGGTCCCGATAGATGGTGGAATTCCTCAGGTACCTGGGCGCGTCGACCGTCATGCGTAGGCACCGGTTTTCGGTGGCTTGGAGTCGCTTGCGTGCTGCTCCTGCTGTTAGGTTATACCAGGCCGGCCCCGAGAAGGTGAGGCGCGACCTGATATAGGTTTTATAAATCCCGAGTTTCGCTCGGGTGGGCAGTTTGGAGGACAGCAGGGGACGCAGCTTCGATCGCGCCAGCTGTGCTTTGGTGATGACGGTCTCGACGTGTGACGCCATGGACAAAGTTCTATCGATCGTTAATCCCAGGTACCTGACGGTTGGTGACCACGGGATTTCTTCGCCCATGAGGTGGAGTTTTGGGGGCAGGTGTGAATTGCCGGTAAGGAGGGCCTGCGTCTTGCCCACGTTACATTTGAGCCTCCACTTCTTGAGCCAGCCCGGAAGAGCTTCAAGAGTGGGGCTCAGTTTCCGTGCAGCATGGTTGGCGTTTATGGAACTCGCCATGTACGCAGCGTCATCAGCGAATAGTGCCAACTTGACGTCTCCAACTACCGGGATGTCGTCCGTGTAGTGGGCGTACAGTGTTGGCGATAGGCAGCTCCCTTGGGGAACTCCGGCCCGGATGGTCTTCTGCTCGGATGTGGCGTCCTCGACAGCCACGCGGAAGGTCCTGTTGTTCAGGAACGATGCAATGACCCTGATGATACCGGGTGGTAGCGTGGTCGTCGACAGTTTGTGGATGAGCCCGTCATGCCACACTCTGTCGAAGGCCTTCTCCATATCCAGCATCAGGGTCACCGTGTGACCGCCTTTGTTGAGCCACGTAGCCATCTCGTCGAGGACGCGGGTCAGCTGGAGTGTGGTGGAATGTTCTTTGCGGAACCCGAATTGTTCCGGTCTTGGATGTATGTGGCGGTGCATTCGGGTCAGCAGTAGCCGCTCGAACACCTTGGAGATTGTGGCGAGCAGAGTTATTGGGCGGTAGTTCTCTGGTCTCCTGGGATCCTTGCCGGGCTTCGGGAGCACTATGACCCGGCCGCGCTTCCAGGTGGTCGGGAAGTGACCGGATCTCAGGATTCCGTTGAACAGCTGCGTAGCAGCTACCAGGGCCTTCACGGGCAGTCGGTGCAGTGCGGAATTGGGGATGCCATCCTCCCCGGACGCCTTACGGGGGTTTGTAGTCCTCATCGCTGTGGCGACTTCTTTCGAGGTGAAGAGCAGCTCACTCTCAGGCTGGGTGTTGGGGGTTTCGAGGTAGCTTCCGACGGCTACCTCTATCTCCTGCGTGAAAATCGGGTCGGAGAGCTCATGAGGAGTGAACTGCTCCTCCAGGCTGTGTGCTATTATGTCGGCACGATCTTGGGCCCTGAAGCGGGGGCTGCCATCCTGACCAAGCAAAGGTCGCGTGGGGTTGGGTTCTGCAGAAAGATTTCTGCAGAGACGGTGGATAGAAGGTAGTTCTCCCTCTATATGAAGGAGAAAGTCCTCCCACGCGTCGCCCCTGTGTTCCCACAAGGCAGACTTGACCTTGTTGGTCAGGTTGTTGTAAATATTTTTGTGGCAAGGATGCCGAGTCCTTTGCCACCGCTTCTTGGCTGCCCGCTTCTCAGCCAGCAGTTTCTGCAAGCTGGCAGGCAGTGGACTGTGCCTCTCGGTGGGAGGCATGGTGCACGAGGCAGACCGAAGCGCGGTTTGGATGGCATCGGTCAATCCCTCGGCGGCTGCATCGACCTCCCGCGGAGTCCTCACCAGAGCGGGGCGTCTGTATTCTGACAGCTCCTGGTGATACTTCCTCCAGTCCGTTCGGATGCGAGGTTTGGGCGGGCTGACCACTGTCGCGTGTTCCCGGAACACCAGTAACACCGGTCTATGGTCCGATGGTAGGTCCTCGAGGACCTCTTGAGATGGGGGGTTTCTTAGCCTCTTAGAGACGACGATGTCCAGGACGTTGTCTCGACTAGAGTCGATCGGGTCTATTCGGGTTGGTTCCCGTGGACCGGAGACTTCATAGTCGAACGCCTGGGCATCCTGTAGGATCAGCCTGCCAGCTGCATTCGGCGTGGAACAGTGCCAGGCCGGGTGCTTGGCGTTCAAGTCCCCTGCGACAATGGTTGTTGTATTCGGGTTCACTGGCTCCGTTTATAAGCGCTCGCCCGACGACACAAAAGCCGTTAGGAATGGGGAGCTCGCGCAATTTTCGAATGTACGCATGCGCGTCGGTATTAAATTTTTTGGCGCCACTTATTATAAGAAAAGTATTCACTCGCGCAATGAGCACTAGGAGTGTTGATTATTTTTAAATTATCATATTTTCGATATATGGGCTTTACACTATATTATACTCTTTGTTTTATATGTTAAGCTGTTTGGCTACTAACTACGAGTATTGATTGAGCACTAAAAGATTGATTGTAGAAGTAACTCGTTCAGATGCTACAGATGTAGAAGAAGAAATTAAATATTTAACAGCTATTTCTGATAGCACGGGAGTAAAATGCCTACTATCAATCCAAAATTTCAGGGAATTTGATGACCTTGAAATATTTGGCTGATCTAAATATTGCATTAATTCAGCAGGTATTGTAACAAAACTTCTGCCATAAATTTCATTGGCATTGACCATATTTTTAAAGAGCATATCTTCGTGTTAATCCCATAATGATTAGTTATTTCTTTTTCTCCACGTGAAGAAGCGCCTACTGTAGGTGGACGTGGTTTCCTCTTATTTTGTGTTTTGCAATTATTTCTTTTGATAGATCTGATATTGCATTAGCACCAGCCAATGCTGACGTGAATAGAACCTGGAGATAAAGATGTTAACTATGCTAAGCTGTGAACGCTGACAGTGACAACAAACAACAATTATAAATAAAGTAGATACTCCATATCAAAGATTAGAGTATTTTTTTACCACAGAGGTATATAATTATGTACATAAATTACATTTCGTTTTAAGATAATAAGTAAACTAGGCATAATGAAAAAAAAAAAAAAAAAAAAACATAATATAGTGTAAATAAAATACGGTAGATTAAGTTTACAACGATTTTGTAGTTCTTTTTTTTTTTTTTTTTTGTCCCACTGCTGGGCAAAGGCCTTGCCTGCAGCAAGCCACTTTTGTCTATTCAAAGCCAGTTACGGCCAGTCTCTAGGACATGCGTCAAGATCGTCGCGCCACCTTTTACGGGGTCTGCCTCGTCGTCGGCGTCCAGACCCCCTGAGGCACCCAGCGTTCGACGACCTTGGCCCACCGGTCCGGATTCATCCGACATACGTGTCCGGCCCAATCCCATTTCAATCTGGAAGTCTTCTTGCCCACATCCGCGATACTTTAGTTTTGGAACGCAGCTCTGTTTCTAATACACGATCCTGTCGCTTCACACCCAACATGTTGCGTTTCATTGCTCTTTGGCAAACCTTCAGCTTTGACTTCTGACCCTTTGTCACAAAGACCAAGTATGGGCGCCATATGTAAGGATGGGCAGGAGACACATGTCAAAGAAAGAGTCAGCGGAGTTTCAAGGAATGGTTAAGATCTCCTTTCATATACTGTTTTTGCCTCTTTTCGAAGAATGCTAACTGGCCCAGGTACAGGTAATTTTTTTTAATTTTTTATTTTTTAACAAAAATCGACCTTCGATATCTACATTTTAATATCGAACTATCGATATATAGTCGAAAAAAAAAAAAAAATATTAGTAATAAATATCGATATTTCATCAACAGTCCTAAATTGAGCACTAAATCAAAAGGTGGTGGTGATATTGTGTACATAATAATTGTTGTGGTTTTACATTTCAAAGGAATGTGCCTGCCTGCCTACATTATGTGTGTACAAGAAGAACAAGTGATAGTTTATAATAATAATAATAATAATAAGAGATAGATTGATAGGAGAGTCCGTACATTGTTGACTGCATTCCGAATGCACCACCCACGTTCATCGGTTATGAGATTGTATATCCCGCGAAGGTTAGGGGGTCGTGGATTACTAAATATCAAGACCTTGCACAATCGCGAGGTATACAATCTTAGAGAATATTTTCTACAAACTGATGTGGGAGTGCATCGTAGTGTAGTCACAGTGGATACCGGACTCACTCCGCTCGCTCTGGCTAAAGAGAATTGGCGCAAGCCTGTAGTACTTAGTACTAATGATCGCAGGGAAGTATGGAAGGGCAAAGTACTCCATGGTCGATTCTATCGGGCCTTAAATGGGCCTGATATAGATTTCAAAGCATCTACGTCCTGGCTACGGTATAGTGATCTCTTCGGAGAAACCGAAGGTTTTGTCTGTGCGATTATGGACGAAGTTATCATGACGAATAACTATCGGAAGTATATCCTGAGGGATGGTACGGTCGACATTTGTCGGGCATGTCACCGTCCTGGAGAATCTATCAGGCATATTATTTCTGGTTGTTCTCGTCTTGCTAACGGCGAGTATTTGCATAGGCACAACCAAGTAGCCAGGATCGTACATCAGCAACTTGCCCTTAAATACAATCTTGTGATTTCAGAGGTACCATACTACAGGCATGTGCCCGATCCAGTTCTCGAGAATGGTCGTGCTACGTTATATTGGGATCGATCTATTATTACAGACAGGACTATTGTAGCCAATAAGCCTGATATTGTGGTGATAGATCGATTAGAGCGCCGCGCAATGATTGTCGATATCGCCGTTCCTCATGACGAGAATCTCGTGAAAGTCGAAAAAGAAAAACAAATAAAATATTTGGATTTATCTCACGAGATTGTCGATATGTGGAATGTGGATTCGGTGATCATTGTTCCGATAGTCGTATCAGCTCACGGATTGATAGCCAAGAGCCTCGACCAACACCTTAAGAGGCTCACGTTAGGGGGCTGGATCAAGGGTCTGATACAGAAGGCAGTCCTTCTTGACACGGCACGTATAGTGAGGAGGTTCCTGTCTTTGGAGCCCTAACCACCGGTTTCTTGGTCCCTGTACCCGAAGTCGGTGGTCTACTATTTTTTATATTTTTAAATGTATTTGTTTTATTTGTATATTTAAAAATGTAATTTATATGTATATACAAATGGAATAAAGAGAATAATAATAATATAATGATTGTCGATATCGCCGTTCCTCATGACGAGAATCTCGTGAAAGTCGAAAAAGAAAAACAAATAAAATATTTGGATTTATCTCACGAGATTGTCGATATGTGGAATGTGGATTCGGTGATTATTGTTCCGATAATCGTATCTGTGCACGGATTGATAGCCAAGAGCCTCGACCAACACCTTAAGAAGCTCACGTTAGAGGGCTGGATCAAGGGTCTGATACAGACAGAAGGCAGTCCTTGACACGGCACGTATAGTGAGGAGGTTCCTGTCTTTGGAGCCCTAGCCACCGGTTTCTTGGTCCCTGTACCCGAAGTCGGTGGTCTACTATTTTTTATATATTTAAATGTATTTATTTTTATATGTATATTTAAAAATGTAATTTATATGTATATTTAAATGTAATAAAGGAAATAATAATATTACCCTATGACATACCTATAATATTATTACCGATATGAATGTAATATATTGGTGATAATTTATTACAATTATACGGACAGTCGGACGGTGACGCACCGCACCGTTTTTTACCGCGCTTTCGAATGCCAGTTAAGGTGGTATACATATATTATGTTATAATACCTATTATATTGTATTATGTACAATAGGAATTGTTTTGTTATTAATATTTGAAATGTCACATAATTAGGTTTTATGTAATGTATACAAGATTAGATTGTGAGCGTATATAAAGTTAGTGTTCGTGCCATGTCCGTTTGGTTCAGATGTGTGTGTGTGTTCATGGTACATAACAATGATACATAATACAATAGGTGGTGATTTTACGTGTTATTTAGAAACGAATGTGTGCAGTAAACACACGTTCACGAATGTATTGTTAGCCCTGAAAAGGGCTGTTTTGTGCAGTTATGTTGTTGTTCGTTTTCAATAGGAGCGTCGCGTTCGCGCTATCGTGAACACGACGACGTGCCCCGCGAATTTTACTTGTGCACACACACGTTGAACAACGAGCGAGTGATGAGCCGGTTTACTTTTTGGATGCGGCCGTTTTCTTGGCGGCGGGCTTCGACGATTTGGTGGGTGTCGCTGCGGCTTTCTTGGGTTTAGGTGCCTTTGGTTTCTTAGTGGGAGGTTTCACGGTCTTCTTGGCCTTGGGGGCTGCTTTCGCTTTGGCCGGGGCGGTGGGTTTCTTAGCGGCCGGTTTCTTTTTGGCTGCGGCCGCTTTCTTGTCTTTCGGCGCCGATGACGCCTTAGAGGACTTGGACGGTGATCCCGATGCGGAAGAGGCGACGGCCTTTTTTGTCTTAGCGCCGACAGCGGACGAGGTGGTCTTCTTAGCGCCTCCCTTCGATGCCGCCGCAGATTCCTTCTTGCCGCCGGCGGACTTGACAGCGCCGGTGTTGGCGCTCGGTTTTTTGGCCGACGAGGATTTCGATTCCAGCTTGAAAGATCCGGATGCGCCCTTGCCTTTGGTCTGAATGAGAGCACCTGATTCTACGGCGCTCTTCAAATATTTCCTAATGAACGGAGCTAGCTTCTCGGCGTCGACCTTGTAATGAGCGGCGATATATTTTTTGATGGCCTGTAGCGATGATCCGCTACGTTCTTTCATCTCCTTAATGGCGTTGTTCACCATTTCCGATGTCTTGGGATGAGTGGGTTTCGCTTTGGGTTTCTTAGCGCCGGCGCTGGCGGCGGCGGCGGCGGCGGCGGCGGCGGCGGCACCGGCACCACCAGATTGTCTTGACGTCTTTTTAGCACCAGTAGCTGGAGCGGGAGCTTCGGTTGCAACAGCTGTGTCTGCCATTGTTGTTGTTGTTTTAGTTATTGTACACGTACGAGTGAGATAAGAACGAACGTAAGCACGTTGAGGTGTGTTTCGACGTAGATGTCGCCACTATGCGATGCGAAGCGTCGGTAGCCGATCACTGACGCACCTCTGAGGTTTACCGTAACGAGAGCCGTTCTGTCGCGGGACGATTTCTCGTATGAAAACTTCATACTTTTCACTAACACGAATCACTTTAAATAACATTTTACAATACTTATCTTACGATAAATAATGTCAAAACTATATATTTATATACATAATGAAAGTGACTAACGTTTAATATGTATTTTACGTCAAACGATCGTACGACTGAGACGGTACTGTGGTTTATTATCTCGACTGTCTACCGTGCATACCTCGTGTTCAGTTCAAAATGTATTTTTCTCTATAAAACACAACGTTTCGTATTAAAACAATAGATAAAACAACGAAGAGTATATCAAGCCTGATACGTATCAACATATCTTTTATATTAATCCATAAGTTTGCCGTATTGAACGATTAAAAGTGAACCTTCGTAAAACACGTTAACGTTGCTCACTGGACGGACGAATCCGACCTGGAAGTTTATCCGTACATATTAGGTTAACATAAAAATACTAAATATTTTATATATCTACACTACATGATATTATTGAGCGTACTGTTGAAAAATATATATCTTAAAATTTATATTTACGTTCACACGTCCGACATCTAAACTTAAATCCTGAAACATCTCGAAGATTGATATTTACGGTAGAAACATACGAGTACATAGGAAACTGCACGTATACACTCCACCACTATTATTGCCATGAAAATAATATTATTTTATAATCATTAATTACCTATACTGGTGCTTGATTTCATCTCACCCTTGTTAGGGGGCGTGGGGGAGACTTCATAGACCGCTGGGCTCCTTGAAGTGGCTTTGCACGCGGCTCATCACAATGAGTCGGTCATTATGGTTGGCCAGCCTCGAGGCTCGAACCCACGGTCAAAGTCAAAGTCAAATCATTTATTTCCATAGGCCCCAAAAGGAACTTGAACACGTAAAAAATACGAACATCAAAATATAAAATAAAACTCAAGTAATCAATTCAGTGATAAAAGGTACTAATACTAAATTCATTGAAATGATTTGAATTACCGGAGCTTAGATTGATTTCGATTCAACTCAAAGGTTTAAATTGAAATCAATCCAAGTACCAGCTCCGATGGGTATTGCATTCATGAGAAGAGCTGGTGAGAAACTCATGTGCACCATCTTTTCAAATAATTCATACAAAGTATGTTTCTTTTTGACAACAGTACTTAAGTTAAGTTAAGGCAACCAAAACACAAAGGCTAGAAAGCAGTCTAAAAATATATTAAAGCTAGGGAAGGGAAATCAATTTTTTGTCTAATAAAATAATAAAAAATAGTCCATAGCATATAAGGTTGCAATCACTTACACATCAAGGAGTAAAAGCAATGTGTGCATACATACTGATCTGATCCCAGAAAGAAAACGTTCAAAATGTAATAAAATAATAAATACTAATTGTTTACGCTCCAACAATGTAAACAAAGATCTTCTTAACTTAACAAAATTCAAATGTCAGGTAATAAATGCAGAATAAGATGTTGAGAATTAATTACAATATTTACAATTAAATAAATTATATTAAGGATTGTAAATAAATAAATACATTGCGTATAATTACATACATTATTTTAATTAGTACATAAGTTCAAGATTTCGACAGGAATTTTGTTATAAGAACGCACACCAAGTCCTTCAAATGAATTGTGGACTTTGTTCAGGCGATAATATTGAGTGAGTTAAGTTAAAAGCTCGACTTGTCGTTCAAAAGAAACATGCTAAAGCATGTAGTAACATAAGTGTGAGCAGCATACGAACCATATGCGGCCCTGAAAAGGGCCTTTTGTTTCATAATATATCGGGACACGATTGCGTAACGCGCGTCGATGTATGATAGTAGTAGCCGTGTTGGTGGTGGTAGATAGTAGGGAGCGCGCTCGCCGGTCTCGTAGCTTGTTAACCACCGAAACCGTAAAGGGTGCGACCTTGACGTTTCAGAGCGTAGACAACGTCCATGGCGGTGACGGTCTTCCTCTTGGCGTGCTCGGTGTAGGTGACGGCGTCACGGATAACGTTCTCGAGGAACACCTTGAGAACACCGCGAGTCTCTTCGTAGATAAGACCCGAAATACGTTTGACACCGCCTCTGCGAGCGAGACGACGGATAGCCGGCTTCGTAATACCTTGGATGTTATCACGAAGTACTTTCCTGTGCCGCTTGGCTCCCCCTTTTCCCAGACCCTTTCCTCCCTTGCCGCGGCCGGTCATCTTTTAGTTGAGTGGTTTGTTGTTGTTATAGAATAAGAAGTTTCAATAGAGCACGCGCACACGTTGTTTAACGCCGAGCGCTGACTGACGACTGAACACCGATGGCTCTCTCTTGATTTCTTCTCGCCCTTGTTGGGGGCGGGGAGACTTCGTGGAGCGCTGGGCTCCTTGAAGTGATTTTCCACGCGGCTCATCACCATGAGCCGGTCATTGTGGTTGTCCAGCCTCGAGGCTCGAACCACCGGTCGTCCCTCCGAAGAGGGGACCGGTGATGCGCCTACGAGAGGCTGGCGGTTCGCAGTCAAAGTCCGAAGGGGTCGCGGTCGCCCCGCTCGAGGGAGCCGTAATGAGCTCCCGAGCGGGGCGTTTCAGCCGCCTTCGGATTTGTAGTGTCGTGTCCGGGTGGGGCATGGGCGCTATGCCTGATAGGTGGGGGAGTGTTGAGCAGTCTGCTTTATCAAACATTCCCGTGGCCAGTCTTCTTATGAAGGCATCTATCGGTTCCCACTTGAGGTCCCGATAGATGGTGGAATTCCTCAGGTACCTGGGCGCGTCGACCGTCATGCGTAGGCACCGGTTTTCGGTGGCTTGGAGTCGCTTGCGTGCTGCTCCTGCTGTTAGGTTATACCAGGCCGGCCCCGAGAAGGTGAGGCGTGACCTGATATAAGTTTTATAAATCCCGAGTTTCGCTCGGATGGGGAGTTTGGAGGACAGCAGGGGACGCAGTTTTGATCGCGCCAGTTGTGCTTTGGTGATGACGGTCTCGACATGTGACGCCATGGACAGAGTTCTGTCGATCTTTAATCCCAGGTACCTGACGGTTGGTGACCACGGGATTTCTTCGCCCATGAGGTGGAGTTTTGGGGGCAGGTGTGAACTACCGGTAAGGAGGGCCTGTGTCTTGCCCACGTTGCATTTGAGCCTCCACTTCTTGAGCCAGCCCGGAAGAGCTTCAAGAGTGGGGCTCAGTTTCCGTGAACACCGATGGCCGCGTACTCGCCTCTTTATATAGATACGGCGCGAGTGGTGGTAGCTAAAACTTTTTCGACTTCAAATTATCACTAATTTTAACAAATTAGAAACTGACTTCGAGAGCTGGACCAAATTGAAATGGGACCACACGACACAGGGACACAACCACAACGGGACAGCCATTATTTTCTTATTTATTTTTTCACATTTCTTAATAAATAATAGTGTCTGTTTACTTTAATTATAATATGTTTAATAATTGTAGGTGCCTCGATATGTATATCCTCCCTACTTATATAAATGTAAGTTTGTTTGTTACGCTTTCGATCGAAAACTACTTACTTAATCACCGATCAGTATCCGCTATGTAGGTGGGAGAGAACTTCGCTTAGAGGATTGTCCGCTTAATAACTCGATAACACGTACGTATCCGAAGGTGGCTAAAACGCCCTGCTCCAAAAGATCCGTCAGGGTAGTATCTTGAATGAAGGCGCATCGCCGGTCCCCTCTCCGGAGAGACAACCGACGGTTCGAGCCTCGAGACTGGCCACTTTAAAGATCCTAACACCCAGAAAGGGCGAGATGAGGTCAGCAGCATTTAACATAGAGAACACCGAAATGACAGTGTAGATAAGTCCAGCTTCGTAGTTTAAGTTACATAAAAATTAACAATTCATTGTTTGTTATATTTTACTAGCTGATCCGACAAACGTTGCTTTGCCATAAAAAGGAATATATATTTTAGCGGAAAAAAAAATAGGGGTCGAACGTAGAGGGTTGTATGTATTGTATTTTCTAATGCTGTATAATAAAAAAATGAAAAAATAAAAAAAAAATAAAAAAATTAGGGGTAACATTTAGGGTAATGAAAAATAGACGTCGGCCGATTCTCAGATCTACCTAAAATGCTCACAAAGTTTATGAAAATCCTAAGTAACGTAACTAACATTGTGACACAAGAATTTTATAGGTAGGCATATAAGATTAATAATTTATCGACGGTTAGACGAGACTTCTCTATTCATTAGAAACATATAATTATGTACGTGTATATATGAAACGTGTGTGGCCCTGAAAAGGGCCTTTTGTAGACACCAAAGCAAACGGCGCGCGGTTACATACTACACACTTTTGTTCTTGTGTATGAGTATGTGATGATGTTGTTGTTGTTAATTTATTGCAGCTGCAGTGGTATTTTATTAAGCGCGTTCGCCTCGGATTCTGCGGGCTAATTGTATGTCCTTTGGCATAATGGTGACTCGCTTAGCGTGAATCGCGCAAAGGTTGGTGTCCTCGAAGAGACCGACCAAGTAGGCCTCGCTAGCCTCCTGTAGAGCCATGACGGCAGAGCTCTGGAAGCGCAGATCGGTCTTGAAATCTTGAGCAATCTCACGAACCAAACGTTGGAAAGGAAGCTTACGGATCAGGAGTTCGGTACTCTTCTGGTAACGACGGATCTCACGAAGAGCCACCGTGCCGGGCCTATAGCGATGCGGCTTCTTCACACCACCGGTGGCCGGTGCACTCTTGCGGGCAGCTTTGGTGGCGAGCTGCTTCCTGGGGGCCTTGCCACCGGTAGATTTGCGAGCAGTCTGCTTTGTACGAGCCATTGTAGTAGTACACTATTGTTATTGTTGTTGTTGAGAAACAAACGAACTAGCAAGTAAGTCAGGTAACGCGACCGAGACGTCCTCACGCTACGACAGTACGAGTAGGAATGTGATGGTCGTCGTTTTGATCGCCGCTTTTATATCATTGTGTGAGCCTGCAACGCGAGCGGTTTCACAGTTTTCGGTCCCTCTAAATGCTCAAACTCAACTCACTCACGGTTTATGCTAACTAACTAACTTAGCTTAGCTAGCTGCTGCGACTGTTCTGTGATATATTTTTTTTTATTGTGCAGTTATTTATTTAAATAAAATAAAATAAGTTCATAATAATATTTCAAACATCGTAGAAACGCGCAACGCCATCTAGCCTCGACTAAAGAGAGCTTGATCGGCTAGTTAGATCGACTGTTAGATTATAATTTATTACTAGCTGGACCAGCAGCTGAGGGGTGAAGCTGGTCAAAAAAAAAAAAAAAGATAGTAAACTAAGTTACTCTTTATATCATCAGCACAGCAACCTATCAGTGCAAGTTGCGTCAAAATCGATTTAACCGAAACAAAGAGAGACATAAATTTGAAAAATAAAAAGCCATTTTGGTATACGTACCGTATATACATACATAATATGCATGTAGTAAAAAGCGGTTATTTTATTAATAATATAAACAGACACTGCAATCGTATTTCTTCGTATAGATTATTCATAAATAAATATATACTAGCGACCCGCCCCGGTTACGCACGGGTGGATTGAGATCAGATGCACCCAGGGACGACACGACACGTGCATTTTAAATATGTAATATCTTCGAATATATTCCTTTAAATTAGATACTGTAAGGGACCATATTGATCTATATTAAATGCTCAATGTATTTAAGGTATTTAATTGGATAAGGATGAATGATGTGTTGCTTAAAATCAATTCGTAAATAATCCATTATTTGTCGTAAAAAGAAAGGAATAAAAAATGGTTATTATGAATAGACATATTATATTATGCCATCGCGGACTTTTTTGTAGACCATTTTAAGGTGTACAATACTATGGTACATTATTTAGGTCTATCCCGTAGGGTGCAGTCAGCGTTTGCAATGTATATCACATCAGAAACCTCTAAATTTTTTTCAATGTTTCTCTACAATTTTATGCATGTATTATACATATAAACATTCCTCTTGAATTACTCTACCTATTAAAAAAAATCGCTTCAAAATCCGGTGCGTAGTTTTAAAGATTTAAGCATGCATACATACATAGGGACGGACAGACAGCGAAAATACTATTAGTGATGATGTACTTATGTAATTATTTGATAAATTAATAACATACTTAGATCTCAAATTAATAGTCCTATTTAGTTTCAATTATAATGACTTGTGTAAGTATGTATACACACAAAATTCAAAAAATCCTCATCATCATTAGCAAATTAGGCACTGCACTATCTGTTGACGTGTCCAAGTACAGTAGGTACGTACGTAGTATTGTTTGTTGTTCGACAAGCTACATGCGAGATACGACTAGTAGACGTTTGTTTTTTAGAAACATTATATAATACAATGTAATATAGGTACATATTTATATAACATGAAAAAATTGGTGGCCCTAACAAGGGCCTTTTGCTTTGCTTTCGAGGAGATTACTCTCACGCACGCACGCACACAAACCGAAGTTTGTGTGTAACGCACTGCGGCGTCGATTGTGATGGTGACGAAATATTTTGTGGTGGTCGTGGAGTAGGTGGCTGTGGCAGTATCTTCCTCACTTGGAGCTTGTGTACTTGGTGACGGCTTTGGTGCCCTCGCTGACAGCGTGCTTAGCGAGCTCGCCTGGCAGCAGAAGCCTCACGGAGGTCTGCACCTCCCTCGATGTGATCGTGGATCTCTTGTTGTAATGGGCGAGACGCGACGCTTCGGCGGCGATACGTTCGAAAATGTCGTTCACGAACGAGTTCATGATAGACATCGCCTTACTGGAGATACCGGTGTCAGGGTGGACCTGTTTCAGCACCTTGTAGATGTAGATAGCGTAGCTCTCCTTCCTCTTGTGTTTCTTCTTTTTCTTGTCGGTCTTCGAGATATTCTTTTGGGCTTTGCCAGATTTCTTTGCGGCCTTACCGCTTGTTTTGGGCGGCATGGTGTATGTATTATACAATATATAATATACTATATAGATAGACGAATTGATAAGTTGGATGTACACAACCGACCGTTCAATTCCGGTGTACGGACACTAAGTGAGCGCTCGCAGTGTTCGTATCGTTCATATATACGTATATTCAATCGAGTACGACACACTCCAGAACACGTAAAACGAGCTCTACAATGCCGTCTCGACAATAAAACGAGTGAGACAGACTCACGTAGATGAATGAGACAGCGCGAGCGAGTAGCAATGGGAGGGGTGGGCACACTTCTTCACTGGTATTTAGTTGATGATGATTATTATTATTATATTTTTTTTTTATTTATATATATTAGAAAAAAAAAAAAAAAAAAAAAAAAAGTATACAACAACAAAGATAAAACACCCATAAAACTCATTCATTCATAAAATTTATTAGCACTTCAGGAACTAATAGGCGCAGGGTAGGTAGGCGTACAAATATTTGTAGCGTTTGACCGGTACAGTTGTTTACGTTCGATGAGGCAATAATATATTTACCTAGTATTATGAGGGTCAGATCAGTCTATACAGAATGGTTGTTAACTATTACAAGTATCTTTTTTTGTTTTTTTTTTTTTTTCTCCATAGCAACAGAAATATATCTCTCGTGAACTGTAAATCTTACAAAATTTTAATTGTTTTTTTTTTTAACTTTCCTAGGTACGTTGATGTAACGAATATATTTTATGCAAATGTGACTGAAACGTACGTCCATAACTACTAAGCCCATATAGTACAATACCTTCCGCCTTAAGGTATTTTATATTTCAGTATACAGACTTTTGGCAAAACGGTGCGTTGATACAGTACAGCGTACACACTGTATCAATATGAGCAGTCCATTTGAATTTATTCTCTATTATTACGCCTTAATACGGGATTTGAGAAACTTTATGAATGCATTCGCAGTTACATTGACTTTTCGTACCATTAAATCCCGGTCGTTTCGGTTAACCGTCCCATTGGATTATGAGAGAGAGAGGGAACAGAGACTATAATATATCCGATGTAGTTGGCTGGTCTCAAACATCACATTATTATTATTATTATTGTAAGGAGTACCTTTAACTGCTCCTTTCCCGCACTGCCTTTATTCATTCATAATCACAAATAATTGTACATAACAATTAAACAAATATGCTACGTGTACCGCGGTTAGTACCTGCTATGCATTATGCATCTAAAACACGGATTGGATATTCAACAGATACTCTAGTAATAAGATACAAACCACCCTGCTGAGCCAAGGACCGGAGCACTCTAAACATAAAAGGACAAATATTCAAGTTCTATAAGTTAATATTATATAAATGGTTTTTTACAATATTTCTCATAAACTGTCAAGTAGTTGTCACACGACTCTAAGGACGGAGCATAAGATTGTTTTTAAAAGAGGCTCACGAGCTCGTAGCTGCCGTAGGACGGGCATTACTTTACTTCACTTTTCAGTAGAATAACAAACATAATAAGAATAACTTACTAAAGGTTGTAAGTGATAATTGTATTAATAAGGTCTGCTAAAGCATATTATAATAATACACCCAACATAGTATATTATAAAAATTAAAGTTGCAGTAGTAAGGATACAATTATTTTCTTTTTTTTATCAGAATACATGTTAATAACATAGTTTACGAGTCATAAATAAATAGATATAAGGCTTTTAATAATAAACATTTCTATGAACGTGTACGTGCAAAATGATATTACCAGAAAAAAAAAGTAATTAAAGTAAAAATGACACTATCACAAATATATGAAAAAACATAAATATAGATAAATATTTCTGTTCTTCCGTTGATACATCTTCAACTTTGTTACAAACTGAGCAGTTGGGGGAACCAACCTTACCAATTAAATATGCAAAGCTGTTTAGTGGGATATGTCCAGATCTAAGTCTGAGAGCCATGACTATGTCTGACCTGCTATGTTAGAAATTTACGGGTAATGCGGCAGGTATTGAGTATGGTGGCTTTTTGGAGCAGATTAAAAGAGTGTGACGGTATGTGAAGTAGTTCAAGATTTTGATTGAGAGTTTTAGATACTATGCCTGTTGATGAAATAACTAACTATTGGAACTACGAGTATGTGTACTGTGTTAACTATCCATTGGGTTTTGAGTTCTATTGCTAGGTCTTGATATTTTGAGTTTTTCTGAAATAGTGGACTGAAGATTATGACTGTTCGGGATTGCTATGTCTATGATGTAAATAGTTTTAGTGATTTTGTCGTGAACTGTGTTATATCTGGAAGGTTGTAGTGAATAGTTTTATCTGTTAAGATTGTTCTGTCCCAGTAAATTTTATTATTATTATATTGTTACTTTTTCTATATTATATCTTAGACTTATCGTGTTACAACAGAAACAGTCTTTACATTATTTTTTATGGAAAACTTACATCAATTAAGACTGCGATATGTATTGTGGCCCTGAAAAGGGCCTTTTGTTTTCTGGTTGTTGTCCTCAGTTTGTGACAGTGTTGTGTTCTGATTAGGCCTTCTTTTCGTTTTTCTTGGGCAACAACACGGCCTGAATGTTAGGTAGAACACCTCCCTGAGCGATTGTCACACCGGAGAGCAGTTTGTTCAACTCTTCGTCGTTGCGGATCGCCAACTGAAGGTGACGGGGTATAATCCTGGTCTTTTTGTTGTCCCTGGCGGCGTTGCCGGCCAACTCGAGGACCTCGGCGGCTAGGTATTCCATAACTGCGGCGAGATACACCGGTGCGCCGGCACCGACGCGCTCGGCGTAATTGCCATTACGCAACAGTCTGTGTATGCGACCGACGGGGAACTGCAGTCCTGCACGGTTTGAACGAGATTTTGCCTTGCCTTTGACCTTTCCACCTTTGCCGCGGCCGGACATCTTGATCGATTTAAGTCTTGCAGAGAGATAAGAGTAAATACAAGAGAGCCGTTAGTTACGTGCGCAACGAACGACAACTACGAAGATTTTTGATATTTAAGCGTTCACCCGACGACACAAGCCGTTCGGAGTGGGGAGCTCGCGCAATTATTGAATGGAGCAGTATTTACCGCATTCGATGCTGATCCGAACCAAATCCTCGAACTCGAACCCGCCCATTCCACCTTTTATAATTCCAAGTTTTTCTCCGACGCGTCCAATTATTGACTCGCCTCTTCATGATTGTTCTCGAACCATTTGTTTGAATTTCCGCCGAAAATTCCTTTGTTTTCTTTTCTTTTTTTTCGCGTGTTGCCAGAGTCAGAAATTAAATGTACCTACTCATAATCGACAAAATCGATTCGACTATTTAATATTATAATTTAAAAATCTAACACATAAATTAAAAAAAAAAAATTACAGTCAAATTGATACCCTCTTTTTTTTGGTCGGTCGGTTAAATAGAGGAGGTTCTCAATTCGACTGTATATATTTCTTTTTGCTATCACTTCCAGTGTGGTCCCATTTCAATTTGGTCCAGTTCTCGAAGTCAGTTTCTATTTTGTTAAAATTTGTGATGATTTGAAGTCGAAAAAGTTTTAGCTACCACCACTCGCGCCGTTTCTATATAAAGAGGCGAGTGCGAGCTCAACGGTGTTCAGTCGTCAGCCAGCGCTCGCCGTTCAATAACGTGTGTGCGTGTGCTATTGAAACTTCTTATTCTCTAACAACAACAAGATGACCGGCCGCGGCAAGGGAGGAAAGGGTCTGGGAAAAGGAGGAGCCAAGCGGCACAGGAAAGTACTTCGTGATAACATCCAAGGTATCACGAAGCCGGCTATCCGTCGTCTCGCTCGCAGAGGCGGTGTCAAACGTATTTCGGGTCTTATTTATGAAGAGACTCGCGGTGTTCTCAAGGTGTTCCTCGAGAACGTTATCCGTGACGCCGTCACTTACACCGAGCACGCCAAGAGGAAGACCGTCACCGCCATGGACGTCGTCTACGCTCTGAAACGTCAAGGTCGCACCCTGTACGGTTTCGGTGGTTAATTAGAAGTTCCGAGATATGCGAGAGCGCCGCGCGCCCTACTCACCTACCCAAGAGTACACGAACATCGTACGTCAACCACCCGCGTTACGCAATCAAATAAACAAAAGGCCCTTGTCAGGGCCACATATTATTCGTGTGCTCGCTTACGCTGTAGCATGTTTCTTTTGAACTACAAGTTATAATGACATACGTTTAAGTATGTATAATTATTTTATATGAATCATGTTAATGACAATGCTAAGAAAAAGCACATCGTCATCTCAGCATCGGCTAATGTAGTGGCTAACAATAATGAACAAATCCAAGCGTCGAACAATATTAAAACATTGTGATTTTAGAACCTTTAGTGTTACGTATTCACTCATTGCACATGTGCAATTCATAAACAATAGATTATAGATAGATTCCCTTTTGATGAGATTTTATATTGCCGAGTTCGGGGAAACCCAAGTAAGAAGTCGTACACGACCTTTGTATAGGGGTAATATAGGTATGTACATAATTACATTGTAGAAGTTACCAGTATTATTGCACTATAATAATCTTAAATATGTGACGTGCCAGACGAGAGTAAGCTTGGTAAAAAGCAAAATGGGTACCCATTTGCTACTTAATAAGTATTACTCATCATGGAAATACTCGCATTAAAATAAAAATCACTGGTACTGTAGGTGTGATTAAATAATTAATACACGAACTTCCCACGTTCTTTGTGTAAGGGTAATATGTGCATATTTACATTGCAGAAGTTATTATTGCATTATTATAATAACGAGAGGTTAATCATGCATACCAGCGTAGATATCGCTTGCGGATTATTATCATGATCATCGTTATCATCATCATAATCTTCGTCTCGTCGCACTTAGTGGGTTTTTGAGGCAGGCTCGTAGAGTAGAACTGAAGAGGAACAGAAACAAATATGTTATTTTAAATCATACGTAGGTACATATATGTTTATATATTATTTAGATGTATTATTATCTTTTTCAACTTTTTAATACTATTCGTATACCAAGGTGTGTATCCATCTATACAATTTTATTGTATAATCAAATAAATGTACACAATTATGTGTATATCAAACGTTACGTGATATATTGTGTAGGTATTTGGTTTCGTTTTATTATATATAAATAAAACATTAAAAAATTCTAGAACACCACCACCAGTGACCATTGGACAAGTACAAGTAAGTGAACAAGTGTTTGCCAATTATATTGTAGTGTATACGTGCAGTTCCCTCTGTACCTATCCACTGTAATCCTCTTCGAAAAGTTTCAGAATATTTGTTATGTCGGACGTGGGAAAGTTAACATAAATTAAATATACCAAGATCTATAATTCAACAGTACGCTAAAAATGTCATATAATGTGGACATATAAAATATTTTGTATTATTAAATTAACCTACAGTATACGGACAAGCCTCCAGGTCGGACACGTCGGTCGGTCGAGTCGAGCATAACGTTAAAGTGTTTTACGAAGGTTCACTTTTAATCGTTCAATGCGGCCATATCATGTATCAATGTCAAAAATATGTTGACACGTTTCAGGCTCGGTATACTCGTCGTTGTTTTATCTATTGTTTTAACACGAAAAGTTGTGTTTTATGGAGAAAAACACATTTTAAACTGAACACGAGGTATGCACGGTAGACAGTCGAGAAAATAAACCACAGTATCTTCTCAGTCGTACGATCGTTTTACGTAAAATACATTTTAAACGTCAGTCACTTTCAATATGCACATAAAAATGTAGTTTTGACATTATTTATCGTAATATAAGTATTATAAAATGTTATTTAAACTGATCCGTGTTAGTGAAAAGTATGAAGCGTTCATAAGAGAAATCGTCTCGCGGCAGAACGGCTCTCGTTACGGTAAACCTCCGAGGTGCCTTGGCGATTGGCTACCGACGCATAGTAGCGACATCTACGTCGAAACTCACCTCAACGTTATTACGTTCGGTCTTATAATTTCATTATTATCTCACTCGTGTACGTACATCTAAAACAACAACAACAATGGCAGACACAGCTGTTGCAACAGAAGCACCCGCTCCAGCTACTGGTGGTAAGAAGACGGCAAGACAATCGGGTGGTGCCGCCGGCGGCGCTAAGAAACCCAAAGCGAAACCCACTCATCCCAAAACATCGGAGATGGTGAACAACGCCATTAAGGAGATGAAAGAACGTAGCGGTTCATCGCTACAGGCCATCAAAAAATATATCGCCGCTCATTATAAGGTCGACGCCGAGAAGTTAGCTCCGTTCATTAGGAAATATTTGAAGAGCGCCGTAGAATCGGGTGCTCTCATTCAGACCAAAGGCAAGGGCGCATCCGGATCTTTTAAGCTGGAATCGAAATCCTCGTCGGTCAAGAAACCGAGCGCCAACGCCGGCGCTGGGAAGTCGGCTGGCGCCAAGAAGCAATCAGCGGCGGCATCGAAGGGAAGCGCTAAGAAGGCTACCTCGTCCGCAGCCGGCGCTAAGACGAAAAAGGCAGTCGCCGCTACCGCATCGGGATCACCGTCCAAGTCCTCTAAGGCGTCATCGGCGCTGAAAAACAAGAAAGCGGCCGCCGCCAAAAAGAAGCCGGCCTCTAAAAAAGCCGCCGCCTCCGCCGTCCCGGCCAAAGCGAAATCAGCCCCCAAGGCGAAGAAGACAGCGAAGCCACCCACTAAGAAACCAAAGGCACTTAAACCCAAGAAGGCGGCAGCGACACCCACCAAATCGTCGAAGCCCGCCGCTAAGAAAACTGCCGCAGCCAAAAAGTAAACCGGCTCATCACCGCGTAGGAGTGATGGCTGCCTAAGCTATCGCTCGCGTTGTGCGCAACGTGTGCCACAAGTAAAAAGCGCAAGGCACGTCGTCGTGCACACGATAGGTATGTTATAAAAGAAAAGAACAACATAATAACAGCATAAAACAGCCCTTTTCAGGGCTAACAATACATTCGTGAACGTGTGTTTATGGTACACATTCGTTTCTAAACAATACCGGAAGTCACCACCTCTATCGAATACCTACTACTCGTTTCAGTATAACCTTAATTAATAACGAATTTAATTAAATGCAACAATTTCCTCGATTTTACGAATATTTTGAAATCCCCTAGATATAGATATATATAAAGAGCTAATCCAAAATATACTTTTACATTATGAACACATTTTTTTAAAATCTTATAGACCCTTATAGATTTCTATTCACAATAAATACTATCTTTACTATTTTTGTAAAATAATCTAATTAGAGATTTGTTTACGAAACTGATGCCTTACGACGGTGTTTTTATAACCGACTTCAAAAAAGACCGATCTCAATTTGACCGTATATATTATGCTTTTTAGGTTTGTTCGCGGATACGAACCTTCATCGTTTATGAACCTATTGTGATTTTTTTTTTTTTGTTGGAAAGAAGATATTTTTGATGATGGCAGACCAGAGAAATCGAGGGGAACTTTCAAAAATCGTAGGGGCGACTAGTGCGTTTGTAAGTTTTTTTTTCATTAAGTATTTTATTAAAGCACTATAATTTAATAAAGGTCTGGAGTAGATCTTACGATGGAGCCGAGAGACAGTCGATTGAACTCCTCAACGATTCACAGCAGCTACCTTGTGTTTCTGCTTGATTGATTAATTTGTATTGATAAGAACTTTACAATTAGATGGGTTGTGACTGTCATTAGGATTTTGATGATAAAGACGAAGGACAGTTCAGGGAACTCCTCAACGGTTTGAAGTAACTACCTTGTGCTGCTGATTTCATCTCGTCCTTGTTGAGGGCGGGGAGACTTCCTGGAGCCTTGAAGTGACAGTCCACGCGGCTCATCACAATGAGCCGGTCATACTCGAGGGAGCCGTAATGAGCTCCCGAGCGGGGCGTTTCAGCCGTCTTCGGATCAGTAGTGTCGCGTCCGGGTGAGGCATAGGAGTTATGCCGGATAGGTGGGGGAGTGTTGAGCGATCTGCTCTCTCAAACATTCCCGTGTCCAGTCTTTTTATGAAGGCATCTATCGGTTCCCACTTGAGATCCCGGTAGATGGTGGAATTCCTCAGGTACCTGGGCGCGTCGACCGTCATGCGTAGGCCCCGATATATGTTTTGTAGATCCTGAGTTTGACTCGGGTGGGAAGTTTTGAGGACAGCAGGGGACGCAGCTTTGATCTCGCCAAATGTGCCTTGGTGGCGACGGTGGCGACGGTGTCGACGTGCGACGCCATGGACAGAGTGGTGTTTCGGGGGCAGGTGTGAGCTGCCGGTAAGAAGGGCCTGCGTCTTGCACACATTGTATTTGAGCTTTGACTTTTATTGTTAACTTAATCGTTGAGAATGCTGTGTAGCAGATTCATTTGATCGTCGCTCATGAATCAAAGAAAAGCGAAAACCTCCACAAACCCTTTCTCCTCTTCCAAGCCTAGACCCAGATCTGGACCTCGTTGCTAGGTTCGCCAGCGTCATAAACTACGGCGAGCTACGACAACTCGCGACGCTAATACGTCAAAATGAGGGCAACCCGATCGCTCTCTTAAACGTCACCATTAGGTACTCGAGTATACTCGAGAAACTAGGCTCATTTAAAGTTAACCCGTAGTTATGGATAACACACCCAAAGGCAGAGTCAAACCACGATCACTCAAACTAGGGTTTTTCAATGCAAACGGCATCGCAAAACAACGCGACGAAATAGGTGAATTTCTTAGGGTACACCAACTTGACATCTTGCTAGTGCAGGAAACCTTTCTCAAACCATCCAAGAGAAACCCTAACATTGCAAACTACTGTGTAGTACGCAATGATAGGCTGAACTCCCCCCTAGGGGGAACACTCATCTACTACAGAAGGTCATTACACTGCATACCTATGGATCCGCCCACGTTGGCGTGCATTGAGGCTTCCATCTGCCGGCTAGGTATGACCGGACATCAACCCATCACAATCGTCTCTGCGTACCTATCACCGAACTCAGCCACTAATAGTCACGCGCTCGAGGGTGACCTCGGGGCACTATTCGGGCTCGACAATTCGGTCATCATCGCTGGTGATCTTAACGCAAAAAACACCTTGTGGAACTGTCACAGCACGAACAGTAGAGGCAGAGCCCTGGAGTCGCTCTCGAGCGCGATGATCTTTGATATCATCACCCCCTCAGAAGCAACACACTTTCCGACTAACGTGTCTCACAGATCTGATATCTTAGACGTGGCACTCCTGAAGAACATAAGCCTTCGTCTATGTTCCTTGGAAGTGCTACACGAACTCACCTCCGACCACAGACCTGTTGTCATAGAATTCGCTTCACGACTAGGTCCCATCGACTCAGGCTACACTCCAAATAGGAGGGTCACAGACTGGAATCGCCTCGGGAGAGACCTCGAGTCGTTCTCGTCTGTGCACCTAGACAGAATACCAGACCACATAGCTAGCGTCGAAGACACCACAATGGCGATCGACTCTCTCACAGAACACGTGCAATCGTTAATTAACAATTGCACTCGGGAGTCACCAGCAACAAACGACTGTCGATGGAAACTACCCGATGACATACGTGAACTGCTGAGACAGAAGAACGCCGCTGTGCGTGCATACGACAGATACCCTTGCGAGGATCGTAGGATTAGATTGCGCACGCTAGAAAGAATGGTCAAGACACGCATCACTGAAATGCGTCAAGAAAGGTGGGACGAAACTCTAAAAAACTTGGAGCCCATCCACACAGCCTTTTGGCAGCTATCTCGATGCCTTAAAAGAGATATAATCACACCGATGCCCCCGTTAAACAGACCAAATCATCCTCCAGCTTTCGACGACATTGAAAAAACGGAATGCCTGGCGGACAGTTTGGAGCACCAATGCACGCCTAGCACGTTACACTACGAAACCAACCACATCGCGGCAATTGACGCAGAAGTTGAACGTAGAGCTTCACTCCCGTTATCGTCCCTGACAAACGAGCAAGACATTCCGGCAATCACCCCGGATGAGGTTAAAACGATCGTCAAGAGTCTACACGCCCGCAAAGCACCCGGCTCGGATGGTATCACAAACAGAGTCATCAAGTTATTTCCTGATAGGCTTTTGGTCCTTCTGATTTGCATATTTAACGCAGCGCTAACAAATAATATGTTTCCACAACAATGGAAAGAAGCCGTGGTCATTGGGATACCTAAGCCCGGCAAACCAAAATCCGAGCCGTCCAGTTATCGTCCGATAAGTCTGCTTAAAGGTTTAGGTAAGATTTATGAGCGCTTAATTTGCAATAGGCTGAAAGCATACGCCGATGAACACCACCTCATCCCTCACGAGCAATTCGGGTTTCGATCCAAACACTCGTGTATCCAACAGGTCCACCGCATCGTTGAGCACGTCAGCGATCGGTTCCAACGCAACCTAACCACAGGAATCCTCTTCCTCGACGTAGCGAAGGCGTTCGACAAAGTATGGCACAACGGCTTACTTTACAAGCTATTCACTATGGGAGTGCCCCACAGACTTGTGCTCATCTTACGAGATTACTTGTCGAACCGTAGCTTTCGCTACCGCGTGGAAGGATCACTGTCCTCCCCCCCCCCCATCCTCGCTGGTGTCCCGCAAGGATCAGTGCTATCCCCTCTCCTGTACACGCTGTACGTCAGCGACATCCCCAAACATCGGTCTGTGCAGACAGCACTTTTCGCAGACGACACAGCCGTCTATTACTCAGGTACTAGCACTTCAGCAATAGCTAAAAACCTCCAGACCACAGCCAACAAGCTAAGTACATGGTTCAAAAAATGGAGAATAGAAGTAAACCCCGAGAAGAGCCAAGCTGTGCTGTTTCGAAAGAGACGACGCAACCTGGCTCCCTCGATCCCTCAGATCAAAATGTTTGGTAAGCCTATCCCTTGGGCCAGGCAGGCCAAGTATCTAGGCATCACACTCGACGATCGCTTAACCTTCGGCCCCCACATCGAGACAGTCCGAAAGCGGTCTGCCTTCGTACTAGGTCAACTTCATAGCTTGGTGAACGCACGCTCCAAGCTATCGTTAAAAAACAAAGTCCTTTTATACACATCATGCGTACGACCGATCATGACGTACGGCAGCATCGTATTCGCACACGCTAGGAAACACGCGATCCATAGGCTTCAGACAATACAGAATAGGTTCATGCGCCGGGCTACGGGAGCACCGTGGTATGTGCGCAATGCCGAGCTTCACATCGACTTGCGACTGCCGACCATCAGGCAATTCATGAAACAGTGCTCCCTTAGCTATTTTGACTCTGCTCCGATACACCCCAACCCTCTAGTGGTTGCGGCTAGTAGGTACACACCAAGCACAATCTCTCATGTACGTAGGCCCAAGCACGTACTTAGGGACTCGGACGACGACATCACCATCGCTCAACGTAGAGCGTCCGCGGCACGCGCCAACACAAACAGCCCACGGTTTCGACCCCGCCGCCGGGGTCGAAATACGCGTCGCGCCATCCCATAGACACAGGGTCTTGATCACCCAAGTTAGTCAGTAACGCCCCAAGCCGAGGTCCGTACCCCGCAGGGGGTACCCTTGGGCGATGTTACTTAACGAACAACCGGTTGAGAGCCCTCAGCGCTCACCAAATAGCCCGCGTAAAGCTGTAGAGGCCACCTAAGGCCAACAGCTATAGTCCATACAAAAAAAAAAAAAAAAAGTTTCCCGCAACTCAGTATATGCGTAGTTGTCGCTCCTTGAGCACCCAACTAACGGCTCTCTCATATTCACGTATATCTCTACAAGACACCAATCAATCAAGATGTCCGGCCGCGGCAAAGGTGGAAAGGTCAAAGGCAAGGCAAAATCGCGTTCAAACCGTGCAGGACTACAGTTTCCTGTCGGTCGTATACACAGACTTTTGCGTAATGGTAATTACGCCGAGCGCGTCGGTGCCGGCGCGCCGGTGTATCTCGCCGCAGTTATGGAATACCTAGCAGCTGAGGTCCTCGAGTTGGCCGGCAACGCGGCCAGAGACAACAAGAAGACAAGAATCATACCCCGTCATCTTCAGTTGGCGATACGCAACGATGAAGAGTTAAACAAACTGCTCTCCGGTGTTACAATCGCTCAGGGAGGTGTTCTACCCAACATTCAGGCCGTCTTATTGCCCAAGAAAACCGAAAAGAAGGCTTGATCAGCAAGTAATATTATATGAAAGACCCTAATGGATTAATTTAAAACAAAGGTCACCAACTGAAGACAAAAACCCTTCAACAAAAAGGCCCTTTTCAGGGCCACTATACATATCGCAGTCCTAATTATATACATTGTTAAGACTGTTTCTGTTGTGACACGATGAGTCGAAAATAATAGCCTATTAATGTAATGTAGGAAAATTAATAATAATCAAGCTTTATTTAATCTAGACTAGCTAAAGAATCTCTTGTTGATGGTTTAAATTTTGCATGCGTGCCATATTATTCTGATTTATTGTATGTAGTTAAAGATCGGTGTTACCAACTATGGTCAGAATACTTTGATAAAAGATCGCTGACTAAAGGTATTTGGGTACCGAACCATTCAGCCTACTGTTATGAAACATGTATGGATCGATCAAGCTAATATGAGCAGGTCAGACATAGTCATCGCTCTCAGACTTAGATCTGGACATATCCCACTAAACAGCTTTGCATATTTAATTGGTAAGGTTGGTTCTCCCAACTGCTCAATTTGTAACAAAGTTGAAGATGTATATCATATTTTGATGGAATGCATCCGAAACGATTATTTTTTTTTTTTTTTTTAAACACTTCGTGGATCACACAAAGTGTTGTGCCGCGTGGGATTTGAACCCAAGACACATGGCGCAGTAGCAAGCGGCATGGCGACCGCTGAAACCACTCGGCCAACCGTGCAGTCAATATTATGTAGGTAATATTAACTTATAGAACTTGAATATTTGTCCTTTTATGTTTAGAGTACTCCGCTCCTTGGCTCTTTGGGTGGTGCGTATCTTATTACTAGAGTATCTGTTGAATATCCATATTTGTGTTGCACAATGCATAACAGTACTAAATAACACGTCGCATATTTGTTTCTTCATTATGGACACTTATTTGTGACTAAATTACGATAGCCGCATCCGGAGGATCCAATACAAAGCAATATACTTAATATTTAAGTAAATTTAATTAGGTAATTACTTATTTTAGAAAATATTAACTACAGCTAATTGGTGGTGATTTCAATACAGGTTTTATGGATGTTTTGTCCTTGGTATCGTATACTGTTTTTCCTAATATGAAATAACAATAATAATAATCATCATCATTAGGTAAATGCCAGTGAAAGGCCCACCCCTCCCATTGCTACTCGCTCGCGCTGTCTCATTCATCTTCAATAGTCTGTCTCGCTCGTTTAACTGGCGAAACGCCATGTGGAGCTCGTTTTACTTGTTCTGGGGTGTGTCGTCCTCGATTATATATATATACTCTGTCACTAATTCTGCGCGCCTCAGTTAGTGTCGGTACTCCGGAATTGAACGGTCGATTTCGTACATCTAACAAATCAATTCGTCTATACTAAATAATACACCATGCCCCCCAAAACAAGCGGTAAGGCCGCCAAGAAATCTGGCAAAGCCCTAAAGAATATCTCTAAGACCGACAAGAAGAAGAAGAAACACAAGAGGAAGGAGAGCTACGCTATCTACATCTACAAGGTGCTGAAACAGGTCCACCCTGACACCGGTATCTCCAGTAAGGCGATGTCTATCATGAACTCGTTCGTGAACGACATTTTCGAACGTATCGCCGCCGAGGCGTCGCGTCTCGCCCATTACAACAAGAGATCCACGATCACATCGAGGGAGGTGCAGACCTCCGTGAGGCTTCTGCTGCCAGGCGAGCTTGCAAAGCACGCTGTCAGCGAGGGCACCAAAGCCGTCACCAAGTACACAAGCTCCAAGTAAGGAAGCCACCAAACATTCCGTCACCATCACAACGGACGCCGCAGTGCGTTACACACACACACACACACACACACACACTTCGGAAAGTGAAGCAAAAGGCCCTTTTCAGGGCCACCAATTTTTTCATGTTATAAAAATATGTACCTGTTACATTATATATAATGTTTCTAAAAAACAAACGAAAGTCGCCACCGAGCTCGGTCCCTCAATTTTCAAAATTGCACAGCATAATATTATATCTGCATATATACACCTTAACTCTGTTCAAAACCATACATATATATTATTGTCCTGTGTATGTCGGAATAAACGTTTTTGTCCGTTCTAAATAATTATATATGTATGAGTGAACTAAACGAATAAATAAAATTGGAATGTCTGTAATATTAAAAAAACCGCGGTACGGTACTACACCATTTTTTTAAATTTTAGTATGTCTTTCTGTTTGTTCCGGCTAATCTTTATAATCGATTTTGACGAGACTTTTTTGATTTTTTGACAGTTCACTTGTCCGATTTAGACAAATGGGGTGTCGTTCGACGGGTCTCGGTGAGACCTTTCCAAAAATGCAAAAATTATAATTTTAGGACTAAGGGTTGTCGAGTTATTCGACAAAAACCTCAAAAAATACCAAAATTTAAGTTAAAATGTGAAAAATTTGGAACTTCTATTTACCGGACTTATGTAAAATGTATAATATTAGGTAGATCTAGATGAGATCTAACTAGTTATGTATAATAAGTTACTACCAAAATAAGGGTTGACGAAATATTCGTACATCTAACAAATCAATTCGTCTATACTAAATAATACACCATGCCCCCCAAAACAAGCGGTAAGGCCGCCAAGAAATCTGGCAAAGCCCTAAAGAATATCTCTAAGACCGACAAGAAGAAGAAGAAACACAAGAGGAAGGAGAGCTACGCTATCTACATCTACAAGGTGCTGAAACAGGTCCACCCTGACACCGGTATCTCCAGTAAGGCGATGTCTATCATGAACTCGTTCGTGAACGACATTTTCGAACGTATCGCCGCCGAGGCGTCGCGTCTCGCCCATTACAACAAGAGATCCACGATCACATCGAGGGAGGTGCAGACCTCCGTGAGGCTTCTGCTGCCAGGCGAGCTTGCAAAGCACGCTGTCAGCGAGGGCACCAAAGCCGTCACCAAGTACACAAGCTCCAAGTAAGGAAGCCACCAAACATTCCGTCACCATCACAACGGACGCCGCAGTGCGTTACACACACACACACACACACACACACACTTCGGAAAGTGAAGCAAAAGGCCCTTTCAGGGCCACCAATTTTTTCATGTTATAAAAATATGTACCTGTTACATTATATATAATGTTTCTAAAAAACAAACGAAAGTCGCCACCGAGCTCGGTCCCTCAATTTTCAAAATTGCACAGCATAATATTATATCTGCATATATACACCTTAACTCTGTTCAAAACCATACATATATATTATTGTCCTGTGTATGTCGGAATAAACGTTTTTGTCCGTTCTAAATAATTATATATGTATGAGTGAACTAAACGAATAAATAAAATTGGAATGTCTGTAATATTAAAAAAACCGCGGTACGGTACTACACCATTTTTTTAAATTTTAGTATGTCTTTCTGTTTGTTCCGGCTAATCTTTATAATCGATTTTGACGAGACTTTTTTGATTTTTTGACAGTTCACTTGTCCGATTTAGACAAATGGGGTGTCGTTCGACGGGTCTCGGTGAGACCTTTCCAAAAATGCAAAAATTATAATTTTAGGACTAAGGGTTGTCGAGTTATTCGACAAAAACCTCAAAAAATACCAAAATTTAAGTTAAAATGTGAAAAATTTGGAACTTCTATTTACCGGACTTATGTAAAATGTATAATATTAGGTAGATCTAGATGAGATCTAACTAGTTATGTATAATAAGTTACTACCAAAATAAGGGTTGACGAAATATTCGACTAAAACCTTAAAAATTGTCAAAAATTTAGAAAAATTAAATCTAAATGTCAAAAATGTATGTTGTTATTTGCCGGAATTCAAAAAAGGAGGTGTTATTAGACGGGTCTAGATGAGAGCCGTCTAAATCTGTAAGAAAGGGGACTTTGGGATGAGGGGTTGACGAGTAATTCGACAAAAACCTCTAAAAATTTACGAAATTCAGATTTAAAAAATTCTAAGTACAAAAAAAGAAAAAAAATGTTTTACAGGTTTAAATTGTCCCACGGGACGCAGGAGTGCTCACAGGGTCAATATAAAATAACAGCGGTAAGTATAGTAGCTACAATTAAGCGTAGCTCTCTTTAGTTAGAGGCTAGAGGGCGTTGTGTGTTTCCACAATGTCTAAAATATTATTACGAATTTATTTTATTTAAGCACAAAAAAAAAATAAAAAAAAAATCACAGAACAGTCGCAGCGAGCTAAGTTAGCATAAACCGTGAGTGAGTTGAGTTTCAGTTTGTAGCGGGACTGAAAGCTGTGCACCCGCTCGCGTTGCAGGCTCACACTATTATACCGCCCTCTCAAGGACCCAAGCCTCCCAGAGTTAAGAACCATACCCTCCCCCCCCGTCCCCAAGCTCCTCAAACATTCAGAAGACATCAACCCATCACAATCGTCTCTGCGTATCTATCACCGAACTCGGCCACTAATAGTCACGCGCTCGAGGTTGACCTCAGGGCATTTCACTATTCGGGCTCGGTAATTCGGTCATCATCGCTGGTGATCTTAACGCAAAAAACACCTTGTGGAACTTTCACAGCACGAACAGTAGAGACAGAGCCCTGGAGTCGCTCTCGAGCGCGTTGATTTTCGATATCATCACCCCCTTAGAAGCTCGGATTGTATCACAAATGTAGAGTCATTACGAAACACACGATCCATAGGCTTCAGACAAAACAGAATAGGTTCATGCGCGGGGCTACGGGAGCACCGTGGTATGTGCGCAATGTTGAGCTTCACATCGACTTGAACAACAACACTGAACAACACAACAACAACAACAACAATAATAAAATACAAATAATAATTTATTCACTAAAATTCTATTGCAGCACCTTTCATAAGTAGGAGATTAAAATAACAAATTTAATGTATCTTATTTATTTGTTTTTTTTTTTATCGTAATTATGAAATTTTAACTATTTAACTTTGATTTTCTTGACTTTTTGTTTGACTTTTCCTCTAAGAGGTTGCAGAACAGTTTATAGGTCAAAGACAAGAAATATATTTTTATGGTCTATTTTGCAACGATCATTGTAGTTTTCTTGGTTGGGCATACGATTCTTTTCGCTATTCTTTGAGTTCAGAGGTCGAGTTCTTGTATTGCACACCTAAATTACATTGATTTTTTCTGGGACGAAAAAATGATAGATCAATATCTTTTGTAAACACTTTATGAAACATGCAATATCTAACAGATACTTCTACTTAAATCTACTTAAATCTTAAATTCTTAAATCTACTTAAAGTTACTCGAAATTATCATCACCTTCGCTTCAGTTGATATAATAACTGTTGACGACGACGAGCTCCCGTTAAGTTAACGATAGATTTAAGTTTAAATGTGTAATAGTAAAGTATAGAATTAAGTTAGATAGATAAAACAATAACTCGCACTTGCAATCTGTAAGAATAAACATTGTGAATTTCGTGTAAGCATCCCGCCACGAAACGGCTCTCGTACGGTAAACCCTTGCAGTAGGTAAGCGAGGGAAAGAGACCGACGATCGGTGTGAGAAAGAGACAGACGACCAAAAAGAAACGGTACAAGCATCGACCGTTAGGGCAACCGAAAAAAGCACCGACCGTTAGGGTAGCCGAAAAGTAACGGTACAAGCACCCTAACGGTACAGGTACCGACGGTTAGGGCAGCCGAAAAGTAACGGTCAAGCGCTGACCGTTAGGACGATCAAAACGCCGTTAGGTCGGCCGAAAAGTACCTAACGGTACAAGCACCGACCGGTGGGGCGACAAAAGAATAACGGTACAAGGAAAGATATATAAGCGGGTGTAAGCGGCCAGTCAAGACACAGTTCAACAACACAGTTCGACAGTCAACAGCCAGTCCTGTCAACAGTGAACACAGTTCAACAACACAGTTCGACAGTCAACAGCCAGTCCTGTCAACAGTGAACACAGTTCGACAGTCAACAGCCAGTCCTGTCAACAACGACACAGTTCAGTCAGCGCAGTTCAAGAGGAACACAGCACAGCACACACAGCACACAGCACAGTGCACAGATCAACAGTTCGACAGTCAACAGCCAGTCCTGTCAACAACAACAGCTCAACAGCTCAGATCGCCTCGAAGAATAACAGGAAGACAAGAAGCCTAGAAGAAGCCGAAGAGCTCCAGTACAAGCGAGGAGAACACTGCAAGATAGTCAAGAGAACCGAAGAACCGAAACCGTGTTGCGGTACAAGTGCGAGTAGCAACTATAGGTGTAGCGTCATAGGTGTTAGCATCATAAGAATAAACTGATTCTCGAAACATCCCCGACCGTTGTTTCTATTTAAATACAGTCCACTAGATAAGTCTCAGATAAGTCGAAGGCCCTGTGGAACGATCCCCCACAGTTTTTGGTCCATCGAGAACGGATCTTGGAATATTCGAGAATCTGTGTGAACGAATATTGAAGAAATGGTGCTAACACGCAGTCAAGTGTCCGGAGAAGAGCAAGAAGCTGGGTTCCAGCCTATCCCCGGAGCTCCGACCCGCCGTGCCATACATTTCGAGAACTCTCCCAGTTCTCCATTAGCGAACACGAATACCGGCCGACGGGAAACGAACATGCCGCGAGAAGTGAATACCGACGCTGGGCCAAGCAACGGATTTGACACACCGATAGCGCGTGACGTCACCACACAGATGTTGCCACCGGGACAAACGATACGCACACGACACCGCAACACATCGCCGGCGCGATCCGCCGCCTCGCAACGATCTACAAGCAGTGTCACCGCTCGTATACGACAAGCCCAGTTTGACGCCGAAGAGCGGCTGGCTTTGTTGAATAAGAAAGAATTGGAACTCGAAGCCGAACGAATCAGGCGACGTCTTGCCATGGAAATCGAGGCAATTCAAGAAACCGAAGAAAATCCCGAGAACGATGGAAGAGAGAAGGTGGAAAGCTGGATGCGAACACACGGGAACGTCGACAGCGTGGTCCAAGAGGCTCGCAACGTACCCGGTAGTGAACAAGTGAGGCAAGTTGGAAGCGGCGTGATCCAGGGGACGCGCAACGTGACCGACATCGCAGTAGGAATACGACCTCAGACTGATCACGTGACACCTGATCAAGCCCGTAGAGCTACACGGGGGGAGCCACGTGATGAACGAGCCAGGTCGCCTACGCCTCATCGCAGTTCCTCTAGATCGAGAGAAATCGATCAACTCGTCGAAGCAATGGAGAAGCTGACGAGAGCCAGACCACCACCGAGACAAGCCTACGAGCTGCCACTCTTCACGGGATCAGCGTTCGAGTGGTTCTCCTTCAAAGCCGCAATGAGGGACACCACAGATATGTATAAATTCAGTGCGATAGAGAACATGGCACGCCTAAGAAACTGTCTGCGTGGGGAGGCGCGAGAAGCAGTGTCCGCGTTGCTACATACAATCGACGATCCGAACATCGTCATGCGAACGCTAGAACAGTGCTACGGAAGACCGGAAGTTGTGATCGACAAGACAATCGACGAATTGAAACGCATGCCACGCCCAGGGCCATCAGCAAGCGAGTTGAACGCGTTCGCCATTAGGGTGCAAAATAATGTGACAGTGCTACAGTCGATCGACAACAAGGGGTACCTACACAACCCTATGCTATCAAGAGACGTTCTTGAGAAGCTCAGCCCGCATCTACGATCGAGATGGTGCGACTACGCCGAAGAGAACCAAGATTCTCTTGAACCAGAGGTCATCAGGCTATCACGATTTTTGATGAGAGAAGCCGACCGTGCACTCCGATACGGTTACACGGGGACAGCGACCGTCGCTGCCGCACCAAGGAGGGACTTCAGAGGTTCTACGGCTCCTAAGAACGAATTGAAAAGGAAACCAGTGTACGCGACTACAGAGGAATCGCAAGCAGAAGTGGTTACAAGAAGCTGTCAAAAGTGCAAAGGACGACACACGCTTCCGAAATGCCCGACGTTTCTCAAGATGAAGTTAGAAGATCGATGGAAACTTGTTAAGGACGAGAAGCTTTGTTTTAAATGTGTAGTGGGTCAACACCGCCGCGGTAACTGCAGAGGGAGAGGATGCGGAATAGAAGGTAGTCGCCGACCGCATCATGCCCTGTTACACGACCAGAGCTACCTTGACGCAAGATCGACGTCTCACGCTTCGTCATCGTCATCATCCGAAGGAACTAAGCGTGAAACAGAGAACGTCAACACGGCTATAACTGCGAAAAAGGAAGTAATGTTGAAGATATGCCCAGTGACAATATCGGGTCCAAAAGGTGAGGCAAGGATATACGCACTATTCGACGAAGGGTCTACGGTGTCACTTCTGGATGAAGACATCGCAAAGCGAATAGGGGCGGAAGGTCCAGCCAGGACGCTTCACATCCGGGGCATCAACACGTGGCAAGAGGGCGTGACGAGCCAACTAGTGAAAATAGGCATCAAGGGAATGGACGAAGAGAAACGGCCATTCTCCATTCGGGCCAGAACGATTAAGCAGTTAAACCTGGCACCGCAAACCATACCGGAGGAGTTGTTGCAACTGAAACACTTGAGCGATTTGAGAAGCAAGAAAGTGTGTTACGAACAAGGGCGTCCACAGCTATTGATCGGAGCCGACAACTGGGACTTGATCGTGTCCAGAGAACTCAGGGTAGGACGAAGGAACCAACCAGCCGCTTCGAAGACACAGCTGGGATGGGTGATCCACGGAACGCTACCACGGACGGTGTTGAGGGAGGGGCCAGATGCAGTGCTTCACCTCGACGTGGATATAAGTACACGTCTGGAAGAGATGGTAGCGGACCACTTTAAGATCGATGCCCTAGGAATAACGTCAAAATCTCGAGTAAGCAAGGCTGACAGCAGAGCCTTAGAGACTTTCGCACGAACCGCGAAGAGAGTCGATGGTCATTACGAAGTAGGGTTGCCATGGCGTGAAGACGACCCGAAAATGCCACCGAGCTACGACGCAGCGCTTAATAGATCGAAGAACCTAGAGCGAAGGTTAGATTATTCTGCGGAATTGGAAAAAGAATGCACGAAGCAAATAGAATACGAAAGGGACGAAGAGTTCGTTCTACACGTACGGCCGAGAGAGCACAGCCTCCCGGAGATAGAAAGATTCTCTAGCTACGAGAAGCTGATAAGAGCAACAGCCGCGATATTCTTGTTTGCTGATAAATGCAAAAAGAAAGCTAAGGCGATGGAAGTACAACACATCGAGAAAGCTGAGAAATCGTGGATGCTAAGTGTGATGTATTCGGGTAAGCCGGGAACCGTCGGGATACGGAATAAATAATATACCAACTTATGATGCCAACGTATAATGACTGACTAAATAACTACTTACAAAATACAACAGATGTGTGTGATCTACCCACCTTTATACATATATCACACCTCCACCACAAATACACAAAAAGGAATAAATACAAAAATCACAAAAAACAAACATTAATACAATACAATTTAATCAAGTTATTTGGAACCTATCTACAGGTCTACGTATACGCCTGGAATAACGTTTCACGGGTGAACCACCCGGCGACGGTGGTGTAGGCAATTCACACTCAGTATGTACTCCCCCATCACCTCCACCAGAAACGTCACTTGGTGATATCTCTGGTGGGGGCAACTTGATGTCAATACTCTCACCCGTCAAAGACCCACTTGCATCTTCGTCATTAGGAACGGTAACATCAGATAGGCAGGATCGTCGACGAATTTGATCAATATGTCTTTTAAGTAATTGATCCCCATCCGCCACTACCGAGTATCTGCGTGCGCTATCCGCCCCTGCTACTGTACCCTTTATTGAAATTACGGTGTACCCCGCCTGCATTTTCTATTTGCCGTCTTTGGACCTCATGAACCCTATCTTCTACTACACGATCCGTACGTAACAAATCCAACCTTGAACGCAATGACCGTTTCTGAAGTAGCATAGCTGGAGATTCACCGGTTGTACTATGTGCAGTATTTCGATAAGCAAGTAGAAAAGCCTGCAAAGCAGCGTCCACGTCAATCTTATCTTTGTAAGCTTTTTTAATTGCTCGTTTGCACAATTTAACTGCATTCTCCGCGGCACCGTTTGAAGACGGATGATAAGCAGGGGAAACCCGCTGTTTAATACCATTATTAGATAAGAAGTTTTGAAATTCTATGCTAGTGAATGGTGGACCTTGGTCCGAAACTAACTCTTCGGGTAATCCAAATCTTGCAAAGGTCGACCTTAGTATTTTAATCACATTAGAAGCATTAGTACGAGACATTTCAAAAGCTTCAATCCATTTTGATGCTGAATCCAAAATAATTAAAAAAGTTAACCCTTTGTACGGTCCTAAGAAGTCTATATGTAATCTACTCCATGGCCGAGCCAAATATGGCCACGGTTGTATCGGGGCTCGCGACGCCGCGTCCGCTACCACTGCACACGTTTCGCATTGCTTACATATCGCTTCGACATCCGAGTCGATGTTAGGCCACCATACGTAACTACGAGCTAATCCTTTAGTTTTAACAATTCCCATGTGACTACTATGTAATTGTTTTAGTACATTCCTTCTCAAAGAAGTTGGAATTACCATACGATACCCCCACATTATACACCCACATTCGGTATATAACTCACGGCGTCTAACAAAGTAAGGCTTCATTTGATCTTCAAGACATGCCGCAGGCCACCCTGATTGAATGTAGGCTAAGACTCTGCTGAGGATTTTATCGCGGGCAGTTTCCTGCATAACCTCTTTATTTGTAATCGGTAAGAAGTTTTCAACAAAATTAACGTAAGTATTTTCGTTCGATACCTTACCATTGCATTTGACGCGCGATAACCGGGACAATGCATCCGCACTATTTTTATTCGAAGGAATATATTCTATCTCATACGTATACCCAGACAACAATACTGCCCAACGCTGTAATCTCGAAGCGGCCATGACTGGTATACCTGCCTTATTGCCAAAAATATACGTCAAAGGCTTGTGATCGGTTCTCAACACGAACTTCTTTCCATAAAGATACTGATGAAACTTTCGAATGCCGTAAACAATAGCAAGAGCCTCTCGGTCTATTTGTGAGTAAGCCCGTTCTGCTACTGTGAGTGCCCGTGACGCATACGCCACTGGTCGCTCGCCGCGGGGGGTTATGTGTGAAATAACTGCGCCGATCCCTACACTACTCGCATCAGTTGTCAATACAATGGGTAATTCCGGTGTATAGTGCATCAATATTTTACTACTAACCAATAACTGTTTGATTTTCTGAAATGCGACCTGACACGCCTCATTCCAATGGAAATCAACACCTATCTTGAGTAAATTGTACAAAGGAGCTAGTATAGTACTTATATTTTTAACAAATTTTCCATAATACATAATCATACCTATAAATGCCCGTAACTCTGAAATATTGGTGGGTGCCTGTGTCTCGATAATAGCCTTAATCTTATCTGGACACGTATGAATGCCGTCTTTACTAATTGTATGACCTAGATAATTAACCGATTTGGCAAAGAAGACACATTTTTCTTTTTTTACCCGCAACCCATATTTCTGTAAGCAATCAAATACCTTACATAAATTACTTATATGTTCCTGTGTCGTAAGCCCCGTAATAATAATATCATCCAAAAATACACCCACATGAGGCATATTACCAAACAATTGTTCCAGGTGTCTCTGAAATATACCTGGACTTGAAGAAAGCCCGTATACTAACCTATTATACATGAATAGACCTTTGTGGGTATTAATTACTGTGAATTTCTTACTACCGTCCAGTTCGAATTGCGCGTAAGCTTGTGACAAATCGATTTTACTATACCTTTGACCCCCCTCCAAACGTAACAGCAGTTCTTCTACTCTAGGTAAAGGATAACGATCAATTTCTATCACCTTGTTCAACGTTAATTTATAATCTGCACAAATTCTGATGCTACCATCCTTTTTAACCACTGGTACTATAGGTGTCGCCCAGTCTGAGCGGTCGACGGGCGAGAGAATGCCATCACTCACCAGCTGCGCCAGCGCGCGGTCCACCGGGCCGCGTAGTGCGTACGCCAAGGGGCGCGCGCGCATGAACACCGGCCTCGCGCCCTCACGCACGTGAATGCTCACTGATCCACCCGTGAAACGCCCCAGACCTTCCGCAAACACTTCACAATATCTGGAACTAAAAGCGTCCACATTAAACACATCGCCATTACAATATAATGAAAAATTATTACAATCATATTTGACAACAGGCAACTGTATTCCTAACTCGGCCATCCATTGACGACCTAAAAGAACTGTTTTTCCATTTTCTACAACGAACAGTTGTAATAATTTTGATACATTTTTGTACTTCACTAACGGCTTTATCACCCCTATTGGCTTTATTGACTCGCCTGTATAATAACGGAATGTTAGCGAACTAGACGTAAGACACAGGTGGCTAAACAGTTTATTATAGCATTCCCAGCTTATACAGGAAACTGCACTACCCGTATCGCATTCCATTTGTAAATCCTTACCGCTAACATTTAATGTCATGTAAATAGGCTTACACATTGAGGCTGACAATAAACAATTACCAATGAATATTACCTCCTCGCTTGCTGTATCACTTCCATCCGTGCCATGCCCAACATCTACATGATGAGCACCCGTTAAATTAGGGCACATACGCCGCAAATGTCCTCGCCGATTACAAGCTCGACAAGTATACCGTGCATACTTGCATGTGCCTATTTCGTGGCGCGCTCCGCATACACGACATTGTTGCTGTAGCTGCGCACGCTCCGCAGGAGCCGGCGCTGTCAATGGCCGGAAGGCCGCACGCCGCCCTCGACCGCTCGATGCTCCGACAGCGGTGCGCCGCACGTTGACCGCTAACGCCTGACATTCGACGCCCGTTAAACAGGTACCGCCCGTTGACTTTCCCTGCCCTTCAACAACTGCCGCGTCCTTCTCTGCCGCCTCTAAGCTCACTGCCAGCTTATATGCTTTGCAGAAATCTAACTGACTCTCTGCAAACAACCGTTGTCGTATAAGATCACTAGATATACCGCAAACCAATTGATCCCTCAGGCTTTCCTCGAGCCAACTTCCAAATTCACACGTTTTAGACATTTTTTTTAACACCGCTGTATATGTCGATATAGACTCACCGTTCATTTGTTTTCTAGCTCTAAACTTATAACGTTCAGCTAACTCACTTGGTTTAGGCTGTAGATGCTTTTCCATGATGTTCGTTATTTCCGAAAAAGTTTTACTTTTTGGTTTGCACGGTGTGCACAGATTCACTAAAAGTTCATAACTCTCGGCACCCATTACCGTAATTAGTGTAGGCACTTGTAATTCGGTTGATATTTTATTAACAATAAAGTATTGTTCCAACCGCTCCACATACAACCGCCAATCGTCATTTTCTATTTTGAATTCGGAGATCTTACCGATTGACATAATGTTTTTATACCGTGTTCCACTAATCACTGAAGTTATACTATATATTGCGTGTACTGTTCAATCTCGTCGCCACTGTGATGTATTCGGGTAAGCCGGGAACCGTCGGGATACGGAATAAATAATATACCAACTTATGATGCCAACGTATAATGACTGACTAAATAACTACTTACAAAATACAACAGATGTGTGTGATCTACCCACCTTTATACATATATCACACTAAGAAGCCAGGAAGACAGCTTCGGCGAGGAAGTAGAGATCTTAATAAAGGGAAAGGCGATCTCAGCGAAAAGTAGATTGTTTAAATTAGATCCCGTCAGAGGAGACGACGGACTGTTGAGAGTAAACGGTAGGATCAATGCCGCCAACGTGTCATCCGAGATGAAACAGCCGATCATCTTGGATGGAGGACATCCCTTTACGAGATTGCTTGTCCATCGCGAGCACCAGAAAGCGGGACATGCCAACTCCGAACGAGTAGTCAACGACGTGAGACAACGCTATTGGATTTTAAAACTTCGACCGACAGTACGTGCCATCGCCCATAAGTGTGCGCTGTGCCAAGTCCGAAAGGCACAGCCCCAGACGCCAGTCATCGGAGATTTACCTGCAGCGAGAATGGAGCCATACCACAGACCCTTTTCCAATTGCGGGGTTGACTACTTCGGACCACTTGTGGTCACAATAGGAAGACGCCACGAGAAGAGATGGGGCGCGTTGTTCACCTGTCTAACAACGCGAGCAGTTCACTTAGAGTTAGTGAACTCACTGTCGACTGACTCAGCAATCATGGCATTGCGACGGATGGCTGCGCGACGAGGATGGCCAGCCGTCATGTACAGCGACAACGCCACCAATTTTAGAGGAGCAGACGCCGAGCTACGGAATGCCTACACCGAATGGGCACCAGCTCTACGAGAGTATGGGCTGCTGCATCGAATGAACTGGAGGTTCATTCCACCAGGGGCACCGAACCAGGGAGGAGCTTGGGAGCGACTTGTTAGATCCGTTAAGGCCGCTCTCACCGCTACCTTAAACCAGAAGACACCGAGAGAAGAAGTGCTTCAAACCCTGCTCGTTGAAGCCGAACACTCGATCAACGCGAGACCGCTAACCCACGTCTCGGTTGACCCGAACGATCCGGAAGCCATCACGCCCAATTACTTCCTGTTGGGCTCTTCCAAAGGGCTACCCTTGACCGGCCCTTGCCGAATCGCCGACCGACGGACGTGGCGAGCCAGCCAAGCCATGGCTGACGAATTTTGGCACCGCTGGGTTCGCGAGTATCTACCTACACTGATACCGCGACTCGGAGCCACTTCAAACAACCGCCAGCTGAAAGAAGGAGACCTGGTGGTGGTCGTCGACCCGACACTGCCTCGCAACACGTGGCCAAGAGGTATCGTCGAGCGAGCCTACACCGGACCAGATGGAGGAGTACGCAGCGCCGACGTGAGGACACGTAGCGGGGTATTCCGAAGGCCGACTACGATGCTCGCCGTCTTACCGGTGGAGGGCTGCGCCGAGTCTTCGCCGGGGGGAGACTGTTGACGACGACGAGCTCCCGTTAAGTTAACGATAGATTTAAGTTTAAATGTGTAATAGTAAAGTATAGAATTAAGTTAGATAGATAAAACAATAACTCGCACTTGCAATCTGTAAGAATAAACATTGTGAATTTCGTGTAAGCATCCCGCCACGAAACGGCTCTCGTACGGTAAACCCTTGCAGTAGGTAAGCGAGGGAAAGAGACCGACGATCGGTGTGAGAAAGAGACAGACGACCAAAAAGAAACGGTACAAGCATCGACCGTTAGGGCAACCGAAAAAAGCACCGACCGTTAGGGTAGCCGAAAAGTAACTGTACAAGCACCCTAACGGTACAGGTACCGACGGTTAGGGCAGCCGAAAAGTAACGGTCAAGCGCTGACCGTTAGGACGATCAAAACGCCGTTAGGTCGGCCGAAAAGTACCTAACGGTACAAGCACCGACCGGTGGGGCGACAAAAGAATAACGGTACAAGGAAAGATATATAAGCGGGTGTAAGCGGCCAGTCAAGACACAGTTCAACAACACAGTTCGACAGTCAACAGCCAGTCCTGTCAACAGTGAACACAGTTCAACAACACAGTTCGACAGTCAACAGCCAGTCCTGTCAACAGTGAACACAGTTCGACAGTCAACAGCCAGTCCTGTCAACAACGACACAGTTCAGTCAGCGCAGTTCAAGAGGAACACAGCACAGCACACACAGCACACAGCACAGTGCACAGATCAACAGTTCGACAGTCAACAGCCAGTCCTGTCAACAACAACAGCTCAACAGCTCAGATCGCCTCGAAGAATAACAGGAAGACAAGAAGCCTAGAAGAAGCCGAAGAGCTCCAGCACAAGCGAGGAGAACACTGCAAGATAGTCAAGAGAACCGAAGAACCGAAACCGTGTTGCGGTACAAGTGCGAGTAGCAACTATAGGTGTAGCGTCATAGGTGTTAGCATCATAAGAATAAACTGATTCTCGAAACATCCCCGACCGTTGTTTCTATTTAAATACAGTCCACTAGATAAGTCTCAGATAAGTCGAAGGCCCTGTGGAACGATCCCCCACAATAACGTTCAATGATAAACTGCCTTAATATATTATTAAAATATGTAGTAAACTGACTTAATATTTATTGTGTCGATGTATGATAACACAGTAGTAATGTTCAGCACATAAGTGTCAGTGTTCACGACCAAAATAGCCTCGACAGATGGCGTTGTACAGCTTATCTGAATCGCGCTTTTGTTTGATTGATTCTAATAGTATAAGATGTTTGATTATGTTTTAATAAAGGAGACAAAGAGGCCAAGCTAGACTGCTACATATGTTAGTACTAGTTAGATCAATTTACAGTAGTGGTTTTATTTTCGAACCCTTCTAGTAAATCATTTTAGGTCAACCAAGGTCATATTTACGCTTGTCGTAACATTGGTCCTTCGAGCCGGATAAACAAACGGCTAGTTCAACGGTCTTGTCGGAAGACCGTCATTCGCACCTGCAGTGGATCGCTGCCCAAGGGTGCGAAACAACAAGTGGCCCTGTGGCGGGGTTGCGGTTTTACTACAATCTCAACGTCAAGGAGCCGAAATACGTCCTATAGAGGGCGCCACTCGTCGCATCAGCTCGAGCAAGTTGGCGATTCAAGAGTTTAGCTGTGTTGCAAGAGGAAGCGGAAAGTGCAAGTTACCACCGACAGAGGGCGCCACCGGTACGTTGTTGGTAAAACAGTGAAGTGCAAACGTGAGTACATTTATTTTCCTTTATAATATTAGTGAACAAATCAAGCGAAATTAGACTTTATTTCGACAAACATTTTAACTTTAACTTTCAATTTTGTGTTGTGGAACTTAGAAAATTTATGAAGAATATCGAGTTGGACTTAAAATAATTAGTTTAATTTTAAATAAGTGTGCATGCTTAGATTTAGGACTTAGTATATTTTATGAAAAACGGGGGAACGAGGAGACTATGCCCGTTTACCGCCGACAGTAAAACAAAATCCAAACACTTGTAAAATTTTAAGAAATTTACTTCTACATTATCTTGAGACTTAGTAAAATTCAAGTTGGTTGTGGAATTAAATTTTAGTTTTGAATCACTGTTTTAAAACTTGAATTTATAACTTTTGTTATTATACCCTTTTGTCTTAATTTGTAAAAATGGAAGGTTTACTTAATTTATTTATTTATTTATGTATTTATTTATTTATTTATTTATTTATTTATTTATGTATACACATCACCTTTACTATCATTACAGGTTTCCCTAATGCGATAGAGAGGCTACTTTACATTTATATTATTACATACACAGACATACACAAAAAAAAAACACATACATTAACGAAATATAAACTCAATAAAACTAACAATCTATCTTAATATTAAAAAATATAAAACAAAAACAAAATATTGCAACTCTTTTAGGTTTTAAAACAAATTAAATTTAAAAGACATTTTGCGAGTACACTCAATTGACATGAAAAAATATCAAAATCTTTGTGAACTTCGTTAATTAGATAGATAATTCGCGTTAGGGGTGCTTTCTCAAGTAAGTTAGTTCTGGCTACTGGTAAAGCCAATAGAGGCGGGCGTCGGCGCCTCCACACGTACCGATCAGGCACGCACAGGTTCAGGTGGCCCAGTACCCCAGGATTATGTTCTAGACCTCGTAGGAGTTTTATTACATACACAGCAAGGGTGTATTCACGTCGCACTCTTAGTTTGTTATATTCGACCATACCCAGCACAAACAGAGTTGGGTACATCAATGGGAAGAACGGGTATACCCCGTACAGTTTTAAATATAAGTGTCTTGTGAACTTATTCTGAACCCGTTCTAACATGTCACAATACTTTGCTTCATGCGGAGCCCAAATGACCGCACTATGTTCCAGGTGGCTACGAACTAATGCGTCATACAATACCTTTAGAGCTGTAATGTTGGTGAAACCATGAGACTGTCTTAGCAAAAACCCGAGGTTTCTGTAGGCTTTCTTACATATATTTACTACCTGTTCTCGAAACCTTAGATCCGGAGTGAGATGTACCCCTAAATCCCTCACCTGCGAAACTCGTTGCATGGGCGTGTCTTCTACTTTGTACTTGTACTTTATGCATGTTCGTGCGCGAGAAAAAGTCATCACCGAGCATTTAGACGCATTTAAACATAGTTTATTCTTATGGCTCCAGTCTACCACTCGTTTTATGTCATCCTGCATACGTTCACAGTCTGACTCATCCCTGACTTCTAATAACAACTTAAGGTCATCTGCATATAGTAAACATGAACCATGCCTCACGACCTCCGGTAACTTGTTTACCATAATAATAAATTGGAGAGGTCCCAGGTTACTACCTTGGCTTACGCCAGACCTAGTGTAGTACGGTTCAGATTCGTACCCATTATAGTCCACATACTGCTGTCGGTCTTCCATGTAGCTAACGAAAAACTGTAACAGGTGTGTGGTACATCCAATTTCTGACAATTTTCTTAATAATATCTCATTATCGACGCTGTCAAATGCCTTTTTAATAATGTGTAATGTGTTAAAAGACCTTCAAGGTGTTATCCAAAGAGGCCTTACAAATTTTAAAAAGTGTCCTAAGGACAGATTGTGTTTAGAATACATTGAAACAAGGCAAGAGTTATTAGAAAAGGATTGGGCTTTGTTCAGAGATCATTATTTAAAGGTACAAGGACAACATAAAGTTCCTGATGTATCTAAGTTAGTAGAAATGTATGATTGTACCGAAGATACATTTATAACTTATAAAAGTTTAATTAAAACTATGTTGAAAAAATATGGCACTTCTACGGAGGTTGTCCAAGTAGGAAATAGTAGTGTACCCACATCTAAAAATTGTTTTATTAAATTGCCCAAAATAGAAATCCCTACTTTCACCGGCAAATACGCTGAGTGGACAACATTCCGCGACTTGTTTACATCGCTCGTTCATAATAATAAAAATTTGGATAATGTACAAAAGATGCATTATCTTAAGAGTCACCTAAGTGGTGAGGCCGAACAGTTAGTAAGGCATACACCAGTAACTGAATCTAATTACATCCAATGTTGGTCTCAATTAGAAAAGCGGTACAATAATAAAAAATACCTAGTAAGTTGTATCTTAAAACGTCTTTTTGGACAGAAACGTATGTCTATCGAGTCAGCAACCTATTTAAAGGAGTTGCTTGATACAACAAACGATTGTCTCGGCGCACTCAGTAACTTAGACGTTAACGTGACCACGTGGGACGTTATTATTATACATATTGTGTCTTTCAAACTTGATATAGAAACACGCAAACAGTGGGAATTACACGTTAGTAGCAATGACTCTAACGATTTACCCACTTTCAAACAATTTTGCTCTTTTATTGAAAATCGGTTTCACGCTCTTGAGTGTATAGAGCCCAAAAGAGTCTCGACTCACCAGGTCAACAGTTCGTATGGTCTCAAGACTATGGTAGCTGTGAGTTCAAACAGTATGCGATGTGAGTACTGTTCCGAAGGGCATAAATTGTGTTTTTGTAAGACCTTTGCTAAACAGGCGGTTCCTCAGCGACGTGAATTTGTAGCTAAGCATAAATTATGCTTCAATTGCTTGGGAGGTAATCACGGTGTGGCCAGTTGTCAAAAACCATCTACCTGTAAAATATGTAAAAGGCGACACCACTCGTTACTACACATAAGTGACTTCGTTAGTAAAAACAACAACACTGGAAGTCCGATGACCGTCGATTCGTCCCGTTCGGTAAGTAGTACTACACCGCTGGTTTCATGCTTTTCAAAGACTTTGTGTGTGCCTCGACAAGTATTACTCGCCACAGCTTTAGTCAAAGCTGAGTCCAAGACGGGTACATTTCAGGTGCTAAGGGCACTTATTGATCAAGGTTCTCAGGCTTGTTTGGTAACAGAAGCCACCGTGCAATATTTAAGATTGCCAAAAATACCTGTTAGGGGAATAGTATCTGGTTTGGGCCATCATTCGTCACTGTCTAAGTACATGGTAAGATTAAAATTGCAATCACAATTAGATCAAACAGTCGAATTAAATATAAACGCCTACGTTCTTAGCAGAATAACTTCACATTTACCTGAAAGGGGTATGAATAGAGATACCTTCGACTGGTTGAACATCGCCTCAAAGGATTTAGCCGATCCTGAGTTTTATCAGCCTAATAGAATAGACATTCTATTGGGTGCAGAAGTATACAGCCGCATTTTGAAGGCACCGATGTTAAAAAGTCCCTCAGGTACCATTATAGCACAGAGTACGACGTTAGGATGGATTCTTTCGGGTGCAGTCAGTGACGAGAACAGTGACAGATCAGATGTCACACCTCAAAGTATAAATGTAATGCACATTCAGTTCAAGGAAGACGAGTTATTGAAGAAATTTTGGGAAGTAGAAGAGCAGCAACCAAATTTGAAGAAACTGTTTACGCCAGAAGAGTTGCGCTCCGAAGAGTTTTATAAGGCCACTACAACGAGAAGAGAGGATGGTAGGTATGTCGTTAAGTTACCGTTCAGAACTGAAGACCCTATATGTAAGGCTGGATCTTCACGTGCTATTGCTGAAACAAGGTTTAAGACATTAGAAAAACGATTAGAGAAAAATTCTGTTCTAAAAGAAAATTATGTCCAAGTCATAAATGAATATTTAGAGTTAGGTCATATGAAGCCTGTGCAGAAAACGGACACCATGAGGGATATAGCTGTCTATCTACCACATCACGCTGTGGTTAGAGAGGACAAGACTACTACTAAAGTCAGAGTCGTGTTTAATGCATCGGAGAAGAATAAGAACGGGGTATCATTGAATGATACGCGACGATTACTTACCGTGAGGAGCTGTCAGTACTAACCAAGGTTCAGATTCCTCGTTGGTTTGGCACGGGGGCTGATGATGACGTTGAACTTCACGGCTTCTGTGATGCTTCGAAGTTAGCGTACGCTGCTGTAGTGTACATTCGAAGAATTGATGACACCGGTAATGTCTCTGTTTCTTTGGTGGCAGCGAAATCCCGAGTTGCACCAATTAACCAGATTAGCATTCCGCGTCTAGAGCTATCAGGCGCGGTATTGCTTTCAAGGCTTCTGACAGAAGTCTCAGAAATCCTTAATGTTCCAAAAAATAAGGTCAAAGCATTTACAGATTCAACCATAGTGCTAGCGTGGTTGAGCAGTCACCCCAGTAAATGGAAAACTTTCGTTGCGAACCGTACATCTGAAATATTAAGTGCAATGGAGGCGTCTCAGTGGTACCACGTTTCGACAAAGGAAAACCCAGCGGATTGTGCATCTAGAGGTGTATCTCCGAAATTGCTGGTGCAAACAAACTTGTGGTTTTCCGGACCACAATTTTTAAAGGAGAGAGTTATTATATACAAAAGGCCAAAGGATTTACCAATAACTTTAGAACAGTCAATAAAAACGCACATAGCCACCGTAGCGCAAGACTGTGACATTTTTGAGAGGTTTTCAACTTTGAAACGGTTGCTAAGGGTGCTAGCCTATTGTCTAAGATTCATTCAGGTTAGAACAGAAAAGAAAACATACTTACAGGGCATAGAAATAGAAAACGCATTAGTATGTTGTATCAAAAGGACACAAGTACAAATGTTTACAGCAGAACTAACACAGTTGAAGGACAAAGGATACGTGAACGCAAAGGCAAGCAAATTAAAGTCATTATGTCCTTTCCTGGATAGTAAAGGTATCATGAGAGTACGGGGTAGGTTGGAAAGGGCACCCATTAATGAAAAAATGATGCACCCCATAATACTACCAAATTCAACGCATTTTACTCACCTTATCATCCTGGATGCTCATCATAAAACTATGCACGGCGGTCCTCAATTGATGACCAACTATTTACGTACAGCGTACTGGATCATTGGTTTGCGAAATTCGGTAAAGCGATGCGTAAGAAATTGTGTTGTGTGTACTAGGCAAAGAGCAAAGACAAACAAGCCAATGATGGGCTCACTTCCATCTATTCGATGTTCACCCGCAAGACCATTTTTGCATAGTGGAGTCGACTATGCTGGGCCTATCAGCATACGAACGACCAAAGGTCGTGGACATCGCGCATACAAAGGATATATATGTGTATTTGTATGCATGGTCACACGTGCAATTCACCTCGAGGTAGTCAGTGACATGAGTTCCCAGGCATTTATGGCTGCCTTTAGGAGGTTTATTTCTAGGAGAGGTCATTGTGCAAAACTCTGGAGTGACAATGGCACGACCTTTGTAGGTGCAGCTAGAGAACTTCAAGAGTTGAGTGCACTACAACCCGCCGTTGCCGAACAATTAGAAGCCAACGGGACAGAATGGCATTTTATTCCTCCCCATGCACCCAATTTTGGCGGTCTATGGGAGGCGGGCGTAAAGTCCACTAAATATCACCTTAAGCGTGTAGTTGGTGACTCAACACTGACTTATGAAGAGCTCAGTACACTCTTGTGTCAGGTAGAAGCTTGTTTGAACTCACGACCAATAAGCGTCATTAATTTGGATGATCCTGGTGAGCCGATGCCCTTAACACCGGGACACTTTTTAATCGGTGAACCCTTGCTTACAGTCCTTGACTGTAACTATGAGACTTCAAGTGTAACTTCTCTAACTCGATGGCAACTAATTCAGAGAATGATGCAATCATTTTGGAGACGATGGTCCAAAGAGTATTTGTCCAACCTTATGAATCGGTATAAGTGGTCTTCCAAATCACCTGAGCCAAGTGTAGGAGATATAGTTCTGATTAAGGAGGACGACTTGCCGCCAAGTCGTTGGTCATTGGGTCGTATTATGGAGAAACACCCAGGCCATGATGATGTCACGCGAGTGGTCACGTTACGCACTAAATCCTCAATAATTAAGAGGCCAATCAACAAGTTGTGTGTCTTACCTGTTGCAACTTAGATATTCGATGAGTTCAATGTTTGAATAATATTTTCATTCATCTTGTTTGTTGTTTATATAAAAGTATATGTATGTTAGTTTGTAAGGTTCTAAGTTTTTTTATATAATCATCATTGATTCAACAAATCACGGATGTATGCGTTAGTAAGTATTTTATAATTGTAGTTTAATTGCTAGATTTAAGGCAACTTATAGGTCACGGATATTATATCCTATTATTTTATCATTGTCACTAAATATACATGTTAATTAAATTTTGTTATTTTCGAAGTACATTTTGGCACTAAATGTCCTTGGTGGGCGGTATGTTCACGACCAAAATAGCCTCGACAGATGGCGTTGTACAGCTTATCTGAATCGCGCTTTTGTTTGATTGATTCTAATAGTATAAGATGTTTGATTATGTTTTAATAAAGGAGACAAAGAGGCCAAGCTAGACTGCTACATATGTTAGTACTAGTTAGATCAATTTACAGTAGTGGTTTTATTTTCGAACCCTTCTAGTAAATCATTTTAGGTCAACCAAGGTCACATTTACGCTTGTCGTAACAGTCAGACACAAACTGGTAAGAGTCACTATTCGATGAAAACACGTTGAGAAATTGCACAAACGTGAAAGAGACCGATATATCGTCTGAGCGGCATTAATGCATAATTTTGACATACCTGAGAGGGTAGATGGTAGATGTGGCTAACAGAAGCCTGTATCTGTACGTAACTCATTTTTGACCTATCCACTAATGAATGGGTCAATGTTCCATTAAGCATGCGATATATACGGTCAAATTGAGTACGTCCTTTTTTGAAGCCGGTTAAAAAATACACCGTCGCAAGGCATCGGCTTCGTAAACAACAAACCTCAAAAATTACATTATTTAAAAAAAAAAATGAAAAAAAAAAAAAAAATTAATTAAATTCATTATTAATTAAAAGGTTATACTGAAACGAGTAGGTATTCGATGGAGGTGGTGACTTTCGGTATAATTTAGAAACGAATGTGTGCCATAAACACACGTTCACGAATGTATTGTTAGCCCTGAAAAGGGCTGTTTTGTGCTGTTATTATGTTGTTCTGTTCTTTTATAACATAACTATCGTGTGCGCAACGACGTGGCTCGCGCTCTTTAGTTGTGCACAAGTTGCAGATAACGCGAGCGATAGCTTAGACGGCCATCACTCACACACCGCGCAGTGATGAGCCGGTTTACTTTTTGGCTGCGGCAGTTTTCCTGGAGGCGGGCTTCGACGATTTGGTGGGTGTCGCTGCGGCTTTCTTGGGTTTAGGTGCCTTTGGTTTTTTAGTGGGTGGTTTCGCGGTCTTCTTCGCCTTGGAGGTTGCTTTCGCTTTAGCCGGGATGGCGGAAGAGGCAGCTTTTTTAGAGGCCGGCTTCTTTTTGGCGGCGGCCGCTTTCTTGTCTTTCGGCGCCGATGACGCCTTAGAGGACTTGGACGGTGATCCCGATGCGGATGCGGTGACGGCCTTTTTCGTCTTAGCGCCAGCTGCGGACGAGGTGGCCTTCTTTGCGCCTGCCTTCGATGCCACCGCTGCTGATTTCTTTTTGCCGCCGGCCAACCTCCCTGCGCCGGCGTTGACGCTCGGTTTCTCGGCCGATGAGGATTTCGATTCCAGCTTGAAAGATCCGGATGCACCCTTGCCTTTGGTCTGAATGAGAGCACCCGATTCTACGGCGCTCTTCAAATATTTCCTAATGAACGGAGCTAACTTCTCGGCGTCGACCTTATAATGAGCGGCGATATATTTTTTGATGGCCTGTAGCGATGAACCGCTACGTTCTTTCATCTCCTTAATGGCGTTGTTCACCATCTCCGATGTCTTGGGATGAGTGGGTTTTGCTTTGGGTTTCTTAGCACCGGCGGCGGCACCACCCGATTGTCTTGCCGTCTTCTTACCACCGGTAGCTGGAGCGGGTGCTTCGGTTGCAACAGCTGTGTCTGCCATTGTTGTTATTATTTAAGTTGTATGTACGAGTGAGATAATAATGAAATTATAAGACCGAACGTACGAACGTTGAGGTGAGTTTCGACGTAGATGTCGCCACTATGCGTCGGTAGCCGATCGCCCACGTACCACGGAGGTTTACCGTAACGAGAGCCGTTCTGTCGCGAGACGATTTCTCGTATGAACTATTCATACTTTTCACTAACACGGATCAGTTTAAATAACATTTTATAATACTTATATTACGATAAATAATGTCAAAATTACATTTTTATGTGCATATTGAAAGTGACTAACGTTTAAAACGGATGTCGACACCAAGCGCGTACATGGTGTCGAGATCCCCCGGCTGGACGGGCTGATGCACCACCGTCCTCCTCACCAGTACAGCGAGTCCACGGTATGCCTGTCCGCTCGGCGATGTCTCGTCTTTGCGATAGACAAAGTATCCCGAGATCTTAAGTGGGATACTGTCCTTGAGACACGTCTCGCTTATTAGCATAACGTCGACCCGCTGCTCTCGGAGAAAGAGGCGCAAGAGTCCTATCTTGCCCCTCAGAGACTCCGCATTCCAATGGACAACCCTAAGTGGCTTATCCATTGGAAGGAAGTTTCGCCAGCAATCCCGTGGTGTTTATCTCACCGTCCTTCACACGCTGCGCGAACAGCATGAGAAGGGCGGCGAGCTGCTCCCTCTCGGGGTCCTCCGACACCTTACTGGCTGGAGGTTGGGGCTGTTGCATAGGCGCAGCCTTCCTTCTTCTGCGCTTTCTGCGAGATCCGGTTGGGGGTGCGCTGGGTAGATTTGCCTTTGCCATGAGGGTGGCCGGGGCGGAGTCGCCAACAGTGTTGGGCTGGGCGATCAGCTTCGGCGGGCCGGTCCTCGGGGCCAGACCGGCCTTCCTGTTTCGCGCCTCCCGTTTGAAGACGGGGCACGAAACATTGTTTGCTGGGTGGGGACCCTTGCAATTGGCGCAAGTTGCCGGCTGGTCCTTGGATCGTGTGCATTTGTGCGCCGGGTGTTCGCCCCCGCAGCGAACACAGGCGAGAGGACGGTGGCAGTTGAGGGAGCTATGGCGGAAGCCTTGACAGCGATGACACTGCGAAGGCCCCTTCGTCCCCCTCCATGCCTCGATGACCACGCCCGGCATCATCAGGACCTCGTCGATGCCGTAGGCTTTGGTGGCGGCTGGGGTTTTTTCCATCTCCGCGAAAAAGATGCAGCCGGGCCTTCCAGTCCGGGCCCGGATGTGTTTGGCGTACTTGACCGGCACGCCTTTACTGGTCAGGTCCCCCACGATCTCTTCAGCCGGGGTGCCAGCCGGTAGCCCTCGTATCGCCACTTTCAGTGGCCTGAGGTGTTGCGGCGCGATGGCGTAGTAAGGCGCCTTGTCCTGCCCAAGATCGTCGAGGTGGGCCTGGATGGCCCTGAATTCGTCGTCGTCCTTGGGCGTGAATCGGAACCCCTTCCCGAACGGTCGTCCGTTCGGCGGGTGCCCGATCTTGGCAGCCAGCTCCCTGAAATGGGCCGTCCAGTTGTCCAGACGGTCCACCACAAGGATCGGCTGCTTTCGGGTTGGGGGTTGTGCTGCGGCAGTCGTTGGCGGCGCTGGTCGCGCTGCCGCTGGTGGTGGCCCCTGTTTAAGAGGCAGTGGGGCAGCCAGCACGGCCGCCATCGTTCTCGGGGCTGGGCTAGGCACGGGCGCAGATTTGGGTCCCGGTGTGTAGGTTGTCGCGGCGGCAGGCGCGTGAGCAGGTGTATGTGCAGGCGCAGGCGTCGACGCAGGCGTGGGCTCCGGCGCAGGCACGGGCAAGGGTGGGGAGCTCTCGATGAGCTCAGGCTCAGGCAGCTGTCGTCGGTGCAAACGCTGAGTTAGCGGGGGAAGGGACCTGTACGAGGACGAGTCCTCTCGCAGGATACCCTCATCCCCTCGCTGTGGTGTCGAGTGTCCCAGGGGAGAGCCGCCCGTCGTTGCGTCTGGCGACGCCTCGAGGTCGGCTCTCTTCCTGGGAGGATCTTCGGCCGAGTCTTCCTCGCGGGTCCTTTTGACTTTTGAAAAGCTATTAATTTGAAATTACAGTGTTTTTTTTCACATCAAATATTACGTTCTCGTTTCGTCTATCGTCTATCAATTTGTCAACCCCTAGAAATGACTTTGTAGCTATCTATGGATGTAATCTTGTATGAATGATGAAAAAACTGGTGTTCTATAAAGTTTCTGCCATTCTGTTCTATACTATTGGATTAGGGCAAAGCTTTTGGATAGACAAGTAAATAAGAACATATATTATAGAGGCAGACAAAAAAAACCCGTTACCGAATGCAGCAGTCGAATTTGAACTATTTGAATTTCTTGTTATTTGGCAAGTGTCTATATTTGAAGTGCCATTTGAAATGCCATTGTTTAGATTTTTGTTTCATGACAACTCCAACACGGGTATTTCGGTGCAAGGAGCACTGCTTCCACTGAAAACCGCCCCAGCGTCTTCAGACGTCTTATGCTGAGAAAGACTCGGTCGACGTGATTTTTAAAGGTCTGAAAATAAGTACGCCTGTATATCTCTATGAATGCTGGAATGGAGCAACCAATAATAATGAATAGTTCAAAAACACTATTTAAAAAACTCCAAAACAAAATTACCAATACTTTTATTACACCATGAAGTTGATAGAAAATTTTGAAATGCAACATTTCACAACCATACCTATATCAAAATACGTACCTATATCAAAATTTTAAAAATATATCCTCGATCGTCGATCGGAAATCGTTTTAAAAAACAACATTTAAAAGCTATAACCTACACATAAAAGCATTTTTTCATATATAGGCTTATCAAAGTGACTTTAATCTGTCTAAGGAAAATCTTGAGCTTAATCCAAGAGTAGATGACACTATACTCATTTCAAATGCTGCAATGCAAAAATCTTAGTTACAGCAAAACTCACAAAACAATTATAACTGGAAGTATAATATAAATATTATACTTTTTGACCACATCGAAATTACTATAGACACTCCTAAATATTTTGACTTCTTTTTGTTTGTTCTTTGAACTGCCAATACTCGTATTATACTATTATATTACAGTATACGGTTCAATATTATTTAAAAATGGTATTCGTTAATGGTGTAGGCACACAGTATTATATTTTAGCTGAGTAAGCTTTGTCGGTTGGCCACCCGTTTGTAAGACCGGGCAACGCCACTACACCAGTTGCCTTGCGTCGTGCCAACCGTACACATCGAGTGTATACCTTGTATAGCTTTTACAAGTATTAAATATTTTCAGTTCAAATGCACTCCGCATTTTTTATCAGTCCGGCCAGGAAAATTAAAAAGTAATTATTGACTTACACGCATTCATTGTCACCATACAAACATTCACGATTGCGATATTGGTGACCTTCGACATACGGTCGGTGACGACAACGTTTTACGGACAGTGTTATTAAGTGCAAGCGTACTTAGGCGAAAATTGGCGCGGCGTAAGAAGCAACTCCTCGGTAGTCCACACAGGTACCGAATATTAAAGTATCGCACGTTGCGGTTTTGGAGCCATGAAATAAGTTTTTATAAACGATGGTAGCAGCTGAAATCGAATCAATTTCAATGACCGGACGTACTCCAGAAATTTGGCAGTTATCCTCTACGGCAGATAAAATTGTGGAGACGACTCGCCCACTCGAACTGGAAGGAATAACATATTCGAGTAGTGGATTGACAACTGATATAGCTAAACTAAGTCGTCAGGGGTCAGAGTCGATGGGAGGCAGAAACCACAGCCGCAATCGCTCTGGGAACCACATTAATCGGCAGGTACAGAGGGAAAGCTTCAGCTTTTGGAGACGGAATGACCCGAACGGACGGTTTTACTATCACTACATGGGTACGGACGGTACACTATAAGGAAAACGCACGCAATTGTTTTTAGCATTGTCATTGGAAGGGCACGGACGGAGGGAAGGTACCCAGCACTCCATTTCAACGTTTATGTATCTGTGACAAGAGTAGCGGTTTAAGTTTTCCTGGCAGTCAAGCAATGGTAGTGAAATTAGTAAATACGTTTTCAAGAATACGGTCATAAGGTGGACTTTTATTATAGTGCAAGTTAAGCAACCGATATTATGCAATGATATTTTAAGCTTTTTCGGTTGGCTGGCAGATATAAAAGCGCGTAGAATAATGGATAGGACCACCATTCGAAATGTAAATTAATCCTTCAAATCTACACCAAAGCTTCTACGACTAAACTGAGCGAAGGTATCGCCAATGTTAATAAAGATTTGGTGCAAATTGTGTGCAAAGACGCAGGTAATGATAATAGGTAGTCCAAGAATGAACTCCTCAATAAATTGGCAACAACTAACTGCTATCTCTTGCGATGGGACTAATATTCCATTTAGTGAAAAAATTAAAAACCTTGGAATCTATATGGACAAGTACATGTCCTGGGCTCCTCAGATTGCTGAAGTTAGTCGAAAGTTATTTGTTGCAGCGGGGTCGCTGCGTAGACTTCGTAACTTTCTTCCTACCACGACGAAAATCGCCCTAGCACAATCCCTTCTCCTTCCTATCCTTGACTATCTAGATCATACCGAAGAACAATTGAACAAACTTGAGCGTCTCCAAAATGTCTGCATAAGGTTCATATTTGGTTTACGTAAATATGACCATATCTCTGAGTTTCGTGTTAAGTTCAAATGGTTACCTATACGCCTTCGCCGGAATGTTCATATTCTCTCCATTCTATACAGTACTCTGTTCCTCCCACATTCACCGTCCTATCTTAAACAACGTTTTAAATTCCTTGACAATTCACATTGCAGACTCCTGAGATCGTCGGAGAATCTAAAGTTGAAGATGCCTCTGCATACTACAAAATTTACTGATAAGTCGCTCTCGGTGCAAGCCTTTAGATTGTGGAATAACCTACCTGAGAAAATAAGAAAATCAAAATCTCTGCATACCTTTAAGAAAAATGACACTATTTATTACTACTACTATTTACACTATGTAAAGTATTCCAGTACAGGAATACAGTGGTAAATGTGTGGTACGTCATGGTTTTAAGATTTATATATGTTAGTATGTATGTAGTATATGTAGTATATATTAGTGTAAGGAGGTATATATGTATAGGTAGCTTTATGTGTATTTTCACTTAGATCTATTGAAGTACACCGCCGACTACCCAGAGGATCTTTTTATAATATACGTACAAAGGTTGTCTGGAAGAGATCGCCTTGAGCGATAAGACCGCCTATTGTGATACCTGATGTTGGTGTCCGTATATGTATCTATGTTCAAATGTTTACTGTAGTGGTGTGCAATAAAGTTTATAAATAAATAAAATAAAATAAAAAATAAATTAAATCGATTAAAAAAACGTGTTATGATTTAAATCGACTGGAATTACGAGTCGAACGAAGCTTTTGAGCAGTGTAAACTTAGCTTAAAAAACGCGGTTACATTGTCTCTGTAGATAGCCCATAGCGTAATTACCGACGCTTCGAAATTGTGTGCGGGCGTCATATGTCAGGTTCTAGCAATGTCGAAGCTGACGCATTATTGCGCGCCTAGGCTATTTTCTGTCACACAAGTATCAATTTCAGCGAACTCGTTTAAGCAAAACAATGACGACTAGGTTGTGCAATGCGACAACACAAAGAAGTCAAAGGTGCGGATTAAGCGATTCTCTTTACTTACAGTTAATAATATGCATTTATATTGGAAATGTCAACGAAAAATGCTCGACCTTTTTTGTTTTAGAAATTACGGAAATTTACATTAATATTAGTATTTTCAATGTATTAGCTATGACGTTTATATTGTAATTTCACAGCTCCATAAGAGAAGCTATTGTTTTAGTGTGTTCTACATACATACCCAACTATAATGTATAATTATCTAATGTACATGCCTGAGTATCACATTTCTTTTTGCGATTCGTTGTAAACAACATGTAACAGCGTACCTATTGTTAATCAAATCGAATATTGTTGCATTGTAAAGTTTTTGTGTTAGGGTTGATACTCACATGTTTTGGTTGAATTTTCAAAAACATTTTTTTAGGATATGTATATACACTCCGTATTGTAGGCACACACTATTATATTTTAGCTGAGTAAGCTTTGTCGGTTGGCCACCCGTTTGTAAGACCGGGCAACGCCAGTTGCCTTGCGTCGCGCCAATCGTACACATTGAATGTAGATACCTTGTATAGCTTTTTCAAGTATTAAATATTTTCAGTTTATATTCACTCCGTGTTTTTTATCTCAGTCCCGACTAGGAACATTACAAGTGCAAGTGCTAATTAACTACATACAATCTTATTGACCTTATTCGCATTATATAGTAACTTTCCACGATTGCGATAATGGTTTCTAAAACATTCAATATCCGCTTAACCTGAAAAGCCCATGTCATATCAGCTTATGATTACAGCTAATGAAACTTTAATCTCCATTAATATACCTAATTATATTGTATATTGATCCACGCAACCTCGTTTGCGTTTCCTATTGCCCGTAGCGTGAAAATTTTCCACCGTTTTTGAAACATTCTTCATTGGTGCTCCGCTCCTATTAGTATTAGCGTGATGATATATAGCTTATAGCCATCCTCGATAAATGTACTATCCAACACTTATATAGAACTTTTCAAATCGGACCTGAGATTAGCGCATTCAAAAAAATAAACGAACAACCTCTTCAGTTTTATAATATTAGTATAATATAATTAAGAAAAAAAATTAAAATATAATCCTTTGATCTAATGAAATTTACTCAGTGAATTATTTTCCAAAAACAAAAAAACTTCGTCGTTTCAACATACCAGCACATTACATTACAATTCAATTTATTACATTAGCTTAAAACACATTACATTACGTTTGAGTAGGTACTTAAAGTAAATTTAAAAATGTCTTCTGAATATATTCTTTATGTTTTGTGATTTTAGTGAACACTGTGTATGTGTATATATTACACGCATGTTCATTGGACGGCGCACTAGAGACGACACCCCTTAAATAATATCTATCGACCCCTAACTCCAGAGTTGGGAAGACTAAACCACCTCCGCTGTCGCCTTTGCATACAGTCGTACCTGAAAGAATAAGAAAATGTAATCAACCATCGTTCCATAATATAAAATGAAGTTGCTTTTATTTATATTTAAGCTGTCAGAGTTATGCCTGATGGAAAGCACGACCAGAATCCAGGAGTGGTGGTCACCATCCTCAATGCTAATAGGGACAACGGAGCATATTGACCCACACCATGGTGGCCTAGGAAGATACTTTTTTCCTCCACTTAAAAGACCCGGCTTCATAGTGGCAGGAAAACACGTACGGAGGTAGTGAGTTCCAGGTTTAGTCCGCTCGGCACAGGAAGGAAGAACCGTAGCGGTGAGTACGAGAGAGTATGTGTACCACTCTGAAGCGGTGACGGATCAGTTGGAACAGCTCTTTAGAACACTCTCCATGATAAAGGCGATAAAGGACTGTCATAGAGGCGATATCACTACACAACTGCAGAGGCTCAAGGGACTCGGTGGCTTCGGGACTGCTGACAATGCGTATCGCTCGACGCTGCAACCGGTCGAGAGCGTTGAACAGATACTGCGCGGCTCCATCGCAAAGATGAAAACAGTGTTCTACGCACTAGCGAACCTGGATCTTGCGAAGAAGACGCAGGTGCCCGAGCGAGAAGAACTATCTCACATTTTTTAAGGTATTTAGCTTCCTTGGTGTCACTCTCAATGTATTCGCGCGGGTTGAGATCACGACAGATATTCATGCCCAGGATATCGAGTCTACCTTATAATGGTAGTCGAGTGTACTGAAAAGTAGGAAGGGGAAGGAATGGAGACTTTTTGGCAAAGAAGTCGCACACTTGTGTTTTCTTGGCGTTGAATTCGACCAGATTCTCAGAGCCCCATTGAAAAATGCGGTCCATGGTCGAGTTGAGCGACAAGCTTCTGTCATTTTTTCTCAATATCTGCTAGCTTCACTGTGGGATGTTCAAAATATCGCCCATGAACTGCCATGAACATTTTACTAACACTTCCTGCATTACTTTTTATATTTTGTTCTTGTACGCTTAGATCTTTTAAACTACGCAACGTATCTTAATACGGTTTTCATCAATAGCTACGAAGAAAATCCAAAAATTTAAAAGCTTACTTTACGAAATCTGGTTAGGCGTTAGAAGTATTTCATTGTTCACTAAACTCAAACTGTTCATTTGTGTAAAAGGGTTGTACAACTCTTGTGCACTACCCTTCTGGGTGTGCAAATATTGCATCATTTATCACAATAAAAATAACCTGCCCCGTCTTCGTACAGCTTTAAGTACGTTATATCTAAATGTCTCTGGGATTTAATAAGCCTTGCAAATTCGTAATCTGTACCTAAATAACATAAGATATGCTATTTATGATAAGTAACCATCCGGAAAAAAACAAAGTGATAGAAATCGCAACAAAATATAAGTATATTGCTTGGTTTAGGTGAAGTTGGCAAAAGCAAAGTTGGCGTCTTTTAAAAATTTTTAAAAGACGCCATTATTGTTGCAATATTACAATACTAGCTGAACCCCGCGGTGCTACCCGCGGTACGATGATAACTGCGGGCAACGCCGCGAGGCGAAGCTATATCTTTATAAATAGTAGCCTATGTGTTATTCTGATGTATAAGCTATATTGTGGTAAAGTTTCATTCAAATCCATTCAGTAGTTTTTACGTGAAAGAGTAACAAACATCCATACATACATACATCCATACTTACAAACTTTCGCGTTTATAATATTAGTAGGATATTTTTTGGCTTCTTCTTAACTTTATTTAGAGTTGCCATAATAAAATACAAACCAGTTCATTAACCATTTCAAAAAAGAGGAGGTTCTATGTTCCATTGTATGTATTTTTTGTTACAGTTTGTAGTCCGCCTGGCGATAGTCCTCCTTGGAACAAATATCTTGGGGAGAATATCTATCACAATTGGAATCTTAAACAAGAAAAAGGCAGGAAGTATTTTAAATTAGGAACTGCTATTTTGTATTCTCCAACGCAGTTTTATTTTTTCAAACTCAGATCGATTACAAGTTCGTTAAAGTTTTTGGTAGGTAATATTATACTCACCATTAGTATATCCCGCGCAAAACTTATCCGTTGTGATGTACGCTCTAAAAGAAAGTGGGAGGGTTTCGATGCAGATTTCAATGTTGATGTAAGGCAGTTCAACTACCTTCAGAACTGGAGAAGCGTTCCCATTTTCTTCTGTGAGGCCCCAACCAGCCACCTAGAAGATAAACATAAGTTTTGATTACTAATTCCGTTTTTATTTATGGTTTAAGGAACAAATCTAACAGATAGATCAACTAATGGCAAGTGACTACCGTCACCTTTATGATTTATTATTTTATTTATTTTATTTATTTATTTATTTATGTATACACATCACCTTTACTATCATTACAGGTTGCCCTAATGCGATAGAGAGGCTAATTTACATTTCTATTATTACATACACAGACATACACAAAAAAAACACATACATTAACGAAATATAAACTCAATAAAACTAACAATCTGTCTTAATATTCAAAATTATAAAACAAAACAAAACAAAATATAAAACAAGATATTGCAACTCTTTTAGGTTTTAAAACAAATTAAATTTAAAAGACATTTTGGGAGTATACTCAATTGACACGAAAAAATATCTAAATCTTTGTGAACTTCGTTAATTAGATGGATAATTCGCGTTAGGGGTGCTTTCTCAAGTAAGTTAGTTCTGGCTACTGGTAAAGCCAATAGAGGCGGGCGCCGGCGCCTCCACACGTACCGATCAGGCACGCATAGGTTCAGGTGGCCCAGTACCCCAGGATTATGTTCTAGACCTCGTAGGAGTTTTACTACATACACAGCAAGGGTGTATTCACGTCGCACTCTTAGTTTGTTGTATCCGACCATACCCAGCACAAACAGAGTTGGGTACATCAATGGGAAGAACGGGTATACCCCGTACAGTTTTAAATATAAGTGTCTTGTGAACTTATTCTGAACCCGTTCTAACATGTCACAATATTTTGCTTCATGCGGAGTCCAAATGACCGTACTATGTTCCAGGTTGCTACGAACTAATGCGTCATACAATACCTTTAGAGTTGTAATGTTGGTGAAACCATGAGACTGTCTTAGCAAAAGCCCGAGGTTTCTGTAGGCTTTCTTACATATATTTACTACATGTTCTCGAAACCTTAGATCCGGAGTGAGATGTACCCCTAAATCCCTCACCTGCGAAACTCGTTGCATGGGCGTGTCTTCTACTTTGTACTCGTACTTTATGCATGTTCGTGCGCGAGGAAAAGTCATCACCGAGCATTTAGACGCATTTAAACATAGTTTATTCTTATGGCTCCAGTCTACCACTCGTTTTATGTCATCCTGCATACGTTCACAGTCTGACTCATCCCTGACTTCTAATAACAACTTAAGGTCATCTGCATATAGTAAACATGAACCATGCCTCACGACCTCCGGTAACTTGTTTACCATAATAATAAATTGGAGAGGTCCCAGGTTACTACCTTGGCTTACGCCAGACCTAGTGTAGTACGGTTCAGATTCGTACCCATTATAGTCCACATACTGCTGTCGGTCTTCCATGTAGCTAACGAAAAACTGTAACAGGTGTGTGGTACATCCAATTTCTGACAATTTTCTTAATAATATCTCATTATCGACGCTGTCAAATGCCTTTTTGTAGTCAAAATATGCGACATCCACCTGTAAACCTGCATCCACTGCTGGCCCCACCTTCACCATAAAATTAAGTAAATTTGTGACGGTGCTACGTCCCGGCCGGAATCCGTGTTGCGCATCCGACAATTGTGCGCTTACCTGTCTTTGCATTCTATGTTGGATAGCCGATTCAAATATTTTTGCTGGTGTTGACAACACTGCCACAGGTCTGTAGCCGCTGACATCTGACGTCATGATAAGTTGAAGTACTTATTATTCAATATTCCAGAATCACAAGGGCATTTGGAAAGTGAGTTAGGTATCAACTTCAACTATATTACTATTTTAATAGAAATATTAATAAGTTATGGGCCCAGGTACGTTCGGTAATAAATTGAGAAATGAGCAGAACCTAAAGGTGAGAAATTCGTACACGTCTTCATGATTATACACTCATTTGCAATAAAAACGGGCGGTTTCGATTTTCTTCCTGGCTGAAAAAAATAAAATACCAAAAAGGTTTTAATCATTTGAACATGTTACTGGCCAGTTATAAAAGTGCCATAATGTTTATAAGAGTACATTCCAAATTCAAATTTTTGACTAAGCCTGGTTTTCAAAGAAAACAACTTTTAACAACATTTTTTGGCGCGAATTCCCTATAGTTAATATCGACTCTAATTAACTTTTTGTCAATTTTTATTAAATTATCTGATGTCCTTGACATTTAAAAGTATTGTTATTGCTGTTTAGCAATCTCGAAAATGGTAGATAAAGTGATAAAAGCGAGCAAAATTATTGCGCTGCTTGAAGAAGGTTGCAGCCAATGCTTCGTGGCTCAGAGGCTAAATGTGAGTCGGTCGACAGTTCAAGGGATCTGGCAGCGCTATCAAGAGACCGGTTCCGTCAAGAGAAGGCCTGGTTCTGGCAGAAAGACATGTACCGAACCACGGGATGATCGTTTTCTAGTTAGTCAAGCGTTGAGAAATCGCAAATCTTCTTATGTGGACCTCAAGAACAGCCTCGAAGAAGTAAGAAATGTGCAAATTAGTCTATGGACGGTCAGGAGGTGGCTTCTCGCTGCTAATATACACAGTCATCGCCCGGCACGCGGCCCTAAATTACTCCGTGGACATCGAGTTGCCAGGCTTAGCTTCGCTCGAAATTGTGTGTCATGGACTCATGAAGACTGGGATAGGATATTGTTCTCCGATGAAGCCAGGATATCTCTGCATGGTGAAGACCGACGTCGGCGAGTGCTACGTAGACGAGGAGAACGCTTTGCAGAGGCATGTTTTGAAGAAATCACACCTTATGGAGGGGACTCTGTTATGTTTTGGGCAGGAATAAATTCCATGGATCGTATGGAGTTAGTCTTCATCGAAAACGGTACACTGACTGGACACCGATACATAACGGAAGTTCTAATTCCTTATGCACAACCCGCTTTAACCGCTCTTGACGAAAACTCATTTTTTATCGACGACAATGCTCGCGCCCACCGGTCTGGCGATGTGGAAGCGTATATGCTAGAAGTCGGAATTCGTCGTTTGGACTGGCCAGCTAGAAGTCCGGACCTCAATCCCATAGAGCATGTCTGGGACGTTCTGAAGCGACGAGTGAGATCAGTGCAGCCGGCTCCGCAGACCATCAGAGAGCTAAAGAATGTGATTACCGCGGAGTGGGAACGTATTCCCCAAGAAACCATAACAGATATACTCGCTAGCATGCCCAGATGAATGCAAGCCGTGATTTCAGCAATAGGGGGTCACACTCAATACTAAACTTTTATCTGCTTTTAACGTATTCCAGAAAAACAAAGAAATTAACACGTTTCATTTTTATTTAGCGAGCAGGTATAATAATAGTGTTTTGAGCTTAAACATTATTTCTCAATAATTTAATCAAAATGTTATGATAAAACTGATGATACCTATTCCTTCCTAATTAATTTATGAAATTCTGAGGATAACAATACCTAAAATTGTCAAACAAACTAATAGTAACTATAAAATAGTTATTTGCTTAAGTGCCCGTTTTTTTTGCAAAAGAGTGTATGTTATAACTGTAACAAGAGAGGGCATTTTGCAAAAGATTGTCAAGCCCCAAAGAAGTCTGAGAGGAAACCTCAAGAGCAAAAGATGCTTGCATTCTGTGCCGAGCAATGTTTACAGTCTGAAGCTGATTCAGATACATGGATTCTTGATAGTGGTGCAAGGCCGTGGTGATATATTAATTAATAGATATGTGAATGGCAAGTGGGAGCTAAGTATTCTGGAGGGTGTGCTTTATGTGCCAGAGTTACGCAGAAATTTGTTTTCAGAAGGCATGGTAGCGAGAAGAGGTTATGTCATAATTAAGACGTCCAATGAAACCTTAATATTGAAAGGTAATACAGTAGTTATGAATGCAATATTGAGTGAGAATAATCTATATGAATTAAATATTAAAATCACAGTGCAAATAAATTGTAATTTAGAACAGTCAAGTTTGAAAATCTGTCATGAACGTTTAGGTTATTTGAACTTGAAGAAAATTCAAAATATTAGCAAAAGGGTGCAATTCTAGTAAAATTTAAAGGTGACTTAGATTTTATTTGTGAGTCTTGTCAATATGGCAAACAAAGCCGATTGCCTGTGAACCTGGTGATATAACCTACAGTGATGTTTGTGGACCAGTAGAACATACGTCTGTATCTGGAGCCAGATATTTTATTTCATTTAAAGTTGGTGCCACCAGCTGTAGACATGTCTTTATAATTAAGCATAAAAGTGATGTCCTGGATTGCTTCCCAAAAATACAATTTATTGTTGAAAAATAAATTTGTCATTGCCCTTTCATACTGCACACAGAAAACGGGCGTGAGTATGTTAACAATGAATTTAAATATTATTTAGATAAAGAAGGGATTGTTCATGAACGCACAGCACCTTACACACCTGAACAAAACGGTAGAGTGGAAAGAGAAATGCGCACATTCATGGAGAGTGCAAGATCCATGTTGTACTCGTACTCTCTTGATATTTCATTGAATCTCTGGGCTGAAGTAGTAAACTGTGCTGTCTATTTATTAAATAGAAGTTTTTCTACTCAGACAAAGGATGTATCCCCATATGAGCTGTGAAATGGACAGAAACTAGCTCTTTAACACATAAGAATATTTGGTTCAAAAGGGTATGTTCATATACCTAATGAAAGAAGAAGAAAACTGGATAAAAAGAGTGTAAAACTAATATTAGTAGAATATGAAAATGAAAATTATAGAATGCATGACATTGAAAGTGGGAAGATAACAATAAGTAGAAATGTATATTTCAAAGAGAACAATATACCGGTACTTATTAAAGACACCACTTCAATTTCAATCTTCAATTGAACAAAAACAAAGTGAAGGAATACAAGATATATCAGTTTCACTAGAAGACAGCCAATATGTTTCTGAATCTAGTTTTGAAAGCGTGGAAACAGAGAACCCTAATGATGTGACGTATCAGCCTTCCTGAAATGATTTCTGAATATGATGAAAGACATATTACGCTGAGACCTAGAAGGAATTGAGGAAACAAATTTTACTGAGTTTGATGTGCCTGCGACTTATGAAGAAGCTTTAAATAGGAAAAACAGTAATGAATGGAAGGAAGCTATAAGCGAAGAATTACAGTCACTACAAGAAAATGAAACCTGGAAATTAGTATTTAGAAGTAATCAGAAAACAGCGACTTCCAAATGGGTATTTTGTGTAAAAAGAAATGCAGATGGTGACATAGAAAGATACAAAGTTGGTCTTTGTGCACGTGGGCTTACACAAACTAAGGATGTCAATTACAAGGAAACATTTTCACCAATTACAAGATTCGATTCCATTAGAATAATATTATCTCTTGCAGATCGAGAGAATTATGAACTCCAACAATTTAATGTCAAAACAGCATTTTTGTATGGTGATTTGTCAGAGGATGTCTATATGAAAGTTCCTGAAGGTGTTTATGCTGAACCAGGAAAAATCTGTAAGTTAATAAAATCCTTATATGGGCTTGGAATAGAAAATTCTCTTCTTTCCTAACAACTTATGGTTTTGAAATGTGTCCCTCTGACAACTGTATTTTTGTTGGTCGTTTTGATAACTATAAGGTTATCTTGATCTTGTATGTAGACTGTCTACGCTCACCACTGCCTAGCTGGACGAGAGAGGGGTCAAGGGCGCGGGAGGAGGACATATGCTAACACATATTAAACTTACTTGGCTATTCTTTAACGACCTACCGCACGGCAAAGTTGAAGTTTGAGTTTTCTACTTTTTCCTTATGAGGATTGCTATTATAGATAATTATTGTAAAGAAAATAAACGTTATCTGATCGAAAGAAGTTCCACTCATTAAAGAGCACTGGAATACCAAACATACAAACAAACAAAGTTTTAAGATCAAAGATTTAAAGTTGAATGTTTTTCTTGGTATGGAAGTAACTAGAAATAATAGAATGATTACTTTAAGTTAAAAAACAGTACATAAAACAAATTATAGGGAGATTAAACATGTCAGATTGTTAAATATATATATCAAAATATTATATTAATGTCTACTAGCGACATCTAGTATAATGTATGCAAGATTGTTCTTTTACATGTTCTGTGATTAACTTGAATAAATTGAGTAGTCTGTGCAAAACCATCGTAGTTTTAATACAGATACCAATCCTTTTAGTATCCTCCTGCTGATAACAATGTAATTTTAAAAAAGGAAGATAATGAGAGTAATATTAATTTTCCATATAGGGAAGCAGTGGGAGCCCTGATGTTAATGTCAACAATATCTACGAGTATGCGTGACATTTCATATTCTGTGAATGTAGTTAGTAGATATTTAAAAAATCTCAGTAAAAACCTTGTAAATGCTGTTAAACGAATTATTCGGTACTTGTTAAAGACAAAAGATGGTTGTATTACCTATAATTGTAACAAGAGATCAAAGCACATAGACATAAGGTATAATTTTATAAGAGACTAGCTGAACCCCGCGGTGCTACCCGCGGTACGACAATAAACACAGGCAACGTCGCGAGGCGAAGCTAGTATCTTTATAAATTATGACCCACGCAACCTCGCAAAAGTTAGAGTTACTTGATGATTTGGAGTTGCTTACATTGAAGTTAGATAATAGCAGGAAAAAGTATGAAGCTGACACACAAGCCTTCGAATTGAGAATTAATCATTTAACTGAATCGTTAAAGTCAACACAAATTAAATATAATTTATCACTAAATGAGATTAAAGAGTATACGGAGGCCATGGATGACCTCTTAAAATTAAGTAATGATAACACAGAGCGATTTGATTTACTAGTTAACAATCATTCATGCCAGTGCGCTCGCTTTAGTCCTCCACAGCCTGTGTGTGCTCCCGCGGTTTGCTATGACAATGCTAAGACCTTGTGTGATAGCTCATCTACCAGTGTTAGGAAAGTGCAGTCATTAGGGGCATCAATTGATGTAACATGTTGTGCATCAGGTGGTGCACAAAGTACTATTATGTTTAGTGATACTATTGGAAAACATATGGGCTCAAAATGGAATTCTCTTGTTAAGGGACAGTCAGTTGTTAACTATTGCTTACCATCTGCAACTTATGATATTATTATGAAAAGAATCCAAAATTATAACTTTAGTTATTGTAAGAATCTCATTATTTTAGTGGAAAATAGGGGTGATGTTAGCAAAAAAGTTTTAATAGATTACTTTGATTATCTATTATCCTTAAACTTGAGTAGTATAATTTTGTTTACATTCCCCTACTCTAGGAGATTCTCTGACGCGGAAAATAATCTTAGATATAAGCTGAACAATGTACTACACACTATTAGTAAATATCATGATTGTGTGCATGTAATAGACACTAACAGTTTTGTTAGCAGGCACTTATATTCGACAAAAGGTAGCTATTACCTTTCTGATAGTTTTAAGAGACAGATAGCATTATCGCTATCCTATTTTATTGATATCATTGCCAGGAACTTGGCAACTAACAGATCTGCTTCTATTGAGCAGAACAATGACAACCCATGCACTGATATGGTATCAGACCATAGTCTAGGTCATGAGGTGATTAGATGTAGTGTTGATACATCAAATAATTTAAACTAGGACTTAGGACAAAGGATAGGCAGGCCAGTAGTATTAGGTTATTTCTTCAAAATTTCCAGGGCTGATCCGGCAAAGAACTTGAGTTAGATTTGTTTTTAATAGAACATAAGGTACAGATTATGTGTATCACTGAACATTGGTTAAGGAATCATGAGTCATTGTATATTAATGACAATTATTTAGTTATGAGTGCATTTAATAGGAAGAAAGCCATACATGGTGGATCGATGATAATTGTTAATAAGACACTAAAATGTAAGGAACGAAGAGACATTGTGAAGTTATCTATTGAACGCACTGCTGAACTGTCTTGCATTGAATTAAAGCATTATATTATAGTATGTGTATATAGACCTCCACACAGTGATATTACTATATTTGAGACAGTTATGGAAGATGTTTTAAGGCGTTTGAGTACTGGTAATAGGAATTTAGTTGTATGTGGCTATTTTAATGTGGACCTACTTCAGCAGTCAGTGGGCTGCACTAGGTTAATAAGCTTATTCAAATAATTTAATCTGGAGCACGTATTCTTTGAGCCAACCAGAATTACATCACATTCTGGAACATGTCTAGATAATGTATTTAGCAACTGTGAATATCTTAGTAAAGCAATATTTAGTCACTTGAGATCTGACCACTGTGGGCAAATGGTCATTTATCCCACAGATGAAGTAGTTAAAGCAACGAAAATCACATGCAGGCCGATGACTTCTAACCGCCTGAAATGCTTTAATGAAAATATTGCAGATAAGGTTACCAACATAGATTTCAGCGAGGATAATCCGGATGTCTTATACGGGAATTTATTTCATTTAATTAAACTAGAATATGATTTAATTTTTAAAGAGAAAACTTTCACAAAAAATGTGAATACTAGATTCTGTGACTGGACAACTCCTGGAATTTACAAAAGTAGAGATAATATGTATGAACTATATGGCATGAAACAGTATAATTTTGATCCTGTTTTTGTACAATATGTTAGAAATTATTCCAAAATATTTAAAAAGGTTTGTTTGGTAGCTAAATCAATTTTTCTAAGTAACAAAATTAAACAGTCTGATAATAAAATAAAAACTACTTGGACTGTAATAAATACTGAATCAGGGCGGTCTAAACCGCAGGATGATAGGTTAGAATTAGTTGTTAACAACAATATTATTAAAGATAATCGGGGTTTGGCTGAAACTTTTAACAATCATTTTGCAAAGATACCAGTTGATACTACCAGTTCTTTGGATTCCTGCTCAGTCACAGCTGAATCCTTGGCCAGGGGCAGCGTGAAAGAGTGTGATGTCATGTTCAAGTTTCAGTTTATAAGCCCTAATGATGTGGTGAAAACTTTCAAGTCGCTCAATTCAAAGAAATCAACCGACTTGTGGGGTATTTCTGTCAAATTATTGCAAAATATAATTATTGATATAGCACTACATTTAGCTGTAATATTTAATAAGTGTGTAGAAAATGGTGTATTTCCGGATTTAATGAAACATAGTAAGTTGATACCATTATTCAAGAGTGGGTCTTAGAGCGATCCAGGTAATTTTAGACCCATCTCAATCTTGCCAGCAGTCAGTAAAGTCTTTGAAAAACTTATTCTTCAGCAGTTAGAAACTCATTTTAATATTAATAATTTATTTCATAAAGAGCAGTATGGTTTCAGAAAGGATCGCTCAACCATTGATGCTGGTTCAACACTTATAAAACATATATTTAGTGCCTGGGAAAACGCGCAAGATGCTATTGGCGTTTTCTGTGACTTATCCAAAGCATTTGACTGCGTTGAACATCAAACGCTTTTGCGAAAACTCAGGCACTATGGCATTAGGGATACTGCACTTGATCTGGTTGCCTCGTACCTTGGAGACAGAGTTCAACAAGTGGATATAAATGGAATTAGGTCCTCCGGATTACCTGTCTCAATGGGCGTGCCACAGGGCTCAATTCTCGGTCCTTTTCTCTTTCTAGTGTATATTAATGATTTACCTTTCTTTGTGCAAAATTTCTGTGATGTAGTACTTTTTGCAGATGACACTTCGCTTGTTTTTAAAGTTGATCGTAATCAGAATAGTTTTGATGATATTAACAGATCACTTACACTAGTCCAAGATTGGTTTACAAGCAACAACTTACTATTGAACTCGAATAAAACTAAATGTATAAAGTTCACTTTGCCTAATGTTAAGAAACTCAACACGAACATTATAATAAATAATGAAATGATTGATCTCGTAGAGTCAACTATGTTTCTAGGAATAACCTTGGATCATAAGCTTCAGTGCGGCGCCCATATATCGTATCTAGCAGGGAAACTGAGCTCCGCGGCATTCGCTGTTTGGAAAGTTCGCCAGTTAACTAATATTGAAACTGCGCGAATAGTTTATTTTAGTTATTTTCACAGTGTCATGTCATATGGTATTTTACTATGGGGCAAGGCAGCTGATATTCAAACCATTTTTGTAATTCAAAAACGGGCAATTCGTGCGATTTACAAACTTAAAGTTCGAGATTCTCTGAAAGAACGATTTAAGGAAATAGGTATTTTAACAGTTGCATCTCAATATATATTTGCTAATATTATGTTTGTACGAAAAAACATAGATAAAAATAGTTGCAAAAGTGATCATCATTCACTAAACACAAGGAATAAGCACAAATTAGTAGGCCAATATTATCGCCTTAACAAAGTCCACAATTCATTTGAAGGACTTGGTGTGCGTTTTTATAACAAAATTCCTGTCGAAATCTTGAACTTACCCCTACAAAAGTTCAAGAGTGCTGTTAAGAGTCGTCTTGTGGAGAGGGGCTATTATACGATAAACGATTTCTTGACTGATGCAGTGCCTTGGATGTGAGTGAAAGTGAAATAATTTATTGGATTGTAATTAATTCTTGACATCTTATTCTGCATTTATTACCTGACATTTGAACTTTGTTAAGTTGAGGCGATCTGTGTTTACATTGTTGGAGCTTAAATAATTTGTATTTATTATTTTATTACATTTTAAACGTTTTTTTCTTTTTCTCTGGGACCAGTATGTATGCACACATTGCTTTTACTCCTTGATGTGTAAGTGATTGCAACCTTATATGCTATGGACTAATTTTTATTATTTTATTAGACAAAAAATTTATTTTCCTAGCTTTAATATCTTATTAGACCGCTTTCTAGCCTTTGTGTTTTGGTTGCCTTAACTTGCACATAGAAATACTGTTGTCAAAAACAAACAAGCTTTGTATGAATTATCTGAAAAGATGGTGCACATGAGTTTCTCACCAGCTCTTCTCATGAATGCAATACCATCGGAGCTGGTACTTGGATTGATTTCAATTTAAACCTTTGAGTTGAATCGAAATCAATCTAAGCTCCGGTAATTCAAGTCATCTCAGTGCATTTAGTATTAGGAGTTTTGTTTTATGTTTTTATGTTTGTATTTTTGACGTGTTCAAGTGCCTTTTGGGGCCTATGGAAATAAATGATTTGAGTTTGAGTTTGAGTTTGAGTTTGAGTTCGTTTGCGTCTTATATAGCCCGTAGCATGAAAATTTTCGCAAAATAAGTAACTTTTCTAGTTGATTTTTACACTTTGTGTCCGCAAAACCCAAATATCTTACGGAACCCTATTTTTTTCCAAAATAAAATATAGCCTATGTTACTTGTGAATAATGTAGCTTTCGAATGGTGAAAGAATTTTTAAAATCGGTCCAGTAGTTTTTGAGCCTATTCATTACAAACATACAAAAATAGGTACAAATCTTTCCTCTTTATAATATTAGTATAGAAAAGGTAGAACTAAATGTGATAAATATTTAATATATGCACAGTTCAGACCAACTTGCAGACTTTCTAACAAAAGCTTTAAATCTCCTGTAAGTTTATTCATAACAGAGATCAAGTAGTGAATGTGCACTAAGGTAGTTGAGTATAATTTTAAATATTTATTCAAAGTTAGTTTTTTTTTGTTTAATTTTTGTTAAATTACAGTATTGTTGCGCTATAAGGAGATGGATCTCGTTTGTACGAGAATAATCGAGACGAATTAAGAACAGCGCCATCTAGTGTCGGGTAGTGCGCAACTGTGGACATTAGACGATTTTCTCGACGCTAGTGTTCTAACTGTGGACATTATGACGATTTTCTCGTCGCAGAACCATCGATCGAATATTCCAGTACATTCCAATTATCTCGACAACCATATAAAAGCGGAACGTGTTAGCCATACCGGTAGTATTGTTTCAAGATACAGCGAATAAACATAGAAGAGATCTTCTAGTGCGACTCACGAGTGATTTAGTAATTTGTACTTGTAAAAATTGTTGTTAATAAATATTGTGTTATTTTTGTGGTAATCAATAGACTACTTTAATTTATTTAATACCCAGCTCGTAACAGTATGTTGGTTTGAAGCTTAATTTAAACTTAATATTGTAATAATTCTAAAATTTAAGTGGGAGTGTTGAATTATAAATTTTATATTACAACACTAAGTCTAAGACTCTTGTCTATGTAATTTTTTTCTGTGTTTTTCCCTTCCAAGAAGATCTGTCATGCTAAAAGTTCATTGTGCTACTAACTATACAAAATAAAGAAATCTTACTCAATATTATTATTTTATATTATTTTAATTATTATTTTAATACATTTATTATTATTATTTTAATACAAATCTTAATAAACTAGATTAGAAGATATTTATTGGTTGCACAATGTTATAAGTTAATTTGAGGGTTGCATTTACTTTAGTTTCTAAACTTTTCCTTGTTAGTGCTCTTGGATAATACTGTTTCAAATCAGTTCAATATTTTTATCACAAATGACTTAATAATGTTTGTAGTCAAACCTACCTTTCCCAATTGATTTGATATTAATTGTCGTTTCTCAAAATTAGAGTCAAAGTTCACGCACACAGGTCTCACGAACGTGTTGTAAACAAATGGCGTCACTAGGACCACGACAGCTATGTCCGCTTGGAGGTATGCTGACGCGCCTTGGAATAGGCTTGGGATGTTTATTTCTTTCACCTGTAAACCAGTATTTACTCTTGTAATATTATTCTGGAATGGACCTACTTATTTAACTTAAGGATCTTTACCTCTAAGAACATAAAAGGACAGTCGTTTGACCAGTAACTTCACACGTACCGTACACGGCCATCTGATCTCAATCTAGGTAGATCCTGTACTATGGTAACCAGATTGCTAATATAATTATGAAATATTAAATTATTATATTTAGTTGAATTAGACCCAGACACAGAATTTTGCCTATCACACAATAAATCGCCTTGGGTAGGGATTGAACCCACAATTTCTGGTTAACAGTCATGGTCACTAATCACTACTATTTGTTAACAGTAAAGTATTTCGAAATAAGCGAAATATGTATCATGAAAATTAATTTTATTACTAAGCTATCTACATACATCAGACTTTTGGGCATCAACATCTCTTTCATCATTCCATGGCCGATACAGCTTGCCAACTGCCACAGCGTAATTAGACGCAGGTTGTTTCTTGATTGATTCACTCCAGAAACAGTTAGCAGCTGAAAACGAAATTGAATCCAGTCATTCTAAGTGCAAGGTACGTAACACGTAAAACTTCCAAACTTCGGACTGTTATTAAGCATTCCTGTAACCAGAAAAACTGAATAACAGTCTTTACCTCTATAGGTCCCATGGCGGTGATGCCGAAACTGACCGATTCATCTAATAATAATAATAATCATTTATTTGCCAGAATGTAGGTAAACACAGTACGGTCTTAAATATATACATGGTCCATATACATTCTACCAGTACTATTATGGTATGCAAATATTTGTAATGACATTGATTGAATTAAAAATTAAAATATAATATATGAATGAACTGAACTCATATGCAGTGTCAAAAATATCAATGTATGTCAATTATTAAAAGTACAGTCAAATAAATAAAAATCAAAAATGTCTAGCTAATAACAATCTCACAATGTCAACAGATGTCAATGTCAAGGAACAAAAAATAAAATAAATAATCTAATTAAAATATAAAACGATAACTACTTTTTGTCCTCGCAATACGACATAAATTCGTTTAATTCGTAAAAACATCTATCTTTCAACCACTGTGATAACTTTGAACTTAATTTGTTTGGAGGAAGCTCTTTAAAATCGTTTGGTAATTTATTATACACTTTTATGGCATTCACATAAGAGTTCCTCTTAAACATTTCGAGCTTACATTTCGGGAAAATACAGCTTAAACTTATCTCTAAATAATACAGTTCGTTTTGAAATTTCTTCATGTTTGGCAAAGCACTCTGGGTGTTGTCGCACAAATAGGCACAATTCCCTGATGTACATGGACGGTAATGGCAAGATGTTCCACATTTTAAATAGGGCCTTACAGCTATCTCTATACCCAGCTCTACAAATTGCTCTCACACGTTTTTTTTGAACCTTAAATGCTTTAATGACGGTAATCGAATTGCCTCACAACAAAAGACCATATGAGAGTACGGACGAAACGTATCCGTGGTATGCATACAATGCAGCTTCGGTTGATGCTGTAACTCGTAATCGTTTTAACGCATAAACAAATCTGTCGAGTTTGTCACAGACATATTCGACATGACTTTTCCAATCACAGTTTTGATCCAATTTTATGCCGAGAAATGTAGTGCTTGCTATTTCTTCAAAAATTGCACTATTGTGTTTGATGTTCATAAGTGTTGGTTGTTTTCTATACGTTTGAAATTGCATTAATTTTGTTTTGTTCATATTAATTTTTAGATTATTTGAATCAAGCCAGTGTATTACATTATTAAATGCTTCATTAATTTCGTTCTCATATGCATTACAGTTTTCACACACAAGAGATGTGTCATCAGCGAACAAGATTACTTTATGGTGAGTAATATTTGGGAGATCATTGATGTAAATCAGAAACAAAAATGGTCTCAGAACACTGCCCTGGGGCACCCCGAAGTTATTTTGCTGATAGTCACTTTTAAAATACACCTTCTTTCCTTTTTGGATGTTTGATATGTGTACACATTGTTGTCTACACTGTAAATAGTTTCTCAACCAGTCGTTCGCTGTTCCCCTTATTCCATACCTTTCCAATTTGTGCAATAGCAGTTCATGATCTACGAAATCAAAGGCCTTGCTCATGTCCAAAAAGATAATAGCAGCTGGTTCTCTATTATTAATGGACTGAGTAATATTTTTTACCAAATTAAAACACACCAATGAGGTTGTACTGTTCTGTTTAAACCCGAATTGCTCATCTTTGAGTATATGGTGACTTTTTGTAAAATCTTGAAGTCTTTTCAGCATTATTTTCTCAAAGATTTTTGACATAATTGGTAGTATTGCCACCGGCCTGTAATTTTCCATGTTGGTTGCATCGCCTTTTTTAAAAAGAGGTTTGACAATAGTTTTTTTTAGAAGCTCTGGGAATGAGCCTTCCTCAAAGGATAGATTCAATAAGTAAGTGAGTGGTTGACGGAGCGCATAACTTTATAACATTAGTAGTTATTTCATCTACTCCTGCTGCATTTGTATTTTTTAAATTTTTTATAACTCGGAATATTTCCATAGCATCCGTAGGTTTAAGGAAAATTGTGTGTCCTATTTGAGTATTAATAGTCTTATTTATCTCGTCAACATTATATTTAAAATCATTATTATTCGTCATTTGTATATAAAATTCATTAAACATGTCACTTATTTCTTTGGGATCTTCATATGTATGATTATGATTATTCTTAGTTGCCATCTAGCACATCCAGATGGCTACAAACTTGCAGCAGCAGCAGATCCTCCGCAGGGATCGTCGTACTTGGCGATTTTAACGCCCACTACGCCAACTGGCTCAGCTCCAGTAAAACGGATCATGCAGGGAGATCTGTTCACGATTTCGCCCTGGCATACGGCCTGACACAACTAGTTACCACATCCACGGGAGTCCCCGATGTGGAGAGCCACACGCTCGCGAGTTGTACACAGCCGTCGTGTGTGGCACTATAGGTTAGCAAATTGGGATGGGATGCGGTCGTTCTTTGCGCCCTACCCTTAGAGACGGTTATGCTTCTCCCCGAATAATACCAACACTGCCGTTGATTCTGTTACTGATGTTGTGCTCCACGGTATGGAGCTTTTCATCCCACCCTCTGTGATCCCCATTGGTGGCAAGTGTCGACCTTTGCAACCATCTTCCAGAAAAGCTTCTCGCATGAAGCAGGAGGCTTACCAAGCCTGGGCTAACGCGGTGGCGGTACGGGATCAAAATACCAGCACTCTGAAAAAGGAGTACATCTTTGCTTTCAGGTCCCTCAAGAGAGACATTGCAAGGGCGAAGTCGGAGCACATTGCTAGGATTGGCATTAGGTTTGAGCGTCTTCCTTCTCTATCTATCGAAGGGAATTTTTGTAAGCCATCCTTTCAACCTCTGCACATAAGAAATAATCCGTTGATCTATGACGCAAAGGAGACACTCTGATCTTCTAGCAAAACACTTTGCGTCTAACTCGACCTTGAATGACGGGGAACAGGATATCCAGTTCCATCAACGCTCAATGCGTTTAGCACTTTTATCCCTTGATATCTAAAAGTCGAGTGGCCCGGATGGAATACCTCCTATTGTATTGAAAATGTGTGCTCCAGAGTTGGCACCGGTCTTAACGCGTCTTTTTCGGCTCTTCTACTTTTCTGGCGTAGTCCCGACATCGTGGCAGCATTGGTCCACCCGATCCCTAAAAAGGGTGATCGCTCAAATCCGTCTAACTAGAGGCTACGTCCATCATTAACCATCAACTCCTGCGGAACCTAGAGGATCATCATCTGCTTAGTGACCAGCAGTACGGGTTACGTAAGGGTCGATCAGCTAGTGATCTTCTGGCATACCTATGGGAGGAATTGTCCGAGGAATTGTTCGGACTGATTCCTGCCGCCTCTTTCCGTTATCATCCTACGCGACAGCAATTTCATCCCCATCACTTAGATGGCAGACTACAACTGTGCGCTTTTTGCGAAACTTTCTGCCTCTCACAACAAAACTGTGGAATAAACTGTCACCTGCGATATTCCCGGACCAATACGACCTTCAGACCTTCAAGAAAAGAGCGTACTCCTTCTTAAAAGGTCAGCAACGCATTTGTGACGTTCAGGCGATACGTCTGATGGTAAGCGCCTATGACGCCCATATTCAATAAAAAAAGCGTTTTTACCTTACCTGATATAACGACGATGTCGGTCACGAGTGAACCGCCACAAATCTGCATGAAAGGTTTTGTAGTTTTAACGTAGATCCCTGCATGCCACGGTAATTCTCCTCGCTTTGCTGGCAACCCTCCAGCAATTAATGGTATTCCTTCAGGAGTTACTCGGCCACATTCTAACAGGAGAACAGAAATTTAAAACCATTTTATCCTACCTTAAATAATAATTAAAAAAATGTTGTTGATCTTTTGATGCTATAATAAAATATTTTAAAATCGAAAACAGTTTAAAATTTCAATTGGAACATATGGCCTTAAATCCTAATCCAATCTTTCTCAATCCCGAAATCGATAAGGTAAAATTTACAGTACCCTATCCCTATTAAAGGCAAAAAGTAAAATGGAGGTACTGGTAGCACATTATTGTATGCGAATAAATATATTTGAACCTCCATTTCCGTCTTATCATGTGTGTAAAGGAAACCTTCCTTCAAAATTGAAAAGCTTTTATTTAAAGCCTTTTATATAGTTTCGTTTCCGTGTATATAGGCAACAACAACGTGAAACATCTAAATTAGTGATTTCCAAAAAAGAGTAAAACCATCCCGCAGTCAAGGAAACAAAATTAAAATAAAATAAATTTGTACATTTACTAAGATTTATGTTGTTGATGCATGGACAAGGCACAAAGCACAAATAAAGAAACTTAATAATTAACTTTAATAATTAACATATAAGAAACACATAGCAGATAAAAAAAACAAACAAAACTTAAAATATGTACAATAAACGTCAAGACAAGACAAAGCTTCTAGGAATAGGGCCTGTGGGGAATGGCATCTAGTAGTCAGTCAGGGAGACCACGTGTGCGAAGAAGATTCAAAGTCTACCCGCGCTTTTCTTTCACGTAATAACTCATTTTATAAGTTTAATTTATCTGCATATATTTTACTTTCTTTTTAAATTTACTTAATGTTAAACTAAAAATATAATATGGTAATTTATTATAAAAACTAATGGAGTTCCCCAGAAAAGATTGAGAGTTTGTGTCGGTTAATCTAATTCTGGGAATCTTTATTCGTTTATTTTTACTATAAATTATAGCAATCACTATTTACACTAAAGTTTTATATTTTTTTTTCGAACGTTAAGGCTTAACTATGTTCTCCTAAATGTTAAATTGTAAAGCGGTAACGTGAGAATATTAAATTCTCTAAACATATAATATAAAGACGAGCAGGTGCGATCGCCCAACTGCAACTTAATGTTACCAAAACAACTGTTTTATTCATAAATTCATGTTTTAACCGGTGCAATGCTGATACTAAATACACGTTGTATATAAAACATAGCTGACCCACGCAACCTCGTTTGCGTCTTATATAGCCCGTAGCATGAAAATTTTCGCAAAATAATTAACTTTTCTGGTTGATTTTTACACCTTGTGTCCGAAAAACCTAAATATCTTACGGAACCCTATTTTTTTCCAAAATAAAATATAGCCTATGTTACTCGTGGATAATGTAACTTTCGAATGGTGAAAGAATTTTTAAAATCGGTCCAGTAGTTTTTGAGCCTATTCATTACAAACATACAAACATACAAAAATAGGTACAAATCTTTCCTCTTTATAATATTAGTATAGATTATTCCTCAAGTTAGCACTCTGTTTCGTTTTTATCGTTTTTATATCAGGGCAGTGTTTAACTTTCTTTGTAAAATCAAACGGTATTATTGTGATGTGACTATTTACTCATCACTAAAATTTAGCAGGCCTATTGAAATGTTATCAATTACTAATTAGGTACTACAACAACTACTACTTTATTAACTATTCAATAAATGTTATTTAAATTTAACTACTTCAGTTTTTGTTCATATGTAGGTCAGTCCTGTGAGCCGCTTCGATCGTCAGATGGTTCTTTGAACCGTGTGCACAGTGTGCACGTTGGCTTAAAATCAGTTTTTTTTAATTGAATAAACTGTAATCTCGTGTCCAGCGGCGCGATAAGCATAAGTAGGAGGTTTGATGATCCAAACCTTTTGAACGTAACAGATTTGTTGAGAATTTAAACAACGACCAACTCCTATATCGCTTAATATACTTCAAATTTCTCTTTGATAAAGAATATAATATCAGTACTATTCAATAATAGTATACAATACCAAACCTGATTTACATTGAGCAATATAGTCCCAAGATCCACCGACACACTTCATGGATCGGAGAATATCTGTCGAGTAATAATTTGGAGCGTTGCAGACTGGGTTTACAATAGTTCCTGGTGCTACGTAAAGATTGCAAGTCTTGTATCCAGTTGTTTCTGGAATCTGGCACATATAACGGACGCTATGATTGGGATCTAGTCTGCAGAATTCTGTAAAAAATATGCATCAAATATAGAAAAGAACTTTGCAGGGTAGCTAGAGTCTGGCAAACGAAAGCGTGACCTGAGAAAACGCGGCAAATTTAAAAAATATACATGTGGTATTACTAACTATAGTAGGGGAAAAATGTTTTGATACTTGATTTTTTTTTAATTTATGAGAATCATTTTATTGTATAATAGTTGAATTTCTAATTTGAGGAACACACTACATCCTTAAAAATATTAACCTGTAGTTAACAACACACCTTAAAAAGTCATTTGTTTTTAAAGGCTCCGTTTGGTGTGACCTAAGGCGTGACGAAGCCTTGACTGACATTGATGTGAGTAAAAAAAACGAGTGTGTTGATTTATTTATTAGAATTTACATAATATTTACCTACTAAACATTTACTTTATTAAATTTCTTCAACAATATGATTAATCTAGTGCAGGCTGATGATAATTATGTCTATTGGTTAATCATCATATCATACATATATCATACATCATACTCAAAATCAGAGTCCAAAAATTCAACCTCTAAGGATTCATCTGTATCAGAGGAGTCATCATCACCTACACTTATTATGAATTTTTCCAATACTTCTTCTGTTATGTTATCTCTTTTTTTGTATTTATTTTCTACATTTATTACATGGTCCGTCATTGTTTTCCAATCTTCTGCAGTTATTCGGCCAAACGAAGTTTTTATCAGTGCTTCTGTTTCTTTTGCTGGCAGATTAATGTTTTTTTTTGCCACCATACGCTTAGCTGAGCTCCATATTAGCTCGATCGGGTTGAGATCGCAGTGGTAAGGTGGCAGTCTCAGTACCTCATGGCCGTATTGTTTCAGAAGCTCGTCAGCTACGTATAGGGGTTCGGGTTTATGTTTGTTAACTAAACACAATAATTCTGCTTTTGTTAGGTAATCTTCGTAATTTATTCCGTTGGAATCAAACCACTCTTGTATTTCAGCTTTTCTACTTTGTGTTGTAGGAACTTTATTCTGTTGTACAGTGTGGTAGCTCGCATTATCCATCACAATTACACTGGGCTCATTCAAATTAGGTATTAATTTTTCTTTTAACCATTTATCAAAATTTTCGGCATTCATGTCATGGTGATAGTCCGCTAACCTTGATTTTGTACTAAAAACTAACAGTGCATTTGGCACAAACCCTGTTTCAGAACCGGCATGAACTATAATATATCTTTTCCCTGAAGAGATATGTTCCAGTGGGCTTGGTTGCGGGGCACCACTTGTTGTTGGACCTTGCCATGACATTTTAGGCTTATAATTTTTATGCACATACGTTTCATCTAAATAGACGATTGATTTGCCTTCCGCTCGTTTTGCTGCAATTTCACGTAGATACCGATGTCTCCAAGCAGCAATATCATAACGTTCGACAAGAACCGTTCGTTCATTTTTATTTTTCTTGAACTCGTACCCATTTGCTATTAATATTTTACGCAGAGTTTCTCTGCTTCCACTAAAGCCAATGCTGGAACGCAATTCTTCTAATAATGATCGTAATGTGGGTACCTCCTTTCTCACAACATAAAATTCATTGATTTTATTTCTTATTGCATCAATTTCAAAACTGTCTAAATCCGACACTGTGCTTTTGTGGGGGCGTTTTCTTCCTGGAGTGCTCCACATCCCTTCATTCATAGACCCTTCTTTTTTATTTTTTTTTAGTGTCGTGACACCAACATCTGCAAAACAAAGTATAAAATGCATGTTTATTGATGTAGTACCCAAACAGTTTGACGACATAAAAAAGGAAAAAAAGAAAAACGGAATAGAAAATGGTAAAAAAAGTAAGTCTTTTTAGTTCAGTAAGAGGTTTTGAAATCGGTTCATTGTTTTAAGAACCACCTTTTTTTGGAAGTCGGTTAAAAATAACAGAACTTTGTCAAATGGAACAAACACATAAAAACATTCTAAACCGATGCAGGTACATACCAGTTAGTGAAGATATTTCTTCTAAGAACTTAGTCTGAGTTTCTATTAATTTTTTTTTTCGAAATTCCTTAACCTTTCAACAATGTTTTTCATTTCGCAGATTCCTTGAATACCTTCAAGATTATCTGTAAACATAAGAAAGCGTAATCAATCGTCAATATATCAAATAATCAGCCAACAAGGATTAAGATTACAAAGTCATACTAACCTAAAAAATCCGACATTGCATCTAAACATTGTTGTTTCTCTTGGAAAACAACTTCTTTCTCCTCTTGTTTTTGCTTGAACTTACTGATCATAGTATGTAGCAGCTTTCGCACGTTACTTTTTATTGTTTTACCCATATTACGGCAATTATTTTAGAAAAATATATGAGTTCACAAAATACTGACAATTCTAACCAAATACTTTGACGTGCCTTTGACGGATTAATAATGTTGCCATATTAAAACTTTAAAAAAAGTCCAGGTCACGCTTTCGTTTGCCAGACTCTAGTTTCGATAAGAAGAAGATTTTATTTTAATTCCATAAGTTTTTGTACAAACTATCTACAAGTGTTTCTTTCCGTGATGTGATTTACACGCTTTCACTATTTATTAATCACGAATGTTAAACAAATACTTAAATATGTTTCACCCTTTTAACTTCTACAGATTATCATTAAATATTGCATATTCTATATTGCATTTTGTCAGGAGTTTAAAACAACAAATGGGTTACCTATTATGTTAAAAACATAATCCAGAGGAAATTTGACATAAGCAGCATCAACGTGAGCAAAATCAGTAACAAAATTTACTTAAAATATACTTACGAACGCATTCAGGCATAGCTTGGTACATTACTCCAGCGAGACAATACACGGCTTGTGTACCATTTCCGTTTATACCACCAGCAGCTTCCAAAAGACCGTATCCTTGTTGACAGCTGATTGTCAGCACGAAATTGTCAAACGATTGACCAGGTCTTGCAGATGGGAGACTGAAAACTTCATATGTCCCATGATCAGGATAGGGTGGAAGAATACAATTCCCTGGTGTAGGTGTTCTGAAATGTGTTGAACTAATGGTGAGCAGAATTGTTAATGATAGTCGAATAAAGGTGCCATTTTCACAAAATTACATATGTTTGTATCGTCAACAGTTTTTAATAGCCCACTGCTGGGCGTCAGCCTTTCGTCTTTGAAATAAGGTTTTGGTCTACGATGTATTACGTTGGCTAGACGGGTTGGTACAATACGGGTTGGTACAATACGGGTTGGTACAATACGGTTTGTTTCAAGTTTTCCTTCTTTTTTGCACCCGATATTTTCCTGTATGGGAGTGTGTTGTTTGTAATTCTGGAGAATTATTCATAAAAGTATAATTATGAACCCACGGTTTTACATCTGGAGTTCCCATTGGGTTGCAAAGTACGTCAGATTCATCGGATCCATCTGCACAATCTTGTATCTGTTGGCAAAAATAAATATCAAGTTATAGAATGGGAAGTCTTTGACTGTCCCAGTGGTGCAGTGGCAGCCAATGTGCTGACGTCTCAGATTCAATTCCCAAGAAAGACTTAATGCTTATATGATCTACTGGAAAATAAATCAGTCAAATTAAGGAATACTTTGTAATAATTTCTTCTTAGTAGTACTCAACACGGAGTGCCACAAGGTTCCCATTAGGGGCTAATCTTGTTTAATTACTTTATTAACGGCGTCTTCAACTGTTTCTGGTACTCCGTCGTTTTCTTATTTGCAGATGATTTAAAGTTTTCAAGACTCATCAAATCTGAGGATGATGCTTGGTTACTTCAAAGTGATCTCAATCATCTCAGTATGAATGGTGTAAAAATAATAAAATGTAATAATATAATAAATCTCTTTATTGCACACCAGATAAGTAACAAAATTAACTTATTTATGAAAACTTAAATTGGCGGCCTTATCACCCGGAGGCAATCTCTTATAGGCAACCATGGAAAATGTACTTAAATATTTATAAATACAATTATATAAAATTTACTAGAAGCCGTAATCCCATCAACTTTGAGCACCAAATGATCAATGAATTGGATATGATTAGAGACCCCAGTGTTATATTTGATAGGAAACTAACTTTTACGTATCATCTGGATCTCGTTATAAAAAGAGCTTCCAAAATGCTAGGCTTTGTTTTAAGAATTTGTAACAACCTTCGAAATAACAGGACTAAATTATTGCTTTTAATTTGTCTTAACCGAAGCACGTTAGAATATCACAGTATAATCTAATGACCACACTACGCAACGAATTCCCTGCGATTGGAACGTATTCAAAACCGATTTCTGTGGCATCTTGTGTATTGTGTACGGCATTTCCAAAAAAAATCGCTCCTATTCAGACAGGCGTAGATATTTTAATTTAACATCTCTTGCCAGTCGGTTGGAATTAAATGACGCAAGTTTTGCTTTTAAGACTAGGATTCAATTACAAAATTGATTGCACCCCATTACTGGCTATTCTTAAATGTCGAGTGCCTTCAAGGATTCCGCCACGCCCCTGTGTTTGCAACTAAAAATAACTGTTCTGGGTGCTAACGCTCCATGTGCGAGGTTATGTAAGGTATTAAATTGACGATTTCGATTCGTGATACAAATTTAAATCGATTTTGAGCTCTTTGCCAGACCTTTAACTTCTGAATTAACTATTCTAATACTTAAAAAATTGTATGCTGTTTTTTTAACTTATTTTTTCTTCTAGTGTTTGTAATACCATTTTTAATAAATTTTTTTGCAATAACGCATGCTGTTCACCTTTAATGCCCAATTCATATGTTTGAAAAACGATCCGTTCTAGGTACGTAGTAGGGATGTTGCGGATGCCAATTTTTTCACATCCGCGGATGCGGATGCGGATGCGGATTTTTAAAGGCTCACATCCGCGGATGCAGATGCGGATGCGGATGTTTAAAATACTATAAAAAACCAATTTATTAATATCGAATTAAAACAATTACTTTATAAAATAATTGTTAACATTTTATTAGGGAACGTTCAAGTATTACGTAACGCAACTTTTGAAGATTTTTTAACCCCCCCTCCCCCCTGTAACGCATCGTAACGTTTTACGAAACCCCCCGTTTTCCAAATTTCATTGACATTTTTTTGTCACAGTTGCGCTGGCAAGTTAGCATGAGAGCCTTTATAGGCCGAGAACAGCTGATGATACAAATCTCCCTCTTTTGTGGACATTACAGTATGAACACTGTGAACTCACTTTAATAACACCAACTGACTACAGCAATTTGCTTCTGCATAAACACTAACGAATACTAACAAGGAAAACAATAAATAACGTACAACACAATCTAGGGATTCCCCGTGAAATATAAACGAAAAAGTTTGCCAACTTGTGAGAATAAATTACTAATGACGACCAGACTAATACAATCGAAGGATTCCCCGTAAAACGTAAACGAAAAGGGTTGCCAATTTGGGAGTTTTAATTCCCTAATTTTTTATTTAAAAAAAGAAACAGTGTTACGTAACGTGTTATAAGACAGATCCCTTCCCGCCCCTGTAACGCATCGTAACGTTTTACGAGAACCCCCCTCCCCCCCAAATTGCGTTACGTAATACTTGAAAGCTCCCTTATTGAAAATTAAAATTAACTATAATGCTCTTATTTCTTTAAATTATGTAACAACAAATGTTCGTATTAGTAAATGAAGTTAAAAATAGGAGCATTATACTTAATAAAAAGTAATATTGCCGCTTTTTCTGATTCAAGGCGTTTACGGAGAGGAACATCAATTAAACCAACGCTACTAAACAGTTGTTCACTAGGAATACTGCTGCTTAAAAATCTTCGCGCGGAATCAGTAATTTTCATTATTTTAGGCCCTTCGGCATTGGTATTAGGAGAACCAGGAAAAATGATTGTCAGTATTTATTATAATCAAAATGTTTGGTGTTTAATTGGTCATTAACACGTGCGAACGGCACTCGCCATTCGCTGGCCCCGCCCAATTTCTTTCTTGACGCAACTAGTGTTACATTCTCATCCGCATGAACATCCGCATTGATTATTGCGGATGCAGATGTCCAAATCCATGCGGAAGCTCCGCATTTGCGGATGCGGATGCGAATATTCGCAACATCCCTAGTACGTAGTACGTACTATAGTAGTATATTATACGGGGCGTAAGCTAAAATCGTTCCTATAAAAAATAAATTGAGGAACGGTATTTACGACTCGTAGTCGGTTGTAGAAATTTTTTTCACGATGACGATTCGTTAAATATAGGAACCGGGCATAAGTAATTTTTACATTACGATACATTATATTGAATTTGTAATATTTTTAAGGTGAAAATGTAAACAACTGTTGGCGAGCCCTAATAAATAATAAATGTTGCTATATGGTTTAGGTATATATGTGTCTGGTGTCTGCGCAGAAAATTCGTTTGACAGAATAAATGTCAATACCCAATCAATCTGCACGCGTTTTACTTGTACTGACCTATGTTGCAGGGGCTACAAGTACTTATTTGCTTGTAAAACATAAAAAAGTTCGTTTAATACGAAAATAAAGTCGCAAGGATTTTTGGATTGTTATGTACTATTACTGCACCAATATAGAAATAAAATTTGACATAGAAATACTTCAAGAAGGAAGTATTCTATAATACTCCTTGTCCCTATAGTTTGATAAAAATTCTCTCGGTTAATAGCCAAAATAATCTTGGGTTTTATGCATCTCTTTGATGAGGATGCTGTTATGACTTTAGGGTTTTTTTTTAAATTTAATAAGTGCGATAAAAATATAACTTACCCCGTTACAATCACTGCCTTGGTCCACACAAGATCCATCATCACACTGGAATGAGTATTGAGAACATCTTTTAACAGTACTCGAAGCAAGCGCTCTGAAAAATACCAAAATTCAGCCAAGTGTGAGTCGGACTCGCGCATGAAGGGTTCCGTATCATTATCTTTACATTTCAAGCGTCTACGTGTTGTCGTTATCAGTACCGAGCAAAAATGAGCTAAAAATACGTTTGGTGTATGTGAGCCCCCTTAAATATAAATATAATAAAATAATAAAAATATAAAAATTTTAAATATTGCCACAGATCTAGCAACCTGTTTTGCAAGAGTTCAAATCAATTTTCGGACGACAAATCATTGTAATTTATTAAGTACAACCTTCTAACATTATCATATTGTGTCGCCGTTCGCATACATCACCTGGTCTGTTTTGTTTTATTGAATAGGGGGCAAACGAGCAGACACATCACCTGATGGTAAGCGATTACCGCCGCCCATGGACACCCGCAACACCAAAAACGTCACAAGTGCTTTGCCGACCTTTGGGATATAGGGAGAGGGAATGAGGGAAGGGGTTGGGGTATAGGCCTCCGGTATCCTCACTCACTCGGTGAATCACAGCGCAAGCGCTATTTCACACCGGTTTTCTGTGAGGCCGTGGTATCACTCCGGTCGAGCCGGCCCATTCATGCCGAAGCCTGGCTCTCCCACGGACAAAGAGGACTGAGGGACTAGTGTAAATTTCTCATTTTAGACGGCTATCGTATTTGGTATTACTTAATAGTAATACCAAATACGATAGCCTGCTAATGCAGAGAGTTTGTTGCGTGCCAATCGCGATAACGAAGTAGCGAGTTGATGTGAAGTAAATTCAGAGTAGGTCCTCTGTCCTTCATAAATGCATTACTGTTTCTTAAGCTATTTATTTATAAAAACCTTTACATACTCTTTAATAAAATTTTGGTGCTTCGTAATCATGGTGAATGTAGTATAAGCATTGTCGTTGCATAATTTGTGGTCATCCTTTGGGGCTGCAGACACTATACCTCGTAGATAATATCTGTTCACTCCTAGCCCTCTATCTGCGAAGGCCAGGCCTCCTCCACTATCGCCTTTACATAAGGCCTTACCTGCGGATAATAAATGTATTAAATAGTAATTGAAAAAATAGTAATGATATTCCGTGACTGTTGAAACCCAATTTAATATATATTTGTCCGGACTGATTCCTGCCGCTTCTTTCCGCCATCGCCATCGTCATACGCGACAGAAATTTCATCCCCATCATCTAGATGGATGGCAGTCCACAACTGTGCGCTTTTCTCGAAACTTTATGCCTCGCACAACAAAACTGTGGATTGAGCTATCGCCTGAGGTGTTATCGGATAAATACGACCTTCAAGAGAAGAGCTTACTCCTTCCTAAAAGGCCGCAACGCACTTGTAACGCCTCTGGTGTTGCGGGTGTCCATGATTGGCGGTAATCGCTTGCCATCGGTCGATACGTATGCTCGTTTGCCCTCCTATACAATAAAAAATAATAATTGCAATGATATTTTGAATAAATATTCAGATCAGTGTATCTTTCTTATCTTTACTGTGTAAGGCGAGTCCTTCTTAGTTCTCCTTTCTTCTCCTGAACCCTAGACTCGACGAATTCCAACCACTTGAGCAAGCTGGGTGTCGGAGCGGATATTGCACCATAGACCACATCCACACAGTGCGGCAGATTATATAGAAGACCGAAGAGTATAATCAGCCCCTGTGTTTAGCATTCGTGGACTATGGCTCGATCGAGATCTGATCTGTTCCGGAGTCCCTGTAGCTTTGCCAAGTGGATTGGCGATACATCCAAGTATTGAGATGTCTCGACAAAGTCACTACTATGTCCGTCCAAGTACAGAATCAGCATACAAGACTCATATCATTGCATCGAGGAGTGAGACAAGGGGACTTTTATATACCCGAAATTTGTCACTGATGCAATGAAGGACTTCTTCATGATGCTGCACTGGAAAGGGCGTGTCATTAACATCAATGGTGAGTACATCTATCACTTGAAATTTGCAGATGATATTGTCATCAAGGCAAAGACGCTGCAGGACCAACAACAGATACTGAACGACCTGGCGGACTCTTCTGTACGCATCGACCTACGGATGAACTTGGACAAGACAAGGCCATGTTCAATGAACATGTACTACCGGAACCAGTTTCGGTATACGGTGCCGTTCTTGAAGTTGTTCAAAAATACGTGTACCTCGTGCAGACTTTGCAGTTAAGGAGAATAACTATAAGGACGTTTACAATTATAGTTAGGGTTGGGCAGCATTTGGGAAGGTTGGTCGGGTTTTGTCATTATTGACATTATTATCTCGTTACCAGGTAAACCAGAGAATCCAGCTGGATTCTCTGGTTTACCTCGTCGTTATAGTTAAGGTTGAGCAGCAAGGTTTGTCGGATTTTGTCATTATTGATCCCATAGTGCCTAAAGATGAAAGTCTTCAATGAGTACGTCCTACCCATAATGACATACGGATGCGGAACGTGGACGCTTACGTTTCTCTAAGGAACCGTATCAGAAACGAGGTTACCAACATAGCCCACAGGATTAGCAGACTAAAGTGGCAATAGGCTGGTCATATCTGCTGTAGAATCGATAACCGTTGGGGTAAACGGGTTCTTGAATGGAGACCGCATTTCGGTAAACGTAGTGTAGGTCGTCCAGAGTCCAGGTGGAGTGATGATTTACGCAAGACGTCTGGCTAGAGCTGGATGAAAGAAGCCGAGGATCGAACTAAGTGTCGTGCAATTTGACCTATGTCCATCAGTAAACTGTTAAAGGTTGTTGTTGTGATGTGATATACTGCTTCCTCAGTCGGCTCTCACGATACACGCATGGGATGAATAGGGATCGAGACAGGACTACCTACCAGTAGTATGTCCTGCACAGAATTTATCTACAGTGATAAATTCTCTAAAGGACTCAGGAAGGGTATCGATGCAGGTGTCCACGTCGATGAAGGGTATCTCGATAACTTGGAGGATGTCCGCAGCTGTTCCTTGGACTGATGTTAGACCCCAACCAGCCACCTTAATTAGAACAAAAATCATACCAATATTATATGAAGTGAAAGTTTGTGAGTGATTGTGTTTGTATCCACCTCGAAGACTACAATGAAATTATAAAGTAAAGCAAAGCTATTTCTGTTGAATAAATTATATAATTTATTTTAGCTATAGGTTAATATTGTTGCGCCATAACCAGATGAATCTAGTGTCCACTAGAAGAATCGAGAACTGTCGAGGACAACGCCATCTAGTGTCGGAAAGCGCGCAACTGTGTGCATTATGACGATTACTCGACGCTAGATGGCGCTACAAGCAGCTCTAGAGTAATCTATTTAGCCTAGAGACATCGATCGAATATTTTCGTAGTTTCGAGTAATTTCCACGGCCATATAAAAGCGGAACGTGTTGGCCGTAGGGACAGTATTGTTTCACGATACAGCGGATAAACATCGAAGAGATCTTCTAGTGCGATTAACCAGTGATTTAGTGATTTCTTATTGTAAAAAGTGTTCTTAATAAATATTGTGTTATTTTTGGTAATTAATCGAGTACTTTAATTTATTTAATACCCAGCTCGTAACAATTTGGTGTCAGAAGTGCGATTAAAGTATGCCGGTATTACCAAAGGAGGACACGGAAGGTATTAGAACTAGGAGTCAGCGCCAGCAAGAGGCTGATCAGAGGAGATTTGGAAGTGCCCAACTGCCTACATCGGAGGATCAGCAGACAGCGATGGAAACCTCGCCGTCTACATCGGCATCGGCAGCAGCTCCAGATATCACGGCCCTAATAGCGATGCTCCAGGAGCAGGCCCGCCGTCAGGAAGAGCAAGCCCGCCGTCAGGAGGAGCAGGCCCGTCGCTTGGAAGAGCAGCTGCAGCGGGACAAGGAAGAGCAGGCCCGCCGCCAGGAGGAGCAGGTCCGTCATCAGGAGGAGCAGGCCCGCCGCCAGGAGGAGCAGGCCCGCCGCCAGGAGGAGCAGGCCCGCCGCCAGGAGGAGCAGGCCCGCCGCTTGGGAGAACAACTGCAGCGGGACAAGGAAGACCAGGCTCGCCGTCAGGAGGAACAGATGCTCTTGTTAAAAGGCATTCATGAGACTTTCGGCAAAGAACTCAAGGTAGTGAAGGATCAGGTTCTTCAACACGAGAATCGTATCACGGAGGCCGAAACTCAAATTGCTGACGTGAAGAAGGCCTTAGGAAACATTAAAGTTGGAGACGGAGCGTCGACTACTGTAACTGCTGCCCCTTCGGTGCGGGGGTTCAAAGTACCGCCGTTTGATGGAACATCTTCGTGGTCAGCCTACAAGATTCAGTTTGAGGCTGTTATGAAGGTGAACGGCTGGACTAAGGATCAGGCTATGACCGCGCTCACCTTGGGTCTTCGAGACCAGGCTCTAACCGTCCTCGAAGCCCTCGATAAAGAGGTTACCTATGAGCAACTGCTGTAGGCATTGGAGGCAAGATATGGTGACGCTCATCTGGAGCACGTGTTTCATGCACAGCTGAAGGATCGTGCCCAACGCATCGGTGAAAACTTGCAACAATGGGCTCTAGAAGTTGAGAAACTGGTCCGTAAGGCATACCAGTCTGCACCTGCGCTCGTTGGCGGGAATCTGGTGCAAGCTTTCATCGATGACCTCGAAGTTAGAGCTGCTGTGAGACTTGGACACCATGAAACTCTCAAGGACGCTCTGGCCCATGCTTTGGAGGTGGAAGCTGTGAGACAAGACCATCGGTTTCATCGGGTCCGGGAGGTTGTGGCATCACCTGTGCGAGACCGATTTAAGGGGTACAGCCCTAGATGCTACGCCTGTGGTGAAAAAGGTCACCTTCGGTCCAGCTGCCCTAAGCGAAGCATAGGAAGTGAGTACGAGCGGTCTCAGGAGAATAGGGCGGTTGATAGTACTGCCCAACAACAGCAGGGAAACGAGTAAACGCCAGGACTGCGGGGCGGGTGCTGGCTGGTGTTCAAAGAGCCCCAAGGATTTCGATCTCGCAAACTCATGATGGGAACAGCCTGGTCATCAGAGGCGAAATTAACGGAACGTCATGTAAGCTGACTATTGATACGGGAGCTTCTCGCACAGTCATCAGTTCCCAACTTGCAAATCGGTTCCTGAGGGACATTGCATGTAACCGTGAGAAAATAAACTTAGTAACAGCCACTGGTCAGCGCATACCCGTCCGAGGCGAACAGAAGGTGGAGTTGAAGTTGGGCAACCAAGTTTACCTGCATAACGTCATCGTGGCCGATATAGTTGACGATTGCATCCTTGGCCTAGACTTCATGAAGAACAATTGTTGTGAGATCGACATCAACCAAGGTGTAATGAGATGTAGTCAAGAAGAACTGTTCATGGAAGGAGCATCATCAGGAAAAGTGTACAGCTTAAAGAACGTTGTTCTTCCTCCCAGATCAGAAACAATCATGCCAGTTAGTCTCCCTCAGAATTCTGGACGAATGCATCGGTGTGTCCTTATTGAAAGGGTAGATAATGATCTTCCATGGAAGATCGCACGAACTCTAGTAAGTACCACTAACATCTCTGCAGTACGTGTGCTAAATCTTAGTGACAAGCAACATGTGATTCATAAGGGCACACTGATTGGCACTTGCGAAGATGTGGATTGGATGCGTCGATGCCAAGACTTGACTACTTCGAAAATTAGCACGGATGCACGAGTCAACGTGTCAACACTTTTAGAAGACTGTCGAGATGTCTTGTCTAGGGAAGAAATTGACAAGGCTAAGAGAATGTTAGTTAAGTACACTGATATTTTCTCTACTAATGACGCTGATATTGGAAAGACTGGTTTGGTTCAACACAAAATAAACACTGGGAGTGAGATGCCTATTCGTCAGCGACCAAGAAGACTACCAGTAGCACGAGAACAAGAAGTACAAACCATGATTGATGGAATGGTCAGGGATGGCGTTATAGAGCCTTCATCCAGCCCATGGTGTTCACCTGTAGTGCTTGTAAAGAAAAAGGATGGCAGTATGCGTTTTTGTGTTGACTACCGCCGTCTAAACGACATTACGAAGAAGGACAGCTATCCACTACCTAGAATAGACGACACTCTGGACATGCTAACAGGGGTTAAGTGGTTTAGCACCTTGGATTTAAAAAGTGGATACTGGCAGGTAGAGATTGATCCCAAGGACAAAGAGAAGACTGCATTTTCGACAGGGAAAGGATTGTGGCAGTTCAAAGTAATGCCCTTCGGATTATGTAACGCGCCAGCCACTTTTGAAAGACTGATGGAATCAGTACTCACCGGATTAACTGGAGATGCCTGCCTGGTCTATTTGGATGACATTGTCATCGTAGGCCGTACGTTTGAAGAACATATCCGAAACCTGGAGCGCGTATTATCGAAAATCCGAAGTGCCAACCTAAAGTTAAGTCCTAAGAAATGTTCATTTTTCAAACGGCAGGTTAGCTTTTTAGGATATGTGGTTTCGGAAGAGGGTGTCCAAACAGATCCGCAAAAGATCGCTGCCGTCAAGGATTGGCCAGTTCCAAGAGATAAGACCCAAGTAAGAGCATTTTTGGGCTTATGCTCCTACTATCGGCGATTCGTGAAAAACTTTGCGGATATTGCTAAACCCCTTCATAAACTTACTGAAGAGAAAAGACATTTCTGCTGGGATGAAAGTTGTGACATTGCATTTCAAGAGCTAAAAAGACGTCTATGCAACACACCTATCTTAGGGTATCCAGATACCGAAAATGAATTCATAGTTGACACAGATGCGAGTGATACTGGGCTTGGCGGTGTGTTATCCCAGCGGAAAGGTGATCAAGAGGTTGTTATTGCATATTTCAGTAAATCTTTGTCGAAGCCGGAAAGGAATTACTGCGTCACAAGAAGGGAACTACTGGCCGTAGTGAAGACACTGCAACATTTCAGCAAATATTTGCTTGGGCGTAAATTCCACCTCCGAACTGACCACGCTGCATTAAAGTGGCTCTTACAATTTAAAAATCCTGAAGGACAAGTCGCGAGATGGATTGAGTTATTACAGGAATATGACTTCATGATTGAACATCGCAGTGGAAAGTCTCACGGTAACGCAGACGCACTATCAAGAAGACCTTGCCCTGAAGACTGCAAGCACTGCGCCAAGCAAGAAGTAAAGGAAGCTGTTCCTATAAGGACGATAAAGACGGACCTTAGCAACGAATGGAAGGAAAGCCTGCAGCAAGCACAGCAAGAGGATGCAGATATCAAACCAATTCTCGAGTGGATTAAAGCTGAGACTCCTAAGCCACACTGGAGCGAAGTTGCATCGCTGAGCTCGACCACGAAGAGTTATTGGGCTCAATGGGATAGTCTAGTCATCCAGGATGGAGTCTTGTGCCGTAAATGGGAAAACGCTCGAGGAGACAGCTGTCACCTGCAAATGGTTGTTCCTAAAGCTAAGATACCAGTGGTCCTGCAGCTCTACCATAACGGATGTTCAGGAGGTCATATGGGAGTTAAGAAGACATTGTTAAAGATAAGGGAAAGATTCTACTGGATTCATTGTCGTGATGATGTTGAGGACTGGTGTCGCAAGTGTACCAGTTGTGCGGCCGTGAAGGGACCTCATACACGTAGCAGAGGCGCATTGAAATTGTATAATGTTGGTGCACCCTGGGAAAGAATTGCTATAGACGTGGCAGGACCGTTTCCTGAAAGTGAAAGCGGAAACAAATACTTCATGGTCGTAATGGATTACTTCACTAAGTGGCCAGAAGTCTTTGCCATTCCCAACCAAGAGGCATCAACAGTTGCAGATAAATTAGTGCACGAAGTCTTCTGTCGTTTTGGAGTGCCTTTAGAAATCCACAGTGACCAAGGAAGAAATTTTGAGTCTCAAATATTTCAAGAAATGTGTCGAGTGATGGGTGCTCACAAAACCAGAACCACCTCTTACCACCCACAATCGGACGGAATGGTGGAACGATTTAACCAAACACTAGAGAGGTATCTGGCAAAAGTAGTTGAAAGTAAGCAAAAAGATTGGGACAAACACATCCAACCGTTTCTTCTGTCATACCGAAGTGCAGTCCACGAATGTACTTCCGTAACACCAGCTTTTGCAAACTTCGGAAGAGAACTACGGTTGCCCGCAGACTTGATCACTGGAATACCCCCTGATACCCCGCGAAGTATAACGGAGTACGCGAATGACTTGCGGAACAAGATGAATGACATTTATGAGCATGTCAGACAATCGGGCCAACAAATGTCTGAAAAGATGAAAACCCGTTATGACCGGAAAGCGAATAATAAGGGCTTCGAAGAGTGTTCGCTAGTATGGCTACATAATCCAGTTCGCAGTAAAGGGAGATCTCCGAAGCTACAAGCAAAATGGGATGGGCCATACCGGGTAGTCACTAAAATCAATGATGTTACCTACCGGATACAGAAGTGTCCAAGAGGCGCCCCAAAGATAGTTCATGTAGATCGACTGGCGCGATACTATGGAACCGATAATGCTCGGGACGAGCATGTCTTAGGAGGGGGCAGTGTTGCGCCATAACCAGATGAATCTAGTGTCCACTAGAAGAATCGAGAACTGTCGAGGACAACGCCATCTAGTGTCGGAAAGCGCGCAACTGTGTGCATTATGACGATTACTCGACGCTAGATGGCGCTACAAGCAGCTCTAGAGTAATCTATTTAGCCTAGAGACATCGATCGAATATTTTCGTAGTTTCGAGTAATTTCCACGGCCATATAAAAGCGGAACGTGTTGGCCGTAGGGACAGTATTGTTTCACGATACAGCGGATAAACATCGAAGAGATCTTCTAGTGCGATTAACCAGTGATTTAGTGATTTCTTATTGTAAAAAGTGTTCTTAATAAATATTGTGTTATTTTTGGTAATTAATCGAGTACTTTAATTTATTTAATACCCAGCTCGTAACAATATGTATATTCAATGAATATAGGATCTGGAATATAGCTAATTATACCATATAGCTTGATTGTGAAAGTACCTATTAACTTAAAAATGTTAGACTTCTTTTATTTATTTTTTATTTAAACGTGTCGCACTTATTGTACAAAAGGCGTACTTAATGCCATGAGGCATTTTCTCAAAGAGTTGACCTTCAGGTGATGTAGAAGTAAGATTGCAAAGATAAAGATTTTATACATCTCTGCATTCCTTTACGATTTATTTTTAAATATATAGAGTACCGTTTATGAGTAAGGAGTACAGGACCCACCTTTCCTGAGTTCTCTGGTCGCAACTGAATCCTTTCGAAGCTCACGTCATAGTTAACACACACGGGTCGCACATGGGTCATATATATAAAAGGAGTTTTCAGGATCAAGGCAGCAATGTCTTCTTGGAAGTTGGCTCCTGCACCTCGAAACCGACTTGGAATTCTTATTTTAAGCAGCTGTAATCAGAAATTAGGTAATTCATGGGTCGGACCAAATCTATGCTGTTTAGTTAGTTGCACACGCTAATTTGAGGAAGTATTGATCCGATTTGAGAAATTCTTATTCCAAAGCCCAACGTTATACTAATCGGCTTAAGAATTGCCATATCATGATACAGGGTAACTTCCTCCATAGTTCGGTGCATCTCAGGTAGATGGCACAGTCATCATCGACAGTATGTCTTTGATTCCACTGCATGTGGAAGTCGCCACACTATGTTTAAAGCAAATAATTATAAATATTTTTTAATGTTTTTGAGTTGGTGTCAAGTCCTTACGTCAGATTTCTGGGCGCCAATATCATTCTCGCTGTCCCAATCTCGGTAGAGCTTGCCAATAGCGACAGCGTAGTCCGATGCAGGTAGTGTCTTTATCAGATCACTCCAGAAGCAATGAGCAGCTAAGAGAAGGAACAGAAAAACATTGCAACATGTACTTGTACACCACGTTGAGCTTTGAATTTGGTGATCAATTTTGAAAGGTAAGTTTTCTAAAACTCTACTTACGAGGGGTACGATATTATAAGTAATAAGTTTTTTGGAAAACAATGAATTACGCAAGGCTTCATTTTTAAATAGTAAAAATTAAAATATTAGGGTCAACACTTTTATGCAGAAACCTAAATATTAAACGTAAAGCGAAAACTTTGTACCCTTTCCTTGTTGAAGTTTATATAGAAGAGGAGTGCAGAAAGCTAGATAATTATAAAAAGTAACTAGTTGAGTGCCGCGATGTTACTTGCGGTTATTGTTGTACCTTTACAAACGCGGGTAAAACCGCGGGGCAAAGCTAGAAACAACCCAGAAACTTTCGTGGGTTCATGCACAATACTTTGTTGAAGATCATGACATGATCAAATGCATAGTTTATGATTCTATAAAGGACATACAGACAAACATTCATTTTTATATATAAAGATTAGATTACGGTCGAATTTCGACCATTGGGCAACCACTAGTATCAAATAATTCTGGAAGTGTATTCTAGATACACTGAAATTAAGAACAAAGTAGGTACTCATATTTTTCCTACTTTTTATGTTGTGAAGATTCAGTATGTGTGATTCTAAAACTTCAAACCGTAGAATGATCTGTCGCCTGCGGTATTCTTGGACTAATACGATCTTCAAACTTTCAAGAAAAGAGCACACTCCTCCTTAATTATTTTTAAATTCAAAACTGTTCCTATTGTCTACCTGTTTAATGTGCCACAGCTGCATGGTATTTTTATGGGCTTGGAATGAGCAGACGGAATGCCTGATGATAAGCGATTACCGCCGCTCATGTACACCCGCAACACCAGAGGCGTCACAAGTATGTTACTGGCGTTTTAGGCAGGAGTACGTTTTCTTGAAGATTTAAAAGCCGTATTGGTCCAGAAATACCGCAGGTGACAGTTCATTCCACAGTTTTATTGCGCGAGGCAGAAAGTGGTAAGTTATAATCCAGTAGTTTATATAATCTTACCAGATAAAACCACATTATTGGTGATGAGACTCCCGCCGCAGATCTGCAGGTATGGCGTGGTGGTCTTACGGTAGACACCAACGTGCCACGGCAGTTCACCTCGCTTGGCTGGTTTGCCATCAAGCACAAGCTCGCTGCCTACTGGAGTTACTCGACCACATTCTACAGAAAGTATGGGAGAACTATGCAATCATACTTAATCACGAATTAAAATACACTTAAAAAGATTAAAGCAAAAAGTGTAGGTATCAATCTATATAAATAAAATGAATCACCGAAATAAATATTTTCGGACATCTTACACACAACGCCATCTAGTCCCAATCTAGAGCTTGTGTTATGGGTACTAGATAATTGATATAATTATATTTTTTTTTGTAAATACAAACATATTATACATAGAAACAAATATTTGTAGATCATACAAACATTTAATGAAAACACAAAAATAACCCGAGACCTCAAGAACAGCAGTTGCATACACTACCACTGCGCCACAGAGGCAATTAAAAGATGAAATGTATAACACATAACTTTTTTTGACTTTATTTACCACTAAAGTTCAAATTTATTATTACTTATCTATCAATACACAAGTATTTTGTAAAGCAGCGTTATAATAAGCTCAAAAAGTGTTTGTGTTCTCCATTCATTTGCCATTACTACTAGATACAAGTTACGAAGGACCATATGATACACTTCCACTTTGCACTTATTGGTCCATCGAGCTAAATTAAAAAAAAAAAAGTTGCATTGATACCAAACCTGGTTTACAATATACGATGTTATCCCAGTAACCGTAGTTGCACTTCATATATGGTAAACTATCAGTACTGTCGTATATGGGGGTGTTGCATATGGGGTTCACCAGAGTGCCAGGAGCGACGTAGTTATTACACGTTTTGAACCCCACACCTGGTACGTGACACATGTAATGAACACTCGGATCTGGATTGAGTTTGCAAAAACCTGAAACGAAATTTTTTACTAGAGCTATCAAATCACTTAGAGGAGTGTTTATTTTTCTTAGGGAGGAGGAAACATCATCAGACGATTAACTTGTTGGTAAGTAATAATCTCTGTCTGTTTCGAGCCCCCTCCAACCAGGTTTTTTTTTATACATGGGCTACGAAAATAACTCTGCCCTGCCTGACGGAAAGCACCAGCAAAATCTAAGAGTGGTGGTCACCATCCTCAATGCAAACAAGGACAGTGCAGCATGGTGACCAGCACTATGGCGGCCTAGTGAGATGATTTTTCACGTCCCGCTTAAAGGCCCCGGGATCACAGTGGGACGGAAACACGTGCGCTGGTAGTGAGTTCCAGGTTTTAACCGCTCGGCACAGGAAGGAAGAGCCGAATCGATGAGTGCGAGAGTGTATGTCTTTCACTCTGAAGCGGTGACTTCCGAGGCCAGCACGTGTTGTCCTGTAGAGGAAAGGAGAAGGGGAGACCAGTTGGAAGAGCTCTTCATAACACTCCCTATGATATAGGCGATAGAGAACTGCCATAGAGGCGACTTCTCTAAGCATTTGCAAAGGTCGCTTCAGGATTGCCAACAATGCGAATTGCTCGCCGTTGCAACCGGTCGAGAGAATCAAACAAATACTGCGCGGCTCCATCGCAAAGGTGTGAACAGTACTCCACGCACGAGCGAACCTGAGTCTTATATAGGAGACACAGATGCCCCGGCGAGAAGAACCGTCTCACCTTGTTTAGAAGACCTAACTTTTGCGAGGCCGCCTTAGTTATGGTCTCAACGTACTCGCGCGGGTTGAGGTCGCAGCAAATGTCCATGCCCAGGATATCGAGCCTGCCTTGTAATGGTAGTTGAGTGTTCTGAAAAGTCGGAAGGGGAAGGAATGGAGACTTTTTGGCAGAGAACGCGCACACCTGTGTTTTCTTGGCGTTAAACTCGACCAGATTCTCGCAGTCCCATTGTGAAATGCGGCCTAGAACATGGTTGAGCTCAGCGACAAGCTCCTGTCCTTTACCCTCTACACCTGCTGGCTTTGCTGCAGGGCGCCCAAAATATCAAACTCAAACTCAAACTCAAACTCAAATCATTTATTTCCATAGGCCCCAAAAGGCACTTGAACACGTCAAAAATACAAACATAAAAATATAAAACAAAACTCCTAATACTAAATGCACTGAGATGATTTGAATTACTGGAGCTTAGATTGATTTCGAATTAACTCAAAGGTTTAAATTGAAATCAATCTAAGTACCAGCTCCGATGGGTATTGCATTCATGAGAAGAGCTGGTGAGAAACTCATGTGCACCATCTTTTCAAATAATTCATACAAAGCTTGTTTGTTTTTGACAACAGTATTTCTATGTGCAAGTTAAGGCAACCAAAACACAAAGGCTAGAAAGCGGTCTAATAAGATATTAAAGCTAGGAAAATCAATTTTTGTCTAATAAAATAATAAAAATTAGTCCATAGCATATAAGGTTGCAATCACTTACACATCAAGGAGTAAAAGCAATGTGTGCATACATACTGGTCCCAGAGAAAAAGAAAAAACGTTCAAAATGTAATAAAATAATAAATACAAATTATTTACGCTCCAACAATGTAAACACAGATCGCCTTAAATAAATAAATATATTGCGTATATATATAAATTATTTCAATTAGTACATAATAAGTTAATTCTAGATTTTCATTCATATCCAAGGCATTGTGTCGGTTAAGAAATCGTTTATAGTATAATAGCCCCTCTCCTAAGACGATTCTTAACTGTACTCTTTAACTTTTGTAGGGGTAAGTTCAAGATTTCGACAGGAATTTTGTTATAAAAACGCACACCAAGTCCTTCAAATGAATTGTGGACTTTGTTCAGACGATAATATTGGCCTACTAATTTGTGCTTATTCCTTGTGTTTAGTGAATGATGATCACTTTTGTTAGTATATTTATCTATGTTTTTCGTACAAACATAATATTAGCAAATGTATATTGAGATGCTACTGTTAAAATACCTATTTCCTTAAATCGTTCTTTCAGAGAATCTCGAACTTTAAGTTTGTAAATCGCACGAATTGCCCGTTTTTTAAGTTTTTTAACTATATATAACATAGTTCTACTACCAATAGATAGATAGGTTTCTTAGGGAGTAAGGTTACTAAAGTTCAAACACCCTTAGAGGAGGGGGAGGGGCTGAAAAATGACGGCAACTCATTCATGATTCTTGAATTGCATGTTTATAAGTGACGGTTGTCGCTTATCATCAAGAAACATGTGTGCTCGTTTGTTATAAAGAAATCATTAAATAGAGATACTTACGAACACATCTTGGCATGGCCTCATACTGTTTTTCTCCACTGACACAGTAGAGTTGCTGCATACCACTCGAGTCCCCCCCATAAGGATCTACTATTCCAAATCCCCGACGACACCTTACTGTCAGTACGAAGGACTCGAGGACCTGGCCAGGGCGAGCATTGGGGACGTTTGAGACCTCGTAACTTCCATGAGAAGGATATGGTGGAAGTTCACAGCCACCGGATTTTGTTGATCTGAAATGAGAGGTTTTATGTGAATAGTACTTTTCCAATTCCATTCTCATTCAGAAAAAGTAGATTTAGAAAGCTTTTTGTTTTAATTTTAGACTATCTCGGTGGTGTTGTGATAGTATATGCGACTATTGTGCCGTCCTAGAATCACGGATCAAACATAATGTTTCTATGATCTGCAAATATTTGTTTCAGAGTTTAAGTGTTGTCTATGTGCATTATGTTTATGAGTATTCTTACCGTGATTCTATCAGTCAATCTAGCTGTCATAGTACAAGCTTAGCTTAGTTTGAACCTAGATTGTGGACACACAATGCCATCTGTCGAATCTAGGACATTGGACACAATGTCCGAAATATTTAAATTTATTTAATATGTGTTTTTAGACTTACTTAAAAGATTGCTATCTACCTTCTATATCTCCACGATTTGAAAGGATTATACAACCCTTAATCAGCCATGACCACAAACGATAAAAAGCGATTTCGATTTAACGGAAAAGCAAATGTGATGATAACTATACTATACTATAAACTTTTGGTAAATACGGTTAATAAATATACGAGTACTACATTTACCAACTTATAGCAATATTTGTTTGTCAATTGTTATGTGTGATTTATCTACAATTGACTGAGCCACGCGGGTTCAGTGGCGGTTACACCTAGCCTAAAAAGTAGCCTTATATCATTAACTATCTATCAGTGAACGCCCTGTCAAAATCGGACTAGTCTTTTCAGAGATTAGCCAAAACAAACAGTCAGACAAATATTTTAGGAATTGTTTTTTGATGTAAGTACCGTTTATACTTTTATATGTATTTAATGAAAAGCTGCTAATTTGAAATAACAAAGGGATAATATAATTTAAAGGATCCGGTTGGCCTTTAGAAGACAGGATCATAGTTCCATAGTTCAACTCGAAGATGAACCAAAGACCAACTATTTTTGGGTTATCTCTATGTGTTCAAGTATCTGTGTATTTATTTATAGGCTTCACTTACAATACTTTCTTGCAAAACGGGAGAGTTTCATCACCTCCGTCGTGGCAGTCGTTCACTCCGTTGCATAAATTGTCTGAATTTATACATCTCCCATCACCGCATTGCCACTGCCGTACCCTAGGAGAGAAATAAAAAACAAAACTCAGTTATAAGTCTAAACATAAGTTCTGCAACTATTACATATCATAAACGTTTTCAGGAGAAAATATAAAATCATGTTAAGACAGCCCATATCTTTCCAGAAGAAGGGAATTTAGAACGTTTCCAGGGATCCAGAAAGATATTCGCGGATATTTCGTACTTTCCATTTTGTACGCACTTTATTCACTTGATACTCAGAATATGGATTCCGATTCTGGTAATCCCATATCATAAAATTTTGTTATTTAGTTGAAAACTTTAAACATTTATTACATCCATGGAACAAAAAAAGGAAGTAGCTATACGCAGACATTCCCTTCTGACAAAATAAAAGTCCAAATGGGCCTACGCGTTACACTGCTTTTACATAGAATGTATTTATGTGTGCATGAAATTCTGAAATACATTTGCCTGCCAGCCTCGGTGGCGCAGTGGTAGTGAAAGTGACTGCTGCGCTGTGAGGTCTCGGGTTCTAATTATGGGTCGGAACAAATGTTTGTATGATCTAGTTCTAGTCTAGATCTAGTCTATAATATGTATGTATTTACAAAAAAAAAGTATATATATATATATATTTATATCATTTGTCTGATACGCATAACACAAGCTCGGCTTAGCTTTGGACTAGGTGGCGTTGTGTGTTAGATATTCGGAATATTAATTTATTATATTATTTATTTATTAGTAACACTCTAAGAAAAACATAAAAATAAAAAAAATAAGACATATGCCTATGCATAATAAAAAAAAAGAGCCACAGATCAGATTATGCTTTTGTCCTACAAGTGACCACAGAGCTGATTTTCAGCTGAAGCCCAACATAATACCTTACGAATCTGTGCACAGTTTTAACAATTAAAACATACATTAAATACATAGGATATATATACATATATATAAGATGGTAGAAGAACATTTACAGATTAAAACTATAGCAAGAGGAACGTATTTAGTAGTGTGTGTGTATTTTTTTTCCCGCAAAAATGGCTATTCCTCTCCGTTCGTGTTACTCTATGGTTAGATTTTTAATGGGTGAAGTTAGCGTTGCAACTGACACTTTATCAGCAATTCATTATTCTTACAAGCAAAAATGCGTACACACAATATACAAGTAATAATATTAATTAAAAGAAGTTTTCTGACAAAAAAATACGAAAATATGAACTAGGTTCAGGTTTACCAGAATGATTCCGGTTTTTTAATAATTTGTTTTTTTAAAACACTTTTTGAGCGGTGATGTCAATGTTGTTTAGTCTAGATAAAAGCTGATATTGAAGATACTGTTTTTAAATCTCTGTACTTCTCTTTAACATGGTATAAAATGTAATTGCTTGTGCTGTATGTTCGCTTAGCTTTTTAATCTTCCCATCGGATTAAAATGCAGTTATCAGTAATAGATAGAGTGCTTCATGAGGGCGGTTATTTTTAGAGATTACTCCCGCATTAGGAATATAAATTCCGTATCGCGGGGTTCTTTATAAACATACACTAAACGGACACATAGAACGCCAAGACTTAGAACAACAATTTGTGGATCACACAAAGCATTGTCCCATGTAGGATTTGAACCCACAACACTTGGCGCAGTAGAGAGAGGCGTGGCGCCCGCTGAAACCACTAGGCCTACCGTGCAGTCATATGTGTTTATGCTAAACTATACTAAACTAAACAGCCTCATTGGTCTAGCGGTAGACGTATGCGACTGCCAATCAAGAGGTCTCGGGTTCGAATCCCGGGTCGGGCCAAAAGTGTTATTGAGTTTTTTTGATTAGAGAAATAATTAATAACAGCTCAGAGTCTGTCGATCCTGCGCCTAATCTCTGCCCGGTCGTGTCGGTTAACCGTCTCATCGGATTATGAGAGAGAGGGATCAGAGAGTGCACCTGTGTTTGCGCATACACTTGTGCATTATGATATCTCCTGCGTAGTTGGCTGGTCTCCGTTGATACCGCCGTGGCCGTAATCGGCTAGGAGACCCGACCCATATACACTATGGTGTAATATGACGTGTAGTACATGCATGTTTTACTGGAGATAATCTGAGAATTCCGTGCGTAGCCGGGTCGGTCACTAGTTATTTATTTAACTAACATATTGGGAAGACCAAACAGGGCTGCCATATTCTGGTGCACTTTCCTCGTATACGCGGTGAATAGTTTTGAGACATTTGACATTTTTGTATTCAGGATACGTACATATAACTAAACCTAGTTTTTTTAAAACCTCACAGATGGTGCCTCTGTGGTGAGATAAAATCATCAAAGCTGATAAATTTAAAAACATATTTACCTGCACGTAGACTGTCTTTTCCTTCTGTGTGACATCCAGTATTCTGTGAGGTTACTCCTGAAAATAAGTTTGTGGAGAAAAATGAGTTACAGGTATTATTAGAGCCACACGGATTTTAGCATGAACGGACCGACTTTATTGAGGCGGTATCTCTCACAGTCGTGTGTTAATAAGTGTCGTTAATAAGTGTGAGATCGGAGTACCAATGATACACAATCGTTTCAACAAGCTGCCATAGTGTGGGCACCATGCTGCACTGTTGCACTATCTGTAATCCCTATGACTATGGTATACGTGGGACAACACTTTGTGAGATCCAAAAATTGTTGCTCTAAGTCTAGGTGTTATTGAATTTGTAATAATGTCATGTAGGCTAAATGTGTTTATCTGCGTTGTAGAACTTAAACTAACTAAACTGTGCCTTAGCTAAGTCTTGATATCGATATACTTAAAATATTTATTCTGAAGTATGATATGAATTACCTTCTATGAGGGCAGAACTCCTCGTCACTCGCGTCTGAGCAGTGCGGTACACCATCACACAAATGTTCTACACTGACACAACCGGCTCCATTCTGGCATCTGAACTTATCCAGACTGTTGTCACGACTGTAATCAAATAATAATATTAACTATATTTGGGACATCTAACACATAACGCCATCTAGTTCCAAACTAAGCAGAACTTGTACTATGGGTACTAGACAACTGATATAAATAAATACATAATTTTTTTTTGTAAATGCATACAAATTACACATAGAAAATATCCAGACTCCGAAACAAATATTTTCAGATCATACAAACATTTGATCCGACTTGGAAATCGAACCCGAGATCTCAAGCATACTCAGCAGTCGCTTACGCTATCATTGCGCTACCAAGGCAGTCTCTACTAATCTAAGGTAGATTACCATACAATCTACCACGAAAGAACTATGGTGGCGGTTTAAGAATACCGAGTTTCACCGCCTCTATTTATCCCGTTGATTACGTAAAAGCCATTGACGATTAAGGAGAACAAACTACGTAGAAGGAAAACTTGATAAAAAATCAATATCAAACGTACGAGTCTTATGTCTAGCCGTGGCATATTAAAAACTGTTGACAATAATGGGGCTTTGTTAACCAGAGGCCAAATCTTCTTGGGATAATATACATTTACAGGGACAAAGAGAAAAGGTTAATTGATACGATCTGTGTGCCCATCTTATAGACTAAGAGCCCATGAGGGTCAGACCTTCGTTATTTTATAAAAGCTGAAAGTTTATCTGCGCATGTCCCCTATACAGGTAAGTACGACCAGGGACTATAGAGTTTGGGTTGTGTCTGGAAAAATGTAAAAACCATTAAAACTGTCCGGCTATTGAGGTAACATCTTTTCAGAGGTCCCGAAGTAATATATATAAAATTTAGCTTTTTTTAAAGTTTAGGGGTGTCTGGTAGGGGGTAGCAACTGTCATAAGTGTCTGGCAATGGATGACGAGATTTCTAAAGTTATCTTTAAGAGAATATAAAAAAATTGAGCTTTATACTTTAACGAATTTAAGGTACTATTTTATATACCTTTACTACCGGTTACCTGCCCAAGTAACCACAACCCAAACTATCTAGTCCCTGGTCGTACTTACCCTGTATAGTTACCTGTATAGGGGACATGCGCAGATAAACTTTCAGCTTTTATAAAATAACGAAGGTCTAGCCCTCGTCGGCTCTTATAATATTAGGGTTTGGTTAAATTTTGACTGATTAATATTCGTCTGTGTAAAATTAATTTAGCAACAAATAAAAGTATCTAAATATGAGTACAGGTACAAGAACCCATATTTATTGACTATTCTATCGATTCCGTGAGTAAAGAGGAACAGTGATGTGTTTTACTTCTGGAAGCCATGACTAAATACCTGCAGGGGAAGACCTCGTTCCATACATCTGTTGTTACAACTGGAGAAGTCACTGTAATACGAATAATAAAGCTATATTATTTCACACAAGGTACAATACAGAAATGAAACTAAGTCAACCATACACTACGTAATATAAGAGAATGTCGATTTATATTGTGAGAACTCGCTTAGATACACCTGCGCATGCTTTGATCTTTGTTTTTTCTTAACTAAGAACGTTCAGAGTACAAATTATGTAAATTGTTTTTCTTAGTTATAGGTATTTCAATATTTAGTTATATCATCAGTAATTGGGTGTAGTTGATGTACTTTATGACTTGAAGGGTGGTTGTAGTCTAGTACTCCCACGGTGACAAGTGGTATTGGGAGACGCGACGGTTTTTATTTGTTATTTGGTGTTGAGTTATGTGCTTGGGATTTATCGGTGTTTATAATCTGGATTGTAGGGGTTTTGAATTGTAAAGTTTTTCATGTTTGCGATTTTATTCTTCTTTGTAGGTTGTTCTTATTATGATTATTTGGTTGATTATTCAATGCTATTTTTGAAGACTCCCATAGATTAATTTTCTTGGTTTGGTTGTTTTTATTGTCCAGTACCATTAATTTGTCGTATTTAATAAACGCTTTTTTTCCATACTTCTTTTTCTAGTTTTAATTGAACTTGTACTTGTTGAGCACTTCTAATGAATAATCCTGTTTAATGTAATAAGGTGAATCATCAATACATTTTCCGTTTTTCTAAAATTTTAATTTCATTTCTAAAGAATTGAATGAATTTACTACAGGTCTCACTTTCTGTCCTTTTTTGCCCATTCTCCTCACAACTTCGGTACAATTTTTATAACATACACAATCGAAATATATGTTTATTATCCAACTAATATTATTTTTTCAAAAATTTTTTCAAGTCGGACCTCGGCGTACTTAGTAATATTATAGCGTTCAAACAAACAAACTTTTCAGCTTTATAATATACTAGTTAAACCCCGGGGTGCTACCCGCGGTACGACAACCGTTTTGAACCGTGGGAGAGCCGCGCTTCGGCATGAATGGGCCGGCTCGACCGGAGTGATACCACGGCCTCACAGAAAACCGGTGTGAAATAGCGCTTGCGCTGTGTTTCACCGAGTGAGTGAGGATACCGGAGGCCCATACCCCAAACCCCTCCCTCATTCTGTGTTTATCAGCAAACCAAAGTTTTTCAGCTTGGTGAAAATTTGACGGAGGTGCTCCTCATGGGACAGCTCATCCATGGAGAATACCAGGATGTCATTCAAGTAACAGTATATAAAATCTAGGCCCCTGGTAATCTCATCCATAAACCTTTGGAAGGTTTGGCCTGCATTGCGAAGTCCGAAGGTCATGTAAGGGAATTCATACATACCAAATGGTGTTGTTATCGCGGTCTTCGGAATGTCGTCCTCACTGACAGCTATCCGATTATAAGCCTTAAGTAGATCAAGGGTGCTGAAGACTTTGCAGCCAACAAGATTATGGGCAAAGTCATGTATATACCTAATCGGATACCTGTCAGGAATGGTGCGAGCGTTGAGCATGCGGTAGTTGCCGCAAGGACGCCAGCCGTTGTCCTTCTTCGGAGCTAGACGGAGAGGTGATGCCCAGGGACTCTGCGAAGGTCGAGCTGTACCGTTCGCGAGCATAGCCTGGAACTCCTGTTGAGCAATCTTTAATTTGTCGGGAGCTAACCGACGTGGTGTACATGAAACTGGAGGGCCTGGAGTGGTGCGTATGTGGTGGACTGTGTGGTGAGTGATGTTACGGTGTGTTCCTGTTGGACGGGTAATCTCGGGAAATTCTTCGAGAATTTTGTGATACCGGGAGTCACCAGTCAAAACTTTAACAGAGGCTATACTACTACATATTACTACTTTGGCTACAGAAGATACGGAGGTAGTACTATCTAACAGGCGTTTGTTACGGCAATCTACAATAAGAGAGTAGTAATTTAAAAAGTCTACGCCTATGATAGGCTTAGTTACTTCAGCTACAACAAAACGCCAATTAAATATTCTACGTAAGCCAAAATCTAAATTAAGGTGTATATAACCATATGTGGAAATCGTGGAACCATTCGCAGCACTCAAGTTGTAGTCCGTCCTAGCACGTCGATCATGAAGAAGAGACCGGGGGAAGACGCAGAGATCGCTTCCAGTATCGATGAGGAACTGTGTCTTCGAAGCTCGGTCTGTGACAAACAGGCGACCAGTAGGAGTTGAAGGGCAGTCAGCAGTCGCCATTATCGACCGCCCCTGGCGTTTCCCGATTTGTAATCGCAGGGGGATACGCATTTGCTGGCTTTCTCTGCAAATCTGTTATGGTACCAGCAAAGCGGGAACTTCCTGTAATTCGACTGAGAGCGCTTCGACCTGGAGACCGATCTGCGATGAGGTGATCTTGTAGATCGCGCACGGGGTCTGCTTCTGTCTGCAGCAAGGTCCTGGAACTGCCTCCGAAGCTCGGCGACTTCTCTAGCCAGAATATCCAGTGATGAATTAGGAGCGGCCATACTTGTAGAAGCTACAGATGGTGAAGGTAAGGCCAGCTCTTGAATACGATCGGCCAAGTCCGCCAGATCGTCGGTGGAGGAGGTTATCGGTTGACCTGCGAGCACCGTCTGGATTCCATGGGAGAGGCGACTTATCCAGATGGTCTTTAAGAAATCGTCGGGAACGTTGACGCCAGCGAGGCTTTTTAGATGGCGAAGAAATTGCGAGGGCTTTCGATCTCCAAGCTCCTCGTGCATTAACAGCTGTTTCAGCTTCTTCTCCTTTGACGCTGTCAAGCGCTTAATCAGCTCGCCTTTTAATTTTGCGTATTTGTCTGTGGCTGGTGGACTAATAATGAGGTCTTTCACTTCCCTAGCAAATTGGGTATCCAGCTGGCTAATGATATAATGGAACTTAGTAGTGTCGCTGGTGATGCCAGATATAGCAAATTGACACTCCACCTGCCCAAACCAAACCTCAGGCTCTTCCGGCCAAAATGGTGGTAAACGTGTACCAACTTTGAAAACATCGATATTTTTTATCGACACGCCCTCATCTCTAATGTTCGACCTTTCCGTCGTCAAGGGCATTGTACGTCGACGTGCGTCTTGGAATTTCTTATCCGTGGTTCAAGTAAGGGGTCACCAATATGGTTGTACCGATCACCAGTGTGGTGGTGATGGGGCAATAACCACTTGACTCGTGTGTAGCAGGTAGCCTACACCCCTCCCCATCCCCCAAAGGTCGGCAACGCACTTGTGACACCTCTGGTGCTGCGGGTGTCCATGGGCGGCGGTAATTGCTTACCATCAGGTGATACGCCTGCTCGTTTGCCACCTATTACATAAAAAAAAAAAAAAAAAAAAACGACAATAACCGCGAGCAATGCCACGCGGCGAAGCTAGTATCTCTTTATAAATTGTAGCCTATGTGTTATTCTGATATATAAGCTATATTATGATAAATTAAAACACCCACAAACTTTCGCGTGTATAATATTAGTTGGATTACTATTGATTGCCTAAGTTACTCCTTATTACATCGACTATCTGCCAGTGAAAGTCCCGTCAAAATTGGTCCAGCCGTTCCAGAGATTAGCCGTAGCTGGCAAACCGACAGAAAAATTGAAAAAAATGCTAAATTGGTAAATGTACTGTGTATAAATACAAATGCATTTAGTAAAAGTCAGTTATATGAATATTAGAAACAGACACTCGTTCTTAAAACGTGTAATTATGTCTTTGTGATTTTATTTTACTACGTTGATAAACTGGTTTCGTGTAATACGAGATTCCAATGTTATCAGTCAAAGCTATTATGATTAGCAATACGTAATCGTAATTGGTCTGTCTGTTCATGGAAGAAATATAAGAAAAACTATTATGTAAAAGAACTCAAAACAATGATTTTTGTTTGTGGTAAAGTTTGTGCACGCTAATCTCAGAAACGGATTGACCGATTTAGATGCGTTTTCAATAATGCGTTGTGGTTTTCTACACTTAATATTTAGTGTTTTTCGTTTCAACGTTTCGTTCATTAATAAAAAAATATATCAGGCGGGATTCTTTAGGCGTACGGAACCGTATGAAAGTCTAGTACTACATATAACTACTAACTAGGAGACGATTTTCGAATTCGTAACTATACACATTATAATATAAAAGAAAATAACAAAAAAACATAAAATAACCTGGTTTTCAGTTTTAAAACCTTGCACGACTACTAGCGCCATCTATATTTACAGATCAAAAACTCTTCTGGGTTTTAGGCGCTACACAAACGGACACTTTTTGTACCGACACGGCACAACATCACAGGAAACCGTAATTACTGTGTCGTGTAGCGGTGATAAAAACATTGACTTGAAGGCAGTACGTCCTGAGATCTTGGCTGTATAATTTTATAAGCCCAAGCTAACATCTATCATAACAGCTTTATTTCACGTTTAAGAAATTTATGACCCATTGCTTTAGGTTTTTACTATTTTTAACTAATTCCTGTTTGAATTTTATATCGTTCCACAAAAAAAAAATTAATGGGCCCTAGGTGTAATGAAATTTAATAATGTTGTTTGTGTCTTCAACTTACGACTTTTACTTGTAAAACTAACCAGTTACCAACACCGAAGACTTTTTGATCGGCATGAGTATGTGATAAGGGGAAGCAACTGGATACAAGAAAAATTTGCGTATGCACAGGGAGTGGATGATTTCATACTAGTTCTATAGAAATCAAATATTCAATGGCAGCTTGTATCTGACACAAGACACAAAAGTGCCTACGTTAGCGCTCTGTCTTAAGTTCCAAGATACACTACGTCATAAATCGTAAATCGTCATTTTATGTATTATACAAATAATTTTGTGAAAACTTTTGTTTTTAACTTTACTATATTTATTACTTCTAAAACTTACCGAAAGTCATTCCAAATAGTATTGAAAACCACATTTTTAATAAAATCATAATAAAACACTAAAATTAGCTAAAAACTTTAATTTTGATTAAATTGACATATCGATATTTTACACATAGTACGCCATTTTGTTTATTACCTAAGACGTTTGTGTGTAAGCTATCATCTCTTAAAACAGGTAATACCCGGAGACGTGCACGATCAACATAATTGCTACATGCAGACTACCTTCGGTGTTGCCAGCTTGAGATATTTTCCCATTTTCTTAGATATTTTGTTTCTGACGTCGCGGACGGTGTAATAATAAAGTCGTTGCCTCGTTAAGGTCTAATTCCTAAACAGGAATTGTGAATTCAGAAAGCAGTTATTAAGTAAATGCTTGGAGCAAAATTTAGTATACGAGTACGGGTTTTTTCGTAAATCATCATCAGCCTATCGCAGTCCACTGGTGGACATAGGCCTCTCCAATTGCACGCCACTTAGTTCGATCCTCGGCTTCTCGCATCCAGCTCCTGCCAGCCATCTTGCGCAAATCATCACTCCACCTGGCCTGTGGACGTCCTACACTACGTTTGCCGAGACGCGGTCTCCACTCAAGAACCCGTTTACCCCAACGGTTATCGGTTCTGCGGCAAATATGGCCAGCCTACTGCCACTTCAGCTTGCTAATCCTGTGGGCTATGTCGATGACTTTAGAGAAACATCCCCTTGTCTCACTCCTCGATGCAATGGTACAGGTCTTGTATGCTGATTCTGTACTTGGAGGGACATTGTGGTGGCTTTGTAGAGACCACACTCAACACTTGTATGTATCGCCAATCTACTTGGCAACGCTGCAGGGACTCCAGAACAGACCAGATCTCTATCGAGTCAAAGGCCTTCTCATAGTCCACGAATTCTAGACACAGGGGCTGATTATACGCTTCAGTCTTCTGTATAATCTGCCGTACTGTGTGAATGTGGTCTATGGTGCCATATCCGCTCCGAAACCCAGCTTGCTCCGGTGGTTGAAATTCATCGAGTCTTCGCGCAAGACGGTTCGAGATGACTCTTGAAAACAGCTTGTAGACGTGGCTTAGAAGGGAAATGGGCCAATAGCTCTTCAACATGGTCTTGTCACCCTTCTTGAAGAACGGGATGACCACACTTCTACTCCACGCCTCTAGAGTTCTCCCTTCGAACAGGACAGCGTTAAAAAACTTTTTGAGCTCCCTCAATACGGACGTACCTTCAGCTTTTAACAGCTCTGTTGTAACGCCGTCTTCTCCAGAGGCTTTTCCATTTGTCAGCTGCCCAAGAGCCATTTCGATTTCATCAGTGCTGACTTCTGGCAGATCTTCGGTGTTGTTGATTTTTCGTATAGCTATTTTGTTATTTTAAAATGAAAAAGTTGTATTACTAGCATTTCTTTATTTTCCTTAGATGGTGCGATTGTTCCTCAGGGTACAGCAATATGATAGGTGTCGTATCTGGCAGTGCATTTAAGCAATGCATTATTAGCTCTTCTTAATAATCCGTGTATTATTATGGGTCGCACATAGTTATTAACGAGCACACACACACGCAGTTGCCCTTTGTGCTTAGAAACAATCACCGAAGGTAAGTAACGACGGTGCGGTCAGTACCCGGATGTGTCATTGGTGGCATGCGTGTCTCCTTGATTCGCAGGTTACGCAGTCGGTTACAGTTGTTTTCAAAGGAAAACGGTCGTGAAGTTTAGTTGGAGCCCTTTGGGCGGATTACAGCTTTATTACGTAGCTACTACGCTGTATTGTTAGTCTCCGACCCGCACTCGGCCAGTGTGGGAACGTATGGCCTAATCCCACACCTTAAAGGAGACCCGAGTCCAACAGTGGGACATTATAAGTTGTAGATGTTGAAGTATAACTTACTTTTAATAATCAAATCAAAAGGAAATATTGTACGTTATGCAGTTTGAATGACAATGCTAATTGTCATCTTGCAGTTAATCTAGTGGTAACATCATTACTTTCACAATGAACCTTTTAGAGCCTATAAATATGTAAATGTCTTAAGTTTGTGTTCATATTATCACTTTTGATGAGTCCTACCTAATCTATAACAAGACATATGTAAAAATGCGTTCTCAAGGTAGTACACACACGCTGGCTTCAGAATACTAACCTAAATTGGCAGCACTCGTGTCTGTCAATTTAGGTTAGGTAGGTGTCAAATTTCAACTGGGCCCCATAGTTTGGGTCACCATGCTGCATTGTTACATTTTCTGCATTCGCAATTAGTAGCCACTACTTGTGGATTCTGCTCATGTTTTCCATCAGGCAGAGAAGAGTCATTTTGGCAGGCTCATGTAAATAACTTTGGGAGGTAAATTAAAAAAAGTGGTATTACCAAACAACTTCTTGTTTTCAATGATCAAGTTTAGAGGCTGCGTTTCTGAAGTCAGCGGGGAGCGGAGAAGCGGCGACAGTAAAACGGGCAGCGGCGCGGCAACGCTAGTACCTGTTTCCAAAACCAGCGGGCTGGGCAGCGGGTGCTAGAGCGGTTTAGTGTTCTGTAATGAGATTGAGTTATCTCTATATTTACATTGCCTTGCACATGATCCAAGACTACAAAGGCAGTCACGAGGACCTCGTAACATAAAGCTTGATATGAATGACAAGTGTCACAAAAAAATACTAGTGATTTCAAATAATTAGTGAAATCCATCAATGTTTGATAATACTTTGTTTCATTAGAGTACGGTCTACTGAAGTAATAGCATCATAAATAAGTATTTCTCAAAGATTTTTCTAAAATCGTACAACCCAAGCCTTGAAAAATCTTGATTAGCCGTAATTGCATACCCAATAATTTACTAAAATCGTCAAATGAGCTTTGCTGTGTTTATGAACACTCCCGTATAAGTCTATTTATTTGAAGGTGCTGCAATCCGCACCGCTGCCGCTCCCGCTCGCTAAGTTCGTGTACGCCGCCTTAATGAAAACCTGTTCATATATCGTCAGTAAATATATTCTTTTTGTGTTTAAGTGTTTAAGGTTCGAATTAAAAATCATTATGTTTGTTATTTTATGCAACATGGATTTGACATAAAATTTACTAGATTTTAGTTTGTCTATGTTTAGTGGTATATAATGTTTATTCTTTGTTTACTTTTAGTTAGTTTTGGCAAGTTACTTGTTAAATGTTATTTGTTCTGTGTTGTTGTTGTTTTAAATAATATTAAAGTATAAAATAGTTAGTAGAACTTCTTGTTCTGATAAAAACCATATGGTTCATTGCTGTTTTTCTGCTTTTCTTATCAATCGACTTTATTTTTTAAACCTTTGTGCTTTGTGACAATTTTAAAATATAAATATAATTTTTTTTTTATTGAATAGGGGGCAAACGAGCAGACGCATCACCTGGTGGTAAGCGATTACCGCCGCCCATGGACACCCGCAACACCAAAAGCGTCACATGTGCGTTGCCGACCTTTGGGGGATGGGGAGAGGGAATGGGTGGAGGGGTTGGGGTGTGGGCTTCCGGTATCCTCACTCACTAGGTGAAACTCAGCGCAAGCGCTATTTCACACCGGTTTTCTGTGAGGCCGTGGTACCACTCCGGTCCAGCCCGTCAATTCATGCCAAAGCGTGGCTCTCCCACGGAAAAATATATAACTTTCTCTGTTCCGGGTTCTGTCCAAAGAAGAGAATATTTGTAATTGCTTTCAATAACCCTTTCTGCTCCTTCATGTCTTTAGCCATGAGTTTAATGTACAGGGTGTCTCAAAAGAAATTTTATATTTGTTTAGCTTACTGCGTGAACGCTGCGTACTTGAGGGGTGCGGGGGTTATGTCAATTGGTAGCTTGGCTCTTGGGGATTCAGTCGCTATGGAGCGTTTCTCGGGAGCAGACCGCGCGTTGTGCGTGCGAGAGTTTTACAAGAACGGTGATTCGACAACTGTCGCGCGTAGAAAATTCTGCAGTATTCGAGGTTTTCGCCACTTAAATGATGCGCCAAGCCTTCCTCTCATTCGACATTGGGTTAAAAAGTTTGAAGAGACTGGATCAACGCTGGATAAATCAAAATCCGGGCGACCTAGGTCATCAAGAACGGTAGAAAACGTGGAGAGTGTTAATCAATCTGTACGTGACGACCCGAGCCTTTCAATTCGGAAGCGCGCGAGTGCTTTAAATGTGCATAGATCATCATTACATCGCATTATGCACAAAGATCTAAAGCTGCACCCCTACAAAATTCAATTGGTGCAAGAATTAAAGCCCCAAGATGCCGGTCAGAGGCTTAATTTCGTAAATCAGATGATTGAGCGATTTTCAACGTTTACCAACATTTTGTTTTCGGATGAAGCTCATTTTCATCTTAATGGCCACGTAAATAAGCAAAACTGCCGCTACTGGAGTTCAGCCAATCCGAAACGCAAACATCAGAAACCCCTACACTCGCCTAAAGTGACCGTATGGGCTGCCATGTCGGCGCGAGGAATTATCGGCCCTTACTTTTTTGAAGACGAAATGGGGCGTACAGTTACAGTGAATTCAGAGCGTTATGTGGAGATGTTAGACAACTTCTTGGTACCTGAACTGCAAAACTTTCCTGGCTATAACCAAAGAACATGGTTTCAACAGGACGGAGCAACTTCACACACGTCCAATATATCTCTGCCACGTGTTCGTGAAATTTTCTCAGGAAAATTGATCTCCCGGAGAGGTGACATAAATTGGCCTCCACGTAGCCCAGATTTAACCCCTATGGACTTTTTCCTATGGGGTTATCTTAAATCTAAAGTTTACGCCAATAAACCAACTTCACTGGCGCATTTGAAAGAAAATATCCGTCACGAAATGGCAGCCATCCCTCACTCCACCTGTCGAGCAGTCATAAGTAATTTTACTGTTCGATTAAATGAGTGCCAACAACGTGAGGGTTTACATTTAGACGATATTATTTTTAAGAAATGAATTCCCAAAAAGTGTATTTTAACAATAAATAAACATTTTTTCTATATACCGCTTCCTTTTTTTTTAATCAATCCACTAAATATGAAATTTCTTTTGAGACACCTTGTATAACATGAATATTGAAATATTATTGGTTATTCCAATCATCTTTTTCTAATATCAATGTCATTGTATGAAACCAGTTTCCAAATGACTATATAAATTTAAAAGAACAGATGCTAAATATAAGGAAATTCTTGTTCAAAATTCGGTAAGACTAACATTTTAAGAAGTTACTGACTTTATTTTCCTTGATTCGATTGATACTATATTTTAATCTTTATGTTAACATTGCCCTGCATATGATCGAAGACTATAACAGCAGTCATGAGGACTGCCGACAGGTTAGAAAACTTTAAACGTTGTTATTATTGGATATTTAAATTCATTGTTCGATCTTAAAATGACGCTGTTTATATTTATCTGGTATCTGTCGGCAATCTGAGCAATAATGCGTGTCACGTTACTATGACGATAACGATTTATATGAGTTTATTTCACATTCAGGTGACTGCCTGCCTATGGAAGTTTTAAAAATTTTAAATTGTGTTTTATTTGATATTTCTATTTTTAGAATTTGTTTAATCTTTCACTTATAGACATAAGAACATTTTTTTTTATTACCAGCGGTTTTTTTTTTAATAGTGGCAAACGTGCAGACGTGTCGCCTGATGTTAAGCGATTACCGCCGCCCATGGACACCCGCAACACCGTCACAAGTGCGTTACTGACCTTTTAAGAAGGAGTACGCTCTTTCCTTGAAGGTTTGAAGGTCGCATTGGTCCGGGAATAATGCAGGCTCCTTTACTTAGCTTAATCCGGTGTGTTTCTTATTCATGAGCCACTGACAGCTCAGCCCGGCCTATAAAGCTATAACAAATTGATTGAGCGTGTCTTAACTTTAAGTATGATAATTATTAATAGCGCGAAACCATTATCTAACTTTATATTTTATTGTCAACATTTTTTTTCTTATTACTTATTCTGCTTGTACTACTACTAAAATTATTGTGCTGTATCGATAGGAATCCAAGTAAGAAGAATACAATTTTGTTTCAGTAACAACAACAGTTGCCAGTGGATCTTACTTCTGCGGGTAAAATAAGACAATTCTCCATCTACCTAATATCTTTAAACGAACTTTGTGATTTAATGGTTTTACTTAGATACATTATAATCTAACGAAAAATAGTACGTTGATTGTAAGCAGTATGTCACAGTTGACAATCTTTCGACAGTTTATAATCTCGCTAGGTAGAGATTCTAGAGGAGGTATTAGATTCTAACGGTGTTAACAATATTACGGCGATATTTATAATCTGAACCTCGGGACAGCTTCAAGGACTTTCATGAAATTTAGTATGCAAGGGGTTTCAATGGCGATAAATCGATCTAGCTACTAATATCTTTTTGGAAATTTATCAAAAAAAGAATACCGAGTAAATCTCGATCATCCAGGTACTAAGATTATTAGTACCTGGATGATCGCGATGATGATGTTGAGCTAAACATGGTATTGAGTATACAATTCGTGCCAACGTCAGATTTTCTATTACATATTGCTTAAATATAAACTTTACCAGAGTATATATTATTTTGTTAGCTGTAAATTGCTACACTTCTGTGAGGCACAACCGTACAATAACCATCTTTGAAGCGATGTTTTATTTTGTGTCATTGATTGAGCGGTGATGGTCGTGAACTAACTTAAAATATATATTAAACTAGCTGACCCACGCAACCTCGTTTGCGTCTTATATTGCCCGTGGCGTGAAAATTTTCCCCCGTTTTTGAAACATTCTTCATTGGTGCTCCGCTCCTATTAGTAGTAGCGTGATGATATATAGCCTATAGCCTTCCTCGATAAGTGGACTATCCAACACCGAAAGATTTTTTCAAATCGGACCAGTGGTTTCTGAGATTAGCCGGAACAAACAGACAGACAGACAAAAGGTTTAAAAATATATATTTTAGTATATACATTCATATGCATGTAGTAGAAAGCGGTTATTTTAATATTACAAACAGACACTCCAATTTTATTTATTTGTATTGTATGTATAGATACACAACACCGCGAGGCGAAGCTAGTATATTTATAGATTGTAGGCTATGTGTTATTCTGATGTATAAGCTATATCACTGTGAAGTTTCATCAAAATCCATTCAGTAGTTTTTGCGTGAAAGAGCAAAAAACATACTTTCGCGTTTATAATATAATATTTGTATAGATTAGATCAGTTGCTCGGAAAATTGACTAGCTTAAAAATATTATCATTTTTTTTTCCCTTCTGAATCAATGACTATTTTTTTTCTTTTTTCCCCCTCAGTTACCACCTACTGGCATGGTGGCATGTCGGAGTCGAACCGACTAAAACCGCACGCCATCTCGGGTACAAAATACCGGAGAACAAAGTGCACCTTAGAAAGGAAAAACCCTGGAACCCCGACGTACCTCGGGCCATGACGTGAACTTTGTAGATGGCCCCCTCCTGTGTGGGAACCCCAATGTTCCCGCTACTGTCCCATCTACTGCTACAGCTCTCTCCAGCAGATATGCCCAGACTATGCGGCGGAGATAATATAATTATATATTAGTATGTACGAGTACGTATTTTAGTATAACTGTATGTGTGTATGTTTATATGTATTTTTGTATGGTTGTGTAGATTTATCGTATTCCGTTATATACAGTATTTTTTTTCTTTTTTTTCGCTTATTTCTTAATTTTAAGTTTTTAATGTCTATTCTAGAATCCCTAACCGAAGTGTAGTGTACCTTCTAATTCATTTCCGCACCACCCGATGGTAGACTGGTAGAGAATGCCTGTGGCATTAAGTCCGCCATTGTACACTTGTGCATAAAGTTTTTAAATAAATATATAAATAAATAAGGAGGCACTTGGTGATATAAATAAATAAATATTCCGGACATCTATAACACACAACGCCATCTAGTCCCAAGCTAAGCAGAGCTTGTTGTGTTAGGGGTACTAGACAACTGATATAAATACTTATATACTTTTTTTTTTGTAAATACATACATATTATACATAGAAAACATACAAACTTCGAAACAAATGTTTGCAGATCATACAAACTTTTGGTTCGACCCGGGAATCGAACCCAAGACCTCAAGCTTAGCAGTCGCATACGCTACCACTACGCTACCGAGGCAGTCAAATACACTAGTGCCTCGCACCCACGATGGAGCGCCCCTGACGAAAACGGTACTGGTTGTCCACCAGATCCGGCCCTACCCTGAAGAGATGCTTGACGAGGCGCCATGCAATCACTCTTTCATAATTCGTCAAGCAACACTTTCAACCGGTAGGCAGATGGTGAGTCCGTTGGGCGCCCCCCATTTCGGATGAGGACCAGTTTCCCTTTCTTTCACAATTTCGGAAACTGGCCCTGCTCGAGGCATGCGCTGAAAAACCCTCTCAGTCGGGGCTCGAGAGCCGGCGCCTCATCATCTAGATCTAGATGATATTTAATGTTTGGCACTGTGTAATGGCTCACCCACGGTCGATATTGATGGATTAGATTAGATACTAGTGTGATTAGAATCACGGTTGATGGTAGAATGTTGACAATGGTCCCAATATCTCTGGGCTTAATCATTCCATTTCACAATATACAGAATAAGTAATAGTTTATGTTCTTAGCGTGTCAGTATTGACTTTGTCAGTGAATCTGATCTACTCCAGGCAGTTGAAAATTTAGGTCTCGATCACCAGTTGAGCCTGATAGTATACCTGCCTAAATTATAAAGGGCTGTATTGGTATACCACAAAGACCTTTGTTACATATTTTGAACCTAGCGATTAAAGCAGCCACCTATTACGATACATGGAAAATCTCGCGAGTTGCGAGTATACCTACTCCTAAGACGGCACCAGGTTTCAAAACACTAACTATAAACCTATTACCGTTTTGTCAGTGTTTGGAAAAGTCTTCAAATACATTTTAAACACTAACATCACCAGACAAATAAAGCTATAACTGAGCGAGTGAGAATCTTATTAACTTTATTTGACTTCTGTATCGCTGGAATGGATCACTGTAGACAAGTAGACGGGATATATTTTGACTACGAAAACGTTCGATCGTATCGATAATGAAGTATTTAAAAAAATACAGCAGCCTCTGGATTTACTCATAATTTATTAAAATTATTTGCAGCTGTTTTTTTAATAATAGGGAGTATCTATAGTTAGTATAGTAATACTACCAGAAGCTATTGAACGAAGAATTTCCCAGCAAGCCTTACCAACCGCTGTTGCCTACAGCAGGACCGGTACCTAGAATCGACATAACTGAAGTGAAACTCGCAGTAGCGCAAATGAAAAACCACAAAGCTATAGGCCCGGACCAAATACCCGCAGACATATGGAAAAGATTGGGACGTATAGGTTTAAAGTGGCTTGTAAGGCTGCTCAACACCATCCTAACTTCACACACCATACCAGAAGCTTGGCGCCAAAGCTACTTGATACCTTTTTACAAAAACAAGGGGGATGTCAGTGTCTGTGGAAACTATAGGGGGATTAAGTTGACTTCACACACCCTCAAAATCTGGGAGAGAATACTTAACAACCGCCTTTTTAAACACGTTGTCATATCTGAAAACCAATTTGGCTTCACGCCTTCAAAATCTACTATAGACGCTATTCAGGCCGTGCGAATCATTGTGGAGAAGCATCGGGCAAACCGAGAAGATTTACACCTTGTCTTTGTGGACCTAGAGAAGGCGTTCGATCGAGTGCCTCGGAAACTGGTGTGGCAGGCCATGAGAGCACAAGGTATACCTGAATGCTATGTCGCTATAATACAGGACATGTACTGCAGAAGTTGCACAAGTGTGAGAAGCCTGGCTGGGCTAAGCAAAAGCTTTGAGGTCAAGGTAGGCGTCCATCAAGGCTCAGCCCTAAGCCCACTTCTCTTCAATATGGTAATGGATTTTTTAACAAAGGACATCCAGTCTCCCTTGCCATGGTGTATGTTGTACGCAGATGACATAGTTCTTGTTCAAAAACATGCTGAATCGCTCCAGGATACCCTTGAAAAGTGGCGAGTCGCACTGGAAGACAGCGGTCTCCGAATCAGCAGAAGTAAAACTGTATACATGGAGTGCGCATTCAATGGTAACACCAACAACCCCAATTCGATTCACATTGACGGTAATCCACTGCCAAAGGTGTCCCAATTCAGGTATCTTGGTGCAATGCTGACAGCCAACGGGAACATTGAGACCGATGTCACTCATAGAATTGGTGTGGGGTGGCAGAGGTGGAGAGCTCTGTCGGGGGTTTTATGTGACACAAGAATGCCTATTAAAACCAAAGGCAAGATCTATAAAACCGCAGTCAGACCAGCCATGACATACGGTGCCGAGTGCTGAGCTATAAAGAAGGTCCACGAACAGAAAATGCACGTAAACGAGATGAAGATGCTAAGATGGGCAGCAGGTGTAACTCGACTCGATAAAGTGCGAAACGAGCACATCAGAGGAAGTTTTAAGATCGCGCCCATAGCAGAAAAACTCATCGAAAGCCGCCTACGATGGTTCGGTCATGTCATGAGACGCCCTGAAGACCATGTTGTGAAACAAGCCCTAGCGCTGCCAAATGTTAGACAAGGTAGAGGACGCCCACTAGCCACCTGGTGGTCCACGGTGGCCAAGGACTTAGAGCTTGCCCAAACGAAAGTTTCGACAACCCAGGATAGATTGTCCTGGCGCCGCAGAACGAGGAGAGCCGACCCCAAATAATGGGAAGTGGCTAGGACAAAGAAGAAGAAGAAGGGAGTATCTATAGTTAGGTAATTATTAATCCATATGACACTCGTTCAGGTGTAAGTTAGAGCAGCATCTTAATATCGTTGCAGTTCTAACTAATGATCAATGATTCGCCCGATGTAATTGGATCAGCCCAGTGCCTAATCTTTGCAGACGGTCTGAAGCTGTTCTTGGGAATCAGTAGCCCATGCGACTGTAAAGCGATTCAGGTAGTATATAAAATGTACATAGGGTTGTTATTAGGAAACTAAACTTAATAAATATACTACCTACTACGTTTTCCACAGATTACTTATTGGGGTTCAAGTTTATAAGCAAAGTTGGTAATTAATAAAAAACCATAAAACTTTCGTTGTCCATTAAATAATATAAAAAGTAATTTGCCACCAGCGACATACTAACCGAACCTCTCAAAAGTGCGAGACACCAGTAACAACAGTACTACAAATAAAACAACCTGATACATTGCATGCTTTATTTAAAAGAGCTGATAGAATAAAAAAACAAAGCAAAAAATAAACAACGTTCATAAAAATAGGTTAGGCCCACTACCGATTGCTTAAAACTTCAATTACATATTTTTTAAAACGTAACTTACTATAATGTAATGTATCTGTCACAAAATATTTTATTACAAGTATCTACTAAGCGGTGCAGTGCAGAGCGCACACCAGCATTGGTTCTACAAGAACCGGTGGCGAATAATCGTCTAGTGCACACCCCGCGCACTGGTCTGACTATGGACTTATATAAATGTAGGAATGTGGTTGGTTGACAAAAATCATGGGTTGCTCTCATTACAAAGCCGAACATTTATTGACTATGTTCTCAACGTGGGTGTCCAAATTGAGTTTAGAGTCAAGATATACGCCAAGATCTCGGACATCGGTAACTTTATGTAAAACAGTATTAATAAGTCTATAATCAAATTTAATCAGATTATTTTTTTTGTAAAACTGATCTTATTACATTTGGGCAGGCTAAGGTGTAATTTGTTAAAAGTGCAGTAATTAGAAAGCCTATCAATATCCTGCAGCAATTCTATACAATCGTAATCACTGTGTAATACTTTATAGACTTTTAATCTCATGAAATTGACTCGGAGAAATAATTTCCAGAGTAAAATTATGCACATTACATTACAATTCAATTCATTACATTAGAACACATTATATTACTTTTGAGTACTTAAAGTGAAATAACAATTGTCTTCTAAAGGTACTCTTTAATTAGGGCTTCATGTTTTGTGATTTTAGTGAACGTTGTGTATGTGTGTGTATTGCACAAATTTTCGTTATTCGGTGCAGTTGACACGACACCCCTTAAATAATATCTATCAACCCCTAACTCTTGATCTGGGAAGGCTAACCCACCCCCGCTGTCGCCGTTACATAAAGCCGTACCTGAAATAATAAGAAAACGTCATGACCATTATGGTTTTATATTATTCATACTTATATTATAAATACGAAACCTAAACCGTTGCACCGATTTCAATGAAATTTGGCACTGAGATACTTTGATTCTTGAGGAAAAACATAAGCTACTCTTTACTGCGATAACCGACAAACACGTGGGCGGAGCTGCAGGCAAACGCTAGTTTCAAAATGAAATGATGTACTAATAACTACTATTATTTATTTCTAATATATCCTAGGAGTTAGGCCCTACTTTATTCTTTGGCGTTTTGCAAACTAAATTTAAAACTATCCTATTCAGACGACGAATCTTACTAATATTATAAACGCGAAAGTTTGTGAGTATGTAAGGGAGTATGTTTGTTACTCTTTCACGCAAAAACTACTGACTGGATTTTAATAAAACTACAATAAGATAGCATTATACATCAGAATAACACATAGACTACAATTTATAAAGATACTAGTTTCGCCTCGAGGCGTTGCCCGTGGTTATTGTCGTATTGGGGGTAGCACCGTAGGGTTCAGCTGGTAATCAATATATTTTAGACTTATTAGATCATAGAAAGTCGTTATATGTGTGCCCCCCGCCCGGTGTTTGTTTTCACAAAAACAGAAACTTCAGTTTCATTCTGCCGTCAGTTTTATGTGAACGGTACGGTACTTACTGCGTTTATGAATTGCGCGGCATTTTTATATACGGAGGTCCGTCCATTAATGTCCAAAAGGAATTTCGATCCTTCGGATTGTTTTAGATCTGAATACACTTTCACATATTTTGCGACCTTATATATTTTTCGACTTATTTTTATTGTAAATTTTTGATTGTTTTTGTTTGCAACTCAACCTTCATGAGTTGTATTTTGTTCAATAAATCAGTTTCGTAACTTTGACGAAAGTTATGAAAATGTTAAATAAAATATTAATATTTGGTGAATTCGAACTTGAATTCTTAACTTTAAATTAAAAATCTAAGCAGATAACCTCCAGTCAATGTTAATTACAGAGAAAGTTGAAAATAAGAAGTTAAGTAAGAAAAAATTTTTTTATTCAAAATCATCGTACCACAAGCTAGTACTCTATAATAATGACACTTACCATTGGTATACCCCGCGCAAATCTTATCACTGGTGATGTATTCTCTGAAAGAATCCGGGAGAATGTTGATGCAGGTTTCAATATTGATGTAAGGCATTTCAACTATCTTCAAAACTTGAGAGTTCCCATTTTCCTCCGTGAGTCCCCAACCAGCCACCTAAGAGATAGACATAAGTATTAATTCTGTTTTTTATGATGATACTGATGGCAAGTGATTATCGCCACACATAGATAAGTATTTCGACTCAAGAGCTACAAGTGTGTTAAACCCTGCTTAAACCAATGGGAAATTTAATTGGATTTTTTGGCAACACAATATGGTTATTTATAGTCAGTATTGTATATAGGTTTATTGCCATACCTATTAATACATTTCACCATTAAGATTAACAAAAAATCCTTGTAATAAAAATATTAATAAAAAAAATTATTCAAAATAAAATATTTACGAAATTTTTGCTCAGAAAAATTTCTAAATCAATGATCAAAATGCATAGAAAATTCTAAAATATTCCGTTAAAGATCAATGTGGATTTTTTTTTAAATAAATCCCCTATCTGCTTAAGCTCTAAGGGGATCTAAGTGGACGAAAATCATCTAAATGAATTTGGGAGATCAAAATTGAATAGAAATCCAAAAACATCCCCTAGGGGATCAGTGTGGATGAAAATTCCGCATGGATCCCCCAGGGGATCCAAGTGAATGGAGCCAAAAATATCTTACTTCATCTAGACCATCGAAGTAACTAAAAAAGGACATAGCAGTGCGCACAATATCCCACGAAGCTTGTATAGTTGCTTGAAGAACATCTTTAAAATCATCTTTCATCAACGCAAGTAGCTCGCAATGATCTAGTAATAACAAAATAATGAATAATTATTAAAACACATTAAATACACTTTAGCTAAAGATGATATGAAATGTTTATTGGAACACCGTTAAAATAAATGAAAGGCAATAATAATCTGACTGCAAAGCTTAAAAAATATATAAATATAATTTGGTTAGTTTGTCGTAAATTTTGTTTGTGTGATGAAGGATTAATGATATGAAGTGTCACTACTCTTGTTCCCCCTATACGTGCATCCCCCAAAGGCCGACAACGCACTTGTGACGCCTCTGGTGTTGCGATCAGGCGATACGTCTGCTCGTTTGCGCCTTATTCAATAAAAAAAACAAAAACGTTTTTGTGAAGATTTCCTCAGTGTCGGTTGCCAATTGTTATATTATTTATAGTTGTCATTTTAACTTAATAGCTAACTTTACGCTAGTATAATATACTGATGATAAAAAACCGATATGTAGTCAAACGATGATAAAATTAGTTAAATCAATTGTGCTCTGAATAATATTAGAGCTCCAAATGTTCTGACTCTAGCTACAATATGAAGATTAAAGCTGAAAATGAGAACTACTCTAACCTACTGTAGTACAAGTTGCTGTCCTAGGTATATTGTGTAACAAAGATACTTCTCCAAACATATCTCCTGCATGCATTTCTCCAATTTCAACAGGGAATTCAACATTCAACAACCCATCGTAGACAAGATGTGAGACGGACACTTTGCCAGTCAGTATGAAATACATCGCATGCCCAGTTTGATGTTGACGGACTATAACACGGCCTGGCCCGTAGTACTTAAAGTAGGTAAAAGCTGCTAATTTCCTTTTCACGTGCTGATGATAAGAATAAATACATAATAACCTACTAAGCAGAGCTCATGGGTGTTAATCAGCAGTAATCAAACTGCTGATTAACACCCATAAATCGAACTAATCGTGTTCATCACACAAACATTGGTCCACGGTGGGAATCGAACCCACGGCATCTTCTTCATCTTATCTCATTAGGCCAACAAGTTAGCCAAAGCGGCATTATTAATGTGTAATTCAGCAGGAAGATCTTGGTTAGAAATAAAACTCTCTTGAAACCTCCACAGGTATTGACTACATGTTAAAAGGCAAAAGCTAATTAAACCAGAAAATTAAAGCTTAGTGCTAAGCCTGATCATGGCATATAATATTAGTGGAAGACGATGTAGGGGTAGGTTGTCAACAACCTACCCCCACATCGTCTTAGATCGTATAATAGCTATAGCTAAGTTTTCTCAGTCGGTTTACTGTGCAAAAGTTGGGTTTGGGATACAAATTATACCGGAAACGCTGCGATTTTTAATAATAACAAAGAAATACTCTAATAATTTTCTCTGTAAAAGTGGATTAAAGAATACTTACATGAGGGTATCGCTTGAAACATTTGAGTCCACCTATAATACGATAAATATATTTCTTTTCCTGTTCTGTTCTATCGCGAGCAGGTTTATTTAAAAGCCCTTTGTCCTAAAAAGAACATTTCTATTTTAGTTATTTAGACTAAAAATAATACATATACACCGTAGACTTCGTTGCAAAACAATTTTTTATCAGCAGCAATTTTCTGAGTAAGGAGACCAGTAGACATGTTAGCAGTTATTTCGTTGCTAATGTAAATGGGTAAACCCAGTGAATGTTAATGTTGTCGTAGCCCAAACCCTAAATTGCCACTGGCTTGGCTGGAAGGACTGATAGGGTGACAACACATTTGTCTATGAATGCCAGTAATCGCTTATTATTACGTGGCCCATTTATTCCTTTGCATTTTTGCATGGAAAAAATCTTCAAAGCACACTTACTGCTAATGTTAATAACGTCTTTTGTTTTTGCTTTTTGTTGCGCATGGCTTGAGCTACTCTTTTTTTCACGTCATCAACACCTTCATAACGTTCGGACTCATTAAGCCAATAGGCGTTTGCCAATGCTAGTCGTACAATACGTCTAAATAGGCATTTTACGTAGAACTTCCTTTGCAAAGTCAGTGCAGGATCCTAACGGAAATATAAAATACGAGTATTATAACAATATCTTTTCCACACGACTTGAACTCATAGTTGAATATTTGTGTGTGTCGCATATTTTGTAAAGACTATATAGTATCTGAGTAAAAGAATTAAAAACAAATTACAAAAGAATTATATGTATATTAATAAACACATTTATTTTATAGTTAAAATTCATACAACAATTTGATGCTTTTCCCCAGGTTTGAAGAGAAAATTTCCATCATTGTTCTAATCACTTTAATGAAGGTATTTCGTTACTACAAACTAGTATCATAAAAATATAACCATTTAAAAAGAGCTTATGCAATGAAATATGCCTTTTGTTCTACCTAATTACGTTTAAAGAAATTAGGTGATAATTTGCTATACGTTACCGGTTCTGCGTTCTTTTCCTTTTTCTGCGGTGGCATTTTTAAATATTAATTATAAAAGTTTTAGCACAAAACTTTAATAAATGTATAAAAAGGTTAACTAATAATAATATTAGTACAAAATAGATGTAAGCTACAAAAGTATAGATATTTTATAAAACTGTAATTGTCCGTACATATTTATCATGACAAATATCAAATATGACGTAGAAGAAAATTTCATTCCCTGATAGAGTATTTATTTTGTGACTTAAGCTATATTTACAAATTTAATATTTTTATTTAATATTACTTTAGTTAGTATCATTTTAGTTTTTATAATAAAATCCACGATAGTGGGAATAACATAATATATCAGCCCAGACGGGTTGTGAAACCTTAGTTCAAAAGCAAACTTATAAACTAATTCAGATACAAATTATAAAAATAAAGTCGACCAAGAAGGAGTCGGACACGCGCACCGAGGGTTACGTACCTCTAGGTATATAATATGATATATCTAAAAAAATATACTTTTCGCAATTTTTCCTATCGGTGCAATAAGACGTTGCTTCATATTAAATTGTGTAGTGCGTTTGGAAAGTGGGTTTAGCACCGACTTCAATCGGACTAGAAGATATCTAGTGGTACTATAATGTTACTTGTTAATTTAAGGGTTGCACTTAGTTTAGTTTTAAGTCAATAAGACGTTTATTTATTTCTTAATTCATACCCGACTATGGTGACTATTCGTAATAATAGCCCAGGTGATATAGGCTATTTAAATTTTATCAAAGGTTTTCACAAAGTCGGTTTTTCAAAAACATTTTCTTGTTGGTGATCTCTGTTGGTATTGTTTGAAGTCGGTTCAATATTTTTGTCAAAAAGAGATTTGTTATTGTTTGTAGTTACACCTACCTTTCCCAATTTATTTGAGACAAGTTGCAGTCTCTCAAAATTTCTGTCAAAGTTTAGACATACAGGTCTAACAAACGTCTTGTAAACAAATGGTGTGACCAGGATCACGATGGCTATGTCTTCTTGGAAATTGGCTGCAGAGCCTACAAATAGGCTTGGGATATTTATTTCTTTCACCTGAAAATTAGTATAAATATGTAAAAATTATACGGAAGGATGATGATGTTCTCCTAGCCTTCTCCACTTGATCATCAATATATTATTACCGATAAACTAATCTAATATCTTTAAACGATCAATTCTTAAATATATATATAATCTGAATCTCGGAAACGGCTTCAAAGGCTACAGGGAGGGTTTAAGGGGCAAAAATTGATCTAGCTAGAATTAATTATAAGAATATTTAAAAAAAAATACCGGTCTCAGGTACTAGAAACTAAAATTAGTAATATAATTATCAAACTACATACATCAGACTTTTGCGCATCAACATCTCTTTCATCTTCCCATGGTCGATACAGCTTGCCAGCTGCCACAGCGTAATTAGATGCAGGTTGTTTCTTGGTGAGGTCATTCCAGAAACAGTGAGCAGCTGAAAATAAAACTGAATCTAGTCATTCAGGTCAGTGCAAGGTACACATGTAGTCCGAATATTTGAGAAAAACTCAAATAAATTGAAGTCAGCTTTCATTCTTCTGCGAGACGGTTAAACTTAAATGGAATGATTGCCATAAGACTTTTACAATCCAAGTCCTATACCATTTCAAGCTTCAACCACTGGTAACGAATGCCACAGAAGTTCATATGACAACTAAGATCAATCTGGTGCTTTTCGAGATATAGAGAGGCGAGTTAAGAATGGTCATACATATATAAGACTGACTTGAGATTGCTTAACTTTGCAATATGATAAAGAATACACCCTACAATCTCCTGCCTATGGTACACAATATGTACAGAAGAATGGTATAGGTCCTTGATATGTTTTAATTTTTGATTCTTGTCTCGGTTCAGGTTAAATAGAATCTAGTTAATTTCAGGTGTTTTATGGCAGAAGCTTTCGAACCTTACCCGATATAACTACATTGTTGGAGACGAGGGAACCGCCACAAATCTGCATTAAAGGCTTTGAAGTTTTACGGTAGATGCCAACATGCCATGGTAATTCTCCTCGCTTCGCTAGCCATCCTCCAACTAACTGTGCTCCTTCAGGAGTTACTCGGCCACACTCTGAAAAGAAAACAGTCATATAATATACGTCAAGGTTTTTTTTTTCTTTCTTTATTTATTAAATGAGGGCTTAGTCACGAAGTGATTATGTCGCCCTCATAGTCTAGATATACGATATGAAATCTGGTGTATTATAAAATTAAGATAGAACTGAGAACATTTTGATTGGATTCTTGTAATATTTTAAGGATTGAATGCTCCCTAAAATTTCAAGGAACTTGGTCAGATACTAACGTATAATTTTGACCAACTTAATTCTATGGATTAATTATAAGGACTGTGCTACCATGGTGATAATGGTGGTACATTATGAGGGCTATCTATCTTTTACGCTAATACATGTTAGTGATTGTGTTTGTGCCTGGGTGTAATATATCTATTATATGCATGTATTTATATAACTATGTAGTTTATCAGCAATCTGATTATCATAGTATATAGACTCTGCCTAGTTTAGAATCAGACGATCGTGTGTTAGATTTGTGATTTTAATTTTGCACAATTTTTTTAAAAATTGGTCTTTTTAATGCAGGTTCACTGGGAACAAAGCATGATGAGTTTTTGGTGGCAATGAGTCTACACTCAGTTGACATTATGGCCATTAATGAGACTTGGTTGAGGCCGGGTGAGGAGGAAGAGCACCGACTGTACCGGGTTATAGACTGAGGCACATTCCAAGACCTAAATCTATTAAGGACGGTCATGGTGGGGGTGTGGGATATTATGTGAGGAATGGCATTAAAGTACAAACAAGATGCCACTCTGTACATAAGGAGGTGGAGCAATACTGGCTTTCATTAACTATAGCAGGAAAAAAGCTCTTAGTGGGTACAGCCTACAGACTCCCCTGGTTGCTTATTGATATGGCCCTGGCTATGGGGGATGGGGTGGACAGCATGGTGGAGGGTTTGTCACAATATATAATACAACTGTTCGATCAGCATGCTCCTATGAAGCATACATTATTCAAAGGCGAATGCACCCCATGGATCACAGATAATATTAAATTAACCTTCCACTTGAGAGACAAGGCTAGGACTGCATATCAGCAAACAAAATTATCATCAAAAAGGAAATATTATCTGGATCTTAAACATCAAGCTAAAATAGCGTTATATAGTGAGAAGTCTGTATACTTTACAATGCACATTAATAATAACATTAATAATCCAAGAACTTTGTGAAACAATTTAAAAAACAAAGTATTTCCATCACATGGGCCTAGATTCCTGCCAGACCACTTTAATGATGCAGATAGTATTAACAGGGATTTCCTGGATGTGCCAGGTGACTTTAGGGTGACTATTTCCAAGCTAACATATTATGAGTTTCATAGACACAACCCAAATTTAAATTTTTCAAATTTCATTGAAATCGGTGATCGGTTTAGTCGATTAAGCGTAAAAGACAGACAGACAGAGTTACCTTCAAATATAAGTTAATAAGTATGGATTACGTATGAATTAGACAACGATAAGTATAATAGGTATTAGCTCATCTAAGGCAGTTTACATCTGTTTTTTTGGTTTTTGTTTAATTGTATTATATTTACATAAAAAATGTGGTCACCTGCACCGGTTTGTTACCCCATCCAAGCTGACCTATTTGTAAAGCATAGCCATACTTTAATTTCAAACAAAATTTTTAAAGATTAAAGTAAATCCTAAAATTCAGTATAGTTTACGATAATCACGGGGTTAACTATGCGGTACTTAAATATGATTACATATTTCTGTAAGAACCCGTATTTGTACTAAATAATATTAATTACTGCATATGGTATAGGAAAATCTTATGTAACAAAAACATATTTGGTTTTAGCAAGAATAATCTATTCTATTTGGTGCGTTTTCAAGTGACATTAATGTGAATATTAAATTTACAATTAAAATTTTTCAATATTATGTCGGCCCTACCATCGTACCTTGTGAGAGTACCTTGTTAAAGATAAGAAATTCTGACAACGAAATACGTATTATACGAGTAGCTATACGTTATTAGAGCTGATTATACATTTAGATTTTTATCGGTTAAAAACTGATGTAATAACTAAAAATATTTTAAAAAAGTTAACGAAAAGCAAGAAATTTTTCAAAGGGTTAAATTTAAAATCAGTTCTTGAACTTAATTTTTTCACTGGATTGGAGTACAATGCTACTGTTGTAAATATTCAAATTAACGCCACTTTTCTTATTAGTTGGTGCTGGAGCCATCCTCCAGTCTTCCTCACTAATCTCATAATCGATCGGATTAACTGTAGTAGTAGTAATTCTATTGACATACCCATTGTTATTTACATTTATATTTAAATTATCATTGTTATTAAGATTAAATATATTTTCACTATTTAATCCTACATTCACACTGACTTTGTTATTATTATTATTATTTGCATTTACATGAACAAAGTCACTAATATATATTTCAACTTTATCTTTGATTAGTATCGTAATATTAGTTTTTGGCCAAACCTGGTTTGCATTGGGCAATGTAGTCCCAAGATCCACCGATACACTTCATGTATCTGAGAATTTCTGTCGAGTAATAATATGGAGTGTTGCAGATTGGGTTTACAGTGGTTCCTGGTGCTACGTAATGTTTGCAAGCCTTGAATCCGTTTGTTCCTGGAATTTGGCACATGAAACGGACGCTCGGATCTGGATCCAGTCTGCATAATTCTGTGACAAATATAATAACACATGAAATATATGAAAGCATACCATTTTTTGTGTTTTTTTTAAGAAACAGTTATAAATAAAGAGGATATAATATTTTTATTTTTATTTCAGTAGGTTACTTACTTTTAAAACGTACTTTTAAAGGTTTTTTTATGTTTTAAGAGTTAATAACCACCACCCTTAAACGCCACGAATGATGACTTAATACTGAATTGTTATAAATTACCACACATATTAATCACAATTCGATACTTTCTATTACTCAGAATGGATGTAGAAGTGGGACCCGTGGTACTAAGCTCCTTATCATAGACATGACCATTAGCCAGCAGGTACGTCGTAATCGTAAGAGCCTGGCGACATGCTGGATAGATTACAAGAAGGCTTATGACTCCGTTCCACATACATGGCTTTTGAAGGTGCTTGAGTTGTATAAAATTAATACAACTCTGTGCACTTTCTTGAAGTCATGTATGGGGCAATGGAGAACAGTATGTAGCGGTACAGCTGTCTGGTGGAGGTGTGGCCGTCGGCAATCATCGGGTCGACTCGCCGCCGCGCGCGCTGCTTCGGTTTGAGTCTACTCCCACCAGACAGTGCATTGTTTGCTCGCGTCCGACGCACACTCCGCGCTAGTGCTCTTGAGCTACCGCTATATTATTTCGCTTGACGCTTACCGCTATAATAGTTTATTTGTATATTCTTATTTTATTCCCTAGTAAACTGTATCTTTTCGCTATACTCTTTTTATATGTCTGTTGTCTTTAGTACGTGTCTAAACTTCTACTCTTCCGTATAACTACCGTGTTTGTAATAATTGTTAAGTGTGTGAATACACGAACATTATTTATAAAGACTTACTCGTTTTATTAACGTCAGTGACCGTGGACTGATACACCCTACATTGGTGACCCCGACGTGATGTCGCAAGAAAAAGATTTTCCGATAGCCGAAACTTGTCGTGTAGGTGTACGTCCACCTCCATTTTGGCCAGATGATCCCGAGATGTGGTTCGCCCAGATGGACGCTCAGTTTGTTCTAGCTAATATAACGAGTGATAATACAAAGTTCTACCACGTAGTGTGCGCGCTTGAATACCGTTATGCGTCGGAAGTAAAAGATATTATTACCATTGCTGACTGCATTTCGAATGCATCACCCACGTTCATCAGTTATGAGGTTGTATATCCCGCGAAAATGTGGGGGTCGTGGACTTTTAAATATCAAGACCCTACACTTTCGCGAGATATACAATCTTAGAGAATATTTTCTTCATACTGATGTGGGAATGCATCGCAGTGTAGTTGCAGTGGACACCGGACTCACTCCGCTTGCTCTGGCCAAAGAGAATTGGCGCAAACCAGTGGTACTTAGTACTACTGATCGCAGAGAGGTATGGAAGGGCAAGGAACTTCATGGTCGATTTTATCGGGCCCTAAATGGGCCTGATATTGACTTCAAAACATCTACGTCTTGGCTACGGTATGGTGATATCTTCGGAGAAACCGAAGGTTTTGTTTGTGCGATTATGGACGAAGTTATCATGACGAATAACTATCGGAAGTATATCCTGATAGATGGTACGGTCGACATCTGTCGGGCATGTCACCGTCCCGGAGAATCTATCAGGCATATTATTTCTGGTTGTTCTCGTCTAGCTAACGGCGAGTATTTGCACAGGCACAACCAAGTAGCCAGGATCGTACACCAGCAACTTGCCCTTAAATACCATCTTGTGAACTCAGAGGTGCCATACTACAGGTATGTGCCCGACCCAGTTCTCGAGAATGGTCGTGCTACATTATATTGGGATCGATCTATTATTACAGACAGGACTATTGTTGCCAATAAGCCTGATATTGTGGTGATAGATCGATTAGAGCGCCGCGCAATTATTATCGATATCGCCGTTCCTCATGACGAGAATCTCGTGAAAGTCAAAAAAGAAAAAGAAATAAAATATTTGGATCTATCTCACGAGATTGTTGATATGTGGAATGTGGATTCGGTAATAATTGTTCCGATAGTCGTATCTGCTCACAGATTGTTAGGCAAGAGCCTCGACCAACACCTTAAGAGGCTCACGTTAGAAGGCTGGATCAAGGGTTTGATACAGAAGGCAGTCCTTCTTGACACGGCACGCATAGTGAGGAGGTTCCTGTCTTTGGAGTCCTAACCACCGGTTTCTTGGTCCCTGTACCCGAAGTCGGTGGTCTACTATTTTTTATATTTTTAAATATATATTATGTTATTGTTTACCTTTTTAATGTATTTAAAAATTAAATTAATATGTATATATAATTAAATAAAGAGAATAATAATAATAAATCCTACTATACTATTATAAAGGCGAAAGTTTGTAAGTATGGATGTATGTATGTATGGATGTTTGTTACTCTTTCACGTAAAAACTACTGAATGGATTTGAATGAAACTTTACCACAATATAGCTTATACATCAGAATAACACATAGGCTACTATTTATAAAGATATAGCTTCGCCTCGCGGCGTTGCCCGCAGTTATCATCGTACCGCGGGTAGCACCGCGGGGTTCAGCTAGTAATAAATATTTCGGACATCTAACACACAACGCCATCTAGTCCCAAGCTTAGCAGAGCTTGAGTTATGGGTACTAGACAACTGATATGAATACATATATACTTTTTTTTTTGTAAATACATACATATTATACATAGAAAACACCCAAACTCCGAAACAAATATTTGTAAATTACACAAACATTTGGTCCGACCCGAGAATCGAACCCGAGCCCGACACCACCGAGGCAGTGTAGCAGTATATGAGGTGTGTTCAAAAAGTATCGCGAATTTTGAATTTTCGCGGGTTACGTATATTCGAATTTCGATTTTTTTGTGGCGTTATGTTGGTACTCATGTCTCTCACTTATGCCGACAAGCTCGGCCATTTTGAATGTTCACTTAATTGTTGACAGCTGCTTTGCTTGCACGTGTTTTGAATCGTCTTCGATTTTTACTTATTCAAAAAAATGGATCAAAGAACCTGTATCAAATTTTGTGTGAAAAACGAAATTAAGTGCGCGGATGCATTCCGAATGTTGACTGGTGGTAGTGTAAGTGTAAGTGCTGTGGCATACGGAGAAGCTACCTTGGACCGAAGCAACGTTTATCGGTGGTACAAAATATTTTTAGAAGGCCGAGAAGATGTGAACGACGAAGAGCGTGCCGGACGCCCGAGCACTTCAACAACAGACGAAAAAATTAATGAAGTGGAGAAAATAGTATTATTATGGTCGTCGAATCACTGTTAGAGAAGTTGCTGAGGACCTAAACATATCGATTGGCTCGTGCCATTCGATTTTTATCAATGATTTGGGCATGAGACGGGTCGCCGCGAAATTCGTACCAAAATTGCTCAATTGTGCGCGACTTTTTGGCCAAAAACCACACACTAATGATGCCGCAGCCACCGTATTCCCCAGATTTCACAAGAAAAAGTCAGAGGGGGCCCCTGTGACTTTTTCTTGTTTCCTAAACTGAAGAGCGTAGATAATATTAGATCAACTATTAATGAATTAAGTACCTACATGTTATTTTTTAGAAATTTTAATATTCAATATTGTTAAATATTAAGATAATTCTATCTTCCTTCTATGTGCGACTGCACATAGAAGGAAGATAGATAGATAGGAGATAGAGATAGATGCCGCAGCCACCGTATTCCCCAGATTTCACAAGAAAAAGTCAGAGGGGGCCCCTGTGACTTTTTCTTGTTTCCTAAACTGAAGAGCGTAGATAATATTAGATCAACTATTAATGAATTAAGTACCTACATGTTATTTTTTAGAAATTTTAATATTCAATATTGTTAAATATTAAGATAATTCTATCTTCCTTCTATGTGCAGTCTGTTCTTCTCTGGAATGCACTCCCCACCGAAATCAGGATGTCTACAAACCGTCTCGCGTTCAAATCAAAAGTATGAGAGCTTCTCTGTAGCGAATTGGCAGCACAATCACATCCTTAACACCTGACTGTGTATCATATCTATGTATAATATTATATGTGTGTATGTATGTAACATTCTTTTGTATTGTATGTTTATTAATATAGTACATTTAGCGGTAAATTTATGTATATAAATTATATTTAACTAGCTGACCCGTGCCCACTTCGTTGGGCATAATGTTAATAATTCTTTAGTGTGTTATGTTTTAATTTCTTACTGCCAAAAAGAGGGTTATACGTAGGTATAGTTTGTATTTGCATGCTAATACAAAATTCGAAAGTAACTCTGTCGGAAAGAAAAAACATTTTCTACGGGATTTGCGATAAACGAATTCCATGAGGACCAAGTTGCGGGAAAAGTTAGTTCGGTTATGGTAATTTTAATTGTTCAAAACTTCTCTGTAAACTATATTGGACGTAATGTTATCATTTGGTAGCAAAATATATTGTCTATCAGGAGTTCCAACCCGAGATAAGCCAACATATAACTGCCCATGGGAAAAACACGGCTTTCTCAGGTCAATGCCCACCAGAGAGAATGTTTGACCTTGGAACTTGTTAATAGTGAGGGCAAAAGAGATCTTCACTGGAAACTGTAGCCTTTTAAACGGTATGGGTAAATCAGTGGGAATTATGGTTATAAGCGGAATATAAGCCATTTGTCCCACTGCTGGCCCTGTGAGAATGGTCGCCACGATTATATTGTCCCCGAAATCTTTTGAAAGCAGCCTTGTCCCATTACACATGTTGGGGGGCTCAAGTTTCTTAATAGCATAATAGGAATGCCAACTTTTAACACAAGGTCGTGAGGAGGTAAGCCAGAAGGGTTCAAAGAATTTAAAAATTCTTGGGGATAGTGCACTGTATCCTCAACATTACACACCGTATCAATAGACTTATAGTGTTTGACCTGACCGGGAATTTTCTCTAAAATGAGTTTATTTATTTCATTCACTGTATAGTTTCTGGGTGACACTATTGCCCTAGAACAAAGCCAATGATAATCTCTCTCCAATAAATTTTCAAGACCGGGATATATTGAGTCAATAAGATGTTCCAACCTGTGCAATATGTGTCCTAATGTCTCGTCAAGTTTAATGTCATTGCTGTTGGTGTTAGGAGAGACAATTTTTCCTTCGCCAAGATTGAGTAGTTGACGCGGAAAGTCGTCATCGTCGTTGTCGCTCAAATGGGCTCTCATGTTTGTTCGTAAATTGAGAGATGCAACCGAACTCCATAAGCGAGATGATTTTAAGCATGCTCTGATGACATCGGCGCGTGTTCCGTTTGTTACTACAGGCAGTGTTTGCCGAAAACAAAAGTAACGCCACCCATTACAGCATCAGAGTTTCTGAGGTCTTTGAGTGTTCGGTTTACTGCTTCAACATGAGCTCTATGACTCATGGTATATTCGTCCCATATAATTAAAGATGTTTCTTGTAAAAGTTTCCCGAGTGGCCCATTTTTACGTATGGAACAAACTGACTGTTGCTCTAGTGAGACTGTCAGAGGTAGCTTACAGGTGAAGTGTGCTGTTTTCCCATCATTTAACAGAGTAGCGGCAATCCCCGAAGAGGCAACGGCTAGTCCATTTCTCCCAGATTGTCTTACTTTTGCCAATACCAAATTTGCAAGAAACGTTTTGCCAGTGCCTGCCGGGGCGTCAAGAAAGAAAATTAAACCTCTGTTATTTAGCACACTGTCAATTATTGTCTCTGGTCTCTGACTAATTTCGGTAAATTTTCATTAATAAAAACTGACAACTCATTGGTATCGTACGAACGTATCAGTATTATGTCCGATGCATTGTTATGTGGCCGAATTGGAGAAGGTAAACCTAAATCATTTAAGGTTTTCTCATTTAGTTCTAAGAGTCTATTTTCTATTTGTAATAGACCTTCATTATACATGTCATCATTATAGGGTAAAGTGAAATTCTGATTCTGCTGTCGTATTCTATGTCTTATGTCGTCACATAAATCGTCTTTGAAGTTTTCCCACAAACTGAGTGGTTCAGATGAGTAACAAAATAACAATATCACCACAAACAACTCCCTCAACTTCAAAGGACATTGAGAAATTGAGGCTTCTCGTAGAGTGTTTTCCCACTGGTTATCGTCTTCTAACAAATCTCTCTGACGGCAAGCAGCTTGGTATGTTTCTTTGACAACTCCGTTCACAGTTTTTAAGTCCTGAAATGAGGTGGGGCCACGTACGTGATGAAGCAAAACTCGAAGGAAGAAACACTTCGACTGAGAAGGGTGCACACTATATACTCTTCCCAAAGCAGGATCTTTTTTTATTCCAGGATGACCAGCGACATCTTCTCCGCGTTTTCTTCGGGAAAATTTGTTATTAGCCCAGGTATAATAGTGGGGAACTTCATGGTAAAGTAATGTTTTTACTAAGTTGTCGGAATTGCACAATTCAAAGAAAGCGGTCAGAGTCGGTTTTTTATATAACCTATGACACTCAGCAATAATGTGGCTTTCTATTGGTGAAAGAATTTTTAAAATCGATTTAGTAGATCCCGAGATTACCCCTTACAATTTAACAGATATACAAACACACAAACTTTACTTCTTTGTAATATTAGTATAGAATAGATGTCGAAAGTGTACTAATTACGTTTCGAAAAATTCAATTTCGGAGACGTACGCTGCGTAAGAAGCCGACCACGTGCCTGAGCCGCGCGGGTACCTACCTCTCAGATATAAAAGGCCACGCCTCCTTCTCCCGAAGCTAGCACGAACGCGAACCGAATTAAGCCCGAAGCCATCGCACGCCGTCCGCTGCTTTGGCCTTTCGTTGAAATTTCTCCGATTCACTTTGCAAAACCGACTACCACGTAAAACCCTTATTATTTTTCGGTTTTTATATAGCCTATGACACTCAGCAATAATGTGCCTTTCTATGGGTGAAAGAATGTTTAAAATCGGTTTAGTAGATCCCGAGATTACCCCCTACAATTTAACAAATACACAAACTTTACTTCTTTATAATATTAGTATAGATGTAGGTTTATTTCTTAGTAACTAAACTCAATCTCTTTTTGCACCTACCAACTCTAATTTCTACATCACCTGAAGGTCGACTGGGAGAGAATGCCTCAAGGCATTAAGTCCGCCTCTGTACAACATGTGCAATAAGTTTAAATAAATAAAAAATTGATTTTGAAGTTTCATATGGTAAATTGCTGATACAATAAAACTCATTTGTATAGTAGCTCATAAATAGAACAATAAATGAATTGCCAATTGTAATATTTATGTATATTAAAACTTATTTTCTTCTAATTTTATGTATTATGTTTGCAATGAAGATAAATAAATAAAATAAAAAAATAAATATAAATGGTATCTTCGAAGTTCTTTCTGCTTATCCCTTTTCATTGGCTTTGGTAAGTATGTTAACATATTTGCCCTTAACAGTCCACTGCTGGACAAGAAAGGAGGTATTAGCTTACTATACCACGTTGGCCAAACAGGGTTGGTATTGAGTTTTTTTCAAGTTTTCATTTTCTTTGCAGTAATGTGGTTCTGCGTGTATATATATATATATATATATAGTTTGCTCCATTAGTCGGCTCTTAGTCACACCGTCACCACACGGACAATTAATTTAATTACGTACACATAGAAGTCTCAAGTTAAACATTACATGTCAAAGACAACGAGAGATTAAAAAGAAAAATATTAAATCATTTTATAAATATATGCCTTTTAAGTAGCGAGTTCAGAATGCAAATATGTAGTTGCATTCCTGTTTATATTCTGGCATAACTAAGTGCTTCTAGAAATATAACTTGTTCTTTGTAAGAACAAATAAAACTAACAAGTCCTCTAGTGACCTTGTTCGCCTGTGATTTTTTTTGTTTTATTACCTCTCTGTATGACTAAGATATTAATGTCGTATATCAATGTAAACAATCCATTATTTTCAAGTAGGTAATTTTGTACTTTGGAAGTTCCCGCACATATTGCAAACGTCACAAATAAAAAACTAAATGTCATTTACTTTTTTTGACAGATGTTTTCCCGCTCAAATGTGATATATATTAGGTCTTTACCTATGAAATTGCCGTTTTGTATGCAATAAGTGAAAGTACTTATTTTTTCAAACTTTTTTATTTCTGTTATTCGAAGTAATCACCCATGCAATCGACGCATCTTTGCCAACGCATTGGCAGTTTATTGATGCCCTTCTTGTAAAAATCAGCTGAACGGGAGGCAACAAACTCTTCAAAGGCATTTTGTACTACCTCTCGGGAATTGAATTTTTTACCCACTAAAAAGTTGTCTAAATTTTGGAAAAAATAATAGTCGGTAGGTGCAAGGTCTGGTGAGTATGGCGGATGAGGGAGAGCTTCCAACCCCAGCTCTTGCAGCTTAGAGACTGTCTGTTGCGCAGTATGGGGTCGCGCGTTGTCGTGAAGGAGCAGTGGGGACGACCGATTGACCAAAGCTGGTTGCATCTGCATTAATGCTCATGCCGTTTTGTAAAAAGCTGTGGTGAATCACACCCGCACTAGACCACCAAACAGTGACCATCACCTTTTTAGGGGTCATTTTTGGTTTAGGGCATTGCTTTGGTGCTGAACCAGGGTCTAACCAACTTGCTGAGCGCTTTCGATTGTCGAACAGAATCCATTTTTCGTCGCACGTAACTATTCGTTTCAAAATTCCTTCATTTCTTTGCCTGTTGAGCAGCGAAAGGCAGGTCTCGACGCGTACGTTGCGCTGGCGATCGTTAAGGTCGTGGGGCACCCATCTATCAAGCTTTTTTACCTTGCCAATTTGTCGCAAATGGATCAATATTGTTTTGATGCTTACATTGAAAGCTGCTGCTAGCTCAGCTGTAGATTGAGTTTCGTCAGCTTCCACAATCGCCTTTAATTCATTATTGTTAACCAAAGTCTCCGGACGACCACGAGCTTCATTTTTCAAGTCAAAATTTCCAGAACGGACCCGGGAAAACCAATAAAGGGTTGTGCGTTCGTTTGTACAGTTCTCTCCGTAAACGTTTTTGATGTTACGTGCCGTTTGTGTCGCGTTGGTGCCACGACGGAACTCATATTCCATAATTACACGAATTTTTAAAGTATCCATTATGACGAAAAATGTTCAAATGTAATGAAAATACAACGCTAATCAAAAAACAAAAGACTGAGTTTGTAAATAGAATGTCATGGTTTTAAAACAAAATTAATTTGAATTTAGAATACAGAGCCATTACAAACTTTTTTTTATTTGAAATGACCAGTACTGAAGAAACGCAATTTCATAGGTAAAGACCTATTATATTTTTTAATTATGGCAATATAGTGATATTCAATATGATTATTATTTTAATTTGCCTGTCATCATCATCTTCCTAGCCTTTATTATTCCCAATATTATTTGCGGTCGGCTACCAGTTCAACCGGTTTTACCTGAATATCAGTTTTTACACAGAGCGACTGGCATCTGACCTCCACAACCCTGAGGCCGAACTGAATTCGAAGGTTGAACTAGTTGTCAGTATATTTGAGGGCACTGACTTCCCAATAACGATTGCCATAGATGTACATGACAACCGGGACCGACGGCTTAACGTGCTCTCCGAAGCACGGGCAGGAAACACCGCCATCTTCCATACTCCGGGCTGCTATTAGGAATTTCTTGTAGGAAAAACCCAACAGCAGTCCGACCCGGGATTGAACCCAAGACCTCTTGATTTGCAGTCGCTTACGCTAACCACTAGACCGACGAGGCAGTATATTTTAATTTGCCTGTATTTTCTATAAAGTATACCTGTTTGTCTGGTTTATCTAAAGTTGTCCAAATATATTATTTAATGTGACCCACTAAATTAGATAAAATCTAATATTAAATTTCAATTTAGATTCGTTTTCCTTTAATTTTTTTTGCTTTTCTTATTAATCATTTCATACTTATATATACCTATATTAACTTTGTTTTTTTTCAGGGTAAGTGGAGACAACAGTCCACCAGTTACCAACGAACTTCCTCTATCATAACTTTAATTATACTTTTCTACCATTCTTAGAAACCTGAAGGTGAACCTGAATACTAAAAAGGTCTAGTGACATATTTAGAATACTGAGTACACTATCCTTATTCATCCCGTGGGTGTCGTAAGAGCCGACTAAGGGAGCAAACTACACAGGACAACAGCACTGCCAAGAGAAGAAAAACTTGACACATACCCTATTCCAATCCATGCGTCGCATAATCCAAAATCGTCTTTCTAAGGAGAGTCCTATGTACAGGAGTGTGCTAATAATAATCGGCATGACAGCTATGGGCTTGCTGCAAAATGGCGAGTGACATTAATTTGAGTCGACAAAATGAGAGCTTCATATACTTCTCTAAGTAGAGGATCTTATGTGTGAGTGTACGATGTATAAAACAAAAATGGTTGTCTAATTTTCGCTACATTTCAGATTACGCAAATAAGGAAAAAGGTGGTTGAAAATATTTTATCGAAAACTTGTCAATTTTATTATTAGGAAGTTTCAATTTGTCATGACGAAAAGGTATTGCGAATTGTTTGTAACCGTTTTGAGTTCTTTGGTTTACAAAGTACGGCAAATTGATAGAGGAAGACAAAATTTTATAGGGTTTGTAATAACAATAATAACTTTACGATTATGGATTATGGATCTACGGTATCCTCTCTGACTCGGTGCAACACAGCGCAAGCTCTATTTAACACCGGTTTTCTGTTTGGCCGTGCCGAGCCGGCCCATTCATACCGAAGCGTGTCTCTCCCACGGTATTTACGCAGTAATATATTTACTTCAAATATTTATGTGTTTCATATGTACAATAAAGAATTAATACAAATACTGATTGTATAATTGTTACTAATATAAATTCAAATGTAAGTTTGTTTATTACGCTTTTATTACCTTGTTGGCTTTTCCCCGTAGCTCCGCGCGCGTGTATGTCGGTAATTATGGAAAATAGTAGACTATGTTTTCTTTTTTTTTAGAATATGAGGCAAACGAGTAAATGTATCGCCTGATGGTAAGCTATTACCGCCGCCCATGGACACCCGCAACACCAGAGGTGTTACAAGTGCGTAGCCCGTCTTTGGGGGATGAGGAAGGGGAATAGATCTGAAAAAACTAAATGCGGACACTGCGAGGGTAGATTGGATGGGTGTGGCCGCCGTCGCAAACATAGACACAAAAGTTAATATTTTGAATGACAGTATTATAAAATTGTATGATGTGCACGTTCCCCTAAAGTCATTAAAATGAAACGTGCCCCAGCACCATGGTTGACGGATAAGGTACGTATTGCAATGAGGCGAAGGGATCAGGCCTTCCTCAAATTCAGGAGGGATCGCTGTGAGGAAAAGTGGAATCACTATAAGACTGCAAGGAATCGATGTAAGCAGGTGATACGCAACGCTAAACGCCGACATATTCTACAGAATATAGAGTAATCCTCTTCTTCTGATCAGATGCTGATCTGGAAGTTTCTTGGCACTTTAGGTATTGGCAATAAGCAACTTCCAGAGTTTAAGAACACCATTGGCTTGAACGATATCAATAGTTTTTTCTCATCCACTACAACGGTGGATCTTCAAACCAAATGTCAAACGCTGAATTACCTATCTGGCCTTACCAGCCCCAACATCGACTCTTTCAATTTTTCTCCGGTGCCTTCTGGAGATATTAAGAAGATCATACTATCTATTTGCTCCAATGCTTCGGGATGCGACGGTACTAGCCGACGCATGATCATTACCATCTTGGACCATACGCTCTCAGCAATAACTCACATAATTAACTACTCTCTTGACTCCGGGACTTTTCCCTCTCTGACGTAAAGTTTTCATCATACCTCTTCCTAAAAAAATAATCTTTCACTACCCGAACACTTTCGATCTATTTCCATTCTCCCCTTCCTATCTAAAGTACTCGAGGCCTGCGTATACAAGCAGCTTTCTGTATTTGTATACCGACACAAATTGCTAAGCCCACTGCAGTCCGGCTTCAGGACCGGTCATAGTACTGTTACCGCTCTCCTCAAAGTGACTGGCGATATTAGGAAAGCCTCAAAGTGACTCGCGATATTGGCGAATTTAGTTTTTAGAATTACAACTTAAAAGATAATCTCGGGTTCGATTCCCGGGTCGGACCAAACGTTTGTATGATCTGCAAACATTTATTTCGAAGTTTTGGTGATTTTTATGTATAAATATGTATGTATTTAAAAAAAAGGTATATAAATATGTATTTATATCAGTTGTCTAGTACCCATAACACAAACTGCTTAGCTTGGTACTAGATGGCGTTGTGTATTAGATGTCTGAAATATTTATATATTTAATATATTTTGACCAAATCATTAAGGTTTATTAGAATGACATGTATATTTCTGTGCGGTTTATAAAGAGTAACTTAATTTAATTAAATGAAAAGAGGTCCTAAGGATGTGCTTACTTATGCTGCTTGTTAAACGCGATTATTTTGATAGGTACACTATACAAGGAGTTATTACTTAACCTATTAATATTCTAAAAAACACTTACGTTTGCCATCTGTCTCCGAACCAGTTCCCTGTGCCAACACGTTTTGTATATAAAAAAATAAAACCAATAAAACCCGCGCACTCATTTTGACAGATATTAAAAAAGAAAAATTATAACCTAGAATGCTATTCTTTTTAATTTATTTTAAAATTTTAATTCATGTTTTAACGATGATAATAATAAAATGGTGTTTACGCGTGTGGCCACGACTGGTTTGAATACAAAAACCTCGCGATCTGATCCTTCGAGGTTGTATACATACTTAATATAACCTTGACTTCAAGAGTATTAAGCGGCTATTTTAAAAAGAACTCAGTTTTTTAAAAAAGTGCTTGCAATTATGTACTCTTTGTAATTATTTGTATTGCATTTGGAAATAATGATTTAGGTAATGACCCTGCTAGCCCGCTAGCAGCTAGCTAGCAGCTATTATAATGACGATAAAATTGTTTGTAATTTAGTTTCTAGGGAAAACTTTTATGGTTTCTCCGACCATTGATACGGCGGGGTAAAAGATCGAATGATCTCTCCCTACCTACTGCTGTCTGAATATCGATTACAATTTGAGATTTGGGATATCCATAAGTTCGTTTCTCTCCTCAGATACGTTTTCCTCATTCCAATGTACCTACTTTCTGTGTCTCATGTGCAAAATATTACCAACATGGTCATTTGATTTATTTTAGCGTGTCTGAAACGAATTTTTTAACCATAGCCTTTTATAATTTATGTCGGTTTAAAACCAGCGTCAATTTTTAAAATATAATTTGAAGTATTTAAATTTCTCTGTTCCGGGTTCTGTCCAAAGAAGAGTACATTTGTAATTGCTTTCAATAACCCTGTCTGCTCCTTCATGTGTTTAGCCATGAGTTTAATGTATAACATGAATATTTAAGTATTATTGGTTATTCCAATCATCTTTTTCTAATATCAATGTCATTGTATGAAACCAGTTTTGAAATGACTGTATAAATAAAAATAAAAAATTCTAAATATAAGGAAATTCTTGTTCAAAATTCGGTGAGACTAACATTTTAAGAAGTTGCTGACTTTATTTTCCTTGATTCGATTGATACTATATTTTAATCACTTTATTTACATTGCCCTGCACATGATCAAATATTATAACAGCAGTCATAAGGACTACCGACAAGTTAGAAAACTTAAAACAAGCAGTTGTTATTATTGGATATTCAAAATAATTGTTCGATCTTAAAATGACGCTGTTTATAATTATCTGGTAGCTGTCGGTAATCTAAGCAATAATGCGTGTCTCGTCACCATGTTGATAACGATTTATATGAATTTATTTCACATTCAGGTGACTTTAAATTTTAAATTGTGTTTTATTTGATATTTCCATTTTTAGAATTTGTTTAATCTTTTACTTATAGCTATAAGAACTTTTTTTTATTACCAGCGGTTTTTTTTAATAGTGGCAAACGAGCAGACATATCGCAACACCGCAGGCGTCACAAGTGCGTTACCGACCTTTTAAGAAGGAGTACGCTGTTTCCTTTAAGGTTTAAAGATAGTATTGATCCGGGAATAACGCAGGCTACTTAGCTTAACCCGGTTGTACTGACCCTTCCAAGTCGCTGCTCCCACTCTGCCACAAATACTTTACTTAGATTAACCCGGTGGGCCTTGTACTGACCCTTCCAAGTCGCTGCTCCCACTCTGCCACAAATACTTTACTTAGATTAACCCGGTGGGCCTTGTACTGACCCTTCCAAGTCGCTGCTCCCACTCTGCCACAAATACTTTACTTAGATTAACCCGGTGTGCCTTGTACTGACCCTTCCAAGTCTCTGCTCCCACTCTGCCACAAATACTTTACTTAGATTAACCCGGTGGGCCTTGTACTGACCCTTCCAAGTCGCTGCTCCCACTCTGCCACAAATACTTTACTTAGATTAACCCGGTGGGCCTTTTACTGACCCTTCCAAGTCGCTGCTCCCACTCTTCCACACATACTTTACTTAGATTAACCCGGTGTGCCTTGTACTGACCCTTCCAAGTCGCTGCTCCCACTCTGCCACAAATACTTTACATAGATTAACCCGGTGTGCCTTGTACTGACCCTTCCAAGTCGCTGCTCCCACTCTTCCACACATACTTTACTTAGATTAACCCGGTGTGCCTTGTACTGACCCTTCCAAGTTGCTGCTCCCACTCTTCCACAAATACTTTACTTAGCTTAACCCGGTGTGCCTTGTACTGACCCTTCCAAGTCGCTGCTCCCACTCTGCCGCAAATACTTTACTTAGCTTAACCCGGTGGGCCTTGTACTGACCCTTCCAAGTCGCTGCTCCCACTCTGCCACAAATACTTTACTTAGATTAACCCGGTGGGCCTTGTACTGACCCTTCCAAGTCGCTGCTCCCACTCTGCCACAAATACTTTACTTAGATTAACCCGGTGTGCCTTGTACTGACCCTTCCAAGTCTCTGCTCCCACTCTGCCACAAATACTTTACTTAGATTAACCCGGTGGGCCTTGTACTGACCCTTCCAAGTCGCTGCTCCCACTCTGCCACAAATACTTTACTTAGATTAACCCGGTGGGCCTTTTACTGACCCTTCCAAGTCGCTGCTCCCACTCTTCCACACATACTTTACTTAGATTAACCCGGTGTGCCTTGTACTGACCCTTCCAAGTCGCTGCTCCCACTCTGCCACAAATACTTTACATAGATTAACCCGGTGTGCCTTGTACTGACCCTTCCAAGTCGCTGCTCCCACTCTTCCACACATACTTTACTTAGATTAACCCGGTGTGCCTTGTACTGACCCTTCCAAGTTGCTGCTCCCACTCTTCCACAAATACTTTACTTAGCTTAACCCGGTGTGCCTTGTACTGACCCTTCCAAGTCGCTGCTCCCACTCTGCCGCAAATACTTTACTTAGCTTAACCCGGTGGGCCTTGTACTGACCCTTCCAAGTCGCTGCTCCCACTCTGCCACAAATACTTTACTTAGATTAACCCGGTGGGCCTTGTACTGACCCTTCCAAGTCGCTGCTCCCACTCTGCCACAAATACTTTACTTAGATTAACCCGGTGTGCCTTGTACTGACCCTTCCAAGTCTCTGCTCCCACTCTGCCACAAATACTTTACTTAGATTAACCCGGTGGGCCTTGTACTGACCCTTCCAAGTCGCTGCTCCCACTCTGCCACAAATACTTTACTTAGATTAACCCGGTGGGCCTTTTACTGACCCTTCTAAGTCGCTGCTCCCACTCTTCCACACATACTTTACTTAGATTAACCCGGTGTGCCTTGTACTGACCCTTCCAAGTCGCTGCTCCCACTCTGCCACAAATACTTTACATAGATTAACCCGGTGTGCCTTGTACTGACCCTTCCAAGTCGCTGCTCCCACTCTTCCACACATACTTTACTTAGATTAACCCGGTGTGCCTTGTACTGACCCTTCCAAGTTGCTGCTCCCACTCTTCCACAAATACTTTACTTAGCTTAACCCGGTGTGCCTTGTACTGACCCTTCCAAGTCGCTGCTCCCACTCTGCCGCAAATACTTTACTTAGCTTAACCCGGTGGGCCTTGTACTGACCCTTCCAAGTCGCTGCTCCCACTCTGCCACAAATACTTTACTTAGATTAACCCGGTGTGCCTCTTATTCTTGAGGTACTGGCAGCTCACCCCGGCCTATAAAGCTATAACAAATTGATTGAGCGTGTCTTAAGTATGATAATTATTAATGGCACGAAACCATTTTCTAACTTTCTATTTTATTGTCAACATTTTTCTTCTTTATTACTTATTCTGATTGTATTACTACTACTAAAATTATTATTATTACCCTCCTGTTTATTTGTCCCATGTTCCGTAAACAATTAAATTAAAATGAAACGAAGTATTTATATAAACTCTTTAATAAAATCTTCATGCTTTGAAATAGATGTAAAGACATTGAAAGGAGAATCATCGCATACGGTTTCACGGCCCGAAGGTCTGGAAACCACTCCCCTGAGGTAATATCGCTGTACGTTCGTTCCTGAAGAAGATGGAAAACTTAATCCCGCGCCACCGTCGCCCTCGCAGAGACTGTGTGTTCCTGATGAAAAGTTAAACTCCAGTCATTATTTAGATTAGTGACGGTAGTTGAACTAATGAAGACATGAATGAATGATTGTATGCAAAAATAAATGAGTTTGTAACTATCTCTATCTTGTCAGCTTATTATTTTATACAGCTTTCTAAACTTAGGATATTGACAAGATAGATACTTTTAACTGACCTCCAAAAAGTAGGAGGTTTACAATTCCACTGCGTTTTTTTATGTTTATAACCTCAGAACTTTCGACTGGGTGAACTGATCAGTTTGGGAAGATACCATAAATACTCCGGATATGTTTTCCAATTACAGGTAAACAAAATTAAAAAGTAAAATTTCCTTTTTTAACCGACTTCAAAAAGGAGGAGGTATTTTCTATTCGTCTGTATTTTTTTTTAATGTTTGTTACCTCATAACTTTCGACTGGGTGAACTTATTTTGATGATTTTTTTTTATTTGTAATCTGGTGCATCCCGTCGGATCCAATTTTAATTTAGTCCAGTTATAGAATTCGTCTCTTTTCTTTGTATTTTTTTTTGTTATTTTTACCAAACAAATACTTATTGGGTTCGAGAAGAAGTACATTTTTGATTCAAATACAGGTATACCAGTACAGTAATCTATTTTTGATATATTTTACAGATACGAAAGAAAGGAATTTGGAAATATTAAGATAATGGGTGGTATGATAGTTTTTACTCGACTACGGCAAAGCAAAAAGTAAGAGCAATAATTTTAGCAGGCTGAGTATGTATGTTTTAAATTCAAATTAATTTATTCAATTAAGACACTAAGATACATTTATGAACGTTAAACCGGAGCTACAGTTAAAAATCATATATCGACGCCAACAGACCCCGCAGAAGATACTGGATTGTCACGGTAAATATAGTGAAAACACCAAATCTACTGTCCGCTTGCGTGAATCTATAACTTCCAGTTACCAAAGTGCCTAGGACCTTATGAGAAGATTACTGGCAAAGAAACCCATGGTCACTTTTTTTAAAAGTCTGATATTCAGGTACAATAGTGTTAGTATTACATGAATGGTAAACAGTATGCAAGCTGTTATCACCTGAATAAAACTTTTGAAATGCTCCAAAAGATAACGTACCAACAAAAAACAAAAAAACGTTCAGTGATATCGTTGAAGGTTTGAGATTATTAAATATAGAAATCATTCAAGGTGCACATCTACTTACATTCAGTTGCAAAATCTACTGTTAAAAATAATTCGTGACTGGATTAAGAGGCTACAGTTGCAGTTGGCTAAAGCATCGCTAACTAAGCCGATCAGTCACCCCAAGCAGCACCCGTTCACGAGTATGAGTCATCGTCTCCTTCGCCATATCAGAAGGAAAGAAACGACCCGCCCCACAACGACACGCAACCAATCATATTACCATAATAATCATTAATTTTATTTTACATTACTTTAACAATGGTTGGCCATTATAAAATGCTCGTATAAATAAAGCTCATAAAACAGTGCTTCCTTAGCTACTTTGACTCTCCTGACTTCCTTAGCTCTTCTAATGGTTGCGGTTATTAACTACACATCTATGTCTATTTCACGTACACGTAGACTTACTACCTAACACGCATTAGGGGAACTAGATGACAACATCACACTCATTTAAAGTACAGCGTACACAGATAACAAAACTACCATAAATCCGTAATTCCGAGTCCGCTTCTGGGGCCGGAATACGCGACGCCGTAACTTTTTAAAGTAGGTCTGTTAGTTTGCCAGAGATGCCTTTAGATGATGTTACTTAATAGATGACCGGTTGAGAGACTTTAGAGCTCACCTTAAACCTGCGTAAGGCTATAGAAGTCTCTTTGGCCGAAAACCATACATCACACAAAATAAATCCTTCCCTACAATACATTCGAGTACATTCACCAAGAAAGTTCTAGTGTTTCATTCCACACTCTTTAAAGATTCGTAATAATGGCCAGGGTGATATATGTTATATATCGTTTTTATATGAGCCTGCCGAAGTGACTCTACTCTGCCTGATGGAAAGCATGAGTAGAATTCAAGAGTAGTGGTCACCATATTCATTGTAAATACAGACAACGTAAGAGCGCAGCATGGTTTTCCATACTATGGCGGCCTATCGAGATGCTTCTGCATCATTGGACAGCACGAATGAAATCATTGCAGGTTGATCTTCTGTGAGAGGGTAGTACCGCCCCGGTTCAGCTAACCTGATCTTGCTGAAATCCGTGTGGCTCTGCTACCTATTTTACTATCAAAAGTTTTTAAGTGGTGAGACTACGCTCATATCGAGCGAATTAACCTTATTTTCCCGTTGATTCGTAGGAAGAAGAACTGCACGGATGTTATAGGAACACAATTATGTGGTCCCCGTTTTCTACTGCTCTGAGAGTTACGAGTTCGATCCGATATGGCAACGCTTTGTGTGATCCTAAAACTATTATTCTGAGCCTAGATATCATTTGTGCCCGTCTGAATGAATGTTTGGAGTGTCCCCAGTGAAACAAGAAATGTGCCTTATAAACAAAAAGAAATCACCCGAGTAAAGGTTTACAATAAGAGTAGGCAGTCACATTATCTGTTGTGAACCGAGTTTCTTACCATTTTCAAAGCCTGCACAAAATCTATCGTCGAAAACATCAATTTTTGAACGACACTGGGCCGCATTGATGAATGACAGCTGGATATTCTTTAACACAGGGGAAAAGTTGCCGTTGATAGATGCTTTACCCCACCCAGAGATCTGGAATGAATAGGTACATAAGAGGTTTATTGTTAGTTTTTGTAGGAGAGCCATTACATACACATTACCAGCCTTTAATAGTCCACTGCTGGACATACATTTTGGCCTACTATATGGCCACGCTAGTCAGATGGGTTAATTTTCGGTTTGTTTCAAGTACCTATGTCGTACGGTGTTCCACAGGGGTCTGTCCTTGGACCACTCCTGTGGAACATAGGATGCGACTTGGACTTACGATGTCATCTCTCCCGTAATTTGTTAGGCCGATGACACTTTGGTCACAGACCGGGAGTGAACTTCCAGGCGCTGGGCTTACGGGTAGCCCTATAAGACGGCTGCCCTATTGCTCGATTGGCCCCGTCGTGATGCGTCCCCCACCGCCTCCATCGTGGTCAACTCGGTCCTCGTACCGGTTAGGGCCCAGATGAAGTATCTTGGCCTTATTCTCGACGATAGGTGGCTATTCTACGAGCACTTTCAACAGTATGCTCCGAAGTTGGTCGACGCTGTCTCTGCCCTTGGGCGACTTTGCCCCAATTTGGTTGTAGTTGGGTGTTGTCCGGTTGATGGCGCTGTATGGTGCACTGGTGTGGGTGGGGGCTCTAACCACCCTGAATAGGTAGCGACAGCCAATAGCCGGCTCTTACGATACCCAGGGGATCAATATAGGGGTGACACTTCATACTCCGTCACCATACGTACAAAACGAAACAAACCTTTTACCAGTCTGGTCAGCGTGTTATAGCAGGCTAATACCTTTCCAAGCAGAGGTCTGTGTATTACAGGCTGTTGATGAAGTCAGTTTAGATAACGGCCTCACAGAAAACCGGTGTAAAACAGCGCCTGCGCTGTGTTTCACCGAGTGAGTGAGGACACCGGAGGCCCTATCGCAACCCCTTCCCCCATCCCCTTCCTCTTCACCTAAAGGCCGGCAACGCACTTGTAACGCCTCTGGTGTTGCGGGTGTCATGGGTGGTGGTAATCGATTGCCATCAGGCGATACGTCTGCTCGTTTGCCCCCTATTCCATAAAAAAAGATAAAAGTATACCTGTCCTAGGAGGCCATCTTGCAGTTGCCTACTTTCAAGGTCATAGTCGAAGCTTAAACACACAGGGCTCACGAAGGTAGAAAACACGAACGGAGTGACTAGAATTAAAACTGCAATGTCATCTTGAGAGCCTTGGAAACGCCTCGTTACTTTTATTTCCTTTACCTGAAATAAGGTACACATTCAAGCTTTCTATACAACTTCTGTCCGCGGCTAAGCAAGTGGTCAAGACAGACATACCGAGTTACTTTCGACTTTATAATACATTAATATGGATTGTTTAATAAATCTGATAGGGCGGGGATGGCTTGTCATAGTGGACTAAAACCCGACTACAATCCATTTTACTGAAGGGACGTGTGTGTTTTAAAGTTGTTACAGCTTTCTAGATACCACAATTCTATTTTCTGTCATAAATGTAAGAGTTAAATGATACACATATATTCTGCCTATATATATATATATATATATATATGTATACATCAAATAAAGAAAAATCTCAACTTACGTCTGACTTTTGTGCATTTTCATCTCTTACGTCACTCCACGCTCGATACAATTTTCCAGCAGCTACAGCGTAATCAGAAGCTGGCTTCAGTTTTATGTTCCAGAAGCAGTGCGCAGCTAGTGGCAAAATATCAGTTACTACAAATGATTGTGTTTACAAATTCAGAAAAACTACCTCGTCATTAACAGAGCAAACTACAAGGAAAATAACAGCTGACACGAACACTATTCCAATATATTTAGACGGCGTATTCGAAGGTTGAACTAAATGTCAGTACAGTTGAGGGCAATGACTTCCCAATAACAGTTTTTATAAGTGTTCGTGACAATCGGGACCGGGGCTTAAAGCACTTTCAGAGATATAGGCGAGAATAACCGCCATCTTCGATATTCCAGGCTTGTGTTAAGAATTTCTTGTAAGAAAAATTCAACCACAGTCCGAGCGAATGCGGATCAAGACGTCTCGGCTTCGATTACCGGATCGAAGCCGAGACGTCTTTATCCGCACTCGCTTATGGTAACCGCTAGACGGGCAGTCCTCCAAAGGAGAGGTAAGAGGAGTTTATGTCTAGTAGTGGACTATTATGGGTTTTCTTGATTATGTTAGAAGAAATTGTTTGTCTTATAAACATACCTGATATAACGGCGTTCTTGGAGATGATGGATCCACCGCAGACCTGCATATAAGGTTTCGGTACTTTTCTATGAATGCCTACATTCCATGGGGGATCATTGCGCTCTATTGGTAACCCATTCATTTCTATTACTTTCCGTGTGATTCGGCCACATTCTGAAAAAAAAATAGGCTTACATTACTTAAACATTTGTAATCTATACTCATAAAGCTGAAGAGTTAATTCGGTTGAAAGCGATAATTTCAGGAATTACTTGTTAGATTTGAATTCTATTTTTTAGTATTCGATGGGCATGGCAATCGTTATTGGGAAGTCAGTGCTCTCTCAATATAATAGTTGACTAGTTCGATCTTCAAACTGAATTGCTCTCAGGGTCACAGAGGTCTCATGCTGGACAGTCCGTAAAAAAAATTACATACAGGTAAAATCGCTAGAACTAGTGCCAACCCCAATAAATGTTGGGAATTATAAAGGGAAGATGTTGATAGTCTGGATTTTAATTATACCTGCTTTACATCGTGGATTATAGTCCCAATAGCCAGATATACATCTCATGCGTGGCAGTTCTGTGTCGTAGTAATAGTCTGGACTCTTGCAGCTGACGGCAACCACAGTTCCTGAAGTTACATATTCGCCACATTGAATAGGCCTAAATCCTGTAGCATCTCGTGCTTGGCAAATGTAGTTGGGATCAATACTGGAGTCCAGGACTAACCTACAGGCGCCTGAAAAGGACAAATCATGACTTAAAATTGTTTTTCTTTTACATACAGTGAGGATACAGGATTTACATATAGTGGTAAAGAATACATATATACACATGCATTGTACATGTATTTATATACAATATATATACAGACTAAATATAATATGCTAAAAGAAAGTTAAAAAAAAGAAATCACAATGACAAATAATGGTCCTTCACCACCTTTTTAAAAACAGACAAATTTTCGGCTTGTCGAATGATCTCAGGCAAGGTTTTCTGTCTGTTCATGTCTGTCGCATGTCTGTGCTGCAATAATATTAGTAATTATGAAAATATGTCGTTATCATTTCAGCTAGTTGGTTCAGCACATAAGCCTGATAGCGTTAAGAAGTTCAAATATTTTGTATGTGCCTCGTTACAATTTCGCTGGGTTTAATTAATAAAAATAATAAAAATAAGACCAATTATAGAATGTAACAATACATAAATGAAAATTTTATAAAACATAGTGGTTATATGTTAAAGGTTTATGACGTGGCGTTTTCTTTAAGTTTAGTCTAATATTCGAAAGTCTGAAATATCACGCTTGATATCCCAAAAAGTTTTAAAAATTTCGCCTAAAAACAATAAATACAGGTACTTACGAACGCATTTATCAACTCTACTTTGTTTCCATTTTCCACCATCGCAGTATATAGTTGTACTATTTTTGAAAACATCACCTTCCGAAGTCATGATTCCGTAACCTTGCTGACAAGTCACTGTCAAAGGCACAGGGCCATATATTGTTTGTCCAGGGCCTCTGTTCGGAATATTGGTATCGTAAGTTCCATGATCTGGATATGGTGGCAAAACGCAGGAGTTCTCTCTGAAAGCATTCACGTCTGTTTAAAACGATCGATAGCTTTTGAGCTCATTTGAGTGATAGTCAATTGATTCCCTAGAAATTTCATTATTTACAGGATAGACTGTCTACGCACATAGACATTATATTATAACTTTTTATTTTTTGTACTTATCACCCATATTTTTTGGAGCGTCACTGTTTCATCTAACAAGAAATTTAATATTGTTTTGCATTAATGAGGTTTGTCATTTTAAACTTCCAAATGTCCCTAAATATTATTTCCATTTGTCTCGCGGATCAGTATCGTCTCCCAATCAATGATTTAATGTACAGTCGACCAAATTGAATCATGACCCCCCCTTATAGTAATTTTCCTACAATTATTCTATACCATTAGGTTGAAATTAGCTTGAACATACATTTCATAAGTAACTTCAACTAGACACTTTCTACTAGACACTGACAAAGCTATGACATAAACATAAACGTATGCTATGGACTATGATAAGTATTGCGCGAAAAAGTTAGTTAGCCAGTGAACGTCATTATCTATAGGTATATTAGGAAAGATTTGATTGTCTGTCTGTTTGAGACATAGGATTAACTTTATTTCGAATAATGGGTAGACTTGAGGTAGGAGGGTAGGGGTACCGTAAAGAAAGGGTAGGTGTAGAACAAAAATAGAAAAGCATTTATTTGACAGAACGAAGTCTGTCGAGACAGCTAGTCATACATATTAATAAAATAAAACAGTAAAATTAGAGACCTTTGTTTATTTCATATTATTAAATTTAAAAAAAATGGCATTTACTTCGTTAAGCAAATAAAAAAGAAAACTTCTCAATAGTTAATTTGTGGGTTATAATGGTTCCAATGATTTGGGTCTGTAGGATTACTACTATTACGAGTAAAAGGATGTTCTTCGTAATGGTGTTGCATTTCCGTTCTCTGTTGGTTTGTGATTCGACGAACCCCATGATTATGTCGTCGTCGGTCTTCTGGTCGTCTGATCCAGGTTCTGATCGTGTTACGACTTATATTTAACTCACGTGATATTTCTATAACGCCGCAACCTTGCTCACTGAGCACTACAATCCGAGCTCTTTGTTCTACCAAATTAGCCATTATAGGATTCGTTTATGGATATAAATATATTCTTAGATTTTTATTTTTATATTTTCAGATTGACTATTACTTGACATCTCACACATAATGTCATTTCATTTTAAAAATTATAATACTTTTTCTCCGCAATGAAAAGAGTTTGGATTATAAACGATTATATTATTTGAAATTCAAATAAGACTGCTGTATCAAAAATATATCTTGTTCAGTGATGACAAAGGTTTAAATTGCATTGACATCTAACCCGTAATGACGCATTTATGTTTATATCTAAAACGTACTATGTGCAAATAGCGAAGAAAACCTAACTACATTTATGATTACAAAGGAATAATTGGCAAAATGGGTCATGATTCAATTTGGTCGACTGTACTCATAATAATCGTAGCATCTTGTTGTTCTAATATCTAATACTATTTTTGGCATGTACTAAAGGTAGTATGGCTTCGGGCAGGCTAAAAGAAACCACTCCAATTTAAATTGGAACGTGTATTGAAGACAATGGAATGGACTTTGGATAAAATTTAGTGATATAATATATATATATATATATATATACGGGTTAGTTATTGGGTTCGATCAAAAATGCTATTTGGCTAAAAAGAGCATATAACTGCATCGCGTTCAAATATTTGTGAGTTGTGTGCTTATTCCGTGACAGTAGTAGACACACGAATCTGATAAAATCCTGCTGCGTTTAAGAAGGAACCTTTAGTTAACGAAATACGTGGGGTGTCTGAATAGTTGCCGACATAACGATGATACAAGACATTTTTTTTATATTTTACATAGGCCCTAGAACTGTACATTTCCCAGAGCTAGCTAGCTAGCAGAGCACAATGCTGTTGGAATTGGGAAACTTCCAGGCCATTTAGTACATCGTGAATAAGAACTTACGTCTGTAAAGTGTTTGGCCCAGAGCTAGATGGCGGTATGACCAAAGGTTCAAGTGTTGTCGGTGTTGTTGGTTTTGTAAATCCTGGTATACAAAGTTCATCAGTCTCATCTGATCCATCCGCGCAGTCTTGTATCTGGTTATAAGATAAGTAAAAACGTTTAAATTAAAAAAATAAATAATCTTATACTTTTAAACGAGCAATATTAGATTTTGCACGCGGCTCCACCCGCGTATTTTTCGGTCATGGCAGCAAAGAGTAACCTATGTTCTTCCTCAAGAATCAAAGTATCTCCATGCCAAATTTAATTGAAATCGGTGCAGCGGTTTGGCCGTGAAAGCAGGACAGACCGACAAAGTTACTGTTGCATTTATAACAAAAATATGAATGATTTTCGGAAATGGATCCAATTATTTTCATAAAATTCTGATTTGTTTGTATAGAGGGGGTTTCGGGGGTAATAAATCGATCTAGTTAAGATTCACTATAAAAAAATATCAAAAATAAAAAATGCCCGTCATCTAGGTACTAGTTATTACATTACATTACATTACAAAGTTTAATTATTTAATAAATTAATTTATTAACGTGGTAAAACTACCACTACCACTATCCTACTGCTCGGATAATTGATATTTTAACTACTATACTTGACTAAACAACTCCATTATCATACTCAGTCCTATCTCGCTGCGATCGCCAAAATGAGTGCCAAGTATGGCCATTATTGAAAACTCATTCGTTTTCTTTTTTTTATGCCTCTGCTAAAATGACTCTGCACTGTCTGATGGAATATATGGATACTTCATAAATCCGACGACCGGTCGATATCATCCACTGGTGGTTACGTCAGACTCGAACCGACCTCAAACCGGCCTCGGGTTCCAGCAGCCGGGGATCTTGGTGTACCCTAGAAAAGAAATCCTGGAACCCCAATGTACCTCAAGCTATCTATGGCTTGCAAATGACCCTCTCATATGAAACTGTTTCTTTTTAACTGCTTTTAGGCTATCGCAACTTTTATACATAGTCTTTATATTCCGACGTTTCGAACGGGTTATACCACTTGTGGTTACCGGTAGTTGCTACAAAAGCTTCTCTTCACTTTTCAAAACATTTTACTCTGCACAACCAGCCTCTAGACTTCTAGAGTCACTTTGGCAGGCTCATATATGTAAAAAAACGCTCTGCAGTGTTTTCAGATCGAGACGGTTTTCAAATTAAGAAAAGAGCGGACTCCAATCGAAAATATCATCAACAAGTTATGAATTCCTTGAGTTGATAGATATTAGGTGTTGATAGGTTATGCCATAGTCAGGTATTATAAATAACTTACCCCGTTACAATCACTGCCTTGGTCCACACAAGATTGATCATCACACTGGAATGAGTAGTGAGGACATATTTTAGCAGCACTCACAGCAAGCGCTCTGAAATATTCAACTTTCAAAGAACACTTCCAACAAACTAAATTAGGATAAATTGTTCAAAACGGTTCATCGATAAGTTCTTGGGTTTCAAACAAAATTGCATTGGCCCCCCTAGCCAAGTTTTATTCCACAAACGTAAACCATAATGATGTTCTCCTAGCCGATTACGGCCACGGCGGCCAGTCTCAACGGAGACCAGCCAACTACGCAGAAGATATTATAGTGCACAAGTGTGTGCGCAAACACAGGTGTACTCTCTGTTCCCTCTCTCTCATAATCCGATGGGACGGTTAACAAAGACGACCTGGGAGGAATCAGGCGCAGGACCAACAGCTTTATGTGCTCTCCGAGGCACGGGGGTTCAGACCCCAACTTCCAAACTCCGAGCTGTTATAAAGTATTTATATAATCAGAGAAACTAAATAACACTTTTGGCCCGACCAAATAGGAAACAATAATAAATAACTAACAAATGTATGGGAATTATGTTTCTCAGTCTTTAGAGTTTACAGAAAGAGAATCGACGTGAAATATTTGAATCTTGGCTAAGGGGTTGATCTGAGGCGTGGCATTTGGTGAAGAGTTTAGTTCGACCAAAATGCAATGCAGAACGCGCAAGCAGTCGAGAGGGAGTTGATGTGAAATAAACTCACATTGGGCCCTCCGTCCTCCGCAATGACATCACTGTCTCATCAGTTATTTCTATACAAAAGCTTTATGTACTTACTCTTGAATAAAATCCTGGTGCTTTGTAATCATGGTGAATGTCGTATAAGCATTGTCGTTGCATAACTTCTGGTCGTCCTTGGGGGCTGCAGACACTATTCCTCGTAGATAATATCTGTCCACTCCTAGCCCTTTATCTGGGAAGGCAAGACCTCCTCCACTGTCACCTTTGCATAAAGCCTTACCTGCAAATGTTACGAAAATACGATAATAATAGTAACTTCTTTTTTACACGAGTTTATCAAAGTGACTTTACTCGGCCTGATGGGAAGCATGATCGTAATCCAAGATCATAGGTCACCATCAAGGCCAGCAACGCACTTGTAACGGCTCTGGTATTGAGGGTGTCTATGGGCGGCGGTAATCGCTTACCATCAGGTGATACGTCTCTCGTTTACCCCCTATATAATAAAAAAAACCATATTCATCATGCAATAATGCAGTATGGTGACAAATACTATGGCAACCTTTTGAGATGCTTCTGTATCATTGGGCCTCCGGTCTCGTATGTACAACAGTACGATTGCTGTCATTTTAGGTTGATCTTCTGTGAGAGAGTAGTACCGCCCCTGTCGAGCCGGCACGTACTACTACTTTGATTCTGGAAATTATTACACAGCACTAATATATATTCCTACAAAGTTTATTCTGACTAGTGTAACCGGTATCGTTATTGTATAGTGTTTACGTATCGTGACCGGTCAACATACATATGTATGCACTTCTGTTGCCTTTGAAGTTTGACTGCCTTGGTGGCACAGCGGTTGTGTATGCGACTGCTGCGCTTGAGGTTCGATTATCGGTCAAACCAAATGTTTGTATGATCCGCAAATATTAGTTTCGTACTTTGGAAAAAAAAAGAATACATGTATTTATATCAGTTGTCTAGAAACCATAATACAAACTCTGCTTAATTTGAGACCAGACGGCGTTCTGTGTTAGATGTCCAAAATAGTAATTTTACGTATAAATAATAAATTAATAAAACAATGAAATAAAAATCACATCTTTTTCAAGTACATAATAGTGTAAAAAATATATATTGAAGAGGGGAGGGGCAAACCAGCAGTCGGGTCCTGGTGGTATGTATATTGCCGCTCAAGGTCACCCTAAACGAGAAGAGCTTCGTATGAGTGGATCCGGATCTTACGACATTCACGGAATGACTAGAAATGGTGACACTCTGTACTTTATCCGCCACCACATGGATAAGAAAAAACACTTCAGATCAGCAATACCCTCGAAAAGGCTTACCTACCACTAGTATAGCCTGCACAAAATTTATCTCCAGTGATGTACTCTCTAAAGGACTGAGGAAGGGTATTGATGCAGATGTCCACGTTGATGAAAGGCATTTCAAGAACCTGGAGGATGCTCGCAGCTGTTCCCTGGCTCGCTGTTAGCCCCCAACCAGCCACCTTAGTTGAAACAAAAATCATACCAATATTATAGAGGCGAAAGTGTGTGTGTGTTTGTACGCACCTAAAAATTGTGAAAATATGAAGTAAAGCATAATAAGTTGTTTTGAAAAAAGTAGTGGTTAATATGAATATTCAGAGAATGTAACATCAGATTCAAAATAAACTTTATTGCTTGATTGCATAGCTCGTTATTAATTTAAAACCTTTCCACTCGATTCCGTATCTTATTTTATAGCCTTTATCGCGGGCTTTGAGCGCGGTGACCGAATCAAGAAATTCCGTAACGAAAATAAAACCTAACACCCCCACTCCGCCTACCATATAGCTCGGCCGAGCGTTCGCTTAACGTGTATGTGTATGCTACGTAATACGTAAGCAGCTGTTTGTGAGAAAGTATATAGATATCTATCATATCTTTATAATGCCACACTCTTTTCCAGATATTTAGAGGATATCAAATCTCAAACTTATGTTTCTTTTTTTTTGTATTTTCTAGGTACAATTCATGAATCAGGAGTACAGGACCTACCTTTCCTGAGTTGCCTGGTTGCAACTGAATCCTTTCGAAGTTCACGTCATAGTAAACACACACGGGTCGCACATGGGTCATATAGATGAAAGGAGTTTTCAGGATCAAGGCAGCAATGTCTTCTTGAAAGTTAGCTGCTGCACCTTGGAACCGAGTTGGAATTCTAATTTCTAGAAGCTGTAAACAGGATTACAGTATAGAAACATTAGAAAAAGCTGAAAGAATGAAAATAAAGATTTTTACCTTCAGGATTTAAAGTAAAAATATTTTGACGTGCCTGCCTGTGTCTGCATGCGAAGCGTGTAATTTATCTAAAAATTTGAATAAAAGCGTTTCCCTCTATCAAAATGGGCATGGTATGGCATAAGCCCTACGCGTTTCATTTCGTTCCTATCGAAGTTACACTGAACTACGGAGTAATGTACCTAACGAAGAAAAGGCCAATCCTGAATCGCGCAATAGAAGTTCGCGCGCCGATTATCTTAAGTACAACATCCCATCATCAACTGTTGGGCAGTGGCCCGCCAGGTATGATCACCTCGCCTGGTCGGAGGATCCTACCTTTGTATTGGTGGAAAATGACACCCGTTTCCCCTACAGTGGTTACCCCGACGTTCGCCACAGTTTTATTAATAAATGATATTTATTTTGTAAGTAAAACTTTTCAGATAGTTTTACACGTCAGATTTTTCAGTTAGAAGAGGCATGCCGGGATTATGCTTATGAGTTGGTTTCAAGTTCTTACGTCAGATTTCTGCGCGCCAACATCATTCTCACTGTCCCAATCCCGGTAGAGCTTGCCGATAGCGACAGCGAAGTTAGATGCGGGTAGTTTCTTAATCAGGTCATTCCAGAAACAGTGAGCAGCTAAGAAATGGAACAGAAAAAAAACTTGAGTTTATTATCTGCCTCTTTATTCGGTGTACGTGCATTGAATTCGGCTATCCATTCTAAAAGTTGATTTAATATTTCATATACATAGGTTTTAGTTTGCATCTGATGCTAGCCTATCAAGAGGTCTCGAGTTTGATTCTCGGCTCAGGCCAGTGTCAGTGGGTTTTTTACTACAAAAAACAACCAGAAGTATGAAAGTTTGGTGGTGTTTCAGGCCCCTGCTTTAAAGAGCACGTTGAGCTATCGGTTTCGGGGGCATGAGGCGCTGGTAGGCGCGCCTCCGCCGCCCGGTTCGCCGGCGGCGGATCGGGTCCAAGTGAACGTCGTCCTCTCGGGCCTTCTCCGCCGCCTCCTTCTGCGAAATTATGTCTTCGCAGAAGGTCGCGGCCGCGGTAAAACTGCTGTCGCTACCGGCCATGGATCGTATGACGGCCGGTAGCGACAGATCTCCTCCGATGACTGCAGTGAGGGCCCGGCGCTGCGCCGCCCATGCGGGGCAGATCTCCAACGTATGCTGGGCCGAGTCCTCACTGCAGTCGCAGTGGTGGCAGGCGGGACTCAATTCCCTCCTAGCGACCGAGTGCAGGTACTTCCCGAAGTAACCGTGCCCGGAAAGCACCTGCGTCAGTCGAAAGGAAAGAGTCCCGTGTTGCCGCCCTGCCCACTCGAGGATGACCGGCTGGAGCGCCTCCAAGGTTGCAAAGCCAGCGTGTAGAGCCTCCAGCCGGGACGACCAACGAGCCATCGTGGCACGGCGCGCGGCTTCACGCCATTCGCGTACCTCTTCGGGCGGAGGACGATACCCGTTCTCCGCCCGATATTCAGCCGCTCGCCGATAAACTTCGGCGAGCACTTCCGCCTCCAAATCCCACGGGGGTGTTCCGGCCAAGGCGCACGCCGCCTCGGTGGACACGGTGCGGTATCCGCGTATAGCTCTGACCGCGAATACCCTCTGAGGGCGCCAAAGGCGCGCCTTATTCTGGGCGGTCAGAGCCGCCATCCACACCGGTGCCCCATACAGGGCCATAGACCGGACCACCCCCGTGTAGAGGTGTCTCGTTGCGACGCTGGCTCCACCCAGATTGGGCAAAAGACGCCCAAGGGCGGAGGCAGCGCCGACTAGCTTAGGAGAAAACTGTCGGAAGTGCTCGTCGAAGAGCCACCTACCGTCGAGGATCAGGCCCAGATACCTCATCTGGGCCTGAACCGGTACGAGGACCGAGTTGACTTTGACCACGACGGGGCCCATGGAAGAACAGGGCCTCCGTCTTGTCAAGGGCCACTCGTAAGCCCAGCGCCTCTATGCGCCCAACCACCAGAGAGACACCCCTGGTGGCCAGGCGCGCCGCCTCTTGGCAATTCGCCCCCCGGGCTGTGACAAGTGTGTCATCGGCGTAACAAATTACGCCCAGCCCGGGGGCCGACGACTTCGAAGGACCCAGTCGTACCCCACGTTCCACAGGAGTGGTCCAAGGACAGACCCCTGTGGAACGCCGCACGACATGGGAATTATATTGACAACTAGTTCAACCTTCAAATTCAGTTCGCCCTCAGGGTTGCGGAGATACAATGCCAGTGGCTCCATTGTAAAACTGATATTCTAGTAAATCCAGTTGAACTAACCCGTCTTCACATTTCTGTAGCTATAACAAATTATAGACAGAACAGCTACTTGGTACGCGCAAGCAGAAATTTTAATGATTTATGTAAACTGCATGATATTGATCCCTTTTTGATTGGTGTGTCCTCGGCAAGAAGGCGTCTAGGTCTTAGTTTTTTTGAGCAGACATAGTGTTCTCTAAATTTGCGTTTAAGCGATTGTTTATTGCGTGTTTGGCGCCTACGTGTTGTGTGACATTTTTTTTTTTTATTTGTGTTTGGTTTATGTTTTGCTTCTCAATATTTTATATTAGTCTAAAACTAGAATTGAAAACTAGTTATTGGCTCTCTGATGACTAATCTGTTCTGTTTTACTAATATAGGTAAATTTATTCATGGAAATCTGTAAGTTAGCCATGAATAAATAAATAAATAAACTAATAGCCGACTTCAAACAATATTGAGAATAATAAACAGAAGTGTCTTTACCTATAGTGCAGTGTGCGGTGCACACGCGCGCAGCAGTATTAGGGGCGCCGCGGCTCTTTATATAATTTTGCGCGCTTACTGAAGAGCGCTAAGCCTATTAATGAGCGCTACAGTAATTATTACATACGGGTGCATAATCTTACCAGATAAAACCACATTATTAGTGATGAGAGTCCCACCACAGATCTGCATGTATGGCGACGTTGTCTTCCGGTAGATACCAACGTGCCAGGGAAGTTCACCTCGCTTGGCTGGTATGCCATCAATCACTAGTTCAACGCCTTCAGGAGTTACTCGACCACATCCTACATCGAGAAAGAGAATTAAAGAACCGTGCAATATTATTCAGTGACCAACATTTTAATAAGAAACTGCGTATTTGTGGATTCCTAAAAACAGAGTCTAACAACTGGGGTTACAAACTTTAAATTCCACAGTTGATGCTTTTTGTGTTGTAAATTTAACGTTAGTTGCCATTTGCTAAATATAATCTTAATAATTTGAATATTGTTTTTTGTAATGAATGCCTTAAATCGCCTTATGCCTAATAATTCAGTAGTAATAGAGTCTTAAAACCTCATATTTATTCTATTACTTATACATTAATTCTCGTGTCACGTTGTTTTGCTTAGTATTTATCGTAAGGAACAACCACAAACAATTTAAACGGTTTTCAAGGTTGAAGTTTTACAATGTGTGTTTCTGGCGTGGCTAAGTTTGGACAGTTAGCAGAGAATTAGACGAGATGTAGAGGGTTGATACTACGCCATAATTATTACCCATCCATCAATACACTTAAGAAGAAGACCAAGAAGGTACAACGGCAAGTGATATAAAACTACAGACTGACTTGTTACTGAAAGTATACTGTATTCTCCATTTCTTCATCAGTATTTAAAACTCAAGTAAATCGAATTATTGTATACGAAGGACTATCTACCACAAGTGTGAAGTTTTACTTAGTGGTCTTTCGAGCTGAGTTTGAAAAAAGTTATATTGACATCAAACCTGCTCTACACTGTGCAACGTAGTCCCAATACCCAAAATTGCACTTCATATATGGTAAGCTCTCAGAGGCGTCGTATATGGGGCTGTTGCATACGGGGTTCACCAGGGTGCCAGGAGCTACGTATTTATTACACGTTTTGAACCCCACACCTGGTACGTGACACGTGTAACGAACACTCGGATCTGGATTGAGTTTGCAAAAACCTGAAAAATGATATTTGACTGAAGCTATCAAGGCACTTAGTTAAGTGTGTATTTTTCTTGGGGAGGAGGTCAAAACCAGACAGTTTACTTGATGGTAAGTGACAATCGCTCTCCATTTTAAGCCCTCTCCAACAAGTTTCAAGCTCAAAACCACTTGGATGAGGGGAAAATCAAAAGAAGGCATTGAATTTGTGACGCTTTTTTATACGTAGTGCATGGGTCGTTTATCATAAAAATGAATTTGTATTATTGATTTCATCAAATAGATAAACTTACGAACACATCTTGGCATGGTCTGATATTGTTTTTCTCCATTAACACAATAGAGTTGCTGAATATGACTCCCGTCCCCCCCATTAGGGTCTACTATTCCAAATCCTTTCCGACAGCTTACTGTTAGCCCGTAGGAATCGAGGATCTGGCCAGGGCGAGCATTGGGGTACTTTGAAACTACATAAGTTCCATGTGTAGGATAGGGTGGAAGTTCGCACCCACCAGATTTCGTGGTTCTGGAATGAGAAGTTTTATGTGTACAGGAAGGAACACTGTATTTGAAATTCGACTCCCATTCAGTAAATTATTATTTTTTAGACAGCCTCAGTAGTGTAGATGCAGTGTATGCGACTGCTGTGCTAGTCACTACGCTGACATTACGCTACCCAGACTGCCAAACGATAAATTAGTTTATTTTTGTAAGTAAATAGTTTTTTACAGATATTTCTAGATAAGAAAAGCCGAAACAAACCACAGAGGTGTCTTTATGAACAATGTTTAAATACAACTATACAAGTACAGTAGCGGCCTGGCCTTTTGAAGAAAGGATCATAGTTTTATCATACAAACGATACACGAACAACAGGGTTCGTGAACGTAAACCGATTAGTCAATATCAACGACTTGATGATGACTCGCAAGTATGTACTTTGAGAGCGTCACTTAAGCGGCCTCGTGGGAGGTAGATGTTCTAAACAAGGTGAGACAGTTCTTTTCACCCAGGCATCTGTATCTTCTTTTAATCGTGGGAGAGCCACGCTTCGGCATGAATGGGCCGGTTCGACCGGAGTGATACCACGGCCTCAGCGAAAACCGGTGTGAAATAGCGCTTGCGCTGTGTTTCACCGAGTGAGTGAGGATACCGGAGGCCCATACCCCAACCCCTCCCCATCCTCTAAAGGTCGGCAACACACTTGTGACGCCTCTGGTGTTGCGGGTGTCCATGGGCGGCGGTAATCGCTTACCATCAGGCGATACGCCTGCTCGTTTGCCACCTATAACATATAAAAAAAGAAAAAAAAATGCTCGTGCGTGGAGTACTATCATCATCTTTGCGATGCAGCCGCGCAGTATCTTTTTGATAATGGTTGCAGCGGCGAGCAATCTGCATTGTCGGCAGTCCTGAAGCCACCGAGGCCTAGGAAGTCACCGCTTACGATTGGTAGTCATACACTCTCGCGCTCATAGCTTAGGTTCTCCCTTCCTGAGCCAGACGGTTTCCGTTTCACTATGAGCCAGGGTTCTTTAAACGAGGTCTTATTTAATGCAATTCACAGGAGACAATTTCTACGTACCAAAATGTATGGAACCTTTTCTGCTAAAAATGAATGATGTTTAAGCTTAGGCTCTGACTTTTTTTTGAGAATTAATTAAGAACTTAAACGGTTTATCTTATTTCTATACTTTTCTCTCGCGATTAACAAAGAAATAATTTAAAATATATAGGTATATGTAAAATGTATATTTTTTTAGAAATAGTGAAGTAATGGAGGTTTGAATAGTGTCCCACACACCTTCACCACATACACATTTTAACTAATAGCTGCAAATACACAGCACACACACACACACACACACACACACACAAACACACACTTCATACACATATACCTACACCCATATACAAGCATATATATTTATTGTGTCCACTATTGCATTGTAACAATTGTATTTCTTGTCTTTAGAGGGTAATTGATACCCAACACACAGCTAACACTATTTTGGGAGTCAGGGCTATACAGAGTTATGTAATCGTTTTTTTTGTTACCATAAATTATTATATAGAGCAACAAAATAGTAGAGAGAGATAAAATAGAAAAGGTCGATTTTAATGATTTTGATCAATGTAAAGAAAATCTCGGCAATGAACAATTATTTTTTTAATATCACTCGGTCGATTTGTAGAGTAAGGTAAGTAGCAGCGTGCGTCTAAGAGCCAACAATATATGTAGAAGGATATACTACAACTTACGATGCTAGTTTCTTACAAAACGGGTGCGTTTCATCAGTTCGGTCGGAGCAGTCATCCACTCCGTTGCATATATTGTCTAATGATATGCAGCTCCCATCATTGCATTGCCACTGATCACTCCTGGGAGAGAGAAGAGAAAAACCTCTGTTATAAACCTAAAAAAAATATTTTGTGACATAGATATATTACATTATAGTAAGTTACGTTTTAAAAAATATATAATTGAAGTTTTAAGCCATCGGTAGTGGGCCCAACGGCTTTAGATTATTTTATTATAATAATAATAATACTTTATTTCGTTAACCAGCTTTAACATTTTTAAAGGTGACCACAATCACCTTTTAAGCAAAAAATGCCTGTGCCAGGTCACTGCGCTCTTCCATAGCAGTTATGTTAACCTAGGAACAATCTTAATAGTTGAATGAATTATAAAATTAAAATAGTTGTTAATGAAGCCAAGCTAAACCATTAACTTACAAATTAATTAACATACAAACAGTTACGGTATGCGTGTGTGCATGTATGTGTGCGTGTGTGAGTGTGTGTGCGTGTGTGAGTGTGTGCGTGTGTGAGTGTGTGTGCGTGAGTGTGTGTGCGTGTATGTGTGTGTGTGTGTGTGTGTGTGTGTGTGTGTTTGGAGTGTTTGGAGGTATGCGCTAGAAACCGTAAACGTTGTTTTACACCAAGTGTTGTATGAAAGACTCTGTTTCTTCATAGCTTAAGGGTGCCAAAAAGTTAGTAAATAGTGGTTTACAGTGTCTTAGTGTTTTTGTATTAATCCTAACTTTCCTATTAATTTCATTATATAAATACTCTGATCGTCTAAGGTATTGCCTATTCGCAAATTCTATTCTGATTTTTGTGCGCGCAATAGTTTCTGGCCTTCTCTTTGCAATGTCGCTTGAGTTAGAGGAAGTACATTTATGTTTTTTAATATTGTGTAGATTATGTATAGTTTACGTACAGATAGGACATTGCTGATAGAATATAAACTACTCGTTGGGAATCGTCTTTTTTTAAAATGCATTACTTTCAATAGCGCTCGTTGTGCCCGTTCAATTTGCATATATTTTGTTTTCCCAGCTCCACCCCACACAGGAATGCAATAAGTAAGAACAGACTGCGCTAACGCTGTATATATCTCCCTCAATACACTCCTACATGAGCGCTGTGTATTAATTTGGTCAGGCACTACATATCTTAAGGTCTTAAAAATCCATATCAATTTTCTAATTCTGGCAGAGACTTGGTCAATATGGGAGTGCCAGGACAGTCGTTGGTCAATTATCACTCCTAGGTATTTGGTTTTCTCAACCTTTTCTATTGTGGGACAGTCACATGCACGTGCTTCCGTTGCTTTCTTTAATGGCGCTGGAAATATACCTTGTCGAAAGCAAATGTTAAAGAGGTGCGTGAGTATTGGAACTAGTTCATCCTTTGCAAATTTTAAAAATCCTACTGATATATTGTCCCAACCAGGAGTGCTATTTGATCTCAACTGCATCAGAATTTGTTCGACTTCGAGGGAATCCGTATCTAGTAGGACGAACGAATTAGCCTGCGGCACCATGTTGTAGGTTGGGTTATTGAGAGGAGTATCTCTGCTGGCCTGTACATCACCGGCTAGATGTTTACCGATATTCGCAAAATAGCCATTGATTTAATTAGCAGATTCGGTGGGACTGTTTCTGATATTCATCAGTTCAGAGTTAACGTCATGTGGTGCACTACAATGAGTTATGCGTTTTATGTTTTTCCACAGAAGTTTATTATTATTAATCGAATCTATTTTCTTCTAAGCTTTTTGATAAGGTTGTTGCAATAATTTCTGTAACGCTTATATGTAATTCTCAATAGATCATTGTAGCTCTCCAACCGTAGTTTTAACTGCAATTTATTTCTATGCCCAATACAACGTAGCAAGCCGGGTGTAATCCAGGGTTTTAAAGAGCGTTTGTTTTTAGGAATGTTGCTTATTTTGGTGCTAGCTTTTAGAGACTCAGTAATTTCATCTATCAAAGTCTGTGTGGCAAGGGTGGGATCATCACAAAACATTAATCTCGAGATATTTTTTTGTTGCAGCGCACTAAGAGCCTTTTTGTAATCAATTGTCGTTTTAGTTTTGATTACAGGACCTTTGTCTTTAGATTTAGAGATAGAGGGAAGGATGGTGAAATGATCTGTTACAGTAGTTTGCAAGATGGCAATAAATGCTGAATTCTTCCTCTTGTTAATTTTTAACATGTAGTGGTCTAAACAGTTGTTATCTCTTGTGGGTATAGTATGACCTGCCAATAATCCATAACTCGACAGAGCACTTAGGTAATTAACTCTGTTGTTGTATTCATGAGTTGGTTCGATTTCCTTAGGTGCAATATTTATATTGATATCACCCGCTATTACGATATTGTTATTGACGCTGTTTATTTTTTGCTTTGATGAATATATGTTGAGCCAGGTTCGATTTTTCACTTCTTCTACTTCTACACTAAATTCTACACTTCTACAATAAAACTAGTATCAATTTTCACACTGGTGTAAAATCTATCAAGTTGTCTACAAACAGTCAAATTTCTATGATCCTGAAAAAATCGAACCTCACTTTTCCGGAACGATAAATTCCGCCATAATGTGGCGGAATTTATCGTTCCGGTGGCAATAACTACAGTTCCTGAATCTCTCTATATGAGTGGCATACCGTGTATGATTGTGACATTTGTAATGCCTTACTAAAAACTACGTAGTTATTTATTTTTATTTTTTTTGTAAAAAGACAACTTCCACATTAGGAATAAACATCCTGTGTCGTGAGGGACTTTCCAAACATACATGAAATAGACACAAAGAACATCCAGACTCGGGAAAACAATTCGTGGATCACACAAAGTGTTGTACCGCGTGGGACTTGAACCCACGACACTTGGTGCAGTAGCAAGCGGCATAGCGACCACTGAAACCACTCGGCCAACCGTGCAGTCAAAGTTAGTTTGGTAATTATTGAATTTAACTTACCTAGTTCGTTTTCTTGCCATAGTCTTGGGTGATATTGAATGTGTGTAAATGTTTGCAAGGGTGAGTAAAGTGGACTTCTTGCTTATTCGGAATATTCTTGCTAAATCGTAGGATTGTTTTAACCGCGCATACAATCAGTATCAAGAACAGGACAGGCGAACATTACAACACGAATACTTAAATGTTACAAACGACGCCGATGAGCAAATTTCGAAAGACACCACCGAAAGGTAGGATCAACACTACTGGCTAACGCACTGCACTGACATGATTGTCCAGCGAAACTGGCGAATACCTATAAATACCGAACATAGTTAAAAACTTAACAAAAATTACCTGCATGTAGACTGTCTCTTCCTTCTGTTTGACATCCAGCCTTCTGCTTGCAGATCACTCCTGGAAATAAGTTTGTGAGGCATAATCAAATTTGATCTTTAACGCATCTCACATGCTTCTCATCTATAAACATGCGATCACATACACGCGCACACACACACACGAACTCACACATACAAAATTATTTTTATTCATCAAGATCATCATCATTTATTTTTTTCCGTTCAGTAACTGATTATGTATACGAAGTGTCACTATCCTTATTCATGCTGTGGGCAATGATGACGCAGGAAAACATTGCTGCAAATAGTAGGAAGGAAAACTTGAAACAAACCAGGTACCAGGTTGATACAATATTTTTTTTTTATTATCGAGCTTGTCCATGCCAAGAACAGGCCAAAACTTCCTTTCAAAAGATATTTTGATATGAGTTAAATAAGAATCCATAATAATTAATTGGAGAGCCAAGCTTCGGCATGCATGGGCCGGCTCGACCGGGCCGGTGGGAAAGAGCGCTTGCGCTGTGTTTCACCGGGCGAATGAGTATACCGGAGGCTCATATCCCAACTCCAACCTCCATCCCTCAAAGGCCGGCAATACACCTCTGACGCCCCCGGTGTTGCGGGTGTCCATGGGCGGCGATAATCGCTTACCATCAGGCGATAAGTCTACTCGTTTGCCACCAACAACAAAAAAAGATGTGTGTGTGAGATTCACATACGATAGAAGTGAAACTTCAGTAAATCGACAAAAGAATGGGACCGACATTTGCTCTCTCGCTCTGGCTCGCTAATTACAGGCGACTTTTTGTATTTGTGTCTCTTACCTGTCATTTTTTCCGTTGCATCCGGTTTGAAATCACAACGATTCTAAAGAAGTTTCACTTCAATATTGTTAGAGCTTTTAATCACAGTAAAATGAGTATATAGATCTCTGTCACTCAATTAGACCAGAATGAACAGATCTAAATAGAATTTAGCATATAGGTAGTTTATGGTATGAAGTAGACTGTACATGAGAAATTGGTTGACATATACAATGGAGTATAATATGAAACATTAGGTAATTACCTTCTACGAGGGCAGAATTCCTCGTCACTCGCATCTGAGCAGTGCGGTACACCATCACACATATGTTCCACACTGACACAACCGGTTCCATACTGGCATCTGAACTCATCCAGACTGTTGACACGACTGTAATCAAAGAACTCCATAATCTACCATGAAGTAACTTTGGTGGCGGATTAAGAAATCGGAATATTTATTTATTTATTACTTTATGCACTTTTGTACATCGGCGGACTTAATGCCCAGGGCATTCTATACCAGTCAACCTTAGGTTGGTGTAGAAATCTTGTGAGGTAGGCGCACAAAGGTTATACAACTTCGTATCTAAGATATACATTAGACATACATAAATTAGCAACATATATACATAGATATAACACATATTGTACTTACATATATTTACATGTCAAGTATGTACTATGTACATATAAATCTACGTTATATTCGAACACTACGAATTTGACAAATATGGTTGGCGTGTTATCCTTTTGATAATTCTAACGTATCATGTAGAAAGAGCTCATGTCCCTTCTTTTTAAATACAAAACGGTTAATGGACTTCCTGAGTATCATGACCTTATCCACCTCGGGTATGTTATAATAACCGTCACAGCACAGTCACTGCTCTCCTTAAAGTGACTGGCGATATTAGGAAGGGCATGGAAGACACTAAAGTCACAGTACTAGTATTAGTTGACTTCTCGAATGCCTTTAATACCGTCAGTCACGAAATCCTTTTATCTATCCTTAAATATCTCATGGTCTCTTCTGAGGCACTGGAATGGTTCTTCACTTATCTTCGAGGGCGCCAGCAGTGTATTCGCATTGAAGATTCGACCTCAAGTTGGTGCGACCTCTACACTGGTGTCCCTCAAGGCGGCATTCTATCTCCTCTTTTATTCTCAATATTTATTAACCTCATTACTCAACACCTTCGCGGTACGTATCACATATATGCCGACGATCTTCAAATTTATTCGCAGGCGAGGATAGAGGACATAACGCAAGCTCATAAGGTCGTGGTCGGCTAAATTTGGGTTGTCGGTCAACCCAACCAAATGTCAAGCAATCATAGTAGGCAGCAAACGCATAATGAGCAGACTCGATACTAACTCTATTTCACCGATCATCTTTAACGGTTCAGTTATTCCGTTCAGCTCTGTAGTTAAAGATTTGGGCTTACTCATTGACTCGACCCTTGACTGGCAAGCTCAAGTTACTTACGTCAGCCAGCGAGTAACTGGAAGCCTACGCAGTTTGTATCGACTAAAGAACTTTTTGCCTCCTAAAACCAAAATTACTCTCATGCAGTCCTTAATAATCCCAATAATCGACTATGGTGATGTATGTTATCTCGACCTGAATGCAGACCTCCTGAATTAACTAGACCGACTTCTCAATAACTGCATTCGATACATCTTTAATCTTCGCAAGTATGACCATGTGTCTGCTTTACATTCCCAATTGAAATGGTTACCTGTTCGCCTACGCCGTAATCAGCGAGCACTTACCTCCCTATTGTGATGATGCCTAATCGCGTGCTAACCTAAAGATCCTGGTCACGGCACCATGTGTGATGGTGCCCCTAGCGTGCTAACTTAAAGATCCTGGTCACGGCACCATGTGTGATGTTGCCTCCTAGCGTGTTAACCTAAATCTAAGTCACGGGACCATATTCGGTGATGCCTCTTAGCGCCCTAGTCTGAGTACGTAATAGATCGGCTATCGGACAAGGCGTTATCGTTAAAACATCACCAGCAACTCTTATTTTGAAGAGTTGGAACGGCGCCCACGCCACCGCGCAGTTCTATGAACCTCGTCTCCAGACTCGTAGATTCTCTACTGGATTAAACACCTCACGCGGAACAAAGGGAAAGATTATGGACAATTAAACACATTACAATTGGTTTGTTCTGATCACGCTTTCTCCCATTGTGTACCCAAGATTTAGATAGATTAACGCCCTTTTACTTTTGGCGATCTGCGCGGCAAATCAAATACTATATCAGTTGCGGTTTACATCCGGGTACATTACCATATGCTATACGTTACCCGATACAGAAATATCAAGGCGGCATTATCTGAACACCTTCACGCTCGGGACACGAACCCGGTTTCCCCCAGCTACACATCCTGCAATAGCACCGAATCAGCCTACAGAAAAGCCGAGTATCCAACCGTTAACCTCCCAGCACGTAGGTACACAGATAACCAGTTGTAATGCTTAGCAATATAATTATAAACAGTTGTATGAACTACATATAATTTACTAACGATCATCGCGTACTCAGACCCGGGTCACAAATGCCTATTTATCTTATAAAATACAACAGACTGTAGAGCTCACCTGAGTTTATCCAATGTTATATATCTTTAACTTACTCAATATATCGAAGATTCGCCCGGCTCGGACTCGGAGTTCTGTTTCTCCGCCAGCCTAAGAACAAGTGGAAGTGGAAAATATAAATTCTACTTAGAATTGTGACTCACTTGAACGTAGTAAAAAAAGGTCTATACCTGCTCTATCGGAGATTTTGTGGGAAAATACGAAACGGGCATGAGGCAGTTGGGTTTTAGAATCGGAGGAAGAAGGAGTGAGTTAAGAAGCTTAGAAGGGTGAGGTTCTAAGCTTCTTAACTCACTCCTCTCTCCTCCGATTCTAAAACCCAACTGCCTCATGCCCGTTTCGTATTTTCCCACAAAATCTCCGATAGAGCAGGTATAGACCTTTTTTTACTACGTTCAAGTGAGTCACAATTCTAAGTAGAATTTATATTTTATCGCCACCAGATGTTGAAAGATTCTTACAATTGCGTTTAAAAGGAAATAACGTTTCTAATTTACGATCTATAACTTAAAATAGTTAATCAGCAATGTCAGACCCTTATGAAGAGACCTTTTGAGTGTAGTTATTGTATTTAGACTATTGTTTCAATCTAACAAGGCAACCATTATTTGTAAGTTTAAATTACATGGAGCCGACCTCGTATCACACTATTTTTTCATTTCTCAACTCACCGTTTTCACCTTCGTATCTCGCCCCACACTTCCGTTATCTGTCCTCTAACCACAATAGAAATCTTCGCTCAGAATATAATCTGCTTCTCTTATGCCCCTCCCACAACTCCGACTTCGTGAACTCTTCGTTCTTCGTTCAGGCAGTATTACTTTAGAATGCGCTCCCGCTCGAAATCAGGATGTCCACAAACCATTGTACTTTCAAAAAGAAGGTACACGATCTCCTTCTTAACGAAATGGCAGAAGGGTCAAATCGGTGATTAGTACATTGGATCGGGTCGTCATAGTGTACGAATATTATACCTATAAATATGTGTGTGTGTATATGTACGTATATGTATCTTAATGTAAATATATCTGTATTTATGTCGTATTAATTGTATATGTGTATATATGTTTATGTATGTTTAAGTCTATGTATGGCATATATATTTCTTACTTATTTTGTAACCCTGTGCAGCTCCCTACAAGATTTCTACACCACCCTAAGGTTGACTGGAAGAGAATGCCATGGGCATTAAGTCCGCCGATGTACAAAGTGCATAAAGTGTAAATAAATAAATAAATATTAAAGACTGTCGACGATGATAGAACTTTAACTATCTGACGCCAAATCTGTTTGAGATAATAATCATTTCAGGTACAAAGAATAAGGTTAGGTTCTGTACTCGTATGCCAATTTTCGGATTTGAGAATTTAATCGACTTTAGGAACATAAAAGTATCTAAATATCCAAACAGGTACTACAACCCATATTTATTGACTCTCCCATTGATTCCGTGACTAAAGAGAATGAGTGACGAGTTTTACTTTTCGAAGCCATGACTAAAATACCTGCAGGGGAAGACATCCTTCCACGTTACTCTTGTTACAGCTGGAGGAATCACTGAAATACAAATATAGAACACAATTCATTTTTACATTGTAATATATATTAGAAACTACGAAATGGAAGGGAGCATCAGGCGAAAGAAAAGCCGGTATACCTTAGCAACGACGGGCAGACGGTGGAATTCTTTTTTATATGGAGTTTGTGGCAAACGTTCAGACGTAGCGCCTGATGGTAAGCGATTACCGCTGCCGCCATGGACATCCGCAACACCGGGGCGGTCATAGGTGCGTTGCCGGCCTTTGGGGGATGGGGAGAGGGATACTCACTCACCCGGTGAAACCCAGCGCAAGTGCTATTTCACACCGGTTTTCTGTGAGGTCGTGGTATCACTGCGGTCGCACCAGCCCATTCATGCTGAAATGTGGTTCTCCAACGGTCTTAAAAAATTAGCTCGATCAAGGCAAGGATTGAGAAAAATATCGGCGGTTGAGCGAGATATATATATTCTAAACTAGATTTAAGTATTGCAACTCTAAACTAATATTAGGTACTAGTATATTTACTAAACATTAAATTACTAACATCAGTTGAAATGTAAATTGGAGTATGAAATAAATGGCTATACTATAATTATGAAAACATAAAGATACCTTAAACGCTTCGAGGGTTCTCTTTTTGTTATAAAATTGACTGCAAGGATAGTATAGTGCTTTAAGCGACCACCTCGTATTATTTACCAATTACCTGTTTGAAACAACACGACACTACACGTGGAACAACACTGAGTTATCTACAAATTTGAATTGTTCTTCGTCTGGGTACTTTTGTGTCCAAAGTATGTCGTCGTGGCGTTGTGTCTTGACTTTATATATTTCTAGAGCTGGAGCTTTTGCAGTGCTAAAGCAAAATTAAGCAATCTAAATTTAATGGTAACTGTTTGGTAGTCGATTCATGGTGTTATTCGCTATTGCTTCCAGAAGTCTGATCAAGCAATAACAACAGATGTATACTGTGCCTGACTTTGAACAATGATATCGAAATTAGAAACTTTTCCGTGGGAGAACCACGCTTCGGCATGAATGGGCCGGCTCAACCGGAGTGCTACCACGGCCTCACAGAAAACCGGTGTGAAATAGCGCTTGCGCTGTGTTTCATAGAGTGAGTGAGGATACCGGAGACCCATATCTCAATCCTTCCCTCCGTCCCCCAAAGGGCATCAACGCACTTGTGACGCCTTTGGTGTTGCGGGTGTCCATGGGCAGCGGTAATCGCGTACCATCAGGCGATACGTCTGATCGTTTGCCACATACTTCATAAAAAAAACAACTGCAGTCAAACAACCATGACTCGTGGTTCGCTCTTAATCATTATTGCTCCATGTTAATGCAAAACCTTTTACCGAAACCGTTGTAACTTAACAGGAGCTTCATCTTCCGTACTCTCCAGACCTTGGTTTAACGGACTGTTATATTTTCGTGATTTAGATAATTTTATACGTCATACAAAAGTTGGGAAGACCCAAGAGGCACTTTCTGCCTCGCACAACAAAACAGTGGAATGAACGGACGTCTGCGGTATTCCCGGACCAATACGACCCTCAAACCTTCAAGAAAAGAGGCGATACGTCTGCTCGTTTGCTCCCTATACAATAAAAAGTAAATAAAAAGGCTGTACAAAATGCTTTCACACAGTTTACCGATTTTAATCTCCAGTCTTCTATCGCAAAGGCATAAATGAACTTGCGATTAGATGGCAAAAATGACTTACATTAAAAAAACGTGTTATTTTATTTTTCAGTACACATCGGCAATTTTATATTTTATCCCCTGACTATATGACTGAATAACAATAAATAAAACCAACAACATGCATCAATTCTTTTAACACTCAACCAATTTCAGAACAATTTTCCTCGTTCTTAAAATATGGAATTATATCATCAGGTGATTGCATTTTAATATGTTGATAAAATACTTGTTTTGTTAAATACGGGGTTATTATGTTATCTGTGCAAAGCTGTTACGATTAAAGTTTTATTATATGGGCGGCTCGACGGGGTGATACCACGGCCTCACAGAAAACCGGTGTGAAACAGCGCCTGCGCTGTGTTTCACCGCGTGGGTAAGAATACTGGAGGCCCATATCCCAACCCCTCCCTCCATCCCTCTCCCCATCCCTCAAAGGCCGGCATTGCACTTGTGACGCTACAGGCGATACGTCTGCTCGTTTTGCCCCTATTACATATAAACAAACTACGGATGTAAAACTTTATTCATTGTTTCATCACAAAAGAGATTTACAAATTAAAAATCAATACATTAAATAGATAAATTAATTATTATTCATCCAAAAAAACCCAATAAAACTTGTTAGTGAATGAATTTAATATGGTTATAAAACATTACTAACGCCATCTATATTTCATAGACTATAAGCTCTTCTGGGTTTTAAAGTAGGAAGACACAAACAACTACAATATATGAATAATTTAAAAAATCACATTCCAATTAGGGTTTAAAGCTACATTTCAGTAGACATTTTTTACAATTCAAAATTTTTTTACTACTAAAACTTACCGAAACTGATTCCAAATAGTATTGAAAACCACATTTTAGATATTAAAATCATAATTAATCACTGTAATTCACTAAATACTTAGATTTTATCATGACATTTCAATAATTTATAAATAGTACGCCATTTTGTTTTTTAATTCGTGATAAACGTTTGTGTGTTGGCGGTCATCTCCAAAAAACAAGTAATACCCGGAGGCGCACAAGATCAAGATAATTGGCAAATGCAAGACCACCTTCAGTGTTGCCAACTTAAGACATATTCCCATTTTCTTGGGAAAAGACTTGTTTTCTTTTTTAATGACACCGAAAGTGCAATTATTAAAACGGTTTGCTCGGATCAGGTTCTACTACTAAACGGAAATAAAAAGTGCCATCAATAAGCTGTTATTTTGAGTACGGGATATCTTTATATAAAGATACAACTTGTATATTTATATAAAGATGCATGTATCATACAAGAACTGTTCATAGTACATTGGCTATTGTGTTACTATAACGAGCCGCTACGTTTGTCAAAAATGCGTTTTTTTTTATCGAAACTAGTACTTTAAGCCGTAACGGCCCTATCCTTGTTGGAGATTTTCTATGAAACAAACCGTTACAAAGTTATAGCAAGTGCTAAAATATATGTAGATAAAAATACGTGTTGTCATCTGACTGCATTTTTATCGTATGTGTCTTGCAATCGATTTTTGTAGCGCAAGCGAACCCTTTTTTCACTTGATAGCCTGCCAAAGTGGTGTGGTTGTGGACTCTGCTCAGCCTGATGTAAAGCTTGAATAGAATCTATCAGTGGTGGCCATCATACGCCCCGCTTAATGGACCTGGGATCATAGTGGGAGGGAAACACGTGTGCTAGAAGTAAGTTTCAATTTTTAACTGCTCGGCACAGGAAGGAAGAACCAAACCGTTTAGTTTGAGAGCGTATTTTAACGAATCCGAGACGTTACGAAGAGTCAAAACAGTCGACAAAGAAGTCTGATCTGTTAGACCAAGCCTGACCTAGACCAACCGAATGACCGTAGAAAACGGCCTCCTCTTTGTGCCAGAATATAAGCCGTTGGGAGTAACGCTCTCTGGCAAGGCTCGATAAATAAAAACCAGTCAAGTGCGAGACTGAATCGCGCACGAAGAGTACCGTACTTTTTTTTTGTCCACATGTCGACCACTTGTTTATTAAAACAGCCAAGGAATTTTTTGTTGGGTACTACAGGTTCATGCCATACAGGGTTTATTATATTTAGAAACATGAAATGACAATCAAGCTAGCGACGCCGCGGAGTAACAGCATTTCCATTAAAATGTGAAGTTTAATTTTAAAAAGTGGCATCCCCGAACAGATTGTTGTTGTAAAAGATCAAGTTTAAATGAAAACCTGTTTCATATATCGTCACCGTCATCGTCATCGGCACGTATTAATTATATTCTTTTTGTGTTTACGTTTAGAATATATAGATCTGTAAGTAAATAAAATTGGAGTGTCTGTTTCTAATATTAAAATAACCGCTTCTTACTAAATGCATATGTTTGTATGCACGGTATATATACTATACTATTTTTTTTGACGGAACTTGCACGGATCGGTAGCTGATGATCCAAGGAGTAATTTAGGCTAGTTACGAGCTAGCATCGCCGGGTTCTGCTAGTTAAAATTTTATAATATTTTGTGTTTTGTGCAACATGACCATAGTTTTAAGGTCGTTTATGTTTTTTTTCTTTTCCCATTTTTTTAGTTAGTTTTAGTATGTTATTTTGTTTTTTATTACTAGATATTAAATGTTAGAATCCTACTAATATTATAAATGTTTGTAAACATGTGTGTGTGTTTGTTATTCTTTCACGCAAAAACTACTGAATAGATATCATGACACTTTGCAGTAATATAGCTTAGACATTGGACTAACATAATAGGTTAAAATTTATAGAGCTTTTATTATAATTTGGTCATAATAATAATAACAATAATAGTTTAATTTTTAAATGTATTTGTTTATTTTTAAATGTATTTGTTTTATATGTATATTTAAAAATGTAATTTATATGTATATACAAATGGAATAAAGTGAATAATAATAATAATAATAATTAAGTTTATTTTCTCTTCAAAAAATGGTTATTACAATGGGATTTAAGTTGCAGTAAGTCGGAAAAAAATAGGCATTATGAGAGTTATCTTGGCGTGCGCTGCCCAAACCGTTGGAGTTACATGATAATAATGTACTGTAGTATTGTTCGTCTTAAATAGTTCTAAATAAAAGTCCGCGCCAGCATATATCTACCTTTTATGTTGAAGTCACTATGACCAAAATATTGAACCATAAATACAACTAAATTGGATATTTTTTAACAATGCACATTTAAGAAAATTTTTCGAACTCTTATCATTATTGATACATTTGTCACTTTAAGTATTGAATGTAGATAATCTTTGTCTTTTACAATAAGTTATTTGAACGAATAGTTTAAAAGTCATCATGATAAGATTGTACTGAGTGAAGCGTCATTAAACGTCTACTATGAGAGAGAGCGGTGTGGGAGGGGCGGGGGCGGAGGGGTATCAATGCATTAACAATGTTAAATGTTAGTATAGATGCGAAAGTAATTAGTCCTTTTGTTACACTTTTACGGCTAAAAGGCTCCACCGATTTTAATGAAATGTCGCCAAGGAGGTTCACTTTGATTCTTAGGACATTGCTTAGGCTACGAATTATCACGATAACCGACATAAACGCGGGCGAAGTCGCGAGCAAATGCAAGTATTAAATATCGATAGTAATTCTCTTTATAAGTAAAAAAACATAATTCACACTCCCTTTACTCGGATTTTAGGACACCTACGAGATGTAATAGGAGTGCTAACATTCCGTCTTTAAACCTTTAAACGAGCAATTCTTGAATATTTATGTAAAATTTGAATTTCGCTCCAACGATTTTAATGTATTTATTTACATACTAAGTTTCAGGGGTTAAAAAAATTTATATACAATATAGTTAGTATTCATTTTTAGAAAATGTACCATAAAAAAGATCTGTGTGCGATTCACACACGATAGAAGTGAAACTTTAGTAAATCGACAAAAGAATGAGACCGACATTTGCTCTCTCGCTCTGGTTTACTAATTACAGGCGACTTTTTATATTTGTGTCTCTTACCTGTTGTTTTTTCCGTTGCATCCGGTTTGAAATCGCAACGATTCTAAAGAAGTTTCATTTCAAAAACCAATGCCGGGCAAAAATCTATGATCCAGGTACAGTCACTCTCGTTAATGCGAAACTTGAGGGACTCTTAAAATATTACGAATTATCGAGTGTTTGAAATATCAAATGGTTCGAAATATGTGAGAGAAAATAAATAAAACTTCGAATTATTAAGTGTTGATCAATTATAATTTTTTAACTGCTTTTCCATAACAATGTCAAAAGTTTAGAGGTAGGTACATTCGTGTACATACATGTATCCATAATGTGAATTAATTAATCTTTCGTAATAACTCTGTTATAGTCAAACTCATCATAACAAAAACAAACGCTCGTGTACGTTGATACAAGTTTGAACTTACAATCTTTCCGCCTCTTTCTCTCTGCAACTCTGAATTGTCGAGTGTTAGACGTTAGTTCGAATTAACGCGTCGTTTTGTTATATAGCAATAAATTTTTTAGTTCGAATTACCAAGTGCATAAAAATGTATTGATTTAGTTCGAAATATAAAGAGATTTTGTAGGGAACTCGTGATAACTTTGAATTATAGAGAGATTCGAATTATCGCAGGTTTGAATTAACGAGAGTCGACTGTACTATTCTTAATCTGTCACCACTTATATCATATTGAGTTAGGGTATTTTAAGTATTTTATTCAGAATAGAGATTAGGGTCTCCTTGCGGTAGAGAATAGAAATTATAATGTTCCTTAGAAGAAAAACTAAGAACCAAGAAGATTATCGGAACTTTGAAAGAGACGATAATCCCTGAGTTTATTTCGTGCTTTCTTATAAGGGCTAGGCTAGACAAAACATGCAAAAGTGTTCATGTAGCTTAATTGCAAAAAAAACTTAAGATTCTTTCTGACCCCAGAACTCACGATACCTGACCATAAAATATATCTGCTCTTCTTATCCACGTAACCCCTTCTTATCCATCTGTTATTTCAATACACCATTTGTACCATTCGATTGACTGCAATAGGCTTACATTCTAATTATAACACTACATAAGTAATCGCAACTAAAAGTCTGCAAAATATGCTCGTTGAGACGCCTCTGCCTTTCCCCTTCATTAGTAAAGCCGTGACTGTGATGTATAATTTCTTAACACAGTATAAAATAAGACTGCATCCGCAGTCTATTCTCTTAGGTCTTTTAAAATACATAACGGATTTTAATACAGTTTTCAGCAATAGACAGTGATTCAAGAGAAAGGTGTACGAGTATATGTGTATACATGCATGTTAAAGTGGAATAAAATTCAAGAATTTCAAAGATTTCGTTGCTAGTCAATAATAAAATATTCTTGACTATTAAACTCAGCTTGTTCTAGTATCAATGTCATTGTATGAAACCAGTTTCTAAACGACTTCATAAATAATTAAAAATTGCAGCTGTTATATTAATAATAAAAGGTCTATGACCCCTGAAATTGGCCACTGGAGGACGGGACAAGTTTTCCACTCTACGACGTCTGGTGACTGAGATTGGAATGTTAATTTCACAGCACCACCCTCCCCCAATAGTAGCTACATTTCAAGTGTCAATTGAAACGCCATTGTTTAGACTTTTGTTCCATGACAATTCCAAGAAGTCATTCGGTATCAGGAGTACAGTTATGTTTCCACTGAAAACCTTCCCAGCGTCTTCAGACATCTTACACTGGGAAGGACTCGGACGATGTGATTTAAGAGGTTTAAAGATATGTACACATCTTTATGCCTGAATGAGAGTAACCTATCAGACATAAAAGAGTTTAAAAAAAACTTCATGAGAAAATTAAAATTACTTTTATTATACCATAAAATTGTCACAAAATTGATGAAATGCAACATTCTCACAACTATATTATTCGCACTTCTATCAAGTTGTAAAAATATTTACTCGTCGATCAGAGATCATTAAAAAAATGTATTTATAAAGCCACAACCTACACACAAAACTATTATTTTTATGCCTGTCAAAGTGACTTTACTCTGCCTAATGGAAAGCTTGAGCAGAATCGAAGAGTCATGGTCACGATACTCATTGCGAATGCAACAATCGTCATTATGATTGAAATGCTTTATTTTCATGTAAGTATAATGATATTTATAAGTGAAACGAAGTAGTGAACTCAGAGTTATTCAATAACTGTTCGAGAAAATACAGCTCAAAGTAAGAACGGTTCCACTAAAATGCGAATGATAATTATAATTGGTGCGTCATAAAAAACACGCGTCCTCTTAACTAGGTTATATTACGGTTACAAAAGCTAGACGTATTTGATATACTTATTTTATGGACTGTTCATTGACATTGCTTCTTTCTAAACACACTTCTTCACATTTGCCTGGCAACACTGTGTGGGCGATTGGCGCTGATATTTATTCTTCCTAGATGGCGTCCGATGCGCTACAATAAGCGCACACATTATTTATTATAAATAAAGTTAGTGGTTGCTATTGTAATATTCGTAGTATCTCTCATAACTTTACAACTACCAGAAAAAGCTATCGAAGCTGTCACGGAATATAATGTCATTCCCACTTATTGTCGATAACAAGACACAGATAGATGTTTTTATTAATTTTATTTATTCTGATTAATTTCGCTTGATAACCTTAACTGCTATAATTTTAGCTCCTAAATGATAAAAACGATAAAAGTTTTAACATTTTACCTCTTTAATAAATCTTAGTTACGGTAAAACTCATATACATCCTTCTGCTCTTCTCATTAATTGAATGGCTCAAATTATTTTATAGGTTTTGATCACATCGAAATTATTATAAGCCCTCCTAAATATTTAGACTTTTTTCTTTGTTCTTTGAGCTGCCAAAATATATTGAATAATTTAAAAAAATGACATTTAATGATGGTTTCTAGAATATTCGACAGTCACTTAATCTGAGAAGATCGTCTGTTAGCCTTTGGCTACAGCTAATGGAACACCATCATTATCATCATCGTCTTAGCGTTTATCCCGGTTGCTTCCATTCTGGAGCCCGGAGTCCGCTCTAATGGAACACCAATCTCCATTAATATATATAATTATATTGTATGTGTTAGATAAATCCGTGGGACAGCCACGCTTTGGCATGAATGGGCCGGCTCGACCGGAGTAATACCACGGCCTCACAGAAAACCGGTGTGAAATAGTGCTTGCACTGTGTTTCACCGAGTGAGTGAGGATACCGGAGGCCCATATACCAACTCCATTCCCCTCTCCATCCTCCAAAGGCCGGCAACGCACTTGTGACGCCTCTGGTGTTGCGGGTGTCCATGGGCGGCGATAATAGCTTCCCATCAGGCGATACGTCTGCTCATTTGCCCCCTATTCAATAAAAAAAACTTTTAATCTCATGGATTGAGTCGGTGAAATAATTTCCAGAGTAAAATTATGCACATTAAATTACAATTCAATTCGTTACATTAGATTAGAACACATTATATTACTTTTAAGTACTTAAAGTGAAATAACAATTGTCTTCTAAAGGTATTCTTTAATTAGGTCTTCATGTTTTGTGATTTTAGTAAACGTTGTGTATGTGTCTGCATTGCACAAATTTTCGTTATTCGGTGCAGTTGACACGACACCCCTTAAATAATATCTATCAACCCCTAACTCTTGATCTGGGAAGGCTAACCCACCCCCGCTGTCGCCTTTGCATAAAGCCGTACCTGAAATAATAAGAAAACGTCATGACCATTATGGTTTCATTATTATTCATACTTATATTATAAATACGAAAGTAACTATCCTGCTTGTCACGCTTACACGTATAAATCGATGCACCGATTTCAATAAAATTTGGCACAGAGATACTTTGATTAGTGAGGAAAGGCATAAGCTACTATTTACTACTATAACCGACAAACACGTTGGCGGAGCCGCAGGCAAAAGCTGGTTTCAAAATGAAATACCAATAACTACATTATTTCTATTATATCCTAGAAGTTAGTTATACTTCTTAAAGATAATATCTACTTTATTCTTTGGCGTTTTGCAAACTAAATCTAAAACTAAATCCTATTCAGACGATGAATCCTACTAATAATATATTATAAACGCGAAAGTTTGTGAGTATGTAATTGAGTATGTCTGTTTCTCTTTCACGCAAAAACTCTCCAAATGGATTTTGATAAAACTTTACAATAATATAGCTTATACGCCAGAATAACACATAGACTACAATTTATAAAGATACTATTTTCGCCTCGTGGCCTTGCCGGCGGTTATATCGCGGGTAGCACCGCAGAGTTTAGCTGGTAATCAATATTTTTTAGACTTATTAGATCATAGAAAGTCGTTATATGTATGCCCCCCGCCCGATGTTTGTTTTCACAAAAACAGATTCTGCCGTTAGTTTTATGTGAACGGTACGGTACTTACTGCGTTTATGAATTGCGCGGCATTATTATATACTGAGGCCCGTCCATTAATGACCAAAAACAATTTTGATCCGATCGGATTGTTTTAGATCTGAATATACTTTCACATATTTCGCGACTTTATATAAATTTATATTTATTTTTATTGTAAATTTTTGATTGTTTTTGTTTGCAACTTCATGACTTATATTTTGTTGAATAAATCAGTTTCAGAAAGATATGAAAATGTTTAATAAGATATTAATATTTGGTGAATTCGAACTTGAATTTTTAACTTTGAATTAAAAATCTAAGCAGGTGACCCCCAGTCAATGTTAATTACAGAGAAAGTTGAAAATTAGAAGTTAAATAAGAAGAAACTATTTTTATTCTAAATCATCGTATTAAAGGCTAGTACTCTATAATAATGACACTTACCATTGGTATACCCCGCGCAAATCTTATCACCGGTGATGTACTCTCTGAAAGAAGGTGGGAGAGTGTTGATGCATTTATCAATATTGATGTAAGGCATTTCAACTACCTTCAAAACTTGAGAGGCGTTCCCATTTTCCTCTGTGAGTCCCCAACCAGCCACCTAAGAGATAGACATTTAATTCTGTTTTTTATGATGATACTGATGGCAAGTGATTATCGCCACCCATAGATAAGTATTTCGACTCAAGAGCTACAAGTGCGTTTGGAAAGTGGGTTTAGCACCGAATTCAATCGGAGTAGAAGATACCTATTGGTACTATAATGTTACTTCTTAATTTTAAGTCAATAAGACGTTAATTTATTTCTTAATTCATACCCGACTACGGCGACTATTCGTAATAAAAGCCCAGGTGACATAGGCTATTTAAATTTTATCAAAGTTTTTTACAAAGTCGGATTTTTAAAAACATTTTCTTGTTGGTGCTCTCTGTTAGTATTGTTTGAAGTCGGTTCAATATTTTTGTCAAAAAGAGATTTATTATTGTTTGTAGTCACACCTACCTTCCCCAATTTATTTTGGACAAGTTGCCGTCTCTCAAAATTTGTGTCAAAGTTTAGACATACAGGTCTAACAAACGTCTGGTAAACAAATGGTGTGACCAGGATCACGATGGCCATGTCTTCTTGGAAATTGGCTGCCGAGCCTAGAAATAGGCTTGGGATATTTATGTCTTTCACCTGAAAATTAGTATAAATATGTAAAAATTATACAGAAGGATGATGATGTTCTCCTAGCCACTGGAGTGGAGTGGAGGACCACTTGATCATCAATATATTATTACCGATAAACTAATCTAATATCTTTAAACGATCAATTCTTAAATATGTATAGTCTGAATCTCGGAAACGGCTTTAAAGGCTCTAGGGTCTAGGGTTTATAAGTTAATTATAAGAAAATAAAAAAAATATAGCTTTCAGGTACTTGAAACTAAAATTAGTCATATAATTATCAAACTACATACATCAGACTTTTGCGCATCAACATCTCTTTCATTTTCCCATGGTCGATACAGCTTGCCAGCTGCCACAGCGTAATTAGACGCAGGTTGTTTCTTAGTGAGGTCATTCCAGAAACAGTGAGCAGCTGAAAATAAAACTGAATCTAGTCATTCAGGTCAGTGCAAGGTACACATCTACTCCTCCTCCGAGTCTTTTTCTCAAATAAATTGAAGTCAGCTTTCATTCTTCTGCGAGACGGTTAAACTTAAATTTTGCCGTGGAATGATTGCCATAAGACTTTTACAATCCAAGTCCTATACCATTTCAAGCTCCAACTACTGGTAATGACCACAGAAGTTCATATGACAACTAAGATCCATCTGGTGCTTTTCGAGATATAGAGAGGCGAGTTAAGAATGGTCATACATATATAAGACTGACTTGAGATTGCTTAACTTTGCAATATGATAAAGAATACACCCCACAATCTCCTGCCTATGGTACACAATATGTACAGAAGAATGGTATAGGTCCTTGATATGTTTTAATTTTTAATTCAGGTGTTTTATGGCAGAAGCTTTCGAACCTTACCCGATATAACTACGTTGTTGGAGACGAGGGAACCTCCACAAATCTGCATGAAAGGCTTTGAAGTTTTACGGTAGATGCCAACATGCCATGGTAATTCTCCTCGCTTCGCTAGCCATCCTCCAACAACTAACTGTGCTCCTTCAGGAGTTACTCGACCACATTCTAAAAAGAAAACAGTTATATAATAGACGTCTATATATAGTTATATTTTTTTTTTCTTTCTTTATTTATTTAATGAGGGCTTAGTCATGAAATGATTATGATTATGTCTAGATATATGAAGTCTGGTGTATTATAAAATTAAGATAGAACTGAGAACATTTTGATTGGATTCTTGTAATATTTTAAGGATTGAATGCTCCCCAAAATGTCTAGGAATTTGGTCAGATACTAACGTATAATTTTTACCAACTTAATTCTATGGATTAATTATAAGGACTATGCTACCATGGTGGTACATTATGAGGGCTATCTATCTTTTACGCTTATACATGTTAGTTATTGTGTTTGTGCCTGGGTGTAATATATCTATATATATTTCTACCGTGGGAGAGCTATGCTTCGGCATGAATGGGTCGGCTCGACCGGAGTGATACCACGGCCTCACTGAAAACCGGTGTGAAATAGCGTTTGCGCTGTGTTTCACCGAGTGAGTGAGGATACCGGAGGCCCATACCCCAACCCCTCCCCCATTCCCTCTCCCCATCCCCCAAAGGTCGGCAACGCACTTGTGACGCTTTTGGTGTTGCAGGTGTCCATGGGCGACGGTAATAGCTTACCATCAGGTGATACGTCTGCTCGTTTGCCCACTATTCAATAATAAAAAAAAAAAAAAAATATGCATGTATTTGTATAACTATGTAGTTTATCAGCAATCTGATTACCATAGTATATAGACTTTGCCTAGTAGCTCTTTTTTTTCTGGAATAGGGGGCAAACGAGCAGACGAATGATGGTAAGCGATTATTGCCGCCCATGGATACCCGCAACACCAGAGGCGTCACGGGAGGAGGGGTTGGTGTATAGGCCTCCAGTATCCTCACTCACTCGGTGAAACAGCGCAGGCGCTGTTTTTCATTGGTTTTCTGTGAGGCCGTGGTGGTAAATAATAAATATTTCGGACCTCTAGCACACAACGCCATCTAATACCAAGCTAAGCAGAGCTTATGTTATGGGTACCAGACAACTGATATTAATACAATATATAATATACTTTGTTTTGTAAATACATACATATTATACATAGAAAATATCTAAACTCCGAAACAAATATCACAAATATTTGCAGATCATACAAACATTGAGTACGACCCGAGAATCGAACCTGTGTGTTATGGTACTCGTATATGCAGCAAAATTAAGATTGTGACAATATCAGTCTTTGGCGATACGAAAAGCTTTATTAAAGCCAAATGTATCGTGGGACTGATGCTAAATATTAAGAATTTATTGGGAATATATTGACTTTCGCGATTATTATTATAGTATTTTGTGACTGTTTAATCCTACTAATATTATAAACGCAATAGTTTGTGAGTATGTATGTGAGGATGTTTGTTGCTCTTTCACGCAAAAACAACTTTTTTTTTATAATACAGGGGGCAAACGAGCATACGTATCGCCTGATGGTAAGCGATTACCGCCGCCCATGGACACCCGCAACACCAGAGGCGTTACAAGTGCGTTGCCGGTCTTTTAGGAAAGAGTACGCTCTTTTCTTGAAGGTTTGAAAGTCGTATTGGTCCGGGAACACCGCAGGCTACAGCTCATTCCACAGGTTTGCTGTGCGCGCCAGAAAGTTTCGGGAAAATCGCAAAGTTGTGGACTGCCAACCATCTAGATGATGGGGATGAAATTTCTATCGCGTAGGGCGATGGGGGAAAGATGCGGCAGGGATCAATCCGAACAATTTCAAGGATCAAGCCAAATTGGAAGATCCTGGCATTCGACGATACGAGTCCCCCTTCGCTGAATGCGGTCCAGAGGGAGGAGCTGGTATTGGGGTGCCCCTGCCCAAAGATGAGGACAGTATTCCATGTGAGGCCAAGCTTTATAAAGCCGAATGCGGTGGGCCGGAGTGAAATATCGCCTCGTTCTGTTGAGCACACCAAGCTTTTTCAAGGCCAATTTGACGTTACCCTTACTGAGTAGATTTTGATGAAACTTACAATAATATAGTTTATACATCAGAATTCAAACCTTCAAGAAAAGAGCGTACTCTTTCCTAAAAGGCCGGCAACGCACTTGTGACGCCTCTGGTGTTGCGGGTGTCCATGGGCGGCGGTAATCGCTTACCATCAGGTTATACGTCTGCTCGTTTGCCCCATATAAATTAAAAAAAATAACATATAGGCTACAACTTATAAAGATACTAGCTTCGCCTTGCGGCGTTGCCCGCGGTTATTGTCGTACTACATACATGGTAGCACAGTAGTGGGAAATATCAGGCATTGCTTTAAGTTAAACTGAATCAAAAGCTTTGGCGAAATCATGTTTATGTTAATTATTACCATTGGTCAGCTACATTTTCAATGAGTATATGATGTGATTTGATTGACAAATTTTATGAAAATCTGACAATCAAATAAGTACCTAAATAATGTAGTTATATATAGTATTATATATAGGTTATGCTAATAGGATGGTGGATAAGGAAGAAAATAAACAACATTATTTAAACATGAATTAATTTATTGAAAAAGATAATATATACAAAACTTAATTATCCATCCTATTAACATTGTTTTACAATAAAAGCCAGTTTTACCGTTTGTTTGGTTATCATGAACTTATCTGCTAGATAAATACAGATTTCGGTTTCACAAGTCTTATATAGAGATAATGTCTATGTCTAGGAACTATTTAAAATGCCCTGAAAATTACTGCACTGTATAAAAACTATATATATAAAAGTATATAAAAACTAAAAAATGTAGATAGGAACGATTTATTTAGAACTATGCTACCTGTAAGGTGAGTATTAAGTTGTACATATTGAATCCCACTTGTCCCTAAATAGTTGTCGTGGCCATTAAGTAACTGTAAAACCTAATAAATTATCTTAAGAGGAACATAAAACGCCACAAAAGATTTGTACCAAACAAAAGTAAAGTGAAGACACTATGTGTGTGCCTGAGTACAATCAAACGGTTTTATAACTAATTTATGCAGCTTTTCTGATGGATTTCATTACTTTTATCGTTAGCCAAGATTTTGAGCTCATGCTTCTTTCCCAAAGCACATTCGTCTAGGTAGTAACGGGGAGATTAAGGCTAAAGACGTCTTTGACAATACAAAATACAATATCGATACATACTTAAGTATGGGTTGATATTGTTGTACCGAGTAATTAGTGAGTGTTATAAAAATCCAAAAAAGTACTCAAGACATTAAGTAATTTTCCGTTTGTAATGATTCTTTCTGGAGCAATGAATTGGTACTCTGAATTACTTTCCTTAGTTTTACTGAAATGCAAAGTTGATTCGAGCAATCGATCATTATTTCTATACATGTAACAAAAAATATGTTTAATTAAATTCTTTGGAAATCACAGGTAAATTAGGTTATCTGGAAACTTAAAAATATTGTAAAATTAACATTATTAGCCTATTGCACAATAGATGGCACTGTTAAAGGAATCGTATATTTAATATTTGTAGAACTTTTCAAGTTCTTGTTAGATTCACTGTTTTACTTCTAAATATTTTTTTAGTATGCCCGAGCTTTAGCTTCGAAAAACGAAGAGTCAGGAATTAGTTTTCAATATCATTTTAGTTGGTTAGTTCGATTTCATAACTCCTATGCTTATATCAAGATGTTATATGATTTAAATCACTAGTATTTTAATAACAAGTGCCTTGGTTTCTTATTAAACTAGTCTAGCTTTTACTCCGCCTGGGTGGATGTCGATTGTCGTGAAAAAAAATAGCGTATGTCCTTTCTCAGGAATCAAAGTATCTACATGCCAAATTTCATTGAAATCGGTGATCGGTTTAGTCGATTAAGCGTAAAAGACAGACAGACAGAGTTACCTTCAAATATAAATTATTAAGTATGGATTACGTATGAATTAGACAACGATAAGTATAATAAGTATTAGCTCATCTAAGGCAATTTACATCTGTTTTTTTGGTTTCTGATTAATTGTATTATATTTACATAAAAATGTGGTCACCAGCACCGGTTTGTTACCCCATTAAATCTGACCTATTTGTAAAGCATAGCCATACTTTAAGTTCAAACAAAATTTTTAAAGATTAAAAAGAATCCTAAAATTCAGTATAGTTTACGATATTCACGGGGTTAACTATGCGGTACTTAAATATGATCACATATTTATGTAAGAACCCGTATTTGTACTAAATAATATTAATTACTGCATATGGTATAGGAAAATTTTATGTAACAAAAACATATTTGGTTTTAGCAAGAATAATCTATTCTATTTGGTGCGTTTTCAAGTGACATTAATGTGAATATTAAATTTACAATTAATTTTTTCAATATTATGTCGGCCCTACCATCGTACCTTGTGAGAGTACCTTGTTAAAGATAAGAGATTCTGACAACGAAATACATATTATAGCTATCCGTTATTAGAGCTGATTATACATTTAGATTTTTATCGGTTAAAAACTGATGTAATAACTAAAAATATTTTAAAAAGTTAACGAAAAGCAAGAAATTTTTCAAAGGGTTAAATTTAAAATCAGTTCTTGAACTGAATTTTTTCACTGGATTGGAGTACAATGCTAGTGTTGTAAATATTCAAATTAACGCCACTTTTCTTATTAGTTGGTGCTGGAGCCATCCTCCAGTCTTCCTCACTAATCTCATAATCGATCGGATTAACTGTAGTAGTAGTAATTCTATTGACATACCCATTGTTATTTACATTTATATTTAAATTATCATTATTATTAAGATTAAATATATTTTTACTATTTAATCCTACATTTACACTGACTTTGTTATTATTATTATTATTTGCATTTACATAAACAAAGTCACTAATATATATTTCAACTTTATCTTTGATTAGTATAGTAATATTAGTTCCATTTATGGCCAAACCTGGTTTGCATTGAGCAATGTAGTCCCAAGATCCACCGATACACTTCATGTATCTGAGAATTTCTGTCGAGTAATAATTTGGAGTGTTGCAGATTGGGTTTACAGTGGTTCCTGGTGCTACGTAATGTTTGCAAGCCTTGAATTCGTTTGTTCCTGGAATTTGGCACATGAAACGGACGCTCGGATCTGGATCCAGTCTGCAGAATTCTGTGACAAATTTAATAACACATGAAATATATGAAAGCATAACATTTTTTGTGTTTTTTTTAAGAAACAGGTATAAATAAAGTGGATATAATATTTTTATTTCAGTAAGTTACTTACTTTTAAAACGTACTTTTAAAGGTTTTTTTTACGTTTTAAGAGTTATTAATCACCACCCTTAAGCGCTACGAATGATGACTTAATACTGAATTGTTATAAATGCAAATATATGTTTGCTTCTTATGTTTCCCACTTTAACTACTTGCTTAAACGTCATACAATATTGTATACCCTTTCTTATCATCATCATACCCTATGTATATAGGGTATATCTCGAATCAAAGGGAATTTGAATTGATTGACAAAATCAGTTAAAACCAAAAATCAAATCAGTTAAGTATATACTTACGAACGCATTCAGGCATATTCTGGTACATTACTCCACCAAGGCAGTACACAGTTTGGGTGCCATTTCCATCTGTACCCCCATCGGGTTCCAAAAGTCCGTACCCTCTTTGACAACTGACTGTCAGCATGTAATTCTCAATCGATTGGCCCGGCCTTGCAGATGGGAGATTGGAGACTTCGTATGTTCCATGGTCAGGGTAGGATGGCAGAATACAATTCCCTGGTTTTGGTGTTGGTGTAGGGGTTCTGAAATGTATTAAGCAGATAGTAAGTAGAATTTTTATGGCTACAAAGTTAGAAATCCAGACAAGTTTATTTTTAACGTGCTGCACGTCTAGAAGTACTAAAACACATTGCCAAATCTAGTAGCAAAATTTCTGAGGAAGATTATGCGCTATTTAATGTAGTATCGTTATTTACTTAAGTATGTAACCGTGTGGTAATGAATTTAGAATACGCCAATTTCCAAGCCCAGTTCATCCTGCGAGTGATGTAAGAGCCGACTTTGGGAGCATACTACTTAGTAGATCAGCTCTGCAATGAGGAGGAAAATTTACCGTAAATCCTTATTTCGACTTGTTTTGTCATGGTGGTTTATGTAAAAACCTTTTTAAGGAGAGGTCAAGGTCCAACCAGCTTACTACTGAAGACTGTAGATTTCATGATAATTTGATTATTATTATGAACTTACGGTTTTACAACTGGAGTTCCTATTCTGTTGCAAAGTTCGTCAGATTCATCGGACCCATCGGCACAATCTTGTATCTGTTGGCAAAAAGAAATTTCAATATGAAGACATAGATAGTATTCATATACAATCCACATAACAAATAACTTAAACATATAATTGTTTAATGAATACAAACATTTATCTTATATCTAAGTTAGCAATTTAGAAGTAAGTAATTTATCTTCAAAATTAGAAATAAATGTATCTGTCAGCAGACTGGTTTCCATGGTACAAGCTCTTCGTGATTTAAGATCAGTCGCCATGTATAAAATGTGTAATAACCTTCCTTTGGATTTGTCATAGCCCATAGGCCAAATTAGGAATATAGCGATGTGGGTATTCTGTTCAATTTTGCATAAAACTAATTAGAACTTACCCCATTACAATCCGCCCCTTGATCCACACAAGCACCATAAGCGCATTGGAAGAGATACGACGGACAGGTTTTATCCGCACACGCAGCTACAGTCTCATCAGACCCATCTGGACAGTTAAGGGTTCCATCGCAGTGGTCGAAAGCTGAGATTAAGCTTCCGTCTTGGCATTTGAATTGGGCTCTGGGAAACATCATCACATGTAGATATACAATAGCATATGTCAGAAACACTTTGGGAACCTGGATTAAGAACACATAGTTTTACTAATCCTATTCACCCCATAGCACAGAATTTGCAGGCACTATAATACCTCTTGTGCTCACAGCTTGATATATTTCACGAAAGTCTCAATGCTTTTTAAATGTTCTTGCCTCCGTTATAGCAGAATTTAATTTTAATGCACATCTCAGTTTCCTATATATATTTACTTTGTAACTGTGTATCTAATTATGGTTAGTTTATTGTTTATTCTAATAATTTTTTAACTAAGCAGTGTCTACTGTTAAAGTTGTAACTGGATGGCAGTTTACTGTAATGTACTGTTAAGACTGCATTTTGTATTTCTTCAATCTGTTATATGTACATATAGAATAAATTAAAATAGGTTTGAATCGACTAATGGAGCAAACTACACAGGACAAAGTCACTGCGACTCTAGCTTAGTCTCTGGACCTGTCTTTAATTTACCTTCTTCTTTTGTCTCTTCTGGAAACATTTCAATTACTACAACTCTGTCCACGGTAGGCTGCCTTAAAAAAATGGACATGATCGATCATATTAGAAATCAGCCATAGCCTTTGAATAAACTATATATTACGTATTCTTAAAATTAAATTACTAAAACATAAAAAAAGTCAAAATATATACATACATACATAAATAATAAGTCAAATAGGTTTTCTATATAACCCATAACTAAACCTACCCCATTTTCTGAGTGTCATTTCTACATCTCGGAAGTAGTTCATCTGAGTTGTCAGCACATTCTGTGACCCCGTTACATGGGGCTGTGCCGTCTACGCAGGCGCCGTAAGTACAGCGAAACCAATTCGGTTGACATCTGTGGAAACAGAATATGTAAATGAAGCTGGGCTATATAATAATATTTTCGTTGACGTAGATTTTATAATTTTTTTAACGTACTTTAAAATTTTCCTGTCGTCTTGAATTTGTATATGTTAAAGTTTAATATAATAAAATATACACATATTCTTTAAGTAAATTAGATTTTAAATAAAATGAATTTTGCTTTTATGAAGGAAGTCATGGGCAGAAGTTAATTATTTAAAAATATAGGAAACCAATGAATTTAAAATAAAAACTTACAACGTTTTCCTGCAGAGGGCGTGGGTTTCGTCGCTACGATCTGGACAATCAACGCTCCCATCGCACTTGCCATCAAACGAAATACAAGTTCCATCTCGACACTGCCACTGGAACTTTCTACAATGAAACATTGTTATGATGTCTAACAAATATATTGTGTTATATGATACAGGATGTTGAGCTACATGAGATCCATGTCATCAAATACAAATTTGTCAGATTCATTACCACAAAACAAATAAAAAATTCAAAAGCGAAAGATAAGTCTGCAAGGAAACGTTCTCACATCATTGTCAACAAATGCGTGGTGAGGGGTTTTTTTAATGAATATGGGCAAACGAGCAGACTGATGGTAAGCGATCACCACTGCCCATGAACACTCGCAATACCAGAGGCGTCACAAGTGCGTTGCCGATCTTTTAAGAATGAATACGCTCTTTCTTGTAGGTTTGAGGGTCGTATTGGTCCGGGAATACTGCAGGCGACAGTTCAGTTTTGTTGTGCGAGGCAGAAAGTTTCGCGGAAAACGCACAGTTGTGGACTGCCAGCCATCCAAGTGATGAGGGTGGACTTGCTGCATACTTGGTAGATTTAAAACGTCGACAGGCATAGAGTGTTGCCATTCCTATTCATTCCGTCGGAGTCATAAGAACCGATTGAAAGAGCAAACTACACAGGACTACAGTACTGCTAAAAGTAACTTTTTTTTTACTTGTGGAAACCCCCACCCATCACCCCGCCGGGGTTTGCTGCAGGGCGGTGTGTTGGAATCGGACTGACTAAACTACACTGTGTGCAATTCTGCGCCTGGGAAGGGAAGGGTCCGGGAACTGCTGTTATTAACACAACCGTCCCTTCCCAGCGCCTGCCCGCACTAAAGTGGGCACCGTCTGCTGGTAAACTACCTCAATTTAAGCGACGCACGGCACACACGAACGTCTCGCCCTCGCGATTTGCGTCTAAAGCGGATGGAGGGGAAAACCCGTCCACACTCAGACTGCAAAAAGTAAGCTCCTTTCTAGGGAAAACACCTATACTTAGCAGTGAACTGTTGGGTTCTATGTATGTAATGGGTGGTAACCAGTTCTCTGAACTCACCTGCATCCAGATTGTCTTTTGTGCCGGTGATCTTTTAAATCTTCTGACTGGACGAAGCTTCTGGAAATGGTAGAACATGTTTTAATTATGACTAAGATTCTTCTTAATCTCTTGTTTATATTTTGATATATATCAATACGTCATGCGCTAGATTAAGAATACTGAGTATAGCTACTCTTATTTATATTGTAGTTATCGTAAAAGTCGACTAAAAGAGCAAAAGATGCAGGTCAATAGTGCTGCAAAAAGAAGGAACACTTGAAAGAATCCGCGTATGAACCCATCTGCCGACTTTGGTATAGCAGACCAAAACTTCTTCCAAATGAGAGGCTATTATCTGACAGTGGTCTATTTAAAGGCTGCTGATGAGATTCTAACAGTATGATATCGCGATCAAATGTACCTTTATTGATTTGGTCGATTATGAATACTATTACTGTCTTTGTGGCGCAGTGGTAGCGTATGCGACTGCTGTTCTTGAGGTCTCAGGTTCGATTCTCGGGTCGGACCAAATGTTTGTATGATCTACAAATATTTGTTACGAAATTTGGGTGTTTTCTATTTTTTTTTATTTTTTTATTCTTTAAAAAGACAACTCCCACATTAGGAATAACATCCTGTGTCGTGGGGGACTTTACAAACATACATGAAACGGACACAAAGAACATCCAGACTCGGGACAACAATTCGTGGATCACACAAAGTGTTGTAGGTACCGCGTGGGATTTGAACCCACGACACTTGGCGCAGTAGCAAGCGGCATGGCGACCGCTGACACCACTCGGCCAACCGTGCAGTCTATGTAATAATAATATAATATGTATGTATTTGCAAAAATATATACATATATATATGTATTTATATCAGTTGTCTAGCACCCATAACACAAGCTCTGCTTAGCTTGGGACTAGATGGCGTTGTGTGTTAGATGTATGAAATATTTATTATTATTATTTTGACTATTAAGAGTTTGATTGTAACTCACCCTCCATTTTTACACCCGACTTCATCACTCCCATCAAAACAATCGTAGATCCCATCACAGGTACGTTCAAAGTCCAAACATGTTCCATCTGGACAGGCGAATTGCAGCCGATCATCAAAACTGAGAATAAGAAGAGAATCGTGAAAGTGCAGTTATTTTTTAACCGGCTTCAAATAAGGAAGAGGTTCTCGATTCGCCAGCATTTTCTTATGTTTGTTACCTCACAACTTTCGACTGGGTAAACCGATTTTGACAATTACTTTTTTATTTGAATGCTGGTGCTTCCCATGTGGTCATATTTCATTTTGGTTCAGTTCTTGAAGTCGGTTTTTTTTTGTAGTTAAAATTTGTGATTCTTTAATATCAGATGGTCTAAGGAAAGTTTGACTCAAATCATATACCAACTTGTATGGCCAACGTAGTACAATAGGATAAAACCTTCTTTCCTGGGAGAGGCCTTTGTCTAGCAATGGGATACTAAAGGCTATGAAATTATCTCTAATGCAATTATTATATTTTTTATAAAAAAACGTTACGGTTGTTAATATAGGATAACAGCCGTGAAGCTTAATTGTAGGCCTTTGGGCGGCTTGAAAACATCCAACAGCAAGATTACGTAGCCACAACGTTGTGTTGCAAGTCTCTACACCGCACTTGGCCAGTGTAGGTACATGGCCTTCAACATCTTTTACCGTGGGAGAGCTATGCTTCGGCGTGAATGGGTCGGCTCGACCGGAGTGATACCACGGCCTCACAGAAAACCGGTGTGAAATAGCGCATGCGCTGTGTTTCACCGAGTGAGTGAGGATACCGGAGGCCCATACCCCAACCCCTCCCCCCATCCCCTTTCCCATCCCCCCAAAGGTCGGCAACGCACTTGTGACGCCTTTGGTGTTGCAGGTGTCCATGGGCGGCGGTAATCGCTTACCATCAGGTGATACGTCTGCTCGTTTGCCCACTATTCAATAAAAAAAAAAAAAAAATCTCCCGAAAGGAGATCCAAGCCCAGCAGTAGGATATTATAGGTTATTGATGATTGATGAAATAAATATGGCATTACTTGCAAGATGATGATATGGGCTCGGTGACTCTTGTTACGGCTGGGGATGTCACTGAAAAAAATAAAAATCAATTTTAAGGTTCATGAAACCAATCGGATCAGCCCCCTTAGTCAACATGCACGTGTTTCGCGTCGTTTTTCTCTCTCCACTCACTAAAGCCTCTATTCTCTTCTATTATTCATTTAATACTAGCTGACCCACGCAACCTCGTTTGCGTCACCTATTTTCCGTAGCGTGATAATTTACACCCGTTTTTAAAACATTCTTCACCAAGATCAGCTTCTATTGACCTTAGCATGATAATATATAGCCTACAAGCTGAACCCCGCGGTGCTACCCACGGTACAACAATAACCACAGGCAACGCCGCGAGGCGAAGCTACATCTTCATAAATTGTAGCCTATGTGTTATTTTGATGTATAAGCTATATTATTGTAAAGTGTCATCAAAACCCATTCAGCAGTTTTTACGTGAAAGAGTATCAAACATCCATACTTACAAACTTTCGCGTTTATAATATACTAGCTGACCCTCGCAACTTCGTTTACGTCTACTATTGCCCGTAACGTAATAATATTCCCCCGTTTTTAAAACATTCATCATTAGTGCTCCGCTCCTATTAATATTAGCGTGATGATATATAGCCTATAGCCTTCGTCCATAAATGGTCTATCCAACACTGTAAGAATTTTGCAGTTCCTGAGATTAGCGCGTTCAAGCAAACAAGCTCTTCAGCTTTATATTATATATTTAGTATATAAGATTTTGTTTAGACCACGTGACTTAACGTTGAAAAGTCGTCATTCCCATGAATTGGTTAGTTGTTAACCGACTTCAAAAAAGAAGGAGATTCTACGTTCCACTGTTTGTTTTTTTTCTATTAACGTTTATATTTGTAGAATGTTATCCTGGGTAGGGGGCAGGCGTTGAACGTGTTCTCGAAATTAATCACCAAGAGGAAATAAGCTAGAATATATTATCTACATGCAAATAATTAAAATTGGAGGTCTGTTTGAAATATTAAAATAACCACGGTATATATACCAAAATAACATGTTTAACAATTTTTGTTTGTCTGTCTGTCTGTTTGTTTATTCCGGCTAATCTCTAGAACGCATGGACTGATTTTAACGGGACTTTCACTGGCAGGTAGCTATTGTAATAAGGAGTAACTTAGGCTACTTTTTTTTAAACAAGTTTTGCCCCGCTTTGTTACTCGCGGTTGTTAAGTACAACAATAATTGCGAGTAGCACTGTGGGACTCAGTTAGTTCTAAATATGGCTTGACCTGTATCAAAAAGACGTAATTTTAAAGATAAGAAACTGCGATAATTGTCTTTTATCTTGTTTTGTTCTCAAAATATACAAACGCTATTGAAAGATACGTGGCCATGAGCTCTCATTGCTAATATCATTAAGGTTATCACTTTCTGTTTAAGTAAGTAAACATATTAATCTTATTAGAGTGGTAAATCCCCTTTTAATATAAATAAACGTCAAAAAAATTACTTAAACCCATTTTTTCTCGTGTGGGAACTATCAACCCACAGTATGACCGGTGGGTTGATAGTTACGTCAGACTCAAACCAACTATAAATCTCACGGAGGATTGACGGGAAATCAGTGCTTCGTAGACCTCGGACCTTCTACAGCTTACATTCGTTTATGAGGGTCGAAATATACCCTTAATTCTGAAGGATGAGCGTTATTGTAAATAGTTAATTTAGTTTTAACTTGTCTTTAATACTAGAATTTACACGCGGCCCGTTCCGCTTGTATGTCGCAGTAAAAGTAGCAATGTTACTCGATGATAATATAGGTTTCGTTTGTCATGGTCTGTGATTGTCTCCTAGCCGATTACGGCCACGGCCAGTCTTAACGGATACCAACCAACTACGCAGGAGATATTGTAGTGTAGTAGCGGGACCGGGAAGAGATCAGGCGCAGGATCGACAGCTTTACGTGCTCTCCGAGGCACGGGGGTTCAGACCCTAACACTTCCAAACTCCGAGCTGTTATTAAGTATGTCTATAATCAGAAAAACTCAATAATACTTTTGGCCCGGCCCGGTATTCGAACCCGAGACCTCTTGATTGGCAGTCGCATACGTATACTGCTAGACCAACGAGGCAGTCATGGTAATGTATAGTTAAAACACCGAATATAATCAACAGCCTTTCTGGACGAATGCGTTTCATTAAGTATTAAGTTATAACATCGGTTTTTCAATATCTTTGAGGGGATTCCCTCTACAAAATGCAGTCATGATTGCTTCATAGAAACAAAAAACCTAAGAGCTACATTATAACGGTAATCGAAAACGTCATTATAGAAAAACAATTATTTTAAAATTAATGTTAGACTTGATTCCTTAATTGCTTGTTAATGGGAAATTCGGTGTATCAGTGGTTTACATACTAATTTCTAATTGTGGTTGGTCTTTTTTTTAATGAAATAGCTGACAAACGAGCAGACCTATCACCATATAAAACCAGAGGTATCACGAGTGGGTTGCCGGCCTTTGGAGAATGGGGGAAGGGGGCACTCGGTAAAACACAGTGCAGGCGCTGTTTCACACCGGTTTTCTGTGAGACCGTGGTATCCCTTCGGTCGAGCCAGGCCATTCAGGCCGAAGCGTAGCTCTCCCACGGTAAAAATTCTTCTTTATCGGTCTTTCGATTTGGTGTGGAATTTACTGCTTTTTTTCTTACCTTTATGTTTTAGCTTTCCACAGATTATAGGGCGGTCAGGGTGCCGGGTTTGTTCTTCTATGTTATTGGGAATGGTTTCCGCACTTAGTCCTTAGAGAGGATCATTGTACGTGGGCCATAGCGGCCGTCATTCTAACCAGCGGGTTTGTTCTTTTATAATAGCGGTTGAAATCTTTTTACGAAAATAATGGCATGCGAATGGAGGAATGTCAAAAAAACAACTACAAAAAAAAAATACGTCGAATTTCGATCACTAGTGTAGAATATTATATTTCCAAACTCCTACAGTATTCTTTTGTATTATTTCGTTGTGGGTTCCAAGACAGTTTAATATTTCCTAGGACTACCTGAGTGTCATACTCAGTGTGTTCGTGTATCACTACTCAGTGTGTATCAGTGTGTTCGTGATCCTGGTGTACAGGAGTTACAGAGACAGGAAATTGATGATGGTATTCATTTTTTGCTAGTTATTTAACATATAATAATTTAAGAAATAAAATATTATTCAACTTGAACGTCGTATTTAATTTGTCAAGATTTTTCCTGTTACTGGTAATTATAAAAAAAAACGAAGATAACAACATCGATCATCATACATTAAGACGTGTTCACCGACAATATCCTGGATAGGAATGGAATCCACTACCCTGGAGGACGTAGGTGGCCAGTGTTACTAACCACTTGATCATCAGACTAATCAAATATATCGATGGTCGATATTTTACATTCCTATTCATCATCTACCTATTGCAGTCCACTGTTGGACATTGACCTTACTTAAAACCCACTCTATTTTGCATTCTTTAATTTGTTTTTTTTTTCCTTTTTATATTGAAAACGGGGCAAACGAGTAGACGTATCGCCTGATGGTAAGCGATTACCGCCGCCCATGGACACCTGCGACACCAGAGGCGTCACAAATGCGTTGTCGGTTTTTGGGCGAATGGAAGGGGTGATGGGGGACGGGTTGGAGTATGGGCTTCCGGTATCCTCACTCACTCAGAGAAACATAGCGCGAGCGCTATTTCACACCGGTTTTCTGTGAGGCCGAGGTATCATTCCGGGCGAGTCGGCCCATTCATGCCGAAGCGTGGCTCTCCCACGGTAAAAACACTTTATCTTTTAAATATACAAATCTATACATACAAATAAATAAAATTGGAGTCTCTGTTTATAATATTAAAATACCCGCTTTTTACTATATATATATATATATATGTATGCATACACGGTACATATCCCAAAAATTAATTTTATACATTTTTTGTCTGTCTGTCTGTTTGTTTGTTCCGGTTAATCTTTCGAACGGCTGGACCGATTTTTGACGGGCGTTTCACTGGTGGTTTTAGATTTATTTTGATGTCGACCGCTAATAATACCACAGGCTCAGTTGATGTATAATAATTATGTATGTATTTAGAAATATATAAGTATGGATATCAGTAGTCTTGTTAGCATAGTACAGGTTCTGTCTAGGTTGGGCTCAGACATCCTTGTGAGATGTGTGAGTATATTTATTACTTTAAGTGCTAAATATTTGCATGCTTAAAAATTAAGTAAGTAATGCAAAATAACCTGTTTAGCTTAATTGAGGAAGACAAGGGGTTTTGTTTTAAAATGGTTTTTAAAAACAAGCTTTTGTTAGTTATTAAATAATAATCACAAATTTTAACAAAAAAGACCAACTTGAAGAACTGGCCAAAACAGTTGTCTAGTAAATAACAAAAAAAATAACAATAAAAACCGATTTCAAGAACTGGACCCAATAAATATGCCATCACACGGGAAGCACCAGCTTTGAAATAAAAAAAGAATCATCAAAATCGGTTCACCCAGTCGAAAGTTATGAGGTAACAAACATAAAAAAAATACAGTCGAATTGAGAACCTCCTCCTTTTTTGAAGTCGTTTAAAAAATAAATTTAAGCCCTTTCATTTGATAACCAAATTGGGTGGGTTGTTCAGAAATATGTACGCCGCCATTTTGCTGCAGCGGCCGTTTTGGGATGAATAATAATACTAATTATAAATAATTACATTGTCATGAGAACTAAAGGTATATTTCAAAACATGCAAGATTTGATTACAGACAAACATCAGGACAGGTAAAAGTTAATAAAAATAAACTAGAAACTAAAAAAAGCTTGTAAGCTATTGAACACGATGTCACATTTCTCGGGAAAAGGGGGTTCCCTGGACGAAAGTGACGACTTGATTTCTTATAATTTAACATTATTAATTGATTACTTGCTAGCTGCTTCTTTGGTCCAGTAGTTAGCTTATGCGATTAACGCTCAAGGGCTCTCGTGTTCGATTACCGGGTTGGGTCAAAAAGTGTTATTGGATATTTCTAATAAGAAATCTCTAAGGATAGTGTTCCACGCCCGTGCCTCGGAAAGCACGTCAAACCGTAGGTCTCGGTTGTTATGAACATCTATGGCAATCGTTATTGGGAAGTCAGTGCTTTCAAATATATTGATAACAAATTCAACCTTCGACATCAGTTCGCACTCAGGGTTGCGGAGGTCCAGGCGCGGACGCTGCGGAGCGCGCGCGCATGTTCTCGGAGGACAGTAATGGGAATATCGGGGTTCCCAAACAGTAGGGGGCCATCTACAAAGCGTAGGTGGCCCGACGTACGTCGGGGTTCCAGGGTTTTCCTTTCCTTTTCTTTTTTTTTTTTTTATTGAGTAGGTGGCACACGAGCAGATGCAACACCTGATGGTAATCGATTACCGCCGCCCATGGACACCTGCAACACCAAAAGCGTCACAAGTGCGTTGCCGACCTTTGGGGGATGGGGAGAGGGAATGGGGGAGTGGTTGGGGTATGGGCCTTCTGTATCCTCACTCACTCGGTGAAACACAGCGCAAGCGCTATTTCACACCGGTTTTCTGTGTGGCCGTGGTATCACTCCGGTCGAGCCGGCCCATTCATGCCGAAGCGCGGCTCTCCCACGGAAGCACTGGTGGGTTCTAGGGTGCACCTGATTCCCCGGCATCTAGTACCCGAGACGGCGTGCCGTTTTAGCCGATTCGAGTTCGACATGCTACCAGGAGGTGGTATCCGAGGGGATATCCGCATGAGGAAAAAAAAAGATAAAAAAGGAGCAAAGGGTTGCGGAGGTCCGAAGCTAGTCGCTCTATCCCTAAATAACCTTAGAAATAACAAAGGCCAAGAAGATGGTGAAAGCTCATCCAGTCTTAATACAAAAGGGGTAAACAGAACCGTATTAAAACATCCATCTTTTGCAGACTCTCATTTTAGACCTACCTACTATTTTAGGCACATATATATAAACCCATTACCCGACTACGGCAAAGCCAAAAAGAGGGGTAATGTTTTTGACAGTCATGTATGTTCCACCGTAGCACTTTTTAACTGCTGTTAATGAATGAGGTGTCAATATATTCGTAACTAGCTGACCGACGCAACCTCGTTTGCGTCTTTTATTGCCCGTAGCGAAAAATTTTCCCCCCGTATAGGGTTCATTTTTTACACCTTGTGTCCGAAAAACCCCAATATCTTACGGAACCCTATTTTTATCCAAAATAAAATATAGTCTATGTTACTCGTGGATAATGTAGCCTTCGAATGGTGAAAGAATTTTTAAAATCGGTCCAGTAGTTTTAGAGCCTATTCATTACAAACAAACATACAAACAAAGTTTTTCTCTTTATAATATTAGTATTAGTAATTATCCGGTTGACATAGGATATATAAATTACTGTATACTTCCAAATACATACATAATAATTGTTTATTGCAACGAAAAAAGGTTTAAATAACTCTGTTAAAAAGCACTGATTCTCATGAATGAATCCCGCCCAAGAGAAAGGTGGAAGAGAAATATAGTATTTCCACCACGATCATTTGTTCTTTGTCTACGTGTTTAAGTTAACAGCCTTCTAACATAAAAATAATTAATTATTGGAGGCGTTAATATAAATAAATAAATAAATATTTTCGGACATCTAACACACAACGCCATCTAGTCCCAAGCTAAGCAGTGCTTGTGTTATGGGTACTAGACAACTGATATAAATACTTATATACTTCTTTTTTTGTAAATACATACATATTATACATAGAAAACACCCAAACTCCGAAACAAATATTTGTAGATCACACAAACACTTGGTCCGACCCAGGATTTGAACCCGAGACCTCAAGTACAGGAGTCGCATTCACTGCCACTGCGCCACCGAGGCAGTTAATAGTGTCACACACACCTTCAACACATACACATTCTGACTAACAGCTTCAAATACACAGCAAACACACACCTCACTCACATACACCCACACTCATACACAAGCTTAACCGTGGGAGAGCTATGCTTCGGCATGAATGGGTCGGCTCGACCGGTGTGATACCACGGCCTCATAGAAAACCGGTGTGAAATAGCGTTTGCGCTGTGTTTCACCGAGTGAGTGAGGATACCAGAGGCCCATACCCTAACCCCTCCCACCATTCCCTTTCCCATCCCCCAAAGGTCGGCAACGCACTTGTGACGCCTTTGGTGTTGCGGGTGTCCATGTGCGGCGGTAATCGCTTACCATCAGGTGATACGTCTGCTCGTTTGCACACTATTCAATAAAAAAAAAACAAGCATATCTAACTAAACAAACTTATTATGTCCACCATTGCATTATAACAATTGTTTTTGTTGTCTTTGGAAGGTAACTAACTCCCAACACACAGCTAAAGCTATTTTGTAAATAATTAAAATAATTTGAGATTTTATGGATTTCCTCTCATTTGATTTATCAAGATTATTAGAGAGATTTCACCCTTATAATTCACCCTAACGATAGATGCAACAAAAGTACAACGTGCAATTTTGACAGATTTTAGGCGGTTCGATGCCCGGGTGTGGAAAGCGAATTTTCGGAAATCTTTGCAAGCAGTTTTCTTTCTATTTGTAAAAATAAAGGAATGTTTTCTTTGACTAAAATGTTCTATCTACAATATTAAGAGTACTTTCCCTTCAGGTGGCATTACAAAATAACAACCCGTATATCATTTTTTAAAATCCCGCCAAGTGTATCAAACGTTTATAACTGTACATACAAATAAAGAAATTAATTCATATTCTTATATCACAAAAGTTTAATCAACAAAAGAATAAAGCAAGAACAAAAAATAACATTGAACACACACATTTAATTTAACTGCCTATTATGAAATAAATAAATCCGCATAACAATGATAAAACAACACAAAAAACAATACTCACCCACAATAACTAAAAACAAAACACAAATTAACATTTTGCACATCACTATTCTCAACTAAACGCTAAAATGAAATAAAAACTTGACTAGTTTCTACTATTCATATATTATTTTACCTCTATCACGAACAGAATGAGTTAAATCAAAGCGTGCTATCGCGAGCACTAGCGGTCATCGCGGTAAAACCAACATCCACTGTCTGTGTGGTGATACCAGACCACTACAGTTTAATTTCCCCACTTTGAAATTTATTGTAGGGAAATAATTATTTTCTGCTGTGTAGTACTTAAAACAATAAAATGTGTATTGGGTGTTTTTTATTGCAGAAAGTAACCTCAGCGTCCTAATCCATGCTTATATTGTAATAGCGAAAGTAATTCTGTCTGTCTGTCTGTACTGGCTTACAAAACGCTGCAATAATATCAATGAAATTTGATATGGCGATACTTTAATTCTTGAGGAAGGACATATTGTGCAAATGCCAGTAATATTATAAATATAAAAGCTTTGAGGATAAACGTACTGATGTTTGTTATTCTTTAACGTAAATACGTATAAATAAGTATGACAATAATACAGCTCCTAAATGAGTATAACACATAGATTACGTTTTACCGCGGAATTCGTTAGTTAAAATATAAGTCAGCTAGCTTTTACAGGTTTGTCCTATTTCTTGGGCATACTTAGTAACCCACAGTTATTTCTGATGATCGGAGGAATTGTTTTATTGTAAGAACGTAAAAAACAAATTTTAATTTAGTATTTGTAACATTAGTTAGATCGCAAATTACAAAGAAAAATAAAAAGGCGTAGTACTGAGCCTGCCAAAGTGACTACTCTGCCTGATGGAAAGCATGATCACAATCTAAAAGTGGTGGTCAACATACTCATTGCGAATGCAGACAATGCAACAATGCAGCATGGTGACCCACATTATCGCACTCCTCACTCACTTCTTCTCGTCTTCTTAATCTTTTTAATTTTACCCAAATTAGGTGAACATTCACTATATTGGCAACATTAACCTTAATGATAGCGAGACGGGTTCTACGAGGTTACGTCAACAAAATAACGACGATTCTTGGGATCGGGTACTTTTAATATTTTCTTATAACATCGAATACATTCGCAAACTAAACGAACAGCTGAATTAGACTGGTTTAAGGAAAAATAATACTTTTATTTCAAGGTTATGTTTGATTTTACGGTTTGCAAGTCATTAGTGCATTCGACAATAATGTACTTATGGTAGGTAGATGCCACGAGGTCTAGCATATTTTGTTTTTTATGCCTGAACTGAACACAAACCCCTAATGAACAGTAGTCGCATACGTTGCCACTATGCGTTACGGAGACAGACAATGATTAAACGGATAACGTAAAATAACGTAACGTACTCGGGACAATTGTTGTTCTGAGTCCCGAGAGGGATTTGATACAAATATTTGTGTGTCCACCTAGCCGTTATAACCGTCCGCTGCTTAACGAAGGTCATATTCAAGGAGCGCCAACTATCCCGGTCTTAGATAGTACGCATCCATCCGCTGACGAATGGTTTAAGCGGGCACACAAAGTGTGATCCACAAATTGTTGTTCTAAGTCAAGACCTCCAGAAATACAGCCACTTCACTACTTTTGACTACGTCTGTTTACGTGAAGAGGACGATGATTTGTCTTTAAATCAAAAAGTCTGTTCTTATTAACGAGCGATTGCTGATTGCATAAATATGTACCGTTTGAAGTCGATTTAACTTATTTTTCTATAAGAATTACACTGGTTTTTATTGTTCTTTAGTACATTTTGAAATATACAGCAAAGCAACCTTTATTAATGAACTCTTATAACCTTGGTAGATCTGCACAGACGTCAAACCGGTATTCATTGCGCTATGGCCGCCACCAGAAGCGCTCACGTCACACACTTCTGTCAAAATTAAAAAGAGTAAAACATGTTTATTTATTAGAGAAATATACTTAGTTGTTATAGTGATGTATAGACATGTTGTCGTGTGTGTTTTTATTGATTAGTGTTGGTGAGTACACATATTTTTACAGTTTGACTTAATTAAGACAGATTTAAGTAGGAACTTTAATATTTGAAAGGGCACTACGTAGTAAATAATATTGATGATATAAAAGTATCATCTTTCGATAATTTACTAAACTTGTTATAATATTAAAAACTGGTTTTAATATCCATTTATTTAACAAAGACAAAAAAGTTTAGCATATTTTCCTTATTATCTTACAGGTTTTATTTTTAATCTTTGTGTATTTGACGAGGTGAATGTCAGGCGTCATGTCCGTGTAGAGACGGTAATAATACGGAGTGTCAACAACCCCTATTCATCCCGTGGGTGTCGTTAAAGTTGACTAAGGAAGAAAACAGGACAACAGCACTGCATAAACGAGCAAAACTGGACGCAAACCCAACTCATGTGGTCAGCATAGTAGGCTGCAACCTCCTTCTTGCTAAGAAAAGGCTTATATATAATTAGTCTAGCTTTAAATACTGTTTCCCCTCTCCGGAGGGACGACTGGCGGTTCGAGCCTCGAGGCTGGCCTACCAAAATGACCGGTTCATTATGATGAGCCGCGTGGACAACCACTTTAAGGAGCCTAGTGCTCCATGAAGTCTCCCCGCTGAAATCAACAGCAAATACTGTTACAAATAAAAATAAACAAAATATTGCCTTTGAATTTCGAATCTGTCCTTTTTTATACGATTTTTTATTGTGTTTTCTTAATTTACACACAGTGTAAAATATTTTGTGATATTTAAATGGAGGGGGGTGATAAAGAGAACCGTTGTGATTGTATTACATAAAGTAGGTATGTAGCCAAATACATTTTTTTAAATCCTCCAAACGCTTGGTATAGTCAAATGTTTGTGTACCGGGCTATTGATAGGTACAATGAAACGTCCTCTGTTTGTGACAGAAAAAGATTTAGCCGTCCACGTAGTGTTTGTACGAAGTCGAAGGAAAGAATTCGAAGTAATCCTGTCCGAAAGCAAACGATTTATCTCGAGAGATGAAGATAGCACCTAGAATCATATCGCGTATATTAAAACTTGATATTTATGGCAAGACAAGTGATCTATTAGATACTATTGATGAGAGGTGATGCTGAAGTGTCTTTCAAGCGTATTTTGACAATATTTGAAGAAGTTGTAATGAAATCAAGAATAAAAATAATATAGATTAGTTTTGACCTCTGCGTAAAAACTGGTTTTATGATTCCGTTTTATTGCTAGTTGATTTGTTGTCTACGTTCATGGGATTATTAGAAATTTGTTTTTTTTTTTATTATTATGTAGAGGGCAAACGAGCAGACGTATCGCCTGGTGGTAAGCGATTACAACCCCCCATGGACACCCGCAACACCAGAGGCGTTACAAGTGCGATGCCGGCCTTGTAGGAAGGAGTACGCTCTTTTTAAATTGCCGAATTTGCAATAATAATCGGTTTAATTCAAATATTTACTGATACGGTGCCATTTCATTTAACTTTGTCCTCTATAAACATTACATCGTCTTGTCCCAGTTAGAAATTCGCGTATCTATGTTAGAAATATTTATAGATTTTAAGCAAAGTTCTCACGTAAATTACAAATTTCTTTGAATAGGTACCATTTTTTTCCCCATTTTAACCCCTTTTAATACCTGTTTAGGAATTTTGTAGATAATTTATGGTAACAAACCTTTGATCATTTTAATATTTTATGTAACAAATTCTGTAATCAATATTTTTTTATAACTAAGTCATTACGGGTTTTTTCAAAAGATTTAGTTTTAAAGTGTCCAAAAGCGTTGATAGACAATTCATGATAATTTCTCTAAAAGATAATATTTTTTGTTACAGCGTCGTCAGTTCTTGCCAGCGGATCATATTTCTGGTATGTAATGTTTGTTCATTTCAACCTAATATTATAAGCTGAAAAGTTAGTTTTATTGATGAACGCGATAATCTCAGGGTCCGATTGGGTCTCTTAAATAAAACAAACGTTCATGTGAGAAACATAATATGTAGTTGATGTTGATTTCTTTCTCAAACTCCTTGTCTTATATTTTCAATTGTAAATTTAAGGTTACAAATATTTATCGTGCAATGCGAAATAAAATAAAACAATTATAACATTACTACATCAATCATTTCCCGTCCGCACTGGATCAACTAGCAGGAAAAGACTTTGTCAACAGCTGGAGATGTAGCGAGCTTTCTCCAGCTCATCAACCAATCAACCGAAACATGTGTTTCACGTAAATATTTGCGCACATTCAGATTTGGCTCACTTTTTGTTTACTTGCGTCGTGAGAGGACGTGCGCATGCTTACAGGTCGCAACAGTATTAACAGTATTTAAAATGGTTTGATTCTCCATTATTTTCATATTTTTATCTATTTTCCAGTACCTCAGCTAGATCAACAGAATTCAAATGCCAGCAAGGGTCAGACTGTGTCCGTAAAGAGAATGTGTGTGACGGGACCAGGGATTGTGACGATGGAAGCGATGAACTATTATGCTCCAACTCTCAGTAAGAAATGTTTTAGAATTATATTGTTCATACTTATACATATTTGTTGCTCATGTTATGTAAAATCTTGTTATTTTTGTATAAAAGACTACTCCCACATTAGAAATATATCCTGTACTGTTCGCACAACATATATAGAACTTTACAAACATACATGAAAAGGACACAAAGAATACCTAGAATACCTTTGAATATTCACTTGATGGTGTATTACTGCCTTAAAAATTATAACTACCTATCAAACGTGGGGGAGCCACGCTTCCGAGGCTGGCTCGACCGGAGTGATAACACGGCTTCACAGAAAACAGTGTAAAATAGCGTTTGCCCTGTGTTTCACCGAGTGAGTGAAAAGACCGGAGGCTCATACCCCTTTCCCTCCCAGCTCAGCCCCCTCCCCATCCCTCTTACCCTCCCCGTCCCTAAAAGCCGGCAAAGCACTTGTGACGCCTCTGGCGTTGCGAGTGTCCATAGGTGGCGGTAATCGCTTATTTCATATGAAAATTAAAATTGTCACCTAATATCCATTTTAAGCTTGTTTGTGATTGAAATCGCCGTGAACGATAAGACCGACGATTGTTACGTGTTCAACTTTGTAACTCATTTATTTGTTATGTTTTATGTATATAATAAAGATATCCAAATTTATTAACAAATTCTGAAACACGCAAATGGTTGTCTCATGTGAGAACCGAACTCTAAACAGAGTGGGAAGTTCCGAGGTTACCGCTAACCACAACGCATACGGGATACTAACCATGTTTGTTTACGACAAATAGTCGCTGCTAAGTAACCACGAGTGTAAGGTTTATTCTAACGAGCAGAAAAATTACATTAGACCGGAGGCCAAATGATGCAGAAGCATCTTTTGGTGCTGATAATCGAAGTACAGGCTTTGCCTAGTTTCATTGCAGACGCTAATAATCACAAATTTTGTCAAAAAAACAACCGACTTCAAGAACTGGACCAATTTAAAATGGTACCATACGGGAAGCACCAGATTTCAAATTAAAAAATAATCATCAAAATCAGTTCACCAAGTCGAAAGTTATAAGGTAACAAACATAAAAAAAAAATAGTCTAATTGATAACCTTCTCATTTTTTAAAGTCGGTTAAAACAAATTGAACAGAAAAATATTGCAAAATTGTTTTCTTTTTATTTTGTACTAAGTTATTTGTTTGGAAATAAATTATTATTATTTCAATAAGCCACTATAGTGTGGGTCAGCATACTGCGTTGTTGCATTGTCTGTATTCATAATGAGTATGGTGACCACCAGTCTTGGATTCTTCTCATGCCTTCCATTAAGCTGAGCAGAGTCACTCAGTAGGCTCACACTACATAAAAAAATCTAATTCGTTTGATACACACGTCATGCGCGTATAACTCTTCGTGTGTATTTTGGTTTCCGCATACGCCCCATATCCGTAAAATGTTTTAGAATTCATAGTTTATTTTAATTGTAGAATAGCTTGTGACTAATTTATGACTGTCTTGATAGTGTAGTAACGTATGCGACTGCTGTGTTTGAGGTTTCGAGTTCGATAGACAGGTTGTACAAAATATTTGTTTCGGAGTTTGGGTGGTGTCTGTGTATAATATGTATGTATTTATGTCAGTTGTCTGTCAGTACAATCTCTGCTTTGTTTAGGGCTAGATGGCGTTATGCGTCATATATCTGAAATATTATTATTACTATTCATTCATCATTCCCAACATTCCACTGCCATAAATCCCTATAAATTGACCACCTCGGAACCTACAAGTTTAAAAGTTTATTATTCCTAGAATAATACCATACTTATTCAGTTTTACCTCCTTTCAGATCAAATACCTGCATTTTACCGCCCCACCTAGCCCATGGTTCATATGAGGTACTGAATGTACCAAGCGATCGACTAAAAGGGCCTGGGCAGTCTTTCGAGTCGTTCTTGTTAAAGCTGAAATGTGATCCTGGGTATGGCATCACAGAACCAGGGTTTGAGTCAGATATTAATGGCGTCCGTGAAATATTCTGTATAAATGGGAAGTGGTCTCAAAAAATGACTGAATGTGTTCGTAAGTATTTGTTTATAACCGACTAGAACTAGTTTAGAACTGGACCAAATTGAAATAGGACTACACGGGAAGCACCAGCTTTTAAATAAAAAACATATCATCAAAATCGGTTCACCAAGTCGTAAACTCTGAGGTAACAAACATAAAAACTCCTTTTTGAAGTCGGTTAAAACGGAGGCGATTTTATAAATAAAACTACGCCACAGAATGTTAAACCATTCTTAGCACCTTGACAACTAGTCTGAAAGATGATAACATTACAAAATAAATAATGCATCTACAAATTTTATTTACATCCTTATATCAAACAGAATAAAGTCGTGTTTTGTGAATTTATATTACAGAACCGTATTCCAATATAGCCTAAGTATTATTATTATATTTAACTAGCTGTTGCCCGCGGCTCTGCCCGCGTTTATATCTGATTTTTCGTGTTTTTTCGCCGTCGCGGATATGTGACTGATGCAAAAATTAGATAAAAACAATCCTTGATGCGGATTATATATCATTCTAAAATTTCAGCTCGATCGGTGCAGAACTTTTTGAGTTTTTGAAGCGTACACAAACCAACATAACATGTTTATATATATAGATATAGATAGATGTAATCATCAAAATCGATTCAGAAATACAGGCGCTACGGTGGAATATATAATCATACATAGACTACCAAAACTATACCCCTTCCTTTTGACTTCGCCGTAGTCGATTAAAAATACAAACGAATGAAAATCCTTTAACTATAAATATTTTTCAAAGAACTAAGTTGCAATAGAATTACATTTTTATCTATTACTATTATTTTTGCCCGATATCTCAAAATTTAAACCATTCTGTAATTTCCAGGATTCTGCAAATTGGATCCAGATCCCAGCGTCCGTTTCATCTGTGCAGGGAGATTGTGTAATAATTATGTACCGCCAGGGACAATAGTTAATCCTATTTGTAACACTCCCGTCTATTCTTCCACTGAGGGACTCCTCTACATGACATGTATAGGGGGATCGTGGGATTACGTAGCTCGGTGCAGAGCAGGTTAGTGTTCGAAGTGAAGTATCTTTGCCGTCAATGTTATAATAGTTCAATTTAAATGAATTCGATGAAATATTTAATTGCCGTAATTAGATATAAGGTGTATGTCGACTATCATGATTAATGTCATTGTACATGAATCTGTCAATTATCAAGAATCTAAGTATCTCCATAGCAAACTTCTTTGAAATCGCTTTAGCAGTGAAAAAAATGCTGTAGTCACACCAGACAGAGTTATTTTCGAATGTATAACATTAGTATAAATTAGAATGGATTTTTTTTTTTAAGGACAACTCCCTCAGTAGGAGTATACATCCTGTGCCGCGGGGGACTTTACAAACATACATGTAACGACACAAAGAACACCCAGACTCAGAACAACATTTTGTGGATCACACAAAGTGATGTCCCACGTGGAATTTGAAACCACGGCAATTGGCGCATAGCAAGCGTTGCAGTGAACGCTTAAACCACTAGACCAATCGTGCAGTCAGACTTATAGTCATATTGTGTCTCTTTCTTTCCACAGTACTTACTTTTCTTTCTCAGATTGTGGTCGAGTGACTCCTGATGGTGTCCAACTGATAATTGATGGGAAGCCAGCTAAGCGAGGGGAGCTACCTTGGCATGTTGGCATCTACCGGAAGGGTACTAAACCTTGCACGCAAATCTGCGGTGGATCTCTTATCTCCAACGACGTGGTAATTTCTGGTAAGATTGAATTAAGATTCTTTTGAATGTTTTAATATCAATAATTTTAGTAGACCTAAGATGAAGTTTTCTGCGATTTGCTTGATCACTTGATATGCCCACTTCCTCATTTACTTCTTAGACTATCATTATTCTATCATAAAAATGTCCTTAAATTGAGAGACAGAGAAAATAAGGTTCAGTCTTTCCGTTGCTTTTAACAAAGATATTGGAGTCTACTGGTTTAAACTCTAGGAGCTTCTCCAATGTACAGCGAGGATTCAAATGGTGGTAACAATACTCATGAGTTGCATTAATAATAATAATATTTATTAATGCAAAATTAGGTACAGATTTTTTTGATACAAACAGCATTTTTTATATAATATGTACACTGTAATAGTCAGGCTCTGGCATCCACAGTAAGATTAAACTTGTGTTGTGGATACCAGTCCCTCTCTCAACTAAAGAAAATATACACTTAAAATGCGCTTATTTTGTCAAACTACACATTTATCGTCTTTTAACGTGCGAGCGTACATGCATGTGCGTGCATTGGAATAAATTTGCGTCAGGCATATGTGCATAAATTTGGGTGTATGTGTATGGATGTATGTTTGAGTGTGTTTGTGTGTGAGTGTATGTGTGTTGGTGTGCGTGTGTGTGTGTGAGTGAAAGTTATAGAATTGTAAGTTTAAGCAGCATTTCCGTTTCTTCATTGTCCTGCGCGAGTAACCAGTTAGTTACTCTGATTTTAATTTGATATCCTGCAAGTGCGGTCCTAAACGTGACACTCGGGCAAACTCTACACAATCTGCGTGTGTTCTGGTTTTCCGGATAATATTGTAGGGTTCTGTGTTTTCGTAATACCGTGAGGATGGTTGTCAACTATAACGCCGAGGTATATAATGCAATCAGTCCTAACCAGAGCTAGACAGTGACAGGACTCACGGATAGTAGACAGACAGCTGTGAGCTCTTAACATAAATGTTTTCGAGTCAGGTTGCGTACTAGAGGTGGGTGTAAAGGTCAGGTACTTGGTTTTTTTTATGTTAAGAGTTAGGTGATTGCTCGAGAGCCACACCATAACATTCCCCAAAGCAGACTCAGCTGAAGCGAACGTCTCACATCAACTAGAGCCGTGAATAAGAAGGGCTGTATCATCGGCGTATGTATAGATTGAGCAATTTGGGATGCGTAGGTTGCAGAAAGAGTTAATATACATTAAAAATAGAGTTGGACCATTGTTAGTTGCATTAATTTATAAATTAAACGACTCCCTCAAAAAGAAAAGTGCGTGCGTACAAAGTACACATGTCAGTAGTGAAACTTCTTTGGCAAACTAATTATTAATAAAAATAATTAAAGAGAATTATTAAAATACATTTCTTTTATATTGTTTAAAAATAATATGGTAAAATCTCAGATGATGAATATTAATTTAAAATTCGCCCTTTCTCACTCTCTTTCAATCAGTCACAATCGCTCTCTACCCCTTCTTCGACAAAAACGCTGCACATCTTCGTGATGGGTTTCATCCGTGAAAATTTTACCCTCATGTGAAGAATAAAGATAATAAAGAAGTTTCACTTCAAAAACATATAAATTGTAGTTTGTTTATTTTTTCACTTGTCCGAGGCTCTCTGAATATCGACTTTAGGGCTGAACGTGTCCGTTTGATGAAATCCAGGCTCCGACCAACTCTGCTCCAAGCCGCGATGGGATCTGAAAAATTCCAGTCAAATCTGAAAAACCGATTTGCTGCCATGGAAACCACAAGAGACGTAAACCAGAACCTTGAAAATGTGGTTCGGATTCTCAGGGACGAAGGTACGAGATTTTGTAAAATGCAGCGTAAAAGCAGGGAGTCGAAGCTTTCAGAGAGGACATTAGGGCTAATGAGGGAACGACGTGAGAACCCACCTGCCACTTCATCGGCAAAGCGGGCTCTAAACCGAGAGATCACCAAGCTTGTACGATACGACCTCCGATGCTCAAATACTCTTTCGATTGAAAGAGCGATCGAACGGAATCGGGGGTCAAAAGTGTTCGTACAATCTCTTGGAAGAAGCCACCTGACAAAGTTGACCACATCAAGTGGAGATGTCGTTGCTTCAAAGCCGGCCGTCCTTTCGGAAGTCGAAAGTTTCTACGGCAGTTTATACGCTTCGCATGCATCTCGACCTGATCCCGAAAATGGGGACCCTAGAGCTACATTAACACGCCACGATACCGAAGACCTGCCAGAAGTCAGCACTAATAAAATCGAGGTGGCTCTGGGACAGCTGAAAAATGGAAAAGCCCCTGGAGAAGACGGCGTTACAACAGAGCTGTTGAAGGCTGGAGGTACGCCCGTATTGAGGGAGCTCAAAAAGCTTTTTAACGCTGTCCTATTCGAAGGGGGAACTCCAGGGGCGTGGAGTAGATCGGCTATCGGCTCATTTCTCTTCTAAGCCACGTCTACAAGCTGTTTTCAAGAGTCATCTCGAACCGTCTTGCGCGAAGACTAGACGAATTTCAACCACCGGAGCAAGCTGGGTTTCGGGAGCAGATATGGCACCATAGACCACATTCACACAGTACGGCAGATTATACAGAAGACCGAGGAGTATAATCAGCTCCTGTGTCTAGCATTCGTGTACTATGAGAAGGCCTTTGACTCGATAGAGATCTGGTCTGTTCTGGAGTCCCTGCAGCGTTGCCAAGTAGATTGGCGATACATACAAGTGTTGAGATGTCTCTACAAAGCCGCCACAATGTCCGTCCAAGTACAGAATCAGCATACAAGACCCGTACCATTGCATCGAGGAGTGAGACAAGGGGACGTTATGTCCCCGAAATTGTTCACTAATGCAGTGGAGGACTTTTTCAAGACGCTACACTGGAAAGGACGCGGCATCAACATCAATGGCGAATACATCTCTCACTTGCGATTTGCAGACGACATCGTCATCATGGCAGAGACGCTGCACGACCTACAACAGATGCTGAACGACCTCGCTTACTCTTCTGCACGCATCGGCCTACGGATGAACTTGGACAAGACCAAGGTCATGTTCAATGAACATGTACTACCGGAACCGGTTGCGGTACACGGTGCCGTTTTCGAAGTTGTTCAAAAATACATGTACCTCGGGCAGACTTTGCAGATAGGGAGAAATAACTTTGAGGACGAGGTGAACAGGAGAATCCGGCTGGGTTGGGCAGCGTTTGGGAAGCTTCGTCGGGTCTTCTGTTTTTTGGCCAGGCCGTCTGGCGTACTATAACAGGCCTATATTCAGCAGTGGACTAATTAAGTTTGGTAATAATAATGATACTTTTGGAAATTAATAATATTTTTGGGATCCTTTTCTCAGCCGCTCACTGTTTCTGGAGTGATGTACAGAAAGTACACCCCCCGGCTGATTTTGCTGTAGCTATCGGCAAACTACACCGGGACTGGAACGACTCAAGAGATATTGATGTTCAAAAATCTAATGTAAGTTAATTTTAAGGTTTTCTATGCATGAGCCTGCCAAAATGAGTCTACTCAGCCTAATAGAAAGCATAAGCAGAATCCAAGAGTGGTGGTCACCATACTCATTGCGAATGCAGACAAAGCAACAATGTAAAATATAAATTAAATTTCTAAATAGTATGTAATATATAAATTAAATATATAGACATTAATTTGCACCTCCCTTCTCTCCTTCATAAATTATCAAATTAGGTTGGTATCGGTTTTAGGTCTACTTCGATACTGCAGAATTTTGGTTTTTTAAGCGAAGCGGTTGCTAAGTAATATTGAATTTCTGCGGAATTACTCCAAATACCCAAAAAGATTGCTAAAAAGGTTTATTACTGTTTCTGCCTCGGTGGCGTAGTGGTACTGAATGCGACTGCTGTGCTTGAGGTCTCGGGTTCAAATCCTGGGTCGAACCAAGTGTTTGTGTAATCTACAAATATTTGTTTCGGAGTTTGGGTGTTTTCTATGTATAATATGTATGTATTTACGAAAAAAAGTATATATGTATTCATATCAGTTCTCTAGTACCCATAACACAAGCTCTGTTTAGCTTAGGACTAGATGGCGTTGTGTGTTAGATGTCCGGAGTATTTATTTATTTATAAATAAGAAGCAAATTATAAAATTTGCTTCTTCTTCTTGTCGCATATTCTGAAGCTTTATATTTTTCTTTTCTTCCAGGTAAAGAAAATATCGGTTCCAAGACTATTCGAGGGCGTACAAGCTAACTTCCAAGAAGATATAGCGGTCTTGATTCTCACAACCTCTTTTGTCTTCAAGACGTATGTTCGGCCCGTATGCCTCAACTTCGAGGATATATTTGACAGGTTACAGTTGCAACATGGGAATTTGGGCAAGGTTGGTAAAACTATTGGCATACGTGTGTATGTTGAAATGGGGTTTTTTAAGTAGGTAAGAAGAAACGGGTTTTTAAGAGTATTTTTCGAAGAAAATTTAATAAGTAATCAGATTTCATTTAGGCAACGAAAGAATCACCGTAATTGGCCTGTTTATGTTATATAGTATCTATAGTACAGTAGGTTGTATAGTACTCTACTCTGCTTGATGGAAAGCTAAGTAGAATCCAAGGGCGAAGAGAGAGATGCTCATTCACGCTTCGCTTAAAGGATCCAGGATCATAGTGGGAAGGAAACACGTCTGCGGGTAGTAAATTTCAGGGTTTTAATTGATTGGCACGGTGGATTAAAACGGTGATTGTAATGGTGGCTCGGGCAAGAAGAATCATCTCACTATGTACTTGTACATCATAATAAAAGTAGTTACTTTAATATAGGCTTTGTTTTATGTTAGATGATAGCCGGTTACGGGTGCGGTGTGTGTGTACTAGACTTTTTTCAGTAACTGTCTATCTAATCAGTATATATCTTCTTTCAGGTCCTATCTGTAATAGCTCGTCTTTTTAGGTGTCCAGTTCTTCATTCAACTGCCTCTAAAGACAAGAATTAATGGAAAATTCATTTATTTTCTTTCAGGTAGCTGGTTGGGGTCTTACAGCAGCAAATGGTGGAGCTGCTTCGTACCTTCAAGTAGTTCGTATGCCATTTATCAGCGAAGGAGTTTGCATTAAAGCTCTCCCAGCTGCGTTTAGACCGTACATCACTGGAGACAAGTTTTGTGCTGGGTATACCAACGGTCAGTTTATAAATAATGAATTAAATACTCACTTGATTGACTGTCTCGGTGGCTCTGCGGTAGCGTATGCGACTGCTGTGCTTGAGAACTCGGGTTCTATTCCCGGGTGACCAAATGTTTGTATGATCAGCAAATATTGGAGTTTGGGTATTTTCTTTGTATAATATATATATATATATTTACTAAAAGAAGTATATATGTAGTTATATCAGTTGTCTTGTACCCATAATACAAGTCCTGCTTAATTTGGAAGAAGAACTGGTCTGGCGTTGTGTGTAGATGTTTGAAATATTTATTTATTTACAACAATTAAATGTCCTATAAGTTCAATTGTATTCAAAGTTGTACTTATAGGAAGGACATCGTCCTCTTTGTATGAGCTAGATACTGAGCTTTCAATAGAAAACATTTTATGAAGTTAACAGAAAATCAGTAAAATCACTACATACGTAGAGTGATTCTCAAGGAACGTTTACGTATAAAACTTCTAAAATTTTTGGGGTATTTTGGCAAAAATATAACGATATTTGTTGAAGACGTCGGAAATAATTAAGCCACACATCTTCACAGAGTTACATAGGCTATTTGTATTTTAAATAATCCGTGCGAAGCCAGGACGGCCTATTAGTAAATAATAAAATAAATTGAAACAGCAAAGCAAACACAAAGTTACATCCGCAGTATGAGCGAGCGCACGCAAAACGTATTGTTAGTTAACGCAGGCGGTATGCATAGCTTGACATTAGTCAGGTGTTGTTAGGATATGGAAAATACACCCCATTTATTTATATTATTTTACAATCAGTATGTTTGTTTACGTATTTTACAGGAAAAATTAAGGGTTTGTATGGCCCTGCCAAAAATAATCCACTCTGACGGAAAGCATAAACAGAATCCAAGAGTTACCATACTTATTGCGAATGCAGACAATGCAACAATACCGCATGGTGACACACCATGGTGGTTTAGTGATGCACCGCATATTCAAATTCATCGAACGACTTAAACTCTAAAAGACTAAAAAAACAGAGACAGTTATTAAAATAAAAGCAAAACTGTGGAATGAACTGTCGCCTGCGGTATTCCAGGACTAATATCACCTTCAAACCTTCAAGAGCATATTCCTTCTTAAAAGGCCGGCAACGCACTTGTGACGCCTCTTTTTTTCCTGTTTATTATTTGAATATTCACTTGATGCGACACGCTTTAGCATGCATGGTCTGGCTCGACCGGAGTAATAACCGGTGCCTCCCAGAAAACCGGTGTGAAATAGCGCTTGCGCTGTGAGTAAGGATTCCGGAGATCCATACCTCAACCCGTGCCTTAGGGGATGGGGACAACACCTCCCTCCCCATCCCTAAAAACCGGCAACACACTTGTGGCGCCTTTGGTGTTGCGGGTGTCCATGGGCGGTGGTAATCGCTCACCATCAAACCTATAGAAAAACATGTTTTCAGGTACGGCTGTTTGCAAGGGCGACAGTGGCGGTGGTCTAGCGTTCCCAGAGAGGGAGCAAGGAATGGACCGCTACTACCTGAGGGGTGTCGTGTCCACAGCGCCCAATCTGGAGGACCAATTATGCAACGACAAGACTTACACCACCTTCACAAAAATTACTAAACATCAGGAGTTTATTAAAAAGTATGTCTGGTTATAATAATTTGTTTTAAAAATAAGTCGTACCTTGTTTTTCTTAGGCTTCATTAATCTCAAGATTGTTTGAGGTCGGCTACTAGTTTAATCGGTTCCACAAAGCTGAATTGAACTGGATTTGAAGGCTGAACTAGTTGTCAGTATATGAGAGTAATACACATTATTATTATTATTCTCTTTATTTAATTATATATTAGGTCTTTACCTATGAAATTGCCGTTTTGTATGCAATAAGTGAAAGTACTTATTTTTTCAAACTTTTTTATTTCTGTTATTCGAAGTAATCACCCATGCAATCGACGCATCTTTGCCAACGCATTGGCAGTTTATTGATGCCCTTCTTGTAAAAATCAGCTGGACGGGAGGCAACAAACTCTTCAAAGGCATTTTGTACTGCCTCTCGGGAATTGAATTTTTTACCCACTAAAAAGTTGTCTAAATTTTGGAAAAAGTAATAGTCGGTAGGTGCAAGGTCTGGTGAGTATGGCGGATGAGGGAGAGCTTCCAACCCCAGCTCTTGCAGCTTGGAGACTGTCTGTTGCGCAGTATGGGGTCGCGCGTTGTCGTGAAGGAGCAGTGGAGACGACCGATTGACCAAAGTTGGTTGCAGATGTGCAAGCTTCTCCATCATTCTCTCCAGTTCTTCACAGTACACATCTGCATTAATGCTCATGCCGTTTTGTAAAAAGCTGTGGTGAATCACACCCGCACTAGACCACCAAACAGTGACCATCACCTTTTTAGGGGTCATTTTTGGTTTAGGGCATTGCTTTGGTGCTGAACCAGGGTCTAACCAACTTGCTGAGCGCTTTCGATTGTCGGACAGAATCTATGTTTCGTCGCACGTAACTATTCGTTTCAAAATTCCTTCATTTCTTTGCCTGTTGAGCAGCGAAAGGCAGGTCTCGACGCGTACGTTGCGCTGGCGATCGTTAAGGTCGTGGGACACCCATCTATCAAGCTTATTTACCTTGCCAATTTGTCGCAAAAAGATCAATATTGTTTTGATGCTTACATTAAAAGCTGCTGCTAGCTCAGCTGTAGATTGAGTTTCGTCAGCTTCCACAATCGCCTTTAATTCATTATTGTTAACCAAAGTCTCCGGACGACCACGAGCTTCATTTTTCAAGTCAAAATTTCCAGAACGGAACCGGGAAAACCAATAAAGGGTTGTGCGTTCGTTTGTACAGTTCTCTCCGTAAACGTTTTTGATGTTACGTGCCGTTTGTGTCGCGTTGGTGCCACGACGGAACTCATATTCCATAATTACACGATTTTTTAAAGTATCCATTATGACGAAAAATGTTCAAATGTAATGAGAATACAACGCTAATCAAAAAACCAAAGACTGAGTTTGTAAATAGAATGTCATGGTTTTAAAACAAAATTAATTTGAATTTAGAATACAGAGCCATTACAAACTTTTTTTTATTTGAAATGACCAGTACTGAAGAAACGCAATTTCATAGGTAAAGACCTATTATACATATTAATTACATTTTTAAATACATAAAAAAGATAATCAATAACATAATATATATTTAAAAATATTAAAAATAGTAGACCACCGACTCCCGAAGTCGGTGGTCTACTATTTTATAGGACTTATAGGACATTTACAGGGACCAAGAAACCGGTGGTTAGGGCTCCAAAGACAGGAACCTCCTCACTATGCGTGCCGTGTCAAGAAGGACTGCTTTCTGTATCAGACCCTTGATCCAGCCTTCTAACGTGAGCCTCTTAAGGTGTTGGTCGAGGCTCTTGGCTATCAATCCGTTTTAAAATGTATCATCTTTGTTTTAGCGCACTTGCTGAAGCAATAACAATAAAAACCTGCCCGAGAGGTCAAGAGGCCACTTGCAATCCGGTAAGAAAATATTTTAACATGATATGGCTAATTTTAACAAACACTGCTAATACAGTGAGTTTTGCTTGTTATTCTTTTCCACCTTAAACACACAACCTATCATCGACAATGTACTATGTAAATAAACTCACTTGCAAGGACCGGTTTTACTTTATGAAGTTTTCAAATTTTACAAGGTCAAATGCTCATAATATAAACTTTACATACTAATAATATTATTTAATTATATTACCAATAATGTTATTTATATATTTTTTTATAACTTTTTCACAACACTTATCCAAAGAGGTTCTAGAAAGACCTAAACATTTATTAAATTAATTGATAACAAATATTTGTATTTTTGTCAACAGAACCCACCGTACGTGGAAGATTCTGATGGAACTAACAATGACGTCGTACCAGTTCCACTGTTTGTCTCTCCTTCATCAATGTAAGATTTGCACTGATTGGTTAACTAAAAAATTTAAGACGTAGAAATATCTAAGAAATAAGGCTTCAGAAAATTATAAAAAACTATGCCAGTAGAGTATGGTATCAGAGCTGGCCTTTTGAAGAAAGGACCGTAGTATTGAGTCGACCTGTCCATACGGACGGCATACGAGTCACAACCATCGTGCTGCCTAACCGGTATAACTCAAGATTAACGAACCGAAGCGTGACATCACTGCCAGTAGAACATTTGGGTAGGCCGGGGAAACACTCAAAATCACCAAAAAGATACTAAATATGAACTTATATTACAATCCTAGATAATACTCACATTAATACTCATATTCAAAATAATTAATTTCGTTTAACAAATTAAAAACAATATACAATTATAAAAAAGGTGTGTGTGCGATTCACACATGATAGAAGTGAAACTTCAGTAAATCGACAAAAGAATGAGACCGACAATTGATCTTTTGCTCTGGCTCACTAATTACAGGCGACTTTTTGTATTTGTGTCTCTTCCCTGCCGTTTTTTCCGTTGCATCCGGTTTGAAATCACAACGATTCTAAAGAACTTTCACTTCAAAAACAATTTATCTCGATACGATAGTTTATCTCCGATACTTTTCGAATGACTGATTCTCGTCATATCTAAATGTTCTCCCTTTTTTGAATCATGAATTTAACCACTATTAGTGTCTTCGAATGTAACAAACTACGTCGTCACTATCATTTTATTTTATTATATTTCAGATCGAATGATCCCTACGCCTGTATTGTTCCTCCTCGACCCAAATCTGGATCATTTGAAATCAAAACTATCCATAATAACAATGAATTTTTCATCTTAAACGTGAAATGTAATCCAGGATACAGTTTGGAGAACTCAGATGGCTCCATTGACAGGAGCGGTACGAAGCAGGTCAGCTGTTTCTATGGGAAATGGAATCAGAACATGCCAAGATGTATTTGTAAGTTTACTAAATTAATCTTTTTCAGCTAAATTCGTTACACAAATATTTGTTATACCCTCATAACATTAATTTAAACGTTTAATGGATACAAATTTGAAGTAGTTCTTGAGTGCTTACTTAATAGTCCATATTACTTAATCCATCACTTATAAATTTTTGTATAGTGTGGCTACGACCGAGACATGGTACAAAATGTACTTTTTTTGATTGTCTTTTTGTTGTAAATGGAAGAGTATCTCTTTAAGAATGGAATGAACTCCATCGGCGATAGAAAATAACAATCCCAAAGACCTTCCAGCAATAACTGTTAAATAATAATCAGTATTTGGTTACAGCGTAAATATAGACGTCAAGAAGAATCGTCAAAAGCCGCAGAAATCCACGCCGGTTAATTCAAGCGGAACCACCAACTGTGATAGTTTCGTAAACCAAACCTTAAATGGTTTAAATTAAACTTGAGCAATTAATTGATTGAAAAGATATTATGTGTGAGACTTATGATTGGATTCTGCAATTGGTACTCGAATTTCTGATCACAGTCGGTCAAAGTCGCGTATTCAATATTATAGATTGACTGATGATTATAATATATAAATTAATGGATATTAGTTACTTTTTTTCGCGTAATATCCTATTAAAAGTTTGTATAATATTTTAGTTTTATTTCACGTTAGATTCTCAAACCGATTGGAAATCTTGTTTGTGAGTGTTTGATTCGGCCCAGGAGGCTATTCATCGGTTACTCAACAAAGAACCGATAAATGAGGAAAATAACCAAGAGCCGTTGTATGAAAGATGAGACAAGACAAGTAGGTGGATTTTGGTTGTAATGTGTGTGAGAATAGGAAACTAATTAATATATCGAACGAATAATATATATATATATACTAGCTGACCCGGCAAACTTCGTACTGTCATATTTTTATTTCTTAAATATTTTCTAAATTTCTGGTACATGCTTTTGATATTTTTTCTATGCAAACCTTGTCACAGAAAAAATAATTATCTAATTTGGTGCTGCCGATCGGAAGTTATGCGCGTACATGCATTTCGATGATTCATACAATACAAATACATAGAAATCATACACTTAAACCTATATACATAACCAAATGCATATATTTACTTAAATAAATACATTTATTTATTAATTTTATTGGTAGATGATAATCTTGAGGCTGTTGCCTCGAACTTATTAGGGCCGATCTCGCAAGAGGGAGCTCATTTCAAAGAAAAACGGGCTGTACAACAAAGAGAACCAACGAACTCATACGTTTGAAAACCGGACAACGAAAAACGAAAAAAAACGAAAAACGAAGAAGAATGTTAGTAGAGGGCCGTATGTTTCTGTCTTTAATATACCTCTGCCTACCCCTTCTGGGGATACAGGTGTCATTTTATGTATGTATGAAATATAAATCGTCAGAAAAAATATGACGACAACAGACATGACGATGTCTATTATCGTAAGCTCGATAATAGACATTGTCATGTCTGTTGTTATGATGATAACAATGATGTTAAGGTATCAAAAATGAAATGATTAGATCTATATTAATATTATAAATTGGAATCTGTCTGTCTGTCTGTCTATTGTTTGAGGAAAGATATAGGCATATTAAAAATCCTCTTCCTAGCCTTTATTCTTCCCAAGATTATTTCGGATCGGCTACTACTTCAACCGATATTACTTATAAGCCATTTTTCCACGGAGCGACTGGCATCGGACCTCCGCAACTCGCAACTAACAGAAGTCCGACCTGGAAATCGAACCCAAGACCTTTTGATCGGCAGACGCTTACGCTAACCACTAGACCAAAGAGGCAATCTCTTGCAACTTTTAAGTTTTAAACCTAAATATTTACACAGATAATTTTTATTTTAATTAACTATTTTTATGGTTCGATATCCATATAATCCCCAATTTCGAAGACGTAAAGTCCGGTGAGTTTTGTATATGATAACTTTACTCAATCGACGAAACACAACGAAAGACCTGTCGCCTGCGGTGTTCCCGGACCAATACGACCTTCAAACCTTCAAGAAAAGAGCATACTCCTTCCTAAAAGGCCGGCAACGCGCTTGTAACGCCTCCGGTGTTGCGGGCGGCGGATACGTCTGCTCGTTTGCCCCATATATGATAAAAAGGAAAAAAAAAAGAAGAACTCAACATCAGTGTGGGGGATCGAGTGGTATGTCCCTCCAACACTAAGGGAGGATCCTCCGACCAGTTGAGGTGGTCATGCCTGGCGGGCTACGGCCCCACGGTTGCTGTTGGGATGTTGTATGTACAGGGTGTCTCAAAAGAAATTTTATATTTGTTTAGCTTACTGCGTGAACGCTGCGTACTTGAGGGGTGCGGGGGTTATGTCAATTGGTAGCTTGGCTCTTGGGGATTCAGTCGCTATGGAGCGTTTCTCGGGAGCAGACCGCGCGTTGTGCGTGCGAGAGTTTTACAAGAACGGTGATTCGACAACTGTCGCGCGTAGAAAATTCTGCAGTATTCGAGGTTTTCGCCACTTAAATGATGCGCCAAGCCTTCCTCTCATTCGACATTGGGTTAAAAAGTTTGAAGAGACTGGATCAACGCTGGATAAATCAAAATCCGGGCGACCTAGGTCATCAAGAACGGTAGAAAACGTGGAGAGTGTTAATCAATCTGTACGTGACGACCCGAGCCTTTCAATTCGGAAGCGCGCGAGTGCTTTAAATGTGCATAGATCATCATTACATCGCATTATGCACAAAGATCTAAAGCTGCACCCCTACAAAATTCAATTGGTGCAAGAATTAAAGCCCCAAGATGCCGGTCAGAGGCTTAATTTCGTAAATCAGATGATTGAGCGATTTTCAACGTTTACCAACATTTTGTTTTCGGATGAAGCTCATTTTCATCTTAATGGCCACGTAAATAAGCAAAACTGCCGCTACTGGAGTTCAGCCAATCCGAAACGCAAACATCAGAAACCCCTACACTCGCCTAAAGTGACCGTATGGGCTGCCATGTCGGCGCGAGGAATTATCGGCCCTTACTTTTTTGAAGACGAAATGGGGCGTACAGTTACAGTGAATTCAGAGCGTTATGTGGAGATGTTAGACAACTTCTTGGTACCTGAACTGCAAAACTTTCCTGGCTATAACCAAAGAACATGGTTTCAATAGGACGGAGCAACTTCACACACGTCCAATATATCTCTGCCACGTGTTCGTGAAATTTTCTCAGGAAAATTGATCTCCCGGAGAGGTGACATAAATTGGCCTCCACGTAGCCCAGATTTAACCCCTATGGACTTTTTCCTATGGGGTTATCTTAAATCTAAAGTTTACGCCAATAAACCAACTTCACTGGCGCATTTGAAAGAAAATATCCGTCACGAAATGGCAGCCATCCCTCACTCCACCTGTCGAGCAGTCATAAGTAATTTTACTGTTCGATTAAATGAGTGCCAACAACGTGAGGGTTTACATTTAGACGATATTATTTTTAAGAAATGAATTCCCAAAAAGTGTATTTTAACAATAAATAAACATTTTTTCTATATACCGCTTCCTTTTTTTTTAATCAATCCACTAAATATGAAATTTCTTTTGAGACACCTTGTATAACCAGAGCGAGAACTCGTATATCGCGAATCAGGATTAGTAGTAGTTCGGTGTATCTTCGATAGATGGCGGTATAGTATGGTTTCTTTTACGCTATATGTGGAAGTCGTCACATCAGTTTTGAGTCCACGTGTGTGCTTTTTACAAAAATGTTTAAGGAAAAGCATCAGAAATTTTCTAATTCTTGAGATGGATAGAACAATATACCACCTTCACTTGGAGACAAGTGAGCTAGCAATGGTAGTAAGGGAAAGGGGAGGGGTGAAGGGTAAATCATAAATTCAGTACTATAGTCGTTCCAATACTTTATTTAACTTTTGACAGATCACGCACATAAAGTTTTGTAATAATTTTTGATACAATGTACTACAGATAATACTGTACTTTATGGGCGGGCTCCGCCTACTTAGGGATGTGTCATTCGTAATTAATGACCACAGACTATAAAAACGGTTTTGAAATAAATCGATTATCGATTATATTAATAAAACATACAATAAAATTATTGTGATTATATTTTATATCAAATCACGTAAAAATCTTTATTATTTTGCATTAAAATGCCCTAAATGTCTCTGTTTCAATGCATAAATAATTTGCGTAATGAAAACAGTTCCATCGTACTCGTACCTAGTAATGGGATCGAATGTATTCGCCGCAAATTAATGAATCTAAAATAATTGTTTAGACTTACTATAGTTGGTTCAAATAAAAACTACCTGCGGTACCTACTTGTAATGAACAGGTACAAAATGTTGAAATTCGTAGTAATTTACGGATTAAAAATAAAACAACCAAAAGAGGTACTGTAATACTAATTTTAATTATAAAGTATCGTCTTCTTCGTATGACCAGGAATCATCATCACTTGACAGTTGTTTGTCCTTTGAGTACTTTCTTTTTTGGCATTTTGACAGTAACGAAGGCAGGAACGATACGCTCAACTCAACCAAACGTGAGAATTCACAAATAAATCAATACGGAGGAATATAAATACTCAACTATATTGAAGGTTACTCATTGAAATACTGTAGATTATTTTAAAATAGACATAGAGAGATTTAATAAAGATCATCAATAGTTTAACAAATACAATATTAACCACTGAATTACAACACAATACAATAATACATTTTGAAAATTCAGTTCCTTTTAATATATATTTTTTCATGACATAGAACCGTCATATTTGAACAACATTCTTTTAATCCATTTCTTCTTTATTTTGACAAAGGAGGTCGCACATTGAAACACATAGAAATATGAAGTACGAAATTATCTATAAAATAATGAGTTTGTTAAATCGATTAAAACTTCTTAATGCATAAAATCGATCGATGAAAGAAATCGAATAGGTAACGGGTCAGGGTATCACTATTTGATTAAGTATTAGAGCTGTCAAAAGTTAAATAAACTATTGGAACGACTATAAGAATAATAAAAAGAACATTATTTTACACTTTACTCATTTATGATTTATTTTTCGTATGTTATTAGATATTGAAAATAAACCTGACAAATAAACTGCCCGACATCTTCCAATCTGGATCACTTAAGTAACTGTTTTCTTGGTCAACGGATTATATTTGAACAATGAAACCGTGATGAAAGAGTGGCTGGCAGCGGATGGATGCGGACTGCCCAAGACCGGGATGGTTGGCGCTCCTTGGGGGAGACCTACGTTCAGCAGTGGACGGCAAATGGTTGAAATAAAAGAATGAAACCGTAAATAGCATGATAACACTATTTACTCTGCAAAATAAATAGAATGCATTAATTATTATTTATCACATTTGAAGGTACATTACACATACATCTAAAGAAACTGTAGATTGTAATGTGTCAGAAAGAGATAAATAGATGCTTTTGTTTTTGTAAGTACTTCATTTAGCAAAATATATGGTGAATTTCGTTACATTTCTAGATAGCAAAGATTACTTTTTTAACGACACTGGAGGCTATCAATATCTTCTTCAATATTTTCAATTCAGATATTTCTTAGTTGTTTATTACCTATCTGAAACTATAGAACTTTAAATTGTAGCGAGGTGGCATTCAAAAGATTGAATAATGCAAAACGATGCCTATCTACAAAAATCTGAACTGTTTCGTTTGTCATTCCTTTACCTGTTTTATCTTACCCTAATAAGCTTACCTCTTTACAATCGGACTCATAATCTTCACAAGTATCATCCTCACACTGGAACATGTACGGCGAGCAACTGTTCACCAAATTGGCATCGACGAGAGCGCTTCGAAAATTAAATTATTTAATTAATTTAAGTGGACTCTCAAAATGATAATGATGGTGTTAAGATAAGAGGCACTTAGTATTTCTCAAACTACGACTATTAATTGGATTGATAAATAAAAAATTGTTGGATTTAGACTATATTCTTTGTTACCTATTATAAAGTTCTAGCTGAATTCCAAGGTTCCATTTGAGAACCAATAATAAACAAATTAAAAAGAACGAATTTATGTGAAAAATATATCTAGAAACAGCATATTGAAAACTATTATGTGTTTAAGTCTCTAATGACTTTTAGTAGATATTACCAAGTCAAGATAGAGCAAGACAACTTACAAAACTGGTCGAGAATATATTTCTTTTTTTAAGATCTAACACAACGCCATCTAGTATCCATAACACAAGCTAAACAGAGCTTGTGTTATGGATACTAGACAACTGATATAAATACTAATATACTTTTTTTTAACAAACGCATTCATATTTTACATAGAAAGCACCCAAACTCCGAAACAAATACTTGCAGATCATACAAACATTTGGTCCGACCCGGAAATCGAATACGAGACCTCAAGCATAGCAGTCACAACCTCCTATGTGCTCGACATAGGTCTGTCCTTAGTAAGGAGGCTTCAGAAGAAAGTGGACTAGTAAAAGATGATGATGATGATGAAACCTCAAACAATCTTCACAATAACATTACAATACTTACTTTTTAATGAAATCCTCGTGCCTTCTAATTTTCGTAAACGTCGTATAGGTTTTGTCATTGCACAATTGATTTTCGAGGTTAGGAGCCGTAGACACAATACCTCTGAGGTAGTATCTATCAATACCTTGTTCACGTTCAGAGAAAACTATCCCACCACCACTGTCTCCTTTACATAGAGAAGTACCTGCAAAAAGGTTGCTAAAATTTACTTGTTTCTTATAATACGCAATCTTCAACAATACTCCTTCCTCCTATATCTTATCTAAGGAGTTGAAACGAGCAGTTCGTGAATATATATTATATGTAATCTGAATCTCAGAAACAGCTCTAATGATTTGCATATCGTTTAGTATGCAGGGGGTTTCAGGAGCGATAAATTAATCTACCCAGGTCTCATTTTTACAAAATTTACCAATAAAAATACAAAGCAAAGCTCGGTCATCTAGATACTACATATAACGTTGCATCTATCCGTAAAATAGGGATTTTAACTAAATGCACTAATTCTACACTAATTCTTTGTAGTCTTGTAAAAGCTGTGTGTATTGTTTTAGTATATTTCTTACCATTGGTATATCCTGCACAAAATTTATCTCCGGTAATATATGGCCTAAAAGATTGTGGAAGATCATTAACACAGGTTTTTTCACTAATAAATGGCATCTCAACTACTTGAAGAGATTGGGACGAGACTCCATTAGCTGATGTAAGTCCCCAACCGGCTACCTGAAACAATGTTTCAAATTTAGGTATCAAATTTATTAAAATTTGCGATTTTGTTAAATGATAAATTAATGAGCTATTCCGTTTGAAGTTGTAGTAACCATAAGAGATTAAAAATAATAGAAATTCTTTACAACCTTTCTCAAAAAAGTAGCAATAACTGAAATATTATTTCTAAAGTTAGTTTTCTTTTGTCCAACACCAACAAATTCAGAATTTGAAAACTATAAGACATGAAGATTTCATAGTTTTCCATAATCCATTTTTTATCTTAAATAGCTAGGTGGAAAATTCTTCTGAGAATTTGAAAAAATCACAGAAAATAGGTTTAATGGTGGTAATTATGGAACCTACCTTTCCAAAATTGCCTTGCTGAAGTTGCAATGTATCGAACACGATGTCAAAGTTAAGACACACAGGTCGCACATAGATTTTATAAGTGAACGGATTGGTTAGAATCAAGACAGCTATGTCTTCTTGAAAGTTTGCCGCTACTCCTTGAAATAGAGCTGGAATCCTTATTTCTTTTACCTACGAATAAAAAACCTTAAATTAAAAAACAACATAGGAACCTAAAAAAATATTAATAGGTACATCCTATAAGTTTAGGATATGTATCTACCTATATATGTGTTTAAATTTGAATGAGTTTTAGATGGCCTTCCCAATAATATAGACAATTTTGTTGGGTACGATATTATGTACCACCGTAGGGTAAACTCTAATTATTATATTATGACGAGTATAACCATTTGTTTTGTGTCTGGGTTATTTAATTCCACTAAAAGGATTAGTATTCTATTCACTATTGGCTTTGCTTGGTTTGGAATCATGTGGACTTTTCCGAGTTGCTTCAAGTAATTTTGTTTTACAAAAAAGTAAAGGAATACAACCGACAATTAAATAAACACTAAATTATAGTAAATGTAAGTTAAATTTTATACAGACAATTATAGATGTAGATTTACTATCTAAAAATAGAAAGAAAATTAATTTACTGTACGTATTGAATTATATTGATCTATTTGATACGCTTTTACGGTTAAACCACTTAACTGATTTGGACGAATTTCAATATAAAAATAGGTTTGATCTTTTTTAAAGGTACTTTAATTATATATTATATAATTAAAGGTACTTTTGTACATAGGATACTTTTTATCACGATTACCGACACACACGAGAAAAAATCACTTATTCAATAAACTTTTGGTTAAAATATCCAATTATTTCAACTTTCATAGATCCAAAGGAACTTACATCGGACTTTTGCGCATCTCCGTCTCTTTCGTCATCCCACGAAAGATATAATTTACCAATAGCTACAGCAAAGTCAGCTGCAGGAAGTACTTTCCTGTTATCCGACCAAAAACAGTGAGCAGCTGTGAAAAACAGTAAGAATAGCTTCATTGAGATTGTGATAATAATAATTATTGTTTATTTTCAAGAAAATCATGCACAAATTATAAAATTAACTATGATAGCCACACTAAGCAGAGCCTGTGCCGTGACTATCAAACACTAAGGTTATTTTATGACTAGGTCTGATTTCTAAACGACTACATATAAAATTGATTATACTTGTAATTCTTTATTACATATTGGAAAAAAGAGTTCAATGAGTTTACTATCGAGCGCTTCAAGGGCAAAAGTAATTTAAGACACTTATAAAATGAGGGAATCCTATCCTGGAAATAATTTAGAACCAGTTTCACCAGCGATGATGATGATAAATTTCTTAAGTTAATGATAATATCTAATAAATAAAACGTTACCAGATATCACAACGTTAGTAGAGACGAGAGATCCTCCGCAGATCTGCAAATATTGTTGTTTTATCTTATTGTAAATACCCACATGCCAAGGCAATTCTCCACGTTTAGCTGATGTGCCATTAATGATTAGCTGTGAACCCTTTGGCGTCAATTGTCCACAGGCTGAAAAGAAAAGCACATCGATCTACAGCCATTCTTTTTATAAAATCTGTAATTTTTTGATAATTATTTTTTCTGGATGCTATGAAAGAAATTTTATTAATCACAGTCAAGAATTATGAGATTGAATCAAAATAATTCATATTTCCAGAAGTTGAAGATAGCCTAAGGAGAATTTTCTTATGTTGTCTTTCTCCAAAATGAAGAAAACTACTAAACGAATGAAATGGAAAATGAAGTTTTTGTATTTCTTGGATTTCCTCAATAATAGTACGCATGTTATGTTATGCATTAAAATCTGTTCAGTAGTTTAAAAAATCCAAGTAAACAGACAGTGGGAGCGACTTTATTTTATACTATGTAAAGAAATATGTAACGGCTTATTACTCGCTTCCCCGTAGTAGCTGGGAGTAATTGATGAATCCAATGAACAATTTCAGGCTCACTAGTTTTTTTCCAATTTTATGTTTTTTTCGTTATTGTCTCTCCAATATCTGTTTCTCAAGTTTTACTACTAAAAATCCCGCCATCCGCAAAAAACCATCCAGCTCTAAATAACCTGTTGTTGAAAAAATACTAAATTACATCTAGGCAGTTTTCAATTCAAAACTGAAGAAATTTTCTAATTGTAATCTTTTAAAAACGCTTCGACAAATGAAAAGTCAAAACCATGCCCTTTATATTATATATATATATACAACACACATTATACAACAAATTAATATATATATATATATAATACCACTTTAAGTAAAATAAAAAACTTGAGAGGTGTCAAGGGACACCCGGATGGAACGAAGTTCGAAATAGAAAGACGAAACGAAAATATCTGGCTTGCTTTCTATAAGAGAGATAGAGAGACAGACAGAGAAACTTTAATAGCTTACTGTAACAAAAAATGTCGTTACCAGCCTATCGCAGTTCACTGCTAAACTTATTTATTGATATATTTTGTATTTATATTTGATATACATAATTTTAAAAATCATTAATTTACAGCGACATCTATATTATTAATATTAAACTACTGGCAACGACAACTATAACACGTAAATGTAAGTTCAGTTTCTATTCAAAAGATGGCGCTATATATAAAATTGAAAAATGTTTTTCACCAATTCTTTAAAAAATAATAACAAAACAATATTTTCTTAATAAAAAAATATTAAGACTTCGTTCCCATAACAAAAATAGTGAATCAAGCAATGAAAAATAAACTAATAACAAATATAATTTAAAATAGCAAAAAGTGTCGTGACAATAAAAAGTGTCGTCACAACTTTTTCGTATGAATTTTTTCCGTCTAGCCTACTTTCACAACGCGCGATAAGGAACTTCGTTCCAAAAAGAAAAGTCAAATTCGTGAGACAATCTACTCATTCTGTAACCAACCTGCTTTGCAATGTGCAACATAATCCCAGGTACCCGATTTGCACTTCATATATAAGAGGCTTTCAGTGGAGTAATAGATCGGGCGGTTGCATACAGGGCTTACCAGTCTTCCTGGTGCTACATAGTTCTTGCAAACGTTCCCATAGCACATGTACTGAACACTGGGGTCCGGATCTAGCCGACAGAATCCTAAAAGAGTTATATCGATGATTTTATATTTTTTTACAGTGAACGATGAATGCATTACATATACAGCTATATCTAAAAAATATATTTGCTTTCTTGATATTCCGATTAGATAACACTTCTTACACTTATAGCATGCTATACATTTTTGTTTCCAAAACAGAAACTACATTCTAATGCTCTGTAATGGTACTAAAAACTCAGAACTAAGTAAAATTTATTATTGAAATGCAGTTTTGAAAACTCACGAATGCATTTAGGCATTGGTTCCGACCACACACCGTTGATACAAAACACGTCTAATGTTGCATTATTACTATTATCATAATCTTGTATCATCCCATAGCCCCGGGTACAGCTGACTCTCAGAGCGAAGTATTGCAGTGCCTGGCCAGGTTCTTTGTTGATAACTTCAGGTGCGTGATGCAGTTCATATGTCCCATGAGCAGGATAGGGTGGAAGTATGCAGGATGGTTTTGCTGAACTGAAAAGAGAAAAACATAATTACTTACTCCTTGTACCGTAACGTACGAGATGTAGTGGAAGCGTATGCGACTGTTGTCTGCTGTGTGTGCTTAACGTCTTTGGTTCGATTTTTGGGTTGAATGTTTGTATGATCTGCAAATATTTGTTTTGGAGTTTGTGGATAACATGTCTGAATTTACAAGAAAAAAGTATATAAGTATTGTATAGTATTAGTCAGCTTGATGGCGTTGCGTGTCAGATATTCAAAATATTTACCTATTAGATTATTATGATTTGTTTTCCTGGTACCTATTTCATACGTTTATTTACTAACCTACTACATGTAGTAGGCACTTCTTTAAACAGCAACCTTCTTCTTCAAGTACCTTCAGAAAAGTGAAATGTGCGTCAATACAATCAATTCCTCATTCTACTTACTCTTGACTCATGCAGGATCCTTCATCACTACCATCACTACAGTCTTTGGTCCCATCACAAACGTTGTCCTTTTCGACACAATCGTGTCCTTGCAGACATTTGAACTCTCTTTTACTAGAGTAGCCGGTTCTAGAAATAAATTTCGATCATCAATATTCTCAAATTTTTAGCACTACGAAATTAGTTACGTCAAATTTAACTGTTAGAAATCCACGAATCAACGACTAGAGATATAAATATCGGTCGGTCTCACAGAAACTCGGAGCTGTGCAAGTCACAAATATAATACTTTTTAATTCAAGATATCGGAGGCTGGTGCCAGTCATTTGTCAGGTACTAATATTATTAGTACCTGGATTATCGGGATTTACTCGGTATTTTTTTCTGGATAAATTTCCAAAAGTATATTCCTAGCTAGATCGATTTATTGCCATTGAAACCCTTTGCATACTAAATTTCATGAAAGTCGTTGAAGCTGTTCCGAGGTTCAGATTATAAATATCGCCGTAATATTTTTAACACCGTTAGAATCTAATACCTCCTCTAGAACCTCTAGATAATCTACCTAGCGAGATTTTAAATTATCGAAAGATTGTCAACTGTGACATACTGCTTACAATCAACGTACTATTTTCCGTTAGATTATAATGTATCGAAGTAAAACCATTAAATCACAAAGTTTGTTTAAAGATATTAGGTTAGGATAATTGTTTTATTTTACCCGCAGAAGTAAGATCCACTGGCAACTGATGTTGTTGCTGAAACAAAAATGAAATCGTATTCTTCTTAATTGGATTCCTACTGATACAGCACAATAATTTTAGTAGTAGTACAAGCAGAATAAGTAATAAAGAAGAAAATTGTTAACAATAAAATACAATGGTCTAATGCTTTTAATAATTATCATACTTAAGACACGGTCAATCAATTTGTTATAGCTTTATAGGCCGGGGTGAGCTGCCAGTGGCTCATGAATCAAAGGCACACCAGATGAAGCTAAGCCAAATCTTTATGGAAGAGTGAGAGCAGTGAATTGGAAGGCTCAATCCAAGGCACACCGTGCGTGCTTTCCAGGCACTGTTTCTCTGACAAAAACCTGTATTATCATTGTGATTACTGTCCTGATGGCATGGTGCTTGATACATGGAGAGAATTTTGGGAAACTCGTCGTCCCAACAGATACAGGCTCTAAAAGCAGAGCATTGTTCCGTGTGCGTGTGGTAGAAGTATGTTATTGCGTTTTTCTCTCCCTTGACTATTTTCAGGCGGAGGAACAACGGAGAGTTTTTAGTTGGTGAGAGTTCAACAGTTCACTTCGCTTTTATTCCCGGACCAATACGACCTGCAAACCTTCAAGAAAAGACCGTACTCCTTCTTAAAAGGTCGGTAACGCACTTGTAACGCCTCCGATGTTGCGGCGGTAATCGCTTACCATCAGGCGATATGTCTGTTCGTTTGCCACTATTTAATAAAAAAAAAGCACTAGCAATAAAAAAATTGTTCTTATGTCTTGTGTTGTTGTTATGTATGTATGTTGTTATGTATGTACCTATGTTGTTTATGTAAAAGATTAAACAGATTCTATAAATGAAGATATCAAATAAAACACAATTTAAAATTTTTAAAACTTCCATAGGCAGTTTCGGATGTGAAATAAACTCATGTAAATCGTTATCGTCATGGTTACGTGACACTCATTATTGCTTAGATTGCCGACAGATACCAGATAAATATAAACAGCGTCATTTTAAGATCGAACAATTAATTTAAATGTCCAATAATAACAACTGCTTGTTTAAAGTTTTCTAACCTGTCGGCAGTCCTCATGAACAGACAGCAGGTCTTCGATCATGTGCAGGGCAATATTAATATAGAGATTAAAATATAGTATCAATCGAATCAAGGATAATAAAGTCAGTAACTTCTTAAAATGTTAGTCTTACCGAATTTTGAACAAGAATTTCCTTATATTTAGCATCTGTTATTTTAAATTTATATAGTCATTTGGAAACTGGTTAAAATATAGTATCAATCGAATCAAGGAAAATAAAGTCAGTAACTTCTTAAAATGTTAGTCTTACCGAATTTGGAACAAAAATTTCCTTGTATTTAGCATCTGTTCTTTTAAATTTATATAGTCATTCGGAAACTGGTTTCATACAATGGAATAACCAAAAGCACTTTTATAGTGATGTTATATATTTAAACTCACGGCTATAGACATGAACGAGCAGACAGGGTTATTGAAAGCAATTATAAATTTAGTCTTCTTTGGACAGAACCCGGAATCCGAAATATACCTACTTAAATTTTAAAATTGCGCGATGCACAAAGGTCGATTGACAAGAATAGGAAAAAAACGGTAATAAACCACTTTGTTTTTAGAAGTAGGTACTACTAACTATTTTATTCTTTAATATTATTTAAAACAACAACAACAGAGAACAAATAATATTTAACAAGTAACTTACCCAAATCAACGAAAAGTAAACAAAGAATAAACATTATATACCACTAAACATAGGCAAACTAAAAACTAGTAAATTTTACGTCAAATCCATGTTCCACAAAATAACAAATATAATGATTTTTAATTCTAACCTTAAACACAAAAATAATATATTTACTGACGATATATGAACAGGTTTTCATTTAGGCGGCGTAAACGAACTTAGCTAGCGGGAGCGGCAGCGGTGCGGATTGCAGCGCGTTCATTTTTTTCTAAGGTTATACAGAACACTAAACCGCTCTAGCACCCGCTGCCTAGCCCGCTGGTTTAGAAAACAGGTACTAGCGTTGACGCGCTGCTGCCCGTTTCGCTGTCAACACTTCTCCGCTCCTTGCTGACTTCGGAAACGCAGCCTTTAAACTTGATCATTGAAAACAAGAAGTTGTTTGGTGATACCACTTTTTTCATTTAACCACCCAAAGTTATTTACATGAGCCTGCCAAAATGATTCTACTCTGCCTAATGGAAAACATGAGCAGAATCCACAAGTAGTGGCTACTAATTGCGAATGCAGAAAATGTAACAATGCAACATGGTGATCCAAACTATGGGGCCCAGTTCACATTTTCTGCACGACAGCACGAGTGCAGCCAATTTAGGTTGGTATTCTGAAGTCAGCGTGTGTGTACTACTTTGAGAACACATTTTTCATATGTCCTATTATAGGTTAGGTAGGACTCGTCAAAACTGAAAATATGAACCCAAACTTAAGATATTTACCTATTTATAGACTTTAAAAGGTTTACTGTGAAAGTACCTACCTAATGATGTTATCACCAGATTAACTCCAAGATGTCAATTAGCATTGTCATTAAAACTGCATTACGTACAATATTTCCTTTCGATTTGACTATTAAAAGTAAGTTATACTTCAACTTCTACAACTTATAATGTCCCACTGCTGGACTCGGGTCTCCTTTAAGGTGAGGAATTAGACCATGCGTACCCACACTGGCCGAGTGCGGGTCGGAGACTAACAATACAGCGTAGTAGCTACGTAATAAAGCTGTAATCTGCCCAAAGGCCTCCAACTAAACTTCACGACTGTTATCTTGAAAATTGAAAACAACTGTAACCGACTGCTTGACGTGACCTCCGAATCAAGGATACGCTCTTGCCACCAGTGACCCACCCGGGTACTGTTCACGCAGTCGTTGCTTACCCTCGGTGATTGTGTCTAATCCCTAAGAGCATCTGGGCTATGAGCGCCTTAAAAATGTGCGATACACATGGATTATTAAGAAGAGGTAATAATGCTCTGTGCGTTGCCAGATACGACACCTATCTCAGCATATTGCTGTAACCTGTGGAATCATCGCACCATCTAAGGAAAATAAAGAAGTGCTAATAATACAACTTTTTCTTTTTAAAATAACACCATACCTACACAAAAAAATCCATACTCGTATACTAAATTTTGCACCAAGCACTTCACAATTTCTGGTTAGGAATTCGACCTCAACGAAGTCTAACGACTTTACCATTACACCGTCCGCGCCGTCAGAAAAAAAAACCTAAGAAAATGGTAAAATGTCTCAAGCTGGCAACACCAAAGGTAGTCTGCATGTGGCAATTATGTTGATCGTGCACGTCTCCGGGTATTACCTGTTTTAAGAGATGATAGCTTACACACAAAGGTCTTGGTTAATAAACAAAATGGCGTACTATGTGTAAAATATCGATATGTCAATTTAATCAAAATTAAAGATTTTAGCTAATTTTAGTGTTTAATTTTAATTTTACTCGGAAAAATGTGGTTTTCAATATTATTTGGAATGACTTTCGGTAAGTTTTAGAAGTAACAAATATAAATAAAGTTAAAAACAAAAGTTTTATAAAAATATAATGTATGTTTAATACATAAAATGACGATTTAAATCGTAATTGGAATGTGATTTTTAAAACTATTCTTAGTCTGTTTGTCTGACGTAGTGTTTCTTGGAACTTAGGCAGGGCACAAACGTAGGCACTTTTGTGTTTTGTATCAGATACAAGCTGCCGATGAATATTTGATTTCTATAGAACTAGTATGAAATCAAGCACTCACTGTGCATACGTAGCTTGGGCTTATAAAATTATATAGCCTAGATCTCAGAACGTACTGCCTCCTTATCTGCTGCCTTTTTATCACCGCTACACGACACAGTAATTATGGTTTCCTGTGATGGTGTGTCGTGTCGGCAACGAAAAGTGTCTCCGTTTACGTATCGCTTAAAATCCAGAAGAGTTTTTAGTCTATAAATATAGATGGCGCTAGTAGTCGTGCAAGGTTCTAAAACTGAAAACAAGGTTATTTTATGTTTTTTTTACATACATGTTTTTTTTTATTTATGTTAAAATGTGTATTGTTACGAATTCGAAAATCGTCTCCTAATCCGTCCTTATATAAAATAACTGTAGTTATATGTAGTAATAGACTTTGCATGCGGCTCTGCCCGCATAAAGGCCAATTATCGCAGTAATCCTTCAGCCTGATATATTTTTCATTTATGAACCCATTGAAATGAAACGCACACTAAATATTAAGTGAAGAAAACCATAACACATTATTGAAAACCACATCTAAATCGGTTAAGTAGTTTCTGAGATTAACGTGCACAAACAAAAATCATTGTTTTGAATTCTATTGCATAATAGTTTTTCTTATATTTTTTCCATGAACAGACAGACAAGTTACGATTATGTATTGCTAATCATAATAGCTTTGACTGATAACATTGTATTACACGAAACCAGTTTATCAACGTAGTAAAATAAACTCACAAAGAAATAATTTCAAGTTTTAAGAAGGAGGAAAAATGTTTTCAATTTGATTAAGTTTTTTAAAGTATTTTTTTTTTTATTGTTTATAACAATTGTTTTATTCCTACATACTAATTTGCATTTTAATTAATAATATAATAATTTTTAATTAATATATACACAGTATATAGTAACTTGTGTGAAATAATATAGCTTTATTATTCGTATTACAGTGACTTCTTCAGTTGTAACAAGAGATGTATGGAACGAGGTCTTCCCCTGCAGGTATTTAGCCATGGCTTCCAGAAGTAAAACTCATCACTCATCCTCTTTACTCACGGAATCGATAGAATAGTCAATAAATTTGGGTTCTTACGTACGTTACGTACGTACTATTTAGATACTATTACGTACATACGAGATAAGGTACATAGATGAATATTAGTCAGTTAAAATTTGATCAAATTCTATGATGGGCACACAGATCGCATTAACCTTTGCTCTTCGTCCCTGTAAATGAATATTATCCCAAGCAGATTTGACCTCCGGTAGACAAAGCCCCATTATTGTAAATAGTTTTTAATATGCCACGGTTAGACATAAGACTCGTACGTTTGCCATACGGGTTGATATTGATTTTACATCAAGTTTTCCTTCTGCGTTGTTTGTTCTCTTTAATCGTCAATGGCTTTTACGTAATCAACGGGATAAATAGAGGCGGTGAAACTAGATATTCTTAAACCGACATCATAGTTCTTTCGTGGTAGATTGTATAGTAATCTACCTTAGATTAGTGGAGACTGCCTTGGAAGCGCAATGATAGCGTAAGCGACTGCTGTGCTTGAGATCTCGGGTTCGATTTCCCAGTCGGACCAAATGTTTGTATGATCTGAAAATATTTGTTTCGGAGTCTGGATATTCTCTTTGTGTAGTTTGTATGTATTTACAAAAAAAAAGGATTTATGTATTTATTTATATCAGTTGCCTAGTACCTATAGTACAAGCTCTGCTTAGATTAGAACTAGATGCCGTTGTGTGTTGGATGTCCCAAATATAATGAATATTATTAATTTGATTACAGTCGTGACAACAGTCTGGATGAGTTCAGATGCCAGAATGGAGCCGGTTGTGTCAGTGTGGAACATATGTGTGATGGAATACCGCACTGCTCAGACACGAGTGACGAGGAGTTCTGCCCTCATAGAAGGTAATTCATATCATACTTCAGGATAAATATTGTAAGTATATCGATATCAAGACTTAGCTAAGGCTTAGTTTAGTTAGTTTAAGTTCTAGAATTCAGATAAACCCGTTCACATACATTTCTTTTTTTGCCTAGCCCAAATTACATTATTAAAAATTTAGTACACTCATAAAGTTTGTCCCATGTGTACCATAGTCATAGGGATTACAGATAGTGCAACAGTGCAGCATGGTGCCCACACTATGGCAGCATTTTGAATTAAATTTTATCCGATCACGACCCACGACAGCACAAATGCTGTCATTTTAGGTTGGTCGTATGTGAAATATACCACCCCAAAAAAGTCGGTCAGTTTATGCTTAAATTCGTGTGGCTCTAATACCTGTAATTATTTTTTTCCACAAACTTATTTTCAGGAGTAACCTCACAGAATACTGGATGTCACACAGAAGGAAAAGACAGTCTACGTGCAGGTAAATGTATTTTTTAATTTATCCGCTTAGATGCTTTTATCGCACCACAGAGGTACCATTTGAAAAGTATTCAAAAAACTAGGTTTAGTTATATGTACGTATCCTGAATTCAAAGATGTCAAATGTCTCAAAACTATTCACCGCGTATACGAGGAAAGTGCACCAGAATATGGCAGCCCTTCCCAATATGTTAGTTAAATAAATAACTAGTGACTCGGCCCGGCTACGCACGGAAATCTTTGGAAATCTCAGATTATCTCCAGTAAAATATGCATGTACTGCACGTCATATAAACACATGGGTGGGTCTCCTAGCCGATTACGGCCACGGCGGCGGAACAACACTTTGTGTGATTCACAAATTGTTGTTCTGAGCCTTGGTATTCTATGTGGCCGTTTAGTGTATGTTTGTAAAGTACCCCGCGTTACGGAATTTATATTCCTAATGCGGGAGTAATCTCTAAAAACAACCTCCCTCATGAAGCACTCTATCTATTACTGCATTTTAATCCGATGGGAAGATTAAAAAAACTAAGCGAACATACAGCACAAGCGATTTCATTTTATACCATGTGCTAATTAAAATTAACAGTGCTCAGATATTTTACATTCATTTGTAACAACTAACGCCATCTATTGGTTGATTTTCGGAACAATGTTTTGCAAGTCGATTGCCACAGTTTAAGGATGATATTGTTTTAAGATTGTCTATGACAAGATGGCGTTTGTCACTACTTCTGCTTACTTTGTTCATTGCACATTTTCGCGACGCCGAAAATATAACTTCAGATCTCATATGGTCAGTGTTGGAGTCATTCAGAATTCAGAAATACATATAAATAGCATACAGAAGTCAGCAATAAATACAAATAACTTCATATTTATCAGACAGCATGATCGCACATATTTGTGGAAATTTAATTGAAATCAATGTATAAATCAGTAAATATATGTAAAGTGTCATATCAGTAATTAAATTCATTGTATACGCAAACTGCGTTTTATTCAGAGCATCAATACTCAAGCGAACCAGACATCAGGTAAAAAAGCGACCACGTTGGGTTAACAAATGGTTGCGATTTGAACCCGCCAACTATCCCCAACACCATGTTAAACAGAAGTACAGAGATTTAAAAACAGTATCTTATGATATCCCAATATCAGCTTTTATCTAGACTGGACAACATTGACATCACCGCTCAAAAAGTGTTTTAAAAAAATTGGTTGCCTGTAAAGTCGGTATACGGGCGAAAGTTTTACGTGACAATGACTTTGAGTGGTAAAATAATTTTAATGTGAATATTCATTCGTATAGTAGGAAGAAGGATGAAATAATAGTAACAATTTAAAACATTTATTTATACAAAGAATTATATTTAAAACATTAATTTAAACGTTTTAAATATAATTCGACGCGTGCCTTTCACTTTTTATGTCTGTCTCTCTCGCTCTTAGGCGGGCTAACCATGCCCGAGTGGAAGGGACGCGTGCCTCTCACTCGCTCTCATTGTGAGCGGAGCGTAACGCAGTTTCTTGAAGTGTCACCCGGCAAACCAATTTATAAGACGTTGTCACGTCAAAATCAAATTATCAAAAAGCCGTAATCATTTTGGTCAACCTGAACCTAGTTCATATTTTCGTAATTTTTTGTCAGAAAACTTCTTTTTAAATAATATTATACAGCCAGATTGTTTCACTGCTTTTTTATTGTTTGTTGTTTAGTCCTAGTCAAATGTCTTATTTTTTTTTTATGATTGTTACTAATGAATAACAGTGTAACGCATAGACCTATTTGAACTTATATTTTTTTAGAACGAACGTCTGCGTATAGCAATTCCCTTCCGTTTTGTTCCATGGATCTAATAAATCTGTAAAGTTTCCAACTAAATAACAAAATTTTATGATAAGCGATTACCAGCACTGGAATCAAACTGACTATATGGTATGACACTAAAATAGGAATAGCTGTTAAAACCTGCGAAATGGTTGATTAACCTACCATATTCTGTGTATGAAGTGAATAAAGTGTATGGTACAAAATTGAAATTACCAAAATTCGCGAATATCTTTCTTGAACCCTGGAAACTTTCTAAATTCTCTTCTTCTGGAAAGATCTGGGCTGGCTTAACATGCGTTTATCTTTTCTCCTGAAAACGTAGAAGTATGTAGTAGTTGCAGAACTCACGTTTAGACTTATAACTGAGCTTTGTTTTTCTGTTCTCTCTTAGGGTATGGCAGTGGCAATGCGGTGATGGGAGCTGTATACATTCAAACAATTTATGCAACGGAGTGAACGACTGCCACGACGGAGGTGATGAAACTCACCCATTTTGTAAGAAAGTAAAGTAAGTAAAGTCTATAAATAAATACACAGATACTTGAATACATAGAGATAACTCAAGAACAGTTGGTCTTTGGGTCATCTTCGAGTCGTTGATCTTGACTTACATCGGTTTGGAGTTCTCGATGACTGGGGCTCGTATGACGTCTGTTTGTACAGGCTTACTCAAAGCTATGGTCCTGTCTTCAAAAGGCCAACCGGATCCCTTAAAATATATTATACCTTTGTTGTATCAAATTAGCAGCTTTCATTAAATATATATGAAAGTATAAACGGAACTTACATCCAAACATCAATTCCTAAAATATTTGTCTGGCTGTTTGTTTTGGCTAATCTCTGAAAAGGCTGGTCCGATTTTGACAGGGCTTTCACTGACAGATAGCTAATGATATAAGGAGTAACCTAGGCTACTTTTTAGGCTAGGTTTAACCGCCAAAAAACCCGCGTGGCTCAGCCAATTGTAGATAAACTACACATAACAAATGACAAACAAATGTTTCTATAAGTTGGTAAATCAATTACTCGTATTTATATTAACCGTATTTACCAAAACTTTTAGAACGACATTGCAACACAACAGATAATTAAACAAAATGGTACATAATACAGTATTGAAACATTAACTTAAAGCACAGTTAAGTATTTAACATAACAGTAATCAATGTTGTAACAATTTACATATATCTCTATAGAATTTACTACACATATACTGATGCAAAGTTGCGTCGCAGTGCACATTAAAAACAGATGCTGTTCAGCATACTGCTGCATCATTTACGATACAGCGCTGATTTTCAGCCACCCCTTGATGGTGATACGTGTGTCCAGAACAGTAGAACCAAAATGAAGATTTGTGTTTCGAAACCAATACTACTATACTGTACGAATGGTTTTAATAATTATTACGGGATAATTACTGAGTATCGCTGACAATGAGGTGACATCGTATACAATGTCCATCTATTAAAAGACTCGGGGATTTAGTAAAATGAAACAATTCATATTCTTGATATAACTCAAACTCAAACTCAACTCAAAATCATTTATTTTCATAGGCCCCAAAAGGCACTTGAACACGCCTAAATACAAACATAAGAATATAAACAAAACTCAAGTAATCAGTTCAGTAGTACTAATACTAAATGCACTGAGATGATTTGAATTACCGGAGCTTAGATTGATTTCGATTCAACTCAAAGGTTTAAATTGAAATCAATCCAAGTACCAGCTCCGATGGGTATTGCATTCATGAGAAGAGCTGGTGAGAAACTCATGTGCACCATCTTTTCAAATAATTCATACAAAGCTTGTTTGTTTTTGACAACAGTATTTCTATGTGCCAGTTAAGGCAACCAAACCACAAAAGATAGAACACATATTTACTGATTCACTCCTCGACCAAGAATACTTGATTCGCTGGCAGCCATTATGAGGTGAATATATCCCCTCCATAATGGCAGCCCGACATCAAGTCAGTCTTTTACATTTCTTATTTATTAATTATGACATTTAATATGTATTAATCATTTAATTAATTATATCTTTGACTTTCGGAATTATCTGCATTATTATTACAGCTAATATTCAATTCATATATATTCCGGAAGTCAATTACACAATCACAACTGTATTTTATAATTAGGATTACCGCTAACACTATCATGATTTAAAGACCAATTTCAGTTAGGATTCCCTATGTTGATTTATAGTGTAATATAATAATCTTACAAATCTTCACATTTGCTATTCCGTTAAATTGAAATTAATTTTATTCGCTTTCTATCGTTTGCGGTTATGGCTAGACTAACGGGTATAAAACCCGTTCTAAACGTGGAGATATGGAAAGTATTGTAATCTTTTAATTAATTTTAAAGCAAATAAGTCCCGCTATACAACAAAAAGTATGTGTAAAAGTTGCGAAAGTCTAAAAACATAATTAAATAAATGTAAATATTTCGGACATTGGACACACAATGCCATCTGTCGAATCTAGCTTGAAACTTTTTTTTTTACCTGTGGAAACCCCCACGGGCCTTACACACCACCCCACTGGACGGCGAGTCGGAATCGAATCGACTAAAACCACACGGTGTGCCACTCTGCGCCTGAGAAGGGAGAGTCAAGAGGGGTCCGGGAACTGCTGTTATTATCACAACCGGACCCCTCTCAGCGCCTGACTGCACTGAAGCGAGCACCATCTGCTGTTAAAAACTCTCAACTTACTCGCGGCTGGTTTCTGAAGCGGATGGAGAGGAAAACCCGTACCGTACATCTGCGGCAATACTGCGCGCCTCCGCCGCCCGGTTCGCCGGCGGCAGATTGGGTCCGAGAGGAGGTCGTTTTCCCGGGCCTTCTCCACCGCCAGTTTGACCGCGGTAAAACTGCTATCGCTACCGGCCATGGAGCGTATGACGGCCGGTAGCAAGAGGTCTCCTCCGATGACTGCAGTGAGGGCCCCACGCTGCAACACCCAGGCGGGGCAAATCGCCAGCGTGTGCTGGGCCGAGTTCTCACTGCAGTCGCAGTGGTGGCAGGCGGGAATCAATTCCCTCCTCACGACCGAGTTCAGGTACCTCAGAAGCAATCATGACCGGAAAGGATCCGCATCAGTCGGAAGGAAAGTGTCCCGTGCTGCCGCCCTGCCCGCTCGAGGATGACCGGCTTGAGAGCCTCCACGGCGGCAAAGCCAGCGCATGGAGCCTCCAGCCGTGACGACCAACGAGCCATCTGGCTCGACGAGCGGCTTCACGCCATTCGCATACTTCTTCGGGCGGAGGGCGAATGCCATTCGTCGATAAACTTCGGCGAGCACTTCCGCCTCCAAATCCCACGGGGCTGTTCCGGCCAAGGCACACATCGCCTCGGTGGACACGGTGCGGTATCCGTATGGTTCTGGCCGCCAATACTCTTTGGGGGCGCCAGAGGCGTGCCTTATTCTGGGCGCACAGAGCCGCCACCCACACTGGTGCACCATACAGCGCCATAGACCGGATAACCCCCGTGTAGAGCTGTCTCGTTGCGACGCTGGCTCCACCCAAATTGAGCAAATGTCGCCCAAGGGCAGAGGCAGCGTCTACCAGCTTCGGAGCAAGCTGTCGGAAGTGCTCGTCGAAGAGCCACCTACCGTCAGGATCAGCCCCAGATACTTCATCGAATCGGTAAGAGGACCTAGTTGACCTCGATGGAGGCGCCGGGCCCATTGAACAATAGGGCCTCCGTCTTGTCTAGGGCCACCCGTAAACCCAGCGCCTCAATGCGCCCAACCACCAAAGAGACACCTCTGGTGGCCAGGCGCGCCGCTTTTAAGGTTCACCCCCCGGGCTGTGACCAACGTGTCATCGGCGTAACAAATTATGCCCAGCTCAGGAGGCAGACGTTCTCGAAGGACCCAGTCGTACCCCACCCCACTCCTGTAGAACGTGTTCTACAGGAGTGGTCTGAGGACTGACCCCTGCGGAACGCCGCACGTCATGGGTCGCCGTCTTAAGACATCTAGCTTCAAACTAAGCTAAGCTTTCATTATGACAGTTTGATTGATTGATAAAATCACGGTTAGAATACTTATGAACATTATTCACATAGACAAAACCTAAACTCTGAAACTAATACACTCATTTGCAAAAAAAAACGGGCGGTTTCGATTTTCTTCCTGGCTGAAAAAAATAAAATACCAAAAAGGTTTTAATCATTTGAACATGTTACTGGCCAGTTATAAAAGTGTGCCATAATGTTTATAAGGGTACATTCCAAATTCAAATTTTTGACTGAGCCTGGTTTTCAAAGAAAACAACTTTTAACTACATTTTGTGGCGCGAATTCCCTATAGTTAATATCGACTCTAATTAACTTTTTGTCAATTTTTATTAAATTATCTGATGTCCTTGACATTGAAAAGTATTGTTATTGCTGTTTAGCAATCTCGAAAATGGTAGATAAAGTGATGAAAGCGAGCAAAATTATTGCGCTGGTTGAAGAAGGTTTCAGCCAATGCTTCGTGGCTCAGAGGCTAAATGTGAGTCGGTCGACAGTTCAAAGGACCTGGCAGCGCTATCAAGAGACCGGTTCCGTCAAGAGAAGGCCTGGTTCTGGCAGAAAGACATGTACCGAACCACGGGATGATCGTTTTCTAGTTAGTCAAGCGTTGAGAAATCGCAAATCTTCTTATGTGGACCTCAAGAACAGCCTCGAAGAAGTAAGAAATGTGCAAATTAGTCTATGGACGGTCAGGAGGTGGCTTCTCGCTGCTAATATACACAGTCATCGCCCGGCACGCGGCCCTAAATTACTCCGTGGACATCGAGTTGCCAGGCTTAGCTTCGCTCGAAATTGTGTGTCATGGACTCATGAAGACTGGGATAGGATATTGTTCTCCGATGAAGCCAGGATATCTCTGCATGGTGAAGACCGACGTCGGCGAGTGCTACGTAGACGAGGAGAACGCTTTGCAGAGGCATGTTTTGAAGAAATCACACCTTATGGAGGGGACTCTGTTATGTTTTGGGCAGGAATAAATTCCATGGATCGTACGGAGTTAGTCTTCATCGAAAACGGTACACTGACTGGACACCGATACATAACGGAAGTTCTAATTCCTTATGCACAACCCGCTTTAACCGCTCTTGGCGAAAACTCATTTTTTATGGACGACAATGCTCGCGCCCACCGGTCTGGCGATGTGGAAGCGTATATGCTAGAAGTCGGAATTCGTCGTTTGGACTGGCCAGCTAGAAGTCCGGACCTCAATCCCATAGAGCATGTCTGGGACGTTCTGAAGCGACGAGTGAGATCAGTGCAGCCGGCTCCGCAGACCATCAGAGAGCTAAAGAATGTGATTACCACGGAGTGGGAACGTATTCCCCAAGAAACCATAAAAGATATACTCGCTAGCATGCCCAGACGCATGCAAACCGTGATTTCAGCAAGAGGGGGTCACACTCAATACTAAACTTTTATCTGCTTTTAATGTATTCAAGAAAAACAAAGAAATTAACGCGTTTCATTTTTATTTAACGAGCAGGTACAATAATAGTGTTTTGAGCTTAAACATTATTTCTCAATAATTTAATTAAAATGTTATGATAAAACTGATGATACCTATTCCTTCTTAATTAATTTATGAAATTCTGAGGATAACAATACCTAAAATTGTCAAACAAACTAATAGTAACTATAAAATAGTTCTTGGCTTAAGTGCCCGTTTTTTTTGCAAAAGAGTGTATATATTATGCAGATTATAGAAATATTTAGTTCGATACGTGATTCAAAGACGGCACAATAGTCGCTTATGCTATCACAACACCGAGGATTTGTTTCATTTTTAGACTACCGAGGTAGTCTAAAAATGAAACAAATACCTTTCTAAATCTACTTTTTCTGAATGCGAACTTAATTGGAAAAATACTGTTCACATAAAACCTACTCGTATCATTTCAGACCAACAAAATCTGGTGGCTGTGAACTTCCACCATATCCTACTCATGGAAGTTACGAGGTCTCAAACGTCCCCAATGCTCGCCCTGGCCAGGTCCTCGAGTCCTTCGCACTGACAGTAAGGTGTCGACGAGGATTTGGAATAGTAGATCCTTATGGGGGGGACTCGAGTGGTATGCAGCAACTCTACTGTGTCAGTGGAGAAAAACAGTATGAGACCATGCCAAGATGTGTTCGTAAGTATCTCTATTTGATGATTTCTTTGTAACAAATGAGCACACGTGTTTTTTGATGATAAGCGATAACCGTCACCTATATAAATATGCAATTCAAGAGTCATGAATGCGTTGTCGTCATTTGTTCGCCCCCTTCCCCTCCTCTAAGGGTGTTTAATCTTTAGTAACCTTACTCCCTAAGAAACCTGATTGAAGGGGGCTCGAAATGGACTGAGATTATCAATTACCAACAAGTGAACTGTCTGATGATATTTCCTCCTTCCTAAGAAAAATAAATACTCCTCTAAGTGATTTGATAGCTCTGATAACATTTTTCGTTTCAGGTTTTTGCAAACTCAATCCAGATCCGAGTGTTCACTACATGTGTCACGTACCAGGTGTGGGGTTCAAAACTTGTAATAACTACGTCGCTCCTGGCACCCTGGTGAACCCCATATGCAACACCCCCATATACGACAGTACTGATAGTTTACCATATATGAAGTGCAACTACGGGTACTGGGATAACATCGTATATTGTAAACCAGGTTTGGTCTCAATGCAACTTTTTTTTTCAAATTTAGCTCTATAGACCAATAAGTGCAAAGTGGAAGTGTATCATATGGTCCTTCGTAACTTGTATTTAGAAGTAATGGGAAATGAATGGCGAATACAAACACTTTTTGAGCTTATTATAACGCTGCTTGACAAAATACTTGTGTATTAATAGATAAGTAATAATAAATTTGGACCACTATGATAAATAAAGTCAATAAAAAGTTGTGTTATACATTTCATCTTTTAACTGCCTCTGTGGTGCAGTGGTAGTATGATCTACAAATATTTGTATTTACAAAAAAAAAGTATATATCAGTTATCTAGTACCCATAACACAAGCTCTGCTTAGCTTGAGGCTAGATGGCGTTGTAGGTAAGATGTCCGAAAATATTTATTTCGGTGATTAATTTTATTTATATAGATTGATACCTACACTTTTTTCTTTAATCTTTTTAAGTGTATTTTAATTCATGATTAAGTATGATTGCATAGTTCTCCCATACTTTCTGTAGAATGTGGTCGAGTAACTCCAGTAGGCAGCGAGCTTGTGCTTGATGGCAAACCAGCCAAGCGAGGTGAACTGCCGTGGCACGTTGGTGTCTACCGTAAGACCACCACGCCATACCTGCAGATCTGCGGCGGGAGTCTCATCACCAATAATGTGGTTTTATCTGGTAAGATTATATAAACTACTGGATTATAACTTACCACTTTCTGCCTCGCACAATAAAACTGTGAAATGAACTGTCGCCTGCGGTATTCCTGTACCAATACGGCTTTTAAATCTTCAAAAAAAAGCGTACTCCTGCCTATAACGCCAGTAACATACTTGTGCCGCCTCTGGTGTTGCGGGGGTATATGACCGGCGGTAATCGCTTATCGTTAGGCATTCCGTCTGCTCATCCCTAGCCCATAAAAAAAATACCACGCAGCTGTGGCACAAACCTGTAGACAATATGCTCTTTTCTCGAAGGTTTGAAGATCGTATTAGTCCAAGAATACCGCAGGCATCAGTTCATTCTACGGTTTGAAGTTTTAGAATCACACATACTGAATCTTCACCACATAAAACGTAGGAAAAATACGAGCACCCATTTTGTTCTTAAGTTCAGTCTATCTAGAATACACTTCCATAATTATTTGATACTAGTGGTCGCCCAATGGTCAAATTCGACCGTAATTTAATCTTTATATATAAAAATGAATGTTTGTATGTATGTCCTTTATAGAATCGTAAACTATGCATTTCATCATGTGATGATCTTCAACAAAGTATTGTACATGAACCCACGAAGGTTTCTGAGTTGTTCCTAGCTTTGCACTGCGGTTTTTCCCGCGTTTGTAAACGTACAACAATAAACGCGAATAACACCGCGGGTCTCAGCTAGTTACTTTTTATAATTTTCTTGCTTTCTGCACTCCTCTTCTATATGAACTTCAACAACGAAAGGGTACAAAGTTTTCGCTTTACGTTTAATATTTAGGTTTCTGCATAAAAGTGTTGACCCTAATATTTTAATTTTTACTATTTGAAAATGAAGCATTGTGTATTTCATTGTTTTCCAAAAAACTTTATATTTATCTAATTGTACCCCTCGTAAGTACAGTTCTTGAAAACTTACCTTTTAAAATTGATTACCGAATTTAATGCTTAACGTGGTATACAAGTACATGTTGCAATGTTTTTCTGTTCTTTCTCTTAGCTGCTCATTGCTTCTGGAGTGATCTGATAAAGACACTACCTGCATCAGACTACGCTGTCGCTATCGGCAAGCTCTACCGTGATTGGGACAGCGAGAATGATATTGGCGCGCAGAAATCTGACGTAAGGACTTGATACCAATTCAAAAACATAAAAAATTTAAATATATAATTATTTGCTTTAAACATAGTGTGGCGACTTCCACATACAGTGGAAACAAAGACATACTACTGTGCCATCTACCTGAGATGCACCGAACTATGGAGTAACTTACCCTGTATCACGATATAGAAATTCTTAAGCCGATTAGTATAACGTTGGGCTTTGGAACAAGAATTTTTCAAATCATATCAGTACTTCCTGAGATTAACGTGTGCAACCAACTAAACTCTTCAGCATAGATTTGGTCCGACCCATGAATGACCTTATTTCTGATTACAGCTGCTTAAAATAAGAATTCCAACTCGGTTTCGAGGTGCAGGAGCCAACTTCCAAGAAGACATTGCGGCCTTGATCCTGAAAACTCCTTTCATCTATAAGACCCATGTGCGACCCGTGTGTGTTAACTATGACGTGAGCTTCGAAAGAATTCAGTTGCGACCAGGGAATTCAGGAAAGGTGGGTCCTATACTCCTTAGTCATAAACGGTACTCTATATAATTAAAAAAATTGAAAAGGAATGCAGAGGTATATAAAATCGTTATCTTGTTTCTACATCACCTGAAGGTCAACTGGGAGAAAAGGCCTCATGGCATTAATTACGCCTTTTGTACAATAAGTGCGACATGTTCACATAAAAAATAAATAAAACAAGTCTAACATTTTTAAGTTAATAGGTACTTTCACAAACAAGCTATAAAGTAGGTATAATTAGCTATATTCCAGATCCTATATTCATTAAATATACATATTAACCTCTAGCTATAACAAATTATGTAATTTATTCAACAGAAATAGCTTTGCTTTACTTCATAATTTCAATGCAGTCTACGAGGAGGGTACAAACACAATCACTCACAAACTTTCACTTCATTTAATATTGGTATGATTTTTGTTCTAACTAAGGTGGCTGGTTGGGGTCTAACATCGGTCCAAGGAACAGCTGCAGACATCCTCCAAGTTATTGAGATACCTTTCATCGACGTGGACACCTGCATCGACACCCTTCCTGAGTCCTTTAGAGAATTTATCACTGTAGATAAATTCTGTGCAGGATATACTACTGGTAGGTGGCCCTGTCACCACCCCTATTCATCACATGCGCGTATCGTGAGAGCCGACTGAGGAAGCAGTATATCACATCACAACAACAACCTTTAACAGTTTACTGCTGGACTTAGGCCTCTCCAATTGCACGACAATAATTTCGATCCTCAGCTTCTTGCATCCAACTCCTGCCAGCCGTCTTGCGTAAATCATCAATCCACCTGGACTGTGGACCTACACTATGTTTGTACCTACAAACGTAGTGTACGTTTGCCGAAACGCGGTCTCCATTCAATAACCCGTTTACCCCAACGGTTATCGGTTTTACAGCAGATATGACCTGCACCTTTACATACGTTATTCAGTTTGCCTATCCTGTGGGCTATGTTGATACCCTTGGTTCTCTGCCGGATCACCTCGTTTCTGATATGGTATCTTAGAGAAACGTAAGAGGACGCACTCATTGAAAAGTTTCATCTTTAGGCACTACGGGATCAATAATGACAAAACCCGACAAACCTTCCCAAATGCTGCCCAACCCTAACTATAAGGATGAGGTAAACCAGGAAATCCAGCTTGTTTCTCTGGTAAACCTCGTCCTTATAGTTATTACTCCCTAACTGTGAAGTCTGCACGAGGTTCACGTATTTTTAAACAACTTCAAGAACGGCATCGTGTACCGGAACCGGTTCCGGTAGTATTCATTGAACATGACGTTGTCTTGTCCAAGTTCATCAGTAGGACGATGCGTCACAAGAGAGTCAGCCAGGTCGTTCAGTATCTGTTGTTGGTCTTGCAGCGTCGCTGCCTTAATGATAATATCGTCTGCAAATTGCAAGTGATAGATGTACTCGCCATTGATGTTGATGTCACGCCCTTTCCAGTGCAGCATCTTAAACTAGTCCTCCATTGCATTATTAAACAATTTCGGGGATATAAAAGACCTTTGTCTCACTCCTCGATACAATGGTATGAGTCTTGTATGCTGATTCTGTACATGGACGGACATAGTGGTGACTTTGTAGAGACATCTCAACACTTGGATGTATCGCCAACCCACTTGGCAAAGCTACAGGGACTCCAGAACAGACCAAATCTCGATCGAGCCATAGTCCACTAATGCTAGACACAGGGGCTGATTATACTCTTCGGTTTTCTATATAATCTGCCACACTCTGCCAGCAAAGATAAAGATAAGCAGCGAGGCAGAAAGTTTCAAGAAAAATGCACAGTTTTGGACTGCCATTCATCTAGATGATGGGGGTGAAATTTCTATCGCGTAGGACGATGGCGGAAAGTGGCGGCAGGGATCAGTCCGGACAAATATATATTAGTTTGGGTTTCAACAGTCACAGAATATCATTACTATTTCTTCAATAACTATTTAATGTATTTATTATCTGCAGGTAAGGCCTTATGTAAAGGCGATAGTGGAGGAGGTCTGGCCTTCGCAGATAGAGGGCTAGGAGTGAACAGGTATTATCTACGAGGTATAGTGTCTGCAGCCCCCAAGGATAACCTCAAATTATGCAACGACAATGCTTATACTACATTCACCATGATTACGAAGCATCAAAATTTTATTAAAGAGTATGTAAAGGGTTTTATAAATAAATAGCTTAAGAAATGGTAATGCATTTATGAAGGACAGAGGACCTACTCTGTATTTACTTCACATCAACTCGCCACTTCGTTATCGCGATTAGCAAGCAACAAACTCTCTGCTAATAGTAACACCAAATACGATAGCCGTCGAAAATGAGAAATTTACACTGGTCCCTCAGACCAGATGATGTATGCGGACCGCGAGACAATGTTAGAAGGTTGTACTTAATAAATTACAATGATTTGTCGTCTGATAATTGATTTGAGCTCTTGCAAAACAGCTTGCTAGATCTGTGGCAATATTTAAAAATAGCGGAAACATAGCCAAATATTGTGCAGTATAGTGTGGTAGTACGAACCACTGGTATCTGTGTGGAATGAAAAATACGGTACGGTAAACAAAAAGTCCCCCCGTTACTAAGATTTCGCTGTCCGTCCGTCTGTCACCAGCCTGTATTACATGAACCGTGATAGTTACATAGATAACCGTGATAACCGTGATAGTTAAATAGACAGCTGAAATTTTCAGAGATGATATATTTAAATACTAAAAACAAAATAAAATAAATATTTAAGGGGGCTCACATACACCAAACCTATTTTTTTTAGCTCATTTTTGCTGATAACGGCAACTCGTAGACGCTTGAAATGTAAAGATAATGATACGGACCTCTTCATGCGCGAGTCCGACTCACACTTGACTGATTTTTGGCTTTTTTCAGAGCGCTTGCTGCGAGTGCTGTTAAAAGATGTTCTCAATACTCATTCCAGTGTGATGATGGATCTTGTGTGGACCAAGGCAGTGATTGTAATGGGGTAAGTTATATTTTTTCGCACTTATTAAACTTAAAAATAACTCATGAAGTCATTACAGCATCCACAACAAAAAGATGCATAAAACCCAGGATTATTTCGGGTATTAACCTAGATAATTTTTATCAAGCTACAGGGACAAGGAGTATTATAGAATACTCAAGTATTTCTATGTCAAATTTCATTTATATATTGCTGCAATGGTAGTACATAACAATCCAAAAATCCTTGCAACGTTATTTTCCTATTAAACGAACGTATTTATGTATTACAAGCGAATAAATACTTGTAGCCTCTGCAACGTATGTGAGTACAAGTAAAACGCGTGCAGATTGATTAGGTATTGACATTTATTCTGTCAAATCATTTTTTTTGCGCAGACACCAGACACATATATACCTACCTAAACCATATAGCAACATTTATGTATTTATTAGGGCCCGCCAACAGTTGTTTACATTTTCAACTTAAGAATATTATAAATTCAATATAATGTATCGTAATGTAAAAATTACTTAAAGGTGCCTACCTACAGCATGTATTATTACAAAATAAAAATGTATCAAAAATGATATTACAAACACTACAACAAAAAATAAGTTAAAAAAACAGCACACCTTTTTTTAAGTATTAGAATAGATAATTCAAAAGTAAAAGGCCTGACAAAGAGCTCAATATCGATTTAAATTTGTATCACGAATCGTAATCGTCAATTTAACACCTTACACAACCTCGCACATGGAGAATTAGCTCCCAGAACAGTTATTTATAGTTGCAAACACAGTAGCGTGATAAGATTGCGCGGAGTCCTTGAAGGCACTCGACATCTAAGAATAGCCAGTAATGGGGTGCAATCAATTTTGTAATTGATACCTAGTCTTGAAAGCAAAAATTGCGTCATTTAATTCCAACCGACTGGCAAGAGATGTTAAATTCAAAAATTTACACCTGTCTGCAAAGGAGTGAACTTTCTTGGAAATGCCATTGCAATACGCAAGATGCCACAGAAATCGGTTTTGAATACGTTCCAATCGCAGGGAATTCGTGCGTAGTGTGGTCGTTAGATTATACTGTGATATTCTAACGTGCTTCGGTTAAGACTATTTAAAGCAATAATTTAGTTCTGTTGTTTCGAAAGCTTTTACAATTTCTTAAAATAAAGGCTAGCAATTTGGAAGCAAGCATTAGCATTTGGAATAACGAGATCCAGATGATACTCGTACGTAAAAGTTTGTTTCCTATCAAATATTCGACTGCACGGTTGGCCGAGTGGTGTCAGCGGTCGCCATGCCGCTTGCTACTGCGCCAAGTGTCGTGGGTTCAAATCCCACGCGGTACCTACAACACTTTGTGTGATCCACGAATTGTTGTCCCGAGTCTGGATGTTCTTTGTGTCCGTTTCATGTATGTTTGTAAAGTCCCCCACGACACAGCATGTTTATTCCAAATGATGTCTTTTAAAAAAAAAAAAAAAAAAATATAACACTGAGGTTACTAATCATATCCAATTCATTGATAATGGTACTATTTATTTGGTACTCAAAGTTGAATTACGGCTTCTTTTAAATTGTATATAAAGACATTTATCAATATTTAGATACATATTATAATTTTAACACCATTCTTAATCAGATTTAATGAGTCTTCAAAACTTTAAATCATCTGCAAATAAGTAAACGACGGAGTAACAGAGACAGTTGGGGACGTCGTTAATAAAGTAACTAAACAAGATTAGCCCCAAATGGGAACCTTGTGGCATTCCATGTTGAGAACTACTAAGAAGAAATTATTACAAAGTATTTCTTAATTTAACTGATTACTTTTCCAGTAGATCATACAAACATTTAGTATTTCTTGAGAATTGAACCTGAGACGTCAGCACATAGGCTGCCAGTGCACCACCGGGACAGTCAAAGACTTCCCATTCTATAACTTGATATTTCTTTTTGCCAACAGATACAAGATTGTGCAGATGGATCCGATGAATCTGACGTACTTTGCAACCCAATGGGAACTCCAGATGTAAAACCGTGGGTTCATAATTATGCTTTTATGATAATTTTCTATAATTACAAACACACACTTCCATAGTACGCAGGATAATATCGTGTGCAACAAAGAAGGGAAACTTGAAACAAACCGTATTGTACCAACCCGTCTGGCCAACGTAATACATAGTAGACCAAAACCTTATTTCAAAGACGAGAGGCTGACGTTCAGCAGTGGGCTATTAAAAACTGTTAATGATACAAACATATATATTCAATACGTTTTGACAATTCCTAAAAGTGGCACCTTTATTCGACTATCATTGACAATTCTGCTCACCATTAGTTCAACACATTTCAGAAAACCTACACTATCACCAAAACCAGGGAATTGTATTCTTCCACCCTATCCTGACCATGGGACATATGAAGTCGTCAGTCTCCCATCTGCAAGACCTGGTCAATCGTTTGACAATTTCGTGCTAACAATCAGCTGTCAACAAGGATACGGTCTTTTAGAATCTGATGGTGGTAAAAACGGAAATGGTACACAAGCCGTGTACTGTCTCGCTGGAGTAATGTACCAAGCTATGCCTAAATGCGTTCGTAAGTATATTTTAAGAAAATTTTGTTACTGATTTTACTCACTTTACCATTTCTTGTTTTATACTCCTGACAAGATGCAATATAGAATATTCAATATTTAATTATAATCTGCAGAAGTTAAAAGGGTAAAATATAATTATTATTTTTAAGTTTTTATTTATCAATTGTAATTATTAAATAGTGAAACCGTATAAATCACATTACGGAAAGAAACATTTGAAACTGCTGCCCAGCAAAGTTCTTTTCTATATTTGATGCATATTTTTTACAGAATTCTGCAGACTAGATCCCAATCCTAGCGTCCGTTATATGTGCCAAATTTCAGAAACAAACGGATACAAGACTTGCAATCTTTACGTAGCACCAGGAACTATTGTAAACCCAGTCTGCAACACTCCAAATTATTACTCGCCAGAAATTCTCCGATCCATGAAGTGTGTCGGTGGATCTTGGGACTATATTGCTCAATGTAAACCAGGTTTGGTCAACATAGTACTGATATTATATTACTTATCAAAAATATATTTGAAGTATATCAAGCGATATAGCAGTAGTTCGTTGTTTTAATTCTCAACAATTCTGTCACATTTAAAAGATTTGGATTTTCAAAACTCTTACTTGTGCTAATCGCGCCGCTGGCCACGAGACTCCCGTTATCCATTAATTAGAAAAAAACTTATTTTAAGCCAACGTGCACACTGTGCACAAGTTTCAAAGAACCATCTGACGATCGAAGCGGCTCACAGGACTGACCTACATATGAATGAAAACAAAAGTAGTTAAATTTAAATAACAATTATTGAATAGTTAATAAAGTAGTAGTTGTCGTAGTACCTATTTATTTATTTTTAAATAATCACATCATAATAAATTTTGTTTTTCTCTTGCTTTATTCCGGGATGGTTTTACTCTTTTTAGGAAATCACAAATTTAGCTGTTTCACGTTGTTGTTGCCTACATACACAAAATATTTAAAATTCTATTTTTAGAAGAGTTACTCATGAAGTTTTTGCCAGTTCTTCATCATAGAAATGATATTTTGTAACCGCGCAGCTAGAAATAGTAAATGTTACGTTTCGAAAACGCTTAAAAGGCATACTTGAAACAAAAGCTTTTCAATTGAAGGAAGTTTTTCCTTCACACACATGGTAAGACGGTAATGGAGGTTTAAATAGATTAATTCGCACACTTTTTATATGGTAGGTGTCTCAAATAAAACATAGAAGTTAACAAGAGTGATGCCATCACGGAAGTCTTTTTTTTTAATCAACTACTTTTTACAAGTGCTGTCATATCTATATGACACACACACAATAATGTGCCACCACCAGCACCTCTATTTTACCTTTTGTCTTTAATAGGGGTAGGGTGCTGTAAATTTTATCTTTTCGATTTCGTGATTGAGATAGATTGAATTAGGATTTTAGGCCATATGTTCTCATTGAAATATTAAACTGTTTTCAATTCTAAAATATTTTATAATAGCATCAGAAGCTCAAGAACATTACGGAACGACTTGACTTATTATTATTTAACGTAGGATAAAATGTTTTTTTTTCTCCTGTTAGAATGTGGCCGAGTAACTCCTGAAGGAATGCCATTAATTGTTGGAGGGCGACTAGCAAAGCGAGGAGAATTACCGTGGCATGCAGGGATCTACCTTAAAACTTCAAATCCTTTCAAGCAGATTTGTGGAGGTTCCCTCGTGTCCAACACCGTTGTTATATCAGGTAATGTAAAGAAAGTTTTTTTTCTAAGGCATATTGTACACCTGAAAGTAAATAGATTTTTTTCAATCTGAACCAAACCGATATTAACACATCAAGGACCTATTAACACATCATCTTAACTAACTTTGATTGTACCTACAACCTTAACTGCCTCGTTGGTTTAGTGGTTAGCGACTGCCGATCAAGGGTGTCGAGTTCGATTCCCGACCAAAGAATTATGTTCAGGTTTTCTGGTTATAGGAATGCTTAATAACAGCCCGAGATTTGGAAGTTGGGGTCTTAACCCCATGTCTCGGAGAACATGTAAACCCGTTGTTCCTGCGCCTGATTTCTTCCCGATCGTATCGAATAGTCATCCCATCGGATCGTGAGAGTGAAGGATCAGAGAGTGCACATAATATCTCTTCCGCAGTTGGCTGATCTCCGTTGAGACCGGCCGCCGTGAACAAAATAAGCTAGGAGAAAGAAAACAATCACATACGTACCTTGCACTTTGAATGACTCGATTCAAATTTTTTTCAGCTGCTCACTGTTTCTGGAATGATGAGACCAAGAAACAACCTGCATCTAATTACGCTGTGGCAGTTGGCAAGCTGTATCGGACATGGAATAATGAAAGGGATATTGATGCGCAAAAGTCTGATGTATGCAGTTAGCTTAGTAATAAAATTAATTTTCATGATATGCTTATTTCGGAACAAACTGAACCCCGTGGTGCTACTCGTGGTATGACAATAACTACAGGCAACACCGCGAGGCGAAGCTATATCTTTATAAATTGTAGGCGATGTGTTATTCTGATGTATATAGCTATATTATTTTAAAGTTTAAAAAAAATCAATTCAGTAGTTTTAGCGTGAGAGTTACAAACATCCGTTCATACTTACAAACTTTTGCGTAGCATAGTTTTAGTAGGATACCTCACTGTTAACAAACAGTAATGATTAGTGACCATGACTGTTAACCAGAAATTGTGGGTTCGATGCCTACCCAAGACAATTTCTTGTGTATCACAAAATCTTGTATATCACAAATTTCTGTGTCATAGTACAGTATCTGCCTAGTTTGAGATCAGATGGTCGTGTACGGGATGTGTGAAGTTATTGTTATTATTAACGAGCCTTTACTGGTCAAACGACTGTCATTTATGTACTTAGAGGTAAATGTTCTTAAGTTAAATATGTAGGTCCATTCCAGCATATTATTACAAGAGTACATACTGGTTTACAGGTGAAAGAAATAAACATTCCAAGCCTATTCCAAGGCGCGTCAGCCAACTTCCAAACGGACATAGCTGTCGTGGTCCTAGTGACGCCATTTGTTTACAAGACATTCGTGAGACCTGTGTGCCTGAACTTTGACTCTAATTTTGAGAAACGACAATTGATATCAAATCAATTGGGAAAGGTAGGTTTGACTACAAACATTATTAAGTCATTTGTAATAAAAAATATTGAACCGATTTGAAACAGTACTAACCAAGAGCACTAACAAGGAAAAGTTTTAAAACTAAACAAAACGCAACCCTCAAATTAACTGATTGTGCATCCAATAAATATCGTCTAATCTTATTGAAGTCGATACCTAACCCACTTTCCAAATGCCCTTGTGATTCTGGAATATTGAATAATAAGCACTTCAACTTACCCAAGAGTGACGGTAGTCACTTGCCATCAGTTGATCGGTTTGTTAGATTTGTTCCTTAAACCATAAATAAAAATGGAATTAGTAATCAAATCTTATGTTTATCTTCTAGGTGGCTGGTTGGGGCCTCACAGAGGAAGATGGGAACGCTTCTCCAGTTCTGAAGGTGGTTGAACTACCTTACATCAACATTGATATCTGCATCGACACCCTCCCACTTTCTTTTAGAGCGTACATCACAGCGGATAAGTTTTGCGCGGGATATACTAATGGTGAGTATAATATTACCTACCAAAAACTTTAACGAACTTGTAATCGATCTGAGTCTGAAAAAATAAAACTGCGTTGGAGAATACAAAATAGCAGTTCCTAATTTAATATACTTCCTACCTTTTCTTTGTTTAAGATTCCAATTTTGATAGATATTACCCTCAAGATATTTGTTCCAAGGAGGACTATCGCCAGGCAGACTACAAACTGTAACAAAAAATACATACAATGAAACATAGAACCTCCTCTTTTTTGAAATGGATAATGAACTAGTTTTTACTTTATTATGGCAACTCTAAATAAAGTTAAGAAGAAGCCAAAAAAAATATTGTAATATTAAAACAATAACGGTGCCATTTTAAAATTTTAAAAAGACGCCAACTTTACTTCTACCAACTTCACCTAAACCAAGCAATATACTTATATTTTGGTGCGATTTCTATCACTTTGTTTTTTTCCGGATGGTTACTTATCATAAATAACATATCTTATGTTATTTAAATACAGATTACGAATTTACAAGGCTTATTAAATCCCGGATACATATAGATATAACATACTTAAAGCTGTACGAAGACGGAGCAGGTTATTTTTATTGTGATAAATGATGCAATATTTGCACACCCAGAAGGGTACTACACAAGAGTTGTACAACCCGTATTACCCAAATGAACAGTATGAGTTTAGTGAACAATAAAATACTTCTAACGACCCACCAGTTTTCGTAAAGTAAGCTTTGAAATTTTTGGATTTCCTTCGTAGCTATTGATGAAAACCGTATTAAAATCCGTTGCGTAGTTTAAAAGATCTAAGCGTACAAGAACAAAATATAAAAAGTAATGCAGGAAGTGTTAGTAAAATAAATGTTCATGGCATGGCAGTTCATGGGCGATATTTTGAACATCCCACAGCGAAGCTCGCAGATATTGAGAAAAAATGACAGGAGTTTGTCGCTCAACTCGACTATGGACCGCCATTTTTCAATGGGGCCCTGAGAATCTGGTCGAGTTCAACGCCAAGAAAACAGAGGTGTGCGACTTCTTTGCCATAAAGTCTCCATTCCTTCCCCTTCCCACTTTTTAGTACACTTGACTACCGTTATAAGGTAGGCTCGATATCCTGGGCATGGATATCTGCCGTGATCTCAACCCGCGCGAATACGTTGAGAGTGACACCAAGGTGGCCTCGCGCAAGCTAGATACTTTAAAAAAGGTGAGACAGTTCTTCTCGCTCGGGCACCTGCATCTACTTTATAAGATCTAGGTTCGCTCGTGCGTGGAACACTGTTCTCATTTGTGCGATGGAGCCGCGCAGTATCTGTTCAACGCTCTCGACCGGTTGCAGCGGTGCGCGATACGTATTTTCAGCAGTTTCGAAGCCACCGAGTCCCTTGAGCCTCTGCAGTTGCATAGAGATATCGCGTCTATGACAGTCCTTTATCGCCTTTATCATGGAGAGTGTTCTAAAGAGCTGATCCAACTGGTCCCCCCTTTTCCGTTCCCTTACAGAATAACACGTGCCAGTTTTGGAAGTCACCGCTTCAGAGTGGTACACATACTCTCTCGTACTCACCGCTTCGGTTCTTCCTTCCTGTGCCGAACGGTCTAAACCTGGAACTCACTACCTACGTACGTGTTTCCCTCCCATTATGAACCCGGGTCCTTTAAGCGGTGGAAAAAAGTATCTTCCTGGGACGCCATGGTGTGTCATAGGTCAACATGCTGCATTTTCCCTATTAACTTTGAGGATGGTGACCAGCACTCCTGGATTCTGGTTGTGCTTTCTATCAGGCATGACTCTGCTGTCATTTTGGCAGCTCAAAACATAAATAAAAGCAACTTCATTTTATATTATGGAACGATGGTTTATTACATTTTCTTATTCTTTCAGGTACGGCTTTATGCCGATTCGACAGCGGAGGTGGTTTGGTCTTCCCAGCCCTGGAGTTGGGGGTCGATAGATATTATTTAAGGGGTGTTGCCTCTAGTGCGCCGTCCAGTGAACATTTATGTAATATATACACATACACAATGTTCACTAAAATCACAAAACACGAAGACCTAATTAAAGAATATCTTTAGAAGACATTTTTAAATTTACTTTAAGTACTCAAACGTAATGTAATGTGTTTTAAGCTAATGTAATAAATTGAATTGTAATGTAATGTGCTGGTATTTTAAAATAATGTAGTTATTTATTATATTTTAAAATAATCCACTGAGTCAAATTCATTAGATCAAAGGATTATATTTTAATTGTTTCATCTACTTAACGTAATTATACAATATAATTAGGTATATTCATGGAGATTAATGTTCCATTATCTATATTATATATAACTCTTATATGTTATATTATATATGTATATATATAGTAGTATATAGACAGCTCAAAGAACAAACAAAAAAATTGACAAATTATTTAGGAGTGTTTATAGTAATTGAGCCACGCTTCCGCATGCATGGCCCGCCTCGTCCGGAGTGATACCACGGCCTGACAGAAATCCGGTGTAAAATAGCTCTTGCGCTGTGTTTCACCGGGTGAGTGAGGATACCGGAGGCCCAACCTCTCCCCCTATCCCTCTCCCTATCCCCCAAAGGCCGGCAACGTACCTGTGACGCCCGCGGTGTAGTGGGTGTCCATGGGCGGCGGTAATCGGTTACCATCAGGCGATACGTCTTCTTGTTAGCCACGTATTGCATAATAATAAATAAATAATAATAATAATAAATATTCTGGACATCTAACTCACAACGCCATCTAGTCCCAAGCTAAGCAGAGCTTGTGTTATGGGTACTAGACAACTGATATAAATACTTATATACTTTTTTTTGTACACACATACATATTATACATAGGAAACACCCAAACTCCGAAACAAATATTTGCAGATCATACAAACATTTGGTCCGACCCGGGAATCGAACCCGAGACCTCTTGCTTAGCAGTCGCATACGCTACCACTACGCCACCGAGGCAGTTATAAAAACAAATAAAAAAAATCGATGTGGTTAGAATCCATAAAATCTATAAACTTACAATTTTAATTGTTTTATGAGTTTTGCTGTAACTACTTAACTACTACTTCAACTTTATTTTGTAATATAAGTATTTGTTGTGTTTTTGAACTATTCATTGTTATTGGTTACTCCATTCCAGCATTCATAGAGATATACAGGCGTACTTATTTTTAGACCTTTAAAAACCACATCGTCTAAGTCCTTCCCAGAGTAAGACGTCTGAAGACGCTGGGGCGGTTTTCAGTGGAAGCAGTGCTCGTGGCACCGAAATACTCGTGTTGGAGTTGTCATGAAACAAAAGTTTAAACAATGGCATTTCAACTGGCACTTCAAATACAGGCACTTGCCAAAAAACAAGAAATTCAAATAGTTCAAATTCGACTGCTGAATTCGGTAAAGGGATTTTTTTGTCTGCCTCTATAATATATGTACTTAATTACTTGTCTATCCAAAAGCTTTGCCCTAATCCAATAGTATAGAACAGAATCAAAGAAACTTTATAGCACACCAGTTTTTTTATCATTTATACAAGATTACATCTGTGGCGTCCTCCACATAGAACATAACATACTGAGCGCCATCTACCGAAGTTACACTTAACTACGGAGCAACGTACAACACGGAGTAACTACCAATCCTGAATCGCGTAATAGAAGTTCTCGCGCCGATTATCACATATACAACATCCCAACATCAACTGTTGGGCAGTGGCCCGCTAGGCATGATCACCTCGCCTGGTCGGAGGATCCTCTTGTGGAGGATGACACTCGTTCCTCTACACATCCATAGATAGCTATAAAGCCATTTCTAGGGATTGACAAATGGATAGACGAATTCATGGAATGGAATGTTTGATGTGAAAAAAAACACTTTTTGTAATTTCAAATTAACAGCTTTCCACTAAATGTATATGAAAGTGAATACTGTACCATTAGAGCACAATTACACCGCAGTGCAAGTGTATCCGGACCTACTATACTGAGAAGAAAAATAGATAGATATAAATATGGATTAAACCCATACAGCTTTTTATATTAGAACCGTGCGAATTTTCTTTGGACGCGTTCTACCATTGTATTCTATGTCCCCTCGAACGAGTCCTAGAATACGGAGTTATACTCCAAAGTACTGCGAACAAAAAAAGTACAACACAATGATAGATTAGAAATATCATTGCTGCATTGAAAAGTCGAAGACATTTTCATCACGAAACTTAGGAATTTACAACTTTTTTTACATATACTAATGATTTGCGTATTAAAGGTCAGAGGCGTGACCAAAGTTAAACTTTAGTCGCGTATTACTGTGACTCGGTTCAGCGGGACGTAGGCTCAAATAATTTATTTGAATGGTATTACAGTACTCACAGAGAAACACGGTATATTAATAGTAACACACAGTACAGTTCCTAGGCAAGTGTACTTTACAACGATCCGAGCGATAATTATGATCAATACTAAAGCACGCCCTTTTATTAACACTATTCTCTCCAATCTTGGCTAAGTACACGTCACTACGACGTTGTGTGTTGTTGACGTCCTGTACTCATAACCCGGATGCGATACATATATAGATCGAGTAAATATCATCGGTTTTAAAATTGGGATTACCCCAGTCCATAACACTATTTATGTCCCGATGAAGCGCTTTACAGTCGTCTAGGCTACTGATTCTGAAGATCAGGCACTGGGCTGAGCCATTGATCATTAGTTAGAACTGCGTCGGTACTAAGATGATGCTCTAACTTTTTTTTTTCCCGTGGGGAATGCATTTACGCACTTCGCTAGACCACCGCGGTGGGTTCGCTTTGTGTGGGACTCCTGGCCTCTAAGAGAGGAGGCCAGACTACGCACTAAACCCCACGTTGTTTCTCATCACCTTTGACCGAGCCACGGGATAGAATGCTCACCGCGACTCGGCTAGGGACGCCCTTTCGGGCTCGCCTTGGGGGGCCAAATCGTTTGGGCCCCCCTCTCCTTTGTTGGTATGCGCCCCCGGAACAAGAGGGGCGCATTCCGCGTGCTGCTCTAACTTACACCTAAACGAGTGTCTAATGAATTAATAATTACCTAACTATAGATACTGCCTACGATTAGAAAAATAGCTGGCAAATAATTTTACAATAATAAATTTTGAGTAGGTAAATCCAGAGGGTGCAGTTTTAAAAAAAAACTTCATTATCGACAAGATCGAACGTTTTTTTGAAGTCAAAAGAGAAAAGTCATTGCTTTATTTGCCTGGTGATGTTGGTGTTTAAAATGTCGGCAGTACATCGTACAAGAATGTTTTTTTTATATTTAATGCAATACGAGATAAACCTTTTTAATTATACTAATGGTCACCTAGATGTTGAAATTCGACTCTTATTCTTTTAATTTTTTGGGGTTCTAAAGCATTTTTTTAACAAAAATTGTATCATGGCTACTTTTGACATTCAGTATGACAGTATAGACAAAAAATAATCATCTTCATAGTTTGACCTTGACATACATAAATTTGTATATATGCATATTTGTGTATGTGTGTGTCATACGCATGATAGAGTGTGGAATGTATATATATATATATATATATATTTTTTTTTATTTAAAATCATATACACATTCTACATGTTCAAGTCTGCCAAACTGTAAGACAGTTTGTCGGCAGAAGTTCTCGCTTAAATATAGACAATATAGTGTATTCAGATACAAATTGGTTTTATATTAAAAAACTGTGTTCACCATTTTAACAGAACCACGGTTTATATTAAACAAAAGAAAAGAAAAGAAAAAGGGAATCTTACTTATTAGCTAGGGACATAATGAGAGGTAATATTTGTGAAGTTGTATTTTAAAGTGATCTTTTGAATGTACCTGTTTTATTAGATCTGAAGGTAATTCATTCAACAAATATGGTACCACATATCTTCTTATTCGTTTACCAAAGTAGTTCGTAATTTTCGGTACGACAAGTTTTTTCTTTTTGGCTAGACGGGTTGGGTACATATGTTCTCGTTGAATTTTATGCTCTTGGTTATGAAATTGTGTAACTAGAATATTTAATTTAACTTTAAGACGGACCGGAAGTAAGTCACAGATTTTAAATAATTTAACATGGTCTTTATTTAAGCCTTGCTTTGTTTTTTTATCAACAAGTAATTTAATTAGTCTTATCTGCAAATCATGAATTCTGTTTAGATGTGTTGGAAATGTAAGTCCATATGTCCCCAAACCGTAATCGATATTTGAGTCTGCCAAGGCATAATACAAGGTATACATTAATTTTCTATTAACAACATACTGCAATTTTTTTAATTTCCCTAAGATGGAACGAAGTTTATTACAAACGTTGTTTACATGTAGGTCCCATGTGAATGTATCATCTACCACCAGCCCTAGGTATTTATAAGAGGTGACTCTTTCCAAACCCAGACACTGACAGTGTTGCATATAGTTATGCATACATTTGTACGTATGACCTTTTACAGTAATCAAAAATTATTTTTGTTTATGATAAGGGGAGTGTATAATCATGTACTTAGTTTTATTCACATTTATTATGATACCATTGTCATGGGCCCATTGTACTAACCTATTAAAGTCATTTTGCATGGTATCTTGTATTACATTAATGTTTTTATGGCTATAAACTAAACAGGTGTCATCGGCGTACATAAACGCTTTACATTTTTGAAGTACATTAGACATGCTATTGACGTGTGTTATGTATCCCAAAGGGCCATAAACAGATCCAGTAGGAACTCCAGATTTTATGGCGCCCTCTATACTCTCAGTGCCACTGACACACACTTTGAGCGACCTGTTTTCAAGGTATTTACCGAACCACGCGTTCATTGGGCCTCTTATCCCACATTCGTACATGGCTTGCAACAAGCCACCGTGATCCAGGGTATCGAATGCTTTTTTAAAATCAATATATATAACCATAACTATTTTCCCCTCATCTAAACTCCTATTTACTTCGTCTGTAAATTTTTCCAATGCAGTGCCTGTACTTCTATTAAGTCTAAAACCGTGTTGAACATCATTTAATATATTGTTATTCTCTAAAAAGGAAGTAATCTGATTAACTATAATTTTTTCCACTATTTTGTTGACCGCATTAAGAATTGCAATAGGTCTGTAATTACTATAATCTTGATGCGATCCCGATTTATATATTGGTCGAACTATCGATTTTTTTAATTCCTCTGGATATTGAGAATTTTTAACACAACTATTAATAAAGTAAGCTATGACGGGACTTATTTGATCTTTAATTTGTTTTAAATCCTGAATTCTGATCCCATCTGATCCCGGCGACTTGTTGCAATTCAGTTTTTCTATAACAGATTTCACGTCTTCAGGTTGTACTTTTTTAAATCTGAAACTAACATTAGAATCCTGAACATAACTTTTTCTATCTAAAAATTTTTGTTGACATTTATGTTTTATACTATCAATATCAGATGTAAAAGTTTCACAAAATTTATTACAAATAGTTAGCAAATTTTCATTCTTTAACATATATTTTTCTATAACCCAATCTACCCCTGTTTTAGACCTCCCAAGCCAATTATTTATATTACTCCATATCTTTCTTAGATCCCCTTTGCAACTTGTAATTGTTTCACATCTACTTTTATTTTTAGCCATATTTATAAGCCTCTGTGTCTTGTTTCTGAATCTAGTATACTGTAATCGCTTATTAGTATTTTTAGGATCGTTTTTCCATTGCTTAAATAGCCTATCTTTTTCTTCTAAAAGAAGGCGCAGTTTGTTCGTAACCCATGGTTGTGTTTTTCGTTTACAGTAAGTCGCGTTTTTCTTTATAGAAGTATTATAAATATCGCCAAAAATTTCGTACATTTTCGTGTATAGTTGGTTTGGATCCTGTACTTGCAGTAACAATGACCAATCAGTATTATTAAGTTTCTCCCTAATGACCTGGTTATCGTATCTTATTTTACAAACATTGTTAACATTTATTTGTTTATCTATTGAAACTGAGATACCTGTTACGTAATGATCGGCTATGCGGCTCGTGAGTGTGTACGCGCAGACATCGCGCGCCCGCCACTTGCATTCCGCATGAAGACGTGATCGATGCATGACGCCACTCGCCGCTGTCCGACCACCGCCTCGCGAGTAATATCTTGACAGCCACACTGAAGTCCTAAGCCTGCTAAAGAGTTCAAATACCTGTTTGCTGTTAGGTCCAATCCGTTCTCCAATAAATCAATGTTACAGTCGCCTACCAATATAAAGTTAGTGTTTGTTGGTAACGCTGAAATAGTGTCTTTTAGTTCTTGAGTAAAAATACGCTTGTTCGTACTCGGGGGTCTATATACTACCAACAAATAAGTAGAATATGTGTTTTTAATAAGTTGCCCACATATCCGCTCAAATGTCGTGACAATACGACATTGTACTGGGTTATATTGTAAATTATTATTTACATAAACAAGTATCCCACCACCTCGTTTTCTTTCTCGGGTTTGCGAGTACACATTAAAGCCATCTATTGTGTATAAGGATACTTCATCTTCCCTAATATTAACTTCTGTGAGACAGAGTACGTCTATCGCATTCATTGCGCTTTGTAACAGAACCAATAATCGATTAAAATGCTTTCTAATAGAACAAATATTGATACTGATTATTTGTAACTTAGTTTCCGTTGTGTTTAAATATTTGTACCATTCCTTGATTTCTGTGAATTTTATATATTCAATATCAAGCGGTTGAAATTGTCGGATGTGGTGTACCGCCATTGTGATGTATTATTAATTGGTCAGTAACTTAGCACAACACAAACGCACCATATACCTTAAGTACGTTTATACTATTCCTTGCCTCTTTGTAGGTAGGTTTCGACATCACTTTCAAAGCGTATGTGATGTATTTTCTTTTCGTGATCATCTTTTCTAATAAGTATTTTTGAATTCTGTATCCATATATATTTGTAAGTACCCTTCAATTTTGTCTTTGTAGCCCAGAATATTTGTTTAATTTGGGGTGTAACGTGTTCGTTTATAAAGATACGTGCAGTGTCATTATTTCCGTAGATCATGTCATTTGTAAATTGGTATTTTCGGCATTTAAGCCACTCCGCTCTTGCGGCTTTTGTACGCAGCGTCACAATCACTGGCCGAACAGCTTTTTTTTCGGAACCTACCCTCCACGCATTTTCGATCTCGGATTTGTTTACTTTCAAAACTTCAGCGCACTTTTTGACTACTTGAATTATATTTTCACCTTCTTGCACCGTTAAATTTAGTAGTTCAACATTTCTATCCAATTCCTTTTGCTCCAAGTACCCTACTCTTTCCTCTAGTGCTTTATTGCATTTGTCTAGATTAATATTTCGCTGAATCAAATCCTTATATCTATTTTCCATTTTCCTATCTATTTCTATAGTTTCTTTTTTAAATATTTCCATTTCATCATACTGGGATGCAAGGTAAGTTAAGGTGTTCTCAAAATCAAATTGATTTTTTTTCAATTCACCTACTTGTACCTTAATGTCGGATACATCCTTTTGCAACAATAAAAAGCGTGAGTCTTGTTCTTCTTTCATCGTTTTAAGAAGGTTACTCATTGCTTTAACCTCTTTTTGTACAGATTTCATTGTCTGTAGGGTATATTCAAGGGAGCTATAAGTGGCCTTGTACCGTCTGGGTTCATGCGAAATTGATGAATCACTGTCTGAATCCTCGTTTCGTTTCTTTTTACCCTGTCGTGGTTCTACCCATTTCGTTATGGGTGTTTGTTTACTTTTGGCATTCGAAGCAGGACATATATATATATATGTCAGAGATTTCAAAGTAAACGCTATTCTGGTAATTATTTAAGTATGACAACACTACGCAAATATCGAGTTCAGAGACTCTCAACTGTCAGTGCCAAATGTCAGATGTTGTATCTGTCAGTAGTGCGTGGAACGTTCGTTTGTCAATTCACTTGCAATCGAGACCGCGCCTGCGCCGGACGTGCGCACTGACTCTTAACAAATACAAGATGGCCGACGGCCATATGGATTACAATCCGTTTCAATCTCCGACATCAGAAGTGGGATCGCTTCCATAAGCCTTCTCCGCTTCTAGCTATCTTGACCGACATTGATAATCTTATAATTAGTGTTCAGATTTTGATTAAAATAAATAATGCCTAATACTTGTAAACGTAAGGTAGATTCAAATAAAGAGATGCTAACGGCTACCCTCAATAGGAAAAGCGCGTTAGAAAACTATGTCAGTGCGCCACGTACAAATACGGAACCGTCAACTCCATGCAACCAAGCGTCTGGCTCGTGTGCCTGGCTATTAAGGGATCTTCGCGTAGGCCGGACATACAACAGAACCAGACATGTGGTTCATCGTGTAACGAGAGTACTACATGCGGTGAAGATGCAACTTTAAGGATTTTTGAGGCACTAACCAGCGCCCTCATTAAAGTAAGATCTATCCATTATTATATCTCGCCTTTCGATCCAAGTGTTCATAATATCGACGTTTAGTGTGAAGTGGATCGAGCATAACTGAGACGATAACGAAACTGTCGCGCATTGGTAACTGTTTGAGGGCTAAGATTACCAATAGATTATGAGTGCATTTCTCGCATTGAAACATGTCTGAAAGGGAATGCCAAAGTGTGGCTTAACGAGTGGGTCTCAAGTGACCGCTCATGGACTAATTTTAAAAAGTTACTTTAGGCCTTTATGTGCTAAGAAAGTTGATGCAGCTAATATTTTATATGAAATTATGTCTTTCGATTCTGACTGTTTCCATACCTACCTACTCTGAACATGCGTGTAGATCATTACTGTGTTTACGAATTGTAAGGGACCTCGGCGACGAGCTCGTATCAGCAATTATTATGTTGTGGGTTTTTTTTATCTACTTTTGTGAAACCTACTAAAGATTTACTAACGGATGCTTGTGCGCAGCGGAACACTAATTCCATGACGATGAACTAAAAACGCCGGGTTTTAGACAATCGGGTGTTCCTAGCAAGTGTTTTCTGTGCGGTAAAATAGGACACGGACAGGCGGGTTGTTCTAATAAACCGAAATCTTAACTATGCTGTGAACACGAGTCCGCATTCCTAGCAAATATGCGAGGGTATATTCGTATTCTCGTCTTCACTTGTAGAAAAGTTGAGTACCCACATAAAGTAACTTTGTTATATTGGTATCAAAGTGTTGATGTTAGACAATTTAATGTTAAAAATGTGACGGCGCATCACTTATTTTATTTGGTAACACAAGTGTCGGCAGTTAGACACTGACGCAACACCGAGCATTGGAGCTTGCGACCGATGACAATAGGGATGGCAATCATTGCCACTTTAAAAATAATAATCATCATTATCGTTTAGCATCTCGCAGTAGCATCACATGTTCTGTGGAGTGTCGTACCTAAATTGTAACCTGTATACCATTATTGATTATCGTGACTGTATTTCACTATGTATTATCATAAAGTGATTATAACAAAGCGATTGTGAGGAAAACCATTACTATCATTGTCCTCGCCCGACAACTCACGTCTACCCTCATTTAAAAAAATATGTAACTACCGACACTCCTAAACAGGGATCGAATCCCTACAAATGCGAGTTTTTGTCCTGTTGAATTGCTTGTTATTGAGTGCTGTAAGGTATGGTATGTACAATGTATCAAGAATCAAAACATGTTCTCATGTAAGTGAAATGTAAATTTCTTTTGAGATGAATAAATTGCGATTTGTGGGTAAAGACAAATCTACCGATACCTCGCTGAAGTTCAAACTAGAACAATCGAATAAACTTGGGGGTACTTTGACTTGTGTGTATTGTAAAAAGCCGGGTCATGATGTTGGCAAATGTTTCGCGAAACAGCGTTCACAACAGCACGGTCAGATTAATGTCCGTTGTTCATGCTTATAACAAATCTTGTTTACCTATACCATTTTACTGTCAGGACTTAGATGAATTAAAACGTGTTTTAAAAATTGAAATCGCAGTTTGGCATACTAAAGCTATTATCTAATAGTATGCGATAGGGGCCGTATGTTTGAAGCATCGGGCTTATTTCATGGATGCAATTACTAGGGGTGCAGACCCATCACGTTACTCCGGAGATACACCATGCCAGGCCAGGTAGAGCGTTATATCCGAACAGTGCTCAACATTTTCCGGATAGAGGAACCACAGAAAAAGTGAGTGGGCTGACCAACTTAGGCGACTACAGCTCATTTTGAATGTGACTAAACAGAAGACGACACAAACGTCTGCTCTGAATCTTTTGGTGGGTCATGAAAGTGCCACTTCAGCTATCCGTGTTCTTAAAAGAAATGTTTCAGATGAGTCTACGCCACTTTAGAGAGAAGCGGCGGGTAATGGTCCGATAGAGGATGGCCGAACGGTTGTTGCAAAACCAAGCCCAGCAAGATGTTGGAACGAATGAAGACGCGCATCCTCCTCGGGTCTTCAGTGCCTATGCCTACAGTGTGAAAATCTTGGGCGGTATACGAACTTTGTGCCTATGCTGACGAGTCACTGGATGGTATGCGAACTTGGTGCCTATGCCAACAGTGTTTTATGTTTTATTTTGTATGTACAATGTGGTTTATAGTCCACTTTATTTCTATTTTCTTTGTTTAATTTGATCAGTACTATTTGTTTGGGATTTTATAGAATCTCGCTGATATTTCAAACCGACCGCATTCTAAAGTAGAAATTAATTGATTAATATGCGGCAAAATCGGTCGTAAGCAAGCAAAGTGTTTAAAAAGACTTCGTAACAAAATAACTCATATATCGATTTCTAATCAATGTTCGAATAGCAGACTAACGTTGTGCTGTACATTTTGTAAAAGGAACGGCCATAAAGCCGATAATTGTTTTGCCTGGTAGCGTTCGGAATCAAGTAAAGAAAATACTCGTAATGTTAATTTCTGTAAAAAAAATATTAATTGAATAATGTTTCTATGAAGTGTGATGCCGTTGCAGCCTAGTCGGTGATGCTTGCAGCCCGTGTGGGTGTTGCAGTCGCAGCCCGAATAGGTGATGCTTTGCAGCCCGGTTAGGTGATGTTTTGTTGAGACTATATCCCGTATGGGTGCTGCCGTTGCAGCCTAGTGGGTGATGCTTGCAGCCCGTATGGGTGTGGCAGTCGCGGCCCGAATAGGTGATGCTTAATAGATGTTTGATATGGGATCCCTGTGAGAGTATAAATGTGATTTATAAGGTTAAGAATATTATGACGATGAATACCTACATCGTATGAAATTGATTGACAATGATCTAAACTCAGATGATTCTCAAACGACATCGAGCACACAACTGACTGTGGTATAGGTGGAGAGACGAGTCATGGGACTACTCAACATCCTACAAGCAACACGAAGCTGAAACTGGAGCAAGGTCAGGGACGACCTGCAGTCAGGAGAGGCCATATTATTGTAATAAGAAATCCGGAAGTAGGCGTTGCCCGCGTTCAGAGTGACATCTACAGTGGCGCCATCTTATTGACTTTGTGCGGTTATAAAAGACGTAGCGCGTGCGCTGTGGACACACTTGCTTTACATCCGTCAAAGTGGTAATATCTAATACAGGAGTATTTCATAATTAAGTTTTCATGTATTGTGTGATTGTTATTAATTATTTATGTAAAGTGACAGATTGTTCTCGTTGTCACTTTGATTGGAATTTTAGAGGCCCGCCATCATGTTCTGGAGAATCACAGCCCAAGTTTCGGGTGTAGGCGCGCCATGTCCTTCGTTCCTTGAAGTGGATGGGCCCGCAGTGCTGTTTTCTTGATCTTCGGCTTCCGGACGAGAATTTTCTTGCTGTAGCGGGCATTACTGTAGACGCGTGGGATGATTTTGGGATCGATAAAATGTTTTATTTAAAACTGAAAGCTCCTACGCTTTATTGAAGGAGGGATTGAAAGTCTTATCGCTTTGTACTAATGTTTTGCTGAAAGCCAACACGCTTTGCAATGAGGTTGGGCTCAAATCTGGTTTGACCCAAAGTTGATGCTGAGCGCTGCATCGCCTTGCAATGTGCTTCAAGTGCTATCTTTGAGCAATGCTGAAAGCCTTTTTACGCTTTGCATTCTTTGAAGTTGAAAAGCTGTTTGTGGACGCTTTACTTGTTTGCTAAACACTAGTGCTGTAACGTGCTGAAAGGCTTTACGCTTTGCCTTCTTTGAAGTTGAAAAGCTGTTTGTGGACGCTTTACTTGTTTGCTACACACTAGTGCTGGAACGTGCTGAAAGCCTTTACGCTTTGCGTTATTTGAAGTTGAAAAGCTGTTTGTGGACGCTTTACTTTTTTGCTATTCACTAGTGCTGTAACGTGCTGAAAGCCTTTACGCTTTGCATTCTTTGAAGTTAAAAACCTGTTTGTGAACGCTTTACTTGTTTGCTATACACTAGTGCTGTAACGTGCTGAAAGCCTTAACGCTTTGCTATACACTAGTGCTGTAACGTGCTGAAAGTCTTTACGCTTTGCATTCTTTGAAGTTGAAAAGCTGTTTGTGAAGGTTTTACTTGTGTGCTATACGCTATGCCGTATAGCTAGGACTTAACGTTGAGAATCAATGCGAGAGCGCGTTGAGGAGCAGAATGGCCGTGTCAGAGATTTCAAAGTAAACGCTATTCTGGTTATTATTTAAGTATGACAACACTACTCAAATATCGAGTTCAATAGTCTATGTTAAAGACTTTCAACTGTCAGTGTCAAATGTCAGATGTTGTATCTGTCAGTAGTGCGTGGAACGTTCGTTTGTCAATTCACTTGCAATCGAGACCGCGCCTGCGCCGGACGTGCGCACTGACTCTTAACAAATACAAGATGGCCGACGGCCATATGGATTACAATCCGCTTCAATCTCCGACACATATATATATATATATATATATATATATATATATATATGCATAACAAAAATAAATATTAGCATTTTGCACTCCTTCTTTAGTTAAATTATAAGTGTGCGAAATTTCATATTCCTCCGTCAGATTTTCAAAGTTTGTCTGTACTTTTCTTTGTACCTATGGGATATCTTTCGAAGTGCATACCACACACATATCGTCTGCATATATGTGAACCTGATATCTTACCAGTTTTGGTTTTCACTGTTAATGTGAATAACATAACCCCACTGGTTTAAATACTGATTCGATCGACAAACCCAAATTCACAATGGCGTCCTCTCTGACCACTCCACCGATCTTTCTTCTTCCTAGCCTTATCCCAAGATTATTTGGGGTCGACAGTTCCACCTGTTTTACCTGAATATCAGGTTTTCCACGAAGTGATCGGCATCAGACCTCCGCAACCCTGAGGGTAAACTGAATTCGAAGGTTGAAACTAGCGTCAGTATATTTGAGGGCACTGAACTCCTGAATAAGGATTACCATAGATGTTCATGGCAACCGGGTCCGATGACTTGATTTGTTCTCCGAAACACGGGCGGGTAACACTGCCATTTTCCATACTCCGGGCTGGTTAGTAAGAATTTCATATAGAAAAAACATGATATATCACTTGACTTGACTGGCAGCTGCATACGCTAGCCACCAACCAACCAACCACTCCACCGATAACAGTGAATATTTTTATATTAGGTAGGTTTCCTAATCAGTTATTGGTGGAGCCGCTCTTCCCGCGTTCTTTCATTTAGTATTAGTATGTTATGATCTAAAGTGTTTAACGAATTTTGTAATCATTAAAATGGTTTGTGGACCCGTTTTATTACACATACAGTGGATGCTGGTTTGCCGCGATGACCGCTAGTGTCGTATCACGCTTTGATTGAACTCATTTTGCTCGTAACAAATGTGAATTAATAAATAAATATGTTAAGTGAATTATAACTTATTAATCTGCGTAAACACTAGTCAAATTTTTAATTCAACTAGTGCTAAGTTAGAAATAGTGATGTGTAAAATAATAATTTGTGTTTTGTTTTTAGTTAGTGGAAGTGAGTATTGTTTTTGTAGGTACTAATTTATCATACAATATAGTTGTACCATATTATTACTTAGTAATTACCCGACTACGGCAAAGCCAAAGGAGGGTTATAATTTTGACAGACTGTGTACTCGTATGTATGAATGTTCATCTGTTCCCTCATAGCTCCTCAACTACTGGTTAGAACTGGACAAATGAGGTATCGTTAGAAGCGTCTTGATAGTCCGCTGCTTATAGGCGTGTCGAGGCGTACAATGCCGTAGTCACGTGTTGTGAAAGTGTTATGTTACGTTTCTAAGTAACGTGTGCCTACGGCATTTCAAACATGAATATGTGTTTATCTGTACGTTGTTAAATCCAGTGTCCTGAAAATCTTATTTCATACTTTTTCAGCGTCGTTGTTTGTTGTAGTTAAGTTTTCGTTTTTACTTTATTTTATTTTAATATACACGACTCTAAAAAGGCGCTTTTCAGGGTTCCGTAGTTCACATCGGGTTCGAATCCCACATACTCTATGATCAAAAAATTGTTGTTCTAAATCTGGGTTATCTTTGTGTAAGTTTTGCAAAGTCTTTGCGTTGACTTATTATAAAAGAAATAATTTGTAACTCAGTAAATATTTGTGACAACAAAGGTAATTGAATGTAAAAATTAAATATTGCCGTGACCTCTAAACTTAAAGTGTCTCTAACGTTATTTAATTATTAATTTTTTTCCGGTTGCCAGAAATTTTTCAAAACGAGTCGCTTAATGGCGGTAAATATATATAAATTATAGATCCAACTAGCTGCGCCTTGAGGTACTAACCGTGGGTTTTGTTGCTTTTGCATTGGATACTATTCAGTCGCTCCTTATAACATTAGCTATCTGCCTAAAACTATTCAATTGATTGAAATATTGGCATGCAGGATTGCATGTATTGTTAAATAAATCTTTAGTGTGAACCTTGATCAAAGACTAACGTGTGAGAACCACGCGGAGACCTCGCATGGACAGAAGAATAATTCAACGCTTTGGGCTAGTATAATTGAGTCTTAATCATACTGCGCAGTTGAAATAGATCTTAATTGTATCTTGTACCTTACATAATTATGAATACTCTTGGTTTGAGTATACGTTGAGTAGTAAATGTTGTAGTCTATGTATGTCCCTATGTATGTATGTGTGTATGTATGTATATATGTATGTATGTATATGTGTATATATACGTATGCATTTTGTTGTATTGTTTTTCTTTCTTATTTATTATTTTAAGAAATTTAGAATATTTACGTAATGGTGTGTTACTGTTGGATTAACTGCCTGAAAATCTTAAACATCTAAAATCCATTTTAAGGTTGTCTGGAAGATATCGCCGTGAGCGATAAGACCGCCAATTGTTACTTCTATAACTTTGTATCTCATCTGTTGTTATGTTTTTAAATTTTAAGTATGATAAGGTAAGATGTAACGTAGAAGGAAAATAGGTCGATAGTTCTTTAAAATGCTATTATCACTTTTTAAAGAACAGGACTGTAACACTATTCCATTCCACGAGAGTTCTCCCTTCGAACAGGATAGCGTTGTAAAGGTTTTGGAGCTCTCTCAGCACAGAAAAGTTACTTTCCTTAATAAGTGCTTGTACTTCTCCAGGGATTAAATGTTCTATTAATTTACTCATAATAGAATAGAATGAATTCTCACATTCAAACGGGTGCGAACACAAAATTGTGACCAGGTTTAAATTAGTGAAGAAACGTGTTATCCCTTAAGAATAATATACTTCACACTATTGTCGTATCTAGTTTATTTTAAAAAGTTGGGTTATTTTCTCTTGTTACGGCAATTTTGTGAGTGAACAATATGAAAACTACGAAAAAGTCTATATATATTCTATACCAAGAAATCGTTTTGACAAACTTTCGATATACGTCATATTTGCCGTCGATTTACACATTTATGAGAAAGTGTATTGTTACCCGGTAAGATGAATTTCTGTAAAAGTCATGAGGCGAGCTTTTAAAATTGATCGATTTATTGCTTGTTAAAAGATTAGGTTTGTTGATAACCCATGTTCAAGAATACTTTGTATGTATTTACAACTTCGGAAACCCCCTCGGGGCTTTGCGGCGGGGCGGTGTGTCGGAATCGAACCGAACTAAAACCACACGAGTCCCACTCTGTGCCTGAGAAGGGAGGGATCCGGGAACTGCAGTTCAGTTATTAACACGACCGGACCCCTCCCAGCGACACGTTCTGTACCTCTGCTAAATTTTGGGGGGTGTTGAGATCTGGTAAGGTAGGTTCATCGAGGTTACAGCTGTCATCAGCAAGAGGTAAAGATGCAATTTTATGTGATACTGACATTTAACTCATTCCGGAATACTGTTTAGGGCTAAACAAATTCAAACAAATTCTTTATTTTATTTACTACGTAATCTATTTTGCACAATTTTAACCTCACACCCGCTGTAAGTGATCACCAGTTAAATATCAGTTAGTTCAGGATTTATAAAGGCCTAATTTGTAAAATGAACTTACAAAAGGTACAAAAATAACAGAATAAACATAAGTAAATATGTGAAATATTAAAATCATAAGAAATTTGTAACTTCGGAACCCTTTTCTATGCGTGTCCTAACACACACTTGATCAGTTTTAATTTCATCTTGAAACCCCACCCAAGGAACTGAAATCTGGCTAGGTCCGTGACTTTACACCTCAATGACAGGCATCTTCTTGATAAAATCGGGTCCGAAACTAGACGGGTACCTCCAAATCTATACTAATATACTCGTAGTGAAGCTGAAGAATTTGTTTGTTTGTTGGTTTGAACGGGCTAATCTCAGGAACCACTGGTCTGATTTGAAAAATTATTTCAGTGTTGGATAGTCCATTTATCGAGGAAGGCTATAGGCTATATATCATTACGCTAATACTAAAAGGAGCGGAGCACCAATAAAGAATGTTTTAAAAACGGGGGAAAATTTTCACGCTACAGGCAATAGAAGACGCAAACGAGGTTGCATGGGTCAGCTAGTACATTATATACATTTGAATGAAGTCATGTATATCATCAATTGGAAACATAAAAACCGCTCAGTTTTTTATTCTTTCTAAAGTTAATCTTTCATGTATTTGATATTTTTTTCAGGGAAATCTTCTGCTGCAAGCTTGACAGTCACGGAGCAAATATCATCCTCTTGCAAGTAATTTTACATTTAAATTAAAATTTATTTCAATTAAACTCTGTCCGGCGAGACATTGATGGATTGGTTGATCTAGTTTATTTATTTTATTTCTAAGTATTGATACTTTATTGTTTCTAAGAATATTCGAATTAAAACTATAGGCGGCGGTATTCCCTTACCATCAAGTAGTCCTTCTGTTTTATATCAAAAGACTTTAATATTCCACTGCCTGGCTTAGGCCTCCCCTTAGCAATGGTGACCGGATAGGTTTTTTTCAATTTTTACCCTGACACAGATATAGCTGCGCTGTCCTAACTGCTTTTATTTTCAGTTTGGATGACAAGCAGCAGTTTGCCTGTCCAAATGGAATATGTTTGGACATAGAACACATCTGTGATGGGATCTACGACTGTTTCGATGGGAGTGATGAAGCAGGGTGTGATGATGAAGGGTAAGCTATATTTTTTTTTTTAATTAATGTAATCAATGTTACAGTCGGAAGTAACTTCAAGAATATTTTCAAGCAACAATCTCAATCAAAATTACTTTTGACGGAAAGCTCATATGTTATAACCAGGAGGACCAATGATGCAGATGCCTCACTAGGCCGCCATGGTATGGGTCACCATGTTGCGTTGTTGCATTGTCTGTATTCGCCATGTTGACCACTTTCGGATTCTGCGTATACTCTCCATCAGACAGAGAAGAGTACGAGTAATATTGTGCAGAACTATACATAAAAAACTTGATATACAATTATGAATAATCCACTGTTCATCCATCCATCCATTGTAATTTAGTAAATTTTTCAAGTGGCTCCCATTTCGATTTTGACAGAATTCATATAATCTTTCCATAATTTATAGCATCCATTTACCCAACGTTACTTAAAGGAACTTTTTGTGTGCCTCAGTGCCACACATCTAAGAAGCTAAAGATCATCGTAATCTTTGGAGCTAAATATTCTAGTTACACTACCACACTATCTTCTTACCTTGTCTTCAAACCTTTTCCAGAACCCGCGCACAGTCAGACTTAGAAATACATCGGTATAAAAGGCAGTCTGTTTGTAGGTAAGTCCAGAAAACTTAACGATCAAACTTAATAACAATATGACGTTCACGTATCTATAAAGGTTTAAAGTATTTTTAATAACACTTTAATTTTAGAAAGTTTACTTGCCATCTTACAATATTTTTCGTTTGTGAAACTTCTGTTTACTTGTGTTCTGACAAAAATCTTGTAAATCTGTCAAATTTAAATAAAGTTTACTGATAGTCTTTATATGTAGGTAATTACAATATTCTGTATCATCAACACTAACTTATTAAATGCATAAGGAACTCTGTCTGTCTAGTTTATGTTCTCGATTGCCGGCACTTGGTGAAACTTGTTGAAAAGCAATCCTAAACTTTTTAAAGTACTTGAATTTAACCTGAATGCTTTCGTCCTATGTCATTTTCAAAAGTTTCGCTTTCACGATTTAACCACTGTACCGATTTCAATTAAATTAAGCATCGAGATACTTTGATTCTTGAGGAAGGACATAGGCTATTCTTTACCGCGATAACCTATTTATATGCAGGTGGAGTCGCGGACATAAGCTAGTATATCATATATATATATATATCAACTGCCTCGGAGGCGTAGTGGTAGCGTATGCGACTGCTAAGCTTGAGGTCTCGGGTTCGATTCCCGGGTCGTACCAAATGTTTGTATGATCTGCAAATATTTGTTTCGGAGTTTGGGTGTTTTCTATGTATAATATGTATGTATTTACAAAAAAAAAAGTATATAAGTATTTATATCAGTTGTCTAGTACCCATATTTTTTTTATTTTTTTTTAACGTGGGGAATGCATTTAGGCACTTCACTCGCCCACCGCGGGGGCGATGGGTCCGCTTCGTGTGGGACTCCTGGCCTCCGGAGAGGGGGCCAGACTACCCACTAAACCCCACGTGTTCCTCTTCGCCTAGTACCGAGCCGCGAGATACTTTTTGAGTGCTCACCGCGACTCGGCTAGGAGCGCCCTTGCAGGCTCGCCTCGGGGGGCCAGATCGTTGGGGCCCCCCTCACCTTAGAGTTGGTATGCGCCCCCGGAACAACAAGGGCGCATCCGCCACGTGGCTAGGGGCGGCAGGTCCCCTGACCCACCGCCCGTGGCAACTCTCAGTCGGGGCCGCGGGCGAACAAGGTTCGCCGGCGACCCCTCGCTGGTGGCCTGCGGGGCGGTTGAGTGAGCCCAGCTCGCTCCCGCTCCCGCAGGGCCTCTCTCTTGGCCGCCATCACCTCGCTTGCAAACGAGGCGATGGCGGCCCAACACCGCTCGCTGCCGGCCATGGCTTCCACGATGGCCGGCAGCGAGAGATCCGTGCCGATGACGCTCGTCAGGGCCGCTCTCTGCTCGTCCCATGCTTCGCACACGGCCCGGGTATGATGGGCCGTGTCGGGGTCACCGCTGGTGCAATTGCGGCACCGGGGTTCCGTTTCCACCCCCACCACCTCCAACAGGTACTTGGCGAAACAGCCGTGACCCGTGAGAAGTTGGGTGAGGTGATACGTGGGAGCCCCATGACCCCCCTCCACAAACTGTCGCAGGACGGGCCGAGCGGCCCCAACGAACGCCGTCGGACTTCCCTCCATTCGGGCAGCCCACGTCCGGAAGAGATCGTCGCGAGCCTCCTGTCTCCAGCGCTCGATCTCCTCCGGAAGCGGGCTACCACCAGCTCGCCGAATCAGGGCACCCTCCTCGTACACCCTTTTGAGGACGCGGGCCTCGAGATCCCAAGGGATGCTGCCCGCCAGGACGCACGCCGTCTCGTAGGAGACGGTGCGGTACGCCCGTGCGGCCCTCTGCGCGATGGCCCGCTGCGGTCGACGCAGCAGGGTGACATTGGCCGCGCAGAGGGCCTCCGCCCAGATAGGCGCTCCATAGAGCGCCTTCGAGCGCACCCCGGTCCTCCTACGTTGGGGAGCAGCTGCGAGAGCATTCCGGCAAACGCTAGCACCTTTGGCGCTAGCTGCCGGAAATGCTCCGCGAACCCCCACCGACCGTCGAGAACCAGCCCCAGATACTTGAGGCTGCGCCCGACGGCGATGGAGGTGCCCCCCACCACGATCGTGGCATCTCGAGGCGGCGCCTGCCGAGGCCCATGGAAGAAGAGGGCCTCGGACTTCTCAAGGGCGACCAGAAGGCCGAGCGCCCCGATTCGGCGCACCACGTGGGCGACGCCTGCCGTCGCGAGGACGGCGGCGTCGCGGAACGTGGGGCCCCGCGCGGTCACTAAGGTATCGTCGGCGTAACAAAGTACCCCGACTCCCCGAAGAGTGGCACCGCGCAGGACCCAGTCGTACCCGATGTTCCACAGGAGCGGCCCAAGCACCGACCCCTGTGGAACACCACACCCCATCGCCTTGCGGACCACTCCGTCTCGGCCCGGGTACGTAATGAACCGGTCCACGAAGTAGTCCGCAAGGATTCGCCTGAGGTACCACGGTACGTTGTGGTACCTCAGGGCCTCCGCGATTGTCTCCCAGGGGAGGGTGTTGAAGGCGTTGGCTATGTCAAGCGACACATCCAACAACACCCCACCCCCGGCGATCGCCTCGTCGACGCTGCCCCGCAGTCGGGAAACGGCGTCTAGGGTCGACTTCCCGCGACGGAAGCCGAACTGACCGTCGCTCAAATCGGGCCCCGCCCCCTCCAGGTGCTTGACGAGACGCGCGGCGAGCACTCGCTCGAACATCTTGCACGTCTCGTCAAGCAGTACGATGGGGCGGTAGGCCGACGGTGCCTCTGCTGGGCGCCCGTGCTTTCTGATAAGCACGCGCCGTCCGGTCTTCCATCGTCGCGGGAATCTCCCCGACGCCACACACTCCGACATGAGGGACAGCGTCTCCTCCTCGAGTGCCGGCATCGCTAAGGCGACGACCTTCCCAGGGACGCCGTCCGGGCCCGGGGCGCGCTTCCTGGCTTTGAGAGCCAGTATCGCCGCCCCTAACTCGGCCTCGGACACGGGAGGTGCCGCCTCTGCGTCGTCTGCTGCCGGCACTCGGTGACGGCTCGGCGCTGCCATCCGCGGTGGGACCCACTCTTCCCGCTCAGGGAAGAGGGAACTGACCACTCGGCCCAGAAATTGCGGCTCAAGAGTTCTGGTGAGGGGAGGCGCCCAGGGCCGGAGCTTCTGGCTCACGGTTTTATACGGGCGCCCCCACGGATCTCCATCCAGGCTCTCGAGCCACTCCTTCCAGGCCTCCTCTTTGGCGGCTCTGATCGCCGAGTTGAGGGCCGCACGAGCGGCCCTATGTGCGGCGAGCAGTTCCTCTTCACGGGCGAGGTCCCTGACGGCCCTCCTGCGGCTGCGAGTGTACTGCCTATGGGCCGCGTGGCTTGCGGCACGCAGCCCGGCAAGGTGGGGACGCCACCAGTACACTTGCCTCCGAGGGAGGGCTGGCCTCGCCCTCTGCATCGCCGCATCGCAGACGCGAGTCAGCTTTTCAGCGAGTCTATCGCACCTCGCGTCCGCGTCTGGGCCGCTCTCCACACCACCAGCAACCCAGCGCTCGACGATAGCCGCCTCTTGGGCCAGTTCCCGGTTCAGTGAACCGAGGCCCCACCGCGGTCCTTCTCCTGGCAGGGGACGGTTATCACCTCCTCCTCGGGCGGCCGTTGAGTGAGAGACCACGTCGAACCGTATATAACGATGGTCCGACGCGGTCTCCACATCCTCAACGACCCGTGTCTAGTACCCATAACACAAGCTCTGCTTAGCTTGGGACTAGATGGCATTGTGTGTTAGATGTCCGGAATATTTATAAAATTATAAATTATAATTATTTATTTATTATTTATTTATATTTATCACACCATGATAATGTTTCATTCCAGAAAGTTTGTTGAGTGGCAGTGTGAAGATGGAACTTGCATTCCGTTTCATGCCAAATGTAATAAGGTTGTGGATTGTCCAGATCACAGCGATGAGGCCCGTGCTCTTTGTAAGAAAAAGTCATCGTAAGTTTTAATTTATTCATTCTATGCTTTAAAAACCTAGCTATTACTCAGGATCTCGACAGTAAAATTAAATTATCCAAAAAAACAATCGAATTGAGAACCACCTTCTTTTTAATAGTCTATTAAAAATGAAATTCAATTAGTGAATATATCCTACTTATACATATAAATTTAATAAAACGGTCATGTTCTGCTCTGGATTCTTACCTCCCAAGAAATGTTTCTAAACTATTGATATTAATAATATTAAACTTCAAGAAAGGAGCCACGTAGCATTAACTAATGGTTGAACATTTAGATGTAGGCAAAAACGTAACCTGTTGTAAGTTAATAATCTTAGCGCTATGGTCAGTGATGATTTTAAGATCAGTCTTAATTATTACATGGTCAATGCAAGAATAACCATGAATAGGCAGAAACTTAGTACCCGTCTATGAATTGTTACGCGAAAATCACTGCCCCTACGGTCCACCTTAAAGCAGTGTATCTCTCTCCCGTCTACGCAACAGCAAGTCACTTCGCAGCAACCGCACCGACTCACTTGACTCGACTCGACTAGCGGCTTTGGTGAGGGCAACGTGTGTAACCATGTACCATACATGGCGAGAATGTATCTAAATATATGAATTCCTTTCCCAGAAAATTCAAATTCGAATGCGACGACGGAAGCTTCATCCAAACTTTCAAACGTTGCGATGGGACCTGGGACTGTCCGGATGGGTCTGATGAGACTTTCGCAGAGTGTGCTAACAACACCTGCAGCTCTTCTTACGAAATCCAATGTGCTTATGGAGGTTGTGTGGAGATAGACGGCAAGTGTAATGGGGTTAGTTGTTATAATTTTTTCATGATTCGTAAAAATGAGTGCAGAGTATATTCATTACAATGAAATTAAAATGCCACAGTTAAATATAATTGTTCAGTTATAATTTGTTGATTTATTTTAAGACTTCATGCACCCATGTACATCGGTAGGATTAATATGCCCAAGACATTCTCTGTAATAATCCGCAGGAAAAGAATAAAAAAATTGATAAATTTTCACTGACGTCTTTGTTTATACACGCACCCTACACTACGTTTCCTTGGGTAGACGTAGTGTAGGGCGCCCTATGGCGCGGTTGATAGACGACTTAAAAAGAGTGGCTGGCAGCGGATGGATGTGGACTGCCCAAGACCGCCCCTCGTAGTTGTCAATTCTCAATTTTGTTTTATATTATATCTAGCGCGCTATTGGTGAGGTCCATGTTTAGCAGTGTTAGTTTGTATTATGTTAACCAAACTGCTGATAAACATACATGATACTAAATATAGAAATATATACCCAGACATAGGAAAAAACCGGCCAAGTGCATGCCAGGCCATACTTAGAATAAGGTTCCATAGTTACAATTCGTTATCAATTTATTTTTAAAATTTTACGTTTATTTATTATTGCCTCATTTTTGTACAAAGTTTTCTAAATAAGCACATTTTACAGGTTATACCTCTATCTTTGTAACTCCTACACTAACAAAGTTTTCTAAGCCGTTATAGTTTTTCTTCAAAAATGGACTACCATCAGGATTCTTTTCACATGTTTTTGCGCCAGCCTTGTGTGAGAAATAAAAAATCATCCCCACTTTAGGTGTAGGAGAGATACACAAAAAAAAAATAACGACGACTTATGAACGTAATTAATACATATACCTATGCAAAGTCTCAAATTTCTAGCACTTACTGTTTGGAAGGTAAGCCGAGGGCGGACGGACAGACAGGCGGACGTACATGACGAAACTATAAGGGTTCCGAAACGTGAACTACAAAATCCTAAAAAATCGTGCATACCACAGAATATTCCGCTTACTGTCCTCTCATCATGACAGAAATCTTTCCTCAGTAAACAATCTGCTTCTCTCGTGTCCCTCCCACAATTCAGACTTCGTGAACTCTTCGCTCGTCGTCCTAACAGAACTATTCTGGCATGCGCTCTCTCTTGAAATCAGGATGTCCACTAACCGTGTATTTAGATCCGTAGTTGTATAACCAAAGTGCGTCTAACTCACAAGATTTCTACACAACCCTAAAGTTGACTGGTAGAGAATACCCTGAGCATTTAGTACACCGATGTACTAAAGTACATAAAGTTAAAAAGTTTACCCCGATTTCTCTAATCTGCCACCATCAAACCCTGTTTCCTTATCATGGGACCACCTGGAAATATCTTCTTTCCAAAAAAAAAAATCATCAAAATCGGTTCATAATCGACGAAGTTATCCTCGAACAAACATAAAAAAAAACATATAAACGGTCGAGTTGAGATGCCTCCCTCTTTTTTGAAGTCGGTTAATAAATAAGTTTTTTTTTAACTGCTTCGGTGGTACAGTGGTAGCGTATGCGACTGTTGTGCATGAGGTCTCGGGTTCGATTCCCGGGTCAGACCAAGTATTTATACGATCTGCAAATATTTGTTTTGAATTTTTGGTGCTTTCAGTATATATGTAGTTATTTATATCAGTTGTCTAGTACGAATAATACAACTTCTGCTTAGTTTGGAACGATAAGTTAAGTAAGATAAATTGTCTTATGTTTAAGAGAAACCGCAGGTTTTCTCTAACTCTTCTGAATTAGCAATCGTAGTCACTAACTATTAGACCAATAAGCTTGTTGACTGCGTTTGAGGTTGGTATTAATCCGACCCCAAACAAAGTGTCTTGGCTAGTTTTATTTTCAATCTCAGCACATCAAACACATACCACTGCACTGCTGAGGCAGTCCAAGAACTCCTTTGATTTGAAATTTATTTTTGTCAACAGGTCCAAGATTGTCCTGATGGATCCGATGAATCTGACGAACTTTGTAACAGAATGGGAGCTCCAGAAGAAGAATTGTGGGTTCATATTTTTGTATTATTTTGAGTTTGGTGTTTGTTTGCTAAGTTACTCTACTCTGCCTGATGAAAACCGTAAGCAGAATCCAAGAGTGGTGGTCACCAAACTTATTATGAATGCAAACAATGCAAAAATGCAGCATGGTGATTACACTATGGCAGCCTAGTGATGCTTCTGCATCATTGGGCCGCCGGTCTCGCACTCACCAACGAAACACGACAGCACGAATTCTGTCATTATACTCGTAGCTTGAGCTTCTGTGCGATGGTATCGGCCTGTCGTGTTGAAATCGATGTAGCTCTACTACCTAGAAAATTATACTTTTATGAGTAGATCTCCATACTTACCCTACTCCACACCTAATGGTAATATCGTTATATTAAAAAGCTCATCACATTAATCAGGAATTAGGCTTTCATAAACAAACAAATATGTTCAATCCATTTTGATGTTTCTTGTTCAGGCAGATTGTCTAAGTTTAACATCCATAAAAAATATCTGCTCATCATCAGTTAAATATATTTCAGATCCCCATTATTTTATCCAATGTCTACTACAACATTTTATCCAATATCTACTACAACATCCAATCCAACATCTTCTACTATATCTGCACGAAAATTGGGGAACTGTATTCTCCCACCCTACCCTGACCATGGAACATATGAAGTCACCAATCTCCCATCTGCAAGACCTGGTCAATCGTTTGAAAATTTCGTGCTAACAGTGAGTTGTCAACAAGGGTACGGTTTTTTGGAACCCGATGGTGATACAGATGGAAATGGTACACAGACCGTGTACTGTCTTGGTGGAGTAATGTACCAAACTATGCCTGAATGCGTTCGTGAGTAAATCTTAAATATATTTTGTTACAAATATCTAAATCAAAAAGTTTTTATTTCACTGCCTCTGTGGCGCAGTGGTAGTGAATGCGACTGCTGTGCTTGAGTTCTCGAGTTCAAATCCTGGGTCGGACCAAGTGTTTGTGTAATCTACAAATATTTGTTTCGGAGTTTGAGCGTTTTCTATGTATAATATGTATGTATTTACAAAAAAAATGTATGTATGTATTCATATCAGTTGTCTAGTACCCATAACACAAGCTCTGCTTAGCTTGGGACTAGATGGCGTTGTGTGTTAGATGTCCGAAATACTTACTTATTTATTAAGTAGGCCTTTTCAGGCACTTTCGAAACATGTGACTGACTCTAGTTGCTATGTTCCAAATGATTAGAACCGGCAAGAATCTCCATAAGATACTCTTTGAAAGAAAACGGATTTATTATTTCTATGTATAATTTTCTACGTAGTAAATTAATTCCTTCCCAAGAGGTAGTACAAATTGATTTCACACAATTTGTCGAATCTAAATCTTCTATTGCAAAGCCATAAATGAACTTTCGATTGAATATAATGAGCATAAACATTTTGATTAAATAAATACGTTAAATTTAAGAAAGAAACTAGTTTTTATTTTTCAGTATAATTTGGCCATTTTATACTTTAACCCCATAAATTTGTTGATGGTTTATTCAGCAGTTAAATTGAAGCATAACACACAGATTTTACTGATATTTGATGTATATTTTTTACAGAATTCTGTAGACTAGATCCAAATCCTAGCATCCGTTATACGTGCCAGATTCCAAAAACAAACGGATACAAAACTTGCACACAATACGTAGCACCAGGAACCATTGTGAATCCAGTTTGCAACACTCCAAATTATTACTCGACAGAAATTCTACGATATATGAAGTGCGTCGATGGATCTTGGGACAACATTGCTCAATGCAAAGCAGGTTTGGTCAAAAGTAGTACTGATGAAATACAAGTTTTTCGTAGCTTAAATTGTCAAAAGAAGAGAGTATTCCTGATTATAATCCCTAAGTTTATATTATAGTAGTAGGATAATTAAACGGACATTGGCGTGCGTATATAGAAACATTAATTACGGGGTTTTGATTTTTACACATGGAAAAGTGAATACATATTTTTTTACAACATTTTGTGATAGGAGGTTTTATTCTCTAACAAAGTATTTATAAAAATTAAAGTCACACTTCTTTGCTAAGTTTTGCGATAAAAATAGGGCCGTGTCGTCAGTATAAGATGTCGTCTTTCTATGTTCTAAGATAAAATTTAGTAGATCGTTAATATACGAGGTCCGATAAGAAGAAAAACTAATATTTAAGAAATGTAGCTATCGTGGGAGAGCCACGCTTCGGTATGAATGGGCCGGTTCGACCGGAGTGATACCACGGCCTCACAGAAAACCAGCGTAAAATAGCACATGCGCTGTTTTTCACCGAGTGAGTGAGGATACCGGAGGCCCGTAATAATAGGAATAGGGGCCTACCATTCTATACCGATACATATAAAAGGGTTATTCCTGAAATGTTCTGCGTGGCAAATGAAATATGATTGCAAGTATTATTTATAGGTATCATTTATAATTTTCATTATATTATAATAACATTTTTCGTAGGCTTTGTAAAAGTGTTTGTAAGACCTATTTACAGAAATAAATGACTACGTCTTGACTTAGAAGATTATACAAACCACGAGGCATTTTAATCGACACATCAAATACCTATGTAATCATCGAAAACTTTACGTAAAATTCACAAAACAGTAAATAATAAAACAAGTAAGTAAAAAAAATAACAAAACAAGTACCTAGGTTACGAAACAATCAAAAACCATTTACAATTTGAATTTACGTAGACAAGACGAGCCGTCGTAAGGTATGGTTTGGACTACTATTGTTTTGAACTTATTATTAGTGTTTATAGCAATAATACTTCTTGAATTCAAAACGTCCTTTCCAGTGTTTTTGTTGCGTCTATTGGCTTAATCATTTTCTGCAAGTGACTTATGAAAATTCTTCCAAATTCGTTACACCATCAACTGCTACTGTCTCTCCGAATCATTTTGATCCATCCTAAGGTTGTTTGGAAGAAATTGCTTTGTAAATTATTAGAAAATATTAGAAATGTTATGTACTTTCTCGTAAATTAATTAATACGGTATTTTCTGTATATTTATCTGATTTATTAGAATTTAGGTGACTGGGGAGTCTTCCACTTATTTATTTCTTCAAATATCAGAAAACATACTTACAAATCCAAATAGGTCTAATTATAATTAGACTGCTTTCAATACTTAAATATTTTTTGTTAGCATCAGAACATCGTAGAATACGAGATACTTATACGACATTTTTTGCGCTTAGTATAATGTAACCCTATATAAAATAGTTTTAAATTATTGTTCTATATTCAGAATGTGGCCGAGTTACTCCAGAAGGAGTGCAGTTAATCGTTGGAGGGCAGCTAGCGAAACGGGGACAACTGCCGTGGCATGTTGGCATCTACCGTAAGACTTCGGTGCCTTTCATGCAAATTTGTGGAGGCTCCATCGTGTCCAACAACGTAGTTATATCAGGTAAGTTCAGAATGTTTTTGCCATAAGACACATGAAACTAGATTTGGCTAGATCTTTACTGAGATATGAACTGTTATTAACATATCAAGGTTAGATTAGTCTTAGTCCTTAGTCAGGTCTGCCTATAAATGAATCATGTTCTTAAGTCATTGAAATCCCTCCATACCCCGCAGAGTACTTCTAGCTTTACATTTTGGTTGCCATACGAACTTCTGTGACTGTTAGAAGGATGGATATATAAGTGACTAGATTCAGATTTCTTTTTTCAGCTGCTCACTGTTTTTGGAATGACCTCACAAAGAAACAGCCTGCGTCAAATTATGCTGTGGCAGCTGGCAAACTTTATCGGCCATGGGACAATGAAAGGGAAGTCGGTGTGCAAAAGTCTGATGTATGTTGTTAGTTTAATAATTATGTTATTTCATAATAATTTGAGATTAAGATGGCAAACCTCCATCTTCCACCCAAGCTAACCTCACTTGCACGCAGTTTATGCTGAACGATATGGCTCTTGCAACTTACTGATGGCTTTATATCCATTCAAATAGGTGCAGTTAAATACTTCAGACCATTGACAACGGTCATCAGCCATGTTGACTTAACAACGACGGTACGGTACGTTTTCTTTTTTTATAAATGTGCCTTCCAAAGTGACTCTTATCTGCCCAATGGAAATCACGAGCAGAATCCGAGAGTTGCGGTCACCATAATCATAGCGAATGCAGATAATGCAACAATACGGCATGTTGACTAACACCATGGTAGTCTATTGATATTGTTACGAAGAAAGAACATCGCAGAAAAGTTCATTCGTTTCTTGAAATACACAACAATGAACCTTATGATATTCATAAGATCGTATATAGATTGAATGTCGCGCGTTTGACTTGTTTACATTTGACTTCGTGTTCTTGGAATTAGTCATTTCGAGAAGCCTTTTCACTTTCCGGGTTGATCTAAAATAGCATCATCTAATGTAAAAAGGTGTCTCACGGACCGCAGTTCAGTTTGAGTTCAGACAATTTCATGCTTTAAGGCTACATACACGAGCTCAGCGGGTTATGAGCAGGCGTGGAAGTGAAGCGGGAGCGGCAAGTTCAAATGTATAGACTTATATAGGAGTGTTCACGAACACAGTGGAGCGGGGTGCCAGCGACAGCGGGTGACGAACGGCGTACGAGCGCATCAATGTAGCGGTGTCAGATAGCGATACAATGAATTAGCAATCACATGTGATTAATGATTTTAGATTTTGACAATTTTGTGATTTTATCAAGTTTATTATTTATTTAAGCATCAGAAACCTTCCTGTGACACATGATATTAGTGGGTAAGAATTATTGTGATTAAAATACGCTTAGGTTGTAAGAATTAAAAAAAAAACTTATTTATGATACTATTACATAAGTAGGTACCCTAATTAAACAAAATGTTGTCAATCTATGATCGATTCATTATTTGAAATCACTAGTAATATTTCTGACATCTGTCATCCGTGTTGAGTTATATTTTACGAGGTATAATTTCTCATAACACAACACTAAACCTATTTTTTTTGTTTTTTTTTCTTTCGAAAGACATTTCATGTCATTCACATTTTATATACTCGTATTTTTATCATTAACTTCATCACGACAAAGACTTGAAAACTCGAAAAGACTATAAATACTTGACACTGGCAGAAATAGCTGATCTGCATAATCCGGCTTTTGCCATTTCATAAAAAAAAAAACACTAAACCACTCTAGCACCCGCTTCCGAATCCGCTGGTTTTGAAAACGGGTTATTGTTACCGCTTCACTGCCCGCTTTGCTGACGCCACTACTCTTCTTCGACTTCGAAAACGCGGCCTAACACCTAATATCATGATATTAAATGTCTGTCATGATACTACTTTTTCATTCCAGACTTATATTTTATGAGTATGTTCTGGTTTTTAGGTGAAAGAAATAAACATCCCAAGCTTATTCTTGGGTTCGGCAGCCAATTTCCAAGAAGACATAGCCATCGTGATCCTGGTTACACCATTTGTTTACCAGACCTACGTAAGACCTGTGTGCCTGTATTTTGACACCAATTTCGAGAGACTGCAACTGGTCCCAAATAAATTTGGGAAGGTATACTTGACTTCAAATATTAATAAACCATTTTGAAAAAAAAATGTACCGACTTCAAACAGTACTAACAAAGAGCACCAAAAATTAAGTAATAACTATTTATAGTTCTTACTTAATTTTTGGTAAAAATAATGGTAACTACTTAATATTTACAAATCCTTGTTAGGGTTCCATGCCCGGGTTAGGCCAAAGCGTTGTTGAGTATGGAAGTTTAATGGTGTTTCCCGCCCGTGCCTGGAAGAGCTCGGTAAACTTTAGGTCCCGATTGTCATGAACATGAATGGCAATCGTTGGGAAATCTGGACCCTCAAATATATTGACAACTAGTTCAACCTTCGAATTCAGTTTAGCTTCAGGGTGGCGGCAGTCCAATATATCTTCTATCATCTCGTCACTTAAATTACTTCAAATTATAAAACTAAAGATATTTACCTATCTTTAATTTTGGAAGAATTATTTGGACTCCTAACTATTAAGGAGTTGTATGTTTCATCAACAGATCATCCTCATCACAAGATCACTACCAGACGCAAATACTTGAATAGTTTTAAAAAGATATAAAAATCATGAAACGTGCCTTCAAAATTTGAGTATTTCCCTCGATTTAATTGAGATTCCATCATCATATAATGACATGGTGATAATAGGGCCGACTGGGAGCTACATCAAACCCAATGCAACATACATTTCGAATAGATAACATTTATGGTTATAGTCCACGGGCCCACGAACAAGGGATTTCAGTGATTGACAACAGGCTGAAAGTTTATACACAGCTTCGTTTTGACGAGACACCCAACTTTTATTATTGGACCAAATTCTGAAAGTGGAAGGAAAAAGCGGGATAGGGAGCGAAACACGTCGATTTGATGAGTGTCCCAATTTAATTAATAACAGTTTCTAAAAATCAATACTTCGAGAAAATACGATGGAAAACTGAAATAAACTTGTGGCATACAAAGTGAATGGTACCTTCCGAGTCACCCTCAGCTCTAACATGTCAGAATGGTGACTTGAAAATTTTTATTCATTTTCATTAATTACAAACTGATTTTTGTTTTGGGGCTTGCAAAATATATATTTTTCATAAAAAATGCATATTTTGCAAGCCCCAAAACAAAAAAATTAAGAATTTGGTCCAATAATAAAAGTTGGGTGTCTCGTCAAAACGAAGCTGTGTATAAACTTTCAGCCTGTTGTCAATCACTGAAATCCCTTGTTCGTGGGCCCGTGGACTGTTATATTTATTCAGTATATTACATGTTCAGTTATTATTTCGCTGTTTTTGAATGTTTTTTTCAAGTAAGCTAATTTTACAAGTTAGGCCTCCATAACTCCTGAACAAACAAAGCTATCTAAGTCGTTACTGTTTTACTTTGAAGTTCATAAGATGGACAAAGGTCGAAACGCGACAAAACTGTAAGGGTTACGAGATGTGAATCACGGAACCATAAAAGGTTCCGATAAATTGAGAACCTCATCCTTTTCTTGAACTTCAAAGTTAAAAACCAGAATTAGTATTCGAATCTTATAAATTATGTCTATGTTCTAGGTGGCTGGTTGGGGTCTCACAGAAGAAAATGGGAACTCCTCCCAAATTCTAAAGGTAGTAGACATGCCTTACATCAACATTGATACCTGCATCAATAAACTCCCACCTTCTTTTCGAGAGTACATCACTGGTGATAAGATTTGCGCGGGATATACCAATGGTAAGTTTCATTATGATCATCATGGTCTGAGCTACAGACTCACGTCTAATTCAGACACCAGTCCTCTTACAATTGCTGTATTGTTGTCCTGTTTTGTATTGAAATAAAATTAATATTTAATAATAATAATAATAATAATTTTAGGTAAAAAATAGATAGTCATACTGGTAGTCATCACTAAACTAAAATTTACAAAAATTTCTTTCTAGATTATTTACTTTAATCTCATCCGCTTACAGTCCATTTTTCGATATGTCACATCTCAGCTTTCACTATATTTAGTTCAGTACCAACTTCACACAACAACAAAACAAAACTTATACTGTTTAAAGACGGCAGTGAACATTGTCTTTTATTTCAGGTACGGCTTTATGCAAAGGTGACAGTGGAGGAGGTTTAGCCTTCCCAGACCAAGAGTTAAAGGTTGAACGATATTACTTAAGAGGTGTTGTGTCTACAGCACCGAATACTGAAAATTTGTGCAATGCACACACATACACACTGTTCACTAAAATCACAAAACATGAAGACCTAATTAAAGAGTATCTTTAGAAAACATTTTAAAATTTACTTTAATCATTCAAACGTTATGTAATGTGTTCTAATCTAATATAAAGAATTGTAATGTAACGTAATGTGTATGTTCAAGTAATGCAGACTTTGATTATTGTGACGAATATTTAAATTATTATCATTTTTTGTGTTATTTTTTTTTACTGGACTTATGTATTGTTTGTGTAAGAATATGCGAGTACGTGGAGATGGAATGCATTTGAAATGGATTGAGGTTTTAACGAAGTCACACTTACTGTAATCATGGGCTGTCTGAACATAGAAACCAACAACTAATGGTTTTAAAAATCATCCTAATATGTCGGCAGTAAAGAATTTGTTTAAACATATTAGAGTATTCGTAATAGTTAATTTTATGTATGTTAGTTATATTATATCTTATACCATATGTAAATAATAATACCTATATTTTTATACACCTGCACAGAAAGACTGTACAAGTTAAGCCGGCGGTACTGGTTGTCATAAAAACCTATGGAAATTCTAATTCGGAAGTCAGTGCCTTCAAATACACTGACATCTTTTTGTTTTTTAACGTGTGGATACCCTCACGGGCCGTCACCCCACCGGGTTTGCGGCGGGGTGATGTATCGAAACCAGACCGACTAAAACCACACGGTGTGTCGGTCTACACTACCACTATTTTATATATAACTATTTGAACCTTCGAATTCAATTCACCCTCAGACTTACGGAGGTTCAACGCCAATAGCACCATGGAAAACTAATATTCAGGTAAAACCGGTTGAACTTCTGGGCGACCTCAAATTTTTTTGGGAATAATGAAGGCTAGCAAAATGATGGATCATTGTTTTATACAAATTTCTTACTGTTATAATAATCATTAATATACAAAAAATATTTGGACGTGTATCAAAGCAACTTTTCTAGTTTAGAATTAGTGAAAACATTTATTTTATGTGTGAGGCATTATGTATTTTAAAAAAATGAATTGCTGTTCTTTAGTCTCGCTAAAACTCGCTGCTGATTTTAGTTTTAAAATATTTGTCGTAGTCTAGGGAACGTTTAAAAGGTAAATAAATATATATATATTCTTATAAAATAAAACATACGATTCTTAAAAAAATAGATTTAATGTAAATTTACAAATAACTTTCAATTTATAATTAGCAAAAGTAGGTAATTACACAATTACAAAGACTATGCAGTAAGTGAGGTAGAGAGAAGTTAAATGTTAGACAACCGACGAGAGAAAATAATGAACGATGCCACCGATTGCTCCCGCTTATATATGCTCTGTCGCGTCACTCGCTGTTACTGAAGGTGTTGCCACACTTGTCACTCAACAATATAATATAATTTTGTTTTGCGAGCGGAGTATCAGTGAATAATGTTACAAAAATGGGGGAAAGTTATTACGCTACGAGCAATAGGAGATGTAAACGAGGTCAGCTAGTATTTTTTAAAAATTACTTTTTATTGTATTTTTAAATGTTTTACCTTATCCCATAAGAGTGTTAATAATTTTTAGTTGTGCGATAAAAAAATGGTTTACTTACACTTTAACGTGATAACGTCATTGAAATATGCTGTTTTGCTGAAACAAGCCAGAAAATAAAAGACACCTGAATATTGTCACATCAAACAAGAAAAGAAGTTACAGTCCACGAAGAGCTAAAATAGAGAACCTTGAATTGCTCACCGCACTAAATTATATTCTATGGTAACTTTTATATGTGCTATCTTTTATCCAGTAGTTCTTATCGTATCCTGCTTGAGGTCTCGGGTTCAATTCCGGGACCAAATCTTTGTATGATCTGCTCAACAAGGCAACAACAGCCTTGGGTTTCATCTTAGTTTCATCACTCATCTGATTTCAAATATATATATACATATGTATATATTGCTCTTTCGTTTGAAGTCATCTCCAATATGTGTCACAAGTGTGGAGCCCCGTGTATAATGCCACCTATTTGAAGTCAGGTCGTGGGGACGTTTTTACACAACGTCCTTTTTCCAATGCAACAAAAGTACTAAAGGACATCCACCGCTTTGTACACACTTTCTCCTTGTCTAGGATATTTATTATTTAAATTTTGATTCCATACGGAGTACTACCACCTCAGTTCGTTTAGAGAGTAGGATCGTAAGACCCGATAAGAAAGCGAATTACGCAGGACAACAAAACTTAGTAATAGATTACTGCGCAACATAAACCTTTTAGAATAAAACCATTAGATATTTCCTTCTCTCTGCAGCGCTGCTATTCTGTAAAGTTAACCCCTTTAGTCAGCTCTTTTAACATCCAAAGGATGATTAAAGTGGGTCACCAGACATCGCCTCCTCATGGCTGGCCATTGTCCCGTCCTCCAGTGGCCACACTCAGAGCATTGGACATAGACTTCTCTCAAGGTTCTCCACAACAGACGGTTCTGTGCAAGACAAAATGAATATTGACAGTAAAATTTACTAACGATCGAATCAAGGACAATACCATCAGTTCGGCGAGTTTATAGCAAGTATTTCCTTAAATTTAACAGCTGAGTATTTTTTTAATTTATGAAGTCGTTTGCAAACTGGTTTCATACAGTGGCATTGATAGTAGAAAAAGCTGAGTTAAATAGTTAAGTTGATTTTGGATTTCCTTTACTATAATATGCATATATTACACATAATATACCTTCTTCTTGAATCACTATATATGTTACTGAATACTGTATTTAAATTCGTTGTAGTTTAAAGGATCTAAGCGAACAGACAGCGGGATCGACTTTGCGAACAGACACGAAGAATGGCAGAGGCGTTTTAGCCGCCCCCATTTTGCCGACTTTGATTTTATAGTTCCAATTACATTGCAGTTTTCCAGACGACTTGGCATTGCACTGGGTAAACTAGAGATTATATTGAAATAAATGATAAATAAGAATCGAAAACGAGGGTATGAAATGCAGATATATTTTATGGCCAATCATCGTGAGTCCTGGGGTCCGACAGAATTTGAAATAAATAAATAAATATAAAAAAAAAAACATTTGTCACACGACGGCGACGCCACCTAGCCTCAAACTAAGCAGAGCTTGTACTATGAAAGCTAGAATGACTGATATACTTTTCTTTTATAAATGCGGACATAGTACAAACTCAGAAAATACCCAAATTCCGTCAACCGATATTTGCAGATGATACAAACATTTAGTCTGACCCGGGAATATAACCCGATACCTCAAGCACATCAGTAATCAGGGGACCATTCTATCACCTACTGCCTTTATTTTGTCACCAGGAGACTTTAATCTCTATCTTTATTACACTCAGTACGATTTACGTGGTGAATTAATCCTCAAGAATAGTACTTACCTGGATGACGGAGCTCTGCTCGGTATCTTTCTTTTGATAATTTTTCTAAAAATGAATCCTAGCTAGTTCAATTTATTGCCCCCGATACCCCCTGCATACTAAATTTAGTGACAATTATTAGAACCGTTTCCAAGATTCAGATTATACATAAATATATAATAATTGGTCGTTTAAAGGCCCCTACTATAAAATAGGAGATGCGAACGAGGTCGTGGGAGTCAGTTACTCTTAACAATAAAAAAGAAAGTCGGTTGAAAAGAAAAGCAGAAAAATGAAATGAACCAAGTTGTTTTTACAAAAATATCGAAGTTTAACACTTTACACAAGACAGTAACAATAATAAAAAAGCATACTAAAACTAACTTAAAATAGACAAAGAATAAAAAAACTTGAGAGGTGTCAAGGGACACCCGGATGGAACGAAGTTCGAAATAGAAAGACGAAACGAAAATATCTGGCTTGCTTTCTATAAGAGAGATAGAGAGACAGACAGAGAAACATGCGCACGCCGCACGGCTTACAATAGCTTACTGTAGCAAAAAGTGTCGTTACCAGCCTATCGCAGTTCACTGCTAAACTTATTTATTGATATATTTTGTATTTATATTTGATATACATAATTTTAAAAATCATTTATTTACAGCGACATCTATATTATTAATATTAAACTACTGGCAACGACAACTATAACACGTAAATGTAAGTTCAGTTTCTATTCAAAAGATGGCGCTATATATAAAATTGAAAAATGTTTTTCACCAATTCTTTAAAAATAATAAAACAATATTTTCTTAATAGAAAAATATTAAGACTTCGTTCCCATAACAAAAATAGTGAATCAAGCAATGAAAAATAAACTAATAACAAATATAATTTAAAATAGCAAAAAGTGTCGTGACAACAAAACGTGTCGTGACAACTTTTTCGTATAAATTTTTTCCGTCTAGCCCCCTTTCACAACGCGCGATAAGGAACTTCGTTCCAATATCACAAGTCATAGACAAACTAAACACTAGACAATTTCATCTCAACTCGCATGTAAATGTAAATATAAAATATTATGATTTTTAATTCTAATCTTAAACACAAAAATAATATATCAATACTGACGACATAGGAACAGGTTTTCATATAAACTTGTTCTTATAAAACAAAAAACTATTTTGTGATACCAGTTTCTTAAATTAAACTCCCACATTTTAATGTAAATGCTGTTACGCCGTTGTTAGCTTGATTATTATTCTTACTTTTCGTGTTTTTAAATGTAATAAACTATGCTTGAGCCTATAGTACTCAACTCAATAAGTCTTGCCTTTTTAAAGAAACAAGTAGTTGCCTAGTGGTGAAATTTCAACTACAATTCATAATTTTTTTGGTTTTCATGTTACTGCACTCCTCCTCTATATAAAGTTTAACTGTGCGTAATTTTCGTTAAAAGTAATATAAAGTTTTTTGCGCACAACTTTTTTATGTGGGCCTACCAACAACAAAACAAATATTTGTAGATCACACAAATACTTGGTCCGACCCAGGATTTGAAGCCGAGAGTGCAGCAGTCGCATTTACTACCACTGCGCCACCGAGGCAGTCAATATCTAAATCCTCATTAATAATTATACATTTCACAGTTTTATTTTTATAATACCACGATGCTAACTAATAACAAATCTTATCTTTACAAACATTCAATAATTTGAGACAAACAAACCGGTACTCAGAATAACAGTTTATTGGTAGCATGGTTTATTTACGTTTGGTCGAACCTAAAACTGCTTTAATTATTGCGCTTTCAGTGCCGTCAGAAAAGAAAATAAGTCTTTACCTAAGAAATTGGAATATTTCTCAAGATGGCAACACTGAAGGTGGTCTGCATTTGCCAATTATCTTGATTTCGTACGTCTCCGGGTATTACCTGTTTTAAGGAGATGACCTAACACACAAACGTCTAATAATTAAACAAAAATTAAAAAAAAAACAAAATGTTCTATTTATGAAATATGGAAATGTAATTACAAAATCTAATTGTTTAGCTAATTACAGTGTTTAATTGTGAATTCTTTTAAATATAAATAAAATGTGGTTGTCAATCCTATTTGGAATGAGTTTCGGTAAGTTTTAGTAGTAATAAAAATCTATTTATATATAAATGAATTGCTGTCCGTTAGTCTTGCTCAAACTCGAGACCAGCAGGACCAATTTGGCTGGTTTTGGTTTTAAAATAGCAATAAGCATAAATTTAAAATAGGTCTAGCGGTTCAAGTATGCAACTGCCAATCAAGAGGTCTCGGGTTCCAATCCTGGGTCGGGCCAAAAGTGTTATTAAGTTTTTCTAATTGTAGAAATACTTAATAACAGCTCGGAGTTTCGAAGTTGGGGTCTAAACCCCCGTGCTTCGGAGAGCACGTAAAGCTGTCGGTCCTGCGCCTGATCTCTCCCCAGTCGTGTCGGTTAACCGTACCATCGGATTGGGAGAGAGAGGGAACAGAGAGTGCGCCTGTGTTTGCGCACACACTAGTGCACTATAATGTCTCCTGCGTAGTTGGCTGGTCTCCGTTGAGACTGGCCGCCGTGGCCGTAATCGGCTTGGAGGAGAACGGAAAACGCTATGGGCAGTAGGAGACATAAACGAAGTTGCGTTGGTCAGCTAGTCATTAAATAAAAAAACATGGTTTTAGTATAAAAATATTTTTATAAAATGATACATAAATTGTAGATCTAAACATTCTTGACAGCTGTACCAAAATGGGAACAGCTATTTAATAAGAGTTTATGAAAAACTAGCGACCCGCCCCGGCTTCGCACGGGTGCAATGCTGATACTAAATTAAATACACTACAGAAAAAATATGAACGTTGTATATAAAAACATAGCGGCCCGCTCCGACTTTGCACGGGCATAAAATAGAAACCTCTAAAATTATCAATGTTGCCTTAGTATATGATGCATGTATTATACATATAAACCTTCCTCTTGAATCACTCTATCTATTGGAAAAAACCGCATCAAAATCCGTTTGGTAGTTTTAAAGATTTAAGCGCACATAGGGATATAGGGACAGAAAAGGCGACTGTGTTTTATACTATGTAGTGATATATAGAAAAATTTTAATACTTTATAAAATTTTTTGACGTTTGAAAAAAATTAAACATATTTATTTTACCGTGTAGGGAGGTAAGTTTAATATTTTAATTATTACGTGATGTAACAGAATCATAATTATAAAAACACTATTCGGTATTTCATTTTCATTAAATAACGATACACAAACTGTCTTACAGAATGGCAGACTTGAACATGTAGAATGTGTATATGATTTTAAATAAATAAATAAAAAAAACATCAAAGAATAAACATTAAAATTTGTAATATTTTTCAAATATGAGTGTGCCAAATATGGTACGATGTCTACAAGTGCACTTAGAATAATATTTTTCAGACAATCGACATAAATCATAGTAGGTATTTTATTGCAAGCAAAAATTGACAGAGATTATAAGAAACTGTAAATACGGTTTACGAATATAATGATGATGACTTGGACATAACGTTGATATACATTCAGACTCAGAAAGTAGTATTGATGGGCCATTAACCACCAAACTGGTTCAAGTTCAAACTCAAAGATCGACACGAAATGAAAGTTTATTATAACTAATGGAAGACAAGTGGCTATAGTTAGGTGAAAGTGTACTCTAAGTTATTCATAAGATCACAGAATTTTTCTAGAGAGGCGTTTTTTCTATAAACCTCTTTTATAGTGATGTAATGAATAAAGTTTTACCACACAAATTCGAAAGATCATAAGTCCATCTTATCATCCGTAGCCTTCAAACGCATGAATAGTCGTAATATTTTAGGACATATAACATATTAAAACAAGTTATTTATATATAGTAAAATGAAATCGTCTAAAGATATAATTCCAAATTTTAAGAATGAGGAAAAACGTTTTTAAACTATTTGAATTTTAAAAACCTTGGTATACCGTATTGATTTTTTAAAATTTTAATTATTATATTAAAATGGCTAATTTGTTCTGAAAGGTATGAACTAGTTCTTTTTTAAACTGTAACACACTGTTGCCATCTAATCGCAAGTTAATTTATGCCTTTGCGACGGAATCTAGATTCGACAAACAGTGTAAAAGCATTTCGTACTGCCTCGAAATTAATTTACAATGTAGAAAATTAACTAAATCACGAAAAAAATGGTATTGCGTTGGAGCAAGGGCTGGCGTGTACTGAGGACGACGTACTCGTATGCTTTCAAACTGCAGCCCCTGTAGAGTTACTATGATTTCGCGTGAAGTGCAGCAGATCTCGGCGAAGATCGATTGACAAGCTGGGGCTGTTTCACGGCTAGTTTCACCATCTTTGTTCGAAGTTCGGCACAATAAACATCTGCTGTTATTGCCAGACCTAGAGAAGCTTTAGGCTTTGCTTTAGGGCAGTGTTAATAGTATTTGTATCATTGTTTAGTAAATTTTGTAATAGGTACGGCACTCTCGATATGTTTTACACATTTTGGTATAATCCCCAGCGACAAAGAATATATTCCTAATGCGGGACATGTATTTAAAGAAACTAAAATGCAAGAAATGAAATGTTTTATTAAAATAAACCAATTGTATTTTGTATTCATATTTCAGTAACTCCTCCAGCCGCAACAAGAGAAGCGTGGAACGAGGTATTCCCCTGCAGGTATTTTAGTCATAGATTCGAGAAGTAAAACTTGGCACTCGTCCTCTTTAGTAAATATAAATATCTGGTACCTATTTGAATATTAGAGAGATACTGTTTTGTAACAAAATGCCGATTACACAGATGGACATTAGCCAGGATTCGACTGACTTTTCAAATCCTAAGATGGGCATACAAGTACAGAACCCAAGACGTATCGACTTACATTTTTTCTTTGCCCTTTTAAATCATTATTATCCCAAGCAGATTTGGCGTCAATTAGTCCAAGCCCTATTATCGTCAACGGTATTTAATATGCCACAGCTGGAAATAAGCCTCTCCTTAGAAAGATGGTTTTCCCTACTTTATTACTGTGGGGGATCGTTCCACAGGGGCCTTCGACTTATCTGAGACTTATCTAGTGGACTGTATTTTAATAGAAACAACGGTCGGGGATGTTTCAAGAATCAGTTTATTCTTATGATGCTAACTTCTTAATGCTACACCTATGGTTGCTACTCGCACTTGTACTGCAACACGGTTTCGATTCTTCGGTTTTTGTTCTCTTGACTATCTTGAAGTGTTCTCTTGACTATTTTGCAGTGTTCTCTTCGCTTGTACTGGAGCTCTTCGGCTTCTTCTAGGCTTCTTGTCTTCCTGTTTTCTTCGAGGCGCTCTGGACTGTTGCTGCTGTGCACTGTGCTGTGTGCTGTGTGTTCTGTTCTGTTCTTGACAGGACTGGCTGTTGACTGTCGAACTGTTGATCTGTGCACTGTGTCTTCACTGGCCGATTACACCTGCTTATATATCTTTTCTTCGGTCGTTACTCGGCGCTGATTGGTCGCCCCACCGGTCGGCGCTTCGGTCGTCTGTCTCTTTCTTGCACTGATCGTCGGTCTCTTTCCCTCGCTCAACTACTGCAAGGGTTTACCGGAACGAGAGCCGTTTCGTGGTGGGGATGCTTATTCGAAATTTACATACATATTACAAATGCGAGTTATTGTTTTTTCCCTATCTAAATTAATTTTTACACTATATTTATACACTTTAAAACTTATATCTATCGCTAACTTAACAGGGGCTCGTCGTCGTCAACAGTCTCCCCCCGGCGAAGACTCGGCGCAGCCCTCCACCGGTAAGACGGCGAGCTTCGTAGACGGCCTTCGGAATATGCCGCTGCGTGTCCTTACGTCGGCGCTGCGTACTCCTCCATCTGGTCCGGTGTAGGCTCGCTCGACGATACCTCTTGGCCACGTGTTGCGAGGCAGCGTCGGGTCGACGACCACCACCAGGTCTCCTTCCTTCAGCTGGCGGTTCTTTGAAGTGGCTCCGAGTCGCGGTATCAGTGTAGGTAGATACTCGCGAACCCAGCGGTGCCAAAATTCGTCAGCCATGGCTTGGCTGGCTCGCCACGTCCGTCGGTCGGCGATTCGGCAAGGGCCGGTCAAGGGTAGCCCTTTGGAAGAGCCCAACAGGAAGTGATTGGGCGTGATGGCTTCCGGATCGTTCGGGTCAACCGAGACGTGGGTTAGCGGTCTCGCGTTGATTGAGTATTCGGCTTCAACGAGCAGGGTTTGAAGCACTTCTTCTCTCGGTGTCTTCTGGTTCAAGGTGGCATTGAGAGCGGCCTTCACGGATCTAACAAGTCGCTCCCAAGCTCCTCCCTGGTTCGGTGCCCCTGGTGGAATGAACCTCCAGTTCATTCGATGCAGCAGCCCATATTCGCGTAGAGCTGGTGCCCATTCGGCGTAGGCATTCCGTAGCTCGGCGTCTGCTCCTCTAAAATTCGTGGCGTTGTCGCTGTACATGACGGCTGGCCATCCTCGTCGCGCAGCCATCCGTCGCAATGCCATGATTGCTGAGTCAGTCGACAGTGAGTTCACTAATTCTAAATGATCCGCTCGCGTTGTTAGACAGGTGAACAACGCGCCCCATCTCTTCTCGTGGCGTCTTCCTATTGTGACCACAAGTGGTCCGAAGTAGTCAACCCCGCAATTGGAAAAGGGTCTGTGGTATGGTTCCATTCTCGCTGCAGGTAAATCTCCGATGACTGGCGTCTGGGGCTGTGCCTTTCGGACTTGGCACAGCGCACACTTACGGGCGACGGCACGTACTGTCGGTCGAAGTTTTAAAATCCAATAGCGTTGTCTCACGTCGTTGACTACTCGCTCGGAGTTGGCATGTCCCGCTTTCTGGTGCTCGCGATGGACAAGCAATCTCGTAAAGGGATGTCCTCCATCCAGGATGATTGGCTGTTTCATCTCGGATGACACGTTGGCGGCATTGATCCTGCCGTTCACTCTTAATAGTCCGTCGTCTCCTCTGACGGTATCTAATTTAAACAATCTACTTTTCGCTGAGATCGTCTTTCCCTTTGTTAAAAGTTCAATTTCATCGCCGAAGCTGTCTTCTTGGCTTCTTAGCATCCACGATTTCTCAGCTTTCTTGATGTGTCGTACTTCCATCGACTTAGCTTTCTTCTTGCATTTATCGGCAAACAAGAATATCGCAGCTGTTGCTCTTATCAGTTTCTCGTAGCTAGAGAATCTTTCTATCTCCGGGAGGCTGTGCTCTCTCGGCCGTACGTGTAGAACGAACTCTTCGTCCCTTTCGTATTCTATTTGCTTCGTGCATTCTTTTTCCAATTCCGCAGAATAATCTAACCTTCGCTCTAGGTTCTTCGATCTATTAAGCGCTGCGTCGTAGCTCGGTGGCATTTTCGGGTCGTCTTCACGCCATGGCAACCCTACTTCGTAATGACCGTCGACTCTCTTCGCGGTTCGTGCGAAAGTGTCTAAGGCTCTGCTGTCAGCCTTGCTTACTCGAGGTTTCGACGTTATACCTAGGGCATCGATTTTGAAGTGGTCCGCTACCATCTCTTCCAGACGTGTACTTATGTCGAGGTGAAGCACTGCATCTGGCCCCTCCCTCAACACCGTCCGTGGTAGCGTTCCGTGGATCACCCATCCCAGCTGTGTCTTCGAAGCGGCTGGTTGGTTCCTCCGTCCTACCCTGAGTTCTCTGGACACAATCAAGTCCCAGTTGTCGGCTCCGATCAATAGCTGTGGACGCCCTTGTTCATAACACACTTTCTTGCTTCTCAAATCGCTCAAGTGTTTCAGTTGCAACAACTCCTCCGGTATGGTTTGCGGTGCCAGGTTTAATTGCTTAATCGTCCTGGCCCGAATGGAGAATGGCCGTCTTTCTTCGTCCATTCCCTTGATGCCGATTTTCACTAGTTGGCTCTTCATGCCTTCCTGCCATGTATTGATGCCTCGGATGTGAAGAGTCTTGGCTGGACCTTCTGCCCCTATCCGCTTCGCGATGTCTTCATCTAGAAGTGACACCGTAGATCCTTCGTCGAATAGTGCGTATATCCTTGCCTCACCTTTTGGGCCTGATATAGTCACTGGGCATATCTTCAACATCACTTCCCTTCTCGCAGTTACAGCCGTGTTGACGTTCTCGGTTTCACTCTTGTTTTCTTCAGATGATGATGACGACGAAGCGTGAAGCGTCGATCTTGCGTCAAGGTAGCTCTGGTCGTGTAACAGGGCATGATGCGGTCGGCGGCAACCTTCTATCCCGCATCCTCTCCCTCTGCAGATACCGCGGCGGTGTTGACCCACTACACATTTGAAACAAAGCTTTTCGTCCTTGACAAGTTTCCATCGATCTTCTAAATTCATCTTGAGAAACGTCGGGCATTTCGGAAGCGTGTGTTGTCCCTTGCACTTTGGACAGCTTCTTGTAACCACTTCTGCTTGCGATTCCTCTGTAGTCGCGTACACTGGTTTCCTTTTCAATTCGTTCTTTGGAGCCGTAGAACCTCTGAAGTCCCTCTTTGGCGCGGCGGTGACGGTCGCTGTCCCTGTGTAACCGTATCGGAGTGCACGGTCGGCTTCTCTCATCAGGAAACGCGATAGCCTGATAACCTCTGGTTCAAGTGAATCTTGATTCTCTTCGGCGTAGTCGCACCATCTCGATCGTAGATGCGGGCTGAGCTTCTCGAGAATGTCTCTTGACAGCATAGGGTTATGTAGGTACCCCTTGTTGTCGATCGACTGTAGCACGGTCACATTGTTCTGCACCCTGATGGCGAACGCGTTCAACTCGCTTGCTGATGGCCCTGGGCGTGGCATGCGTTTCAATTCCTCGATTGTCTTGTCGATCACAACTTCCGGTCTTCCATAACACTGTTCCAATGTTCGCATGACGATGTTCGGATCGTCGACTGTATGAAGCAACGCGGACACTGCTTCTCGCGCCTCCCCACGCAGACAGTTTCTTAGGCGCGCCATGTTCTCTATCGCACTGAACTTATACATGTTGGTGGTGTCCTTCATTGCGGCTTTGAAGGAGAACCACTCGAACGCTGATCCCGTGAAGAGTGGCAGCTCGTAGGCTTGTCTCGGTGGTGGTCTGGCTCTCGTCAGCTTCTCCATTGCTTCGACGAGTTGATCGATTCCTCTCGATCTAGAGGAACTGCGATGAGGCGTAGGCGACCTGGCTCGTTCATCACGTGGCTCCCCCCGTGTGGCTCTACGGGCTTGATCGAGTGTCACGTGATCAGTCTGTGGTCGTACTCCTACTGCGATGTCGGTCACGTTGTGCGTCCCCTGGATCACGCCGCTTCCAACTTGCCTCACTTGTTCACTACCAGGTACGTTGCGGGCCTCCTGGACCACGCTGTCGACGTTCCCGTGTGTTCGCATCCAGTTTTCCACCTTTTCTCTTCCATCGTTCTCGGGATTTTCTTCGGCCTCTTGAATCGTCTCTATTTCCAAGGCAAGACGTCGCCTGATTCGTTCGGCTTCGAGTTCCAATTCTTTCTTCTTCAACAAGGCCAGCCGCTCTTCGGCATCAAACTGGGCTTGTCGTATACGAGCGGTAACACTGCTTGTAGATCGTTGTGAGGCGACGGATCGCGCCGGCGATGTGTTGCGGTGTCGTGTGCGTAACGTTTGTTCTGGTGGCAACATCTGTGTAGTGACGTCACGCGCTATCGGTGTGTCGAATCCGGTGCTTGGCCCAGCGTCGGTATTCACTTCTTCCCGTCGGCCGGTGTTCGTGTTCGCTGATGGAGAACTGGGAGAGTTCTCGAAATGTATGGCACGGCGGGTCGGAGCTCCGGGGATAGGCTGGAACCCTGCTTCTTGTTCTTCTCCGGACACTTGACTGCGTGTTAGCACTATTTCTTCAACACTCGTTCACACTGATTCTCGAATATTCCAAGATCCGTTCTCGATGGACCAAAAACTGTGGGGGATCGTTCCACAGGGGCCTTCGACTTATCTGAGACTTATCTAGTGGACTGTATTTTAATAGAAACAACGGTCGGGGATGTTTCAAGAATCAGTTTATTCTTATGATGCTAACTTCTTAATGCTACACCTATGGTTGCTACTCGCACTTGTACTGCAACACGGTTTCGATTCTTCGGTTTTTGTTCTCTTGACTATCTTGAAGTGTTCTCTTGACTATTTTGCAGTGTTCTCTTCGCTTGTACTGGAGCTCTTCGGCTTCTTCTAGGCTTCTTGTCTTCCTGTTTTCTTCGAGGCGCTCTGGACTGTTGCTGCTGTGCACTGTGCTGTGTGCTGTGTGTTCTGTTCTGTTCTTGACAGGACTGGCTGTTGACTGTCGAACTGTTGATCTGTGCACTGTGTCTTCACTGGCCGATTACACCTGTTTATATATCTTTTCTTCGGTCGTTACTCGGCGCTGATTGGTCGCCCCACCGGTCGGCGCTTCGGTCGTCTGTCTCTTTCTTGCACTGATCGTCGGTCTCTTTCCCTCGCTCAACTACTGCAAGGGTTTACCGGAACGAGAGCCGTTTCGTGGTGGGGATGCTTATTCGAAATTTACATACATATTACAAATGCGAGTTATTGTTTTTTCCCTATCTAAATTAATTTTTACACTATATTTATACACTTTAAAACTTATATCTATCGCTAACTTAACAGGGGCTCGTCGTCGTCAACAATTACGCTTGGCAGATGGGTTGATATTGCGTTTATATCAAGATTTCCTTCTCTTTGCAATGCTATTGTCCTGCGTAGTTTGTTCTCTTAGTTTCAGTCACCAACAGGATGAATAGAGGCGGTGACACTCCGTATTCTGAAACCGCCACCACAGTTATTTCATGGTAAATTATGAAGTAATCTACCTAAGATTAGACTGCCTCAGTGGCGCAATGGTAGCCTAAGTGACCGCTGTGCTTTAAATCTCGGGTTCGATTCCCGAGTCAGAACAAATATTTCTATGATCCGTTTGTTTTGTTAGTGTAATTTTTAGGGATTTACAAAAAAAATGTATTTATATATTTATTAAAATCAGTTGTCTAGTACCCATAGTACAAGCTCTGCTTAGTTTGGGACTAGATGGCGTTGTGATAAATATTTGGGACATCTAACAAGGTATCCCAAATATTATTTATATTATTAATTTGATTACAGTCGTGTCAACAGTCTGGATGAGTTCAAATGCCAGAATGGATCCGGTTGTGTCAGTGTAGAACATATGTGTGATGGTGTACCGCACTGCTCAGACGCGAGTGACGAGGAGTTCTGCCCTCATATAAGGTAATTCATATCATACTTCAGAATAAATATTGTAAGTATATCGATAGCAAGACTTAGCTAAGGCTTAGTTTAGTTTACGTTCTAGAACACGGATAAAGACATTTACATACATTTCATCATCTTCCTAACCTACATTACATTTAAACGACAACTCCTGGAATAGAAATAAATCCTGTTCATAGGAAATTTAATAACACACATAAAACCGACACAAAAAACACCCAGACTTAAAGCCACAATTTGTTAATCACACAAAGTGTTGTCCTATGTACACCACACTCATGGGCATTACAGACAGTGCAACAATGCTGCATGGTGAGCCACACTGTGGCGGCTTATTGAGATGCTTGTGTATCAGTGGGCCTCCGATCTCGCACTGACCAATTAAACACGACAGCACAAATGCTGTAATTTTAGGTTGGTCGTCTGTGAGAGATACCGCTTTAATAGAGTCGGTTCGCTTATGCTTAAATCGGTGTGGTTCTACTATCTGTAATTCATTGTTTTGCATAAACTTATTTTCAGGAGTAACCTGACCGACTGGATGTCACATAGAAGGAAAAGACAGTCTACATGCAGGTAAATATATATTTTAATTTATCAACTTGGATATGATAAGTGATACCACATTCTTCAAAATATAGAGTCTTCTTCTTCCAGAATATGGAAATTTCTTGGCACATTAGCTATTGCAAACAACAACATCCTAAATTCAAAGACACCATTAGTTTCAATGATATCAATGATTTCTCATCCACAACTACACTGGATCTTCAAACTGAATGTCTAACGCTAAACTATTTATTTTTCGAATTTTCTCCGGTGCCTTCCGAGGACATCAAAAAGATTATCCATCTATCAGGTCTAATGCTGTGAAACATGATGGCATTATTCGAGGCATGATTATAATCAATCACAATAGAGTATGTTGGCGGTGCACTTTCAGCCGTCGGTCCCGGTTGTCATGAACATCTAGGACAATCGTTATTGGGAAGTCAATGCCCTCAAATATACTGACAACTAATTCTTCAATCTTTGAGTTCAGTTCACCCTCAGTGTTGCGGAGGTCAGATGCCAGTCACTCCGTGTAAAAACTGATATTCAGGTAAAACCGGTTAAACTAGTAGCCGACCCCAAATAATATTGGGAATAATAAAGGCAAGGAAGATGTTGATGATAGTATGTATATGTAATATTATATATATTTATAATGTGTTTTCTTTTTTCGTTTTTGCATATCTACCTATATATGTAATACTGACTGCCTCGTTGGTCTAGCGGTTAATATATGCGACTGCCAATCAAGAGGTCTCGGGTTCAAATCCCTGGTCGGGTCCAAAGTGTTATTGAGTTGTCCTGATTATAGAAATACTTATTAACAGCTCGGAGTTTGAAAGTTGGGTTTGAACTTCCGTGAGCACGTTAACCTGTCGGTCTTGCGCTTGATCTCTCTCCGGTCGTGTCGGTTAACTGTCCCATCAGATTATGAGAGAGAGAACCGAGAGTTCACCTCTATTTGCGTACACACTTGTGCACTATCTCCTGCGTAGTTGGCTGGTCTCCGTTGATACTGGCCGCCGTGGCCATAATTGGCTTGTAGAACATCATCATCATATATATAATGCTGTGTAATATATGTTTTAGTTAAGTACGAAACCTATGTGCGCTTACCTCACAAAACTTCTACACCAGCCTAAGGTTGACTGGTAGAGAATACCCTGGGCATTAAGTCCGCCGATGTACAAAAGTGCATAAATAAATAAATAAATAAATTACCAGCATCGGAATGAAACTGGCCATACGGTGTGCCACTCAAATAGAAATACCCGTTTAAACCTTCGAAACGGTTTATTTGCTTAGAATATCCTGTGAATGAAGTGAAGAAAGTGTATGTCACAAAATGTAAAGTGTTCGCACCTGTATGTCTCTAGAACCCTGGAAACACTCTCAGTTCTCCTCTTCTGAAAAGATCGGGGCTGGCTCAACATGGCTTTATATTTTCTCCTGAAAACGTTTATAGTATGTAATAGAGGCAGAACTCATTTTTAGATTAATAACAGTTTTATTTTCTTCTCTCTTCCAGCGCAGCGCAGCAGTGGCAATGCAATGATGGGAGCTGTATACTTTTGAACAATATATGCAACGGAGTAGACGACTGCAGCGACCGAAGCGATGAAACGCTCCCGTTTTGTAAGAACACATCGTAAGGGAAGCCCATAAACAAATACATAGAAACTTGAATACGTATATCGGTTGTTCCAAACATAAATAAATAAATATTTCTAACATCTTATACACAACGCCATCTAGTCCCAAGCTAAGCAGAGCTTGTATTATGGGTACTAGACAACTGATAAAAATACATATATCGGACCAAATATTTTTATGTTCTACAAATATTTGTTTCGGAGTTTAGTTGTTTTCTATGTATAATATGTATGTATTTACATAAAAAGTATTTATGTATTTATATCAGTTGTCTAGTATCCATAACACAAGCTCTGCTTAGCTTGGAACTAGATGGTGCTGTGTGTAAGATGTCCGAAAATATATACTTTTTTTGTAAATAGAAAACAAATATTTGTTGATATTAAAAAAATTGATTCGACCCTGGAATTGATCCCGAGACCTCAAGCATAGTAGTAGCATACGCTTCCACTGCGGCCACCGAGGCAGTTAAAATACTATCGCTTACGTCTCAACAACTGAACTGCCTTTGATACGCGGTTAGAAACCGACACCAGATGGAACGACCCGCTCCACGTTCGAGCGCTCCAACGAATACATTAGTATCGATCAAAATACCTATATAAATCTACTTGCCCTGAATGGAAATCAAATTGAGAAATTACCGTTCACATGAAACTTCTCATTCCAGACCAACGAAATCTGGTGGCTGTGAACTTCCGCCATATCCTGCTCATGGAAGTTACGAGGTCTCAAACGTCCCCAATGCTCGCCCTGGCCACGTCCTCGAGTCCTTCGCACTGACAATAAGGTGTCGACGAGGATTTGGAATAGTAGATCCTTATGGGGGGGAATGGAATGGTATGCAGCAACTCTACTGTGTCAGTGGAGTAAAACAGTATGAGACCATGCCAAAATGTGTTCGTGAGTTTCTGTATTTGATGATCCTGTATGAAGTTTCTATATTTATTTATAACAAACGAGCTGATTTGTTTCTTGATGGTAAGCGACAATTCGAGCCACTTATAGAAACATGCATTTCAAGAATGAGAGAACTTCAGTAAACTTACTCCCTAAGAAACCTGATTGGAAAAGGCTGAAAATAGACAGAGATTATCACTTACCAACAAGTAAACTGTCTGATCGTCTCCTCCTTTAGAAAAATAAATACTCAACTAAGTGACTTGATAACTCCAGTAAAATATTCCTTTTTAGGTTTTTGCAAACTCAATCCAGATCCAAGTGTTCGTTACACGTGTCACGTACCAGGTGTGGGGTTCAAAACGTGTAATAACTACGTCGCTCCTGGTACCCTGGTGAACCCCATATGCAACACCCCCATATACGACAGCATTGAGAGCTTACCATACATGAAGTGCAACAATGGGTACTGGGATAACGTCGTTTATTGTAAAGCAGGTTTGGTGTCAACACAACTCTTTTTACAAATTTAGCTCGAAAGACCATAAAGTGTAATGGGAACGTGTACCGTGTGGTTTTTTGTAACTTAGATTTGAAATAATAGTAAAGGAATGGAAAATACAAACTTTTTTGAGCTTATTGTAACGTTGCGTGACGAAAAACTTATGTGTATTGATAGATAAGTAATAATAACTTTGGACCATTTGTGAGTTTATAAGAACTCTGCATCGGAGAGTACGTTATGCTATCGGTCCTGGCTGCTATGAACATGTATGACAATCGTGATTGTGAAGTCAGTGCTCTCAAACGTACTGATAACTAGTTCAACCTTCGAATTCAGTTCGCTCTCAGGGTGACAGAGGTTAAATATAGGATATTGGTTGAACCAGTAGCCGACCTCAAAAAGGCTATAAATAAAATTTATAATTAACCAGTAGACTCGGCGAACTTCGTACCGTCTTTTCTTATATGAGAATATTTTAAAATTTCCCAAAAACTTGTTATAATATATTTGGATACAATAGTATACAGTCGCGAACTAAGGTCTGGGGGGACGTGTCATGTCCCTCCAACATAAAGGGAGGATCCTCCGACCAAGCGAGGTGATCATGCCTGGCGGGTCACTGCCCAACAGTTGATGTTGGGATGTTGTATATCTGATAATCGGCACGCGAACTTCTACAGCGCGATTCAGGATTGATAGTTTCTTCGTGTTGTACGTTGCTCAGTAGTTCAGCGTATCTACGGTAGAATATATATATATATATATATAGCGCTATAGTATCAGCAACTGTTGCGCTGTACGTCGCCACAAAAGAAATATACATTAGGTTTTCTTTTAATTTCTTAGTCGGAACAACTTATTCGGACAATAACAAACACATGAAAAAATGTATGCCATTTGCTGAAGTCAATCTGAAGTTATGTGTGTGTGTGTATGTGTGTGTACATTAATTTCGCTGATTCATTTTTATTAGATAGATTGATACGTATACTTTCTTCTTTAATCGTTTTATGTATATTTTAATTCATAATGAAATATTATTGCATGGTTCTTCCATTCCTTTTATAGACTGTGGTCGAGTAACTCCTGAAGGTAACGACCTGGTGATTGGTGGCCAACCAACCAAGCGAGGTGAACTGCCGTGGTACGTTGGTATCTACCGGAAGTCCACCACGCCATACCTGCAGATCTGCGGCGGGAGTATCATCACCAATAATGTGGTTTTATCTGGTAAAATTATACAAACTTCGGAAAACACATTACTACGTGTTGTAAAAGCGCCATGCCTAGAGTGTACTTAGTCTGAAAACTAGATGGCGTTGTGTGTCAGATTGCCAAAAATATTTGACATTATTTCAAAATAGATATTACATAAAAAACTATTTAATATTTAAATCGATATTTTTGAATAAGCTTACGCGTGAATTTAGTAAAAGAGCAATTTATTTTTTACAGGTCATCAAAAGCGTATGCAAATGATTTTGATTTAAAAAATATTTTAATACGCCTATTTGTTGACAATAACGACAACTCATTTGTACTCGTTGTAATCTAAAAACTAAAGTAAATTTCTAACGCAATATTATAAAAGTCTGGAAAATAAAAATGTTATAGTTGCTGATATCAGCAGCCAAATAAATACAAAGACAATCCCGACTATGAGATACGCTAGGCGGTACAAAAGTCCTATACAAACCTGCCATTGCCCTTGCGAACTCCGAAGGGGTACAAAGTTCACTTATTAATATTTAGATTCCTGTTTAAAACTGAAGCTGTTAATTACCTGTTTAATTTAGTAAATTTTTGTTTAGTGTTGACAACCACAGAATTACCACCATTGTGTATTTTCATTGTTTCCCAAAAACTTAATAATATATTTATTTAAACATACCCCTCGTGAATACTGTTTTAGAAAACTTGCCTTTCAAAATTGATCACTGAAATCATTGCGGTGATCAATGTTTTTTCTGTTCCGTCTCTAAGCTGCTCACTGCTTCTGGAGTGACCTACAGAAGACACTACCTGCAACTGACTTCGCTGTCGCTGCTGGCAAGATCTACCGAGATTGGGACAGTGAGAATGATATTGGCGCACAGAAATCTGACGTAAGAAGTTTACACCAACTCAAAAACAATAAAAAATATTTGCTTTAAGCATGATGTGGCTAATTCCACATACAGTGCCATCTACCGAAGATGCACCGAACTACGGAGTAACTTACTCTGTATCACGATATAGAAATTGTTACGATTAGTAGTATAGCGTTGGGCCTTGGTTTCTGAGATTATCGTGTACAACCAAATACACTACTGCATAGTCTTTAGTATGAATTTGGTCTGACCCAGAAATTATTATATTATCAAGTTTTTGATTACAGCTACTTAAAATAAGAATTCCAACTCGATTCCGAGGTGCAGGCGCCAACTTCCAAGAAGACATTGCTGCCTTGATCCTGAAAACTCCATTCGTCTACAAGACCTATGTGCGACCCTTGTGTGTTAACTATGACGTGAACTTCGAAAGGATTCAGTTGCGATCAGGGAACACAGGAAAGGTGGGTCCTTACTCTTTACTCATAAACGGTACTCCATATTTAAAAAAGAATAAGAATGGAGAGATTTATAAAAGAAGTCTAACATTTTTAAGTTAATAACGACTTTAACAATCAAGCAATAAAGTATAATTAGCTTCAGATCCTATATTTAATGAATATTCATATTAACCTCTAGTTATAGTAAGTTATATAATTTATTCAGCAGAAATGGCTTTATTTTACTTCATAATTTCATTGTGATCTTCGAGGTGCGTACATACACAATTACTCACAAACTTTCACTTCATATAATATTGGTATGATTTTCGTTCTAATTAAGGTGGCTGGTTGGGGTCTAACATCGGTCCGAGGAACAGCTGCGGATATCCTCCAAGTTATTGAGGTGCCTTTCATCGACGTAGACACCTGCATCGACACCCTTCCTGAGTCTTTTAGAGAATTTATCACTGGAGACAAATTCTGTGCAGGATATACTACTGGTAGGTGGCCCTGTCACCACCCCTATTCATTCCATACGTGTATAGTGAGAGCCGATTGAGGAAGCAGTATATCACATAACAAAAACAACCCTTAAAGTAAACTACTGGACATCCTTCATTATACCACGCTGGCCAAGCGGGTTGGTACGGGGTTTGCGTCAAGTTTTCCTTCTCTTTGCAATGATATTGCCCTACGTAGTTTGCTCCCTTATTCGCTTCTTACGACACCCATGGGGTGTAGACACTCCGTATTCTTAATCCGTCCCCACAAGGACAGCGTAGACCAAAGTTTGTTCTTTAAGGAGAGGCCTACACAGCAGCAGTGGATAATCAAAGCTGTTGATGAAGATCATATACTGATTCGAATATTTACTTGAAATATCATTGTGATTAAATATTTCTTCTTTAGGTTTCAACAGTCTTAGATTATTATTATTATTTCCTCAATTATTGTTTACTACACATATTTTCCGCAGGTAAGGCCTTATGTAAAGGCGACAGTGGAGGAGGTCTGACCTTCTTAGATAGAGGGCTAGGAGTGAACAGATATTACCTACGAGGTATAGTGTCTGCAGCCCCCAAGGATGGCCAGAAATTCTGCAACGACAATGTTTATACCACGTTCACCTTGATAACGAAGCACCAGGATTTTATTAAAGAGTATGTAAAGGTATATAATTTAATTATGGAGGACAGACTGACTTAGTTTGAATTTATTTCACGTCAACTCGCCACTTCCGCACGTCGAATACGATAGGGAAATGAGAAACTGTGGGAGAACTATGCTTCGGCATGAATGGGTCGGCTCGACCGGAGTGATACCACGGCCTCACAGAAAACCGGTGTTAAATAGCGTTTGCGCTGTGTTTCACCGAGTGAGTGAGGATACCGGAGGCCCATACCCCAACCCCTCCCCCCATCCCCTTTCCCATCCCCCAAAGGTCGGCAACGCACTTGGGACGCCTTTGGTGTTGCGGGTGTCCATGGGCGGCGGTAATCGCTTACCATCAGGTGATACGTCTGCTCGTTTGCCCACTATTCAATAAAAAAAAAAAAAAAAAAAGAGTCATCATTTTTACGCGTCTTCCTTTACCGATGTGTTCTTCATTCATTATTTAATTTAAAGTGGATAGTTAAATAGACCTTTTTTAGACAGATTTTAGGTAACCAGCATACATTATTATACAAATTTATTAAAGTTACCTTTAAAATTTCATTAAAATTGTAGACAAGAATTAAAACATATTTACTTTTAAGGTCGGCCTCCGGTATCCTCACTCACTCGGTGAAACACAGCGCAAGCGCTATTTCACACCGGTTTTCTGTGAGGCCATGGTATCACTCCGGTCAAGCCGACCCATTCACGCCGAAGCATAGCCCTCCCACGATTTAAATAAGTTGTTTTTGGTATTTCAGGACGCTTGCTGCGAGTGCTGTTAAAAGATGTTCTCCATACTCATTCCAGTGTGATGATGGATCTTGTGTGGACCAAGGTAGTGATTGTAACGGGGTAAGTCATTTTGTATCACACTTATTAAACAAAAGTAATCATAACGAATGAGAAGGAAGCATTATGTAATCTCTAGTGCAAGTCCGGTCGTCATATAGTTCAGTCAACTGTAAGTGACGAAGGTGAGTGGGCGCGTACGTCTAAGAGCCGACAATATTTATGTATATACTATAGCATCCTCAAGAAAAAGATTCATAAAACCCAGGATTATTTCGGGTATTAACCGAAATAATCTTTGTCGAGTTATCGGTACAAAAAGTAGCCTATGTACCTTCTCCAAGCATCAAAGTATTTCCATGACAAATTTCATTAAAATCGGTGCAGTGAAAATACATAACAACCCAAAAGATCCATGTATTCGTATAATCCTGATTTTCGTATTTAACGTATTTATGTTTCACAAGCGGATAAATACTTGTCGCCACTACAAAGTATGCGAACACAAGTAAAAGGCGTGCAGATTGATTGCGTGTTGACATTAAATCTGACATACAAATTGTCTGCGCAGATCCAGACACATATTAGAACACTCTGATTACAATAGAAAGCCAGAAGGATCGTACAGAACACAAAAGTGATGCTACCAAAGCAAATATCCAAAATGAAGATGGCATATCCATTCAAAGTTCCAAATAGATTATTTGGTTACTTTATTTTTATTATTTATTTACTCAAAATGATATGATGGTGTACCTACTATATTTTGTGAAATTACTTGTTAGTCGAGGCATTAGTGAATCTCTATTCTATATGTAATCACTTGCATTCAAACCTCGGTGAGGTTTAAAAGTATTCTTTGCTTATACAATTATTGCTGTTTAATACTACATATGAAAAAATTCTGGATGATTCTACAAATTGTTGTTCTGAGTCTTAGGCTGCGCGCACACTGGAATCAACAGACAGTCTCCGACGAGACAAATTATCGAGGCTCGACTAGATTGCCGTAAAAAGTAGTATGTAAGGTGGGACCATCGCACATCAAGACCGTTTCATACAGTATGGCTGGGCGCACACGGGAGTCGACAGACAGTCTCCGACGAGACAGGTTGTGGAGGCTCATCTAGGTTGCCGTAAAAAGTGGTATGTAAGGTGGGACCGTCTCATATCAAGACCGTTTCATACAGTATGGCTGGGCGCACACCGGAGTCGCCAGACAGTCTCCAACGAGACAGTTTGTCGAGGCTTAACTAGGTTGCCGTAAAAAGCGTTGGGTTAGGTGGGACCGTCGCACACCAAAGCCGTTTCCAACAGTATGTTTTCGACACGACAACGAAGCTGCCATTACTACCTCGTCTCATGTATGATAACTCTTGATAGGTGTTTGCAACATTTGAAGTTTTCTAACATAAATTAGCACCACCACGGCATTTTTGGTCATCGGTGAGAGATCACGAAGTAAGCTTCCTAACTTTAAGATGTTCATGGCATATAGTGGAAACTGCCTGTGATCTTGTGTTTAGTTCAGCCTGTATCTTTCGATGTGTGATATGTCTATTCTCCCGCAATAGCCACTCTATCAGACGTTTTCATGAGTTACTGCAGTTGGTGTTCGGCCAGGTCTGGGGTCATCGTTTAAGTTCTCTCGACCACATACAAATACACAAAACCAATAAGTTATTGTTGCTAACGGAGGAACAGACTCCTGCTTGAAGCACAGCTTGTAAATTTTTTGAGATTCCTTGAAGTATAACTGCAAAGGGTTGATACTCTGCAGTTACACCGTATACACCATAACGTACTGTATGTATATTTGAATAGTAGTAAATAGTACCTAATTAAATAGTAAAATTAATTACTTTGCAAATAAAGTTATTAATTTTACCACTACCACTTTCCACCAATATAATTGTTACGCGATTAATGAATTTCTATTTTGTATTCGGCAATACCAAAAAAACAGTGTAAAATGAAGTTTGCCAAGAATTTTGATTTCTATGTAATTTTATTTAAATTATACGTACACAGATGCGCGTGCCCCTACAGTGTCGCTGCTGGTTGTCACGCACACTTAAATAAAAAACGGCGTCAAATTATTTGTTAGGTACGTTCCATCTGACTTTCTTTAGTAATCTGAGCCAAAACGGATAACAATAATATTACAAACAATTTTATCTGTTTACTTTTCTAGTAGATCATATAAACATTCAATCTGACATGGGAATTGAACCTGAGGCCTCAGCACAGTAGTCATATACGCTAACACTGCACGACCCAGACAGTCAAAATCTTTCCATTCCATAACTTGATTTTTTTTTTGCCAACAGATACAAGATTGTGCAGATGGATCCGATGAATCTGATGAACTTTGCAACCCAATGGGAACTTCAGATGTAGAACCGTGGGTTCATAATTTTAATTTCATGAGTAGTTTTCGAAAATTACACTACTAGAAATTACATCGCAGTAGAGTTATATTAAATTGCTAAACATATTGCGCATTCTCACACAAACATCACACTTCTATACTACGCAGGTTAATATCACTGCAAAAAAGAAGGGAAACTTGAAACAAACCGTATCAACCCGTTTGACCAGCATAATATATATAGTAGACCAAAACCGTCTTTCGAAGACAAGAGGCAGACGTCCAACAGTGAGCTATTTAAAACTGTTGATATAAAAATATATATTTAATCCGTTTTGAAATTTCCTAAAAATGGCATCTTTTTTTTCTATTTGCTCACTATTGTTCAATACATTTCAGAACACCTACACCAACACCTACACCAACACCAAAACCAGGGAATTGTATTCTTCCACCCTATCCTGACCATGGAACATATGAAGTCTCAAATGTCCCATCTGCAAGACCTGGACAATCGTTTGTCAATTTCGTGCTAACAGTAAGCTGTCAACAAGGATACGGTCTTTTGGAACCTGATGGTGATGAAAACGGAAATGGTACACAAACCGTGTACTGCATTGATGGAGTAATGTACCCAGCTAAATCTGAATGCGTTCGTAAGTACATTTTAAGTAAATTTCGACACTGATTTTACTCACATTGACGCTTTTTATATCAAATAGTACAAATTCCCTCTGTTATATATTATATTTTTAATAATAGGTAACCCATTAATTGTTTTACACTCCTGATAAGATGCAATATTGAATATGCAATATTTTATGTTAACCTGCAATAAAGTTAAAAGAGTGAAACATAACTAATAGTTTTAAATACGCAAATAAATACGTCTTGTAGATAATTCGTACAGAAGCAAACTGGAATAAAAGAAGAATTGTATTCTTATTAAAACTAGATGATAGCTTACAGGTACCCTGCAAAGTTCTTTTCTATATTTGATGCATATTTTTTACAGAATTCTGCAGACTAGATCCAAATCTTGGAGTCAGTTATACGTGTCAGTCTCAAAAACCAATTGGACACAAGTTTTGCAATCTTTACATAGCACCAGGAACTATTGTAATGCCAGTCTGCAATACTCCAATATATGGCTTGCAAAGAAATCTCCAAACTATGGAGTGTGTCGATGGATCTTGGAATTATGTTGCGCAATGTGAACCAGGTTTGACCAACAATAGTACAGATATTAGTTCGTTGCATAAATTCTCAAATTTTGTCACGTTTAAAAGGTTTGGATCATCAAAACTCCTACTTGTGCTCATTGCACCGCTGGAAACAATACACAATGTTTATACAAATAAACACGCAATGGATTTAAAGCAAATATGCACATAATTAATAACATTACCAACATTTCAGTAGGCCTGTGAAATTTTCGTGATGATGATGAATAGGCACATCAGAATAAAGCCGTTTGATTTTGGAACGAAAGTAAGACATTGTCCTAATATAAAAACAGTATCAGAGTGCTCACTAGTGGAATAATAACACAACCAAATCACTGATCGCTATCTGGGATAAGTATATGTCGCAAGTTTGATTTCAGTTGGATTTAAATATTATAAAATTTTTGTTAGTGATTGTTACACTAGACTAAGATACCTTTTAAACTGTATTTTAATATATACTCAGTATAAACAAGTGTTGGTGATGGCTCGCCATAAAGAAACTAAAGAAATAAAAAAATAACTAATGGTATTTCTTGTTAGTTTTTTAAACTGTGGAATGAGCTGTCGCCTGCGCTGTTTCCGGACCAATACGGCCTTCAAACCTTCAAGAAAAGAGCGTACTCCTTTCTAAAAGGCCGGCATCGCACTTGTGACGCCTCTGGTGTTGCGGGTGTCCATGGGCGGCGGTAATCGCTTACCATCAGGCGATACGTCTGCTCGTTTGCCCCCTATATAATAAAAAAAACATAAGAATGACATATTGGAACCACAGATTTAGAGTCAATAATGTAAAGTTTCGAAAGTATGTTTAAAGTACTTAAAAAGACATGCATGAAATAAAAGTTTTTTAATTTTGAAGGGAGGTTTTCCCTTCAAAATTAAATCTTTATACGCATGATATGATGATTGATGATGAATAAATGTCACCAGTCAATCCATTTTACCTAGTCTTTAAAAGAAATAGGGTGGTGTAAATTTTACTCTATCATTTTCGGGTTTGATAGAGATTGGAGTGAGATTTATCGTATGTTCGGATTGAAATATTCAGCTGTTCTCAATTCTACAATATTATATAAAAGCATCTCAAGATTTTAGAATACGACATAACGTTTTTTATTATTATTTAATATTGTGTAAAATCAATTTAAATTTCTGGTCTCTTGCTAGAATGTGGCCGAGTAACTCCTCAAGGAACGCCATTAATTGTTGGAGGGTGGCTAGCAAAGCGTGGAGAATTACCGTGGCATGCAGGCATTTATTATAAATCCTCAAGCCTATATACTATGATATGTGGAGGTTCCCTCGTATCGAACGACCTTGTTATATCAGGTAAGGTTAGAAAACTTCCGTCATATAGATGAAAGTCAACAGATTTTGTTCCATTAGTACCGAGAAAGAAACAAATATGGACACACCAAGGACCGTCACATTAATACGTCATCTATATAATTTACTTCAGCAGTACTTAAATAGAAAGAAAGAAAGAAAGAAATATTTATTTGTTAGAATATAGTACAAAAGATGTTATCACATTATAATACGTTCCTTATAATCTACCATATCTGGTGTACAAATTTTAAATCTTATGAACTAATCTTAGGGCTAGACAATAGCATTATATATTTATTTTAGATCGAGACAGTAGCATTTTATGATATATCTTTATCGCTTAGAAATTCGTTAGTGGTATAGTAACATTTGCTTATAAGTAAGTCAAATAATTTATGCTTGAACTGGTCCAAGTTAAGACATTTGAGGCAATTTGGTAACTAATTGAAGATTCGTATCGCCATACAGAAATAATTTTTGTTGTACATAGCAGTGCGTTGTTTGGGAATCAGTAATTTATTGGCAGATCTACTATTTATTTTTGTGACTGACTTAATTCGAATGTCTAGCGGTTAGCGTATGCGACTGCTGATCAAGAGGTCAATGAATGTATTGATTTTTTCTGATATTAAAAAAAAAATATAACAGACCAGAGTTTGAAAGTTGGGGTCCTAACCTCCGAGCCTCGGAGAACATGTAAAACCGTTGGTTCTACGCCTGATCTCTCCTCGTTAGTGTCGGATAGCCCTCTAATCGGAATGTGAGAGGGAGAGAGAGTGAGAGTGCACCTGTATCTGCGTACACATTAACATCATCATATACGTACGTTGCACTTTGTCTGAATGACAAGATTCAATTTTATTTTCAGCTGCTCATTGTTTTTGGACTGATCGCACCAAACAACAACCTACCTTAGATTATGCTGTGGCAGTTGGCAAGATCCATCAATCATGGGACCACATAGCAGATGTTGATGCCCAAAAGTCTAATGTATGTAGTAAGCTTAATAGTAATATTAGTTTTAATTAACTTTTGCTTGTTATGACTGACTGTTAACCATAAATTATTGGTTCGATTCCCACCCAAGGTAATTCGGAGTTTGTGTGTTTTCTATGTATATATGTATGTATGTACTTACAAAAAAAAATATAAGTATTTATATCAGTTGTCTAGTACCCGTAACACAAGCTCTGCTTTGCTTGGGACTAGATGGGCGTTGTGTGTTAGATATCCGGAATATTTATTTACTCATGTCCGGAATTTATTGTGTCGTAGACGAAATTCCATCTGGGTCTAATTCAACTTAAAATTGCATGTATTTAGTAACACACAGTAAAGTTGGAGATCAGATGGCCGTGTATGGGATGACTGAAAGTGTTATTAACGATCCTTTGGCAATTAAACGACTGTCTTTATAAGTACTTTTAAAAGTAGTTTCCGCAATGCAGCTTCGAAGATTTGGAACAACTTACCGTCACTCATAAGATCGTTACATGTCTCCTAAAGCAGTTCCAACATGCTGGCGAGTGATCCACGCAATGTTTGGTTAATAGTTACAATAACGTTTCGAAATATCATAGAGTAAGTTGTAATTGGGTGTGTAATTATTTTTTTTTCGTGTTATGGTTATATAAAATAACTTTATGCATGGTGTCACCTGGCCCCAATTGAAACCCAGCGTCAGACGTTTTGTCTGACACAATGCTTAATTGGATCCATTTTTGACCTTGCAAAATTGTTGTGTAACTTTTTCATTTTTATTCCTTTCTTTTGCTTCTAAAATAAATATTTTTCTTCTTTCTTTCTCACTTAGAACGAAGCATCCTAACGTTAAATAAGTAATTCCATTCCAATATAATATTTTTTGAATATGTACATAATTCCAGGTGAGAATAATAAATATCCCAAGGCTATTCCAAGCCACGGCAGGCAATTTCCAAGCAGACATAGCTATCGTGGTTGTCGCCAAACCATTTGTTTACAAGACGTACGTGAGACCTGTGTGCCTGAAGTTTGACACTAATTTCGAGGAACTGCAGTTAGAGCCAAATCAATTGGGAAAGGTAGGTTTGACTACAAGCACTAAAAGACACTATCCTAAATTAGTATAAAACATGTATGAACTACATCTCCTTTTCTTTTGTTTCTGCTCGATAAAAAAGAAAGTCCCCTCCTTTGCGAGCGAATTTTAATGAAATCTTATGTCTATGTTTTAGGTAGCTGGTTGGGGCTTCACAGGAGAAAATGCGTTAGTCGCGTCTCAAGTTCTGAAGACAGTTGAAATACCTTACGTCGACACAGATACTTGCAACAATTCTCTCCCGGCGTTCTTTAGAAAGATTTTCACTGAAGATAAGATTTGCGCAGGTTATACAAATGGTAAGTGTCATTATTATATCTCTTTCAACTGGCCCCACCTTCTTCCTTTCTCTCCAGGACAACATGTGCTGACCTTGGAAGTTACCCCCTCGGAGTCAAGTTCTTCTTTCCCGTGCTAAGCAGTCAAAAACTGGAACCAATTACCAGCGCACGGGTTCGGCTACAACTATGATACCAAGTCCTTTAAGAGAGGCCTGAACAAGTATCTCTGGATATTTTCTTGGATTTTACTCAGGCTATGTAGAGTCACTTTGACAGGAAATTAAATAATAAAAAAAAATTTGAACCGCGACATTTAAAAATTAAAGAAAATCCACGATTGCGATTCCCTAAATCCCGATCCCGCGTGATCTCGTATCATTTTTTGATATCAAACCCAAAGCATAACATGACGAAATCTAGTACAGAAAACGCAGAGAGTAACAGAAAAAGAAAATGAATTGCCTCTTGCAATGATTGTAGAGGATACTGTAAAGACCCTTTTTATTAGACATAAACGGCTTAAGACTTGGCGAATTCAGGCATCAAACAAGTCAACACAAGTGACATTTACTCTTAGGAGAGACACGTTCCCACCTGTAACACTTAATAATGAGGAAGTTCCTCAAGACGACAACGCAAAATGTTTAGGCATGCATTTGGACAGAAGGCTGACATGGCAAAAACATATATGGACAAAGCGAAAGCAGCTAGACTTAAGACTATGCAGTATGCACTGGGTAGATAATGGGACGCCTTCAAAAACGTTTTCAAGCCGAAACCCTCAGGACCATCTTTGACATTCCACAATACATAAGCAATAAGTACATATATTACAGTTATGACTTGAAACTACCAACGGTAAACCGGGAGATTGTGACGTATAGCAACACTACCAGAAAAGACTCTCAAATCATGTAAATGAGCTTGGATTTGGATTGGATGGATTTGAAGAATCACTAATTTTTCGTGGGTAGGTTTGAAAAGTTCACAAGCATTTGTGAAAGCTCCTTAAATATTTTACTATTTAATAGTAATTTACATCCAAACTTGTGAATTCCCTAAGCCTTCATTGTTTACATGTATCAACTGAAATTTGTAAACCACCTGTCAGCTTTATTTTTTGCACAAACATCTTAAGAGGTTCATCTGTTTTCATTATCTCCATCAAAGATGTCCCAACTTGGTTGGTCCAATTTTTCAAAATCCAATTGTCCAATTGGTCCAAAAAAGATTCGGTTGGTCCAAAGTAGTCTTTAACTAAATTTCTCTAAAAGGGTGACTCAGTTGGAGACGTAGCTACACTCTGGGGGTACTCTAAGGATACTGTTGCTCGGGTTCCCTAAGAGTTCAAGACCTTCCGGGAGCTTATGTTTAGCATGTTGGGCCTTCTACGAAAACAAATTATATTACTCGGAGTACCTGAAGCGGTTAAGGTAGATTGCGGCATGACTGCTGAGTATTGTTAACCAGAGGATGGGCCTTACTGACATCACAGTATCGAACAGATTTTTGTACTGCATGGCGTATCTCATGGTATGGATTCTTTTCGTATTAATTTTGCTGCTAATATCATCCAAAATAATATTTATAATTACCAGATTTTTACAACATGTCGTTAAAAAGTTAATTTAGTTTTTAGATTATATTATATTAAAACACACGGATCACAAATGAGTTGTCATTATTGTCAACAAGATGGCGTATTTAATTTTCTAGACCAGTCAATAAAAGTTGCTCTTAAATATAAGTTATTAGGGTGCCATACTTGTTAAGGAAGGAAGGAAGGAAGGAGGAGGAGGAACTTGCCTTATAGGATCACTTTGTTGTCCGTCTGTCTGTCTATCAAGACCCTTTTTCTCAGGAACGCGTGGAGACAACAAGCTGATATTCATATAAAATACTAATACTATACTGAAATCTACTGTCCCTCAGAGCTGTGAACAAAACAAACTTCTAAGCCAACGTAATCAAAAAAATAAATAAAAGATGCAGCCGTTTATGCTGCAAAGTTTCGACACTAGCAGGGAAATCAAAACCTACGGGGTAAACTCAGAATCTAGTAATTTGGTACGAAGCAGCGTCTATAGTACAAATAAAGTAAAAATTGCGAAAAGTATAAATTTTAACTTATATCATATAATAAAAATATTTTAAATAATTTTAAACTTTCTACTTTCCTCACGAACGCGTAGAGGTATAACTTTTACTTTTATACCTACAGGTTTACACGGAACCCTCAGTGCGCGAATCCGACTCGCACTTGGCCGGATTTTGTATACATTTTAAAATAATGTAAAATTTCTTTAGCAATCTGGCACACAACGCCATCTAGTTTTCCGACTTTAGTAGATTTCATTCATGGCGTGTTTAGAACACATAGGAATGCGTTTTGTTAATGCGGTTCTAACAACTTTTTGGGCGGAATTAAAATTATTTTAGCAAAATTCTGAAAATATAATAAATACGATGATTCACTTAATAAACGGTATAAATCTGATACCCATTCATAACATATTAAAAGCGGTACAGCATCTGTCATTCTCCTTTTTTCGGTATGTTAAATCCTAACAAATAATTTAGAAATGATACATTTACAAGTGTGTTAACACTTTCCTATTATTTCAGGTACGGCTTTATGCACTGGTGATAGCGGAGGGGGTTTAGTCTTCCTAGACCAGGAGTTAGAAGATGATAAATATTATTTAAGGGGTGTCATGTCTATTGCACCGCGTGGCAATAGCTCGTGCAATATACACACATACACACTGTTCACTGAAATCTCAAAATATCAAGACTTAATTAAAATGTATTTAAATAAGAGATTATAAAATTTACTGCAAGTACAAACATAATTGAATGTGTTCTAATCTAATGTAATGTAATTATGTACTTGAATTGTAATGTGTGTGTTTTAATATCGCACACAATGATTTGACTTCTTGTTTGGCTTAGTGGTTTAAGCGATCCCTGCCCCACTCTCTATTGTGTCAAGTGCTATGGATTCAAATCCCACATAGGACAACACTTTGTGTAAGCCACAACAAGTCTGGGTGTTCTTTGTGTCCGTTTCATGTATGTTTGTAAAGGTACACCCACGACATAGGATGTATATTCAAAATGCGGAAATAGTCTTTAAAAAAAATATTATTGTTATGAATATTTAGTTTTATTTCAGTCACTGAGCCAGATTCATGAGATTTTTAACAAATATTTTTTGTATTATTTTATGCTATTGTACCATAATTATATAAAAACGTTTTGTTTATGTGAATAAGCGCAGTCACGTGGAAGTCACCTACCTCTGAAGTGGCCTAAGGGTTCAAGCAGCTTCTAGAGACTGTGGCGACTTCCTCATATAACACAACAATAACCTACTACAGCGCCATCTACCGAAGATACACTGAACTACGAAGTAACGCACTACACGGAGTAACTACAAATCCTGAACTGCGCAATAAATAGTTCTCGCGCCGATTATAATATATATACAACATCCCAACATCAACTGTTGGGCAGTGGCCCGCCAGGCATGATCACCTCGCCTGGTCGGAGGATCCTCCCTTTGTGTTGGGTGGAACATGATACCCGTTCCTCCACCAGACCACATGCTGATGGTTAGTCTTCTTAGATAGAATAGTAACCGAAGAGTAACGCATACACACGCAAATTACATACGTTTTGTTCCAAAAATAGTGAAATGAAAAATAGTTAGAATTTTATTTATACTTTTCAAAATATCCCCCTCTAACCCCAATGCACTTATGCAGTTTACTGCAGATGGTTATCTAATTGTTTATTTCTTTAATAAGTTATACTTCTGGTCCTTAAAAATATATATTTATATATATGTCAGTAAAGGGTGTTTGTCGGGGCCGTTGTCTCCTCCAGAAGACATATTGTGTGGGCTGTGTGGTGTTACTCGAGCAGAAAACAAAGTAGTTAATTTAAACAACGACTGCCTCGGTGGCGTAGTGGTAGCGTATGCGACTGCTAAGCTTGAGGTCTCGGGTTCGATTCCCGGGTCGGACCATATGTTTGTATGATCTGCAAATATTTGTTTCGGAGTTTGGGTGTTTTCTATGTATAATATGTATGTATTTACAAAAAAAAGTATATAAGTATTTATATCAATTGTCTAGTAGCCATAACACAAGCTCTGCCTAGCTTGGGACTAGATGGCGTTTTGTGTTAGATGTCCGGAATATTTATTTATATTTATTTATTTATTTTTAACACGTAGGTAACTTAAAGTGAGAACAACGAGCCATAAGGTACTTAGCCTAGACTTGTTGTCCGCGCGGTGGTAGATCGGTAAGTGAGTTCCGTCCGACCCGCACGAACACGTATCTAGACTCTGCCGAACCGATGACGTTTCACCGCTTGCGTCTCGTTGTTAAATCAGCTCCCGTATATTTGAATATGCCGACATATATATAAAAATGTTAATTGATTATTCTAATTTGTGTAATATTGTACAACTATTTTACATTAACTCGTCATAAAGAAACATAAAATCTTCATATAATTGTTATTGTTAAAATCTACTCACCGGAGATGCAGCGACTGCGCCTCTGGCCGAATTAATGTAAATAGTTTTTTTATAAGTAGTTTTTTGTTTACTGTGACATTAAAATATATTCGTTGTCAACACACTAAGGTTATTTTCCTTAGCTATTACTACTGCTGCTACTTACCCAAACAATTGTACATATTACCAAAAATAACCGACAAATTTCATACACGTCTGTATGGAATGGTCTGCAGTATATTGATTTCAAATGACCTAATTGTGAACTGTGTATCGCGTGACTCCGTCGCTGCAAAGCATGGGAACCGGGACGTTTAGGGGTGGTTTAAATGTTAGTGAAACGAAATTTCAAATTATTAACTACTAGTTGATTCAAGCAACTTTTTGTACGGCTTTGAAAGAGAGAAAATATTCACCATTTTTAAAACATTCTATCAATTTCATCGATAATATAATATTTCGCTCACTTGACACATAACACCATCTAGTCCCAAACTAAGCACAGGTTATACCATAAGTACTAAAGAACTGATATAAATACATTATATACTTTATTGTAAATACATACATATTACACATAACCTAAGCACCGAAACAAACATTTGTAGATCATAAAAACAATTGGTCATGCTACCACTGCGACACCGAGGCAGTCAAATGGGTGAAATGAAAAATGGTACAATTAATGCAGTATAGGTCACCATGCTGCATTGTATGTAATCGTAAAGAGTATGACGACCACAACTCTTGGTAGAGCCACTTTAGCAGGCCTAAATATAAAAAAAAACAACAAAATGCTTTCTTTATTTATTCTGTACTGTACAAACTATGTTTTTTATGATTCGTTACTTGTCCACCCATCCAAGTCGAGCCCTGCCTACGACTAGCATTATGACGTCATCGCCTTGTGGCTCAACTGTGGGTCCTACTCTCGCAGTAGGAAACGAAAAGGTTTGTCTTTGTCTCGGAGAACTCGCAACCTCTGGTGCACTTGGTGATGCTGTGATAAAAAAGAAAATTAAAACGTATATTTTTTGCGGTGTAAAATAAAAATAGTTAACATTATCCTAGACCGCCAACTCCTTATATAAATGCCATAAAATATTGGACTCGGAATAAAGACCAAACTTTTGTCTATTTTTGACTGTTCCAAAATTATACTTTATCAAAAGAATAATTAGCAATCGTGTTGTCGTGTTTCTTTGTTAGTCTGGAGGCCCATTGATGCAGAAGCACCTAGAAGACTACCGTAGTGTAGCTTATTGTCTGCATTCAATAGATATAATGACCACTACTCATACTTTCCACCAGTCACTTTGGCAAGCTCATAAATTATTTTATACATTGAATTGTATATAGGAGTTACTATTGAATTGGAATTAAAAATTCTACCTTATATTTTTGTACTAAAACAAGAAACTACAATCAACTTTAATGGTACAATGTATAATCTTCTATATCATGATTAATTAATTGCTTTTATCTCTGCTGTGAACGGCATTTTGTAGCAAAATTTAATTGAATAAGTATATGACAAGTTGAATAAATATTGATCCACTTTTCATTACAACAAAAGTGATCTTTATTTCAATACTTTACACTGAGCCAATGAGGTCTCCACTCATCCATTTCATCCACATGTGCTTGAAATTGTACGTAAAATACGACCTTTAAACCTTCAAGAAAAGAGCGTACTCCTTCTTAAAAGACCGACAACGCACTTGTAACGCCTCTGGTGTTGTCCATGGGTGGCGGTAATCGTTTACCATCAGGCGATACGTCTGCCCTGCGTTGTCGTCTGCTCGTTTGCCCCCTAATCAATAAAAAAAAACAGTTGAAAGCATAACGCAACACGGCTCAACGGGTCCTATGCATTACACTGTTTGTGACTCAGAATAAATTTATGTGTGCGTGAAATTCATTGTGAATGTTATGTGGGAGTTCATAGTAACAAGCGATTGTTTTTTAATGTCAGTCTAAAATGTGTATGTGTGTGAAGATTTCTCCCGCAAAAAATGATAAACCGTTTTGTTTTGGGAAAAGACGCTATGGCGACTCGTCCCGGGTCCGGCGGCCTATATTGCTCAATGCTAAGAAGGAAATGTAGGGATGACTTACCGTCGCCATGGCGACGCGAGAATCGCTAGCTGTGCGAGTGAGATGGCGAACACGATCGCCGTATGATAGAACAGGATGCTAATATCATATGCAGTACCGCTAAAGATGAATATATGGCCAATTGGTAACGGCTGAACCACTCATGAATGGAAATTTTACAGTCCTGTAATAAAATAATGGAATATAAATAAATAATAAATAAATATTTCAGACATCTAACACACAACGCCATCTAGTCCCAAGCTAAGCAGAGCTTGTGTTATGGGTACTAGACAACTGATATAAATACTTATATACTTTTTTTTTGTAAATACATACATATTATACATAGAAAACAGCCAAACTTCGAAACAAGTATTTGCAGATCATACAAACATTTGGTCCGACCCGGGAATCGAACCCGAGACCTCATGCTTAGCAGTCGCATACGCTACCACTACGCCACCGTGTCAGCTCTGACGCATTACTAAAGTTGGTGACACGTCACACGCAGTTCAAGAGCCGGAAGCTTCTTCACTTTTTTACGTTTCGCACTTACACCACGTTGAACGAAATGCGTTAGCACCAACATTTTTGGCACATACGTAAATTTGGTGGCAAATAACCATCCCTTTCCACCAACCCTATTTTATATTTCCGAATAGATCTACTTACCCAACAAGATTCAGACATGCCAAAATTGAGATACTTAACCTAACCTCCAAATAGATAATGTTCTGTCTAGATTTTGGTATGTGTGTACTTTGGTTTCTTGTTGTATAAATAGGTCCTAATTACCCTTTTTTTCCTCCTGGTGGCATGTCGGACTCGAACCGACTAAAACCGCATACCGTCTCGGGTACTAGATGCCGGGGAACCAGGTGCACCCTAGAAAGGAAAACCCTGGAACCCCGACGTACGTCGGGCCACCTACGGTTTGTAGATGGCCCCCTACTGTGTGGGAACCCCGGTGTTCCCATTATTATCCCCCGGGGAGCGCACGATCCACAGCGTCCGCGCCTCCACCAGAGCCTGCTTCTGCCGGGGTGACGGATGGCCTCATCTGTCACCCAGGTTCTAATAACCCTGTCAATGTTAATAAACTTAGCTGTTAGCTAAATTGATATAAATAAATAAAATAAGCCAAAATCAATCAGAGTCAAGTGCAATGGGGGAGACCAATGTCCGGTAGTGGACTGCAATAGGCTGATGATAATTTAATAAAATTCAAGCGTCTGTTTGTAATTTCAAGTTAACTACTTTTCACTAAATGTATGTGAAAGTATATATATGGCACTTTTTTTTTCATCTGCTAATCTGTTTACTTTGGCTAATCTATGGAACGGCTGTGCCGATTTTGACGGAACTGGTACATAGTTGATAATATAAGGATTCATTTAGGCTACTTTTATTTTAGACTAGCTCGCCCTGGGGCTAGTGAGGCCAAATGAAAGTCGCCAAAATGTAAATATTTAATAACACTTCTGCCTAGCCCTTTCAGAGATATTGTCATAAGCTTATTTGTTATTATTACAAGGTAGTCATGCTGATTTCAGCACGGTTGGGACGGCTCAACTGGGGCGGTACTATCCTCGCACAGAAGGCAACCTAAAACAACAGCATTCGTGCTGTCGTATTTCGTTGGTGAGTGCGAGACCGGAGGCTCAATGATGCAGTAGCATCTCAATAGGCCGCTATAGTGTGGGTCACCATGCCACATTGTTGTATTGTCTGCATTCGCAATGAGTATGGTTCGCAATGCTCATGTACGCCGACTTCATCGTCACGTAAACGTTCAGGCTATCCAGCTTCTTGACAATACGGACATTACAAGGAGGCTTAGAAGGATAGAACCCTTGGAATTAGTTAAGTGACAGTGCGAAGTGAACAAAATACTACCATTTTAGTGCAGTGTTATATAAGAACACACAATCAGAGTGTCCTCAATTAATTAGAGACAATAAGATAAGTGTTAATGGACACAATCTTATTATAGTTTTGTTTTATTAATTACTTTATTACTCACTAGCTGACCGACGCAACCTCGTTTGCGTCTTTTATTGCCTGTAGTGAAAAATTTTCCCCCGTATAGGGTTGATTTTTTACACCTTGTGTCCGAAAAACCCCAATATCTTACGGAACCCTATTTTTTTCCAAAATAAAATATAGCCTATGTTTCTCGTGGATAATGTATCCTTCGAATGGTGAAAGAATTTTTAAAATCGGTCCAGTAGTTTTAGAGCCTATTCATTACAAATAAACATACAAACAAAGTTTTCCTCTTTATAATATTAGTATAGATTATTAAGTAGACTAGATCGTAATAGCAATGTCCTACTTGTATTAGTATGGCATTTACAGACAAAAAAATAAAAAAAATAGTTGTATGGTGATCACTAGTCTTGGATTCTGCACATGCTTTCCATCGGGCAGAGTAGAGTCACTTCGACAGGCTCATATATAACAATTGTTACCTCTTTATAAGTAATTGTTCCAGTGCAGTTGTTTGGGTACGATTCGGGGCCACAGCACGACCATGGAGGTTTTATTTCTTCGAGTAGTGATGTACTGTAAGAAAGTCTATTATTAAAATGATCATTTCTTGCAATAATTGTACACACGTTGATTTCTATTGACATATTTTTATAATTTAACTTATGACATATCTGATTAAATTAATATTTGCACACCGCATAATGTAGGACATAGACATAAGAATAAGATCTATAACTAATATATGCCGCAAATAAATGTTTTTTTTTTCTATTTAATAGGAGGCAAACGAGCAAGCGCATCGCCTGATGGTAAGCGATTACGGCTGCCCATGGACACCTGCAACACCAGAGGCGTCACAAGTGCGTTGCCGGCCTTTGAGGAAATGGAAAGAGGGATGGGGAAGGGTTGGGAAATGGGCCTCCGGTACCCTCACTCACTCGGTGAAACACAGCGCAGGCGCTATTTTGCACCAGTTTTCTGTGATTAAATAAATATTTCGGACATCTAGCACACAACGTCATCTAAGGCTGGCTCATTCATAATTACATTTTCATCCCCCATCTCGGCAAGAGTATTTTTGCACTTCGATATCTGCGTGCAAAAACCGTTTTAACCGCTTGAGTATTAAGTAAATTTAATTTAGAACATCGTATGCACTAAGTTTGTGAATTCAAAATATAATTAAAAATATTACACTGAACTTTAGTTACTGTAGCAATGACGTTGCTTTTGACTTTTCTTATATCTAAGTATTATTTGAAATAATTTTAAAAAATATTATAATAATACTTACCTATCATAATGTAGTATCTACTTAATATGAATACCTAAACTGAAAATTAAATTATCTTGTGATTGTAAAAGTAATTTATTGCATTTAGCTATTTCCCCTCTGACGTGGGATAAAAAGTTACGTGTTGCACTCAAGTGCAAAGATTTTTCACCTTGTACTCTTCGTTCGTACCTTCGCTAACGCTCAAAATTCTAATTTTTTAATCACGCAACTTTGCACTCTTGTATAACAAATAACTATTTTATGGTAAACAATATGTTTAATCTGTTATAACAACACGCTACGGCAATATGCGCGCTACACGCTATTTAACTGCCTCGGTGGCGCAGGGGTAGCGTATGCGACTGCTGTGCTTCAGATTTCAGGTTCCATTCCCGGGTCAGACCAAATGTTTGTATGATCTACGAATATTTGTTTCAGAGTTTGGGTGTTTTCTATGTATAATATGTATATATTTATTTTAAAAAAGTATGTAAGTATTTATATCAGCTGTCCAGTACCCATAACACAAGCCGCTGCTTATCTTGGGGCTAGATGGCGTTGTGTGTTAGATGTCCGGAATATTTATTTATTAGATATATAACTTTAAATTTCTTTTTAAAAGAATTTATAAATAAATAAAATAAACTTACTTATATTCGCAGCACTTGAAAATAATTCTCAGCGCATGAGTCCACTGGCCATCGTCTTGTATTCCTTTCTGTCCACAAGTATTTTTTTTTTAGAAAAATGCAATAATGTCCCTTCAATTGGTACAGTTTTGTTTTAGGTTTCATACGCCACCATGGATAAACCTGTGGCGACCTCCACATACAGCGCAACAACAACACAACAAACTACAGCCATCTACCGCAGACACACTGAACTACGGAGTAACGTACTACACGATGAAACTACCCATTCTCTATCGCGCAATAGAAGTTCTCGCTCCGATTATCGTATATACAACCGTTGGGCAGTGGCACACCAGGCATAATCACCTCGCCTGGACGTAGGATCCTCCCTTTATGTTGCAGGGACATCACACCCATTCCTCCACAAAACCCTTTAATTTTACCCGACTAGCCGAGCCAAAAGGAAGGTAAAAGAATAGTTACGTCGATGTTTGTTTGTTCCACAGCAGCACCTAAACTACCAAACTGATTTTAACACGTGACATATCAACAGATTCCTAATAATAGCTCCGGTGCCACGGCACTTATAGATTTTACGTACTCGGGTTTAAGTTACTTAAACTTTCGTCTCTCTTAAAGTCTGCCTTTTATTATTGTTAAGATAACACGTAAGCACGCAGTGATATTCCGGAGTAAATGCTAGCACCCCTTGTGTAATCATAGCTTTCTGTGTAAGGGCGCTCATAGTCCAGTTGATTGGTAACATACACCGGGGGTAAGCAACGAAGGCTCGGTACCTGGATGGGTGATCGCTAGTGGTATGATACCATGAGCGCCCCGTGATTCGGAGGTCACGTTAAGCAGTCGGTAGCGGTTGTTATCATAGGATAACAGGCGTGAAGCTTAGTAGGTTTAAAAACATCCAACGGCAAGATTACATAGCCACAAAGTTGTTTATCTAGTCTCCAACCCGCATTCGGTCAGAGTGGGACGTATGGCCTAATCCCTCTTCTGGGAGGAGACCTGAGCCCAGCAGTGTGGCATTAGATAACTATTTTGTGTTACTGTCTTAATACTTCAATATTAAAATTATATGCTTTCTATGTATATATCTACATATTTAACTATAGAAATTGTGGCGACCTCCACATAGAACTTAACATACTACAGCGCCATCTACAGAAGTTACACTAAACTACGAAGTAGCGCACTACACACATTAACTTCCAATCCTGAATCGCGCAATAGAAGTTCTCGCGCCGATTATCATACGAGTATATACAACAACCCAACATCAACTGTTGGACAGTGGTCCGCCAGGCATGATCACTTCGCCTAGTCGGAGGATCCTCCCTTTGTGTTGGAGGGACATGATACTCGTTCCTCCACAAAATAAACTAAATTAAAGTGTCTATTTGTAATTTCAAATTAACAGCTTTTCACTAAATGCAAATGGAAGTATATACGACACTTCAGCTAAAAAAACTTTTTTTTTTGAGTCTCCTTGTCTGTCTGTTTGCTCGCGTAATCTGTGGAACGGCTGAACCGATTTTGACGGAACTGATGGAATAGGTAGCTATATAAGGAGTGACTTAGGCCACTTCTTTTATCAGCGGCGTTATTCGCGGTTATTTTCGTATCGCGGATAACACCGCGGGGTTCAGCCAGTATGTTCTTGGCACGAGTGTTCTTAGCGCACCGAGACAGACACTATAATATGGTATGGGATCAGTGTGAATGTAAATTCCAAGTGAATCCCCCAGGGAATTTAGTGGCAGGAGCCACCACGGCAGACTATTTAGACTGTAAGACCTTACCTCGACCAAGTTACTAGAGAAGTAATACAGAAGAGCACATTCTAGCAACAGAAGCAGAAGAACAATGGCTGCGTACTGAAAAAGAAAATATTTATATCACTTAGGAATTATTATTTGTTACTATTGTATTTAAATTTTTATTTATTATTGCCACAATTGTCAATAGGGGTTTAGATTAAGCCTACAATCCTTAAAATATAGGTTTTATGTCTGTTACAGATTACTGCCAAACCTTCGAATTTGAAGAAACATCGTGTTTACAGATGGTTTTTATTCTAAAACTAGCGCTGTATCTTTTGATTGCGTTGGCTTAGAAGTTTGATTTTATCACAGCTCTAAGGGATAGAAGATCTGAGTATTTGATATGAATTTCAGATTGATACCTCCGCGCGTTCCTAAGAAAAAATGTCTTGACAGACAGACAAAAAAGTGATCCAATAAGGGTTCCGTCTTTTCCTTTTGAGGTACGGAAACCTAAAAAGTACTAGTTTTTTTATTGTACGAGTATATGGGACAAACGAGCAGACGTATCGCCTGATGATAAGCGATTACCACCGTCGATTACTTAAATATCATCTACTTACATCGCTCTTTATTCGCCTTACTTGGCTCCATTTAAAAATTGAAGTCAAACCGGTTAAAGCAGTAACCACCTCCAAACAATCTTGATAATAATAACGGTTAAGACAATGATGATAGCATTTACTTACCATAAACAATAAGAATGGTGATTTTGAGATAGCTCCGTATAACCCCATGAAGCAAACAAAGAATATGAACATGGCTACAGCGGTTACTGCTATACCGACACGTAGAGTCAGCAGATCTTGCACCAAAGCCTGTAAAGATAGAATATTGTTAGACCTGAGTGACATAATCTAGTGAGTATCAAAATACGGAATGACATGACATCTATTCATCTCACCTCTGTACTCATATATTCCACCTTAACACCTAAAGTACTAAAACGATATTAATGAATTACGAGTAATAGCCCGGGTGACATAGACATTATGTTTTTTTTAATGTGTTGACCAATTCGACACCGAATACCACCAAAAATACATGTAATTCAAAAATTTTCTTTCTACTATAACCATAAATATAAATGTGGCTTTGTTAAGAAAAAATCTAATCTAAACATAGAATCTTAAGCACACCTATAACTTTCCTGAGATCGTCTTTTTTCAGTCTAATCAGGTTGCGGGTTAATATTTTTGATGCTACCGGCACTGCACTCTTTGTTTGCATGCATCCTTCGTTGTTTTTCCATACGTTTTTCTGTTTTCCTTCGGTATTAGCACACAGCCATTTATTATTTGGGCTTAGGGTAAGGTTGTAGTAGTTATTCCCATCCACACCCTGTCGTTTCTGAACCCCTTTTGTCCAGCACTACTAGTACGCTATAACATGTACAAATCACCAGCGTCCTGAGTAGACAGTATAAATGATTAAGTAAGTAGTATAAGTATTATATGTATTTAGATTTATGTCATATTGTATTGTGGGGGAACGAACGGGTATCATGTTCCACCCAACACAAAGGGAGGATCCTCCGGCCAGGCGAGGTGATCATGCCTGGCGGGCTACTGCCCAACAGTTGATGTTGGGATGTTGTATATATCATAATCGGCGCGAGAACTTTAATTGCGCGATTCAGGATTGGCAGTTTCTTCGTATTGTAGGTTACTCCGTAGTTCAGTGTAACTTCGGTAGATGGCGCTGTAGTATGTTATGTTGTATGTGGAGGTCGCCGCAGTATATTATCGTTCGCATGCTGGATACATAGTTTTCAGTTACTAAGGAAAACCTGTTATTGGTCATACTTTCTGTGTATTTTTTGTGTTAAAAATTATTGAATCGCTGTTGGGTTTCAATAAATAAACAAATAAAGGTATTAGACTCGACAATTCTACACAACCTACAATAATATACTCATAAACTTAAATTAACTTATTATACTAACAAACAAATAAATAAATATGATTTCTTATCATGCTATTATATATAATTACCGTGTGACCCAAAAACTTGTTTGAACAATATTGTGTCTACCAAATTTGTCTATATTATATTGAGTGTTTTGATGGTATCTTTGAAACCATCAGACGTGATTACCTAATTGTCTTTTATATTTCAAAAGAAATAGTTCAAATAATTACCCATCTCCTTAAAAACTTTTAAGGTAATTCATATGGAATATGCAATTTAATTTAATTTATATTCCCGCAAGGTGGACGGATGACCTGGTTAAGATCACAGGGATTCGTTGGATGCAGACCGCTACCGATCGGTCAATGTGAAAGTCAATAGGCTTCTTACGGCCGATATGATGATAATGATATTAATAGAAATATATGCAATTCACGCCATTAATACAAATCTGTTGACATCTCATTCGTTACAATCAATCGAGTAGTTTGTGCGACAGGGTGGAATATACACCAGCGTCACCAGACGATCCCAATTTGACGGGACGTCCCGCTTTTTTAATCAAAATTGTTATGTCCTGCGCGGGACTGGTTTAGACCCACTTTTTGGGGATAACTGATAGTGCGTCACCGAAGCAGTGGTAGCGTAAAATAGCAATTAAAATGAAATAGAATTCTTAGATGTATAATGGACTAGTTTTATTCTAATCTATCATATTAAGTACTTTTTATTTAAAAAGACTACTCCCGCAGTTGGAATAAATCCTATGTGGCAGGGGACTTTACAGGCATACCTACATGCAACGGACGCAAAGAACACCCAGACTCAAGAAAACAATTTGAACAAACAAAGTGTTGTCCCATACAGGATTTCAGATTTGAACCCACAACACTTGGCGAAGTTAAAAGCGGCGCACAGTGGGGCAGAAAGGGGGTAAACCTGGCAACAAATCGGTACTAAGTAATTATGTTTTGTATTCAGTTCTAAGGGAAACAAATAGAGATTAAATGTTTAAATAACATATATAAGTGGGTTTGCATCTCATTTTACAACTTTTTATTTAATTTTCAAACTTTTTGTTCAGTTATAAATCGTAATATTTTTACAAATATTTCGCTTATCATGTAACTCTTTTACGAGATTTTTTTAACCACTAATCACTATCAAATTGTAATGAACGACCTATTTTTACAATGAATTTTATTTGAAATTGAACCCCTCAAGCACCAAAACTGAAGCAATGTAATTATGAAAAACACTTGAGAAAATAGACCTTAGTACCTAAATTACTAGACAAAATCATGCTTTACGTTTATATTTTACACTTCTTCCTCCTCCTAATCCTCTTCATCATCATCACTATATTCAATAAGCAAACTTTGAGTTTTTGATCTTCTTTCTCTTGTTCTTTTCGGCCACTGCCGCGGGCCTGACTACTACCTTCACTGAGGGCATTTGGTGGAGACAAATTACATTCTCCCTCAAGCCATTCACTATTCACTCTTATGAAAGCATTTAAAGTACGGCCGGATTTGCTCCATCTTATTCTGAATTGACACTTGAAATTCTTGAATATTGTAATATTGTCTTGCCTTTTGAACTTTCATTGATAATTGGCAATTCCGTTTGCAAATGATTGAATTGTTCTTCTATTTTCTGTTTTCCGCTTTGTTTCATAATGCGAAAAAACTCATTACGAGTAAATGACATCGTGATTTAGCAAAAAGGAAAAAAAATAGTAACCAAAAAATAATAAACTGAAGTTTAAGTAGGTACCCATAATGTACGTGGAAAAGGTATTATTTTCCTTTGTAGAATTTTATCTATTACCAAGGTAATATGTTAATCAATCAGCAAAAATACACCTCACCTAAGTTAAGAAAATTATTAATATCTCCCACATCGGCAACCATCTGCAAAAATCCTTTTAGGTACAAGAAGTCAACCCTTTAGTCTCTTCATAAAACAAATTAGGTCACCAACCCAGCCTTAGCTTGTAACTTATGGTCTATTTTCTCAAAAAAAATGAAGATTTTTGGAAGACCCATTTTGAAACATCAAGTTCTCTGAACGTCAATGGTATAAGAATATTTTAAAATCGTAAATAGTTTATTTAATATGTCTACTTAAACAATTAATTCAAAACATTGCTTCAAAACCATCGAATCTTAACAAAATAAATCAATACATTTTGATTGACATCTGATACGAGAGAGATACGCGCTTAGCAAAACTTTAGAAATACGCTTGTAACTTAACAGGGACTCATTAAAGAGGGGTCATTGTGGTACCAAAATGTCAGGAATATTGTTTTCTACATATATTATAACAAATAAACCCTAAATTTTAAACTTTTTTTTCCGAATTGTTGCCATGTTTTACCTCATTCTGCCCCACTGTGCGGCGTGGCGACCGCTTAAACCACTAGGCCAAACGTGCAGTTGTCTTCAATACAAAAATCTTGGGAAGATTTGCCCAGCTTATTATTAAGGGTCTTGTTGAGACATCTGCAAGTGACATTGGTCTAGGTACTGGGCGCTGCGGCGTGTGACAGAACTATCGGGAGGAGTGCGGCGGGTAGAGGGTCGGCTGGAGAGTCGCGCCCTCAGATCGAACGGCCAACACACTCTCTTGCTTGGGGTTTCACCGTGGACGGTACGGCTTTCATTATTACTTGGACCTACATAATACGCCTAAAAAGTACCCAGCCTTCAAATACCAGCAATACAGGCTATTAACGTCCGCCTAGACCCTTGTAGTCCTTAAAATTCTATACCGTGATGGCTAGTAGACGGGTTGGTATATGATTTGTGTCAAGTTGTCCTTCTCTTTACAGTGTTGTTGTCTTGCGTAGTTTGCTGCCTCTGTTACGGTGTCGTGTAGAGTGTGGTGACTCTCAGCATTGTCAATACGTCAATTTATGTTTTTTTATTTATTGAATAGGGTCAAACGAACAGACGTATCGCGTGGAGGTAAGTGATTACCGCCGCCCATGGACACTCACAACACCAGAGGCGTCACAAATGTGTTCCGGCCTTTGGGGAATGGGAAGGGGGATGTGGGAGGTAAGGGGGAGGGGCTGGTGTATGAGCCTCAGGTGACCTCACTCACTCGGTATAACACAGCGCAAGTGCTATTTTACACCGGTTTTCTGTGAGGCCAAGGTTTCACTCCGGTCGAGCCGGCCCATTCAAGCCGAAACGTGGCTCTCCTACGGTTAAATTTATGTAATTTAAAATTAGTTCAATAAACAATACTAAGTGTGGGTAAGGCTGCATTTGTGAGGTATGCGAAGCTTTTGTTGTGCGCCCTAGTTTTGAATAGAGTGTATATTACCTTATGACCTGAATATGTCGATACGATGTCGTGTATGCTATCTTCTAATGACGTAAGTTTTTTTCAACATTATAACATTTCAATACTAACTTTTCTCCCGTAGCTCTGTATACGTGTTTATCTGTTATCGCGTTAAATAGTAACCCATGTCATATTCTGCTATAGCTATATTACTGCAAAGCTTCATATAAATCTGTTCAGTTTTTCTTCCGTGAAAAATTAACAAATAAATAAATAAATAAATATTCCGGACATCTAACACACAACGCCATCTAGTCCCAAGCTAAGCAGAGCTTGTGTTATGGGTACTAGACAACTGATATAAATACTTATATACTTTTTTTTTTTTGTAAATACTTACATATTATACATAGAAAACACCCAAACTTCGAAACAAATATTTGCAGATCATACAAACATTTGGTCCGACCCGGGAATCGAACCCGAGACCTCAAGCACAGCAGTCGCTTACGCTACCACTCGCGCCACCGAGGCAGTCAAAACAAACAAACATACATACATCTATTCTTAAAAGATTTCGCAATCAGGTATAATATTAGTAGGATAAGATTTTCCAACCCATATCTACACAAATAAATAAAAATTGAAGTGTCTGTTTGTAAGTTCAAATTAACAGCTTTTCACTAAATGCTTATATGTCTGTCTGTTCCGGCTAATCACTGGAACGGCTGGATTTTGATGGATTTTGACGGGACTTTCACTATCAGATAACTGAAGATATAAGGAGTTCCTTTTTGCTACTTTTCTTGCTTTCGATGTGAATCGACCTCTTCTAAATAAAATATTGATATCACCGAGAACAGTTAGATGCCAAAAGTCACATTAACTAGGTAAATAATATAACAGTACCAATAATGATAGCCCGCTAAATACTACATAATGGCCTTTCAATATCTAGTAAACTCATCCGAAATTAGAATGAGGTCGCGACCGTGCCATGCCGTGACATGCACATTATTGAATTTCTGGCACTGTGCTATTTGTGTTATCATACGTGTGGCAACAAATAAAGAATCTAGAAGTATCACCATCCCTATCCATCCCTTGGGAGTCGTAAGTCGTAATAAAGGAGCAATCTACGTAGGACGGACAACAGCACTACAAAGAGAAGAGAAACTTGATTCAAATTCTATATGAACCCGTCTGATCAGAGTGGTGAAGACCAAAACCGACTTTCTAAAAATAGGCCTAGAAGTAGTCTATGAAAGGCTATTAATGTGTGTGTGTGACGGCGGAGCGGGACCAGGAGAGGGTGACAGATAGGGCCATCTAGCCTAGCAGAAGCAGCGCTGCGAAGCGTGCGCGCCCTGGGGGACATTAGTGGGAACATTGGGGTTCCCACACAGGAGAGGGCCATCTACAAAGCGTAGGTGGCCCGAGGTACGTCGGGGTTCCACAGTTTTCCTTTCTAGGGAGCACCTGGTTCCCCAGCATCTAGTACCCGAGACGGCGTGCGGTTTTAGTCGGGAGAGGGATGAGGGGAGCGGTTTTAGGTATGGACCTCCGCTATCCTCACTCACTCGGTGAAACAGCGCAAGCGCTATTTCACACCGGTTTTCTGTAAGGCCGTGGTATCACTTCGGTCGAGACGGCCCATTCATGTTGTTGTCTCCCACGGTAAAATTTCGAGCAGAGCCGCAGGTATAAGCTAGTTCTAACATTAATTGAAAGGCTACATTATACTTTATGAAAAAGCTATTTCTGTCGTGTAAATTATTTAGCGTGACCCACATACGAGTTATGGTTATCATATATTATTCAGTATCGTTATGAGAATATTGTTGTGTGTCTACCGCCGGTTATGATGTTTTCATAGTTCGAAGTTTTATAAATTACTAGTTTTTTTCCATAGTTCGCGTGTATATCGACATTCAGTCGCCTGCCTGGCTCGTTGGTCTTGCGGTTGACGTATGTGACTGCCGATCAAGAGGTCTCGGGTTCGAATCATGGGTCGGGCCTAAAGTGTTATTGAGTTTTTCTAATTATATAATTATTTAATAACAGCTCGGAGTGTGGAAGTTGGGGTATGAACCCCCGTGCGTAGGAGAGCACGTAAAATTCTCAGTTCTACGCCTGATCTCTCCCCTATCGTGTCGATAACCGTCTCATCGGATTATGAGAGAGAGAGAACAGAGAGTGCTTTGTGTGTTTGCGCACACACTTGTGCACTATAATATCTCCTGCGAAGTTGGCTGGTCTCCGTTGAGACTGGCCGCCGGGGTCGTGATCGGCTAGGAGAACATTATTATTATTATTATATCCAACCTCTACAGTTAAAGGATCTCCATTGTAAATTTCACCCAAATTGGTTCAGCGGTTTAGCCGTGAAAGCATAACACAGACAGAGTTAGTTTTGTATTTATAATACGAGTATTAATATGGCTGTCACCCGGGCTATTACGAATCTACAGACACCTCACTCCTTAAATCAGTTAAATAGTTTAAGATCTACGGTGGACCGTACAAACATAAATCGATTGCCAAAACTTATCCTTTAAACAGATATTAAATTAATCTTTAAGAAGTTTATTTATCGTTCTAAAATTTGCACCAACCAAAGCGTATAACTCAAACTCAAACTCAAATCATTTATTTCCATAGGCCCCAAAAGGCACTTGAACACGTCAAAAATACAAACATCAAAATATACAACAAAACTCAAGTAATCAATTCAGTGATAAAAGGTACTAATACTAAATGAACTGAGATGATTTGAATTACCGGAGCTTAGATTGATTTCGATTCAACGCAAAGGTTTAAATTGAAATCAATCCAAGTACCAGCTCCGATGGGTATTGCATTCATGAAAAGAGCTGGTGAGAAACTCATGTGCACCATCTTTTCAAATAATTCATACAAAGCTTGTTTGTTTTTGACAACAGTATTTCTATGTGCAAGTTAAGGCAACCAAAACACAAAGGCTAGAAAGCGGTCTAAAGAGATATTAAAGCTAGGAAAATAAATTTTTTGTCTAATAAAACAATAAAAATTAGTCCATAGCATATAAGGTTGCAATCACTTACACATCAAGGAGTAAAAGCAATGTGTGCATACACTGGTCCCAGAAAAAAAACGTTCAAAATGTAATAAAATAATAAATACTAATTATTTACGCTCCAACAATGTAAACACAGATCGCCTATACAAATCAAATATACATTTTTAAATATATGAAATCGTTTTCAATGTGGTAGCATATAAGTTAGTACATTCAAGTACATACATACTCATTGTAAGTAGGCAATTTAGTATTAGATTTACAAAAAGTGAGCTTGGATCAACATCTTGCTCGTAATAGTATACTTTAGATTATAACAAAATTAAACGGGTTTCAATCGAGGAAGGCTATATAACGTAGCGATAGGGCTAATGGGCGACGAGAAAAAATGCTAAAGTAGAAAAAATATATAGTACATATATAATAATATTCATTTCGAGAAACGAAGACGGAATTATGCGACGGTTACCACGGCCTCGCAGAAAACCAGTGTGAAACAGTGCCTGCGCTGTGTTTCACCGAATGAGTGAGGATACGAAGGCCCATACCCAAACCCTTCCCTCCATCCCCTAAAGGCCGACAACGCACTTGTGACGCCTCTGGTATTGCAGGTGACCATGGGCGGCGGTAATGGCTTACCATCAGGCGATACGTCTGCTCGTTTGCTTAGCACAAAGAAAAATAGTATGTGATGTAAGATTAAAAGGATCTCTTCAGATATTGTAGTGATTACTACAAAAGATAGTAACGAGCATCAGTGTTGCGACTAGCGGGAACCGGCCTGGACGGGTGCAATCTCACACCGCACGTTCAGCACCCTCTTCTTTGGTATTTTACCGTGGACGTTCCGACCTTTATTTACGTCTGACTGGACCATTGATAGACATTTTACTGATATAAAAGTAACTCTCACATAAGAATCAGTACCTACCTCGGAGTTGCGGTAAAGAGACTACTTCAGTAACAATTTGAATACTGTTTCAAATTCTTACAATTAATAATTAGAAATAGTTAAAAGTGTGTCGTATGTGTGTTGTTGTTAAACCAAAAAAAAAACATTTACTGACCTTGAGGGTAGCATTTTCCAAAGCATTGATCACGCTGTACAAAGAGCTTGGAGATGTGATGATCCAGAGACCAAACGCCAACATTAACAAGCAGATTACCTGAACATATAGAATTCTACTTCAAGTAACTTAAAAAATCAATCAACATTATTATTAATCACTATACACATCTCACACACAGCAATCTTACTTTAGATAAATTATACCTGGACTTTAGATATATAATACGTAGCGTCGAATAAAAATATATTCGACGTTACGTGTATCGGTGTAAGGTTAATTATTCCGTGCCGCAGGAGATCAACGAGAACTTTCTGTGTGCGTGTAAACGTTTCGAACATAATTTGCGAATAATCTTTTTTTCAACAAACACCCAGGATCAGAAGAGAGGGTCGGTCTCTGGTAGCCTCATACATTCGGTGAACAAATCATGAATTACTTTATAGTTGTTTTCTAAGGCCGCACCATTTTATCATGGCTATAAATAATTTTAATATACTTATAATTACTTAGGCCTTTAAACTTGAGGCCAATCTCTTAAGTATGTCATTGCCAATGGACAGCATTGAGGAGGCCCTCCATTACCGTCCTTGTGACTTTGACCTTGTTATTGTCAACAGGTGTTCAAAAAAGATCTATGAATTTAGTTAGGGTACCGTAGGTCCGAATGACAATAAAGTCTCTTTTTCTACTGCTATGGGACGTAGGAGCCAGGAGTATGTAGAGTGTCCACAAAAAACCATGTCATTTCAGGTCCTCCTTGAATCGACACCACGCTTCACTTGCTTGTTGGCGAGAGGATAACAGAGATCCTCATAAAATCTAACTAATGGGAAGCATGAGCAGAATCCAAGAGTGTTGGTCACCATACTCATTGCGAATGCAGATAATGCAACAACACAGCATGGTGACCCACAGGCGGCCTAGCTTCTGTATCGTTGGGCCTCCATCCAGTTATGTATAGAAATAAAAATGAATCGTCAAACGAGCAGAAGTATAGCCTGATGGTAAGCGATTACCGCCGCCCATGGACAACCGTAACACCACAATTGCGTTGCCGGCCTTTGGGGATGAGGAGAGGGATGAGGGTTGGGTATTTGTTTTGCTATTAGAAGCGGCAGGTCAAAAATATAATATAGAACTTAGATAACCAACCTTCGCTTAGTGTTATGGTAAATTTTCAATAAATGTTGCCTAGTTGTAGCCATGAAAATCGTTGGAGCTGTTTGCGAGATTCTGATTAGAATATACAAGAATTGGTAGTTTAAAGGTATTACATTTAATTTTTCTTTCTGAAGTTATAACAGTTTGATCGTTTACAAGAAGATATCTATAAGAACTTCATTGACTTTCAAAAACAAAAATAAAATCTATCGGCATTTTTTGAATTTAAATATATTTTACGATCTCGAACTAAACTGCCTCGTTGGTCTAACGGTTAGCGTAAGCGACTGCCGTTTAAGAGGTCTCGGTTTCGATGCCCAGGTCGGACTAATGTTAGGTTTTTCTAATAAAAAATATCTTAATAGCAGCCCGTAGTATAGCGGTGTTTCCCGCCCGTGCCTTGGAGAGAAGTAGTCGGTCCCGGTTGTCATGAACATCTATGGTAATCGTTATTGGAAAGTCAGTACCCTCAAATATACAACAGGTTCAATATTCGAATTCAGTTCATCCGTGACGTCACTCCGTGGAAAAACTGATATTAAGGTAAAACCGGTTGAACTAGTAACCGACCCCAAAATAATCTTGGGAATAATAAAGGCTAGGAAGGTGAGATGAGAAATATTTTATCGATCGACAACTTCCAAACGCAAGAACAACCCGTAGATGGCTGAAAAATTTTCTTATTTTCATGTTTAAAAACAGCATTTTTGAAGTGAAATCTTCTTTAGCGGCGCTGTGTACTTTTTTGGAATGGGTAAAAATGTATAAACTCGCGTCAGGTCACGTGACCTGATCGAAAATTCGTAAGACGGATGGAGAGAGGACAGGCGGCGCAGGGCGCTTGCGCGAATGTTCGTGTGTGTATGTAATATAAATTGGAATGTTTGTGTACGATAGCGCAATAAATGAATATTGTATTCCACCACATAAATAATAGTACTTTTATACTGATAACGAAAGCAATTCGTACAAAATTATTCTCTAACCACTCCAAAATATCAAAAATGCACAACGTTAATATTCAAGTTTTCACTTCTGCCGGCACTCCCGGAGTGCAACCCGTCGTTTTTTTTATTTATTTTACATAACAACAGCCGTTCTATAACCGTATTATTATAACACTCATAATGTTCTGTGCCTCTTAAGGTCAATCTCATAACTTTCGTGCCATTGGCACTGTTTAGCATTGAGAGAGTCCTTGGTTTCTGACCCTGTGTATTTAACCTTGGTAGACACCCGTATGCTAATAAATTAGTTTTTTTAAGACAGACAAAATATACAACATACAATAAAGTTCTGATTTAAAAGTCCGACAAACGTTCAACAGTTGTTGTGTTCTTCGGGGATAAATATATGGACATATGTATATAATTTAAACGTAAGAAAACATTTACCATTATTATGAAGTTAACGATGTACAAAACGGAGGCAGCTACCTTCGATGATGAGCTCGTAGTCTTTGCCATTTTTAGCCTGAAAATAACATAAACGTTAAATAACTAAGCAGACTCTTAAACTTTTGAATTTCGTGATACATAATCACTAGAAAAAGATATACGCTCTCGAACATTTTTTTTATGGTATAGCGAGCATACGAGCAGACTTATCGCCTGATGGTAAGGGATTACCTCCGCCCAAGGACCCACAACACCAGAGGCGTCACAACTGCGTTGCCGGCCTTTTAAGAAGGAGTACGCTCTTTTCTTGAAGGTTTGAAGGTCGTATTGGTCCGGGAACACCGCAGGCGACAGTTCATTCCACAGTTTTGTTCTCACTTAACAACAACAGTCCGTCTGTCTATCTGACCATTTTTCTTAGGAACGCGTAGAGGTATCAAGCTGAAATTCATATCAAATACTCAGGTCTACTGTCTACTTGGAGGTGTGGAAAAATTAAAACTCATAATCCAACGCAGTCGCAAGAGAATCAAATCCTACAGGGTACTTTCCGTGGACTCAGAATCTTAAAATCTGGTACGAAGCAACTTCTTGTAGCACAGATAAAGGAAAAATTGCAAAAAGCATAATTTTTTTAGTAACATCATATCTACAAAACGGAACGGAACCCTCGGTGCCCAAGTCCGACTCTCACTTGGCCGGTTTTTTTTAACTACTAACTGAACCCCGCGATGTTACTCGCGGTACGCCAATAATAAATATTTCGGACATCTAACACACACCGCCATCTAGTCCCAAGCTAAGCAGTGCTTGTGTTATGGGTACTAGACAACTGATATAAATACTTATACATACTTTTTTTTTGTAAATACATACATATTATACATAGAAAACACCCAAACTCCGAAACAAATATTTGTAGATTCCACAAACATTTGGTCCGACCCAGGATTTGAACCCGAGACCTCAAGCCTAGCAGTCGCATACGCGTACCACTACGCCACCGAGGCAGTCAAATAATAATAATCAATAACCGCGGGTAATGCTGCGAGGCGAAGCTATTATCTTTATAAATTGTAGCCTATGTGTTATTCTGATGTATAAGCTATATTATTGTTAAGTTTCATCAAAATCCATTCAGTAGTTTTTACGAGAAAGAGCGACAAACATACTCACTCACATACTCACAAACTTTCGCGTTTATAATATTAGTAGGATAAATAAACCAAATTTCACACTCCTTAGGTATAATTTTCATAAAAAAGATGTACGAAGTTTTCGCTTCACGTATTAAAATATAGATTAACGACGGCTTAAAAGCCTAATTCTGTAGTTTGACCCTCAATTATCTAAAAAAGTTATTCTTATCTAACATTTACATCTAATATTGACAACAATTACCTTAAACGCGACTTGGTCTACTTTATTTGTCTACATAATGATATTTAAGGAACAAATATTGGTTGTATCTGGGTTAGCCTTTAATCATAATAATCGATTTATCATTGTGACATGCAATTATACTATGAAGCCACTTTTGATGGATAAATTTATTAGTTTTTTGTAAATAAATAAACAGGTGAACACGGTGGTATAGTGGTAATTCTGATGGAATACTGAGTTAAAGATAATAGCTTTTTCGCAATATTTTTTTTCCATGCTCCCTTATAATATACGTTGGATAAAATAAAGAACCTTATGAATTTTTGAGTCGTTCAACCTCAAATTTTGACACGAAATACAAACCACTTCAAAGATTTTTCCGTGGGAGAGGGCCGGCTCGACCGGAACGATACCACGGCCTCACAGAAGACCGGTTTGAAACGCCGCTTGTGCTGTGTTTCACCGAGTGAGTGAGGATACCGGAGGCCCATACCCCAACACTTTCCTCTATCGCTCTCCCCATCCCCCAAAGGCCAGTAATGCACTTGTGATGCGTCTGGTGTTGCGGGTGTCCATGGGTTCATGCATGCCGAAGCATGGCTCTCCCACGGAAAAATCTTTGAAGTGATTTGTATTTCGTGTCAAAATTTGAGGTTGAAGGACTTAAAAATTCACAAGGTTCTTTATTTTATTCAACGTATATTATAAGTGAGTCCATGAAAAAAACTAAAAATTGGGGACGTCTAACACACAACGTCCTATACCTACTCCCAAACTAAACAGAGCTTGTATTATGGGTACTAGACAATTGGTATAAATACATATATACTTTTCTTTGTAAATACTACTACTGCCTCGGTGGCGTAGTGGTACGCGTATGCGACTGCTAAGCTTGAGGTCTCGGGTTCAAATCCTGGGTCGGACCAAATGTTTGTGGAATCTACAAATATTTGTTTCGGAGTTTGGGTGTTTTCTATGTATAGTATGTATGTATTTACAAAAAAAAAGTATATATAAGTATTTATATCAGTTGTCTAGTACCCATAACACAAGCACTGCTTAGCTTGGGACTAGATGGCGTTGTGTGTTAAATAGATGTCCGAAATATTTATTTATTATTATTTATTTGTAAATACATACATGTAAATACAAACATATTATACAGGCAGATATATGATATGATTGTATTAAACCTTTAGTCTGTTGGTTTCCCTGTTAAAACATTCGTACGAATCGACGATTTAATTAATAATGAAATAGACAGACAGACAGATAATTGGATAATTACCTGCAGTTATACACTGGGACCGTACCCATGGCTAATAAATAATTCAAGATCTTTTTCCCAACTGCAAGGGGTTATTGGTCTTTGTAACTACTGTGGACTCGTATGTTTGGTACTCATTCAATCCTGAATAGCTGAATGAAGTTGGATGGAAGTTGAAAAAAATAGTTTATATTCCAGAATAACAGGTAGGCTAATGTAGTGCAAAAATGGACTTTTCTTATATAAATTGTTCGAATCCAGGGTCCAATCAAATGTTTGTATGATCTGCAAATATTGGTTTCCTTATAATTTTCACCTATACATTATCCTGACCGTAATAAACGCATAAAAAAGAATCATCCAATTTGGTGCAGTCGATCAGAAATTATGCGCGTACAAACATTTCAGTGATTCATTTTGATTTATATAGATTTTATATAAAGTAAAGTAAAAAAAATATATAGTTTCCTTTCTAAATTCTTCCCTGTCATTGATAATTCGTAGCACCTCGTAGGCAGCTACATTACTACGAAAGAAATCTCGTAGAGATCTACGGCATTCTTTTAAAATGAGTGTATTTTAACAAGGCACTCATTATATTTATACGAACTTGTATTATACATTTATAAATATTTGTGCATGGTACGAATTTTCTTCATTTTCAAACTAAATGAAATGGTTAATCACAATTTGATAAAATTTCATTTTCTGTAATTTTCGGATTTATTCAGAAATATATATAAATAAAAAAGCAAAATAATTAATAAATAAGACGTTAAAATGTTCAAAAAAATATTCATTATAGCTAACCAAAATTCACAAAAATAGTACAAAGATGCATTATTCTGAAATATATTTTTATTTTTATTAATATCAAGAGTTTATCTTCTTCTTCAGTATATTGCCATTTTAAATTATTATAATATTTATTGCATAAACATTTCTAAGGTTTTATCAGTAATTATTATTTTTATTACATTATATTGCCTTGGGTGTTTATCCTGTTTAAATGTAAACATTTCAAAATGAATAAATATTTTTTTTCGAGTCAAAAAAGCATTCAATCTATTAATACGCAATACGAATATATATTTTTAATTTAAAATGCTCACCTATTTAATTCACAAATACTAAACAACACGAATTACGTAAATTTTTGTTCGTCTTTTCAAGAACACACGCGCGCTACCCCTACGACGAACAGTTCGATACTGAAACTGATGTTTGAAATTCAAACTGAAGCGGCTGTTTTTTTTGTAGTTTTTTTTAATAGACTTGGCCGTTTCGTATGGGTTGTAAAGCTGAGGTTTTGTCTTTATATATATAAACCTTCTGTGCGTGTGTATGTGTCTATTCCTGAGGATTCGAGAATAGTTTAGATTCAATTTTTTCCCGCGGTTATAAACGCGACACTCGACTAATTTCACTATATAAAGTGGATGTCGTTTGGTTATCTAATTTCGACCTTATTATCTATGGTTTAATTTGATAATGATCTGCCTGAGTCTATAATATTATTATTATAGGAGTAGATATACAATCTTGAACTAGTTTAAAGCGGGCCGGCTCGTGCAGAGTGATACCACGGTCTCACAGAAAACCGGTGTGAAATAGCGCTGGAGCTGTGTTTCACCGTGTGATTGAGGATAACAGAGGTCCTATACCCTATACCCTCCCCCATCCCCCTCTACATCCCCCAAAGCCAACAACGCACTTGAGACGCCTCTGGTGTTACGGGTGTTCATGGGCGACAGGTGATACATCTGCTCGTTTGCCCCCTATTCCATAAAAAAAAAGAAATTTAGGCCACCATAGTGGCGGTCACCATGCTGCACTGTCCACATTTGCAATGAGTATGGTGACAACTCTTGGATTCTGCTTAAGCTTTACATCAGGCTGACGAGAGTCACTTTGATGGGTTTATATACAAAAAGAAGCTGTAGCTCATATTGATCACCATTATTATCATCAGCCTATCACAGTCCACTGGACATAGGCCTTTTCAATTGCCTACTACTTGGTTCTATGCTTGACTTCTCACGTTCAGCTCCTGTCAGCCATCTTGTGCGAATCATAACTCCACCTGGCCTCTAAACATCCTGTACTACGTTAGACGAAACGTGATCTCCACTCAAGTATCCGGTTACCCCAACGGTCATCGGTTCATAGTTAATTAATTTCCTTTATTACTTTACCTAAAACTTTTTAATTACTACGACACTAATAATTATTCAATTACAAACTCAGAGTTATGACTTCATTTATGTGCACTTAATTGGTTCATGAAACTTCACTTTGCTGAAATTTTACTTAAAACACATATTTGAAGTCGAATAATATGAAGACAATCATTTTAGTCGTCTTTTGTTTATTATATTTAACAGGTAATTTTTTTCTTTTTTTTAATTAAATAATATCTTACACACAGAGAAAGCGATAACCTTGAAAGAATGATGGTGACTGGTAAGGTAAATGTGAAGAGATCCAGGGGCCAATGCTACGTTCGAACTAATCTCGCCACTACGATCCATGTTTCCTACACACTGCTTGGGATAGAAACAGGTGGCGATCTATCACTTGCACAATAGCTCCAAATAAAGGTCACGACCCACAGAATTGAGGATAACAACGCAAGGAGGATCTCTAACACGGCCGTCTGATATGAAACTAAAGAGACCCTGAACTATGGTAACCAGACCGCTAATAAACATACTTATATATTTTCATATATACACATGTTGTGGGAGAGCCACACTTCGGCATGAATGGGCCGGCTCGACCGGAGTAATACCACGGCCTCACAGAAAACTGATGTGACACAGTGCTGTGATTCACCGAATGAGGATACCGGAGGCTCATACCCCAACCCCTCCCACCATCCCCCTCCTCATTCCCCATAGGCCGGCAACGCACTTGTGTGGCCCGTTACCCCATAAAAAAGGTGAATTATATAAACACAGAAGAAATTAATTACACCCAGGAAAGATTATTGTATTAGGAGCTCCATTATGCAATATTTTTTCCTGGGTTGGTATCGATCCCATGTTCTCGCAAAACTAAATAGCCTAGATATTGGACTTTAGACTATGTTATAAACCCGCACTTATAAAGTTGGTGAATATGTTCTATCCCCTGATGTCTTTATTAAAAGTTCAGCTTCTCCGATAGCCGACATCCTCATACCACACATTGTCTTTCCCGGTCGTGTCGGATAGCCGTCCCATCGAATCCCCCTTTATTTGCGCACACACTTGTGCACTACAATATCTCTGCGTAATTGGCTGTACGAAGTTGAGACTGGACGCCCTGGTCCAAATCACGACCTGGTCCTGGGACATCATCATCAGTTTATCGCCGTTTACTGCAAAATGCAGTACAGCTATCTTAGCCAAGGTGCAAGTGATTTGCGTCGATTCTACTCCTACAATCGCTAACATCTCTGTTCATCTTCTTCTTCTGATGAGATGGCAACCAGCCGTTTCATCTTTTTATGTCAATGTCAAGTATTTATAGTCTTCAAATCTTCAAGTCTTCGTCGTGATGAAATTAATGACAAATAAAATTGGTTGTCTGTAAGGTCGGTTTACGGATTATAGTTTAACGTGACAACGTCATAACAAAACATTGATGAAACGATTGCATGCTTTTATGAATAAAACTTAATCATTTGCGCAAGCTTATAATGAGCGTAACGGGACAATGATACATCCTTTTTATGTGCGTGCATCTGGTTGATGTCGGCGTTTATCGATTTATTAGATGTAGTCACTACCCGTCCTACATAAAACAAAAAATGATCCCCAACGTCATTTTTAACTTGTATTATTGGGTATATTGTTGTGACCACGTGACTTAGCATTGAGGTAACATCAATCCCATACAGTTTTATTTTTTTCTAATAACATTTTATAAAATGTCAACTTGGTTAGGAGGCTGTGTTGTTCAGTACTTAAAAATACCGTTTTTAATCGACTTAAAAAAGGAGGAGGTTCTCAATTCGACTGTATTTATTTTATGTTTGTTACCTCAGAACTTTCGACTGGGTGAACCGATTTTGATGATTATTTTTTTACTTGTAAGCTTATACTTCTGTGTCATCCCATTTCAATTTGGTTCAGTTCTTGAAGTAGGTTTATTTTTGTTAACATTTTTGTTTTTTTAATTTTAGAAGCAAACGATGATATTAACGATAAAGAAAGAAAAGAAATTTTGACGTTTATTAAAAGCGGTGTAAGTACGGATGTAGTGCCCACAACTGATCAAACCGAAGAAGCCCGATTTAAGGAAAAGAAACTTCGGAAATATGAAGACTTGATAAGACACTTGCAGCGCTTCCAAGATAGACTGCGAGAATTCAAAGAGAGTGGAAAAGAGATAATAAAATTAATTGATAAGAAAGCTTTACTATAATTCTGCTTGTTTTACGAATAAACAGCTCGATAATTACGAGTAAAATTGGTTGTAATACGCGTATAACATATTGAATTATAATAAAATTTATTCATCAATATTTGTTTTCCAACTTTACGAGTTTTTTGTGTGTAACTAAACCGTCCAATGGTGATGGATTAGGAATACGGATTGTCTCTTTGCCTATTCGTGCTGTGGGTCTTGTCAAAGTTAAATGAAAGAATATTTTATACATGACTAGTGACTCGACTCGGATTCGTATGGAAGACTGAAATTCTTGGATATCCTCTTCCATAATACGCATTATTACATGTATATAAATAAACCTTTCTCTCGAATCACTATATCTATTGCTGAAAACTACATTAAAACCTCTTATAAGCACTAAGCAAATAAGCCTTTAATTTTATACTATATAACGATTTGGTATGTTAATGTAGGTATGTGCATTATTTGACTTACGAACATGGCACACGTTATAGAGCAACTTGGTAGAGAATAGCCAGAGGAACAACTTCCATTATTTTTATATGGAATAGGAGGGCAAACGAGCAAACGTGTTGCCTGATGGTAAGCGATTACCGCCGCCCATGGACACCAGCATTATCAGAGGTATCACCAGTGCGTTGCCGTTGTTATTGATAATTATACTTTCCAGTTTGGCATTCAGTAGATTCCAAACTTAACATAAAATATTAATAATAATAAATATTTCGTACATTTCACACACAACATCATCTAGCTTCAAGCTAAGCAGAGCTTGTATTATGATAGCTAGATTGCCTGATAGAATACTTATATATCTACTTCTTTTTTGGAAAATGTTATCTGCATCTCCCACAGAGTAGCGAGTACAATTGGTAAAATGCCACTTCAAATGAGTTTTATTAAAATTTACTTATTTTATATAAAGATAACATTAACATCTCTACTTTTTAACATATTATTTTTATATTTCTTCGTGATAATACTTCTTCTGGGTGTCCAAGACAGCATTTAGCGCTTCAACGCGAAAGGTTTCATGGGCGATAGTATGAGGTTTACTCTGAAACAAACACCAGTAAATAAAAAATTGTAAAAAAAAACACACACACAGAAAAACACACATTTAAATAAACGTGAAAATCAATTAGATGAAGTTGAAGCTTATCATGAGCAACAACATGACATGAAAAATATAAATAAATAAATATTTCGGACATCTAACACACACACAACGCCGTCTAGTCCCAAACTAAGTTAAGCTTGTATTATGTGTCCAGGGCAACTGATATAAATACATATATACACAAATACATATATCCGACTGCCTCGGTGGCGTAGTGGTAGCGTATGCGATTGCTAAGCTTGAGGTCTCGGGTTCGATTCCCGGGTCGGACCAAATGTTTATATGATCTGCAAACATTTGTTTCGGAGTTTGGGTGTTTTCTATGTATAATAAGTAAGTATTTACAAAAAAAAAGTATATAGGTATTTATATCAGTTGTCTAGTACCCATAGCACAAGCTCTGCTTAGCTTGGGACTAGATGGCGTTGTGTGTTAGATGTCCGGAATATTTATTATTATTATTATTACTTTTTTGTTAATACATACAAATTATATACAGAAAACACTCAAACTGCGAAACAAATACTTGCAGATCATATAAACATTTGGTCCGACCCGGAATCGAACTCGAGACATCAGGCACAGCAGTTGCAAACGCTACCATTTATTTATTTATTTATTTATAATAAATATTCCGGACATCTAACACACAACGCCATCTAGTCCCAAGCTAAGCAGAGCTTGTGTTATGGGTACTAGACAACTGATATAAATACTCATATATTTTTTTTTTGTAAATACATACATATTATACATAGAAAACACCATTGCGCCACCGAGGCAGTCAGTATATATAACCTATGTAGATACTACAGTTAATTACTTTTATCTAAATCAAATATAATGCATTTTACATTCTTCACACCAAAACTACTCATGAATTCTTCTTACTACAATGGAATAGTAAATCCAAAGATTACCTGTCAGAAATTGCTTTTGTTGCCACTAAATCAAAGAGCACGCCTGCAGCGTACACCCACAAGCATGTATGATTTGTCAGTTTACACCGTTGGATAAATTAATATATTCGTATTCAACAACAATAAACACAATTACATGCGGGTGCGCCGACACTATCTAAACGAATGGGCTATATCGACTTAATATCTTCCAACGAGAAATTCTTTTAAATATCGACTCCAACAATTTTCATAAAATTTCAAACTATAAAACAAATATTTGCAAATCAAACAGACTTTTGGCTAGATCCGGGAATTGAACCCGACAAGCACAGCATATGCTTCCACTGACACACGCGAGGAAATCAAAAGTTATGCCCTTAAACCCATGGGCGTACCCAGGTTCTGAGCCAGGGGGCCCAAATCAGAGTTTTTAAAAGCACATAGTCAAATAAACGGACTTAAAAAGGGATTTAAAAAAAATATTTATTTATAGAATCGCACATAACGTTAATAAATTTTCTATGTACACTATGAACAAAAGTTCATTTATTCTATCTTTTTACATATTGATCTTAGCCACTGTTTTACGCGTCTGAGTGCTGAGAATGAACTTTTAATTGTGGCTATGGAATAAGACAATGTCAGTATAAGTTCTTTTTCTTAACTTTTATTGACAAAAGAAGATATTAGGAACGTAAACAATCCAGGGGGGTGACCTGCCCTCCTCTGTCCTATCCTGGGTACGTTCATGTTAGTACCCCTCATAATCTATGATACAAAGCGATAATAAAAACACTTTATGTGATATGATTAAAAATATTATAATAATTTACCTCCACTGTGATAATCTTATGATTCTTCTCATTCTTCTTGAAAATTGCTTTATAGAGCCTGGCGAGCAAGAAGTACAAGATTTCTATGAAACTGATGAAGCTGGCTCCTAGAAATAAGCCGGCAGCTCCACCGAAAGACACTAAAAATTTAATATAGCTAGTCTGTATCTGATGCTTTCGATTCATTTTTTTATGTAAAGTGAATACTCTGCCTGATGGAACGCATAAGCAGAATCAAAAAGTGGTGGTCACCGAATGCATGCAATACAACAATGCAGCATAGTGACCAACACCATGGCGGCCTAGTGATGCTTCTGCATCATTGAGCCTCAGTTCTCGCACTGACAAACAAAACACGACACCACGAATGCGGTCTTCTGTGAGAGGGTAGTACCGCTCCAATAGAGTCGATCCGATGGTGATGAAATGGCTCTACCTTCTTTAAAAGTTCTGCATAGAGTTAAATCTTTATTATTACAAGTATACACAAGTTGATTACAAAATAATGCATACATAGATTTCTTTTGAAGTTACTTTTTAAGCCCCACCCCCTTCAAATCACAGGGAAGCACTTAAAAGGTGTGGTTACCAGACAAGAGGACTCACCAACTAAATCCTGGAAGTGGAAAACAATTTCTCTTGTATACCGAGTCCTGGGTCCTTGAACGACAAACTTTACAGAACCTCGGGAAGAAAATGGAGGTTTGTCCCTGAAAATGTTATTAATTCTAATCATTGAATATATTTGTCTAAGAATAATATACACTGTGCCTCTTTGGTTGCTGGTATCTGGTGGTGTTTCTGATATACTTGTTATTGTTCTTCAGGAAGACTGCCGGGCTTGCAGTTCAAATGATTCAAAAACCTGATTTTGAATCATTGGAACTGCAATGTGTAAAATAACTTCATCACCATCATCATCACAGCCAAAAGACCTCATCTGCTGGACATAGTCAGGTAGACTGCCTCGGTGGCGCAGTGATAGTGAATACGACTGCTGTGCTTGGTTATTAAGGTTTCGGGTTCAAATCCTGGGTCGGACCAAGTGTTTGTATCATGTACAAATATTTGTTTCGGAGTTTGTGATGTTTTCTATGTGTCATGTGTATTATTGGTTTACTGGTAGAGAATGCCTTAGGCATTAAGTCCGCCAATGCACCAAATGTGCATGATGTATAAATAAATAAATAAATATGTATGTATTTACAAAAAATAGTATATATGTATTCATATCAGTTGTCTAGTACTCATAACACAAGCTCTGCTTAGCTTGGCATTAGATGGAGCTGTATGTAAAAAAAATAGTCTTCCGTTAAGGTTCTCTACAACAGTCCACTAAGTCCTGTGCTACTGGTATCCAATGACTTCTCATAATCTTTACCAGGTCGTTGGATCTTCTGCAAAATTGCCTGGCAAATTACATAACATAAGTGGCAGTTCGTCAACTACCACTTATGCTCCGTCGAGCATATTTCTCCCAGAATCTATATAAATAAAAATGAAACACTGTAATGTATTCAGGCGCATAACTTTCGATGGACTTCACCAAATTGTATAATTATTTTTAATGTGTCTGTTATTGTCAGGACAAGAAAAATTTTCGTAGTCAGAAACTATACCCATAGGAAGCTATGACGGTTATAAATACTAAAACAAGCTTTAAGAAATTTAGAAAATATTGACGCAAAAACAAAATAATATGGCGGTACAAAATTCATAGGAATAGCTAGTAAAATGTAAAAACAAATAAACATGCAGTATCAAACCAATTCTGATCTTTCTTATTGATTTCTTTGAATACGCTGTCGACACATGGAGGAGCACAGGTACACCTTTCTCCATTGTTACTGGTGATATTATGGGCGTAGGAAGAGAGACACCACAATCCAGCGGGAGTGCAAATAGGATCGCCTGGAACCAAGAGAAAATAGAAAAGCATCTAATGCATGCAAATAATTCATATTAAATCTTCAAATTTATCTTCGATATATCAATTATCAGATGCTAATGACACTTGCAGGTAGTATGTGCAGGTATTTTTTTAAATCTAACCAGTAGTTCCTCAATTTAGCGCGTTCAACCAAACAATCTTTTAACTTCATAGATTACCTTCATAAAAATAATAAAAAGGAATACAGCCACATAACTTCTTCGCTAATCTACTTCTGCAGCTCAAACGGCAAGAGTTCGTACTATACACCTGCAATTTTTTTTAAAAATATCAGTAATCTTCGACCTTTTAAAGTGAGGGTAGAAAACGGTTAATATTTGTTATCAATTAATACAATTAAAAAAAAAGTTTAATCAGGTTATCAGATGGGTGTAAGTCGATCTGCACCAGCTCTTGTACTTTGATACTTACATCAAAAAATATATTTTTTAAGTTTTTGTCTGTTTGTTCACTATTGTTTGGGACTTTCACTGACAGGTAGCTGATGATGTAAGGACTAAAATAGGCTACTTTCGTAGACTAGCGTACCGCGGGTAACACCGCTGGGCTCAGCTAATAAATCAATAAGTCAAGAACACAAGACAAGGGGGATAAATCACTACCTTTCTTCCTGCTGCTGTAGGCTCGTCAGTGTACAAGCAACCTCGTCTTGTAGGATGAAGCTCCCTGACCCCTCGGCCGCACCGAATTTCCATGGTACTCAGTTCTGATTCCCTTGTGAGAGACAGGTATGCGAAGGATGGCACGCTGGTTACATCCATGACGTCATATGGAGAGTGTACATAATACTGTAGAAGGAATAGATAGTTTTATAAATAAATATATTACCGTGGGAGAGCTATGCTTCGGCGTGAATGGGTTTGCTCGACCGGAGTGATACCACGGCCTCACAGAAAACCGGTGTAAAATAGCGCTTGCGCTGTGTTTCACCGAGTGAGTGAGGATACCGGAGGCCCATACCCCAACCCCTCCCCCCATCCCCTTTCCCATCCCCCCAAAGGTCGGCAACGCACTTGTGACGCCTTTGGCGTTGCGGGTGTCCATGGGCGGCGGTAATCGCTTACCATCAGGTGATACGCCAGCTCGTTTGCCCACTATTCAATAAAAAAAAAAAAAAAAAAAAATAGAATAGAATAGAATAGAAAACTCTTTATTTGTACACCGTTTTACAAATTTATAAAAGAGTACAGAGATGAATAATATTTATTGTAATGTACAAAGGGCGGCCTTATTGCCAAAAGCAATCTCTTCCAGGCAACCTTAGGATGGATCAAAAGTATCGAAAAGACAGTAGCAGTTGACGGTGCAATTAATAAAAAAAAGAAAACAAAACAAAATTAATATTTAAGTTATTATGAATATTATCGGGTATATATACACATATATCTCCACTTACACACAAATACATACATATACAAATAGATATTTCAAACATCTTTTTACGATTCAGATTTACTATATCTTTTTTTTTACAGAATACCGGTTCTAATTGTTTCACCGAGCGAGTGAGGAACCCCTCCCTCCATCCCTCTCCCCATGCCTCATAGGCCGACAATGCATCAGCTCGTTCGCCACATATTCATATTAAAAAAAAAATAAAAAAAAGGTTTTTTTTTTTTTTTATTGAATTGGAGGCAAACGAGCAGACGCATCACCTGATGGTAAGCGATTACCGCCGCCCATGGACACCTGCAACACCAAAAGCGTCACAAGTGCGTTGCCGACCTTTGGGGGATGGGGGGAGGGAATGGGGGAGGGGTTGGGGTATGGGCCTCCGGTATCCTCACTCACTCGGTGAAACACAGCGCAAGCGCTATTTCACACCGGTTTTCTGTGAGGCCGTGGTATCACTCCGGTCGAGCCGGCCCATTTATGCCGAAGCGCGGCTCTCCCACGGTGAAAAACCGGTTAAAGAACAAGGTTAAAGAAACCGGTTAAATGCGAGTCGGACTCGCACATGTAAGGTTCCGACCCTTAAATATGTATTTTGTTCTGTTCCTAAGTATTCATTGTAATAGCGGCAACAGAAATACATCATCTGTGAAAATTTCAACTGTCTTACTTTCATGGCTCACGAGATACAGCCTGGGGATAGAAAGACAGACATACGGACAGTGGATTCTTAGTAACAGGGTCCCGTTTTGCCCTATGGATACGGTACCCTACAAACACATTTAAAGAGTAGAGTATAATATTATGTCAAAATTTGTGTGTTATTCGCCTAAGCCGATTATAGTACAATATAGCCTATTTACTAATATAACTAGGGGGAAGAATATCGTATACAATTTTGTGGAGAAAATACTGTCATGTACACAACCGATAAATAACCGATCTTTTACCAAGGAATCACACGAGAAACAAGCAACAACAAAAGAATAATAAATAAAATAAATATTTCGGATATGTAACACACAACGCCATCTAGTCCCAAGCTACGCAGAGCTTGTATTATGGGTACTAGACAACTGATATAAATACATTTATACTTTTTTTTTGTAAATACATATATATTTTCCGTATACATTTAGTCCGACCTGGGCATCGAACCCAAATAATGAGACGGTACTAATAAATAAACTCCTCAAGTTGATAGTGACTCCTACTTGAAGTGTTATACTAACATTAGCAACTGCATAATTGTCGACAACGATGTAACAATTATTTGCAGAATTCTTGCACATAACTGGCAATGAGGTCATCTCACTCCTATTTGGTTTCCTGTAAAAGAATAAAAGAAAAATCATATTATGATTTATCGCTTTATTGTACAGTCATGTTACTTTGACTACCTGGGTGGCGCAGTGGTAGCGTATGCGACTGCTGTGCTTGAGGTCTCGAATTCAATTTCCGGTCAGACCAAATATTTGTATAAATAAAGAAATAAATATTTCGGACATCTAACACACAACGTCATCTAGTCCCAAGCTAAGTAGGGCTTGTATTATGGGTACTAGACAACTGATATCTATACTAATATTATAAAGAGGAAAGGTTTGTATGTAAGTATATTTGTAACGAATTGGCTTAAAAAGTACTGGACGGACTTTAAAAATTCTTTCACCATTTGAATGCTACATTTTCACTGATTAGGCTATATTAATTGTAAGAAAAAAAAATAACAATATGTAAACTAATAACTGCAGGTAACACCGCGAGGTTCAGCTAGTAAGTACATATATACTTTTTCATAAATACATACATCCGAGTCCGAAATATTTATTTATAAATTACAAAGGTATCTTAAAGCTAGGAGGCTCAATTGGCGACCTTATCACTCAAAGGTACACTAATTTCTAACAGGCAATAAATAAATAAATAAAATTATGGGATGGAAAAGTCTGTATATATATTCTTCTATCTTTTTTCTTCTTTTTCTAAGAAGATAACTCCCGCACTAAGGAATATACATGTTGTGTAGCGGGGGACTTTACAAACATATATGAAAGGCACACAAAGAAAAAACACAAACGCAGAAAAAAAATTAAATCTACCATAATCAGCCACGCTTTGGTATGAATGGGCCGGCTCGACCGGAGTGAAACCACGGCCTCACAGAAAACCGGTGTGAAATAGCGTTTGCGCTGTGTTTCACCGAGTGATTGAGGATACCGGAGGCCCATACCACGACCCCTCCCCCATCCCCACCCCCCAATTGAAATTGAATTGCCTCTGATGTTGCAGATGTCCATTGGCGGCGGTAATCGCTTAGCATCAAGTGATACGTCTGCTCGTTTGCCCCCAAGTCCACAAAATAAAAAAGTCACTAAAACACTTTCAAAATGGATACTAACACGATAGCCACATCAGCTAGAGCCAAAGAATTCGTGACGTGACATACCCCAGCCTCCGTCATCACCGACCACCACTTCCAATTACCAGCTACTGAAGGCACCGTTTTGAGGTTCACTTCAGGCATCACCTATGGAACACGTAGTAGACGTTTTGAATATAACGTGGGAGAGCCACGCTTCTACATGCATGGGCCGGCTCGACTGGAGTGATACTACGGCCTCACAGAAAACCGGTGTGAAACAGCGCCTGCGTTGTGTTTCACCGAGTGAGAGAGGATACCGGAGGCCCATACCCCAATTTTATCCCCTTATTCTATTCCCATCCCCTAAAGGCCGGCTATGCATTTGTGACGCCTCTGGTGTTGCGAGTGTCCATGAGTGACGGTAATCGCTTACCATCAAACGATACGTCTACTCTCTGTAATAATAATAGTAACATTCCATATCTCACATAGGGCTGTCTAAACCAAAATAAGACAGATACTGATGATAAATAGGCACTCCGTATTTTTGAATTTAGTTTTTGGAAAATGAGTCCGAAAGCTAAAAAAGGAATTACAGTACCAAAGCAAGTGTGCGGTAAGTAGGTCTCTTTCTATCTCACTCTAACACAATTTCAACTCTAGAACGGAAACAAAACCCTTGATGTTTGAAATAGCGTAATCAATGGGTCTATGTCAAAAACTTCATGAACTCCCCTATCACGCTGATAAGGATACTCTCAATCCCAGCTTCTATACCTACTAACATTATTAATTCGAAACACTATATGTCTGTCTGTCCATCTGCTATGCTTTCGCCGATAAGCCGCTGTAACGATTTCAATCAGATTTCGCTACTTTTATTTTTGAAGCAGGATAGAATGTGACGCCGACTTGATGATGCTATTTTAATTAATATGAAAAAAACGACGGGTTGCACTCCGGGAGTGCCGGCAGAAGTGAAAACTTGAATATTAACGTTGTGCATTTTTGATATTTTGGAATGGTTAGATAATAATTTTGTACGAATTGCTTTCATTATCAGTATAAAAGTACTATTATTTATGTGGTGGAATACAATATTCATTTATTGCGCTATCGTACATAAACATGACAATTTATATTACATACACACACGAACATTCGCGCAAGCGCCCTGCGCCGCCTGTCCTCTCTCCATCCGTCTTACGAATTTTCGATCAGGTCACGTGACCTGACGCGAGTTTATACGTCCTCTCTCCATGCGTCTTACGAATTTTCGATCAGGTCACGTGACCTGACGCGAGTTTATACATCCTCTCTCCATCCGTCTAACGAATTTTCGATCAGGTCACGTGACCTGACGCGAGTTTATACATTTTTACCCATTCCTAAAAAGTACACAGCGCCGCTAAATAAGTTTTCACTTCAAAAATCTTCCAAAACTCACATCAACTGCTATCTGATACATGTCCACTGCCATCTCCATATCTTGAAACTTTCCAAACATTTCAAGATTGAAGATATCAACGTTAGCAACTGTTTTGACGAACCTGTAAATTGAAGAATCAGTCTGTCAAACTGACAACAATATTTGAAGCAACAGATGGGAATTATAACCGAAAATATTAACTATTCTCCATTTGCAAAAAAAATATTACACAAATAATTATAAAAGATTTATTCTTTCTTACATACACGGCGTAATAATTGTATTTCTTATCATTTGGTTCAACATTCCAATGCTTTTTTATAACTCCTGGGAGTTTATTCTCATCGACGCGGTTCTGAAAAATAAATACACTCATCGCTAAACAAGTGACATACATAACTTTAATAAAATTTTTAAATATGTGTAACTCGAAACAACTAGGTTTTTTTTCTTAACTGTTTTGGGAATAATCCCGCCCACACCCTCTCCACTCTAACTGCTACACACCAGGATCAATTGCAGTGACCTTGTGGATTACTGAGTTACGACCCTCAGAAAGTTCCAGCAGAAATTAAACTGTTTTGGAATCCGCAACGAAATTACGCATCTACTACCTTTCAGGTTTGTTGCCCCACCTATTTTATTCATTTTTAATGTTTGATTTCGAAAACCCAGAAACCCTAACATATCGAAACAGTTTTGTTGTAATATAAGTATTAATATACTTTTGGTCTGATCCCCCGTGTCTCAGGCAGCACGTAAAGATGTCGGTCCTGCGCCTTACCTCTCCGAGATCGTATCAGATAACCGCCCATTGGATTATGAAAGTGAGGGAATAGAAAGTGTCTCTATGTTGGCGCACACACTCGTGCACTATAATATCTCCTACGTAGTTACCTGGTATCCATTGAGGCAGGCCGCCGTAGCCGCAATCGGCTAGGAAAACATCAATGTACTTTTGAAATAATATTATCGCGAAATAAAACCATATGTAAAAGTCGAGAAACTATCTCTAAACGAAGTTAAACCACATGATCAAGCCTGTGTAGGGCAACATTTGATAATGATTTCTATTACAGCTAACTCCTACCACTTACTTTATAGCAACAAGTGATGGCAGGCATATTGAACTGCCAGGTTCTAAAGTCCTTCTCCAGCGTCACCACTGTGGGACTCTCTTTATACCGCTGGAGTTGTCCTAAAGAGACGTACAGGGCCATCCAAGTAGCAAGGCTACAAGCGCATAACCAAAGAAGGCTACAAAAATTTCAAGAAAAATTAACTAACATTATAAAGGAGGGTATGGTTAAATGCTTATTGATTTAGATGTTGGTGACATCAGTAGAAGAGTTAAAATTTTGCATAATTGGCTCTACTTAACCAGGTTAATCAAAAAATATTTAAATATCAGAAGTTTGATGTCAAGTAATTCTGCGTTGCCCTCTTTACTTTGGGATGATGATTCTTTAACAGGGTTAATCTCTTAATTTGCAGATTCTGGATTAATAAATATGTATTCATTCCGTGGGTTTTGTAAGAGCCGCATAAGGGAATGAACTACGCAAGAAAATATTACTGCAAAGAGAAGTAAAACCATTGTAATCTATTTTTCAGCATAGTAGATAAAAATCTATTTTCTAAGGAGATATTTATATCCAAAAGTGAACTATGAATGACATAGGCTTACCGTTCCAGCCAATGCCTCCTTGGTGCAGCTATGTGATTGAATCCATGGATGCTGGTTTCATTACAGAAATCTTTTCCGCACTTCAATATTGAGATACAGATAGAGGATACGCAATTCGTGGAGGCTGATGACGTTTGAGGCATCTCTCGATACATGGGGTATTCGTAATTGTACATCTTGATTAGCCTGTTGATTTATCGGTTTGCGATATGAGCACCGATAATTTGTTCTATGTCTACATGTTTTTTTATCTATAATGCACAGAAGATCAACTTAAAATGACAGCGTCGCTGTCGTGTTTTGTTGGTGAGTGCGAGATCGGAGGCCCAATGATACAGAAGCATCACAAGGCCGCCATAGTGTCTGGCACCATGCTGCATTGTTTGCATAGTGATATTAACAAGTGGTATGCACGGAGGTACAGTATGCGATGTCACACGCTTAGCACTGGCAATAGTGGAACGCTCGTGCTTGGGCAACGAACTGTCAATTAACCCAAGAAAGACTGAAATGGTAACGTTCACCAACATACGGAATCTGGGAAATTATCGACTTCCCAGGCTGTTCAATACAGAGCTCCAACTTTTGCCTGAGGTAAAGTATCTAGGGGTATAATTAGACGAGAAAACACAAGACAAGGAGGCCTTCCCGACGATCAACTCCGGATTGTCACGGAAGCTAACGCAACTCGAGAGGCCGCTGCTTCGACTCTTAACTGGAGCAATAACTTGTCATGCACTACTTAACAAACATCTTTTCACTCTAGGTGTAACAGACAGCCCCCTATTTCAGAGCATGCATAAAGGAGGAAGAAACAGCCGCCCATGTCATCATAGCGTGTCTTGAGGTGGCAGAATACCGGGCGAGAACACCTCGGATCGCCGAGGTCACTTCCAGAATAATGCCCGACCCATCATGCAAAATAGGCGCGTTAAAGTCGTCCCGTCCCGTTCCCGTGACTCGGGATATATATTCCTAATACGTTTTTAAAACCCAGTTACTTACGTTTTCTTCTGTTTTAATTATTATTGTTATTAACTGTCCAACTTATTAATTATTGCACTACCTGATTTATATACAAACGTATAAAAAGTGACAATAAAGTTTTAATGTTATGGGATTTAAATCATTGCGTGTTTGGTCACTTTAATTATAATAAATCATGCAATAACTGCATTTCAAATTATACCTAAAATGTAACTTCGATCGGTATCTATTTAACTCATATCCATTTTTATAACTAAAGAACTTATATTACTTTATTATTATACTTTGACTGTCCTTGTGATGATGAATAAAGAATACAGAATGTCACCACTCTTATACATCCCATGGGTGTCATAAGAGCAGACTAAGGGAGTACACTACGCAGGACAATACCACTGCAAAGAGAAGGAAAAATTTAAACAAACATAAATCTATACTAATATTATAAAGCTGAAGAGTTTGTTTTTTTGATACGCTAATCTCAGGAACCGCTAGTCTGATTTGAAAAATTCTTTCAGTGTTGGATAGTCCATTTATCGAGGAAGGCTATGGGTTAAACATCATTACGCTAAGACCAATAAGAGCGGAGCCTTAATTAAGAATGTTTAAAAAACGGGGGAAAATTATTACGCTACGGGCAATAGTAGACGTAAACAAGGTTGCGAGGGTCAGCTAGTCAACCAATAAAACCCTATGCCCGTCTGGCCAATATAGTATAGTAGGCACAAATCTCTTTTCTAAGAGACCTATGTATATATTTCTCAGTAAACTTAAATAGGACCAACCTTTCAAATTATCAGTCTTGTGCCACTGGCTAATGGCATTAGTGATTTAAAAAAAACTTGCAACTTGCTACCGTGGGAGAGCTATGCTTCGGCATGAATGGGTCGGCTCGACCGGAGTGATACCACGGCCTCACAGAAAACCGGTGTGAAATAGCGTTTGCGCTGTGTTTCACCGAGTGAGTGAGGATACCGGAGGCCCATACCACAACCCCTCCCCCATCCCCTTTCCCATCCCCCAAAGGTCGGCAACGCACTTGTGACGCCTTTGGTGTTGCGAGTGTCTATGGGCGGCGGTAATCGCTTACCATCAGGTGATACGTCTGCTCGTTTGCCCACTATTCAATAAAAAAAAAAAAAAAAAAAACTTGGTTTAGAGAGCTTAGTTTGAATTTAAATCAGAACTACTGCGAAAGAAGGTAGGTTATGTTTTTCGAGTGTGTGTTTGTATGTATATTTCTTTGGCATGCCCTTGATCCTAAACGGCTTGTCATATTTTTATGTGAGCGGTGTACACAGATTCGTCTTAGTCGTGAGAGTGACACTGGGTACATCAAAATAACTGCACGTTTAGCCTAGTGGTTAAGCGGTCGCCACGCCGTTCCCTACTTCATCAAGTGTTGTGGGTTCAAATCCCACATAGAATAACACTTTGTGTTTGTTCTTTGTGTCCGTTTCATGCATGTTTGTAAAGTGCCCCGCGATACAGGAATTATTCCTAGTGCGGAAGTTATGTGTTTTTGATCTATTTAAAAAAAAAACAATAAAAAATTATACGCAGTCGGGTTTTTTTTCAATAATTAATTCATTACTTGTTTATAAAATTACTTACAGACCCGTGCTTATTTCATTGGGCGTTAACCAGCCGCGGTTATTCGACTTAATTTACAAATAATATCATTTTGAATTAAATTCTTTCTTCAATAACAATATAACATGTCCTATGCCAATTCTGAATAGTGTCGCTTTCTGTTAGTGAAAGAATTTTCAGGATCAGGTCAGTACTTCCGGAGATTACCTCCTACAACCATACAAACAAAGTTAGAAACTTTACCTCTTTATAATATTAAAATACGTATATCCTACTTCCCACTAATATTACAAACGCGTAAGTTTGTAAGTATGGATGGATGGATGGATGTTTGTTCCACTTTCACGTAAAAACTAATGATTGGATTTTAATGAAACTTTAGCTTATACATCAGAATATTACACAGGCTACAATTTATAAAGGTACAAGGATCGCCTCGCGACGTTGACAACGGTTATTTTCGTGCCGCGAGTAGCACCGCGAGGTTCAGCTAGTATTTATTATTGTTAAATTCAATAATTATGCAGAATTAGTCATGCAATTATATTATTCAATCGTTTGTCATAATCACATGCAAACACGTCAGGAGCGTCACCTCAACCAATTATAATTAGTGTGCTAATTAGTTTATTATATTTCAACAAAACCGTTTGTTTTTCTTATATATGTAATGAGCATATTCTATTGTATATACAATGATCATTCAACATGTAAGACAATAACAGACGAAATTCGACCTTGAAGCGTTCATTGGCAAACAGCTGAGTAATAAGAAAAATCATGTGTCTGTTTGTAATTTGTCTTTTAGTTTATTTTATTACGTTCATCAGTAGTTCATTTGTTATACTTTCCATGGGAGAGTCACGCTTCGGCATGAATGGGCCGGCTCGACCGGAGTGATACCAAGGCCTCACAGAAAACTGGTTTGTAATAGCGCATGCCCCCTCCCTCCCTCTCCCTCCTCATCCCTTAAGGGCCAGCAATGCACTTGTGATGGCTATGGTGTTGCGGGTGTCCATGGGCGGCGGTAATCGCTTACCATCAGGCGACACATCAGCTCGTTTGTCCCCCTATTCCATAAAAAAAACTAAAATTTTGAGATAAGAAGAAAGTTGAAAATTATGCGCCAATATCTTCCTAGCCTTTAATATTTTCAAGATTATTTGGGGTCAGCGATAGCAGTAACGAATTTTTGGGATACCAATTTCTCCTCTAAAATCTTTTTTAAAACTAGGTTGGGTCCGATTTAAATCTACTACAATATGGCTGAACTTTGATTTGTTACGTGGGGCGACTGCTATTAGATCTCCACAATCCAAGTACTAGGAGACATCGAAGTCCGTTGAAAGAAAAGAAACTGTCCGACCTTTTAGGGCAGCAACTACTTGCCAAAGATGTTTGTACGGCAACTGGGTACAACGATCTCACGTGCTTTCCAAGGTCATACACAATAGGGTAGATGACTGTATCGTAAATAAATACCGATATCTTCTTCATTAAAACGAATATTACAAAACATCTTGGAATATATCGTTATTACAGCTTTTCATTTCCATTACAAATTTTAATTCGATAAAGTGGTAATGACGTAAAAAAGTGACGTCACAAGTTTGTATTTAGTACATTTTTCAGATCAGATTTGACAGATGATAAAAAGTAACTAATTTGTCTAAGGCAGCCTTTCCCAAAGTGGGCGATTACGCCCCCTTGTGGGCGCTGCAAGCCTAAAGGGGGGCGGTTAAGAGACCCAGAAAAAATGGGGGCGTTGTGTAGAGGCTTAGGGGGTGATTTGTAATTTCATTTAGCTAGAAGGCCTTTTAGACACCGACTGCATGAGCTCTCGACTCTCAACTACAGCTTGTGAACATCAATTAATATTAGTTAAGATATTGCTCAAACTCGGTTCGATATTTCTCACCGCATAGTTCATATATCTGTCCTGTTTTATTGAATATACAAAATAAAAATCATGTCAATCGGTCGCTCCGTTTCGAAATGAAAGTAGACACAAACAAACCAATAAAAAGGCAACAGACATATTTTCGCATTTTAATAGTTATTAGAACTCCTAGATAGGTAATTTTCGTGGATAGTAGACCGCGGGCAATCATGTTTTAACAAGTTTTTATTTATTTATAAACTTTGCATGTTTGTTTTATTCCTGTCGGTGCTTGCTGCTTATGCAAACCTATATAAACAACGTAATATTTTGTTTTATTCCCATTTGCGGTTTCGCGCATAATAGATAAGCAGTACCTACTTAAGTTAAACACTAACTTACGTATTTCTTAAAACAAAACAATGTCGGAAGTAAGAAAGAAGAGACGGCAATACTGTGCGGAATATATTAAATTCGGATTCATTGAAAATCCCACAAACCCATCGTTGCCTTGCCTTCTATGTCTAAAACATTTTCGAATGAAGCAATGAAGCCTTCAAGACTGCAAGATCATTTGAATAAAAGGCATCCAGGTAAGAAAGACAAGAATGTAGAATATTTTCAAGACCTAGAGAAGAAGCATAAAAGCATATTCAATATATTGGAAAAGTTTTGTGATGAGAAAGAGAAAGATATTATATCATTTGCTACGGATGGCGCTCCGGCTATGACCGGGTGCCATAAAGTCTTCGTAGCGTACTTAAAAAATAAAATTCCAGGTTTTCTTGCTGTACATTGCGTTATATATAGACAACATTTGGTTGCTAGAAACTTAAGTGAACGACTATTTCAATCACTGCAATATGTCATCAAAGCAGTCAATAAAATCCGCAACAGCTCTTTGAATGATAGATTATTTCATCAGCTTTGTGTTACTAATGACGAGGATCTTAACCGTTTGTTGTTTCATACTGAAGTTCGTTGGCTATCAAGAGGCAATTGTCTGACTTTTACTACTATTTACTATTTATTTACAAAAAAAAACAGTACATATGTATTTATATCAGTTGTCTAGTACCCATAACACAAGCTCTGCTTAGCTTGGGACTAGATGGCTTTGTGTGTTTAGATGTCCGGAATATTTATATTTATATTTATTTATATTTTGAATAAAAGATACTATGTTTGAATACTATAAAGTTGCGTTTCAATAATCATTCTCATTTGCAGGTGTAAGAGTTAACTTGAGACCTGAGAGCCGTTGTATATTACCTACTACGCTCAGGTTTCAAGTTAACTCTTGCGAGTTATAGTAAAAGTCTCGTTTAGAATTACTGTTTAATCTCTGCTAATATAGCTCACAATAATTGATTAATTAAATTTGAAGTTATAGTGGTTTTTAAGTAGGTGAAAAAATGGGGGCGCTAAAAAGTAATTTATTCTCAAAGTGGGCAGTAGGCAAAATAAGTTTGGGAAACCCTGGTCTAAGGTGTCATCTACCCTAATCGACCCTTTCACAGCTTTGACAGTAAATAAATGAAGTCCAACATTTGTACTTATAATTTATTACAAAGTAAAATTAATAAAATACATTTAATATTTTTATTACAGCGCAGGATGTGCGGTGCACACAGCAGTGTTATTTTTTTTACTTTTAATTCATCTGCGCGCTTACTTGAAGGGCGCTACTCTTAATAAAGGGCGCTAGAGTAATGATTGTACACGAACGCTTTACGGGCTAGAGAGACGCCTCTGTTATATATTTTTTCTAATCCCATATAAAACCACTTAATTGGAATATTCCGTAAAATGCTGAAGAGAAAACTTTCCTTCCCGGCCGCGTTCCACCTGCCCCAATATTTGCAATTAATGGCATAAGATGATCCGCTTCTCCTTTTGGGTGACTCTCTAGAGCACCTTCTTCTTTTTCCCAATCTATGATTTTCTTTCGGCTTTCTACATCTCCTGTACACACATCATTCAAAAATCGATCAAATCCTTCATTTGCAATAACTTTTTCATACTTATTTTCATCTGTCTTTACTTTTCGGAATGCACCCATATTATGGTACGACATTCCTGATCCAAATATGGCAATACCTTCCTTTCTGAATTTGTATAATATTTTGCCGATTTCATAGTGCTGCGATGCATTTTGATTTTTCAAGATAGACACTTGGATCACAGGAATGTCGGCTGCAGGATTTATTAACATCATCGGTATAAAAACTCCATGGTCCCAACCTCTGTCTTCATCGAGCGATGATGGAATGCCTGCCTTTTGGAATACTTCGTGGATCTTTCGCGCCAAAATTGGGTCACCTGAAAATTTAAGTAAATAATAAGACAAGGGGGCTAGACGGTAAAAATTCATACGAAAAAGTTGTCACGACACGTTTTGTTGTCACGACACTTTTTGCTTTTTTAAATTATATTTGTTATTAGTTTATTTTTCATTGCTTGATTCACTATTTTTGTTATGGGAACCAAGTCTTAATATTTTTTTATTAAGAAAATATTGTTTTGTTATTATTTTTAAAGAATTGGTGAAAAACATTTTTCAATTTTATATATAGCGCCATCTTTTGAATAGAAACTGAACTTACATTTACGTGTTATAGTTGTCGTTGTCAGTAGTTTAATATTAATAATATAGATGTCGCTGTAAATTAATGATTTTTAAAATTATGTATATCAAATATAAATACAAAATATATCAATAAATAAGTTTAGCAGTGAACTGCGATAGGCTGGTAACGACACTTTTTGCTACAGTAAGCTATTGTAAGCCGTGCGGCGTGCGCATGTTTCTCTGTCTGTCTCTCTATCTCTCTTATAGAAAGCAAGCCAGATATTTTCGTTTCGTCTTTCTATTTCGAACTTCGTTTCATCCGGGTGTCCCTTGACACCTCTCAAGTTTTTTTTTTTAATGTTCTATGTAAAATTCGACTTTTAATACACAACAGTTAAAAAAGGAAATCTAGTTTATTGTTTGCTAGTTTTTGCCCGCGGCATTCTGGGTGTGTGTCGGTTGTCGAGATAACGAGTAGCCGATTTCCCTCATCAAGAACCCAAAGTATTTCCATGGCAAATTTTATTGAAATTGGTGCAGCGTAGCTGTGAAAGCGTTACAGACAAACAGATTAATATGGGTACTGTATCTATAAATTTATTATATTTGGCTTCTCCGTTACAGTATTAGTCTGGTATATTATCAAGAAACTAGCAAGCGAAGAAATTTAGATACGTGTACAGATATTTTTTTTTTTCTGAAGACCTACTTAATATGGATAGATGGGTGTTTGTTACTCTTTCACGCAAAAACTACGAAATGGATTTTGATAAAACTTTACAATAATATAGCTTATACATCAGAATAACACATAGGCTACAATTTATAAAGATACTAGTTTCGTCTCGCTGCGTTGCCCGCGATTATTCTCATACCGCGGGTAGCACCGGGTTTCAGTTAGTAAAATAAAACCGAACTTGAAACTTTTTTGTGATGTTTTGTATGTTACCAGCACCCAATAAAATAGGTTTTTGGATATTTCAGCCCTAAGAAGAAGTTAATAAGAGATTACGAAAGGGTGTTTAAAATTGTTCATTTTCAAAGTTAGGAACACGAAATGAGATATATTAAAATATAATAAGGAATAAATTAAATTATAGAAGAATGATATAACGATTGATTACATATCAGAGTCTGGAAACAATGTTTTATTGACCTTTTACGATAAACAAAACGTTGTGTTCTAAAATGTAGATGACCATGTTATCTGTAATTTAAATGGAAAATATATTTTAATTAATTGAGGCACATCGCTGTGTAATTAAAATAGAGGTTATCTAGGTTTTTTAATTACTCGTAACATTTGTGAGTTATTGTGACGCACATATTTGCATATTATGATTATATTTTCGACTTCTTGGTTGCCTAGATTATTAGGTATTCATCAACAACACATAACGTCCGACTGCAGGGCTCGGGTCTCCTCTCAGAAGAGGGTTAAGGCCATACGTCCCCACGCTGGCCAAGTGCAGGTTGAGGACAGGCAAGATAACGTAGGGATTTGTAAATCTTGCCGTTAGATGTTTTTAAGCCGCCCAAAGACCCCCAACTAAGCTTCACGACTGTTATCCTACGATAAAAACCGTGATCGACTGCTTAACTTGACCCCCGAATCACGGAAATGCACATGATAAGATGCCACCAGCGATCAACAACTGTGTGACGTATAACAGCGCTCATACTATGAAGTAACTAATCCTGTATAGCGATATAAAAATTCTTGCAGTAATATAACTTTCCAACATCAACTGCTGTCTATTGATTCCTTGCCATCAGTGTGCTCATTCGATATTAACCCTGGATAGCTAACGTTCCAAAATACACATGAAAAACTAAACATAAGACTTTTTGACGATCATTTTAAAAATGTTATTTTTATACATATACTAGCTGTCCCGGCAAACGTTGCTTTGCCATAAAAGGGAATATATGTTGTAGAGGTGGGTCAATAAAAATCGCGATGGAAAAATAGAGGTTGATCGTAGAGGGTTGAAAATCTAGGGTTGTATGTATTTTCTAATGCTGCATCATAAAAAAATAGAAATTAAAAATTTTGTCAAAAAAATAAAAATAAAAATTTAGGGGTGGACTACCCCTAACATTTAGGGGGATGAAAAATAGATTACAACCGATTCTCATAGATACCGGATAATCACAAAAAATTTCATCAAAATCGGTCGAGCCGTTTCGGAGGAGTTCGATTACGCACCCCGTGACACGAGAATTTTATATACATACTAGCTGTCCCGGCAAACGTTGCTTTGCCATAAAAGGGAATATATGTTGTAGAGGTGGGTCAATAAAAATCGCGATGGAAAAATAGGGGTTGATCGTAGAGGGTTGAAAATCTAGGGTTGTATGTATTTTCTAATGCTGCATCATAAAAAAATAGAAATTAAAAATTTTGTCAAAAAAAAAAAAAAAAAAATTTAGGGGTGGACTACCCCTAACATTTAGGGGGATGAAAAATAGATTACAACCGATTCTCATAGATACCGGATAATCACAAAAAAATTCATCAAAATCGGTCGAGCCGTTTCGGAGGAGTTCGATTACGCACCCCGTGACACGAGAATTTTATATATAAGATAAGATATAATATAATATTAGTATAGATATATTTTAATGAAGCTTATTTTATATTTACACAACTTAGGATATATCGTAAGTTGTATAAATATTCCCTAACCTAAAAAGCTAACGTTCGTCAATTCGATGAATACCGCCCCGCCGTAAACCCCGGTGGGGTGAAGGCCCGTGGGGGTCATCCACAGGTAAAAAAAAACGATTAGTAAAAAAAAAATACTCACCCGGGGCTTCATATTTGAAGGTATAACTTTCTGGCGGGAAGTTATGATAATCATAGACTAGCGAATGTCTTTCACCAGACGAAATGGTTACAATATCTTCTTCCCTATGTGCCGTTACAACTATAATTGCTTTTAATTCACGTAGATTTACAATAGTTGATACATTTCTCAAGCCTTCTGCAATCTCTATGTTGTCTTTTTCACCCAACACAGGAAGAGGTCCGCCGCCATGATTAACGAACACAGATGGCGCAAAATATATGTCGCTTGTTGAAACAGCTGTTATAAAAGTATAAAACGCGATAAATTTAAACATTTTACTAACGATCACTCTTGTACGTATCAAATGCTAATGAATAATGAAGTTATAAATTATGTATCGCGTATTATAACAGGGCCTAGGGTTGCCAATAACATTTTAAGTTGAAATTAAATATTCGTGTTTAATATTAATAATATAATGCCTGCCTCGGTGGGGTGGTGTAGTGGTAACGTATGCAACTGCTATGCCTGAGGTCTCGGGTTTGATTCCCAATTCGGACCAAATGTTTATACGATCTGCAAATATTTGTTACGGAGTTTGGGTGTTTTCTATGTATAATATGTGGGTACAAAATAACCGATGAACAAACCCGATGACAAGCAACGAAACCATTGCTTAACACTATGAGGCCATGGTATCACCCCGTTCGGCCTGTCCTTTTTTTACATTTTGGGTTTGTTGTAAGCTATTAAATAAAAATAATTCGTTGGCGACTGTTCTAGTGTAAACTGTGCTACAGTCGCCAGCGTCCTCCTTCCATTACATCTAGGAAATAGACACAAGAATTATGAACCCCTGGAATCAATTCATTTTGTAATAATAACAAGATAATAATTTAAAAGATATTGTTTGAGAATTATTACCACTTCAACCATAATTCTTAAGTAGATATAATTACCGTTGTGAATTAGTGTGAAGTGTGAATGTAGGTATGTTTGGTAAATGATGTGTGAAGGTATGAGAAGGACGATTGTGTTTTTCAAATATATTGTCAAGAATAGGAATGTAATAGTTCCTCTGTTTATGGCTATATTTGTGTCTCAACATGGCTGTCATGACTCTCCGTGTCTATGTGGTAACGGGTTAAGAATGCAGAGTATCACGTACCATCCCGTGTCACCAGTAAGTAGTAAATCGAAACCTTGTTTCTACAATGGACTGTTAAATGCTGTTGGTGTTGGTCGCTTCGGCATGCATGGGCCGGCTTGACCGGAGTGATACCACGGCCTCACATAAAACCGATGTGAAATAGCGCCTGCATTGTGTTTCACCGAGTGAGTGAGGGTACCGGAGGTCCACATCCTACCCTTCCCCCATCCCTCTTCCCATTCCCCCAAAGGCCGGCAACGCATTTGTGACGCCTCTGGTGTTGCGGGTGTAAATGGACGGTGGTAATCGCTTACTATCAGGCGATACGTCTGCTAATACTAATACAATATTGATAATTCAAATAACTTCAACCCTGTTTATAATGTAAATAGACTTATTATTACATAGGTACTCGTAGTTGCTTTGATATGATAGGTACTAGGTAGCTACTGTCAGGGTCAGACGTGCGCAACATAATGTCGATCAACAAAACAATAACACATAAAAACCCATCTCCTGCTATCAATTTTAAGAATTGTGAGAATTGGAATAAATCTAAAAACATTGCAAATGATAATCGGCGCGAGAACTTCTATTACACGATTCAGGATTGGTAGTTCCTTCGTATTGTGCGTTACTACGTAGTTCAGTGTATCTGCGGTAGATGGCGCTGTAGTATGTTGTGTTGTTGTTGTTGCGCTTGTAAATGGAGGTCGTCACAGGCCTCCGGTATCCTTACTCTACGATAAGACTAAAAGTAGTTGAGCATCGACAAAGAATGTATGGCCTCGCCGTTTACTACTTCACCAAGTGTTGTGGGTTCAAATCCTACATGGGACAACACTTTGTGTGATTCACAAATTGTTGTTCTAAAGCTGGGTGTTTTTGTGTCTGTTTCATGTATGTTTGTGAAGTCCCCGCGACACAGGAATTATTGCTATAGTGGGAGCTGTTTTTTCATTAAAAAAATTATAGGAGTCGAAAAACAAATGTTTAGATCATTTTTCTAAAATTTAATTTCGTAATAATAATAATTTGATTCTTAAAAATTAAGATACATACATGGTCCCTTAATATAAATACATGTAAATAAAATGTTTTTAAAATTTATTGCATTTTGTTTCTAAGGATAAGCATATGTCTGTTAAATATTGTTGGTTTGTGATAGCTCTCGGAGTAATACTAATACAATATTGATAATTCTAAGAACCTCAACCCTGTTTATAATGTAAATAGATTTATTATTTCATGAGTTGTTGCTTTGATATGATTGGTAGCTACTGTCAGGGTAAAACGTGCGCAACATAATGTCGATCAACAAAACAATAACACATAAAAACCTACCTCCTGCTATCAGTTTTAAGAATTGTGAGAATTGGAATACCTACATAAATCTATAAAGATTGCAAATCTTTCTGCTGGGGCCTTGTTAGGAGAAATTGTTTGGACTATTGTTTTTTTTTTAATTATTATATAGGGAGCAAACGAGCAGACGTATCGCCTGATGGTAAGCGATTACGGCCGCCCATTGACACCCGCAACACCAGAGGCGTTACAAGTGCGTTGCCGGCCTTTTAGGAAGGAGTACGCTCTTTTCTTGAAGGTTTGAAGGTCATATTGGCCCGGGAACACCGCAGGCGACAGCTCATTCCACAAGTTTGCATGGGTAAACATAATATATTAATTATATAAGATTAATTGTGGTAGGTTACTAGTACTGCCGGTTTTACCTAAATATTCGTTTTTCCACGGAGCGAAACGCCTCGGACCTCCCCAACCCTGTGGGTGAGCTGAATTCGAAGGTTGAACTAGTTGTCTGTATATTTCAGGGCACTGACTTCCCAATTATGATTGTCAAAGGTGTTCAGGACAACCATGGTCTTTGTTGCATTGTCTACATTCGCAATCAGTATGATGACCACCTCTTTTAGATTCTGTTCATGCTTTCCATCAGGCCGAGTTGTCATTTTGGCAGGCTCATATGTAAAGCAAAAGGCCAAAGACTATGATCAGTGTCTAAGGGTCAATACTTACGCTATTTACTTTATTCACTTCTATTCCTTATTTAATTACCTACTAGCTGAATCCCGAGGGCAATTCCGCGAGGCGAAGTTAGTATCTTTATAACTTGAAGCTGAATTTATCTTCTTCTTATCTTGTCTTATATATAAAATTCTCGTGTCACGGGGTGCGTAATCGAACTCCTCCGAAACGGCTCGACCGATTTTGATGAAGTTTTTTGTGATTATCCGGTATCTATGAGAATCGGTTGTAATCTATTTTTCATCCCCCTAAATGTTAGGGGTAGTCGACCCCTAAATTTTTTTTTTTATTTTTTTGACAAAATTTTTAATTTCTATTTTTTTATGATGCAGCATTAGAAAATACATACAACCCTAGATTTTCAACCCTCTACGATCAACCCCTATTTTTCCATCGCGATTTTTATTGACCCACCTCTACAACATAATTATATTCCCTTTTATGGCAAAGCAACGTTTGCCGGGACAGCTAGTTTATTTATATTATTTATCCACTCTTATTCCTATTTCACTATTAAAACTGAAATATTTCTCAGCAAATTTAAATAGGACCAACCTTGAGATAATAAAACCAACTGAATTAAAAAAATATTGTTGAAACCGGTTCACGAATAGTGAAGATATCGCGTGGCATAGAACAAAACATCATTATATACACAGCCGAAAAAAAACCGCCTCCTTTGGAAATCATTTAAATAAATTTTGACATGTTATCGTTTGAAACGCTTACTCTAAGTCATTTTTCGCCTGAGCCGAGCGTGCAAGCGTACAAGCGATAGAAAAGCACGTAAGACTTAAGCATTCGGCTTGTGACTTGTGACGCACATTTTTCGTCAATTTTTATAATAATAATAACTCTCTCTTGTACACGAGATAACTAAATAAATTACTTAATGCTGGGTCAGTACAAATGGCGGCCTTATCGCTTAACATGCAGTCTCTTCCAGGCAACCGTAATTTTTTTTCAGACTATTACATTATTACGTAAAATTGTCGTCCGTAAACCGACTTACAAACAAGCAATTTATTGACCTTAAAAGTTTAACGCTTATGTTATAGTCTATGACATCTATAGGCATGTGGCGACCTCCACATACAACATACTACAGCGCCATCTACCGCAGACACGCTGAACCACGGAGTAACGTACTACACGAAGAAACTACCAATCCTGAATCGCGCAATAGAAGTTCTCGTACCGATTATCACATACACAACATCCCAACATCAAGCGTGGGGCAGTTTGGAACCCGTTTGGAACTGAAAAAATCTGTTAATATTGGATTACCATTTGTCGAGGAAAAATATTTAGTGCAAGCCGCACGCCGCACGGTGCAGTGGTTTAAGCAGCCGCTACGAAGCTTTCTTCTGCGCCCATTGTGTTATCAAATTCCACGTGGAACACCACTTTGTGTAATCCACAAATTGTTGTCCGGAGTTTTTTTTATGGAATAGGCTGCGCTCGATTCCATAATGTAAATGTAATTAAAAGTAATGTAAATTATCAATATAACGAGCAGACGTATCACCTGATGGTAAGCGATTACCGCCGCCCATGGACACCTGCAACACCAGAGGCGTCACAAATGCGTTGCTGGCCTTTGGGGAATGTGGAGGGGGATGGGGGAAGGGCTGGAGTATGGACCTCCGGTATCATTAGGTACTCACTGGGTGAAACACAGCGCAAGCACTGGTCCACGGTAAGTATAGATGTCTTTTTATGATATCCATAAACTCAAAGTTCTGAAGTAATATTTTTTTGTATTAAAACTGAAAAATCTAATTTTGGATTACCATTTGTCGAGGAATTACATCATCACGCTACGATCGACAAAGAATGTATGGCCTAGTGGTTTGAGCGGTCGCCTCGCCGTTTCCTACTTCGCCAAGTGTTGTAGATTCAAATCCTACATGGGACAAAACTTAATGTGATTCACAAATTGTTGTTTTAAAGCTGGGTGTTTTTGTGTCTGTTTCATGTATGTTTGTGAAGTCCCCCGCGACACAGGATTTATTGCTATGGTGGGAGCTGTTTTTTTCATAAAAAAAAAATATAGGAGTTGATAAACAAATGTTTAGATCATTTTTACAAAATTTAATTTCGTAATAATAACATGATTCTTAAAAATTAAGGTAAATACATGGTCCCATAATATAAATACATGTAAATAAAATGTTTTTACAATTTATTGCTTTTTTACGATTGCACGTGATTATTAATAATAATAAATAAATACTAAATCTTTTAAACATCTAACACACATTAGATATCTAGTCCCAAGCTAAGCAGAGCTTGTGTTATGGGTACTATACAACTGATATAAATACTTATATACATTTTTTTGTAAAAACACATATTTTACATGGGAAACATCAAAAATCCGATAGAAATAATTGCAGATCATAAAAACATTTGGTCCAACTCGGGAATCGAACCTAAGACCAAGTACAGCAGTCGCATACACTACCACTGCGCCACCGAGGCAGTCAAATATTATATTAAACTAGCTGTTGCCCGCGGCTCCGCCCGCGTTTATGTCGGGTTTTTCGTGTTTTTATACGATGCAAAAATTAGATAAAACAATCCTTGATGCGGATTATATACCAGTCTAAAATTTCAGCTCGATCGGTGCAGAATTTTTTGAGTTTTTGAAGCGTACCCAAACCAACATAACATTTATATATATATATATATATATAGATGTAACAATTTTATCTTGTTAAAGAATCTTGCAGCCATTAACTGTACTAGTTCCGATATGGTTAGCCACATAATGAGATATTAATATACAAAGTCTTAATGATTAAACAAACCTAGCTTTTAGCTTTTGTAATAGCTTTATTGTACACAATTTTTCTATAATACATTTAACAGTTGAATAAGTATTAATTAGATTATTCAAGGCCGTATACACTAGGTACAGTGTTTCTTAGCGAGATAAAAAAAATATATGTTAAAATTATGAAAAACAAAGCAAACAAACAACGAAATATGGAAACCTCCTTTAAACGTTTTGAAATACTTAGTACAAATTATGATTTTTTTTTTTATGTAATAGGGAACAAACGATTACTGGGGCCCATGGACACCTGCAACACCAGAGGCGTCACAAGTGCGTTACCGGCCTTGGGTGATGAGGGGGAGGGGTTGGTGTATGGTATCCTCATTCAATGGTTTTCTGTAAGGCAGTGGCATCAGTCCAGTCGAGCCGGCCTATCAATGATACACATATTGCAATTCCTGTTTTTATTTACCAGTGTTAAATAAGTTATTAAATACCTAAATAAATGTCTAGATAGAATTATGCATAATATAATAATAAGGTATAATAGTGTTAACTTTATCATACATAAGTACCGATGTCTCCACCATTAAAACCAATATTACAAAACATCTCAGCAAATATAATTATTACAGATTTTCATTACGATTACAAATTTTAATTAAATAAACATTGAAATATATTGCTCAATTGAGTAGTCTAAAACAGTGACGTCACAAGTTTGTATTTGGTACATTTTTAATTTTGACATTTTTTGGTTATCGTTTTGACAGATGACAAAAAGTTACTCGTTTGACTAATGTGTCATCTACCCTATTATGCAAGTGCACATTACAGCTATGTAACGCACGCATTACACGTCATGACAACACAGCTGATTTCACAGTGACAGTAAAAAAGTAATTAATGCCCAACAGTTGGACACTATTTTCTTTTCAATATTGTTGCTGGTACATTTAGACAAGGCTATAGACTAATTATGATTAAAAAAAATTATTAATCTAAATATATAAAAATTAAACCCGTTTTCCGTTGTCACGACATAGCATGAAAGCGGCTTGACCAATTTGGCTGATTTTTTTTTGTAGTTTTCTAATACTCTGTACAAGGTTCTTACGGAAAAAAATATTAAGAAAATCTCTCAGAAAGATTGAAAAATATACATTTAATTTTGCATATATTTTAATAAAAGCGCGTTACGAAGTTCGCCGTCTCAGCTAGTAAATTTAATAAAATAATAAGCAACAGTTAAAAACGCAATACAAATCAGGAGTCATAATCCTCATTACTGAAGGTCATGATTCCCCAGATAGGGAAGATCTCCCACAGACAGTCGCTCGCCACTTGTTCCTCTCTCTTATGTACATTATAGGAGGCAAGTGAAACAAGCAACTGCTATTAGCAAACTGGTTTAATATTGGTTAACACAAGTAGTAGACGCAGCCACCTTTCTTTTCTTTTTAAAAAAGACAACTCCCACATTAGGAATATACATCCTGTGTCGCGGGGGACTTTACAAACATACATGTAACGGACACAAAGAACACCCAGACTCAGGACAACATTTTGTGGATCACAAAAAGTGATGTCCCACGTGGGATTTGAACCCACGGCACTTGGCGCAGTAGCAAGCGGCGTAGTGACCGCTTAAACCACTAGGCCAACCGTGCAGTCATTCTTTACCTTTACCACCTTTAAATAAATGTGGGTACACGTACACAATACTCTCCGGCGAAATGAAGAGCAATGTGTATATTGATCTGTTCAGTACACCTAATTAGACTAGTCCCAAGTGGGTTCCCTTGGTGGGAGCCCAACCACCCAACCACCAACAACAATCAGTTAAATGTTCCCAACTTAACTTATTTTGATGAATAGCAAGGAAATAATTGCTTACAGTTTTTTTATTCTTTTTTTTTTATTTTGCATAGAATAAGTTTCCAACCATTGTAAAATTTACAAGGCACAAGTATTTTTTAAAGCAAAAAGTTTTTAATTAGATACCTAATTTTTAGAGGTTTTAATGTTACATTAAAACCTCTAAAAACATTTTTAAAAGGAAATGCCAAGATGGCCAAGGCAAAAAAAAAATTTACACAGCAATTTAGACAGCAATAAAAGCTTGTTCTTAATTTGATTAATTTTATAATTTTTGGCAAGAAAATTTTCTTAGTAATATAAGTAATTGTTCGGGAAACTTCACTTTAACCTAGTTTTCATATTTTAAGTGTACTGTATTTTACTACAACATGATACTTAGTCTACAATTTTTTTATATATTTTTTTTTCTCGTAATCTGTACTTTCTTGTAGTTTTAGCTGATAATCACTAGCAACCTTCATCAACACCTTTTATTCCTCTTTCCAAACAAAACCACTTAATCTGAAAGTCCCGCTCATATCCCAGTTAAAGATTCTCTGCCCTGGTTTCGATCCACCAGCTCCAGCTATCACAATCAAAGGCATAAAATGTTCAGCAGCATGCATTGGATGAGCTTCCGTTGCTCCTTTCTGCTTCCTCCAGGATATTAAACCTTCTTTTCTATCTTCCTCTCTTTCAGCAGTACAAACTTGGTTTAAATAATCATCAAACTCTTTATTCACAACGGAAGACTTGCCTCTGCTATACATAAATTCTCTCATATTGTGGTATGACATTCCCGATCCTAAAATGGCTACACCTTCTTTTCTAAATTCGTGTAAAGCTTGTCCTAGTTTATAGTGTTGTTCGGCATCTTGATTGTTAAGCACAGAGACTTGAATAATAGGCACATTGGCAGCTGGATTTATCAACATCATTGGCACAAAAACTCCATGATCCCAACCTCTTTTCGTATCTAATTTTGAATTTATTCCAACCTTTTTTAAATTTTCGTGTATTCTTTCAGCCAATTCCGGATCTCCGGGCGCATCATAGCGATACTTGTATGATTCTGGCGGGAAACCATAATAATCAAAGTATAAATTGTGGCGTTTGCCAGAAGATATCGTTACAACGTCTTCTTCCCAGTGTGCAGTCACTAATACAATTGCTTTAACTTCCTGCAAGTTTAAATATTTTTTTACCTCGTCTCGCAAGAAAACTGTAAGCCCAGCGTGATCTTTGTCTCCTAATAGAGGCATTGGTCCTCCTCCGTGATTCACAAACATCGCAGGAGCAATTAAAGCCATTTTTTTAACACTTCCACCAAAGTAACGAATAATGTTCATGGACAGAAATGACATAAACACTATTAACCCGACTTGAACTAGAATCGTAAATGTATTAAGAATGAGCATGAAAACTAGTTAAGTGTAACCTTGACTCACGCAAATAATAGTTGTTTTGAAACTTAATTATCAGTGCTTGAAGGTTATCAAACTATCAAAAAGATGGAATACCTAACCGCAAATGACCGCAATTAAACACATCGAAGTACAAAGTTTATTTTGAGTTTTGATTGAACTGTCTCAACTGTCAAAGTCACGATGGTTGTGATTCACCCACAGGTGATAATAATTTAGCTGACAAATTTCAAATTTTATTCAAATGCTTGTACAAAGTGTTATAGTAATTGCTGTTGGCACCCAAACTATCAAACAACCCGAACAAAAATATGGTACAGTGGAATTAGACGAGTACAGGATACATTTTTACAAATTATAATACTTAAGTAAAATTAAGTTAAAAAGACAAAGTAAAATAAAAACAAAAGAAATAGGTTGATCAAAAGCCGCTCCACTTTTCATCTCATCATCATTTTTTATATTTTTTATCAGATATACTTTAAATACTTAAAATTCGTAAATAAAGCTAACTAATATGGCTGGTACCCGACTGCAATAATTTCAGTAAAAGTTATGAATGGAATAAAAAGCCTGGGAGACATGCTTATAGGAATACAACACATTGGAGTGCTCCAATTTATTTTTATTATTTGTATTTAATTTCTATCACTAGACCTGGAACAAGTTAGGGATGGGAGTTTAATGGAAAATAATCGATTAAATAAAAATCGATTTTTCTTTTTCCAAAGTTAATCGATTTGTCAAAAATCGATTTTAAGTAAAATAAAAATCGATTTCTGAGAAAAAATCGATTTTTTCTATTTTAAAAAATTTCACATTCTTTTCACTTTCTAATAATAAACCTAAGAGTTCATTTTATCAATTTATTAGATTAAAAATGAAATTAAATGATACGCATTTCTGACATCTGTCAATTCGTCATGAGTAGTGATGTACCACAAACAGTTTTTATCCGCTTTTTGTCCTGTCTGTACTGACCACAGAACACATATACTCGGAGAGTACTAACAACAGTACACTTTTATTACAGTACTATAGTCCGGCCGCTCAGAGAATGCGTTTCTGACACTTGTCAATCCGTCATGAGTAGTGATGTACTATAAACATTAATAATATTTGGTAACATTTATAGCGTTCATTATGCATAATTATTCAATTTACATATATTTTATTAAATTTCAAACACAATATTAAAAGAATTGTTGATAGATGAATTGAATTTAATCGTAATTTCTGAATGAAACGAAGGGAAAGAAAAGACCGCCAATTGTTATACATCCTTACATACTTTGTAATTCATTTTGTGATACTGCTTTTTGTGTATACAATAAAGATAAATAAATAAAAAAATAAAATTATATATTATAAAATTAGAAAGTTTTATTTAACAATATACCGACCGACAGATTACATTAAGGTTACAAAAATATTCAGTTACAATGCCTCGTTATTTTGTCTCATCACTACAAAAACAAACGGTTGCCATAACCTTGAAGCAGTGCAGTTTGACGTCGTTAGACTTTTAAAAAATATTGTTTTTAATTTTGTTAATTAATTGTTAATAACTTTAGCCCAAAATAAAACATTTATTATTAGTTGGCATGATTATTCAATTTTTAATGTTATTACTCGTTACAGTGCAACCTTAATATAACGAACCTCAATATAACGATTTCCTCGATTTAACGAATTCTTCGTAATCCCCTTGAATTGTCCATAAGAGTCAATATAAAATATACCTTTACAATGCGAACATTTTTTGCGAACAACCTCTTTATAACGAATTTTCGACTATCATGAAAAAGTATTCATACCTATAATTAACGAATTTTGTCAACCCAAAACCTTTATATAAAGTTCCCACCAATATAAACTCTTAATCTTATAGTATGTGATTCATGTCACGACATGTTTCGACACGCTTTTGTTGGTAAAATAATCAACTGCCTCTGTGGCGCAGTGGTAGCGTATGCGACTGCTGTTCTTGAGGTCTCGGGTTCAATTCCCGGGTCGGACCAAATATTTGTGTGATCTACAAATATTTATTTCGGAGTTTGGGTGTTTTCTATGTATAATATGTATGTATTTACAAAAAAAAAAGTATGTATATATTTATATCAGTTGTCTAGTACCCACAACACAAGCTCTGCTTAGCTTGGGACTAGATGGCTCTGTGTGTTAGATGTCCGGAATATTTATTTATTTATTATTTATTTATTTATTATTGTTTGATGGAAAGTAATGTAAACACTTCTGCTCGTCACTATTGTGAAATATTTAAGTTAAAATGGCTCAGAAACGTAAAAGGTGTTCCTTATCGGTCGCAGAAAAGCGAAACATCATTAATTATGTTGACAAAAATCCTATGACGAAAAAATTAGACATAGCTAATAAGTTCGGGATTCCCGCAAGTACATTCGCTATAATTTTAAAAGTTAAAGAAAAAATTTCAGAAAAATGTGATTTGAATGTAAACAGTAAAAGATTAAAATCATGCGAGTGCAAAGACGTATACTCTTTATAACGAATTTTAGACCAACCTAACCTCAACATAACAAACCTCAGTTCAACGAATTACTTGATATAACGAATATTTTCTTGTTCCCCTCCGATTTGTTAAATCGAGGTTGCCTGTATTAAGGTTAATAAAAGATATTTTAAATTTTCCCATAAATTGTGCGCCATCACGACCTGTCAGAAACGCAATCTCTCAGCGGCCAGACAATACATGCATACAATCCTACATACAGATGGCTTTGTTTTTATTTAATTAACTTGTAAGTATTAATGCTTTCATGTTTTTTCATCCACCGCATAGATGGCGCTGCTTATGAAATTGAAACTTACTTCAAGTTTTTTCATCAGTCGGCCCAGAGATGGCACTGTTTACGAAAATCGATTTAAACACGTAATTTATATAATCGATTTATAAAAAATCGATTAATATGTTTACGAAAATCGATTATTAAAAATCGATTTAAATATAATAAAAATCGATTTTTTAAAAAATCGATTATTTTATAACATCCCTAGAACAAGTGCATGGGGACACGGAACATTTATGCGATGGGCTTTATTATATAAAATGAAGCCGAGAAGCCGAGGATCGACCTAAGTGGCGTGCAATTGGAGAGGCCTATGTCCAGCAGTTGACTGCGATAGGCTGATGATGATAATGATATAAAATAAACAAAATAATAGCTAATTTGCTTAAATGTTTTCTGGTCTTCAGGATCGGAAGAGAAAGAGACAAGGCAAAGCATCCTAAATGTCAAAAAAGTGAAAAGAACATTGTAAATTAAAAAAAACCTACTGTGACCAGAAATGAAAAGATCAGATTGACAGATTCGAAAAATACTGAATACTGAGACAATTGAGGACTAAAGTGGAGAACTCTATTTGGATCTTTGTTTGTTATTACTTTGTAATCAGTATTATAATTTACAAATGTATTTGAGATAGGACTCGCATGTATTTTAAATGAAACTACCCTTTTCACTTAACATGGTTTTTTGGTAAGCCAATGGTTTTCATTTGGTTTTTGTGGCTAGCAACACAATTCATTAGAAAGAGAAAACAGGCGTCCATTTTGAAAATGGCGTCTGTCTGAGTTGTCTTTCTCGCACTAGTCAAATACCTAAAAATTGTGCCCCGTTTGTGGCATTATACCTAGTGTTGGGATTGTTTATTTACTACAAATAATGCCATTAATTAAATTGGTGGATGCTTTTATATTGAATATAAGTAAATAATATCAAAAATCGTAAACAATGTCAATGTATGGGCGAGGCGGGCCTCCCAATAAAGTATCACAATATTTAACGTTAACTCTCGTTTTAATATAAATTGTAGTAATTAAGCGCAAAAATGGACAAAAAGAGTAAAAAGAAAACTGTTATTAAGCGGAAATGTGACGAATCGACTGAAAGTGAGAAGAAACAGAAGATAATGGTGAATAGAAAAAATGAGGATAAAGAAAAGGTGGAAGTTGTGAATCAAGTTGTTGAGGTACCTGTAGAGCAGGGCCAACAGATTGTACATACTGGACAGCTCGTTGAGGGTAACTTTGAACAATCCGTATTCGTAAATATGAAGGGTGAACCTGTTCAGCTTGGGCCGAATACCGTCATTCTCTACGAACAGAGTGGTAATCCGTCAAATTTTGCTTTTGGTGGCATGTGGACAGTAGACCCTTCTGGGCGCATTGTCATGGCGGAGACGATATATGATGTGAAAGGTGAACCTGAGGAAGAAAGCGCCAATTTCGTACAGAGCAACACAGAAGTTAGTACGGTAAGTTGTTTTATCTCCTGAATTATAAAGAATATTCTTTTTACTTTCAATAAAACTGATATCTATCTTGAATCATTTAAATTCATTAAGTTAAACATATATTTTAGTGTTTTATTGTTAATAAAAAGTTAGTTGGTGGGTAGTTCTGATACACTGCATTGCTTAATGTTTCTTTAGTTGGATATTCCCTTGCATTGGAGTTTTTATCTTAGAAATATGGCTAATTGTGGTTGTAAAATTTCACCCAATGCTTTTTGTTGCATATGTCGTGAATCTTGGGTTCATCACAAAGTTTTTTTTGTGTCGAGGATCCTTCGAAAGTGGTTTGAGAAAGAGAATAAAGCTTTTAAATTTGCAGTACCCATGGTATGGACAGAGCAGATATACGATAGTTATTTTTTTAGCATAGATGTTTCAGGATATAACTCTAAAATATGCTTTATTACCTGTTTCCCATTCAGTCCATATGATCTCTGAAATCATGATGTAATTTTACAGAAAATTTATTTACAGCTCATAATTGGATTCATCATTCATTTATTTCATTTCAACCATTTGCCGTCCACTGCTGAACGTAGCTCTCCCCCAAGGAGCTCCAACCATCCCGGTCTTGGGCAATCCGCACCCATCTGCTGCCAGCCACTCTTTTTAGGTCGTCAATCCATCGTGCCATCCATAATTGGCTGCTGTGTGGCAATTTAAAAATTATCTCTATTCTTCTTGGTCAACAGTAGGGATTTACAAAGTTTCTATATTTTATATGTGAGTGGGATATTAGAGCAAGGGATCAAATCTTTGAGACCCGTAGAGAAGAAAATATTGCACAACCGACTACCATCACTACACATAAAGATGGGCTTGATGAAATAATTTGTGAAAGCCTTGCCCAAAGATGGTGGTTGTTTGAACAGTACGACTAGAAACACCAAATAGTCTTGGACTCAGCATATGAATGACGATTCAGAGCATGCCAGCCACAGTAATAAGCACAATGACACTATCCTGACCACAAACATAATAATCACAAAACATTTGAAAATTGATAATGCAGTAAGTGGTTGCTACTAAAAACGTTGTATACAATACCGTCTTATAAATACTGGTCCAGGCAAGTCCCACCACATAAAATTATATATTAGTAGATAGATGCCATGAACACAGATCAACGCAACACATTATTCAGTAGTTACCTCGGATTGCCTCACTAATTACCTGCTACTACACTGAATAGGGATGGTCACACAAAGATCTATATCTGCAACTATGTATTTATAATTGCAGCAACAAGTAGAAGAGCAACAGAATACATACCAGCAGTTTGAAATCAGCAGTGGGACCCAGGTTGAAGGCCAACAAGAGTATGAAGTTGCAATAATTGAAAATCCACCTGCGGAAACTACAGAAAGGTAGGTAGTGTGATGGTTGCAAATCCATTTAACCATTATCTTTTTGACTGCCTCGGTAGCGTAGTGGTAGTGTATGCGACCGCTGAGCTTGAGGTCTCGGGTTCGATTCCGGGTTCGGACCAAATGTTTGTATGATCTGCAAATATTTGTTTCGGAGTTTAGGTATTTTCTATGTATAATATGTATGTATTTACAAAATAAAAAAAAAGTATATAAGTATTTATATCAGTTGTCTAGTACCCATAACACAAGCTCTACTTAGCTTGGGACTAGATGGCGTTGTGTGTTAGATGTCCGGGATATTTATTTATATTCTGAAATATTTATTATCATAATCAGCCTGTAATACTACTGGACAGGTTTAGGAAGGTTAAGGTAGTACAGCCACGCTGGTCCGGTCGTGTTAATAATAGCAGTTCCAAGACCCCGCCCTTCTCAGGTGCAGAGTGGCACACCGTGTGGTTTTAGTCGGTTCGATTCCGACACACTGCCACACCGCAAACCCCGGTGGGGTGACGGCACGTGGGGGATACCAAAGGTAAAAAAAATGTACAGCCACTCTGATTTCAGCAAGAACGGGCCGGTTCGACAGGGTTGTACTATACAGAATATTGACTTAAATTGACAGCGACATCGCCATGGTGTGGGTCACCTTGCTGCTTTGTTGCATTAGATTAAGCTTATGCTTACCATCAGGCAGATTAGAGTCAATTGGGCACGCTCATACATTAAAAAAAATTAGGAAGCTTCGGCCTACTCTACCACACTGTCCAAACATGTTGGAACAGGGTTTGTTTCAAGGTTTTCTTCTCTTGTTGTAATTGTTGACTGACATTCTGCATATTTTACAATGAGAAAGGCATATACCCAGCAGACTTCAGCGGACTGCAATAGTTTTTTTTTTATGGAATAGGGGGCAAACGAGCAGACATATTGCCTGATGGTAAGCAATTACCGCCGCCCATGGACACCCGCAACACCAGAGGCATCACAAGCGCGTTGCTGGCCTTTGGGAGATGGGGACGGGAGGAAGGGATGTAATATGGGCCTCCGGTATCCTCACTCACTCGGTGAAACACAGCGCAAGCGCTATTTCACAGCAGTTTGATTGATGTTGAAGTATCATACTCTTAACTATAAATAATACTCTTTGTTCCAGTAGCACTGAATCTCAGATTGTAACCACCGAGGAACAGCTGGTGGCCGTTGGTACCGGTGCTGTGCGTTGGCTCAATCAGAAATGTGACTTTGTTGTTAGGAAACTGCAGTTGAATTATGGTGAGTTATGCTATTTTAAAATATGAATGATGAGCAAGCAACTTTGTTACCATGATTATTAGGGTTCCGTACCCAAAAGGTAAAATCAGACCCTGTTACTAAGGCTCTGCTGTCCTGTCCGTCTGTCACCAGGATGTGAATGTATCACATGAACTGTGATAGTTAGATAGTTGAAATTTCCACAGATGATGTATTTCTGTTGCTGCTGTAGCAACAAATACAAAAAAACAGAATAAAATAAATATTTAAGGGGGATCCCATACTTCAAACGTGTTTTTTTTTTGCCGTTTCTATAGATAATGGTACGGAACCCTTCGTGCGCGAGTCCGATTGGCACTTGGCCGGTTTTATTTAGTCACCCTCATTCAATTTATGTTTGTCTTTCATACATATCTGTAGACTGAAATATGACTGATTTAATTGCACAGGTGGCGCAGTAGTTTAAGTGATTGCCACGCCTCTTTCTACTGCGCTATCCCACATGGGACTTGAAGGTTCATAAGGTCTGCTCGTTTGCCCCCTATACAATAAAAAAAACAAAATACATTTTGTGTAAACCACAAATTATTGTTCTGATCATTGTGTCTGTTTCATGTATAATAATAATAAATAATAAATATGCCGGACATGTAATACACATCGCCATCTAGTCTTAATCTAAGCAGAGCTTGTGTTATGGGTACTAGACAACTGATATGAATACATATATACTATTTTTTTTATTAGTAAATACATACATGTTATACATAGAAAACACCCAAACTCCGAAACAAATATTTGTAGATCACACAAACATTTGGTCCAACCCAGGATTTGAATCCGAGACCTCAACCTCAAGCACAGCAGTCGCATTCACTACCACTGCGCCACCGAGGCAGTCAAGTGTATGTCTAGACTACACTACGCTATACTATTGTTTCAAAATATATTTTCCATGTTCAGACAGCGTCTAGTTCGATTTTATTATAAAACCCATGTGGGGGAACGGGTGTCATGTTCCACCCAACACAAAGGGAGGATCCTCCGACCAGGCGAGGTGATCATGCCTGGCGGGCTACTGCCCAACAGTTGATGTTGGGATGTTGTATATATGATAATCGGCGCTAGAACTATTTATTGCGCGATTCGGGATTGGTAGTTTCTTCGTATTGTAGGTTACTCCGTAGTTCAGTGTAACTTCGGTAGATGGCGCTGTACTATGTTATGTTGTATGTGGAGGTCACCACACCCATATGTATTGATGATATTTTACAGATGCCGGTGTCAAATTATTACATTCACAATCTGGCTGCATACAATGTGTGTACCTCACCACGCCGAACATGCAGTTGGCTTTCAATGCCGTGCCTCAGTTTTTATGTATAGAAACAGGTAAAAAAACTATTCATTTTTATTAATTTACTATTAACCTCTCGGGTGCGGCAACACGGATCCATGTTTGTGCCGTCGGTGCGGCACACACGGATCCATGTTTTCCGCAGTTAACTTGCATTTTAATTAATTTTGGGTATTAAAGTTATTATAATAAAGTCTAGAAAGGTTTGTTATGCATTTGCTTTATACGAACAACATTTTAAAACATTCGTTTGTCAAGTGCGCTTCAAGAGCCATTAAAAAAACGAGTTCCAATTTCAAAGTTGACGATGACGCAACGCGATCTTTCAAGTGCCTCTTAAAATTGATTTTTTGCCGATAAGGTGGTTTTGAAGGTAGTTTGTTGTTATATTTTACTTATTATACTTATTTTAGGAACCACTATCAATACGAATTGAGTCATAAATCATGCGTAATTTTGAATAGTGTTACTCAAAAAGTTACCGAGTCTATTACCTATTGAAAAGGGCTTACTCATTTGAAGGTTTTTACGCATTTATTCTTATGTTTTTATTGATAAAATGATATAATTGCGATGAGAATCTTATATAGAATATAGAATAGCAACAAAAATGTGCTAGAAAAGCTAAATATTTAAATAAACACTCATTTTTTGCCTGACGAGCGAAATTAGACGCACACATACACAGGGCTCCCACGCCATTACTGTTCTACATCATCATCAGCGTATCGTAGTCCACTGCTGGACATAGGCCTCTCCAATAGCACGCCACTTAAAATTGTATATCGCCGTTGATTCGTGTTTGCACGCAGCCTAGCGGGAAGTCCCGGAACTATTAACACCCACACATACACAGTAGTGACGGACAATGAACAAGACGTAAACTGATCTTTGTTTATGTTTTACTAAATTATTTTGTATTGACCATAGACTTTGTGTGTCACATAATGGAACGATCAGTTTGTTCTCTTTAGCATTCAGTCATTTTCATAGAGTTTAGAGAATTCTCAGAACTTAAAAATAATAAATGAAAACTGGTCTAGCAAACGAGTCCTTTTATTAAATAACTTGATAAATAGGTTGTTTTTTTATGTATTGTTCCTGTCTTTTGCACTAGTTAACTAAAAAAATAAATTATTTAACTAAAAAACACTATTTCTTCATATAAATACTACGTAATTTGGTGTTCGGCGCAAATAATAGTTTGATTGTAAAGTGACAAAATGGCGAATATCTCGACAGCGAAATGTGATTTTTACAAATATGTTTCTCAATGAATTTTTACTGCAGTTATAGTGTTTTTTATATCAGTAGATAGCTTAGTTATCGAACTTTATGAGGATAATAAGTAAAATGAATAATAAACCACATAAAATATTAAAATCATGTTTATTAACACAATAGGTGCGTAAATTAATACTTGGCTCAATTGTGAGTAAATAATAAAGCGATAACATTAGTTTAGTAATAAAATATGGCATAACCATGTACGCTTGTTATCCATCTTTTGAAAAATAATCACTTTTATAACCACCGAGCATTGTTTTTGAAAAGATTTGATCATTTTCGTACACCATGCACCGTGCTGCAAAATTTTGCACTTTCGCCGCACGGTGCATGGAACCGGAAGTACCCGTTCGCGCATCCGAAAGATTAATAACTGAGTTCTGCGGTGTTACCCGCCGTTATTGTTGTACGTTTACAAAAGCGGAGCAAAGCTTGTATAAAAAAGTAGGCTAAGTTAATCCTTATTTGATCAGCTATCTGCCAGTGAAAGTCCCGTCAAAATCGGTCCAGCCGTTCCAGAGATTAACCGGAAGAAACAGACAGACAGGCTACCATTGTTAAAAACTGTTACGATTTCATTTAAACTTGGCATGGAGACCCTCTGTTTCTTGAGGAAAGTTGTTAAGAATAGAATGTGCACGTTTCATGTTTGAAATCGAAAAAAACCGATGTGCTATCTATGTTCGTAAACGCGACTCAGTTGTACTCATGTTCTGACAAATAAAACATCTCTTTCAGTAAATTTCGTAATCCCGAAATAATTGCCAGCCGTTCCAAACTTTAATAAAAGACATAGGATTCTCTTTACCATGATAGCTGATATACACGCCGGCGGCGGCGAAGTATTACTATACTAGTTAAACCTGACAATAACCGCGGGCAACGCCGCGAGGCGAAGCTAATATCTTTAAAAATTGTAGCGTATGTGTTATTCTGATATATAAGCTATATTAATGTAAAGTTTCATCAAAATCCATTCAGTAGTTTTTGCGTGAAAGAGCAACAATCATACTCACAAACTTTCGAGTTTATAATATTAGTAGGATTACCTACAAGCCTTTTCTCTTGATTTCTGGGTTAGATCTGTTTATAAATAAATAAATATTCCGGACATCTAACACAACGCCATCTAGTCCCAAGCTAAGCAGAGCTTGTGTTATGGGTACTGTACAACTGATATAAATACTTACATACTTTTTTGTAAATACATATATATTATACATAGAAAACACCTGAACTCCGAAACAAATATTTGCAGATCATACAAACATTTGGTCCGACCCGGGCATCGAACCCGAGCCCTCAAGCATAGCAGTCGCATACGCTACCACTACGCTACGAATTTAACGAGGATTAAAATGTATTCTTTACGTTGCAGGCATAGAGTTCAACAGTACAATACCCACTGTGGGTGGCACAGGTACTCCAGCCATCAAGCACAATGTCACGCTGTTCCTCGCTGAAGATGGCAATGGGAAATCTGTTATCGTCAGTGCTGGTGAGTTAAATAATAATAATAAATAATAAATATTTCGGACATCTAACACACAACGCCATCTAGTCCCAAAGCTAAGCAGAGCTTGTGTTATGGGTACTAGACAACTGATATGAATACATATATACTGTTTTTTTTTGTAAATACCTACATATTATACATAGAAAACACCCAAACTCCGAAACAAATATTTGTAGATTACACAAACATTTGGTCCGACCCAGGATTTGAACCCGAGACCTCAAGCACAGCAGTCGCATTCACTACCACTGCTCCACCGAGGCAGTCAAATATAAAAAAAAAATGTCTAGGGGTGGTGGCACTCAGTTTTATTATTTAGTCACCACACTAGCCTTTAACGGTCCAGGGTTTGGCTCATAGCCCAGTTGCACTCGGTGATAATAATGATAAACAATCACCGGGGTAAGCATCCGGTCAGTACATGGATGGGTGACCGCTGGTGGCATGATACCATGACCGTCTTCGTGATTCGGGCAGTCAGGCCCGGTTGTTATTATAGTATAAACAGTCGTGAAGCTTAGCTGGAGGCCTTTGGAGGGTTTAAAAATATCCAACGGCAAGATTACGTAGACACACCGCTTTCTAGCCTTTGTGTTTTGATTGCCTTAACTTGCACATAGAAGTACTGTTGTCAAACACAAACATACTTTGTATGAATTATTTGAAAAGATGGTGCACGTGAGTTTCTCACCAGCTCTTCTCATGAATGCAATACCCATCGGAGCTGGTACTACTTGGATTGATTTCAATTTAAACCTTTGAGTTGAATCGAAATCAATCTAAGCTCCGGTAATTCAAATCATTTCAATGAATTTAGTATTAGTACCTTTTATCACTGAATTGATTGCTTGAGTTTTGTTTTATATTTTGATGTTTGTATTTTTGACGTGTTCAAGTGCCTTTTGAGGCCTATGGAAATAAATGATTTGAGTTTGACACAACGTTGTGTTGCGAGTCCCCAACTCGCACTCGGCCAGTGTGGGTACATATGGCCTGAACCCTCTCCTGAGAGGAGACCCGAGCCCGGCACTGGGGCGTTATGGGTAGTTGATAATGATGATGTTTGGTTTACGCTAGCCAATCGGTTGGTATCGAGTTTGTTCCAAGTTTTGCTTCTCTTTGCAGTACTTTGTCATGCGTTTCCTCCATTAGTCACTTACTCCATTGTTTTTCAATCCGTCACCACACAAATTAAAAATTCATTGTGTACTTACTTTTATAATCATAATTATTCACAGGTATATCAACTCTTATCGGAGACGATCTGACATGGCTTCTGGAGACTTTCAAATCCTGTAATCCGGCTTGGAGACAAGTCAGATGTGTTGTCTGCGATCCCACTAAGTCCCAACAGGTAAGGTAAACGTCATACCGACATATATAATTTGATTCTCAGTATGGTGACAGATCGAGAATACTTTGTGTCACCACCCCTATTTGTGTAGTAGTATTCGTTTTATTATATTAAACCATGGGAGAGCCGCTTCGGCATGAATGGGCCGGCTTGACCGGAGTGATACACCGGTCTCACAGAAAACCGGTGTGAAACAGCATCTGCGCTGTATTTCACCGAGTGAGTGAGGATACTGGAGGCCCATATCCCAACCCCTCCCCCGTCCATCTCCTCATCCCCCAAATGCGGACAATGCACCTGTATAACCTCTGGTGTTGCGGGTGTCCATGGGCGGCGGTAATCGCTTACCATCAGGCGATACGTCCGCCCGTTTGCCACCTACTCCATAAAAATAAGGAGCGAAAACTTGAAACAAATTAATCAGAGACCTTTATGTAGCACAGTTGCTTTATAAAGGCTTTTGATGTTGTGTTGACTGCCTCGGAGGCGCAGTGGGAGTGTATACGACTGCCGGGCTTGAGGTCTCAGGTTCGATTCTGGGTCGTACCAAATGTTTGTATGATCTGCAAATATTTGTTACCGAGTTTGAGTATTCTATATTTAAAAAAAGTACATATATAAGTATTATATCAGTCATTCTAGCTTTCTTAGTACAAACAAAGGCTGCTTAGTTTGGGGTTAAATAACGTTATGATTCAGAGGTCCGAAATAATAAATCAATATTTCGGACATCTTACACACAACGCCATCTAGTCCCTAGCTAAGCAGAGCTTGTGTTATGGGTACTAGACAACTGATATAAATATACTTAATTTGTAAATACATATACATACATAGAAAACACCGAAACTTCGAAACAAATATTTGTAGATCATACAAACATTTAGTCCGACCCGGGAATCGAACCTGAGACCTCAAGAACAGCAGTCGCATACGCTACAAATGTGCCATAGAGACAGTCAGAAATGATGTGCGTTGTGGTGGTTTTGTAAGAGTCGTCTAGTCTATAGAAACTGTGATGATGTTATTATGTCACAGGAGCCAACTGTTATGGACTTATGTCCAGAAATGTAATAAAAACTGTATTGATGTGCTGTGTTATTGTTTCAGTCGGTCCGAGCAGCGTTTCCATCATCTCACGTGACGTGCTCAGTGTGGCAGGCGGCTCGAGCTATAGCCAGGCTCTGCGTGGAGAGCGCGCGAGCTCACGACGTGGTGCTGTCGAGTGAGGACGTGGCCGCCCGGGTCAAGACCTACGCGCTCGCGCTCCTCAGGGGAGACCACGCCGCGCCACAGCTGCAGGTAACCACTGGAAACTGCTCACTGCCTCTCACTCCACTGACCACTGGTAGCTAGAGATCGGTCGTAACGTCTTTTTCTCGCAATCGCTCCGTTAATTAACCGATTGAGTGAGTAAGCGATGCAGGTACAGCGTATTATATACCGACCAAAATACAGTTGCAACTGTTACACATTATTGTACACTGTTAAACGTCATCTATATATGTATATAAAAATGTTATGTTGGTTTGTGTACGCTTCAAAAACTCAAAAATTTCTGCACCGATCGGGCTGAAATTTTAGAATGATATATAATCCGCATCAAGGATTGTTTTTATCTAATTTTTGCATCAGTCATATATCCGCGACCGCGAAAAAACCGACATAAACGCGGGCGGAGCCGCGGGCAACAGCTAGTTACTTATAATAAGTAACTATAACATTTTGTTTTGCTACTTCGTATTCGGTTACAGATCGATTATCAGAACCTAATATGTTAATTAACGCTCACTCCTAGTGGTAATGCATGCGACTGCTGTGCTTTATGTCTCGGGTTCAATTTCCGGTACGGACTTAATGTTTGTATGATCTGGTGACTTTGTTACCGATCTTTAATTTCCAAGTCAGTCTAATCAAATACCTTATTACAGAATTTAAAGTCTCTAAAAGCAACATCTGTCAGTGAAGTTGTTGTACCTTCTGTTCTTGAAAATCAGCATTTGAATGTATATAAGAATTTTCGGGACAGCTGTGAGGCTTGCTGACCCGTGGGGTTGTCTACTGACCCGGCCCTACACTGTGCCAGCTGGCTTAAATACAGCAGATACTGGGATTGGTATATTGGCCGGCCCAGCTGATTAGCCTTCGATCCGTAGCCTTAATACCAGGGAAAGGTGGTGGTAACTATTCAAACCGGCCCAGCTGTTAGCCTTCGTACCGTAGTTAGAATAGTAGTGAAACTCGAGGAGGTTACGACTTATCTGATTTATTTACACAAATGCATTTTCTTATAATTAAATTTTGGCCGACAACATAGGACAGTGAAAGCGAGCTACAAGACTACACAAAAACCTCAGCCAATTGGAGCGAAGTAACTTTACGTAAATATGGGCGCGCGCCGAGAATACGTTTATAATTTTTTAGTTCTCACGACGAGCGGTCGGTGCGGCGGGGCGGCTGGCGCGACGTGACGGCGCGGTCGCGCTATCGCCACAGAATGATATAACATTACATAATAAGTCATTCTTTTAAACTATTCGTCTCATCTCAATATACACTATTACATATGTGGGGGAACGGGTGTAATGTTCCACCCAACACAAAGGGAGGATCCTCCGACCAGGCGAGGTGATCATGCCTGGCGGGCTACTGCCCAACAGTTGATGTTGGGATGTTGTATATGTGCCAATCGGCGCGAGAACTATTTATTTCGCGATTCAGGATTTGTAGTTACTCCGTGTAGTGCGTTACTTCGTAGTTCAGTGTATCTTCGGTAGATGGCGCTGTAGCATGTTATGTGGAAGTCGCCACACATTAACCGGCACAATAATGCAGAATATCTCACTAGTTCGCCATGGTGGGGGTCACCATGCTGCATTGTTGCATTATCTGCACAAGCAATGAGTATGGTGATCACCACTCTTGGATTCTGCTCGTGCTTTCCATCAGGCAAAACAGAAAAAAAACGCCCTACGCGACATCAGTTTCATCCCCATCATTTAGATGGTTGACAGTACACAACTGTGTGCAGCAAGCCCGTTAGCGCACTTGTGACGCCTCTGGTGTTGTGGGTGTCCATGGGCGGAGGTATTCGCTTACAATCGACTGCACGGTTGGCCGAGTGGTTTCAGCGGTCGCCATGCCGCTTGCTACTGCGCCAAGTGTCTTGGGTTCACATCCCACGCGGTACAACACTTTGCGTGATCCACGAATTGTTGTCCCGAGTCTGGATGTTCTTTGTGTCCGTTTCATGTATGTTTGTAAATTCCCCCACGACACAGGATGTTTATTCCTAATGTGGAAGTTGCCTTTTTCAATTGAATAAATTGAAAATTTAATCAGGCGATCCGTTTGCTCGTTTGCCAAATATTCCATAAAAAAAAAATCACAATGAATATGGTGACTGCTCTCAGATTCTGCTAATGCTTAGGGAGCGTTCAAGTATTACGTAACGCAACTTTTGAAAATTTTTGAAAGCCCCCCCTGTAACGCATCGTAAAGTTTTTCTGTTCGACCCCCCCTATCTAAACGCTACGTAACACTCAAGTGTCATGTTTATATTTTATAAATTGTTGGCTTACAATACACACAATTGTTTTTCTCCTTAGTTTTTGCTAATAAACTCTTAAAATAACTGCCCCTGTAAAGCATCGTAACGTTTTACGAGAAAAATTTGCGTTACGTAATACTTGAACGCTCCCTTACCATCAGGGAGAGTAGAGTGGCAGGCTCGTATATAAATAAAATAATTATATGTTTCAGGCGTTAAAACGCGCTATAATCGGTACTGGAGCGGGCACCCTGAGGCTGTGGGAGCTCATGACTAGGCCCAACGGTGTGATGGCCAAACTTGACTCGTGGCTCGAAGCCGACAATTACACTAACATATTGCACAAAGTAAGTAACTTTTCCTTTAAGAAGAGGCCTATGCTCACCAGTTAATACAAGCGAAAGTGTTGTGGGTTCAAATCCCACATGGGACAACACTTGTTGTTCTGAGTCTGGGTGTTCTTTGTGTCCGTTTTATGTATATTTGAAAAGTCCCCCGCGACACAGGATATTTATTCCTAATTCAGGAATCTTTTTAAAAAATAAGAAATTGGAATTAAAAAAAAAGTTTTATTATAAGCATAAAAATTTAATTTCTTAATTATTTGAACTCCCCAGGGTCTAGAACGTTTGGTGACCAAATTCCAGTCCCTTGTCAGGGATCAGGTGCAGTCTGATGAGTTCGTCTCCCTGTTCTTCAATGTAGCCAACCAGCTTGAGAATGAGAGGAGAACCTTCGCGGTCAGCAGATTAAGAGTAAGTTCTTTTGTATATCAATACCCCTGGTCTAAGTACTTTGAAGGTCTGGTTTTAGTAACCTTTCCTCCTCCAGCCAGAGGATCGATTAAAAACCCAAGTTACTTATAACTAGCTGACCCACGCAACCTCGTTTGCGTCTTCAATTGCCCGTAGCGTGAAAATTTTCCCCGTTTTTGAAACATTCTTCATTGGTGCTCCGCTCCTATTAGTATTACCGTAATGATATATAGCCTATAGCCTTCCTCGATAAATGGACTATCCAACACTGAAAGAATTTTTTAAATCGGTTTAGTAGATCCCGAGATTACCCCCTACAATTTAACAAACACACAAACTTTACTTCTTTATAATATTAGTATAGATTAATTTATTTAAAATGTAAATTAATTTATTTAAATTAATTTACCGTGGGAGAGCTATGCTTCGGCATGAATGGGTCGGCTCGACCTGAGTTGATACCACGGCGGTGTTTCACCGAGTGAGTGAGGACACCGGAGGCCCATACCCCAACCCCTTACCCTCATCCCCTTTCCCTTCCCCCAAAGGTCGGCAACGCACTTGTGACACCTTTGGTGTTGCGGGTGTCCATGGGCGGCGGTAATCGCTTACCATCAGGTGATACGTCTGCTCGTTTGCCCCCTATTCAATAAAAAAAAAATGTAAAGAAATGACAACTATAAAAGGTGAAACTAATTCGATGTAAGAAAATGGAATTAATATAATTCTGTTAATTATAATAATGTCGAGTTTTGCTGTGTCGGCTTCGCATTGCGATTGACGTCACTGGTGAGTTTCCACCTTCCTCGCTTGCGTGGGACCTGCTGAGTCGGCACCCCATACGAGCCCTTGGTTGTCGTATAATATGCAACGTCTACCATACCCTTTAGGGTCCCGTACGTAACACACTCGATTTAAAAAGTAATTAAACATTTTTTTTTTCCAGGAAACTGAGAACTTAAAACAGTCACCAACAGACACAATAACTCAGTACGCATATAATTTGATGTCTCATCAAACGAAACTAGCTCAAAAGTGCCTTGATGATAGAGCCGGCAGGTAAATATAACCTATAACTAAAGAGAGCTGCCCCTATGCATCCCATGGGTGTCATAGGATCAGACTGAGGTAGCAAACTATATAGGACAAAATAACTGCAAAGGGAAGGAAAACTTGACACAAATCTATACAAACTCACCCGTTGGGCTAGCTTGGTATAGTAAGCCAGAATCTTCTAAGGAGAGGCCTATGTCCAGCAGTGGACTGTTAAATGCTGACGACACCCATAGGATGAGTAGGGGTGAAGACACCTTGTATTCTTTTGACTGCCTCGGTGGCGTAGTGGTTGCGTATGCGACTGCTAAGCTTGAGGTCTCGGGTTCGATTCCCGGGTCGGACCAAATGTTTGTATGATCTGCAAATATTTTTTTCGGAGTTTGGGTGTTTTCTATGTAAAAAATATAGGTATGTAAATATTCGATCTCAGTCAATTCAGCTTTCATACAAGATCTGTTTAGTTTGAATCTAGATGGCGTTGTGTGTCAGATATCAGAAATATTTATTTATTATGTATTATTACAGAAAACACAGTAGTGCTGCCATATGTAAATATGGAACTTCAACGCAAGAATGTTCCTGTTTATTCAGCAAAGTGTTCCGATTGCCGTGTCGACATATACTTATGTTAACTACAGAGCTTAAGGTGAGTCTATCTATCTATCTATATATATAAAAATGTTATGTTAGTTTGTGTACGCTTCAAAAACTCATAAAAGTTCTGCACCGATCGAGCTGAAATTTTAGAATGACATATAATCCGCAACCAAGGATTGTTTTATCTAATTTTTGCATCAGTCACATATATCGCGGATATCCGCGACCGCGAAAAATCCGACATAAACGCGGGCGGAGCCGCGGGCAACAGCTTGTTTTTTATATAGACCGTTCACGTTAAGAAAATGATGACTCGAATATGAAACTCTGCCGTTTAACCAAATATGTACGATTCATGACACAGAATGTATATTTCTATATAGTATCTATGTATAACTGCCTCATTAGTCTAGCGGTTGAACTATGCGCTTGCCAATCAAGAGGTCCCGGGTTCGAATCCCGGGTCGGGCCAAAAGTGTTATTCAGTTTTTCCGATTATAGAAATACTTAATAACAGCTCGGAGTTTGGAAGTTGGGGTCTTAAAACCCCGTGCCTCGGAGAGCACGTAAAACTATCGTCGGTCAACCTGCATCTGATCTCTCCCCAATCGTGTCGGTGAACCGTCCCACCGGATTATTAGAGAGAAGGAACAGAGAGTGCACCTGTGTTTGCGCACACATTTGTGCACTATAATATCTCCTGCGTAGTTGGCTGGTCTCCGTTCAGACTGGCCGCCGTGGCCCTAATGATCTAGTGCCCAGTTCCTATATTTGAAAAACGATCCGTTCTAGGTACGAATAGTAGTATATTATACGGGGCGTAAGCTAAAATCGTTCCTATAAAAAATAAATTGAGGAACGATACTTACGACTCGTAGTCGGTTGTGGAAACTGCCTCGTTGGTCTAGTGGTTAGCGTAAGCGACTGCGGATCAAGAGGTCTTGGGTTCAATTCCCGGGTCAGACTGCTGTTGGTTTTTCCTACAGGAAATTCCTAATAGCAGCCCGGAGTATTGAAGATGGCGGTGTTTCCCGCCCGTGTTTCGGAGAGCACGTCAAGCCGTCGGTCCCGGTTGTCATGAACATCTATGGCAATCGTTATTGGGAAGTCAGGGCCCTCAAATATACTGACAACTTTTTTTTTTTTTTTTTACGTGTGGAAACCCCCTCGGGCCGTCACCCCGCCGGGGTTTGCGGCGGGGCGGTGTGTCGGAATCGAACCGACTAAAACCACACGGTGTGCCAACTCTGCGCCTGAGAAGGGAGGGGTCCGGGAATCGCTGTTATTAACACGCCGGACCCCTCCCAGCGCCTGCCCGCACTGAAGCGGGCACCTTCTTCTTATAAAAATCTCAATTTAGGCGACGCACGGCACACGCGTACGTCGCCCCCTCGCGGTTGGCCTGTAATGCGGATGGAGGGGAAAACCCATCCCGTCCATCCGCGGCCACACTCAGGGCGGCATGAGGCGCTGATAGGCGCGCCTCCGCCGCCCCGTGCGCCGGCGGCGGATCGGGTCCGAGTGGATATCGTCCTCCCGGGCCTTCTCCGCCGCCTCCTTCTGCGAAATTACTTCTTCGCAGAAGGTCGCGACCGCGGTAAAACTGCTGTCGCTACCGGCCATGGATAGTACGACGGCCGGCAGCGACAGATCTCCTCCGATGACTGCAGTGAGGGCCCGGCGCTGCGCCGCCCAAGCGGGGCAGAACTTCAGCGTGTGCTGGGCCGAGTCCTCACTGCAGTCGCAGTGGTGGCAGGCGGGACTCAATTCCCTCCTAGCGACCGAGTGCAGGTACTTTCCGAAGCAACCGTGCCCGGAAAGCACCTGCGTCAGCCGGAAGGAAAGGGTCCCGTGCTGCCGCCCTGCCCACTCGAGGATGACCGGCTGGAGCGCCTCCACGGTGGCAAAGCCAGCGCGTGGAGCCTCCAGCCGGGACGACCAACGAGCCATCGTGGCTCGGCGAGCGGCTTCACGCCAATCGCGTACCTCTTCGGGCGGAGGACGATACCCGTTCTCCGCCCGATATTCAGCCGCTCGCCGATAAACTTCGGCGAGCACCTCCGCCTCCAAATCCCACGGGGGTGTTCCGGCCAAGGCGCACGCCGCCTCCGTCGACACGGTGCGGTATCCGCGTATGGCTCTGACCGCCAATACCCTCTGAGGCCGCCAGAGGCGTGCCTTATTCTGGGCGGTCAGAGCCGGAAATATACTGACAACTAGTTCAACCTTCGAATTCAGTTCACCCTCAGGCGAACGCTACACGGAAGATCCATATTGTGATCCGTCAATATAAAATATCGGATTACGATATTTATTGAAGTGTAGGGTAGTGTATTGACGGATCACAATATTTATCGCTGGATTTCTAGAAATCCTTGTGATCTGATCCCAGATCTTGGATCGTGATATTTATCTTGCGTGTAGTGTGTCGCATCAATATTGATCGTGTCAGTACGCAGCGAGATGGCAGCGATGAGAGACGTCGGTGACACCGCGTCTGCCGCGGTGAACCCGTGCCACGAGCAAGAATCCATGACAGGCGACAAGATTGTTTTGAAAGAGTTTATTCTCAATTTAGAATCCATGCCAAAACTTTGGAATAGCGGGCATGTAAATTATAAAAAAATAATAAATAATAAATAAAAATAAAGACATCAGGCATCTTTTTTTTTTTTTTTTTATTGAATAGTGGGCGAACGAGCAGACGTATCACCTGATGGTAAGCGATTACCGCCGCCCATGGACACCCGCGACACCAAAGGCGTCACAAGTGCGTTGCCGACCTTTGGGGGATGGGAAAGGGGATGGGGGGAGGGGTTGGGGTATGGGCCTCCGGTATCCTCACTCACTCGGTGAAACACAGCGCAAACGCTATTTCACACCGGTCTTCTGTGAGGCCGTGGTATCACTCCGGTCGAGCCGACCCATTCATGCCGAAGCATAGCTCTCCCACGGTTAAGTAAGTAATTTTCGTAGTCGTCCATTTCATCGTGAAGGTGAACTTCGTCCAATAAATTCAGATGTGTATACTTTTCTCTCCTTTGTAGCCAATTCTTCATCCATCGCTTTCTTTTTACTCGTTTGTTTAAAGAAAGGGCTAAAATTATTGCCACACAAGCTCTAATTTTCCTCCGTCTAGGGTCCATCACGTCTGCCTCGTACAAAGAACGCTTCAGTACTGACGCGATCCGTATTGTAGGTGTAGGGTGTGCTGTGATCCGGCCCGAGATACGAAAGTAAATATCGTGATAATTATCACAATATTTATTGTCGTGTAGGGTTCGCCTCAGGGTTGCGGAGGTCAGATGCCAGTAGCTCCGTTGAAAAACTGATATTCAGGTAAAACCGGTTGAACTAGTAGCCGACCCCAATAATATTGGGAATAATAAAGGCTAGGCAGAAGAAGAGTCGCTTGTGGAAAATTTTTACACGATGACGATTCTTTAAATATAGGCACCGGGCATAGGAGACCATCACTATATATATTAATGTTATTTATTCCAGGTCAAGACTCACATACCGTTCGAGCCTCGCTGGACAGTACAGCATTGCCTCTTCGGCTGCGACACAGTCACTTCAAACTCAAGCACAAATGCTACAGGTTCGTACAATTTAAGAGAACAAACTAGTTAGCTAAAATAAGTATCCGAAGCTACTCCTTAGAATATTATCTATCTGCCAGTGAAAGTCCTGTCGAAATCGGTTTAGCCGTTCCAGAGATTTAGTAGAAAGAAACAGACATACAAAATTTTAAAAACTATGGATTTTTTATGGGATTTAAGGTTCCCTTCTCTGTGCAGTGCTGTTGTCCTGCTTAGTTTGTCATGCGTAGTCTCCCATAGTCGACTCTTCCGTAACCCACGGGATGAATAGGGGGTGACACTCCGTATCCTATACTAATATTATAAAGCTGAAGAGTTTGTTTGTTTGTTTGAACGCGCTAATCTCAGGAACCGCCGCGCCGGTCCGATTTGAAAAATTATTTCAGTGTTGGATAGTCCATTTATCAAGGAAGGCTATAGGTTATATATCATCACGCTAATACTAATAGGAGCGGAGCACTAATGAAGAATGTTACAAAAACCGAGGAAAAAGAGGCGTAAACGAGGTTGCGTGGGTCAGCTAGTTTTTAATATGCCACCACACAAATCCTCTCTTTGTATTAAAAATATATAAAAACCGTCTGAAAATTACAAAAATAAATAAATACATACTTATTTTTATTATTCTAAGAAGTTTACATTGGTCAGCATTCGCAATGAGTATGGTCTACTCTTGGATTCTACTCAACTCAAGCTTTTCATCAGCCAGAGTGGAGTCACTTTAACAGGCTCCTACATATTTCAAAAGACGTTAAAAATATTTTGCCTGCCTCTGTGGCGCAGTGGTAGCGTATACGACTGCTGTTCTTGAGGTCTCGGGTTCGATTCGCAGGTCGGACTTTGGAAAGTATATATGTATTTATATCAGTTGTCTAGTACCCATAACACAAGCTCTGCTTAGCTTGGGACTAGGTGGTGTTGTGTGTTTGATGTCCGGAATATTTATTTATTTTAATTTCTAGGTGGCAACACGTTTATGGAGCAAGTGGTAGTAGAAACCGAAGATCAACATCGACAGACCATACAACAGCAGCCTCAGCAAATACATCAGGTAAACAATAATAAAATATCTATTTTTAACGTGGGAGAGCCACGCTTACGGCATGAAAGGGCCGGCTCGACCGGAGTGATACCACGGCCTCACAGAAAACCGATGTGAAATAACGCCTGCGCTGTGTGTCACCGAGTGAATGAGGATACCGGAAGCCTTTTTTTTGCGTGTTGAAATCCCTTCGGGCCGTCACTCCCCCGGGGCTTCGCAATCGAACCGACTAAAACTGTAGGAGGTTAAGAACCAAACACATTGATACTTTTATATATTACTCATTTATTCTTTATAAGTCACTAGGAAGGTAAGTGCGTCTTGCCTAGCACACGATCTCAGGTCAAGTAAGGTGGGCGAATGAATGCTGAACGATTATACTATCGGATTGACAACACAACATATCGATTATAACTATTCTATTAATATCGATTTATAATGTATTAATTTTTACATTCACCAACAAAAACCACACGGTGTGCCACTCTGCGCCTGAGAAGGAAGGTGTCCTGGAACTGTTGTTATTAACACGGCCGGACCCAGGATACCGGAAGCCCATACCCCAACCCTTCGCTCCAGCCCCCAAAGGCCGGCATCGCACTTGTGACTCCTCTGGTGTTACGTCTCTATAACTTTTTTTACGGTAACTACGGTCATGCTACGGGGAATAGGTAGCCCAGACGAGGTTGCCTTTGTTAGCTAGCTTTTTAAGGATGAAGATATCTCACACAGCCGTTTGTTCTTATTTTTCCCAGGTGGGCGGTGTCAGACAACAACAATATGTTCTAGCTACTCCTGGACAGCCAGCGACACCTGTCTCACAAGTAAGGAGTTAAATTATTATGTATCAATCTTAAGAATTTGCTCAAACACCTGCTACTTTATTCTAGACCAGTGCTTTTATGGTAGTAAAACCAGTAGAATTACTGTTTTTAAACTTGACTTGTATGATCCATCGCACGGTTGCCTGGCATAGATTGCTTTCGGCAATAAGGCCGCCTCTTGTATACTATATATCTCACATTTAATGTACTCTCTTGTAACTGTAACACGGTATTAGTGTGCAAATCAACTGCTCACTGTATTTACCCAACACGTATAGCTAGCCATTACACAGTGGTGTAACAAATATAGTAGTTTTTTTTGGAATTCACAGCCGGCCGATTCCAAGCCGGGCAAAGTACGCACTAAGGCAACAATAGAACTGACAAACACATTTCCAAACACATACATACTATAGGTAAATTACACCCAGACGCAGGTCAAACGATAATACTCATCACACAAAAGCTTGTCATGGGAATCGAACCCTCGATCTGAGGCGCTCAGCAGTCAGTCTAGAGCAACAGGCCCGTCATTATTAAAACTTATTTTATTTTTTTATTTTATTTTATTTTATTCGGGGAGCTTACAGCTAAATTTACAATATAAATATGACATTGTTTCTCTATATGCCAATTACAAGCTTCCGCATGTAGAAATAACATAGTGCTGTAAAATTTAATCAAAAATTATAACAGAACGTAGATTACTAGAACATTTTCTCTGGTTCCTGAAACATAACACTTTTGACATCATTTGGGACACCGCAGAATAAATCAATGCGTTCCAGATGGTTAAGTTCATTAAATGACCTGGAAACTTGTGGTAGGAAGCTATTATACCGATAATTACTGTGGCAAACTGGTACGTGGATTAGGTTTTTGGTACGTAAGCATAAAGCATACAAACTGTAATAGATGTACTTAATTTAGTATAGTATAAATCAACATCTGGATTCTGAACAATCAGGGAGTTAAGCCGTCTAACTGGTTTATATAACATAGGTTCAACTTGTTCAGGTGATATTCTGCGGCGGTGGAGTCGGAGGAGTGTCCGGAGTGTCCGGCGTCGCGGGCGGAGCGCCCGTCCTCACTTCGGTGCTGCCGCCCGGGGGCGCCGTCCTCACTCCTCACCACGCCCTGCACCATTGACCTCCTCGTGACATCTCCTCAACGGATCTCACCACACTCTACATACACTAACACCCTCCATCCACCTGTTATGTGACAGGTGGTTTGACACTATTTAAATTTTATTTTTAAAATACAACTCCAGCATTGGGAACAAATCCTGTGTCTGGCCTTTACAAAAATACATGTAACGGATGCATAGAACCAGGACAACAATTTGTGGATCATATAAAATGTTGTCCCATGTGGGATTGGAACCCACGACACTTGGCGCAGTAGAAAGCGACGTGGCGATCGCCTGAACCAAGAGCCCTACCGTGCAGTCAGAAAAATAAATACAAGTAAAATAAAAAAAGAGAACTCTAAGAACTGGCCCAAATTGAAATGGGACCAAACGGGAAGTACCAGCTTTCAAATTAAAAAAGAATCATCGAAATCGGTTCAACCAGTCGAAAGTTATGAGGCAACATAAAAGATTAAAAGGTTAAAAAAATACATCTAATTGCCTATCTAATTGTCTATAACCGATGAAACAAGGATTCAATCTTTATCAAAGACTGCAGGGATTGCATCATAGTACCGGTTACTTTCCTGCTGATTGTTGTGGATTCAAACCTTGGGACGACACTTTGTATAATCTATAAATTGTTGTTCCGAGTCTGGTTGTTATTTGTGTCTGTGTCATGTATGTTGTAAAGTTCAGGCTCCGGATATATTTCTAATGAAAGAGTTCTCTTATAAAAGAAAATATATACATATATATATATTAAAAAGTCTTTCCAATCTTTCCAATAAATTATTTCTATATAATTTCCTAATACAGTTCGTACCCCAAGTCATAATTCTTTCAGAACAGTATAAATGAATGTCTTCCGATTTCTATACAAAATAGTAACGAATTGGTTTCACACAAAATGCTATAAGAATATAGATATTTTATGTAAATCAAACTACTGCAATCTCTATATACTTAGAAGAATTTAAATGGGTTCTATATATAATATAATAGTAAATATGCAATATAGACATGTTTTATCAACATTTTTATTACATTTTTGTGCCCTACTGGGTCTAAGATATTGTCTAATAAAGATATTCTTTTGGTATATAACTATATAGGGTGGGTATAAGAAGCACGACAATAGGGTATTAGACTGTATCCGTAAATAAATACCAATGTCTCCTTCATTAAAACGAATATTATTAAATATAATTATTACAGCGTGTCATTTTTATTACAAATTTTAATCATATAAACATTGAAATATATTGCTCAATTGAGTAGTCTAAAACAGTGACGTCACAAGTGTGTATTTAGTACATTTGTCATACAAAGTTATCGTTTTGACAGATGATAAAAAGTGACTAATTTGACCTATTGAAACAGACGATAGTACACATTCAGTCCACTGTGAATTAGAGAAAATTTCTGGACAATTGCAAGTTTATTTAATTTTTTCACCACACGTATTTCCATTGCACTTGACACTGGCAAAATTGTCGACATCGGCACAGTTTGCCATTCTACAAGAACAAGAATGAAAGGAGACGATAGTACTAATGATTCGTTTCTTATAGGGTCAACGTCTTTCAACGCACTTGTACCGCACCTCTGGTGTTCGGGCTGGGCTCGCTTACCGTCAGGCGATACGTATGCTCGTTTGCCCCCTATATAATAATAAAAAAGAAAGGTTCTGTATATATGGTATCCTGGTTTTAGCGGTTGCCATACACTCTACTAAGTTCAGTATTGTGGATTCAAATCCAATATCGCATAAAACTTTGTGTTGTACAAATTGTTGTTTGTAATGTTCTTTGTGTCCGTTTCACGTATATTTGTAAAGTAAAAAAAAAGACAGGATATGTATTTCTAATGTGAGAATTGTGCTTTAAAAATAAAATCGATCAGAAAAACCATATTTTATAATTTTTGTAAAAATATGTTACATTACTTACACTCATGTACAAATAAATAATAAAATAATGTTATATAAAATAGGTCTTGAAAGAAAAGGTTGATTTTTAACAGACTTCATTCGTATGTATGTAACGGATATTTTGAACATAATTTTGACCCCCTTGAAATCGTCGGGTTAACTCCAAATTTGGCATGCTTATTAGGACTGATAACAATTCAACATTCCTAACAGTTAAACCCGTTATCCTTACTAGGATTAGCAGTTTTTATAGTGTTTTTTAACCGTTGTTTTTTTTTTTTTAGTTATCAATGATATCAGTAGTACTACCTATTTGGGCAGGTTACACTAATACCCTATAGAGTACCTTGTAGGGCACAAAAATAATCATGATAATGTTCTAATATCCGGCTGCAGAATGTATAAGGTCATCACTTGGATACTAAAACACTATTTTCTATCCTACACTTTTTGACTGGTATCCTGTTGCCAATATATTGTTCTATCCAAAAATTAATGTAGAAATTTCAGTATTTACGTGATGAATGTATAGATTCCGCAGCCGGATCTCAGACTAATAAAATCATCCGTAGGAGAACTCAATTTTATGTTAAACGGGGAGTTTAGTTTGAGTTTGTATCACTCGTACTTCTCTCGATGGCGACCACTTTCGGTAATGCGATTGTCCCGCACTGAATTCTCCACCAATCGCATAGCTGAATGCGGTCACCTTGACGATCTGTTTAAACTCACACTAGAACCTCAGTGCGATTTGATGTGATATAAATTCACAGTAGGTTGGTCAATATTCTGTAACAATAGAGTTCCTATTCAATGTTGGAAGATATTAGAAACATGAATTAACGTTTAGGTCATTACATTGCAAAGTTAAGCAATTCTTCCCAGGTCGGGTTTTAGATGGGTGACCATTATTAGCACTTTGAGACTCCTCTGAGGGTGGGAGAGCACATTAAGCGTTCTGTTGTCCTATGTAGTCCGATAGTCAACAGTATTAGATCATGTTTCTTGTATTTTCAAAAGCATTGGATAAGAAAAGTGCTATTTTTGAGAACATCTTGTAGAGGGAAATGATCTTTTCTACTGGTATAGCAAAATATAGGCTATTAGTATAAGTTTGTAAATATTTAGCGATAAATATAATGTACGAAGGGTGCATTGTTAGGTGTTTCTATTTAAATAAAATATAAATACTTTATTACTGCAATATCGGATATTAAACAACTCTTAGTAATGTTTTGTTTTTTATTTATGCGTACCTGTAGCCTATGTTGCACCTTAGAACATCAGTTATCTACCAGAAAATCTCTTTAAAAATAATCCTTCCGTTCTTGAGATAAGCCAGAACAAAGGCAAACAGACACGTAAAATAATTTGATTTCTTGGTGTAAGTACTGTATATACTTTCATCCCTTCAATTTTATTTGTATGTAAAAAAATGATAAATTTGGAAACACTGATTGTGAATTTGACCAGGCAAATAAAAGACATTAATATAAAAAAAGTAATGTAATTATTCACAGAAATACAATTTTAATACATCTGGTAATACGATTGGCAGTAAATTCAATTAAATTACAGAATAATAATTACATGTACAAAAAAATATTTAATTAATCACACAGGACCTTGGGACTAAAACTAAGTAATTCTATAATAAAATTATATCTTAAAAGAATAAATTCTTCGCAAAATTACGTGTTTTAAATATAAAAATAATGAATGTTACACTTACACAAAACAAATTGCTGATAAATTAATAAGAAAACACCTAAAGTAACTCCTAAACATCTAATGCAAACATCGAAAAACCTTTAATTGTTTATGCGATAGAAAAACGACGTCGTTTCATAGATTTGTTATTAAGTAAGTAAGTATTAAGAAAGAAAGCTAGCTGAAAAGCAACAGCAAAACATTTTTTTATCGTTTTATAATTTGAAACCTTGTGAATTATTTATTAATAAAACATATCTATTACTTTACAATTACTTATTATGCATTGAGTATTAGCAGTGTTTATTTTGTTTGGATCTCAGCTTTAGTGCCGATTTACATTCTTTTAATTAAAACATTTTTACAACGAGCTGTCGTCAAACTGTTCCTTCTTATCTAGCTAAAACAATCTATATCTTTCCCTCCTAAATTACTGTCATAACTGTCAAATCTTACAAAATACACTCGGAGTATGGAGCATAGAGTAGAACTATCTTGTATAAAAGGCAAACCGAAAGTGTTCATCAAAATAACGCAATAAATAATAATGACCAACATATCGTTTTAGAAGTAGTGAAGTTTGCTGAGTCAAAGTACTATTAGGATTCTGAAAATAGTTACACACGATTGCAAGCGTCATATCAGGATTAAAAAAAACTTCCACTTCTCTGTTCTATTTTAGATATCTTTGGCACTACTTTCAAAAGTTATCCTGATTCTATTGTAGCGTCCCGAAGTTAACGCGTTAAAGATCCTTACCTCTACACTCCATAGTTCACCACAGACAAATTAAGCGATTACAAACCTAGTAATAAAACCCATAATAAGGATAGTTAGAATTGAATAAATGTTTTTGGATGCAATTCCAGGAGCACCTCCTGTGCAAGCGTCCAGGTGTTGGAATAATTCCATATAATTCCTCGCTGGTACGTGAGTTGAGGTTAGTGAGGGCTCCGTGAGGTCAATAGTGGAGTCTTTGAATAACAGATTGGTGATGCCACGGAAAGGTGAGAATATCTCAAAATTTATGAGCTGACTGCCAGTTGCCGAGTTATAACCGAAGTATAACTCGATCCAGTCTAATAATACGTTTAAGCTGTTGAAATGAGGGTCCGATCTGAAAAGAAAGAATTGCCGATGGTTAATTAGGAAGTTTAGGAACAAAACTTTATGGTTAGGGGCTTCCCCGTAATAGGTACGTCATTCGATTGTTGTTAATCTTTACTCTTACACTCCATCCTTGAGATCACATTTACGAACTCCTGCTTTCTACTTTTATAGTCACATATTGTTAATTAATATAGGTATATACATAAAACGAAATGACGATTTTCATCATCTATCTGTGTCAAACGGTCTAAATAATATTATTGTCAGTTTCTAGACCGAATTATCAAATATTTCAAAATAATGTAGATATTATTAAAATGGTTAGTTATGAGGTTATCCTTCAAATCTGAAAGTAAAATACTGGCCCTAAGGATGAAAAATGAATAATAGGTTCTTTGAATTCGATGATATTTCTTTTAAAAAGTAATTATTCTCTGAAAGGTACATACCTTCTGGTAAGGACTTCAGCGTCCACGACGAACGCAAGCAAACAATCATCTGGGACATCAGTTCCTGGCTGGGCAGCCAATGAGTTGTTCCGGCACAGAGCACGGAACTGGTTCGCATTCAGGTTCATACTTTGAAGATATCCTGAAAACAATTTGTATCTAGTAGTTTTTTGTTTGTTTATAATGACTTAAGACATCTTCAACTCTGGGCAGAGCCTGTACTACGGTAACCAGACTACGAATAAAATATTAATTAAAACTTTTTTTAAAAACAAGCATTTTTTTTTCAAAGGAACGAACTATCTTTAATTCTAAGCAAATGATAAGAATGCCTTTAATGTTTTTTTTGGAATTAAATATTACTTAGTAGATAGGTACGATGTTGTTTGAAATCTCTGATATAGAGATCACGTTCAGCAGTCGGTCCCAGTTGTTATCATAGGATATACAATCGTGAAGCTTAGTTGGAGGCCTTTGGGCGGCTTAAAAACATCCAACGGCAAGATACGTAGCCAGTCCCCAATCCGCAAAACTCCCCAGCGTGGGGACGTATGGCCTTAACCCTCTTCTGAGAGGAGACCCGAGCTCAGCAGTGGGACATTATGGGTTGTTGATGATGTTGATGTGCTCTCTGTTTCCGTTTCATCTATATTTGTAAAGTACACAGGATATATTCCTATAGTCGTTCCAATCGTTTATTTAACTTTTGTACAGATCACGCACATAAAGTTTTGTAATAATTTTTGATACAATATACTACAGGAAATACTGTACTTCATGGACGGGCTCCGCCCACTTAGAGATGTGTTATTCGTAATTAATGACCACAGACTATAAAAACGGTTTTGAAATAAATCGATTATCGATTATATTTATAAAACATACAATACAATTATTCTTGTATGTCCTTTGAGTACTTTATTTTTTGGTATTTTGACAGTAACTTAGGAAGGAACGATACGCTCAACTCAACCAAACGTGAGAATTCACAAATAAATCAATACGGAGGAATATAAATACTCAACTCGACGTATGAAAATGTGGATTAACACTAACAACCAAATGGCGACGCGCGTCGGCTCCGCGTCCGGTGTTGCTGTTTAATAATCGATAAAAGTACGAAATTATCGATAAAATAATGAGTATGTTAAATCGATTAAAACTCCTTCATGCATAAAATCGATCTATAAAAGAAATCGAATCGGTAACGGGTCAGGGTATCACTATTTGATTAAGTATTAGAGCTGTCAAAAGTTAAATAAACGATTGGAACGACTATAGTGTGAAGGTTGTAATCAATAAACAAACTTACGAGTGATGTTCCTTGTGTTCAAGAAGGCGACATCATTGCTGGGGTTATTGAGACACGCCAAAGAGCCGTTGTTCCCGAAGAATAAGTTTGATTGGTCCCAGGTACAAATTGGCTGATCTGCAAAGGAATGAAAATAGATGTAAGATACTTCCTAATAACGATTGCCATAATAGATGTTCATGACAACCGGGACCGACGGCTTAACGCGCTCTCCGAGGCACGGGCGGCAAACATCGCCATATTCCATACTCCAGCTGCTGTTAAAAATTTCTTTGAAGAAAAATCCAACAGCAGTCCGACCCGGGACTCGATCCCTGATCTTGATTGGCAGTCGCTTGTGCTAACCTCTAGACCACCGGATATGGCTCTATATTAATTAGGAAACCGTTTCAATTCTGTGAGAGATGTCATTAGTGTCATTTTGAAATTTACGAGGTACAGTTAGAGTTTGAATTTTTATATTTATAATGTACTTCATTTGTAATGGAACTGGCACGTAAACTATAAAAATATGGGTAAAATCAAATTAAATCCCTTGTTCAAAAATACTTCGTTGGTTTCATAGCCATCTGGTACAGAGATCGATTTAAACTTATCTGTGTATAAAGCAAGTGGCGCCACAAGCTTCTTTCGCTTTAGTACTAAAGCTATTTCCAAGTGCTTTAGCGCCTTTTTTTAAATAGTTTGTTAGACGACATAACTGATATCAAAGCGCTGCAGCTTTTGCTATTCATAAAATCTCCATTTCGTAGACTTAATAAGAAATCTTAAGTAGTAAATTCCAAAAAATATAGTTTATAAAACTTAGGGTTACAAAGGTTGCGTCGTTTACAAACAAACATGCAGTTATTAGAAGTGCATTATAGGATTACAGTATTAGAGGAAATACAGATAGGTATTAGGAGCTTATTTTTGTTTTAAATCTTACCTGCAGACACATTGAGCGCTATTGCGGTATTGGGCCGGCAGGCTGAGCAAAGCACGGAGGCGTTAAAAGTCTGGAACAAATATTACAATTTCAATAAAGCTAATAAAATATTTCCTCAATATCTTGGAGGAATATAACAAGGGTTTTGCGAGTATCTTTAATTCGTTATTATCATCATCTAGCAGTTCACTGGTGGACATAGCCCTGGCCTTAGAAAGGTCTGTTCAACGCTGGCTTTTAATATCTTCTTACATCACACACGGTAGTCCAATTCCAAATTAGGCAGAACCTGTACTATGGTAACTGTAAACTCAAAAATATTATAGATGAGCGAGAATCGAACTCACGAATTCTGATTTAGCAGTCAGGGTTTTTAACGACTAAATCAACAGGCCTGTTAAGTCATAGACGGTTCATGAACTATTATAATATTATGTTACAAAAAACAAACTTTAAAAAGAGAAATATAAACATTCGAATTAAGAACATCCTCCATTTTCAAGACGGTTAGAAAAAAGGGGGTTATGGTTAGATAATATTTATATATATTATATTAACATTATTAAAATAAATATTCTCCATTTTTGTTAGTATTTTTAAGCTATACTTAAATTTAACACATACCTACCATAAAACATTGTACTATAATATCAACACCATTTCGTTTGCGTTTTTTCCAATTCTATTTGGGGATCTTCGCAAACCTTCACATTCGAGACAAAAATCGTTGATTTAGTCAATGGTCAGCCATTTAGTTTGGGAACGTATTATTTATTCAGGCCAAGTTAAAAGAAAAGGGTTTATTGGTACATTTGGTACCAGGATTAAGGCCGCAAGGACTTAAGAGATGACGGGGTCATGTACCCGTTTAGTGCCATCAGCTTAACATTCAAACAAGAAGCATTCAACATATACTATATATATTATTATGAAAACTGGATTGGTCAACCTCGCAATATAAAAGTTAAAGTTGCTGGCTATTACGTATCCATAACTACGGTCCGCTGGTGGCCTGTGTTGCTCTATGGTAACATCCTAATCTAGCGCCGAGCTCTTTAAGTATCATAATAATCAATTTATATTTGATTTCACCTATATAACTTAAACCTGTTACGTGATGTCAGTCGCAAAGTGAAAGGAAGAACGAATACTTTATATATTATTTGACAATTAATAGAAAGAAAAGAAAAAGAAAACATAGTTAAAAACAAATAATTAGATAACAGTAAAACCTATTTTAGATACGATTTCATTCACAACCATCAGATGTTTGAAAAACTCTTAGTTCCAAATCCTTGTTTTTCCTACGTTCCAAGCGTATAAAATTTCACAGTGTAGTGAAGTAGTTATACTTAATTTTTTAAAAGATAAATACCGTGACAAACAACAATCTGAATTTTAAAATCGGTTATCTTTGAGTTTGACACAAGCATGAAGTTTCAACAGTTCTCTTTTCACTTTTGCGAGAGTGAGTGTGAAACAAAAAACGCATCCCCGTATTTGAACCTGATATTCATATTCGACGCCATCTTTTTAGGTTTGATCTATGGTATGTTTACTCGAAAAGCGTATAACATCTTCAGGTACATTTATTAAAGCTTTATTATATCTATTTTATAATATTGAGACCCACAAAAACAGATTTAGACACATCAAACAACACAGAAAAACAAACGAAAGTCATGAAAAAAACCAGACACTTTCAGAAACAATTCACAGACATTTTGTGGAACCACTTTATTGTACAATTCCATTTTAAATTGTTAATGCCGTAATTGAGATAAATCTGAGGTAATAAAGACAGTTTATACGAACTAACTCTTCGAATTGCACGTCGGAGAGTCTCCTTCTGGACTTTGCTTGGAGCTGAAGGATCTTCTCGTAGATCGAACGCGGGAACCTCCATGATAAGTTATGATACAATTATTTAAATTGTTTTAAACAAAAAAGATTTTTTTTTTAAATGTCAAACGACTTTTACTCAATTTAATTTAATTGAAAAAAAGTGACGGAAAGTCAGAAATATAAAATTACTTTTTAAATGTTAGTAATACATTATTAAAAGATTTTAGCTCCAAATTGTTGGTATAAGTGGCCGTGGCTCAATACCTTAAAAATCAGCTATATATTTGACGAAACAGATGTTGCTATTGTGTGTTGATCTACAACTTTAGATACTTCTAATTTTATTTTAAAATAATTATAGATTATGACTTTGACAGTAGTCTATGGTTATTTAAAGAGTTAATTATTATTACGAAATGAATACATCGTTATGAACTTACCGTTGTATTCGAGATAGAATGGCTGGCATCGATCGCTCCGGGTGCACAGGCTCCGTCGAAGAACTCACCCACAACACGAGCATAATCACACTCAGAGTTAGGCAGAACACCACGCTCACGGCCCGCGCGAACAAATGACATATACGCTATAAGAAAAATAGATATAGGTTAATAAAACAACTCGTTTAATATCTTTTATAAGACTCCTTCGGAACGAAGTGGGGAGTGCGTGATGTTTGCACTGAAAACCACCCTAACGACTATCTTTAGGTGCATTTCTATGAGAGGAACCCGGACCATGTGGTTTCAGGTCCTCTCGAATAACTAATGTATATGCTCCTTTAGTTAAAACAAATAGTATGACCAAAGACTCGCACATTTTACTAATGACCAGTTATGATTGTCAGGAGTACATCATTATCATACTTGCGGACAGTCATTTTCCATGTCTCTTTAGTTTTATTAAAGTTTGTCTTCAAGATTTCTTGGAAAATAAAGTTTAGAAGAGTATTTCAAAAATAAACCAAATAATCTACTCCATCATATGAAAAATCAATTTACCAAGTCCACCAAATTCGGGGAAGCAGGCCCTCCTGCCTCTCAGATTCTCGAACCTGGTTATATTTTCAACCGAAGCCGCTTCATTGACAAAGGCAGCAATTCTAGCCGCATCTTCTTGACTATTTTGCACAAGCTTCACTGGTGCTAGCTGGTACAAGCTGCAAAAACAGATGGGGGAGAAATTGAAGTAGTGGTCACATCTATTTAATAATAATAATTTCACATAATTCCCCATGACGTCTAATACCAAATTAACATACATACTTATGTATTACTAAATAATAAATAAATATTTCGGACATCTTACACACAACGCTATCTAGTCCCAAGCTAAGCAGAGCTTGTGTTATGGGTACTAGACAACTGATATAAATACATATATATACTTTTTTGTAAAAACATACATATTATACATAGAAAACACCCACACTCCGAAACAAATATTTGCAGATCCTACAAATATTTGGTCCGACCCGGGAATCGAACCCAAGACAAGACAAATATCACATCACATTATAGATAAATTACACCCGGACACAGAACAAATGATCGTTCTCACCACAAAAATATTGATCCTGGTTGGGAATGGAACCCATAATCTCTGCTATACTCAGGATCACTTATCACTAGTCTGTCATTTGTCAATCTATTATGATAATATTTCGAATATCTGGCACACACTAAGCATAGTCCCAAACTTCGAAACCAATATTTTCAGATCATATATACATTTGGAATCGAACCCGAGACTACAGCAGTCGCATATACTACCACTGCACCACCGAGGCACTTATTATTACACATAGCATCATCAACGGCCTTTTTAGATCACTCTTGGAAAAAGGTCTCTCTTTTGAAATGAGGGTTTGGTATACTTTACCACACTGGCCACCGAATTGACATAGGGTTTGGGTCAACTTTCCCTTCACTTTAAGAATAAGAATAAGAAAAACTTTATTTGACTTTATATTACACCGTTCCTTAAAATTATTTAAAGTTTAAACAGTGACTGGAAAGATAAAATGGTCTTGGACTCAGAATATAGATGACGATGCAAAATTGTATACAAAGTGTTAAAGTGATGTTGTCTTGTGTAATTAGCTCCCTAAGTCGGCTCTTACGACACCCACGGGCTGAATGACACTCCGTTTTCTTATTCCATCACTACACACAAATATAGAACAAAAAAAACGTTGCCAAACCTACCTCCTGGCAAGATATCCATAGTTAGATCCAGCAGATATAAAGTCAGAATTATTGTCCCTGATGTCAGCGAGGCATTCCAGGATGCTGTTCCTGAACTGGCAGGATAGAGGGGGTTGGAGACCCAAAACGTAGGAAGCGCTGCGAACCCAGTTGCACTTCTGGAGTTCAGGAATAGATGTGACACACCAGCGTCTAGCTGGCATGCATGAAGATGTAGAGTCGATTGGGGGAATTTGGCGAACTAGAAAATAATTATAAAAAGTTTATCATAATGATATAGGGCTAACTAGCAAATGTTGTTTCTTTGCGGTAATTATAATTAACCGAACGTTTGGCCTAGTAGTTCAGCGAACGCCGTACCCTACTTCGCCAAGTTTTTCTTGGGTTCAAATTCCACATGGAATAACACTTTATGTATTCTACAAATTGTTTTTCTAAGTCAGGGTGTTCTTTGTGTCCGTTTCATGTATGTTTGTAAAGTCGACCGTGACATAGGAATTATTCGCAGGTCAGCAGTTGTCTTTAAAAAATAAATATTAGAAAGGGTCGTCTGGTCTCAACCTAGGCAGAACCTGTGCTGTTATAACCTGACTGCAGATAAACACTCTTATATATTTCTATATACACACATATCATATATAACTTACGCATAGACACAGTATAAATGATCGTGTTCGTCCTATAAAGGTCTGTCTTTGGTCGAATCGAAACCACGGCCTCTGGATTAGCGGTCAGGCTCACAAATTCCTAGACCAACAAGACTCTCAGTAATTTATTTCGACAGTAAAATTATTTCTAAAAAACTTGGTTTAAGGGTTATAAGCAGTTTAAGAGTAATTGACGCACAACGCTGTCTAGTTTCAAATTACGCAGAACTTGTGCAATAAAAGTTAAATTGATTGATAGATTACTTGTAATTGTCTTTATTTATAAACTAGCTGACCCACGCAACCTCATTTGCGTCTTATATTGCCCGTAGCGTGAAAATTTTCCCCGTTTTTGAAACATTCTTTATTGTTTCTCCGCTCCTATTAGTAGTAGCGTGATGATATACTCTATAGCCTTCCTCGATAAATGGAATATCCAACACCGAAAGAAATTTTCAAATCGGACCAGCGATCTGATCGAGTTCATTTACCGGATCAGATCAAACAAAAACATTTGATCATTAGCACTACAGTCATCAACCATAACCTCAATCTAAGTAGATTATATTTTTTGCTGTAAATATAAAATTAGTCTTACTTGGTCTTGTATAATTTACTGGAAAGACCGGGAAGTTCTCGAAGACCACGCGTGCGTTGGAGCCTCCAACTATGGCATTATACATGATCGACTGCCAAGTATTCTGTCCAGGGTTAACTCCGTTTGGCCACCATTGTTGTATGGCGCTCAGGAGAGACGGTGCGTTGTTCCTGTTGATAAAATCGTTTAAAATATCAGCTTTTGCCTGCGACTTCACTACGATTTGTTTCAACTTTTCCTTCCCTTGCAGTGCAGTCTTAAGATACCCATGGGACGAAAAAGGGTAGTAACACTCGATGTTCTTAATCTGTCACCACACGGTTTGTAGGGTTTAATACTCACGGGCTGGCAACGATGGTGCCCCATGGTTGACTCACGAAGGAGCAGGGAGATACCGCATTGGCAAGGTTCGCGACAGAGAGAGGTACTGTGGTACCATTGGGGCAGAGAACGTGGAAAGAGTTCACGTCATCAGTGTTACGCATCTGAAATTTAAAAAATATATATTATTGAGTGCGTTGGGACTGTACACAGTACGACAGTACTGAAACTAAACGCACTTCGATTCGGTGGCGCAGTGGTAGTGTATGCACCTCCTGTGCTTATGTGTCTCGGTTTCAATTCTGGGTCGGACCAAATTTTTGTATGATCTGAAATATTTGTTTCAGAGTTTGCGTGCTTTCTATATAGAAGTAGATATTTATTTAAAAAAAATGTATTTATATCAGTTGTCTAGTACCCATAATACAAGCTCTGCCTAGTTTGGGACTAGATGGCGTTGTGCGTTAGATGTCGAAAAATATTTATTTATTTATTTAAAAAAGGATATCGAGCACTTATTTATAAAAACTTATAAACTTTTAGTTATAAAAATACTTACAGTGAAATATTCTCTGACATGCTGCCACGCTACATATGCAACGGCCGATCTATTTGCTACTCTAGAGTTAATATTTAGACACTCCAAGGCTTGAATGTGTCTGTTGTCATTTCTTATTCCAGCTACTAACACACCCATATCGATAGTATATTCATTACAGTTGGAATTTGCGGCAGTATCCCCGCAGAGGGAACAGAGGTTCGGGAAACGGGATTCTGTAAAAATAGAATAAATTGTCAGTCAACATTTTTATTTAGCAGATACAAAAATTTTGCAAACATTTGGGGTTAAGACTATGGGATCATAGGGCCGGTGTTCGTGCCATGATTACACAACTAATCAACACATCACGTGATCAAAAGGCCGACTTTTTTTTAGTACATAGAATTGGCATTGCCATTTAACTTGGATATTATTAAGGAAATTTTGGGAAGCTTGGCTGTTAGATTTTTGATTTTGATGAGATGACAAGAGGAAAAAACAACATTCGATTTTTATCTTTAAAAGTGTTAAACAAAATAAGCATTAACTTTTATATATGTGACTAATCCTTTTGTTCATGGCCATCACACGAACACAGTGAGTTACGACACTCAGGCAGTCTCAGGAAAAAATAATTGCCCTGGGACCTCGCAACGAAATTAATCACAAGAAAATGGAGGAGCTGGAAATATAATACACCCACAGCATTACACTTACTGAGATTAGCATCAACGGTTTCATTGGCACTCCAGGCTCCTGGACGGCAAGCAGCTGAAAAGAACGAGTTAATTGCTTCCAGTTCCACTTCTTCAGCGGTTCTTCCGGCAGTTTCGACATCAGGACAACGATCCGTGCGGATTGCCTGTGTTTTAAAAAAATGTTATACAATACTCTGTTTTTCCTAAATGTCAATTTGTTTTTTTTAGGCAACATTATATTCTCAAGCTGTTATCTCTGAAGATATAAAGAAATGTGGTTTTAATGCCACATCTCTATTTATTGAGGTGAAACTTCTTTATCGGGGTTGTCAAAAAATTTAGTGTAACGTTTTTTCGTTACGCGTCACATTTATCCGTTACGCGCCATCTTTTTTTTATCCCTACCACGCGTGATTCGAAGTATACTTTCTCCAGCGGAGTAGGGATTGGTAAATGTCTCCAATGTATTTTGCGGCCCGTTTTGAGTAGTTACGTTTGAGTTTTTTTCGTGTTATTTATAAACTGAAACAATTGTTCATTTATAGTTTCTACTTTATTCAGAGACAATCGTTTAAATTCTGCTTATAAATCGATGGTGGACGTTGACGTTTTTCGGCCATGATAAAATGTTTTATCATTATTGAGAGTAGTTATATACAATCTTTCAAAAAAAAATTATAAAATAAAACAAAAAACATTTTCAAACACAAACAGGACCAAATTAATACTACAATGAAATATCACATTACAAACAATATTATTTTATTTAGTCCACAATGTAAATACACACACACATCACATTCCACAAACTTACTTCATTCACACCACAGATCGCGAAATATTTACTCAGGTCTCGCTCCTTAACTTTTATTGCACTTGAAATAAGAATTGTCACGAATATTGCTGGTTTATAAGTCTTTTGTCGTTATACCTTACGTCGACATATGATATTTTTTGAAAAATAACGTCATAAAGAAGTTTCACTTCTTACGAGTGTACGCTAGTACACGCAACTTTTTTTTCTAGCCTGTGTTCCCACTCCAGGGCAAAGGGCACTTTTTCTCCCTTCCACAGTTCCCTGTCATATGTTAGGTCATTTTAGAAGCCGTCTGGATATTGCCGCAAGAGCCACCTTGCCCCACTACATTTGTCAAGTATAATTTAAGTGCCTCTTACGTTATAAGTGGCATTTTAAGATTTGGACGTGAAAATTAAAACACTAAAAAGTGAGGAAAGAAGGCAGGCAGGAATTGGCGAAATAGTTTCTAGAATGTTCTCACGATGAATCCGTTAAAAACCATTCTAGAACCAGCTGTACCTACTACTGCAACTAAATTTAAGACCTTTAGTTAATTCCAAAACATTTTTAGAAATCTTAGGTGATGAATTCTCATACAAAGACCGTGATCGTTTTGGACCGTGGGAGAGCCACGCTTCGGCATGAATGGGTCGGCTCGACCGGAGTGATACCACAGCCTCACAGAAAACCAGTGTGTTTCACCGAGTGAGTGAGGATATCCGAAGCCCATACCCCATCAACTCCCCCATTCTCCTCCCCATCCTCCAAAAGGCCGGCAATGCACTTGTGACGTGTTGTACGTCTGCTCGTTTGCCCTATATTCCATATATAAAAAAGAACTATGGTAAGATGGTAACAGTAGAATTCAATTCTTACCCGTTCTTCCAAGTTTCTGAGTACTCTGGGCGACCACCTGACTTCTGGGTGACCCAGACCAGGGTGGCAGTACACACCTCCACGTAGACCTTCCAAACCATTAGTGTGGGTGGCTTGTACTATGGCTACAGCTTCGAAGGAGAACGGGTCTGGAAAATCGAAATTTTTGTATTAATATTCAATTTGTGATAGTGTAACTGTTGGTTCAGCAATGAGATGAAACCTTTTACTTTCAGAGAAATTTCATATTGCGAATTCGTCTAGTCTATTTCAAATACGCCTTTCCAGGTTCTTTCGAAACGTTACATTAAGGATTCCAGTTGCTCGGTTTCAAAATGTCATTACTATGGAGAAGAATCAGCAAGAAATTCTATAAATTACTTGAATATAAGAACACTACGTAAGTAATAAAATACACCACTATCGTTAATTGTAAATTCAGGTTATTACAGACTTGAAACGTTCAGAGAGATAAAGAATTTTGAAGGTCGTTGGGGATTTTTTTAACGAAATCAAATATGCAATGTTTTAACAACCATTAATAACTTAATCGACATTTTAATGTTCTGGTTTTTTGTTTGCCAATGTCTGCTTACTTTCAGTAGTTCAGATCACTTCCGAGCCTAAGTTAGTTCTACCAGTTACCGATGACTTACCGAGTCTACCGACGTCCCGAACTGTGGCGATTACTCTGTGGTGTTCGGGTTGTTCTTGAGCCAGGAGGAGAGTCTCCTCTTCGTTGAAGAAACCTAAGTCAGCTTCAAACGACGATAGCCTCAGAGCACAGTCGATCCTGCAAACAATAACGTATTGTTGGAGGTACCACATTTTGGATAACTTTGACTAGTCTTCCGGAAGATGGCTGTCAGGAACTGGATGCGAGTAGCCCAAAATCGATCAGAGTAGCACGCAATTGGAATTCTTATGTCCTGCAATAGGCTGATAATGATGACCAGCTTTTGGGAAGGGTTTCACTCGCTCTTTAAATTTTATCAGTTAAATTATTAATTGCTAGGGAATTACAGGAATTTTTAAATCTAGACACAATATTTTTTTACTGTTTTGTTCGTGCAGTGGCAGTGTTGTACTAAGCTCTTGGGTTTGATACCCGGGGTGAATCAAACATTTGTATGATCTGTAAGTAACTATTTATTTTGGAGTTTAGAGGTTTCTGGAACAGAAAAGGACCTCAAAGGTTAGCAGCGTACGTTCTTTTTTTGAAAGTCATCTTACGGCTATTATACAGACCCCACACATACAATAGACGAAAATTTATACATTACAATTATTGTGTGAAACAAAAAGCTTTATTAAATTAGTATACCTACTTTATGTAACGTAAATCTTACCGAGAATCGACTCGCAGACATTGTACTTGGCTGTCATCTTTGCTCATGCTTTGGCAAGTGGCCGATGGCGTTGATTCTGGTACGCATACTCGGACTGTGAAAAGAAAAGGAAGTTATAACACTCATATTTTTATAGAGTTTTAAGTTGTTTTTATTTATTTTTGACAAACGACGTTCGACAATAATACCTATATGCAAAACATTTTGAATTTAACTAAATTGTCCGCGTGGTGGCTCTATGGGTAATATTCCGTTAAATATTCATCCCGTGGCAGTCTTAAGAACCCACTTCGGGAGTCAACAGCGTAGGATGACATTACTGCAGAAAGGCAAACTTTTTTTTTTTTTTTTTTTTTTTTTTTTTTTTTTTTTTTTTTTTTTTTTTTTTTTTTTTTTTTTATACATGAGCTAGAAACAATTTTTTTTAAACTAGAAACAATCCCTTTTTTTTGTTTACGTGTGGAAATCCCCTCGGGCCGTCACCCCGCCGGGGTTTGCGGCGGGACGGTGCGTCGGGATCGAACCGACTAAAACCACACGTTGTCCCACTTTGCGCCTGAGAAGGGAGGGGTACGGGTACTGTTGTTATTAGCACGACCGGACCCCTCCCAGAAACTAGAAACATTCCTTATATCAACCCGGCAGGATAGCGTGGAATAGCATCCACATCCCTCTTTCTTAAAACTAGTTGACCTACGCAACCTTGTTTACGTCTCCTATTGCCCGTAGCGTAATAATTTTCCCCCGTTTTTGTAACATTCTCCTTGGTGCTCCGCTCCTATTGGTCTTAGTGTGATGATATATAACCTATACCCTTCTTCGATAAATGGGCTATCTAACACGGTAATATTTTTTCAAATCAAACCAGTACTTCCTTTAAGTAAACAAACAAATTCTTCAGGTTTGTATATTAGTATAGATACCTATGTCCAGCAATTGACTGTATGAAGCTGCTGTTGAATTAAATGTTTTTTTTACTAAAAACGTATTTGATAAACTAGTGCAAACTGGTTTAGGCGTTACCGAGAACATTTAGCATTTTGTGAAATATATCTTTTCTATATATGATATGTGTGTGATATGTGATATATATTTCTTTATCTGTTTTAAGAAAATAATTCTGGCAAGTGTTTTTCTTGTTGTATTTTAATGCGCTGATTTCATAAACAGTCAGTTGTATTCATAAAATATGGTCACACGGGACATAGTACTCATTAAAATAAGTTTATAATACATAAATATTTCGGACATCTAACGCCATCTAGTCCAGAGACAGAGAGAGATTATGGGTACTAGACAACTGATATAAATACATATATATTACTTTTTTATGTAAAATACAAACACATTATAAATAGAAAACACCCAAACTCCGAAACGACTATTTGCAGATCATACAAACATTTCGTCCGACCCGGAAATTGAGGTCTCCTCAAGTACAACAGTCGCATACAGTACCTGCGTCACCGAGGCAGTCATAAAGGTTTTCTATACATGTAAGACCCAATTCCTTAGGGACGCTTATGTCCAGCAGTGGACTACTCAAAGCTGTTGATGTGATAACGATGTAATATGTACTTTATTCTATGTACCTATCAGCGCATTTGTCACCTGACTTTTAAATAAATTGTTATGTGAATATTGATAAGAACTGGGCGCGCCTGGCTGACTCAATCTAATCTGCTATTAATTGAATAAATACAATTTAATCGGAATCTAGTAAAATGCACTAAGATTGTTGCCGTGTGAATTTTTAACATAGTGTTGCCAATTTGTTGTGGTAAAACTTTATACTTTATAATATATCAGTTCTAGTACCTACTTTAATATAGTTATGTTAACGATGTCATACTATTAAAACTTACCTTGTAAATTTAGAATCAATAAAACATTTTTATTTTTATTATTTTTTATACCACAAAAAAAAACTTTTGTGTACTGTCAATTAACGTTCTAAATGTCAAAGATTGATTAAAATTAAACATGTCTTTTTTATGGAACAGTAGGGTAAACGAGCAGTCGTATCGCCTGATGGTAAGCGATTACACCCGCTCATAAGTTTCGACTGGGTGAACCGATTTTGATGATTATTTTTTTTATTTGAAAGCTGGTGCTTCCCGTGTGATATCGTTTCAATTTGATACAGTTCTTAATGTTTTTTTTGTTGTTAAAATTTGTGATTATTTTTGTAATCTGAGGTTAATAACTTATTATTAACCTCAGATTACAAAAATAATAAAGTTGGTAATTCGTCGTTCTTATTCCTTCCTTAGAAGGAATAAGAACGACGAATTACCAACTGTTGAAACAGTTTATAGGTGCAATTTAGCCATAGCATAGTTTAGTATCTGTACTTTATAACACAAATAAACCTTATCTCGGACACTTCGGTACAGGCGAGACTCATATCGTGTAGCAGTGTTGGCAGGATAAAGTATTAGGTATCATAAGAAAATAACCGATTTAAAATGTGGTTTTAAAGTGTACTGTTGACTTAGTGTTTTAAGCACATAGGGCAATACTTTGTGTGATCCACAAAATGTTGTCCTGATTCTAGGCGTTCTTTGTGTTCGTTTCACGTGTCTTTTTAAAGTCCCTTGTGATACAGGATGTATTTTACTAATGCGGAAGTTGTCTTTTAAAATCAATTAAAAAAAACTGAAGATTTCCAATATATGTTAACACTGTAAACACCTATTTCATTTATCTATAACTAGCTTTGGCCCGCGGCTTCGCTCGAATTAATAAAAAATATCCTATGTTACTTCTAATACCTCAAAGAATATGTGTACAAAGTTTCATGATGATCGGTTAAGTAGGATTCGCGTGACAGCGTAACAATCAAACTATCATTCACATTTGTAATTATTACTAGCTGAACCGCGCGGTGCTACCCGCGGTATGACAATAACCCGTTTCCCGTTTTTGTTGTATCTTCAATATTAACTTGTGTCATATGTGTGACAAGAGAAATTGAGATTTTAAAGAGCCTTCTGTTATATAGTAAGCAACGACGGCGCGATCAGTATCTGGATGGATGACCGCTGGTGGCATGTTACCATGAGCGTCTCTGTGGTCTCGTTAAGCAGTTGGTCCCGGTTGTTATCATAGGATAATAGTCGTGAAGTTTAGTTGGCCTTTGGGCAGCTTAAAAACGTCCAACGGCAAGATGACGTAGCCACAACGTTGTCTTGCCAGTTCCTAACCCGCACTCCTCAGCGTGGGGACGTATGGCCTTAACCTCCTGAGAGGAGACCCGAGCCCAACAGTAGGACGTTATGGGTTGTTGATCTGTTATATACTTTTCGTAGGAAATAATTCCGTCAAAAACTTTGAATGTACTCCCATTGACCACCATAACTCGTCATAAACAATATAACATTGAACTTATTGTGTTTGTTGACCACTACCTAGTATTTTCAGAATTTACGCATTTGGAAATTCAAGTATTTAGTCATTCAATTTGTTTATATGCATAATCAATTTATGAGTGAGTTTAATTACTAAAATTAAACTTATAAATGACATATTTACATGTAATCGTTTTTCCTTCAAATGATTTCATTTGTGCGGCTTTCTCGTAGAGCTATGGTTAATTCTGTCGATTCTGCGAATTTCTAATCAAATCCCAGGTTTAATTTGTATTTGTTACTAGCTGACCCACGCAACCTCGTTTACGTCTCTTATTCACCGTAGTGTAATATTTTTCCCCGGTTTTTTGTAACATTCTTCATTAGGGCTCAGCGCCTATTAGTCTTAGCGTAATTAAAATATTTGTATAGTCCAGGGAAGGTTTAAAAGGTAAATAAATATAAAAAAATATTTTCGAGCGGAGTAATTAGTGAAAAATGTTACAAAAACGGGGAAAAGTTATTACGCTACGGGCAATAAGAGACGTAAACGAGGTTGGGTGGGTCAACTAGTTCATAATATAGTGTAGAAAACCTGAAAATGTCAAAAGACTTCCGTACTTCCTAATATATTAATAACTAGCTGAAGGTATCTCCCGCGGTTATTGTCGTACCGAGGGAGACATCTTATAAAAAGAAGCCTAAGTTACTCCTTATATCATCAGCTACCTATCAGTGAAATTGCCGTCAAAATCGGTCTAGCAGTTCCAGAGATTAACAATACGTAGACGTCTGCTCGTTTGCCCGTTCTTCCATAAAAAGAACACAAAAGTATGCAGTCATTCAGGCATCCTTCAAATGGATCAAAATATTTCACAGAGATTTTTAATCCTTCCTATAATCATTTAAATGAGCTTGTTTGGAATCTTTAGTGTCTTATAGTCACAAAACTGACTTGATTGTATTTGAAATCCGATTATGAGTAAGGACAAACAATGACTTCATGATCTTAAATTACTTTTTGCAGACGGTAAAGGACTTAAGAGATGCTTTACACATATATTAATGGAATTTGGACAGTGCTGCCTGCACCGGATCTCTCCCCGGTCGTGTCAGTTAACCATCCCATTGGATTATGAGAGTGAGGGAACAGACTTGTGCACTATAATATCTCCTGCGTCGTTGGTTGATCTCCGTTGAGCATCCGCCGTGGCCGTAATCGGCTAGGAGAACATCATGAACATCATTGTGTGACTAACAGAGCAAGCTACGCAGGAAAACATTAGAGCACAGAGAAGGACATCTTGAAACAAACCCAATGCCAGCCTATTTGGCCAATGTAGTACAGTAACTCAAATGTTATTTCTAAAGATATTATATTTCCAGCAGTGGGCTTTTATAGGTTGTTGATGTTTCGTTCACAATGAGACATAACCACATTACATTAAACTTTGGATGTTTCATAATTTACTAAGATCGGAATTGAATTTTGAATGCATTTTCATTACGAGGATTGACCTTCAGGACATAAGGTCGTCTGTATGCAAGACGTAACGTTTATTTATTACTCTTTTTAAGTGTATTAAATAAAGATGAATAAAACTATTTCTTGAATGTATTTTAATACTTTTCCATAGCTGTTCCGTTTCACGTGTTTTCGCCTGAATATGACTTTTATTAGGGCCGTTCGTGTTGACATATTTACGAAACGACACGTTATCTAAGTGTGTGTGTACTCGTATTTGAGTTTAATAACCAGAATTATGACTAACAAATTAAACTAACATTGGCTTTTGTTATTTTACTTTCAATAACGACATTTTTTTATTTATTTATCATACTTTAGGTGCATTAGCGGACTTAATGCCTAAGGCATTCTCTATCAGTCAAACGAAAGTAGACTTTTCATGCAATACTTCCAGAAAATGATGATTCGAACTTGGATTATCAAGTCACAGCATTGCCGAATGCTAAAAATAGCGCCAACGTAATGCTACAAGTTTGGTAATAACAATATATTCAAGATATGGTTTCTTATCATTTGACAAACATGAAATAACACTATAAGACTTTATTCTGATGAATTGCGTAGGCCGAGCGTCGATCGAGCGTAAACGGAGCGTCGAACGTTCGTTTTTGTGTAGCTCACAATAGTTCTCCGACCATGCGTTAAAAATGTCTTGCTGCATTTGATTCGAATTTCTTTTTAGTTTAAAATTGCCATGAATACATCAATTGTAATGTTGTATTTATTTCATGCAAAATATTAATAAACTATGTGAAATATATTAAATACCTACAGCACAAAAATGAAATTTCTTCTTAAATATGTGACTCGCGCGATCTAAGTAATAATCTCTAAAACCGTGTTAAAATCGCAGGTTTTGCCTTCGCATCAAGCGCGTGTCATTTCTAAACTGTGTAAACATGGGAATAACTGGAAGAAAACACGTGTTCTTTGTGTTGGTACATGTCAGCAAAACGCGCATTCAAGGCCTGTTATCTGAGCAAGTCTTAATTTTCGTCCTTCAGATCTTCAAATGTCAATCTGTCAGATTATGTATTGTTAGAACTATTATCAAGATGTGCAAGGAAATGCACGATAAATAAGGAAAAAAGTGATAAAATGTGAGTAAAACAAGAGAAAACAAGATTCTGTTAAATTTGTAGTGCATTAAAAATATATTATGAGTACACATAAACCATTAATTATAATTTTATCAGGGCAATTATAATCAGTAGTGATAGTTAAGCGGAAATATTTTCAACCTTATTGCATAATGAGTGATTTAGAGATATATAAATAAATAGGTCATACATTAACGTTCGTAATTGTATGCAGTTGATAGACATATAGGTATATATTTAAAAAATAAGGTGTAGTAAAACTTTCTTAATTTAATAAGTACCACATAGAGACTGATCTCTGAAATAACCTACTGAGTTTATTTCATGGGATTAACAAAAATTTGAAATTAGGTATTTTGTTGAAAAAAACTCCCATATTTTTTAGGCTTAGTGTAGTGCACGCGCACTTACGATTCGATAGTTTTCCAAAATATATTGATGTTTATTTATTGATTAACCAGGGCGAGGTAAGTGCGCCAGCCTACTCCAATATAATGCTACGACTGAACGCTACGCCCTCAAATAGAGATGTTGGTTAAACGAATTGATTATCAAATAAAAACCATATATACTATAACCCGAAATACTAGAATATTCTAGCTTCAAGGGCGATACTTAGTGAATTATTTGACTTATATATAAAATGGCCATCACAGCTACTATCTCATACTTATCGTTTATCGATTTATAGAAAGATATCGTGTTGCTCGTAGCTCGTAAATTGAATAGTTCACAATCAGTATTGTCAATCAGTTAGACTTGAAGGAAAAATTATATTTTTAAATGGATTTATAAATGGATTATGGCAACTCTGCTCTTAATTAACGCTTTCATCTTTCTTTAAATTATTGTGTTTTCAAAAAATTCAGAGTTATTTTCATAATATGCCATATTTATATAAATATTGGACTTTTATGATTTCTAATCAAGTCCATTAATGTTATTATTCCCTACTGAAATTATCGGCTTACATGCTCTTTGTCACACAATTTATTGACCGTTATTCTGACGTCATCGTATTGGGTATGTGTCATCGATAACAAATATTGGTTTAGTATGCCATAGGGGTTTGGTATCTCAAAAAGTTCGATAAAATGAAAAGGCAGAAAACGCTGTTTGATTAAGTTTATACGCCTTTAACAGAGTTAAATCAGGCACTGCCTAATTATTTACTTCAGTACCTATATTTTGACCTTATCTCTTTTGATGTAAAGACACCGGTACTCATAAATAAGAAACTATTAAGGTTCGAATGCATTTTATTTCAATATTAAAATGTAACATTTGATTTAATTAAACAATCAAAAGAGAAAGCTCACTCTATAAATAATTTAGGTATATAGATTTTTCCAAATATTAATATGCAATCCACCATTTTAGCCTTATCTCTCCGATCTATTGATATAGAATACGAAAATTATCAATTATATAATACTCACAAGATTGTGTTGACACCGCACCGATGATAGAAGCGATGACAAAAAATAACTTGAACCCCATTTTATAATTTGCACTTCACTTTAAACCGACATGAATTTTAGAAGACACGACCACTGCCTTCGACACTGTAGATTACAATAGCTAATCTTATTTAAAGGCTGTATGTAGTTTCTATATGTATATATCTTATCTGGTTTCGAAATTCACCGTAAAGGTAGGTGATATAACGCTGATAAGGTAATCACGTCGCGTCAAGCGCGGTTTACAGGGTGGGGTGCCGCAAGGAACTATTATGGGTCTTATGACCTTGTAGTGTGTTTGACTACCATTAATACTGAGCAAACGAATGCAACAGCAAATCTTCGCATACTACTGTCCTTCAAGTTGGAACATATATTTATATTATTGTATGACAAAAGGGAAACCTGAAATAATATAATAAATTTACCACGAATTGCTCTTTATAGGTGTGATGACTAATTTGACGCATGTACTATGACGTGTCTGTTATTCAAGTAGTTAAAAATCCTGACCGGTAAACTAAAAGTAATAGATTTAATTCTACACAGGATAATTAATTGTGTGATGAGCATGATTATTTAGCAGGGATGACGTGATGGCTTGTGGTCGCTCTCTACTCTACTGCGCTGAGTGTTGTGGTTGGAAACCCCATATTGGTCAACACTTTGTGTGATCCACAAACTGTTGTTCGGAGTACGGGTATTCTTCTATTCTTCTATTGATGGAGGAATGGATATAAAGAATTATATACATTCCTCCCGCAATAGAAGAATATTCTTAGTGCAGGATATGTCGTTTTAAGAAAAAAAAATGTTCTTTCTTGAGCGTAACGTATGACATGTATGTATTTAGAAATATATATGTTTACGTCTCGTCTGCGTCTATGCTAATAATAATTAACGGTATAAATCACATAACCATTCATTATATATATCATTACGCTACGACACAAGGAGCAGTGCATCAATAAAAAAATTACGCTCGTTTAAAGAAAAGTCTCGTTGTGTGCCCTGCATAAATGATTAAAGTTTCGCAAAAATAATGTATGAAATAATTATTCCCCTTTAAAATCTAAAAAAGTCTCTCTTTCAAGGTTGGCTAATTATAATCTGTTCTATGGTAATTATATTGGTTTACGCTTCATAACACCATGCTATGAAGCGTACCAAACGTACGGGCAATAGCACTTGCGGACGAGGTTGCGCGGGTGCGCTAGTCCTACTAATATTATAAACGCGAAAGTTTGTGAGTACCTACTACTGAATGGATTTTGATGAAACTAAACAATAATATAACTTATACATCAGAATAACACATAGGATACAATTAATAAACATAACAGCTTCGCCTAGCGGCGTTGCCCACAGTTATTGTCGTACCGCGTGTTTCTCATTAATCGCTATTTTGCACATCAATAAACACTTGGGAAAATGTTAAACAAGAAAAAAGAGTACAAGACAAGTATAGATAATAAATACTATTATTGATATAAATTGATGAAATTACCATAATTCTTCTGAAATAATTATCTAGAAGAACTTCAACTGGATTTGGTAATCTCTCCGTGGAAAACTGAAATTCAGGTAAAATCGGTGAAACTAGTAGCCGTGCCTATATAATATTGGGAATTTAATTTTAAAGGCTAGGAAGAAGAAAATCTAGTATTATAAATGCGAAAGTAACTCTGTCTGTCTGTAAGATGGTTACGGAACAATACTACAATGAAATTTAGCTTTGAGATAATTTGAATCCTACGGAAGCAACTTTTTTGCATAGTAAAAAATGAAATCGCTTACGCTGTTTATTCGCTTATATCTTTTAAACAACTTATCGGATTTTAATGCAGTTACCAGCAATAGATAGAGTGGTTAAAGAAGAAAGTTTATATGTGTAAAACATGCATATTTTAATAGAGGAAATACGAGAATTTTAAAGATTCAAAGACTTCTGTGCGTAGTCGAGTCGGGTCGCTAGTTTGATGTCCAAAATGTAGGGAATTAAATATCAATGTTGTATGATTTCTCGTTAGCTCTTTTTGGGAAAACATTTAGGTTAAGAGACGGCAGGACAACAAACATTTTCTTAACAAACGGAAAAATATTGTCATGATTCATTTAAGAAGTAAGAAAGTGTATTACACACGTGATATTCTTATAACTATTGATACAAGTTCTTCAAATTACGGATCTAATTTACGTCATAAATATGATTTATTGAAAACAAAAGGAACTTGTCAAAATTTCTAAGAATAAAACTAGAAATGTTGAAATTACAAATATGAAAAATTTGTTTTAAAGTAATTTCAGTTTTATGTGGAGAACATAAGGTATATAACTAATAGTTTAGGTTTAGCTGCCGTGAGTAATATTATTTATCAATAACCGTTGGCTTCGTAAACTGTTTTCAGAAATACAACAGTAATATAAAGCCATATTTTTATTTTATGTGACTGACCGCAGAGAAACCCGCGTGTTTATAAATAAAGTAAATAAACAAAATCAAGTTACGTCAAGTTTAAATCTTTAAACAAATTCATAGTCTGTTTGTAATTTCAAATTACCAATTTACTTTTCACTCAACGCATATCTATACTAATAATAAAGCTGAAGAGTTTGTTTGTTTGTTTGTTTGAACGCTCTAATCTCAGGGACCGCTGGTTAGATTCGAAAAACTCTTTCGGTGTTGGATAGTCCATTTATCGAGGAAGGCTATAGCTTATATATCATCACGCTACTACTAATAGTAGCGGAGTACCAATGAAGAATGTTTCAAAAACGGGGGGAAAATTTCACGCTACGGGCATTATAAGACGCAAACGAGGTTGCTTGGGTCAACTAGTGAAAGTATATACGGTACTTACAACAAGTCTGTCTGTTTGTTCTGACTAATCTCTGGAACGGCTGGAGAACACATCTAGCTGATGTTATAAGGGGTAACTTAGGCTACTTTTTAAGACTAGCTTCACCCCGAAGTCATGACTGACACCGTTAAGAATACGATGGTGTCGGTAGCAAGAAGAAGAAGGACAACTTGAGACAAACCCGATACCCGATAGAACCCGTATGCCCGAATAGGAGACCAAAACCATATTTTTATTTGACTGTCTTGGTAGCGCTGTGACTGCTGTTCTTGAGGTCCCGGGTTCGATTCCCGGGTCGGACCAAATGTTTGTGTGATCTAAAAATATTTGTTTCGGAGTTTGGGTGTTTTCTATGTATAATATGTATGTATTTACAAAAAAAAGTAAATAAGTATTTATATCAGTTGTCTAGTACCCATAACACAAGCTCTGCTTAGCTTGGGACTAGATGACGTTTGTGTGTAAGATGTCCGAAATATTTATTTATTTTAAGGAGACTTATGTCCATCAATTGACTAATAGTAATAAATATAAATAAATATTTCAGACATCTAACACACAACGCCATCTAGTCCCAAACTAAGCAGTGCTTGTATTATGGGTACTAAACAACTAATAGAAATATGTACTTATATACCTTTTTTTTGTAAATACATACATATTATACATAGAAAACACCCAAATTACGAAACAAATATTTGCAGATCATACAAACATTTGGCCCGACTCGGGAATCGAACCCTAGACCTCATTGCTTAGCAGTCACATACGCTACCACTGCGCCACCGAGGCGGTCAACAATAATTGTACTGAATTACTGTAATATTACTGTACTGTGATCAAAACCCGAACAGCCAGTCCTTTGTTATCAATGTTCTATGTAAACATTACGTGTCGATCGATATCCGTTGTTATCAGGTGATAACACATGTAAATACATGTATTCTTATATAATACATAAAGGTACTGGGAGCGACATCGATGCTCTTGGTATAGTTTATAGGGCAACACTCGCTTTTTTATATTTCTTAAATGGCAACATCTAATCTATTAGCTATAAGCGAACAATGTTTTTACTTAACATCTGAATCTTGGAAACGGCGCTTACGATTTTTATGAGATTTTGTATGCAGAGAGTATCGGGTTCGATAAATCGACCTAAAAAGGAATAATTTTAGTTTTTTTTTGTTTAGAACTGCCATCAGTCCTAACTGGACTATTATCAGTTTAGTTGGGTGAGCAATTGGCGTTTGTGGTACAAAGGTCAGTACCTGCCACAGACAACATGCCCTCTTTTTAGCCTGTTGATGTTCTTGGAAATTTCTAACAATCCAGTAGCCAGAGGATTTGGATGCATGGCTAATCGTCCGCGTAACGTTTTTTAACAATGATGATCATTAGAAAATTTACCAAATAATGTACCAAGCAAAACTCGGTCATCTATATACTTGTGACGACTTCCACATACAGCGCAACAGCGACACACTACAGCGCCATCTATCGAAGATACACTACTACGAAGTAACGCACTACACGGAGTAACTATAAAATCCTGAATCGCGCAATAAATAGTTCTGGCGCCGATTATCATATATATAACATCCCAACATCAACTGTTGGGCAGTAGCCCGTCAGGCATGATCACCTCGCCTGGTCCGAGGATGCTCCCTTTGTGTTGGAGGGACCTAACGCCCGTTCCCCTACATACTTACTTTTCTTTGAAAGAAAAAATAAACATATGTTTGCATATAGGTAATATATATAATGTACCTACTAAGCTAACCTAGATTACCGTCATTTAAAACACGTAAAAATCGTTTATAGTTTCGAAGTTCATTGCGAGCAACAACGTGACACGAGAATTCACGACCGCGCAATCTCGTTTGCGTCTTCTATTGCCCGTAGCTTGAAAATGTTCCCCCGTTTTTGAAACATTGTTCATTGATGCTCCGCTCCTATTAGTATTAGCGTGATGATATATAGCCTATAGCCTTCCTCGATAAATGGACTATCTAACAATGAAATAATTTTTCAAATTGAACCAGTGGTTCCTGAGATTTGCGCGTTGAAACAAACGAACAAACTCTTCAGCTTTATAATATTAGTGTACTAAATACTATACGGCCGACGTATCTTGGTGAGTCTGAACATAGGCTCTGCGAACTCAAGCGCATGTACACTCGTGAAGGAAATTGTTATTGTCATTTTTCTATATACCAATATACGAATAAAATTTCCCTAATACAGTACCAATCGGTGGCGTAGTGGTAGCGTATGCGACTGCTAAGCTTGAGGTCTCGGGTTCGATTTCCGGGTCGGACCAAATGTTTGTGTGATCTGCAAATATTTGTTTCGAAGTTTGGGTGTTTTCTATGCATAATATGTATGTATTTACAAAAAAAAGTATATAAGTATTTATATCAGTTGTCTAGTACCCATAACCCAAGCTCTGCTTAGCTTGGGACTAGATGGCGTTGTGTGTAAACGATGTCCGGACTATTAATTAGTACAAATTAAATAAATATCAATAATACTATCGAAAAAGTTTATGCGCAACATTCTGTGTGAAGTTCGGACTCGCCAAGATACGTCGGCCATATATTAGATACTTACATGAAAATATATTTCATAACGTTACTTATTGTATTGATTTTAAAAGAAGTAGGTTCTATAAACAATTGAATTTATGAATAACTCATCATGATCTAAGGGGTAATCCCCGAAAGTCATTTACGTAGGTGTATGACTTTTCGGACCTACCCACTGCGTCCTGGGCATCAAACCCACGTGCCCACATCTAAAAATAGCTCAACCACATACCACTAAGCCCACAGGGCCAACACCTATTATTGTTTAACACAGTATAAAATGAAGTCGTTTCCGCTGTCTGTTCGTTTAGATCTTTTAAACTACTCAACGGATTTTGACAGTTTTGAGTGATTCAAATTCAAATTCAGGTTTGTATGTGTAATCTATACATGTAATCTATATATGTAAATGTGTAATCTATACTGTTATTAATATTATAAAGCTGAAGAATTTGTTTGTTTGGTTGAACGCGCTAATCTTAGGAAGTACTGAACCGATTGGTTTTTTTTTATTATATAGGGGGCAAACGAGCAGGCGTATCACCCGATGGTAAGCGATTACCGCCACCCATGGACACCTGCAACACCAGAGGTGTCATAAGTGCGTTGACGGCATTTGGGGGATGGGGAGAGGGTTGGGGGGATGGGTTGGGTTATGGGCCTCCGGTTTCCTCGCTCACTCGGTGAAACACAGCGCAGGCGCTGTTTCACACCGGTTTTCTATGAGGCCGTGATATCACTCCGATCGAACCGACTTATGCATGCCGAAGCGTGGCTCTCCCGCGGTAAAAACATTGTTTGGTTGAACGCGTACTAATCTCAGGTAGTACTGGACCGATTTGTAAAATACTTTTAGTGTTAGATAAGTTAGATAACCCAGTTACCGTGGAAAGTAGTAGGCTTTATAACATCACGCTGTAATCAAAATGAGCGGAGTATCAATTAAAAATATTGCGAAAACGGGGGAAAATTATTCCTTTTGAGAACTGCTACTGATTGCGCTGCGTAAACGTATGGAATTATGCAAAAATAATGTAGGAAAGTATTGTTCCCTTCTAAAAGTTTAAAAAAACAGTCCGGAACAGCTTCTGTTTATCTTTTAAGGTTGGTGCACTATACCCTATCTTATGGCAAACTTGTTTATTCACACTTCACAAAATGGGCAATAGTTGACGCAGGAGATGTTGGGCGAGGCAGCTAATAAATAGCAATGCCGAGAATTTCAAAGAATTCGAATTCATGCGAATCCGGACCCGATCACTAGTATCATCATCATCATCAGCCCTTGCAGTCCACAGCTAGACATATGCCTCTCCCAAGGCACACCACTGAGCCCGGTCTGTTGATTTTTGCATCCCGTCGCTGCCAGCCCTCCTACGCAAGTCGTCCCGCCATCTGGCCAGAGGGCGTCCCACACTACAACTAAAACACGCTTACTAGTCTATATGAGTATATATAAAAATGTTATGTTGGTTTGTGTACGCTTCAAAAACTCAAAAAGTTCTGCACCGATCGAGCTGAAATTTTAGAATGAGATATAATCCGCATCAAGGATTGTTTTTATTTAATTTTTGCATCAGTCACATATCCGAAACCCCGAAAAAACACGAAAAAACCGACATAAACGCGGGCGGAGCCGCGGGCAACAGCTAGTATCATATAAAATCATAATACACATTCATAGCTTCACACTATATCTATTGAATGGTTTATCAATGTTTGAAGGAAAATAGTAAATATGTGACTATGACAGTTTGGTATGCGAAATACAATGATTCATTACATAAGGATAAGGATATATAAGTATATCCTATCCAAGCCATATAGGCTTCTCCAATATGTAATCTATATTGAAAATTGATCCTGAGAGAATAACAAACAGACAAACAATTATCTTCGTATCACCATCTCAGCTGAAATACATCCACTGTTGGATGTGGACCATTTTTATTTTTTTTTCATGTGGAAACCCTCTCGGGCCGTCACCCCGCCTGGGTTTACACCGGGGCGGTGTGTCAGAATCGAACCGACTAAAACCGCACGGTGTGCCACTCTGCGCCTGAGAAGGGAGGGGTCTGGTAATTGCAGTTATTAACACGACCGGACCCCTGTTGGGTATGGACCACCCCCAACGCCATACGTGACAAATGATCTTAAGCTGTCTAACGGTTTCCTATGCCCTTCATCAGGTCGTCGCATCTGGGCTGGACACCTTGTAGGGGGCCTACCCACTCTCATATATTAGTATGGATAGATAATGAAAGACTACTATTCTTAATGGTAGATAATGAACGGAGAGTCAGTAGAATACCTACATTACAATAAAATAATTTTCATTTATAATATACCTACTTTTGAATTCAAATTCCACTCAAGTGTTAAGCCATTTTCAAATTATCTGACAAATATTTTATCTTATCAATTCGGATAGCTCGTTCATATCATTCAGATATATCTGCTAGTCAAACATATATTTGTAATGGCGAATCTTTAACTTTTTAAAACTTCCGCGCTAGAACAATTTTTTTTTTTTTTTTTATTGAATAGTGGGCAAACGAGCAGACGTATCACCTGATGGTAAGCGCTTACCGCCGCCCATGGACACCCGCAACACCAAAGGCGTCACAAGTGCGTTGCCGACCTTTGGGGGATGGGAAAGGGGATGGGGGGAGGGGTTGGGGTATGGGCCTCCGGTATCCTCACTCACTCGGTGAAACATAGCGCAAACGCTATTTCACACCGGTTTTCTGTGAGGCCGTGGTATCACTCCGGTCGAGCCGACCCATTCATGCCGAAGCATAGCTCTCCCACATAGCATTTACTATACAATATAATTTATATTATCCTAAATTAAGTAAAACATTATGTCTAACTTGTAAAATGAAACTGGCAATTTGGCTGTAAATTATTTTACATCTATACAAGTAAATATTATTGAATTGTCTATTCAAAATTTCAAATTAACAGCTTTTCAATAAAAAAACGTATTATACTTTTATAAATCTATCGCATTAGGGAAACCTGTAATGATAGTAAAGGTGATGTGTATACATAAATAAATAAATAAATAAATAATAAATAAATAAATAAAAAAATACATTTTCCATTCTGGCTGTTTATTTGAACTTTGAACGTTTCCATGACTGTTTTTTTTTAATCTGTATTTCCCGCATTAGGAATACCCATCGTTGCGAGGGACTTTACAAACATTCGTAAAATTAACATAAAAACACTCAAAACAACAATGTATAGATCACACTAATTGATGTCCCATATTATGAAGATCAAAGCCGCAACACTTAGCAGGAAGGACGTTGCAATGGGACGACTTAAACCAATACAACATTGGTTATTGTCAATACAAAATCATTTGGTGTTGTGGGTGTCCATGGGCGGCGGTAGTCGTTTACCATCAGGCGATACGTCTGCTCGTTTGCCCCCTATTTACATACTTAAATGTAGTAGTGTGACCCAATTGGCCAAAAAGAAATACCTGATTAAGAGACATTGATGGTTCCCACGTAAGTTCCTTAACCAGTCTCTTGAATGCAGTTAGTATTTGTGCATTTTGAATGGTAGGGCATTCCACAACCGAACTGCTTGGACATAAAAGGAGTGGTCGACAAATTTAGTAGAATGGCCAGGAATTTTCAGTTTTAGGTTCTCTGACGACCTCAGTAACTTGGGATGTGAGTCGAAAGTTAATCGAGATTTGAGGCAGGCTGGGGTAAGAGGGTTAAAAAGCATGTTACACAAAAGAGAAAGGTCGTGTGTATTCCGGCGAACGCGGATACACACGCGCACTTAAACTTTTTACGATAATATTATTTATTTTTTCAATAAGATCTAAATAACAAGAACAACAATAATAGTCAAGGATAGGGAACAGAAGGGATTGTGTATGAACAATTTTGGCAGAGACAGGTAGAAAGTTGCGTGGTCTACGTAAGGACCCTGCAGTGAAGTGCAATCAATTTTGGATATCATTGTTGAACTTCCAACGACAACGACCTGGGTCCTGGATGGGTTAATCTTCAAATCGTGAGAAATGCTCCACTTACATTTTTGCCAGGTCAGTATTTGTGGTTTTAACAGTAGCCATATTAGCCAGTGGTGCCGTACTATACTCGTAGATTTGGAGATAATCCGCGTAAAGGCGGTAGGACAAAGTCAAATTATTAGTGTTAACGTTGATAAAAATGGAGAAAATTAAGGGAGATAGCACGCCGCTCTGAGATACGCCAGTGTTAGTGTCACAAAATCACAAACAAGACTAACCAGATGTATAAATAGATAACAATAATTTTATAGCAACAAGTATAAAATCTGCCTACTATATATGATACCTGAGCCACATAATTGTGACTATTATGATATATAAAAAATTTTAGATAATAAATAACAAATCAATATGTGTATAGTAAAATTTTATGATGTTTTAGCCATCTCCGAGCCATCAAAGTATCAGCGAAAGCCACTTGAAACTCGCAGGCTGGATCTCCACAACTCGACGACTTCAGTGCGCCTATTTTGCGTGGTGGGTTGGCATTATTCGTGCCATCCCAGTTCCTCCTAAGAAGCCTAGCAGACCCTTCACCTGCCGACGACTGCAGGAAGAATCCAGGCAGTAGCCGGTTAGTTGATTACACAGACACAGAATTGGAGAAAAGCTGTAGCACACTATAAAATTCCATGGATTACCATAAAACACAAATTATAAAAGATTTTTTTTAAAAAACCCGGGTCGCCCAACAATATTTACGGAGCAAGAGGAGAGTAAGTTTGTTGCTCACATCATGGCACTTTCAGAATTGTTTCAACCTTTAAAAGTTTATATTTTTGATAAGTATTAAAACTTCATAATTAATTTTGAATAAGGTTTTGAAGAAGTTTTTGTAAAAGAAGTTTTTGTAAAATTTCCAGAAGACTGGTAGAATTAAATTTTGTACATTTCTCTATTAAGAATTAAAGAATTTTGTCGGGTAAAGTTTTAATTTTTGTCTAATTTTTAATTATAAGGCCTTAATTTGGTTCTGTGCTTGGTTCAGTATCTATTTTATATCAAAAAACATTAACGAGCCAAAGTTACACTCCTCAAAGAACAACTTTGGCTTAAATTTAAACAAATAAAGAAAAAATACAATACTAATACCTACATTTAAAAAAACTTTTATTAATTACTAGTTATCATCCTTGTTTACCATATAAAACCATTATTACTCTAAAAAGTCAATCAGATTTTCTACACCAGAGTAATATCTAAAAATATAAGGCAAAAGTAGTCAAAGTAACCCGACCTTACGGTATTGGGGAGTCAGATTTTGGAAAGTCTGCTCCAGCGTTAGCAACAATTACGTATTGGTTTCGTGAATTTAAACGTGGTCGGGAGAACTTAAACGATGACCCCAGACCGGCTGACCACCAACTGCAGTAACTCATGAAAACGTCACGAGATACATACATACATATTACACATCGATAGATACAGGCTGAACTAAACATTAGATCAATAGCTTACCATCAGGCGATACCTTTGATACTATACCTTGAAAAACAATATGCATGAACAGCTTAAAGTTAGAAAACTTGCGTCGCTATGGATACGAGTACTTCATTCTCTCACCGATTACCAAAAAATGTGACGTGTTGATTGGTGCTAATTTATGTTAGAAAAGTTCGAAGGAGGAACTTTGCAATACGTATCTTACAATCTTACAACTGACAAATCATGGATATATAAATACGATCCTTTCACAAAGCAGCAATCGTTGCGTATGCAGCAATGGGTGTTTGAAGGGGGTGATTTGCCCGCAAAAGTTGTTTGCGGTCGGAGCGTTGATATAAAAATGATGCTGGTTTTTTCGATGAAGTGGACCAGGAGGGGTAATTCTGCTAGAAGACCGTTGAGCAGTTACTAGTGAATGGTATAGTGAAGTTTGTTTGCCTCAAGCTTTCGGGGAGTTTGATAGTGAGCGCCCAAGGAGCAGTGTCCGTGGCATTCTTTTTCACCAAGATAACGCGCCCGCTCACACAGCTGCTAGAACTATGGACTATTTGACAACTTCGGGGGTACAAATGTAACCCCTTCCTCCGTACAGCCCAGATTTAGCTCCATGATTCCACGAAAAAATTATTCGTGGGCACATTTAGACGAGGCCGTTTTATAAATGTTTTGAAAGCTGGTTAACCCGAATACATAAGTGCATTGGGGTTAGAGGGGGATATTTTGAAAAGCTGTAAATAAACTTCTTTTATATTATAACTATTTTTCATTTCACTATTTTTGGAACAGCCCACGTTACATACATTTGCGTGTGTATGCGTTATTCTTCGGTTACTATTCCATCTAAGAAGATTAACCATCAGCATGTGCTCTAGAATCTGCTTGAACCCTTAGGCCACTTCAGAGGTGGGTGCCTTCCACGTGACTGCGCTTATTCACATAAACAATACGTTTTTATATAATTATCGCTTATCGTATCGATCGCTTAAACCACTAAGTCAACCAAGAAGTCAAATCATTGTTTGGGATATTATAATAATAATAATAAATAAATATTTCGGACAATTTAACACACAACGCCGTCTAGTCTCAAGCTAAGCAGAGCTTGTGTTATGAGTACTAGACAACTGATATAAATACATATATACTTTTTTTTTTGTAAATACATACATATTATACATAGAAAACACCCAAACTTCGAAACAAATATTTGCAGATCATACAAACATTTGGACCGACCCGGGAATCTAACCCGAGACCTCAAGCACAGCAGTCGCTTACGCTACCACTCGCGCCACCGAGGCAGTCAAAGTCAAAGTCAAATATTAGAACATACACATTACAATTCAATTCATTACATTACATTAGAACACATTAAACTACGTTTGAGTACTTGCAGTAAATTTTATAATCTGTTATGAAATACATTTTAATTAGGTCTTGATATTTTCAGATTTTAGTGAACGATGTACATGTGTGTACATTGCACGAGCTATTGCCACGTGGTGCAGTAGACATGACACCCCTTACACAATATCTATCATCACCTAACTCCTGGTCTAGGAAGACTAAACCCCCTCCGCTGTCGCCGGTGCATAAAGTTGTACCTGAAAGAATAGGAAATGTTTACACACTTGTAAATGTATCATTTCTAAATTATTTGCTAAGATTTAACATACCGATAAAAGGAGAATGGCAGATCCTGTACCGCTGGCAATATGTTATGAATGGGTATCAGATTTATACCGGTTATTAAGTGAATCATCGAATTTATTATATTTTCAGAACTTTGCTAAAATAATTTTAATTCCGCTCATAAAGTTGTTAGAACTGCATTAACAAAACGCATTCCTATATATTCTAAACACGCCATGAATAAAGTCTAATAAAGTCGGAAAACTAGATAGCGTTGTGTGCCAGATTGCCAAAGCTTCGGGTACTCCGAGTAATATAATTTGTTTTCGTAGAAGGCCCAACATACTCAACATAAGCTCCCGGAAGGTCCTGAACTCTTAGGAAATCCGAGCAACAGTATCCTTAGAGTTCCTTCCAGAGTGCAGCTGCGCCTCCAATTGAGTCATCCTTTTAGAGGAATTTTGTTTAAGACTGCTTTGGACCAATTGAATCTCAGCAAGTTGATGGAGATAATGAAAACAGATGACTCGTGTTGGTCTTTATAGTAGCTGCACTTAAATTCAAATCCTCTACAATCACTGCAAAAGGCAATTCATTTTCTTTTTCTGTTACTTTCTGTGTTTTCTGTACTAGATCTCGTCATGTTATGCTTTGGGGTTGATATCAAAAATGACACGAGACCTCGCGGGATCGGTATCTCAAAAGACCCGGATTCTAAAATTAAAAAACATCCGCGACTGCGATTCCCTAGTCACGGTTATAATTTTTTTTTTATTATTTAAAGTCCTGCCAAAGTGTCTGTACTTTTCCTAATAAAAAACCATGAAGAAATACTTTTTCAGGTATTATAATAGTAGTAACACGTGCGCTGGTAATTGGTTCCAGTTTTTGACTGCTCGGCACGGGAAAGAAGAACCTGATTCCGAGGGAGTAACTTCCAAGGTCAGCACATGTTGTCCTGAATAGAAAAGAATAAGGTGGGAGCAGTTGAAAGAGCTATAACAATGGCACTTACCATTTGTATATTCTGCGCAAATCTTATCTTCAGTGGAAGTCTTTCTTAAGAACGCCGGGAGAAAATTGTTAAAAGTATCTGTGTCGACGTAAGGTCTTCTTCTGTCTGTCTTCAGAACTTGCTGGCCCCAACCATTTACCTACAACATAGACATAAGATTTGATTAAAATTCGTGGTTACTCCTCGCAAAGGAGGTGACTTTGTTTTTTACCGAGCATAAACAAAAGAAAAGGAGAGGTCCTACGGTAAGGTAGGTGTTTTATACTAATTTACGATAGTGATTTTTTGTGCTTGTAGTCAAACCTACCTCTCCCAACTGATTTGACAATAACTGCAGTTCCTCGAAATAAGTGTCAAAGTTGAGGTACACAGGTCTCACGTACGTCTTGTAAATAAATGGTTTGACGACAACCACGATAGCTATGTCTGCTTGGAAATTGCCTGCCGTGCCTTTGAATAGCCTTGGGATATTTATTACTCTCACCTGAAATTATGTACATATTGAAAAAAATATTGTACTGGAATGGAATAACTTATTTAAAGTTAGGATCATTCGCTCTAAGTGAGTAAAAAAGAAATAATAATATTTATTTTGGAAGCAACAATTTTGCAAGGTCAAAAATGGATCCAATTCAGCATTGTATCAGACAAAACTGTCTGTCTGTCTGACGCTAGGTTTCAATTGGGCCCATAAAGTTATTTTATATAACCATAATACATACAATAATAAAGTTAGAACACGAAAAACAATAATTACACACCCAATTACACCTTACTCTACGATATTTCGAAACTATATTTTAACTATTAACCAAACATTGCGGGGACCATTTTGGAACTGCTTTAAGATACATGTAACGATCTTATGAGCGACGGCAAGTTGTTCCAAATCTTCGAAGCTGCATAGCAATAACTACCTTTAAAAGTACTTATAAGGACAGTCGTTTAATTAGCAAAGAATCGTTAATAACACCTTCAGACACCCATACACGGCCATCTGATCTCCAACTTTACTGTGTGTCACTAAATACATGCAATTTTAAGTTGAATTTGACCCAGACGGAATTTCGTCTAAGACACAATACTTGGTTAACAGTCATGGTCACTGGATCACTACTGTTTGTTAACAGTAAGGCATTTCGAAATAAGCAAAAGTTCATTAAAATTAATTTAACTATTACGCTAACTACATACAGCAGAGTTTTGGGCATCAACATCTGCTAAGTTGTCCCATGATTGATGGATCTTGCCAACTGCCACAGCATATTCAAAGGCAGTTTGTCTTTTAGTGCGATCAGTCCAAAGACAATTAGCAGCTGAAAATAAAATTGAATCTAGTCATTCAGACAAAGTGCAAGGTGATATAGATATGATGTTGATGTGTACGCAGATACAGGTGCACTCTCACTCTCTCTCCCTCTCACATTCCGATTGGAAGGCTATCCGACACTAACGGGGAGAGATCAGGCATAGAATCAACGGTTTTACATGTTCTCCGAGGCCCGGTGGTAAAGACCCCAAGTTCCAAACTCTGGTCTGTTATTAAATATTTTTAAAATCATAAAAATCAATACATTCATTGAACTCTTGATCAGCAGTCGCATACGCTTACCGCTAGACATTCGAGCCAGTTAAGTATGTAAGTTCTGCTGAAGTAAATTATATAGATCATGTATTAATGTGACGGTCCTTGGTGTGTCCATATTTGTTTCTGTCCCGGTACAAATCGAACAAAATCTATTGACTTTCAGGTATATAATATCCCTTATGACGGAAGTTTTCTAATCTTACCTGATATAACAACGTCGTTCGACACGAGGGAACCTCCACATATCATAGTATATAGGCTTGAGGATTTATAGTTAATGCCTGCATGCCTCGATAATTCTCTACGCTTTGCCAGCCACCCTTCAACAATTAATGGCGTTCCTTCAGGAGTTACTAGGCCATATTCTAGCAAGAGACCAGAAATTTAAAATGATTTTACACAATATTAAATAACAATAATAAAAAACGTTGTGTCGTATTCTAAAATCTTCAGATGCTATTATAAAATATTGCAGAATTGAGAACAGCTTAATATTTCATTCTGAACATACGATAAATCTCACTACAAACTCTCTCAATCCCAAAAATGATGGGGTACAATTTACACCACCCTATTTCTTTTAAAGACTTGGTAAAGTGGAGTACTGGTGGCATTTATTCTGTGTGAAAAAATCATTACCGTCTTATCATGCGTGTAAAGGAAAACCTGACTTCAAAATTAAAAAAAACTTTTATTTCATGCATGCTTTTTAAGTACTTTCGAAACGTTACATTATTGACTCTAGTTCTGTGGTTCCAAAATGTAATTATTATGTAGTAGAACTAGCAAGAAACACCATTAGTTACTCTTTTCTTTTTTAAATTTCTTTATGGCGAGCCATCACCAACAATTGTTTACACTGAGTATATTTCAAAATACAGTTTAAAAGATATCTTAGTCTAGTGTAACAATCACTAACAGAAATTTAATAATATTTAAATCCAACTAAAATCGAACTTGTGACATATGTCCTAGTTTACGATCGGTACTCTGGTTGTACTAAATTATTCCGCAAGTGAGCACTCTGATACTGTTTTTATATCAGGACAATGTCTAACCTTTGTTACAAAATCAAACGGTTTTATTCTGATGTGCCAAATAGGCACATTGTGTATTGTTTCCAATGTGGTGCAATGAGCACAAGTAGGAGTTTTGATGATCCAAACCTTTTAAACGTGACAGAATTGTTGAGAATTTAAACAACGAACTTTTCACTATATACTATAAATTTATCTTTGATAAATATTATAATATCAGTACTGTTGTTGGCCAAACCTGGTTTACATTGCGCAACATAGTTCCAAGATCCACCGACACACTCCATAGTTTGGAGATTTCTTTGCAAGCTATAAATTGGAGTATTGCAGACTGGCATTACATTAGTTCCTGGTCCTATGTAAAGATTGCAAATCTTGTAACCATTTGTTTTTGGAATCTGACACATATAACGCATGCCAGGATTTGGATCTAGTCTGCAGAATTCTGTAAAAAATATGCATCAAGTATAGAAAACAACTTTGCACGGTACCTGTAAGCTATCATCTAGTTTTAATAACATTTTTTGAAGTGAAAACTTCTTTAGCGGCGTTGTGTACTTTTTTGGAATGGGTAAAAATGTACGTCAGGTCACGTGACCTGATCGAAAATTCGTAAGACGGATGGAGAGAGGACAGGCGGCGCAGGGCAATGTTCGTGTGTGTGTATGTAATATAAATTGTCATGTTTGTGTACGATAGCGCAATAAATGAATATTGTATTCTACCACATATATAATAGTACTTTTATACTGATAATGAAAGCAATTAGTACAAAATTATTCTCTAACCATTCCAAAATATCAAAAATGCACAATGTTAATATTCAAGTTTTCACTTCTGCCGGCACTCCCGGAGAGCAACCCGTCGATTTTTTTTTTTTCAGTATGCTTTTGTAAGTGTTATCTACAAGTATTTATTTGCGTATTTCCGTATTCACAAGTTCATTATTTAATAACCACAAATGATAAACAAATACTTAAAACTATTAGTTATGTTTTACCCTTTTGACTTCTGCAGATTATAATTAAATATTGCATATTCTATATTGCATCTTGTCAGGAGTGTAAAACAAGAAATGGGTTACCTATTATCTTAAAAACATATTCTAGATGGAAATTGTATTTTTGATATAAGAAGCATCAACGTGAGTAAAATCACTATCGAAATTTACTTAGAATATACTTACGAACGCATTCAGGCATAGCTTGGTACATTACTCCATCGATGCAGTACACGGTTTGTGTACCATTTCCGTTTTTATCACCATCAGGTTCCAAAAGACCGTATCCTTGTTGACAGCTGACCGTTAGCACGAAATTGTCAAACGATTGACCAGGTCTTGCAGATGGGACATTTGAGACTTCATATGCCCCATGGTCAGGATAGGGTGGAAGAATACAATTCCCTGGTTTTGGTGTTGGTGTAGGTGCTGATGTAGGTGTTCTGAAATGTATTGAACTAATAGTAAGCAAAATTTAGAAAAGTCGAATATAGGTGCCACTTTTAGGAAATTTCAAAACGAATTAAATATATATTTTTATATCAACAGTTTCAAATAGCTCACTGTTGGACGTCAGCCTCTTGTCTTCGAAAGACGGTTTTGGTCTACTATATATTACGCTGGCCAGACTGGTTAGTACGGTTTGTTTCAAGTTTCCCTTCTTTTTTGCAGTGACAATATGCTGCGTAGTATAGAAGTGTGTGGTTTGTGTAAGAATGCGCAATTCCTGAATATGTTTGGCTATTTAATATAACGCTACTGCGATGTAATTTCTAGTTTAATTTTCGAAAACTACTCATTAAGGTATAATTATGAACCCACGGTTCTACATCTAAAGTTCCCATTGGGTTGCAAAGTTCGTCAGATTCATCGGATCCATCTGCACAATCTTGTATCTGTTGGCAAAAAGAAATATCAAGTTTAGAATAAAAATATTTTGTCTGTCTGGGTCGTGCAGTGGTAGCGTATATGACTACTGTGCTGAGGTCTCAGGTTCAATTCCCATGTCAGATTGAATGTTTATATGATCTACTGGAAAAGTAACCAGATAACATTCTTTGTAATATTATTGTTAAGCTGGGTATCCATTTGAGGCAGCCTCGGGCCGAGCGGCTGCCTCGACCCGTGGCAGATCTAGTGGAGACCGTGCCGCGAGTCGAGGCTTGCCGCGACTTGAACCAAACGAGGCGGCCGCGCAGCGAGCCAAATCGTGTCGGTAAATGGCCATGCTCAAAGACGCCTCAGTGTGAGGCGTGCGTTCAGTGGAGACGGACGTACGTGTGCTCGGCACGCGGCAAAATGGATAATGAGAAATGTATCGAATTAATTAAGTTATATGAAAACCACCGACATTTGTGGGATCCAACTTCACCGCATCATTATAATAAACAATTGAAAGAAGATTCTTGGAAAATAATAAGCAAGGAAATGAAACTACCCATTTTGCATGAACATTTCGCTGACGATATATTTCCTTAATCCACCATCGATGTTTCCGTTTTTTATGTTGCTTCCTTTTGTAGTGACTAATTACTACTAATGCTGCAGCGACTTTACGTGCGTCAACCATGGTGGTTCATGAGGAATTGAGAAAATCGTGGCTCGGGTTGAGGCTTGCCGCTCGATACGATATTATGTATGTTCAAGTGGAGACGCATGTACTTTCCGCAGCCCGCGGCACGCTCAGGATGAGGCAGCTCGCCACGAGGCTGCGCAAATGGATACCCAGCTTCATATGTTTAGGCTCAAATTACTAAAGAATTACTAAAGAAAGCCAGACGCTGTTTTTTATTTAAGTGTGCGTGACAACCAGCAGCGACACTGTAGGGGCGACGTGCATCTGTGTACGTGTAATTTAAATAAAATTACATACAAATCAAAATTCTTAGCAACCTTCATTTTGCACTGTTTTTTTTTTGTTAATGCCGAATACGAATTAGTCGCATAACAATCATATTTGTGGAAAGTGGTAGTGCTAAAATTAATAACTTTATTTGCAAAGTAATTAATTTTACTATTTAATTAGGTACTGTTTACTATTAGTTTAATATACATACAGTACGGCTTGGGGTCGTCGTTTTATTTTTATTATTTACTTAAATATATGAGGTCTATTGGATCGTAATATCGATCATTATGTACCATTGAAATATGTTTGTATGAAGTAAAGCATAAGTTATAGACATAAAGCTAGGCGCACACCGAACCGGTCCTTCTACAAGACGGTTTTCGATTGTTGTTTTGTGCTGATGCACAAGACATGAGATTGGACAGACGGTCGAAGATGGGGAAGGGACGTTTTGATTCTGGAAATTTTACATGTATAAAGAGTGTTTGTTTACTTTTTTTATTTATTTATGCTTCCTGCATTACAACTGCACGAGGCGGACTTGTGTCACATGGCAATATCTACTAATCAACTTAGAATTGTTTCAGTAAGGGACAAGGCAGGTGCATATGTATGATTGGAAACCGAGACAGAATAGAAAAAACGCGTCTTTTACTTGTGCTAACATACTTTGTAGTGGCGACAATTATTTATGCGCTTGTGAAACATAAATACGTTAAATACGAAAATCTTAGACGTAAGCGCCTACTCACCTTCGTCACTTACCGTTGACTGAATTGTGTGACAACTGGACGTGCACTGGAGATGACATAATGCTTCCTTTTCATTCTTTATGATTGCTTTTGTTTTTTTTTTATGTTTAATAAGTGTGATAAAAAAATAACTTACCCCGTTACAATCACTGCCTTGGTCCACACAAGATCCATCATCACACTGGAATGAGTAGTGAGGACATATTTTAACAGCACTCGCAGCAAGCGTCCTGAAATACCAAAAACAACTTATTTAAAAGAGTCATCACTTTAACGAATCTTCCTTTACCGATGTGTTCTTCATTCATTATTTAATTTCCAGTGGATAGTTAAGTAGACCTTTTTCAAACAGATTTTAGGTTCCCAACACACATTATAACACTAATTCATTAAAATTACCCCATGAATAATTAGATGCAGACAAGAATTAAAACGTATTTACTTTTCATATTTCTTTGAAAATGATAACAGGTTGAAAAATTCTTGGGCTTGAATGAGAGGTCGGAGTGGAGCGCCTGTTCTTTTTATCCAACTCAAAAGCCTGGCGGGCCACGTGCCAATAAGTGACTGGAAGTTGCATACACGTATATTAATCGCCACGAGAACTTATGTTAAGTGATGCAGCTAGAGTTAATACTACCACACTATACTACACGGTATAGTGTGTTTTCGCTACTTCCAAATATTGCCTCAGATCTAGTTACCCGTTTTGCAAGCGCGCAAATCAGAAGACTAAAAATGTTAATAAAATTAATAAGTATGACTTCCTAACATCATCACTTTGTCTCACGATCCGCATGGCATGTGGTCTGCAGGACTAGTGTGAGTTTCTCATTTCCATATCGTATTCGGCGTTAAGATTGGTGAGGAGTTCGTTCCGGTTGCAATGGAGAAGTGGCGAGTTGATGTGAAATAAACTCAAACTAGGTCCTCTGTCCTCCATAATTAAATTATATACCTTTACATACTCTTTAATAAAATCCTGGTGCTTCGTTATCAAGGTGAACGTGGTATAAACATTGTCGTTGCAGAATTTCTGGTCATCCTTGGGGGCTGTAGACACTATACCTCGTAGGTAATATCTGTTCACTCCTAGCCCTCTATCTGCGAAGGCCAGACCTCCTCCACTGTCGCCTTTACATAAGGCCTTACCTGCGGAAAATATGTGTAGTAAACAATAATTGAGGAAATAATAATAATAATCTAAGACTGTTGAAACCTAAAGAAGAAATATTTAATCACAATGATATTTCAAGTAAATATTCGAATCAGTATATGATCTTCATCAACAGCTTTGATTATCCACTGCTGCTGTGTAGGCCTCTCCTTAAAGAACAAACTTTGGTCTACGCTGTCCTTGTGGGGACGGATTAAGAATACGGAGTGTCTACACCCCATGGGTGTCGTAAGAAGCGAATAAGGGAGCAAACTACGTAGGGCAATATCATTGCAAAGAGAAGGAAAACTTGACGCAAACCCCGTACCAACCCGCTTGGCCAGCGTGGTATAATGAAGGATGTCCAGTAGTTTACTTTAAGGGTTGTTTTTGTTATGTGATATACTGCTTCCTCAATCGGCTCTCACTATACACGTATGGAATGAATAGGGGTGGTGACAGGGCCACCTACCAGTAGTATATCCTGCACAGAATTTGTCTCCAGTGATAAATTCTCTAAAAGACTCAGGAAGGGTGTCGATGCAGGTGTCTACGTCGATGAAAGACACCTCAATAACTTGGAGGATATCCGCAGCTGTTCCTCGGACCGATGTTAGACCCCAACCAGCCACCTTAATTAGAACGAAAATCATACCAATATTATATGAAGTGAAAGTTTGTGAGTAATTGTGTATGTACGCACCTCGAAGATCACAATGAAATTATGAAGTAAAATAAAGCCATTTCTGCTGAATAAATTATATAACTTACTATAACTAGAGGTTAATATGAATATTCATTAAATATAGGATCTGAAGCTAATTATACTTTATTGCTTGATTGTTAAAGTCGTTATTAACTTAAAAATGTTAGACTTCTTTTATAAATCTCTCCATTCTTATTCTTTTTTAAATATGGAGTACCGTTTATGAGTAAAGAGTAAGGACCCACCTTTCCTGTGTTCCCTGATCGCAACTGAATCCTTTCGAAGTTCACGTCATAGTTAACACACAAGGGTCGCACATAGGTCTTGTAGACGAATGGACTTTTCAGGATCAAGGCAGCAATGTCTTCTTGGAAGTTGGCTCCTGCACCTCGGAATCGAGTTGGAATTCTTATTTTAAGTAGCTGTAATCAAAAACTTGATAATATAATAATTTCTGGGTCAGACCAAATTCATACTAAAGACTATGCAGTAGTGTATTTGGTTGTACACGATAATCTCAGAAACCAAGGCCCAACGCTATACTACTAATCGTAACAATTTCTATATCGTGATACAGAGTAAGTTACTCCGTAGTTCGGTGCATCTTCGGTAGATGGCACTGTATGTGGAATTAGCCACATCATGCTTAAAGCAAATATTTTTTATTGTTTTTGAGTTGGTGTAAACTTCTTACGTCAGATTTCTGTGCGCCAATATCATTCTCACTGTCCCAATCTCGGTAGATCTTGCCAGCAGCGACAGCGAAGTCAGTTGCAGGTAGTGTCTTCTGTAGGTCACTCCAGAAGCAGTGAGCAGCTTAGAGACGGAACAGAAAAAACATTGATCACCGCAATGATTTCAGTGATCAATTTTGAAAGGCAAGTTTTCTAAAACAGTATTCACGAGGGGTATGTTTAAATAAATATATTATTAAGTTTTTGGGAAACAATGAAAATACACAATGGTGGTAATTCTGTGGTTGTCAACACTAAACTGAAATTTACTAAATTAAACAGGTAATTAACAGCTTCAGTTTAAAACAGGAATCTAAATATTAATAAGTGAACTTTGTACCCCTTCGGAGTTCGCAAGGGCAATGGCAGGTTTGTATAGGACTTTTGTACCGCCTAGCGTATCTCATAGTCGGGATTGTCTTTGTATTTATTTGGCTGCTGATATCAGCAACTATAACATTTTTATTTTCCAGACTTTTATAATATTGCGTTAGAAATTTACTTTAGTTTTTAGATTACAACGAGTACAAATGAGTTGTCGTTATTGTCAACAAATAGGCGTATTAAAATATTTTTTAAATCAAAATCATTTGCATACGCTTTTGATGACCTGTAAAAAATAAATTGCTCTTTTACTAAATTCACGCGTAAGCTTATTCAAAAATATCGATTTAAATATTAAATAGTTTTTTATGTAATATCTATTTTGAAATAATGTCAAATATTTTTGGCAATCTGACACACAACGCCATCTAGTTTTCAGACTAAGTAGACTCTAGGCATGGCGCTTTTACAACACGTAGTAATGTGTTTTCCGAAGTTTGTATAATTTTACCAGATAAAACCACATTATTGGTGATGATACTCCCGCCGCAGATCTGCAGGTATGGCGTGGTGGACTTCCGGTAGATACCAACGTACCACGGCAGTTCACCTCGCTTGGTTGGTTGGCCACCAATCACCAGGTCGTTACCTTCAGGAGTTACTCGACCACAGTCTATAAAAGGAATGGAAGAACCATGCAATAATATTTCATTATGAATTAAAATATACATAAAACGATTAAAGAAGAAAGTATACGTATCAATCTATCTAATAAAAATGAATCAGCGAAATTAATGTACACACACATACACACACACACATAACTTCAGATTGACTTCAGCAAATGGCATACATTTTTTCATGTGTTTGTTATTGTCCGAATAAGTTGTTCCGACTAAGAAATTAAAAGAAAACCTAATGTATATTTCTTTTGTGGCGACGTACAGCGCAACAGTTGCTGATACTATAGCGCTATATATATATATATATTCTACCGTAGATACGCTGAACTACTGAGCAACGTACAACACGAAGAAACTATCAATCCTGAATCGCGCTGTAGAAGTTCGCGTGCCGATTATCAGATATACAACATCCCAACATCAACTGTTGGGCAGTGACCCGCCAGGCATGATCACCTCGCTTGGTCGGAGGATCCTCCCTTTATGTTGGAGGGACATGACACGTCCCCCCAGACCTTAGTTCGCGACTGTATACTATTGTATCCAAATATATTATAACAAGTTTTTAGGAAATTTTAAAATATTCTCATATAAGAAAAGACGATACGAAGTTCGCCGAGTCTACTGGTTAATTATAAATTTTATTTATAGCCTTTTTGAGGTCGGCTACTGGTTCAACCAATATCCTATATTTAACCTCTGTCACCCTGAGAGCGAACTGAATTCGAAGGTTGAACTAGTTATCAGTACGTTTGAGAGCACTGACTTCACAATCACGATTGTCATACATGTTCATAGCAGCCAGGACCGATAGCATAACGTACTCTCCGATGCAGAGTTCTTATAAACTCACAAATGGTCCAAAGTTATTATTACTTATCTATCAATACACATAAGTTTTTCGTCACGCAACGTTACAATAAGCTCAAAAAAGTTTGTATTTTCCATTCCTTTACTATTATTTCAAATCTAAGTTACAAAAAACCACACGGTACACGTTCCCATTACACTTTATGGTCTTTCGAGCTAAATTTGTAAAAAGAGTTGTGTTGACACCAAACCTGCTTTACAATAAACGACGTTATCCCAGTACCCATTGTTGCACTTCATGTATGGTAAGCTCTCAATGCTGTCGTATATGGGGGTGTTGCATATGGGGTTCACCAGGGTACCAGGAGCGACGTAGTTATTACACGTTTTGAACCCCACACCTGGTACGTGACACGTGTAACGAACACTTGGATCTGGATTGAGTTTGCAAAAACCTAAAAAGGAATATTTTACTGGAGTTATCAAGTCACTTAGTTGAGTATTTATTTTTCTAAAGGAGGAGACGATCAGACAGTTTACTTGTTGGTAAGTGATAATCTCTGTCTATTTTCAGCCTTTTCCAATCAGGTTTCTTAGGGAGTAAGTTTACTGAAGTTCTCTCATTCTTGAAATGCATGTTTCTATAAGTGGCTCGAATTGTCGCTTACCATCAAGAAACAAATCAGCTCGTTTGTTATAAATAAATATAGAAACTTCATACAGGATCATCAAATACAGAAACTCACGAACACATTTTGGCATGGTCTCATACTGTTTTACTCCACTGACACAGTAGAGTTGCTGCATACCATTCCATTCCCCCCCATAAGGATCTACTATTCCAAATCCTCGTCGACACCTTATTGTCAGTGCGAAGGACTCGAGGACCTGGCCAGGGCGAGCATTGGGGACGTTTGAGACCTCGTAACTTCCATGAGTAGGATATGGTGGAAGTTCACAGCCACCAGATTTCGTTAATCTGGAATGAGAGGTTTCATGTGAACAGTTATTTCTCAATTCGATTTCCATTCAGGGAAAGATGATTTATATAGGTATTTGTTTCAATTTTAAACTGCCTTGGTGGTGCTGTGTTAAGCTGCGTATTGACTTCGCACTCCAAGAGGACAAACATTGATGCGTGTTCCAGCCGCGTGAATTCGAACAGTTTTGATCAATACCAATGTGTTCGTTAGAGCGCTCGAACGTAAAGCTGGTTGTTCCATCTGGTGTCGGTTTCTAACCGCGTATCAAAGGCAGTTCGGTTGTTGAGACGTAAGCGATGGTATTCTAACTGCCTCGGTGCCCGCAGTGGAAGCGTATGCTACTACTATGCTTGAGGTCTCGGGATCTCTACTAATATTTGTTTTCTATGTATAATATGTATGTATTTACAAAAAAAAGTATATATGTATTTATATAATAATAATAATAATAATAATAATAATAATAATAATAATAATTTATTCAGTTTCAGAAAATTTACAATGTATTGGTTTAACAAGCCCTGGAACCCCACACTAGGATCCCCTGTGTTGTGAGGCCCAGTCTCTTTCATCACAAACAATGTCAAGTCTGAGTGTTTTTAGTGGAGTGGAGTAGTTTAGTCTGATAGTTGGAAGTGTACGTACGTGCTAATTGCCGGCGTATATGTGTGTGTGTGTGTGAGGTGTGTTTGGCGTGTGTGAGCGTGTGTGTATGTGTATATGTGTGTGTGTGTGTGTGTGTGTGTGTGTGTGTGTGTGTGTGTGTGTGTGTGTGTGTGTGTGTGTGTGTGTGTGTGTGTGTGTGTGTGTGTGTGTGTGTGTGTGTGTGTGTGTGTGTGTGTGTGTGTGTGTGTGTGTGTGTGTGTGTGTGCGTGTGTGTGTTTGTGTGTGTGTGTACGTGAATATGTTAATTTGCTCAGGAAATTGCTATAAACTGTTCAGTTTTAGAGTAGTCCAAATCCATTAGAAAATTTGTAGCTTTTTTTTTAAGTACGTATCTAGTCGTTTTAATAATACTTAATTTCTTGTTAATTTTTGAATACAGATGAGGGCCCATAAAAGCGAAGGCTTTGTTACCAAACTGCAGTTTGCAGATTTGCTTTTGCCATTTGTGTTTTCTCTGTGATCGGTCACTTATAAGTACCGTGGAAAGTGCTGTTTTATGGAATCTTAGAACAACTGCCAAAATGTACAATTCTCGTACTGTAAGAACGTTTGCATCTTTGTATAACTGAACTGTTGGATAGCGAATTTTTTTCTTAAGCGTTACTTTTAGGATTAATCTTTGTGCGCGCTCGGCCACAATGAGATGGGTTTTACATGCGGCTCCCCATGACACGATGCAGTAACCCAATATTGACTGGCATAAGGCCTGGTAGATAATTTTAATTGTTGCAAGGTCTGTTAATAATCGCAGTCGCTTAAAAATGAAAACAAGTTTTCTAACTCGTGTGCTCAGCGTTCTAATTTGTAACTGCCATGTCAAATGCTGATCAATGCATATGCCCAGGTATTTAACGCTGTTGACTCTATCGAACTCTGTACAGTCACAAGTATTTTCTCTGGCGTAATCACAAGTATGTAATTTAAGTCTGTACGATATAGGGGCTGAAGATCTTTCAGATACACTGAAGTTAATCGTTTTTGTTTTGTCCACATTTAGACTGAGTAAATTATGCTGTAGCCAAACCGCCACTCTTTTCATACCGGATTCCGCTGCGTCGAATGTATTCTCCCAGGACTTGCCGTGAAAGATGATCGCGGTATCGTCCGCATAGGCAAAGATTTGAGCGTTTTTTAACTGAAGCGAGCAGAGGTCGTTGATGTATATGAGGAACAGTGTAGGTGCGAGTACACTGCCCTGGGGTACCCCATAATCAACGTGTGAGAGGGAACTCTCGGATCCATCGATGCAGATCTTTTGTTTACGTTCCGTGAGGTAAGAGCTGAACCAGTCCAATGCAATGCCTCTTATACCGATGCACTCGAGTTTCTTTATGAGGATAGATCTTGAAACAGTATCAAAAGCTTTGGTTAGGTCAAGGAAGACGCCCCCACACTTTTCGCCACCATCTAGTTTTACAGTTATAAAGTCAACCAGATTGGTGACAGCATCCTCCGTTGACCTATCACTTCGGAATCCATACTGATTTGCTGAAAGAAGATTATGTTTCTGTAAGTACTTTAACAGTCTCTTATTCATTAGCTTTTCGAGAATTTTAGACACCGCTGGCAGGAGAGAAATAGGGCGATAGTTAGATGCTGCAGTGGCATCTCCTGCTTTGTGAATCAGATGTAAGTTAGCTACTTTCATTAGAGGTGGCACTCTGCCGGACGTTAGGCTCAAGTTACAAATATGAGTGATAGGGGTAACAAGTGATCTCTGACACAGTTTAATAACATTATTTGTAATTCCGTCCCAACCTGGGGCAGAGTCTCGTTTTAAGTTCGAAATAATACTGCTAACCTCATTTTCATCTATTGGATTTATGAAAAAGGATCCAGAATCCGAGAGTGTAGTTTTACAGGACTGTGTTATCGTTTGGATTAGGTCAGATTCTGATTTATTCAGACGTATCAGAGTTTCTTCAGCGAGTTGAGTGCCCACGTTAGCAAAGTAGTTATTGGCGTTATCCAGAGAGAAATGCTGATCTGGGTGTGCGTGAAGCAAATCTAGGCTTCTAGAAGACTTATTTTTAATGTTACATATCTGTTTGACTGCTGCCCATGATTTTTTACTGTCGCCCTTTGATCGGTCCAAAAGATTCCTATCGTAAGCATTTTTAAGGTTTTGTAAAATATTATTACAGTAATTCCTGTAATCTTTATATTTTTGTTGCACAGTTTCATTATTTTTATTTGATTCTTTTCTAGCTTCTAAATGTAGTAAGTCTCTTTTTCGTGTGCATTTTAGTAGGTTTTCGGTCATCCAGGGTTTCCTTATTTCCTTGGAGTTTCTGATTAAAGTGGTTTTGGTGTGTTTTTTGATGCATTCGCCTAAGATTCTTGTAAACTCGTTAGTTGCTTTGTCAACATCACTATAGTCAAGAATTGCATTCCAGTCTGTGTTATCAATCTCTTTAGTCAAATTGGGAAAATCAGTTTTGACCTTCTTCTTGTTATTGTCTTGGGATGTATTCTGTATTACGCAACTACCTATGCCAATCATAACAGTATCGTGGTCAGTTAGCCCAGATGGGCAAACCACTACTGCAACTGTCTTTTTTGATTTAATCAGGGCGTGATCAAGGCAGGTTCTATCGTGAGTAGGCAGTTGATGACCAGGATAAAAGCCGTGGTGGCTTAATAAGTCCAGATATTCATTTGCGCGGTTATCCTGGGTGTCAAATGAGATATCAATATTGACATCACCTGTCAAGACACATGTGGGCGTCCTGCAGGCTCGCATTGTGACATTTAATGAGTCACAAAAGTTCTGTATTTTAAAGAAAGAAGGCGATCTGTAGATGGCACAAATGGTTAGGTCCGTTCCTACGGTAATCAGTAAGCAGTTTGCTTCCCTAAATGGCGGCTCTTCTATTTTCACCCTCAGTTCTTTTTTGTACAGAATTGCTAGTCCATCATTTTGATTTAAGTAGCACCTGGAGTAGTGGCATTCGTATCCATTCAATTGTACTAAAGGTGTTGAGTCATTAAGACGACATTCCGTAAGTATAACTATGTCTGGTAAAAAGTTAAGCCTAGTTAGAAACACAGTGAAGCTATCAAAGTTCTTCTGTATACTTCTAATATTTTGATTAATTATAGTAAAATTGGGATTTGCGGTCTGAAGGAAATTGATGCATTTTTCTGGGGAGTTGATTTTAGTACTAGAATATATATCAGTATTGTCGATTTCACTTATGAGATTAATTTGGTTAGCCATATTTATTTATAAATATTAAGGAACATGGTTATGTATATCAGTTGTCTAGTATCCATAACACAAGCTCTGCTTAGCTTGGGACTAGATGGCGTTGTGTGTCAGATGTCTGAAATATTTATTTATTTTTGGAACAACCGATGTATGTATTCAAGTATCTATGTATTTGTTTATGGGCTTCCCTTACGATGTGTTCTTACAAAACGGGAGCGTTTCATCGCTTCGGTCGCGGCAGTCGTCTACTCCGTTGCATATATTGTTCAAAGGTATACAGCTCCCATCACTGCATTGCCACTGCTGCGCTGCGCTGGGAGAAAGAAGAAAAAAACATGTTATAAATCTAAAAGTGAGTTCTGCCACTACTACATAGTATATACGTTTTCAGGAGAAAATATAAAGGCATCTTGAGCCAGCCCCGATCTTTTCAGAAGAAGAGAACTTAGAGCGTTTCCAGGGCTCTAGAGAGATACATGTGCGGATACTTTCCATTTTGTGACATACACTTTCTTCACTTCATTCACAGGATAAGCAAATAAACCGTTTCGAAGGTTTTAACGGGTATTTCTATTTGAGAGGTGTGCCTCTCGAATGAAACTGACCATACGGTGTGCCGTATGATCAGTTTCATTCCGATGCTGGTAATTTATTTATTTATTTATAACTTTATGCACTTTCGTACATCGGCGGACTTAATTCCCAGGGTGTTTTCTACCTGAATGGTAGAGAATACCCTAAGCATTAAGTCCACATCATAATTTCTTAGGGTGGTGTAGAAATTTTGTGAGGTAAGCGCACATAGGTTTCGTACTTAACTAAAATATACATTACACAGCATTACATATATGATGATGATGGTCTCCGAGCCGATTACGGCCACGGCGGCCAGTCTCAACGGAGGCCAGCCAACTACGCAGGAGATATTATAGTGCACAAGTGTTAACGCAAACACAACACTCTCTGTTCTCTCTCTCTCATAATCTGATGGGACGTAACCGCCCCATCCGGACGACACGAGAGGAGAGAGATCAATCGCAGGATCGATGAGCTCGGAAGCACGGGGTTTCCAACCCAACTTCCAAACTCCGAGCTGTTACTAAGTATTTCTATAATCATAAAAACTCTATGACACTATGGGCTCGACTCGGGATTCGGACCCGAAACCTCTTGATTGGTAGTCGCATATATGAACCACTAGTTGGACAGTTTGAAGATCCAGTGTAGTTGTGGATGAGAAATGACAGTTGATATCATTGAAACTAATGGTGTCTTTGAATTCAGGATGTTGTTGTTTGCAAAAGCTAATGCGCCAAGAAATTTCCATATTCTGGAAGAAGAAGACTCTATATTTTGAAGAATGTGGTATCACTTATCATATCTAAGTTGATATAATAAAATATATATTTACCTGCATGTAGACTGTCTTTTCCTTCTGTGTGACATCCAGTCGGTCAGGTCACTCCTGAAAATAAGTTTATGCAAAACAATGAATTACAGATGGTACAGCCACACCGATTTAAGCATTAGCGAACCGACTATTGAGGCGGTATCTCTCACAGACGACCAACCTAAAATGACAACATTTGTACTGTCGTGTTTAATTGGTAAATGCGAGATTGGAGGCCCAATGATACACAAGCATCTCAATAAGCCGCCACAGTGTGGTTCACCATGCAACATTGTTGGACTGTCTGTAATGCCCATGACTGTGGTGTACATAGGACAACACTTTGTGTGATTTACAAATTATTGCTTTAAGTCTAGGTGTTTTTTGTGTCGGTTTTATATGTTTTTAAATTTTCTTTGCACAGGGTTTATTTCTATTGCAGGCGTTGTCGTTGAAATGTAATGTAGGTTAGAAAGATGATGAAATGTATGTAAATGTGTTTATCTGTGTTCTAGAACGTAAACTAAACTAAACTAAGCCTTAGCTAAGTTTTGATATCGATATACTTAGAATATTTATTCTGAAGTATGATATGAATTACCTTCTATGAGGGCAGAATTCCTCGTCACTCGCGTCTGAGCAGTGCGGTACACCATCACACATATGTTCTACACTGACACAACCGGATCCATTTTGGCATCTGAACTCATCCAGACTGTTGACACGACTGTAATCAAATTAATAATATTAATTATATTTGGGACATCTTACACACAACGCCATCTAGTCCCAAACTAAGCAGAGCTTGTACTATGGGTACTGATTTTAATAAATACATAAATACTATTTTTTTGTAAATCCATAGGTACAAATTAAACTAACAAAACAATCAGACTCCAAAAAAAAATTGCAGATCATAGAAATATTAAAAAAAAAAAATCCGGACATCTAACACACAACGCCATCTAGTCCCAAGCTAAGCAGAGCTTGTGTTATGGGTACTAGACAACTGATATGAATACATATATACTTTTTTTTTGTAAATACATACATAATATACATAGAAAACACCCAAACTCCGAAACAAATATTTGTAGATTACACAAACATTTGGTCCGACTCAGGATTTGAACCCGAGACCTCAAGCTTAGCAGTCGCATACGCTACCACTGCGCCACCGAGGCAGTCATTGTTCTGACTCGGCAATCGAACCCGAGATTTAAAGCATAGCAGTCGCTTAGCCTACCAGTGCGCCACTGAGGCAGTCTAATCTAAGATAGATTACTCCATAATATACCATGAAATAACTGTGGTGGCGGTTTCAGAATACGGAGTGTCACCGCCACTATTCATCCTGTTGGTGACGTAAACTAAGAGAACAAACTACGCAGGACAATAGCATTGCAAAGAGGAGGAAAACTTGATATAAACCCAATATCAACCCGTCTGCGTCAAGCGTGATATAGTAGAGAAAACCATATTTCTAAGAAGAGGCTTATTTACAGCTGTGGCATATTAAAGACTGTTGACGATGATAGGGCTTGGATTACTTGACGCCAAATCTGCTTGGGATAATATACATTTATGAAGCAAAGAAAAATGTAAGTCGATACGTCTTGGGTTCTGTACTTGTATGCCCATCTTAGGATTTGAAAAGTCAGTCAAATCCTGACTAATGTCCATCTGTGTAATCGGTATTTTGTTACAATACGGTATCTAAATATTCAAACAGGTACCAGAACCCATATTTACTATTACTAAAGAGGATGAGTGCCGAGTTTTACTTCGCGAATCTATGACCAAAAATACCTGCAGGGGAATACCTCGTTCCACGCTTCTGTTGTTGCGGCTGGAGGAGTTACTGAAATATGATTACAAAATTCAATTGGTTTATTTTAATAAAACATTTCATTTCTTGCATTTTATTTTCTTTAAATACATGTTCCGCATTAGAAATATATTGTGTGTTACTGGGGATTATACAAAGATGCCTAAAACACATTGAGAGTTCCGTACCTATTACAAAATTTACTGAACAATGATACAAATACTATTAACACTAACACTTGCCCTAAAGCAAAGCTTAAGGCTTCTCCAGGTCTGGCAACAGCAGATGTTTATTGTGCCGAACTTCTAAAAATGATGGTGAAACTAGCCCCGGCTTGTCAATCGATCTTCGCCAATATTGCTCCAACGCAAGACCTCATACTGCACGAGAAATCGTTGTAACTCTACAGGAACTGCAGTTTGAAAGCATACGTCGTCCTCCGTACACGCCAGCCCTTGCTCCAACGCGATACCATTTATATACGAATCTAGATTCAGTCGCAAAGGTATAAATGCACTTGCGATTAGATGGTAACAGTGTGTTACATTTTAGAAAGAAGCAAATTTTTACTTTTCAGAACAAATCGGCCATATTAATCTAAAAATCTATATAATATACCAATGCTTTTAAAATTCAACTAGTGTGAAAACGTTTTTCCTCGTTCTTAAAATTTGGAATTATATCTTTAGACGATTTCATTTTACTATATTGATAAATAACTTATTTTATTATGTTATCTGTCTTAATATATTACGCCTATTCATTTATTAGAAGGCTACGGATAATAAGACGGACTTTTGATCTTTCGGATTTGTGTGGTAAAACTTTATCCATTGCATCATTATAAAAGAGGTTTATAAAAAAAAGTTAGAAGACACAAATACCTTCAATAAATTTTAGAAATCACATTCTAATTAATCCATTTGGAGACAAGAAAAAAGTAACAACAATTATTTTAAAATTTCTTTATGAAACCGTTGTTAGGGTTACTAATTAATGAGGGGTATTCCCAAATTGGTACAGTTACCATTTCTTGTCATAAATTTTGATCTAATTCTCTAGAGTTTGTTGTTCTCTCATGCTTTGTCATGTAAATTTTTTGTTCTTGTACTGGAAAATATCTTTTTAAAGTTCGTAAAGACTCATATAGGCTCATATTACAAAAGGAAGCCAGATGGAACGTACTTATTAAATAACATAAAGCCGTTTATTATTTAAGTGTATGTGACAACCGGCCGCGACACTATAAGAACACGTATCTGTGTGCGTGTAACGATACCATAGGCAGTTAAAAACCCTATTTTTTATTACTATATAACATTAAGTTTAAAAAAAAAGGGTACTGTAACTTTAAAAACTTTATTAAATAATATAAGTCATCATATCAGCCGAAATAAGTCCACTGCTAAACGTGGCCTACGTTCAGCAGTGGGCTTGGATTCCCTTATTGATTTCCATTTCAACCGGGCGGTAGCGGCCTGCACCCAACGAGTCCCTGCGATCTTAACTAGGCCGTCTGTCCACCTTGCGGGAGGGGAGGGAGGCCCCCTACGCTGCAATAGCCGTCACGTGGTCTTTACTCAAGAACCTTTCTGCCCCATCGACTATCGGTTTTCCGAGCTATGTGTCCTGCCCACTGCCACTTCAGCTTGCTGACTTCGCCCTGGCATATGGCCTGACTCAACTGGTTACCACGCACACGCGAGTCCCAGATGTGGAGGGCCAGAATTCTTCATTGTCGGACCTTCTGATGACTTCTCATCCAGATGGATATCCTTCGTATCCGTAAACGCTGCACTTGGCTCCTCAGACCATTGCCTTGTCCGGGGTACAGTGCCTCTCACATGCTCGCTACGATCGCGAGTTGCACGTAGCCGCCGTGTGTTGTACAAGTCAGCAGATTGGAATGAGATGCGGTCCTTCTTTGCATCCTACCCTTGGAGACAGTAGTGGTTCTTGCCGAATAACACCAACATCGCAACATCATCAACAGAATCAGCATCTGTTGATGATGTTGTGCTACAGGGTATGAAGCTTTTCATTCCATCCTCTGTGATACCCAATGTCGGCCCTAGTTTGGTCCATCTTTCAAAAAAACTTCTTGTAGAAAGCAAGCAGCTTACCACGCCTGGGCTAACGCGGTGGCAGTACGGGATCAAAATACCAGCGCTCTGAAAAAGGAGTACAACTTTGCCTCCAGGTCCTTCAAAAGATACGTTAGAAAGGTGAAGTCGGAACACATTAGTATTGGTGAGAGCCTTGAGGGCCTTCCTTCGGGAACTTGTGCATTCTGGTCTCTTGCCAAGGCTATCGAAGGGAATTTCTGTAAGTCATCCCTTCCACTTCTGCACTTAGGAAATAATCTATTGGCCTAAGACGCACAGGAGAAAGCCGATCTTCTGGCAAAACACTTTGCGTCTAACTCGACCTTGGATGACGGGAAAAAAAAGGCGCAGGTTCGGCCTCACATGGAATACTGTCCCTATCTTTGGGAGGGGCACCACTATACCAGCTCCTCCCTCTGGACCGCATTCAACGGAGAGCGACTCGAATCGTCCATTTGCCAAGAACTTTCAATTCAGCTAGACTCTGGCACTGCGTAGAGATGTGGCTTTGCTGTACATCTTCTACCACATTTACATTTATTACAATGTTTAATGACGTAAGACGGCATTTTGAACATAAAATCAAAAATTACTCGTGACGTGATACAATATGTCGGTTTGTCAAACACTGCCGCAAGATCGTATTGTCTTTCTAATTCATTTTTGCTTTGGTAGCTTCTCTTTCGTGTTCTTCCACGGTCCATCTGGCTTTCTTTTGTAATCTGATCATTTGGGTATGTAATTAGTTTAAGTAGCGCACAGAAGACCAGCCTAAAATGACAGTTTTAGAGCTGTCGTATTTCGCTGGTGAGTGCGAGACCGGAGCCCAATGATGCAGGGGTGACAGTTATCGTAGTAGTGTGCGAGCAGTGAATGTTCGTAGAGTTATGTTGAGGGTGATGTGGATCGAACCGTCGGCCAGGGAGACCCGTAGAAACGGTGGTGCCGCTGGCCGCCCGCGGCATAGAGAGGGGCCCAACCAAGGCTAACCACCCTGGGAGGCTGCCCCGTCAGGTCGCGCATAATCCACGGAGTGGCTCGTCGTGCCGGTTGGTGACCGGACGGTGGGACCAGGCGACCACTTCCGGGAGGGTACGGGGGCCCTTCCGTCCGACGGTTCGGTCACCGTCAGGCCTCACTATTGTATGGCGATACAGCATTCCGAGCCTCGGTATTACACTGCCGCGATGACTGTCGCGCCTTTTACGCTCCCACTTCCCCCCCTCTATTTTAATCATGGCAGCAAAGAAAAGATATAAACGTTCAACAGCGGCACCCCATTCACCCACCAACCCGCTTTTTGAGGTGGAGTTTACTAACATCCGTGGACTCCATGCAAACCTCAATGCCGTCCACCAACATCTTGAGACGGCTCGGCCGGCCATGCTTTTCTTAACGGAGACACAAATACGCCGCCCTGCCGACACGACATATCTTCTCTACCCCGGCTACGTGCTTGAGGAGCGCTTCCTCGCTAAGGCTGGAGTGTGTCTTTTCGTCAGGGCGGATGTTTGTTGTCGCCGATTACGTTGCCTTGAAGACCCATCCTTCTCCACTATTTGGCTACACGTGGATACCGGCTCCATGAGCCGAATCTACGTGTGCCTATACCGATCCCATTCTGGAGACTACGAGACAACTAAACTTTTCGAACATCTCAGTCAGGCAGTGGATAAAGCGCAGGAACAGTTCCCGACCGCTGAACTGGTGTTTCTGGGAGACTTTAACGCCCACCATGAGTCCTGGTTGGGATCTTCCAGAACTGACCACGCGGGTCGGACTGTCCACGCATTCGCTCTCACGCATGACCTCACCCAGTTGGTACTCCAGCCCACCAGGATACCAGACATACTGAGTCAAGCGCCTTCCTTGCTGGACCTTCTGCTGACGAGTCACCCAGTGCAGTACAGTGTATCGGTGCTCGCCCCTCTGGGATCCTCCGATCACTGCCTGGTGTCCACCACTGTGCCTCTTGTTGCCCTCCCACGAGCAGTGGCAGCAAAAAGACGGTTATGGCACTACTCGTCTGCAGACTGGGATGGAATGCGGGACTACTTCGCATCTATCCCGTGGGCACAACGCTGCTTTAAATACAGTGATCTGTCGCAATGTGCGGTTGCTGTGGCCGGCGAGGTCACTGTCGGAATGGAATACTACATTCCCTACAGTGAGGTCGCCGGCGCAACAACCCGTCGCTGGTTCAATCGCGAATGCGCCCATGCTGTTGCCCAAAAGCAGTCAGCCTACCGCGCATGGACCAGGGCCCGCGCTCACGGCCACCCCGACGTGGATCGACTAAAAGCAGCGTTCAACAAAGCCACTAGGGAATGCAAGAAGGCTTACATCACAGCGGATGCCCAGCGCATTGCGCGGCTTGGCCACGAACTCGTCGCATACCCTACGGGTAGCCGAAAGTTCTGGCGATTGGCTAAAGCCGTGCAGTCCAACTTCTGCCAGCCCACGCTACCACCGCTTAAATATCCCGACGGATCACTTGCCCATCAGCCGCAGGAGAAAGCGAAACTGCTTGTCGATCTCTTTGCGGCTAACTCCCGAGTCGATGACCGCGGCATGCACCCGCCTACCATTCCCGCCTGCGATGCAACAATGCGGGATATTCGCATCCGGCTGAGTGATGTCCGTGCGGAACTTCGGTCACTCGACGTTCGGAAAGCCAGTGGACCCGACGGTATCCCGGCGGTGGTTCTTAAGAACTGTGCACCAGAGTTGTCTCCGGTTTTGACGCGCCTGTATCGCCTGTCATATTCCTCGGGAACTGTTCCGGAGGCCTGGAGAGAGGCGAATATTCAACCCATTCCCAAAAAAGGCGACCGCTCCAACCCGGCCAACTACCGCCCAATAGCTGTCACCTCCATTATCTGCAAAGTATTCGAACGGATCATAAACAAGCAACTGGTCCACTACCTGGAGGATCACACCCTACTTAATGATCGTCAATATGGTTTCAGGCCGAACCGATCCACGGGTGATCTTCTAGCGTATGTCACACACCTTTGGGGTGAGGCTATTGACAGGCACGGGGAATCTTTGGCTATTAGCCTGGACATGGCCAAGGCCTTTGATAGGGTTTGGCACCGTTCGCTTCTCTCCAAGCTACCGGCATTCGGCTTGCCCCCCAAACTCTGCAACTGGGTTGCCGGATTCCTGCACCAACGTCGCATCAGAGTACTTTGTGACGGCGCGGCCTCCGACGTTCAGTCGATTAACGCAGGAGTACCACAGGGTTCCGTCCTGTCGCCCACGCTGTTTCTTCTGCATATCAATGACATGTTAGACCTTGGCAACATTCATTGCTATGCAGACGACAGCACAGTTCATGGACGATATATTGGGCGCCCTGCGGCAAAACCGGTAGATGTAGAGAAAAATCGACAGGAGCTTGTCGCTCAGCTCGACCATGTTCTAGGCCGCATTTCACAATGGGGCTGCGAGAATCTGGTCGAGTTTAGCGCCAAGAAAACACAGGTGTGCGCGTTCTCTGCCAAAAAGTCTCCATTCCTTCCCCTTCCGACTTTTCAGAACACTCAACTACCATTACGAGGCAGGCTCGGTGTCCTGGGCATGGACATCTGCTGCGACCTCAACCCGCGCGAGTACGTTGAGAGTGTCACTAAGGCGGCCTCGCGGAAGTTAGGAATCCTTAATAAGGTGAGACGGTTCTTCTCGCCCGGGCATCTGTGTCTGCTTTACAAGACCCAGGTTCGCTCCTGCGTGGAGTACTGTTCTCATCTTTGCGATGGAGCCGCGCAGTATCTGTTCGACGCTCTCGACCGGTTGCAGCGGCGAGCCATTCGCATTGTCGGCAGTCCCCAGGCCACCGAGTCCCTTGAGCCTCTGCAGTTGCGTAGAGATATCGCCTCTATGGCAGTCCTCTATCGCCTTTACCATGGAGAGTGTTCTGAAGAGCTGTTCCAACTGGTCCCCCCTTCTCCCTTCCTCTACAGGACAACTCGTGCTGGCCTCAGAAGTCACCGCTTCAGAGTGGAAGACATACACTCTCGCACTCATCGATTCGGCTCTTCCTTCCTCTGCCGAGCGGTCAAAGCCTGGAACTCACTGCCAGCGCACGTGTTTCCGTCCCACTATGATCCCGGGTCCTTTAAGCGGGGCGTAAAAAAGCATCTCACTAGGCCGCCATAGTGCTGGTCGCCATGCTGCACTGTCCTTGTTTGCATTGAGGATGGTGACCACCACTCTTGGATTCTGCTGGTGCTTTCCATCAGGCAGGGCAGAGTCATTTTGGTAGCTCATGTATAAAAAAAAAAAAAAAAAAAAAAAAAAAAAAAAGTTACTTAGTACTTATTGTGTAAATATTATCCCGATTGGAGAAACCTTTTATATTTCACTCCGATTTGATTTTTTAGAAAGCTTTTTGAATGTTTGGAACTAACGTCAACTCTTCTTTAACTCTTTAAATTCTGTAATCTTATGAATAACCTTGTCACTTGTCTTCCATTAGTTATAATAAACTTTTCATTTCACGTCGATCTTTGAGTTTGAACTTGAACCAGTTTGGTGGTCAATGGCCCATAAATACTGCTACTTTCTGAGTCTGAATGTATATCAACGTTATGTCCAAGTCATCATCATTATATTCGTAGACCGTATTTATGGTTTTTTGTAATCTCTCTCAATTTTTTCTTACAATAAAATACTTACTATAATTTATGTCGATTTTCTGAAAAATATTTTAATTACACTTGTAGCCATCTTACCATATTTGGCACATTCATATTTGAAAAATATTACAAATATCAGTGATTCTTTTTTACAAGTAACCGGTAATTTTTTGATGTATATCGTTATTTAATGAAGATGTAATACCGAATAGTGTTTTTATAATTATGATTCTGTTTTATCAACTTACCTCCTTACACGTCCTGATCGTTAAAATAAATATTTTAAATTTTCTTCAAACGTCAAAAATTAAATAAAGTATTACCAATTAAAATTATTAAAACCAGGTTTTTTATTTATTAATTTTTATTATTACTAAAACTTACCGAAACTCATTCCAAATAGTATTAAAAACCACATTTTATTTAAAAAATCACAATCAAACACTATAATTAGCTAAACAATTAGATTTTGTAATGACATTTCAATATTTCATAAATAGAACGTCATTTTTTTTTATTCTTGTTTAACTATTAGACGTTTGTGTGTTAGGACATCTCCTTAAAACATGTAATACCCGGCGACGCACAAGCACGCAGCAAGATAATTGGTAAATGCAGATCACCTTCAGTGTTACCAGCTTAAGAAATATTCTCATTTTCTTGGGTAAAGACTTAATTTCTTTTCTAACGGCACCGAAAGTGCAATAATTAAAGCAGTTTGAGGTTCGACCAAACTTAAATAAACCATGCTATCAATAAGCTTTTATTCTGAGAACCGGTTTTTTGTCTCAAATTATTGAATATTTATAAAGATAAGATTTGTTATTAGTACGGGCATCGTGGTATTATATATAAAAACTGTAAAATTTATAATAATTAATGAGGATGGTGACCACCGCTCTTGGATTCTGCTTAACTTTATAGTACTTTTAACGAAAATTGTGCAAACACAGAACTATGAAATTTGCACAGTTAAACTTTATATAGAGGAGGAATGCAGTAACAATGAAAACCAAAAAAATAGAGAGTTTTGCCAAACAATAAAACTTACCTATTATTTTTCCTGAGATATCCGTAATCCATTTTGAGTTTAGTCTTCCGTTTTTCTTGTGTTTCCGGTCAAGCGAGTCCCTCTCTCGAACGCTATTGGCGCTCCCTTGCACGTTTTGAGTGTGACAACTTCCGTTTTGACTATGTTTGTCACCTCGTGGATTGCGCCATATTGCTTATCATTATACAACGTGAGTACCAGGTAGGAATTATCTGGATTCCGGATATCTCAGGAAAAATAATAGGTAAGTTTTATTGTTTGGCAAAAATCTCTATTATTTGTTCCGTCATCGATATCCGGAATCCATTTTGAGTGATGTGTTTGATTTCTCCTGGTACTGTAGGTATTTGATGCTATAATGTGTATTAATGACTGAAATGTAGATACTACATGGTAGGTACATACAAAACTATTAGGATAAACATGGTTACAAGAGTTGATATTCCATCAGAACATAAACATTAAGATTCACATTGTTTGATAATATTGTGATAAAGTAGATACTGATCCTGGAAACGTTTCAATACCTGCTTCTCGTACAGCTATTACTCATTCTCCGATAATAGTTCAAGGTTTACTAGGACCTGCAGTAATACATAGTGCAGATCAGTCTCCTTCATTACTAACACTGTGATACTTTTAATACTAGTCGGACCTAGTTGTCGGACTTAGATGCAGTTTGCATTTAAATTTCTTTCTGGGTACGATCCGATCTTCCAGCCAGGCTGCTGCTATTTAGCCGAGTCTGTCTCAGAACCAAAGACTGGCCATACTGACATAAGCAGAGAATCTCCATTGTCGATTAAGTGCTCCGAGGCAATCCTTAAAAGAGTGAGGTCGTGCACTCGCCGGCTAGACAAAAAAAGTAAGAAAAAGTAAAATTGCCAAGCGTCTTGGGACTTGACAAAAACTTTTCTGATCTAAATTGTCAACAAATATGGTGATTCAAAACGTTTCTAGGGTCCCCTATAGAATTTTTGACCCTTGAAACAAAATGATTTACGAAAAGTTAAATGATACCTCTTGTCCACTGGTTATTTTTAATGTGAAATGTAATGATTTAACCGATTTGTGGACTAAAAAGGTTCGGTTTGCGAAGCCTTTGATAAAGTATGCCCACTCTGGATCAGCCATGCATCCAAGAGTATGTCTCTATTATTCGGTGGATGGCGACCCGTTTTTGTTTCTATAAGTACCCGTGGAAGTTCTTGGATCTGAAGTGACGGCTGCACAGCTCCCTGTTGTCAATTAGCTCTCCAACAGGCTTTCTCCCATAGTGGTACATTAGAATGTGTAGACCTTGGGCCGTGTTGAGATACTCGTAGTACAGTACTTGCGGTACTAGATTGGGTGGTTGAAACTGCTATCCCAGACTAATTCCATCCATCAACAACACATAACGTCCCACTGCTAGGCTAGGTTCTCCTCTGAGGAGAAGGCTAAGGCCATACATCCCCGCGCTGGCCAAGTGCGGGTTGGGGACTGGCAAGACAACGTTTTGGCTACGTAATCTTGCCGTTGGATGTTTTTAAGCCGCCCAAAGGCCTCCAACTAAGCTTCACGACTGTTATCCTTTAATAACAACCGGGACCGAGTACTTAACGTGACCTCCGAATCACAGAGACGCTCATGGTAACATGCCGCCAGCGATCATTCATCCAGGTACTAACCGCGCCGTCCTTACTTACCCTCGGTTAATTGTTTCCATTCACAGAGTGCAACTAGGCTGTGCGCACCTTCAGCAATGGAGAAATGCGTTGTGTAATAGAGCTTTCCGGTTTTGTGGATCTATAGAGGCGTATGTCTGTACCATATAAGCCGCTCTGGATGCAAACTGGTTCGCTACCGGTGTGCCCCACCTCTCGAAAATTATTCTCGTCGCTGTTGGTAGAAGGTACCATTCACGTTCAGACATTCTCACAAAGTTTTCAATTTCGTGCCTTTGTTTTTTGTAGGCCACAACTGTAAGATTGTCCGTCTGTCTGCAGGTTTTAAAGACCATTTCCGTGCTCGTATGCTGCATAAACAGCATACAATTTCTTGCAATTGACGTGCCACGACTGTCGGTCTTTCTACCACTGACCAGACAATGTTAACTGTCCCAGGTGTGCTCCCCATCCTATGTCGGTTGCATCTCTCGTAAGCCGATGTGAAAGTGGTCCGCATGTAGTCGTGACGAGCCGGGTGCCGCTTTCATCCACGAACTTATCTTGGCAAGAACTAGCTCCGGAATCTCGAATTGTTGGTGTGGCAGAGATCTTGGCAGATGTCTAGTATAGTCGACTGTAGTATTGCATTGTTCGACAATGTAGCCAACAAACGAGGCAAAACTGAGTTTCCCATTAGGGGCTGGACCTGTCTGGGGGACCAGTTGCCTAGCGTAGCGTTAGGTTTAAGTTAGTAGAGCCCTGCGTAGCGTTTAGGCGTTCTACGAACAACAACCGAGGTAAAACTGAGTCTACCTATTAGGGGCTAGGCCTGTCTGAAGGACCAGGTGCCTAGCGTAAACTATGTTAGTAGAGCCCTGCGAAGCGTTGGGCGTTCTACGAACAACAAACGAAGTAAAACTGGTCTACCTATTAGGGGCTGGGCCTGTCTGAGGGACCAGTTGCCTAGCGTAAACTATGTTAGTAGAGCCCTCCGTAGCGTTAGGCGTTCTGCGAATGACTAACGAGGCAAAACTGAGTCTCCCCGTTAGGGGCTGGGCCTGTCTGAGGGACCAGTTGCCTAGCGCAATCTGTTTTAGTAGAGCCCTGCGTAGCGTTAGGCATTTTGGTTCCGACAGGAATTTTGCATTGGTTTGTGTGTCCCAAATAACACCCAGAAATTCTAGGCATTGTGTCGGAACCAGAACAGATTCGCTGAAGTTGATTGTCCATCCCATGTGTTGCAGCAGTGTTATTGATAACGTCACTAGTGCAAATTTAACATTGGTTGGCCAGTAAATACCCGGGGCTGAGGACAGGCCAAATAGGAGGCAGGTCATTTGTAGAGAGTGCCATTGTAGCTCACCCTCGAAAACATGCGGTGCTGGTGATGTACAGACAGGTGAAAGTAAGCTTGGCTCAAGTCTATTTTAACTATCCAATTCTTGCTCTGTAGAAAGGACGGTACACGAATGTGTCTGAACAATTGAAAATGTCTGACGTTAATGAAATTGTTCAGTCGTTTCAAGCTTGGTCGAAGGGTTCCAACTTGATTGGGTGTTAGGAAAAATGTGGGTAGGTAACTTGAGAATATTTCTGCTTTGGATATTTCTGCATTTTCCAGAACTTCTCGAATCATGAAGGTTTGTTGTGAAATTTGGGTCGACTTCTTCGTGGCAAAGCTGGAAGCTTAGTCGTTTGGGTATGCGAGTGGCAGATTCATTATAAAAGGGAAGCAAATACCCTCTAGCAGCTTGCTTATGTCTTTGGGAGCTTCAAGACTACGCCCTATACGACGATATTGTCAAAACAGCCGTCGTGAAAGTGTATCGAGTTGTGTCCGACGATTACGGTTTTTAATTGGAGAGCAAGATCGAGGTAGCCAACCTTTCGTTAGTTGTCCTTAACCTGGTTAAACTTGCCCTTTATAACTATAATCATGGGTTATGGTCAAGCTATGGGTCCCAGCGTTCGAATGCACTGGTATTATTCTCTTTGTAACAAGAGTAATTGATAAATTATTGATAATTTAAGTAATTGGCAATTAGTTCTGAATCAAACCAATATTCCGCGCTAGGTGGTACGTTATTCGAACCCGCTTTAAAGAATTCATTAGGTGTTTATTCGAGTGCTAATTCTTTACCCAAACGTATAAAGTCCTTCGTGTAAATAACTTGTGATAAGTTATTTACAATTTATCATCACTAACTTTTGTCACTTCAGAATTTTTGCTAAATAATATTAGAACTTTTTCAAAAAGAAGTGACGGTGTCAGGCTAGTTTCTTTGTCACCTGAACAATTTATTAAGTTATGTAAGATATTACGCAATTCTTCTCTTTGCACATGCAATGTATTACAGCTTATTGTACAGCATGTGTATAATAATAGTAGCAAACGAACACTAATAGGTATAAACTGTGGTCTTCGTTTTTAGGAGGTTCATAACGTCTTAGTTCCTCATTTGGTTTTAGTTCTATAAATTCGGGGGTAGACAATTATTTTGGGTCTCGGAAAAATAAATGTATTGCCGATATTCTGTTTTGAAATGCTGTAATACTTCTAACTTACTCATTAGTTTAGAATTTGATTGAGGGTACCAAGGATCCTTAACCACCGTAGTGTAATACGAAATATTAAGTTAGGAATTATTTTAATCACTACCCGGGGGTGGTTATAAAATTTCGTCAATCGAGGAATTAACTGTGGTGGTTCCTACTCCCCGCGATGACACCCTATTTTTAGAGCACTATATTATTTACTTGATTTTGTGTAATTGAATTCGTTAAGAATGCCACTTGTTGCGATAAATATTCTTACTTCAAATCACTTACATGTCGTGTTCGTTTCTGTGGTGCCGAACTGTCCACAGAGCCCTGCTTCAGATAGCTGGATTCGAATAAGAAACTCCAACACAGCACTGCTTCGCGTTTCTTCATCGTTGTTATTTCCATCGCAGAAGAAAGGGACTATTTTTAATTAAAATTTATAACGAAGTGTATAGAATTATTAAAACCTTTATAAAAATTTATACTTAAACGCTTCTTGACCTGAACACTACAAAAAACGATGCTATAATGATAAGCAATATGGCGCAATCCACGAGGTGACAAACATAGTCAAAACGGAAGTTGTCACACTCAAAACGTGCAAGGGAGCGCCAATAGCGTTCGAGAGAGGGACTCGCTTGACCGGAAACACAAGAAAAACGGAAGACTAAACTCAAAATGGATTCCGGATATCGATGACGGAACAAATAATAATGGATTGTGGTTGAAATTTCACCACTAGGCAACCACTTGTTTCTTTAAAAAGGCGAGACTTTTTGAGTTGAGTACTATAGGCCCATGTCAAGCATAGTTTATTACATTTAAAAACACGAAAAGTAATAATTAATCTAACAACGGCGTAACAGCATTTACATTAAAACGTGGGAGTTTAATTTAAGAAACTGGTATCACAAAATAGTTTTTTGTTTTATAAGAACAAGCTTATATGAAAACCTGTTCGTATGTTGTGAGTATTAATATATAATTTTGCAATTGAATTAGTCGCCATTAAAAATTTAATCGTGTAGGTATTACAATTTAAATTAACAATTAACTTTTTGGAGAATGTTGTTGAGAATGATAGTCTCAATAAGTCCTGGAAGTTCAACGTTAAATTAGTCCTTTACATCCTTTATGAGTGGGTAGACCTATACTTGCTACCTTACTTTGATTATCCTTATGTGTTCTGAATATATCGTCATACTCTAAATACTATCACTCATTCTTTATTGCAGTGTATAATTTCTAAAATAAACTTCCGTTTCCGTTATCTTCTGTACTGTTGACTAAGTTTATTTCTAAACACCTACATTTTCACTTACTATTAAAGTAAATATAAGTAAAAATAATAAGGCAATCAGGTATACGACTACGAGTACAAAAATAACACAATTTATCTATACTAATATTATAAAGAGGAAAGGTTTGTATGTAAGTACGAGTATGTTTGTAACGAATTGGCTCAAAAAGTACTGGACGGATTTTGAAAATTCTTTCACCATTTGAATGCTACATTATCACTGATTAATATAGGCTAAGCTAAGGTTTAATTGTAAGGAAAAAAAATAACTATATGTAAACTAATAACTGCAGGTAACACCGCGAGGTTCAGCTAGTAATTTATATATAAATATATACAATTTATATTTTTTTTTATACTCGTATTATAGTTTTAGTTTTTGCCATAGACTTGGTCAAAGAAAATATATTTACTACCGTAAATGTCGTAAATATATTTGACTTGGCGAAATCCACACACGCAAGTGCGCAATACTAAAACTGATACATGGTAAAAAAATTAATTGATAATTTTAATTTTTTTTCCGGAAAATATCTAACAATTGATCAATTGTTAACTGTATTAAACCACGATTAACAACTAATTAATTGTTAGTTGTATTTTTCACAATTACAATTGATCAATTGTTAGATATTTTCCGGAAAAAAAATTAAAATTATCAATTAATTAGATACCGAGCAGAGCTACGTCATCCAGGTAAGTACTATTCTTAATCCTTCACCACATAAATCGTACTGAGTGTAATAAAGATAGAGATTAAAGTCTCCTGGTGATAAATTAAAGGTGATAAAATGGTCCCCTGATTACTGATGTGCTTGAGGTATCGGGTTCAAATTCCGGGTCAAACTAAATGTTTGTATAATCTACAAATATCGGTTGACGGAATTTGGGTATTTTCCGAGTTTGTACTATGTACTATGTCCGCATTTATAAAAGAAAAGTATGTCAGTCATTCTAGCTTTCATAGTACAAGCTCTGATTAGTTTGAGGCCAGGTGGCGTTGTCAAATGTATATTGTTTTAATGTTTATTTATTTATTTCAGATTCTGTCGGACCCGATCACGATGATTGCCCATTAAATATATCTGCACTTCGTTTCTAGTTTACCCAGTGCAATACCAATATGCTTACATTCTAATTATTACTATATAGGTAATTGGAACTATAAAATCAAAGTCAGCAAAATGTGGGCGACTAAAACGACTCTGCCATTCTTCGGGTCTATAATCGTGAGGGAAATGTATAATTTCTTTACAAAGTTTACTGTTCGCTTAGATCTTTTATTTAAACTTCAACGAATTTTAATACAGTATTCAGTAACAGATACAGTGATTCAAGAGGAAGGTTATATGTGTAATACATGCACATTATAGTAAAGGAAATCCTAAATCTACTTAACCAATTAACTCAGCTTTTTCTACTGTCAATGCTACTGTATGAAACCAGTTTGCAAACGACTTCATAAATTAAAAATATACTCAGCTGTTAAATTTAAGGAAATACTCGCTATAAACTCGCCGAACTGATGGTATTTTGTTTGATTCGATCGTCAGTAAATTTTACTGTCAATGTCCATATATAGAGCTGACTAAGGGAGTAAACTGACTGCCTCAGTGGCGCAGTGGTAGTGAATGCGACTGCTATGCTTGAAGTCTCGGGTTCAAATCCTGGGTCGGACCAAATGTTTGTGTAATCTACAAATATTTGTTTCGGAGTTTGGGTGTTTTCTATGTATAATATGTATGTATTTACAAAAAAAAGTATATATGTATTCATATCAGTTGTCTAGTACCTGTAATATATTTGGGTTTACCCACATAATAAAATTAGTAAGTAAGATCACATATAAATAAGCTATATCATTGTAACGTTTTTAGTTCGCAATATACGCTCGCTACAAGTTGACGTCCTTTTATTTATTACTCCCAACACCTCAGTACCCATAACACGAGCTCTGCTTAGCTTGGGACTAGATGGCGCTGTGTGTTAGATGACCGGAATATTTATTATTTATTTATTAAACTTTGTAGAACATTAGCGCTGCAGAGAGAAGGGAATCTCTATGTAAACCCCATACCAAGTTGATCACCCAACGTGATGTAGCAGATAAAATCTTTAGAAAATATTCTAAGAGGTTTATATTGCACAGTAATCTATTACTAAGTTTTAATCCATTTTGCAGTGTTGTTGTCCTGCGTCATTCGCTTTCTTATCGGGTCTTACGATCCTACTCTCTAAATAAACAGAGGTGGTAGTACTCCATACGGAATCAGGATATCAATAACAAATATCTTAGATAAGGAGAAAGTGTGTACAAAGCGATGGACGTCCTTTAGTACTTTTGTTGCATTGGAGAAAGGACGTTGCGTACAAATGTTCTCAACCACCACCAGTAGTATGACTTTGTTTCCACTGTTTATATTAGTCGCCACACAATGTTCAAAGCAAATCAATATCATTATTTTTTATGTTTTTGAATTTGTTTCAATTTGAGGACAATTGGAGATTCAGGAATCAAGTTGAATCGGAAGCTGCAGTTAAAGAAAAAAAATGATTAGATTTAGATACAGTAATGATAGGTATTTCTGAGTGTGAGGAAATTAGAATGTGAGTAGATTTAATGGGCATATTAGATTAAGTAACGAGGATTATAAAAGACTGCATGGAGGTTGGGGGTTCGGCAATTAAAACGTTGAGGGCGACAGCATGTTTCAGTTACCTTATCGTTCGACTTCGCAATTGGTTCCAAAAAAGGGATTAACATCTTATCACCTATAAAAGTGGTAACCACAAAACAGAGATTGACTATCTTTCTATTAGAAGAGGTAAGTTGACCTGTGTAAAAAACTGCAAGTTGGTGCCCAGCGAGTCAGTAGTAGTACAACATGGACTACTACTAATGTAAGTTATGGTAAAAGTTGTAGGTTAAGGTAGAGTAAACCGCCCCCCCCCCCCCCCCTCGAATTAAGTGGAAAATGTTAGAAAATGAACAGCATGCTAGATTATTTAAGAAAGAAATAGTAGGTAAAATTATAGAAATGGGTGAAATGCAGAATAATCCAGTGAATGAATGTTGGACCGAAATTCCAAACTGTATTAGAAAATCGGCAAAAGAATTGTTTGGAAAAACCAAAGGGAAGGGATTGTTCATAGAGATACATGTTGTTGGAGTGAAGAAATACAGAAAGCTTTGAAAATAAAGAAATACGCATATAAATCTTGGAAAAATGAAAAAGACAGTGAAAGAATGAAAGAAAATAGAATATAATGAGTGTAAAAAGAAGGCTACGAAAGCAGTAGCAATTGCCAAAGCTGAAGCTCCAAAGAAACTGCACAAACATCTGCAAGATCCTAGAGGGCTATTGCAGATGTTTGTGCAGTTTCGTTGGAGATCTGGGATAAAATGTTTTTTCCGCATTGTAAAAGTAGGGAAGTAAGAGGCGAAGATTTGAAGTATGTAAGATGTATAAAAGAAGAAATAGGGAGAGTGTTAATAAAAGATGAGTATATAAGATGCAGATGAAAGACTTACTTCGAAAAGCTGATGAATGAGAAAAATTAAAGGACCGGAATTCTGAATGGTGTGCAAGTGATTAGAAAATGTGATTAGTGTTTTACCGTGGGAGCTATGCTTCGGCATGAATGGGTCGTCTCGACCGGAGTGATACCACGGCCTCACAGAAAACCGGTGTGAAACAGCGTTTGCGCGCTGTGTTTCACCGAGTGAGTGAGTATACCGGAGACCCATACCCAAACCCCTCCCACAATCATCCAAAGGTCGGCAACGCACTTGTGACGCCTTTGGTGTTGCGGGTGTCCATGGGTGGCGGTGATCGCTTGCTATCAGGTGATGCGTCTGCTCGTTTGCCCACTATTAAATAAATAAAAAAAAAGTATAGACGAAGATAGAATAAATGTAAATAAAATAAATATTCTGGACATCTAATACACAAAGCCATCTTGTCCCAAGCTAAGCAGAGCTTGTGTTATGGGTACTAGACAATTGATTTAAATACTTATATACTTTTTATTTTGTAAATACATACATATAGAAAACACCCAAACTCCGAAACAAATATTTGCAGATCTTACAAACATTTGGTCCGACCCGGGAATCGAACCCGAGACCTCAAGCTTAGCAGTCGTATACGCTACCACTACGCCACCGAGGCAGTCACAGAATGGCAGTACGAAGTTTGAAAAATGGAAAAGCTGTTAGGCCTGATGGTATACCAATTGAAGCATGGAATATATTGAAAGAGGACGGACATTAGTTGATTTTGTTTTTCAATAAGTGATTGCAGGAAGAGCTGATCCCAAATGGTCTTTAAGTTCGCAATTACGCATTTTTAAAAATAAAGGAGATGTACAGGAATGTGGTTAGTAGTAGAAGAGTAAAGCTCATTTCACATAATATGAAAGTTTGAGAGAAAGTTATTGAAAGAGTAAAAGAGGGAAGTGCAATAAGTTAAAACCAAGTTAGGTTTATACCGGACCGCAGTTCAGCATATACCATACCTATTCGCAATTTGACAATTATGCGAGAAACACAGACAGGTGCACAAAAGCTTGTGTTATGGTGTTTTACGATGTAGAAAAAGCGTATGATAGCGTACCCCGAGAGATTTTGTGGTGGGCTTTGAAAGAAGGAAGAGTACCTGCCTGTAGTATTGTTTGTTTTGTTTTTAAAAAAGACAACTCCCGCAGTAGGATGTACATTCTGTGTCGCGGGGGACTTTACAAACACACGTGTAACGAGCACAAAGAACACCCAGACTTTGGACAACATTTTGTGGATCACACAAAGTGATGTCCCACGTGGGATTTGAACCCATGACACTTGGCGCTGTAGCAAGCGGTGTAGTGACCGCTTAAACCACTAGGCCAACCGTGCTGCCTGCCTTGATTTTTGATTTGAGATTTGCCTGCATTGGTTTGAGCTATTTACAGAGGATCTAGCACCTATGTTGGATCGGCTGCGGGTAACACCAATCAATTTAGTTTCTCTGTTAGTTTGCACCAGGGATTGGCTCTTAGCCCGTACCTCTTCCTGGTTATAATGGATGCTCTGACATCGGACATACAAGAATGCAAATAGCATGCACCATACGCAGTAACAACGTTGTGTTGCCAGTCCCCAACCCACACTCCCCAGCGTGGGGACATATAAATAAATAAATAAATAAATATTCCGGACATCTAACACACAACGCCATCTAGTCCCAAGCTAAGCAGAGCTTGTGTTATGGGTACTAGACAACTGATATAAATACATATATACTTTTTTTTTGTAAATACATACATATTATACATAGAAAACATCCAAACTCCGAAACAAATATTTACAGATCATACAAACATTTGGTCCGACCCGGGAATCGAACCCGAGACCTCAAGCTTAGCAGTCGCATACGCTACCACTACGCCACCGAGGCAGTCGAATAACAAAAAAAAATATGGCCTTAAAATCCCCTGAGAGGAGACCCGAGCCCAGCAGTGGGACGTTATGGGTTGTTGATGATACTATCATTACTTAAGTTCTCTTTCTTACTGATAATTTTGATATCATTATGCAACTGTTACAGGCGAGTGTGCCTAGAATGGACTCCAATTCCCTCTCGTTGGTTAAAACTGCATTAATATCTAAAGGTCTAAGCGTATAGGAACGTGAACAACTTCATTTAACCGGTTTATAAAAGGAGGATGTTCTCAATATATTTTTATGTAATAGGGGGCAAGCGAGCAGACGTATCGCCTGATGGTAAGTGATTACAGCCACCCATGGATATCCGCTGCACCAGAGGTGTCACACGTGTTTTGCCGGCCTTTGGTAGGTGGGGAAGAGGGTAGGGGAGTGGGATGGGGTATTTTAACCTGATTGGTCAGGGGGTGGGGCTTAATTGTTACGTCACTATTTTCTCTACCGCGGATGTACTAGTGTAAACTTTTTAACCGACTTCAAAAAGGAGGAGGTTCTCAATTCAGCTGTTTTTTTTATAATATTTTATACCTCATAACTGTCGACTGGGTGAACCGGGTTTGATGATTTTTATTTGAAAGCTGGTGCTTCCCTTGTGGTCCCATTTCAATTTGGTCCAGTTCTTGTCTATTTTTTGTTAATAATTATATATTTTATACTATTTAAAGTCAGAATTTTACTGAAAAAGTAAATGAAACCACCAATAATATAACTATTTAAATTTATTTAAACAATAATATAACAATAAATATATTTTGTAATATATATTTTAGTCCTATGACTCAGCCGGTTGGCTAGGAGTGGCAGCTCGCAGTGACTTCTCCAAGTTCCTGAGCGCTGGAGTGATGGCACTGCCCAGGTCTTCCACCACGCTTGATAAATACACTGCCGGTGATAAATTATTTATAAACATATTAGTGACATTATATAAAAAAAAACTCCTTCCTTAGAAATATACATCTTGTGTCGCATGGGACTTTACAAACATACATAAAACGAACACAGAACAACAATTTGTGGATCACGCAGTGTTGTCACATATGGAATTTGAACCCACAACACTTGGCGCAGTTAAAAGCGGCATGGCGACCACTTAAACCACTGGGCTAACCGTGCAGTTTACGTCTCTTATTGCCCGTAGTGTAATATTTTGCCTCGGTTTTTGTAACATTCTTCATTAGTGCTCCGCTCCTATTGGTCTTAGCGTGTTGATACATAGCCTATAGCCTTCCTCGATAAATGGACTATCCAACACTAAAAAAAATTGCTAATCGGACCAACGGTTCCTGAGATTAGCGCGTTCAAACAAACAAACAAATTCCTTAGCTTTATAGTATAGATTTGATGAAGTATTTGCAGATCATACAAGCATTTTGGTCCGATTCGGAATCGATCCCGAGACCTCAAGCACAGTAGTCGCATACACTACCACTGCGTCACCGGGGCATATCTTAGGAAGGAAGGCAACAGTCCCTATAACATTACCTATATCATTGAGACAGCGTTTAGTGCCAAGAGCATCCATATTTCTAATGTTCAGAATCTTTTCAGCATACACCTCGCATGTGTGAGTGCATACCTGGAAAAAATATTTTCTTTTTCATTACACATTGTTACGAAATAAGAACGTTCTGGAAAATACTGTATAATTCTTTAGTTGGGAATGTTCTAGCAAGTTCTAAGAGCAACGCATTGTGTGCACAAAACAATCAACCTTACGACTATATACATAAGATCGATTATAGATTTTCATTATTCAATTAATATCCAAGAATAACTCCATTAAAGATATCAGATACGAAAGACATGCACATTTTTAGGATAATTTCGGGCGAATGTAAAACATAAAAAAATTAAAAGGTCCGTTGCCTTATTTTAATAGCTTCACACTTACATCTGATAAGAACTGGAGAGGCGCTTGTTTCTCTGACAGATGCATTTCAAGATGCTGCGGCAACGTCATCAAGTACTGACCGATCTGTAATAGATAAAACTCAATTATCAATTCATTCATTCATCATATAGCCGGCTAAGGGAGCAAATTACGTACGTAAAGAACCCTTTTTTTACCTGTGGAAACCCCCTCGGGCCGTCATCCAGCCGGAGTTTGCGGTGTGGCAGTGTATCGGAATCGAACCGACTAAAACCACACGGTGTACCACTCTGCGCCTGAGAAGGGAGGGGTCCGGGAACTGCAGTTATTAACACGATAGGACCCGTAGAAACGAACCTTATAGCAACTTTTCAGTGTGTTAAAGTAGGCCAATACCTCCTTCCTTCCTTTGCAAGTGCAGACATATTTTTTGATAAGACTGATGTATGTTATAGTAACGACATACCTAAATAACTCTAAATAATAGAGTAGTAATAACGGAACGAGTGTCATGTCTCTCCAACACCAAGGGAGGATCCTCCGACCAGACGAGGTGATGAGATGATGTTGGGATTTTGTATATACGAGTATCATAATCGGCGCGAGAACTTTTATTGCGCGATTCAGGATTGGTAGTTTCTTCTCATTTTACGTTACTCCGTAGTTCAGTGTAACTTCGATAGATGGCGCTGTAGTATGTTGTTGTTGTTGTGCTGTATGTAGAGGTCGCCACAGTTTTATTAAATATATGAATTAAAAATGAATGAATATTGAAGGCTGTTGGGGAACTTACCTCGGTGATATACTCCTGAGGGGAGAGGGCGAAGTCTGGCAGGTCTGTCGCCAGCGCGTCGTTGTTGCTCCACACTGATAGCTGAGGTATCTTATCTGAAACATCATTATAGGCATTAGGGTACACGGTTTATAAATAGTCATGAATGCTTATTTAAATTAAAAAAATAAAAAATAAATTTCTAAATGTGAAACTGTACAACATTTGTTCGACTAGATAAGTACGTACGTATTTCTACTTTTAGGGTTCCGAATATATAAGGCGAAAAGCTAGCGTAAATGTACGTATTTATCGTACTGAATTTAAAAAAATCTAATTTATGGAAAAAAAGCAATAAAAATGGCAAAGAACCTACTTTTCTTGAGACAAAAAAATCTGTAATACAGCGATCGAAGCCCCGTGTGAAAGCTAGTTATATTTCAATGCTGAGCAATCATAATACCTAATTGCAAGTCCACAGGGTTCCTCAGAACAGCTCTGGCTAAATTCCTGAGCTGGTCTTTGGTCCTTCGTAGCACTGTAACAGAAGCTACGGGTTCATCCCTGAACGAAGACAACCGACTACGAACTTCCGACTCCAGGAGTAAAGTTGGTAGATCATGAAGCGGGTCGGCAGTGATAATTTCTGAAAACAAAGTAATATTTTGATTTTTTTCATAAGTACAGATGTATCGCAAGTTGTTTAAGAAAAATCGATTGTAACTCAGAAAAAATAAAGTACAATTCAGGTCGCATAATCCTTGTCACTTATAGTTTTGTATGACTTGCAAGTATTTATTTCGGAGTTTGAGTGTTATCGTTGGTTCGTATGGCTTAAATTCGTCAACTGGGCGACCAGAAGTTAAATAAGTATATATCAGTAAGCTGTTGCACTTGACACGACTGCCCCGAGTGAATCGTTATTAGGAAGTCAGTAACTTCAAATAAACTAAAAATTAGTTCAACCTTCGAATTCAAGGTAGTAGAGCAGCGCTGATTTCAACACGGTTGGGCCTCGACCGGGCCGGTACTAGCCTCGCATAGAACATCTAAATCTCTAATCTCGTAAAGTGGCAGCTCCAGTACTAGGAACTAAATCCTGTGTCGCGGAGGACTTTACAAACATACATGAAACGGACACACAGAACACCCAGACTTAGAACAACAATTTGTGGATCACACAAAGTGTTGTCCCATGTGGGTTTTGAACCCACAACACTTGGCGAAGTAGTGAACGGCGGGGCGACCGCTTAACCACTAGGCCAAACGTGCAGTATAAGTTTGTGTTGGTGGTTGGTGGTCGTTGGTGAGTGCGAGACCGGAGGCCCCATAGAAGCATCTCAATAAGCCGTCATGGTGTGGGTCACCATGCTGCATTGTTGCATTGTCTGCACGAGCAATGAGTATGGTGACCGCCACTCTTGGATTCTGCTTACGCTTTCCATCAGGCAGAGGAGCCATTTTGGCACGTATATACATAAAAAAACAGTCCTCCCTCAGGGTTGCGGAGGTCCAATACCAGTAGCCCCGTGGAAAAACTGATATTCATATTTCTGGCTGAACTAGTAGCCGACCCCAATTAATCTCGGGAATAATATAGGCTGGGCAGATGTTGCACTATTATTCTGATTTTCATATACATTTTTCATATATATACAGGAAAGGTTTGTATGTAAGTATGTTTGTAACGAATTGGATCAAAAAGTACTGGACGGATTTCAAAAATTCTTTCACCATTTGAATGTTACATTATCACTGATTAATATAGGCTATTATAATTGTAAGGAAAAAAAAAACAAAACAAAAATTCAAATAACAATATGTAAACTAATAACTGCAGGTAACACCGCGAGGTTCAGCTAGTATTGTATATACCTTCGTCTTTCTGTCCATTAGCCAGTGTGTCCAGTATGGTGGTGACAGCAGACTCCAGGAGCAGGGATGCTGGGAAGCTGGCGCAGAGCACTCCAGTTGTCTGTCCGCTCGTCACGGCCGCCAGAAACGACGACTCGATCCGACGGCTATGTGACGATATTAAGTTGGATAGCGTCGAGACGAAACTCTGCAAATAATTGCGTGTAATTTTATATTCGATCCTAAAGTGAAACCTTTTAATCGAATCGAAATTCGATTAAAAATAATAATCGATGGTTTTGACTTTATAAAAGTGAAAAATTTAATTTTATTAGTAATTTCACACATCCCACATACGGTCATCTTATATTAGACAAACAAACTTATATTCCGTGGGAGAGCCACGCTACGGCACTGACTGCACGGTTGGCCGAGTGGTGTCAGCGGTCGCCATGCCGCTTGCTACTGCGCCAAGTGTCTTGGGTTCAACTCACAGACAACCGGTGTGAAATAGCGCTTGCGCTGTGTTTCACCAAGTGAGTGAGGTTACGGAGGCCTATACCCCATTCCCATATATATCGCTCAATGGAGTAGTCTAAAACAGTGACGTCACAAGTGTGTATTTAGTACATTTGTCATAAATTTATTATATTTTTAATACATCACAACAAGGATTCTTGAGACTTACCTCAACAGCAGGCATATAAACTGCATACATAGCGTCGCCAGCTATCTTCTTGGCTTTGTTACGAGCCGTGGACAGCCAGCCCTCACAGCGCTCAGCCACCACCAGGATCGCCCTGGATTGTTCTAGAAGATCCTCCTACACATAAAGTACAGTTTAGGAGTTAATAACAGATGGACATACAGCTTATTCCCAGTAGTTACATGACACAAGTTCCATATATGGAACTAAGGTAAGTTAAAATAATCACAAATTTTAACAAAAAAACAACCCACATCAAGAACTGGATTAAAATTAGAATGGGACCACGTCAAGCACGTTTTTTCCAATAAAAAAGTATCATCAAATTCGGTTCACTCAGTCGAATGTTATGAGGTAACAAACATAAAAAAAAACAGTCGAATTGAGAACCTCCTCCTTTTTTGAAGTCGGTTAAAAAATCAATTTTCAACAACACTTAATTAATGGATGCCTCGTTGGTAAAAGCATCGGTTTTCAATAAATACAATATGGGGCAGCAGATGTATCGCCAGATGGTAAGCGATTACTGGCGCTCCTGGACGCAACACCAGAGGTGTCACAAGTGCATTGCCGGCCTTTGGAGGATGGAGGAGGGATTGGGATATGGGCCTCGGTATTCTCACTCACTCGGTGAAACACAGCACTGTGGCTGTTTCACACCCGTTTTTTGTGAGGCCGTGGTACCACTTCGGTCGAGCCGTCCCATTCATGCCGAAGCGTGGCTCTCCATTATTATATCTCTCCAGTCGACCTATTAATGCTGCACCAAGACTCTTCTACGGTAAATTCTAATCTTAGAAATTTCTAGTTCCAGTCACAAGACTTTTTAAAACTAACTTTTGCCCACGGTTACGCCCGTATAGTACCTATTATCTAATGTATAAGCAATTTTACTGTAAAGTTTTACCCCAATACGTCGTACAGTACTTTTTGCGTGAAAGATTAACAAACATTCATCCTACAAACTTTCGTATTTATAAATATTACTAGAATATTGGTACTTATTAGGAGTACATAATGGTAGACAGTTGCTGGTATTTAGACCTCATTTTCTTCAGTTTTTTTTTTTTTAAAAAGACAAGGACTTTACAAACATACATGAAACAGACACAAAGAACACCCTGACATAGAATAACTATTCGTGGATCACACAAAGTGTTATTCCATGTGGGATTTGAACCCACAACACTTCGCAAAGTAGGGAACGGCGTGGAGACCGCTTAACCACTAGGCCAAACGTGCAGTCTAAATCTAGTTAATCTAACACTTATAGTACATACCTGTTTGAGTTGCGGGTCCTGCAGGTTGGATATGAGGAGTTGGGCCTGCATCTCCGTATACTTGGGTAGCAGTTCTCTCAGTGGTCCGTATACAGCCCGTCCGAACTCTCTAAGGGTAGCTGGCGGTAGAATTTCTATAACAAATTAAAAATATATCTATTTGAACCACGGCCTTCGAAGAATCTCACGATGTGGCGACCTCCACATACAGCCCCATCTACCGAAGATACACTGAACTACGAAGTAACTACACGGAGTAACTATCAATCCTGTATCGCGTAATAGAAGTTCTCGTGCCGATTATCATATGTACAACATCCCAACATCAACTGTTGGGCAGTAGCCCGCCAGGCATGATCACCTCGCCTGGTCGGAGGATCCTCCCTTTGTGTTGGAGAGACATGACACCCGTTCCTCCACAGTGGTGACCCCGACGTGATTACCCGTTCCCCCACAACATCTACTACACTACAACACAAGGTCGATTGGGCGAGAATGCCTCATGACATTAAGTCCGACTAATTGTACTCTAGTCTTCCATCCCCCTCCCCATCTCCCAAAGGTCGGTAACGCACTTGTTACGTCTCTGGTGTTTCGGGTGCCCATGGACGGCGGTAATCGCTTACCATCATACGTCTGCTCGTTTGCCCCCTATTCCATAAAAAAAGTTCCAGCTAAATCAAACGCACACAAAGGACCATCTGATTCAAACCAGGCAGAGTATCACACGGAAAGCATTAGCTTTCAAATAAAAAAAATAATCATCAAAATCGGTTCACCCAGTCGAATGTTCTGAGGTAACAAATATAAAAACAAAATAAAAATACCGTCGAACCGATAACCTCCTCCTCCTCCGGTTAAAAATAAAATCCATTCAATTAATTATTTATTTCCTATATGATGATAAGATAATCGTTTGTCGTAGTTGGTAATGTAACCCCATACCTTTATTCTGTCGTGGTGCTTCAATAACCCCTTGAATACAGCTGACAAAGTCGTCAATGTCTGTCCGCAAGTCCGTCAGGAGAAGAATACCTTCTTCTGGGTTTGAACATAGCTTCAAGTTAGCTGACACTATCTGGGAAAGAAGATAAGACGTGACGTCACACTTTAAGCAAAAAAAAAACAGATCTATATATTACTCGTATTAATTAATAATAAAGCTGAAGAGTTTGTTTGTTTGTTTGAACGCACTAATCTCAGGAACACTTTTTGTGGGAGAGCTATGCTTCGGCATGAATGGGTCGGCTCGACCGGAGTGATACCACGACCTCACAGAAAACCGGTGTGAAATAGCGTTTCCGCTGTGTTTCACCGAGTGAGTGAGGATACCGGAGGCCCATACCCCATCCCCTTTCCCATCTCCCAAAGGTCGGCAACGCACTTGTGACGCCTTTGGTGTTGCGGGTGTCCATGGGCGGCGGTAATCGCTTACCATCAGGTGATACGTCTGCTCGTTTGCCCACTATTCAAGAAAAAAAAAAAGAAAAGAACAGCTAGTCCGATTTGAAAAAATATTTTAGTGTTGGATAGTCCATTTATCGAGGATGGCTATAGGGTATATATCATCACGCTAATACTAATAGGAGCAGAGCACCAACGAAGAATGTTTCAAAATCGGGGGAAAATTTGAGACGGGCAATTGAAGACGCAAACGAGGTTGCGTGGGTCAGCTAATAATTTATAAAAGGGAGCCGAAAAAGTCGATACAAATAAATAAAATTGAAATGTCTGTTTGTAATTTCAAATTAAACGCTTTTCAATGAACGCATATGAAAGTATATTCAGTACTCACATCAGGAAATCTTAAAGTTATTTAAAAAAAAGTTTTTTGTTTGTTCGTGTGTTCATTCCGACTAATCTGCGAAAAGGCTGGACCGATTTTGACAAGAATATCACTGGTAGTTAGCTAACGTTATAAGGAGTAACTTCGGTTACTTTTATGTTAGTTAAAAAAATTGGGTTACGCAAAAACAAAATGAAAAGACAACTCCCACATTAGGAATATACATCCTGTCTGGCGAGAGACTTCGCAAACATACATGTAACGGACACAAAGAACACCCAGACTCGGAACAACAATTTGTAGATCACAAAAAGTGTTGTCCCGGGTGGGATTTGAACCCACGACACTTGAAGTAGTAGGAAGCGGTCCGCTTCAACCACTAGGACAACCGTGGAGTTAATATCTGACTCAAAAGCAATAAAACCCGAGCAGCTAATTAACATATAACCAAGTTCAGCTTACCTTGGTGGGAGACGGTTCTAGAGACAGCAACAGATCCGTGTACAGCCTCACCAGCTCTGCCAGTGGAGTCTCAGACTTCAAGACGTTGGTTAGCCAATCAACCTGTAGTTTTACAATACCTATTATATACATTTCTTTTAATTCATGTAATTACCACAAATGCTTCAAAATTGTCATAAAATTATTATATACTAGCGACCCGCCCCGGCTTCGCACGGGTGCAATGCTGATACTAAATACACGTTGTATATAAAACATAGCTGACCCACGCAACCTCGTTTGCGTCTTATATAGCCCGTAGCATGAAAACTTTCGCAAAATAAGTAAGTTTTCTGGTTGATTTTTACACCTTGTGTCCGAAAAACCCAAATATCTTACGGAACCCTATTTTTTTCCAAAATAAAATATAGCCTATGTTACTCGTGGATAATGTAGCTTTCGAATGGTGAAAGAATTTTTAAAATCGGTCCAGTAGTTTTTGAGCCTATTCATTACAAACATACAAACATACAAAAATAGGTACAAATCTTTCCTCTTTATAATATTAGTATAGATAAAGAATTGTAACTCTATGCATTTAAATTGTACAAAGTTAAGTTTGTGGAACTGCAAAGTCACCTAGTTAAAAAAACCGGCTAAGTGCGAGACGGACTCGCGCATGAAAGGTTATTTATAGATAATGAATCTAAAAATCATGTTTGTTGTATGAGAGCCCCCTTAAATATTAATTTTATTTTGTTTTTTCAGTATTTGTTGTTGTAGCGGCAACTGGCAATCTGTGACAATATTAACTGTATTTTTTTTATCACGGTTCATGAGATACAGCCTGATGACAGACGGACAGCGAAGTCTTATTAATAGGGTCTCGTATTATTTATTTTTTGGGTACAGAACCCTAAAAATTAAATGAAGTTCAGCGCAGGTTCTGTTTCAAACATAAATACCTATGTGGAATACGATTATAAGAATAACTGGTGTAATTTATTTGAAATGGTCGAAAATTGAGAGTATTTCAAAGTGTGAAAGTGAGCCAGAGGCGCTCATATAATATGGATAGAGGGAGGGGTTAGGGTATGGGCCTCCGGTATCCTCACTCACTCAGTGAAACACCAACCGGACGTATGGCCTTAATGAGCTCTTATGCCCAGTTCCTAAATTTGAAAAACGATCCGTTCTAGGTACGAATAGTAATATATTATACGGGGCGTAAGCTAAATTGTTCCTATAAAAAAAGTAATTAAGGAACGGTATTTACGACTCGTAGTCGGTTGTAGAAATTTTTTACACGTTGACGATTCGTTAAATATAGGAACCGGGCATGATGAGCACTGATGGCCGTGAGCTCTCGGGAGGGGGAGCAGTGCGGCTGGCGCTCACCTGTCGCGGCGCGTCGCCAGCCAGCAGGCGCGCCAGCGCGGGCGCGGAGTGCGCGTCGAGGCGTCGCCACGCAAGCGCCAGGCGCTGCGCGGCCGCGCGTCGCCAGCAGCGCGCCACCGACACGGCGCGGCACATGCCCGCGAACAGCGCCACGTAGCGGGACGTGCGCTCTGAGAACGACACCGACCGTTGTGGGACATGGAGTATACATCACTTTTGCGCGCGACTCTACCCGCGTATTTGTCGGTTAACGCAATAAAGAGTAGCCTACCTCTTTCCTCAAGAATCAAAGTATCTCCTTGTCAAATTTAATTAAAATCGGTGCAACGGTTTGGCCATTAAAGCCGGTCAGACAGACAAAGTTCCTTTGTACAGGTATTGGAAAAGATGTATAAGCATTATGGTGTGGGTACCACCATACTCCATACTGCATTGTTGCATTGTCTGCATACACAATGAGTATGGTGACCACCACTTTTGAATTCTGCTTATGCTTTCCATCACGCAGAGTAGAATCACATTAGCAAACCCATACATAAAAAAAAATTGACTATCCCCTCAAGATCCCCTGAGGGCTCATTTGGAATTTCCCTCACACTGATCTTAAGGCATTTTTAAGATATCGATTTCACTTTGATCCCCCACAGTGGATTAAATTGAAAGTTTTTATAAACAAAATCCATTTTGATCCCTGCTTAAACCGATGACCTTGATGAAAATTCGAAATGAATCCCTCAGGGGATCTAAGCAGGGGCTCCTAATAAATGAAACCAAAAATATAAGGTACATAATAACGGAATAACTATTCATTTTTGTAATTAAAAAAACCCAAACCAATCCACATACAACCGTGGCTAATGTTATTATGTCGAAACTTAAGACATTTCAAATGTTTATAAAATGTTAATTATATTAAAATTAATTACATTATTGTGTACCGCTGGTTAATACGTGTAAAGAAATAAGATTTATTTCTTTCATATAAAGCGCGCCCTGTCGATAGAACACTAGCTTACTACCTTCATTTACAGCTAGATGTAGTTTGACAAATGGCTGTCATGGTTAAATGATAAAAAAAGTGAAGTGTGAGGTTAGGCAAATAATTATTTTATTATTTGATTTGTGAAAATGAATCGACAAATCTGTTAAGAAACTTTAAATGTCGTTTCATTGTATTTTCAGGTAAAATACCTAATATATTAAACTTTATTTGTCTCACAAGGAAGGTACAATTTAGCTACAGTTAATGTAATTAAAAAGATTCTAAAATTTCCTTGGTGAGAGTTAGAGTCCGTACTAGGCTCTAGGCCTGTGTCACAGATCTCCAATCTGCGTGAAAGAGCAACAAACATACTCACAAACTTCGCGTTTATAATATTAGTAGGTTTAAGATATCTCAGAGAGATTTACCAGCATCCATCTGAGTAAGTGCCTCTATAAGTGGAGGACTAACGGCCGCCTCCAACCTGTTATATAAAGTCTCCAGCTGCAATCGTTTGTTCTCATAATCTGGAGCATCGCTAAGTACCTGAGATACATTGAAATATAAATCACTACATAATTAATAATAACAATACTAAAAGCAGAAATTTGTACAGCTGCTTCCGGACTCCATCATAAGATCTTCGTTAATAGGTAACTTTAATCTGTCGAACTTATAAAGTTTAATTTCGATAACCACAAATAAAAAAACCGACTTCAAGGACTGAAAGCACCAGCTTTCAAATAAAAAAAGAATCATCAAAATCGGTTCACCCAGTCGAAAGTTATGAGGTAACAAATATTTAAAAAAATAACAGTCGAATTGAGAACTTCCCCCTTTTTTTGAGGCGGTTTAAAAGTTTACACTAGTACATTCGCGGTAAAGAAAATAGTGACGTAATGATTAAGCCCCGCCCCCTGACCAATCAGGTTCAAATAAATTATCGTTTCAATATGAATACGTGCCACGTGATTGGTTAGACTGCGAGAGGCGTGATCAATACGTTACTAGTTATTGTGATTGTATGTATATGATTTTACAATTTACTGTACTGTAGAAAAACATTACTCACTTCGAGACTAGCTGTCATCGCCGCGACCTGATCACACAGTTCAGTCAACTTGTCTCCCTGAAATGAAATAAAATATTTGTTACTATGTTTTAAGCCGAATTAAACCTTATTTCTGTACCCTTTAGCTTCCAAATTGTTGCAGCAGTTCAGGATTTACCTTTAATTTACTCAAAAACCAACAAAATATATAATTTTATTCATCTAAGTTTGATCTTCGCTTATTTCACTGGAAATATGCACGACTGCACGGTTGGCCTAGTGGTTTAAACGTTCGCTACTGCGCCAAGTGCCGTGGGTTCAAATCCCACGTGGGACATCACTTTGTGTGATTCACAAAATGTTGTCCTGAGTCTGGGTGTTATTTGTGTCCGTTACATGTATGTTTGTAAAGTCCCCCGCGACACAGGATGTATATTCCTAATGCGGGAGTTGTCTTATTTGAAGAAGAAGAAGAAAAAGAAGAATATGCTGTGATGCTAAATTCAGTTCAAAAAGTCCTTTAGACTCTAGACGAAAATTGTCTGTGAAAATTTCATTACATACCTGTGTAGGCACTCCTGAGTCTAGGATATCTTCCAGGGAAGTAGCTAAAGCGGCCCACTTATCAGCTTCGCGTAGTGCTGACGCAGCAGTCTGAAAACAACGGTATATTTACAAAAACAAATAATAATATTCCGGACATCTAACACAACGCCATCTAGTCCCAAGCTAAGTAGAGCTTGTGTTATGGGTACTAGACAACTGATATAAATGCATATATACTTTTTTTTGTAAATAAATACATATTATACATAGAAAACACCCAAACTCCGAAACAAATATTTGTATATCACACAAAAACTTGGGTTTTATAATAATAAATCTTTATAGCATTAGTATAAATAAATATTTCGAACATCTTACACACAACGCCATCTAGATTCAAACTAAGCAGAGCTTGTACTATGACAGCTACATTGACTGACTCTCGTAGAGTACTCACATCTCTTTTTTATATACATACATATTATACACAGAAAACACCAAAAAAACCGAAAAAAATATTTACAGATCATACAAATATTTGGTCCGACCCTGGAATCTAACCCGAGACCTCAAGCTCAACGGTCGCACACCCTACAATTGCGCCACCGAGGCAGGCAAAAGATGATACTGACCTCCAAACGACTCTTAAGCGAATCAATCTTCTGCAGGCTTTCTATAGAATTTCCAGTCTGCTCTTCGACGCTCTGCACCTTCTGTTCCAAGGACAGTAGCTTTTGCTGCAGCATAGCACCCTCAAGTTGCAAGGATGACGAATCTTGCACGATGCGGGGAATGGATGTGACGATCTATATAACATATAAACTAGCTTCACTCAGCCATGCCTTACTTTAGCACATTGTGGTTACTTTAATAAGAAATGAAGAACCAAGCTGATTAGATGATCGAGCAACCCATTTGTCTACTAAATTATTATAATTACAAATTTTAACAAAAAACAACAAACTTTAAGAACCAAATTAAAATGGGACCTCACAGGAAGAAGAACTTATGAAGTTCAATTTCGATAATCATAAATTTTAACAAAAAAAAACCGACTTCAAGGACTGGACGAAATTGAAATGGGACCACACGGGATTCACCAGCTTTGAAATAAAAAAAGAATCATCAAAATTGGTTCACCCAGTCGAAAGTTACGAGATAACAAACATAAAGAAAAAAATACAGACGAATTGAGAACCTCCTCCTTTTTTGAAGTCGGTTAAAAAGAAATACATATCTGCAATATGGGCTATTACGTATGAATTCGACGCTAGGGTGACAAGTGGCCTGCCTTGTAATCCTAGCAGAAGCAGGCCCGGGTGGCGGCGCGAGAGCCACAGAGGGTACGCGCTCTCTTCTGGGGACAACAACGGGAACATCGAGGTTCCCACACAGGAGGGGGCCATCTGTTGTACAAACCGTAGATGACCCAAGGTACATTGGGGTTCCAGGAATTTCCTTTTTAGTGTGCACCTGGTTCCCCAGTTTCTAGTACATGAGACGGCATGGGGGATTTAGTCTGTCCGAGTGCATAGCCACCAGCTGGTGGTATCCGGGGGTTATCGGCACTGAGAATAAGAGGTCTCCGAAATATTAAATGTCAATGTTTGCGGGTTGGCTGTGGCCGTTTATTTCTCTTTAAATTAATATAAATATATTAGATTAAATATAGTATAGGTATATAAGTTATGGATCAATGAATGTGTTTTAAAAGCGGAGCTAGGAAAAAAAAGTTAAATTAAAAAAAAAGCAAGTAAACACTCTGGTACGGGGTTATCGGCACTGAGAATAAGAGGTCTCCGAAATATTAAATGTCAATGTTTGCGGGTTGGCTGTGGCCGTTTATTTCTCTTTAAATTAATATAAATATATTAGATTAAATATAGTATAGGTATATAAGTTATGGATCAATGAATGTGTTTTAAAAGCGGAGCTAGGAAAAAAAAGTTAAATTAAAAAAAAAGCAAGTAAACACTCTGGTATGGCAAATACCTTAATTTTCCGGTTCTATTGAATTAAATATAATTTAAATGGAAATTTTTGTTTTGGCAGCCATATTAAGTCATGTTTTAGGTCCTTACTTTACAGTGGCGCCACCTGGTGATACTAAAACCGATATCCCTCATTGAATTCATCCTACCTAGAAATCTAACCGGATGCCACCTGCTAGTGGTTTTGCCAGACTCAAACTGACTAAAAACCACACACTATCTCGGGTACTAGTGGCCAGGGAACCTTGAAACCCTAATAAATTACCCTAGCAATTAAATCCTACTACTATTATAAAGGCGAAAGTTTGTAAGTATGGATGTATGTATGTATGGATGTTTGTTACTCTTTCACGTAAAAACTACTGAATGGATTTGAATGAAACTTTACCACAATATAGCTTATACATCAGAATAACACATAGGCTACTATTTATAAAGATATAGCTTCGCCTCGCGGCGTTGCCCGCAGTTATCATCGTACCGCGGGTAGCACCGCGGGGTTCAGCTAGTATAACATACTTTCAGATATATCAGAATATACATGGAGAAAACCTAGCCTGGTAGTTTCTACTACAATAGTAAGTCAAGATGAGGTATATAAAGTTCAAAATTTAATAAAAGAAGTGTACCTGTGTGGTAGTTTCATCTAGAGAATTGGTCAATTGTTTCATATATAACTGTAGTCTTGTCACTGTGTTGGCAACGAATATCTGTAACAATTTATATCTATAGTCGTTCCAATAGTTTATTTAACTTTTGACAGCTCTAATACTTAATCAAATAGTGATACCCTGACCCGTTACCTATTCGATTTCTTTCATCGATCGATTTTATGCATTAAGAAGTTTTAATCGATTTAACAAACTCATTATTTTATAGATAATTTCGTACTTCATATTTCTATGTGTTTCAATGTGCGACCTCCTTTGTCAAAATAAAGAAGAAATGGATTAAAAGAATGTTGTTCAAATATGACGGTTCTATGTCATGAAAAAATATATAATAAAAGGAACTGAATTTTCAAAATGTATTATTGTATTGTGGTGTAATTCAGTGGTTAATATTGTATTTGTTAAACTATTGATGATCTTTATTAAATCTCTCTAGGTCTATTTTAAAATAATCTACAGTATTTCAATGAGTAACCTTCAATATAGTTGAGTATTTATATTCCTCCGTATTGATTTATTTGTGAATTCTCACGTTTGGTTGAGTTGAGCGTATCGTTCCTGCCTTCGTTACTGTCAAAATGCCAAAAAAGAAAGTACTCAAAGGACAAACAACTGTCAAGTGATGATGATTCCTGGTCATACGAAGAAGACGATTCTTTATAATTAAAATTAGTATTACAGTACCTCTTTTGGTTGTTTTATTTTTAATCCGTAAATTACTACGAATTTCAACATTTTGTACCTGTTCATTACAAGTAGGTACCGCAGGTAGTTTTTATTTGAACCAACTATAGTAAGTCTAAACAATTATTTTAGATTCATTAATTTGCGGCGAATACATTCGATCCCATTACTAGGTACGAGTATGATGGAACAAATTATTTATGCATTGAAACAGAGACATTTAGGGCATTTTAATGCAAAATAATAAAGCTTTTTACGTGATTTGATATAAAATATAATCACAATAATTTTATTGTATGTTTTATTAATATAATCGATAATCGATTTATTTCAAAACCGTTTTTATAGTCTGTGGTCATTAATTACGAATGACACATCCCTAAGTAGGCGGAGCCCGCCCATAAAGTACAGTATTATCTGTAGTACATTGTATCAAAAATTATTACAAAACTTTATGTGCGTGATCTGTCAAAAGTTAAATAAAGTATTGGAACGACTATAGTATGGCAACTCTGCTTTTATATGTATAAATTAATTTAAAAAATTCAATGATTTAATTGTCTTGTTGGTCTAGAGGCCAGCATAAGTGTAAGGAAAGAGGCGAGCGTAGGGTTCCATTCCCGGTTCGGACTGCTGTTGTGTTTTCCGTGCAAGAAATTCTTAATAGCAGCCCGGAGTCTGGGAGATGGCAGTGTTAAGCTGTCGGTCCTGGTTGTCATGAACATCAATGTTCTCACTTGAAACCAATTACTGTGAGATAGGATGAAAATATAACATCAAGAAACTAATTGGTTTTATGTTATTATTTTTGTTTTATATTATAATATCAAAAAAAGATCTTTAAGAAGATAAAAGATAACATCAAGTTTACATCAGTAGATTTATATAGATTCACTGGAATTAAGCTTTATTATTATTAAATTTATATTTATTTAAATTCAATAACTATCTTTTTTTTTTCAGTTTGACAGAAAAACTTGGTTCGTACTTTTGATGTGCATTTGCCAGCATCAAGTTTTATTTGGTCAGCATTTGAACGACATAAAAAAAAATTTAAATTCACAATTTTTCAAATGTTTTTTTCATTCCTGTGAAACAACCGTTTGCATGATTATCAGCAGTACACCAGCAACAGAATCTTACACTAAAGTCAATTACCTCCTTTTCCTGGTTGCTATTAGATCTCCAAGCTTTATTAATCCACTGTTTGGGATCAAAACTTTCATCGGCAAAACTCTTCAAGTCCTAAACACAATTATAATAGAAAATTAATACAAAGTCTCGGTTGTCTAAGTTACTCGGATATATGTAGTTTTAGAGCCACTTTAGTCATATTACGGCAACATTTTTTTTAATAAGAAAGAAAATTTACCATGTTTTCAAAGTTTATTCTCGGTAATATATTTATTTTAATATTAAAACAACACAACCATAGTTTTTTCTATATTTATTGACGTACTGACGTGTTGGAGACAATGTTGCCAACGGAACGAAGTAGACAACTTCGTTCCGTATGGAGGGTATGTATGTATGTATGGAGGGTAGAGGTAAGGAGTATCATCTGTGTACATGAAAAGTGTCCGTTGAAATGCATTAAATTAGGGTGGCGCCACATTAGCATCAGAGTAAACTTCTTAAAATCAATACACACACTTTTTCATAAAATTGAATGATAAAAAATCAATAAACGTACCATTCACAGTTCAGAAAATAAAATATATTTACTACATTATTTTGTAATACGCAAGTAGTGACAATAATGTTAAATTTTTTAACTCGGCGTACTTCAATTCGTTCACAATTGCTACATTCATACCATACCCTGTGTCTACACCAGCGCCATTCTGGAAGGTTTTTGAACTGTTATTTACAGCTTATGCTGGACACTTTTTTCAATTTTCTACCATATGAGATAACACTCCTTGGTCCCAAGCACAGATAATCATCATCATCACTACATAGTATAAAACAAAGTCGCTTTCGCTGTCTGTCCGTCCCTATGTATGCTAAAATCTTTAAAACTACGCATGGGGTTTTGAAACCTTGTTTTAATAGATAAAGTAATTCAAGAGGAAGGTTTATATGTATAATACATGCATAATATTGTGGAGAAACACTGATAAATATAGAGGTTTCTAATGTGATGACGTAAATAAACACATTTTTTTGCGTTTACATTGCAAACGCTGGCTGCACCCTACGGAATAGACCTAAATATTGTACACCTTAAAAAGGTCTACAAAAAAGTCCGCGATGGCATATGTCTATCCATAATATCCATCCCACAATAACCATATTTTATTCCTTTCTTCTTACGAGAAATAATGGATTATTTACAAAGTAATTTTAAGCAATACAGCATTAATCCTTATCCAATTAAATACCTTAAATACCTTGGGCATTTAATATAGATCAATATGGCCCCTTACAGTATTTAATTTAAATGAATATATTCAAAGATATTACATATTTAAAATACACATGTCGTGTCGTCGCTGGATGCATCTGAAAACCACCCGTGCGTAGCCGGGGCGGGTCGCTAGTACACAATAAAACAGAAATGTATACTAAAATACAAACAATAACAAATTTAGTTTTATCGACATTCATTATTAAATTATTATTTGGTAACCATTGAGTTATTGAGTTTAAACTATTATCTATTAAGCTTTCGTCATTATACAAGATAGTGCAGTCATCGGATACCATATGATCTGTAGAGGATTTCGGCAGGTCATTTATATAGATAATAAAGAGTAGTGGGCCCGAAATACTGCCTTGTGGAAATCCATAATTTACATTTCTACTTCCGGACTTATAATCTATCACATATTTCATATTAGGACATACTTTCATGATATTCGTAATCTGACTTCTGTTTTTAAGGTAAGAGTTTATCAAATATAAAGTATTACTCCTAACACCATACGTTTCCAACTTTCTCAGCAATGCATCATGATCTACGTAGTCGAATGCCTTTGACATATCCATATACAAAGCATAGACAGGTTGTCTTTTATTTACTCTAGAATATATTGAACTCAAAAAATCATATATAGCTAAATTTATTGACATATTCTTACGGAAACCCTTCTGATCTGGCGTATAGATAAAGTTTCTCTCAAAGTCAAAGATTATTTTAAAAAAAGTTGGAGTTAGGGCAATAGGTCTGTAATTTTTGATATTTATTTATTTAAAAACTTCATGCACATTTGCATATTGGCGGACTTAATGCCCAAGGCATTCTCTTCCAGTCAACCTTAGGGTGGTGTAGAGATCTAGTAAGGTAGGTGGTGCACAAAGGTTACATATCCAATACACAAAAGATATATATATACAGATATATTATGAAGGATACACACGCAATAAATATATATATGTTTTCATTTATAAAATATACTTACACAAATACACTACGTTCGTACACGATGATAACCCGAGATGAAACAACCATCAATTAGAAATTTCTGACGTTTCACTGAGAAGGAGGTCATGTACCATCTTTTTGAACATAAGACGGTTTGTGGACATCCTGATTTCGAGTGGGAGATCATTCCAGAGTAATACCGCTTGGACATATAATGAAGAGTTCATGAAATCTGAATTGTGGGAAGTACATAAGAGGAGCAGATTATTTTCTGAACGAAGATATCTGTCATGATTAGAGGTCAGTGTCAGGCGACTTCGAAGGACCCAGTCGTACCCCACGTTCCACAGGAGTGGTCCAAGGACAGACCCCTGCGGAACGCCGCACGACATGGGTCACCGTTTCAAAACGCCCTCTCGGTCCTCGTACACGACAGTACGCTCCTCCAAATAGTCTGCTACTAGCCGCCTCAGGTACTCTGGCACGCCATGATAGTGCTTCCCTGATGCAGCTAAATCGCAGACTATTAAAGGCGTTGGCGATGTCCAACGACACTGCCAACACCACGCCGCCACAGCCCACTGCCTCTTCGGTCACGGCCCTAAGGCGCATCACGACATCGACCATCGAACGCCCCTCTCGGAACCCGAATTGAACGTCGGACAGGTCAGGGCCCACCTAACTGAGATGCCGGACGATGCCTTCTCATTTCCAGTATGCGTGCCAATTGTCGTTGTTTTATTTTCCGTGCCAGTTATATTTTTGAAATTATTAAACAATATCCATACCTAATCACACAAGTTGGGGAGAACTAAAGGTCCACCCGCACAGAGATCCCCAATACCCGGGCAAGCAAAGGTTTGTGCCCAACCGAGGGGTCCGCAGGTCCCTGGCTGGGGGTGTGCTTACGACTGAACTTCCCATCAGCCATGCATTCGAGGCCACACACCAGAGCACAAAATTCGGGGTAATTTTTTAGAGAGGTGTTCTTCCTCGCGGTCCGGGCGGTTAAGCCAAGACCATCGGTCCCAGTCAAGCAGAGACATGACCTAACCCGACGTACCTACGGGGATTACGACAACCGGCGAGGGCAACAAAAGACTAGTTCTTTTGTTGCCCGCTCGTAGGCAGGGTGAGGGCACACCGAGCTCGCCATAGGTTCCTCTAGAACTAACTCGCACTCCAACACGGCTTCTGCTAGAGCAGAGGGACGTTTAGAGTGCGGCACGATGACTGAGCGTCACGCCCTTCGCGGCAGTCTATATTCAGACTCCGTCTTCGATCCCATTTAGTCTGGAGTCTCACCTTGGGCCAATCTGGCATGAGTAGCTCTACCCGGCACAGCCCCAGAGATCATTGAACCACGCAAGCCCCACCGCGACGACAACGTAGGGATACATTGGGGGGTACACGGCGACGCCTAGATCGACTTCTAGAACGATAACGTTGCGGTGTACTCGATATATTTCAAACTACCCGCACTTTACGACACAGTTCTTCAATAACCATTCACGTAGACGAAAATGGATGGTTCAAAAGGTCTGCTTGTGGGGTGTTTATATCCCACTTCTGATTTTAGGAATCAAAAGCAGATTTTATTAAAAAAATAGTTATCAATGAACAAAAATTATATTTATCTCCAATACAAAATTAACAATTCTAAATAACAAAATCAAATAAATTAATTATGAAGATGTAGGTAGATATGAAAAAGAAACGTGTGAACCTTCCGACGGTTAGCGTCCGTTGCCCTTGTTAACCGGTCGTAGCTGCCTTATATAGGCACCGTGGTATGTTCCTTGCTAATTCTTTACATTAGTATCATTATTTCACAAGGTATAATTTTTTTTATACTTTAATTCTTGTTCCTTTTGCCAAGAGACTATTTAACTAGCGCCTCCTATCTGGTTTGGCTAGGTAATATTCTAAGAGTTTCGATCGATTAATCGAAAAATTAATTTTTATGTTATTTTTTTATTCTAAATTTAAATGTAGTACTAAATCGATTTAGAGAATTGATATTTCACTAACCAAAATTCGTTTAACACAAAAAGGTAACTTTTTTGAATATTTTAAGTAACTTCGGAGAAGACTCGGTTGGCAACACTGCAAGGTTCACTTCTCGACTTTTCGTAATGTGTACTGTGTGTGCTGTCTTGTGTCATGAAGAAATTAATTTTGTTTTATTTAATTTTTATTTATTGATTTTAGTTAAACTATGTGAAAGTGTAAAATATTGATATTTTTGTGTTAAGTGTACCTAATTAACTACCAAGTAAATATTTACCATCAATTCTAAATCAGACTTGTTTCGACGACTCATTAAATTTCAACCTATTTATTCCTGACTGCGATAAGACCATATGTGGCATTCATTATGGATAATTTGATTGTTAAATAGTCCGACAACAATCTTTCTACAAAACTTTGATATAGCCTAGTACTTGTGTTGTGGAGGTCCGATGGCGGTTGTCCTACGTTACAAATCGAAGTTCAACGTATCGAAGTAAAGTATACGAAAGAAACTGCTTCCTCCGCCAGGTCCCTCACGCATGATCGCATCCACGGTGGAGCGCCCCTGACGTAAATCGTGCTAGTTATTCGCCAAATCCGGCCCTACTCTGAAGAGATGCTTGACGAGGCGCCATGCAATCGTTTGCACACCTCGTCAAGCAACACTATGGGCCGGTAGGTGGATGGGCTGACGGGCGCCCCTCCTTTCGGATGAGGACCAGTTTCCCTGTCTTCGACAATGTCGGAAACTGGCCCTGTTTGAGACATGCACTGAACAACCCTCAGTCGGGGCTCGAGAGCCGGCGAAACTTGTCCCTAACCATGCGTTTAGGGCACCCCCATGGATCCCACTCGTGTCTCCAGCAAAATGATGAAGCATGAAGCTACTATCCTCTCACAGAACACCAACCTAACAGCAACAACCTAATACCTACATGACAGCAATCTTACTGTCTTGTTTCGTTGGTGATTGAGGAACCAATAGGCTACCATAGTGTGGGTCACCTCACATGCTGAGTTGTTACATTGTTTGCATTTGCAATGAGTGATCACTACTTTTAGATACTGCTCATGTTTTCCATCAGGATGAGTAGTGTCACTTTGGCAGGTCCACAGATAGAAATAAGTTATAAATTGTGCTCATAACCTTTTACTAAACTATTGTGACATATTTTCCAGATAAAATGGGTCGTAAGAGAAAGACAAGGCGATGCTGTATACCCTCAGATAAGCAAGACGGTGTACCCTCGAAGTCAATTCGGACTAGCCCCAAGAAGAAGTGCAAAGATGATAACTCTAATGACGATTTGCGCATGCCCCTGAGTAAGCCGTGTGAATTATGTGACTATATTTCTGAAAACAGGTAAATACATTTCTCTTTTAACTAGTTGATCTCTGTTTGTTACACTTCTCTAACACTCAGGGTGTTACGAAGTATGGATTTTATGCATGGACACAGTTGAGTCATCATTAACAGCATTTGTAAGTCCACTGCTGGCTTTAAGCCTCTTCATAGCTATGACATTTTGGCTTACTGTACCTTACTGGCCAGCTAGAACAATACAGTTGTCAGTCCATATTCTTTCAGGCTGACTTAATACTAATGTCCTTTCTTCAAAAATCCATCCCAGATCGTATACTATACTCACATACATTTTTATTATTTTATAATTAATCAATGTTCACGGACTTAAAAAAAAAACAAATAACCTCTGTAGTTTGTTATGGCATTTCTTCCCAGAGTGAGTCTTAGGAAATGCAAACCTCTTCTAGCTGTAAAGTCCGATGTGTAAAATTATCTGTAAAGATTTACTTCACTACATAGTATAAAACAAAGTCGCCTTTTCTGTCCCTATATCCCTATGTGCGCTTAAATCTTTAAAACTACGCAACGGATTTTGATGCGGTTTTTTCCAATAGATAGTGATTCAAGAGGAAGGTTTATATGTATAATACATGCATCATATACTAAGGCAACATTGCTAATTTTAGAGGTTTCTATTTTATGCCCGTGCAAAGTCGGAGCGGGCCGCTATGTTTTTATATACAACGTTCATAGTTTTTCTGTAGTGTATTTAATTTAGTATCAGCATTGCACCCGTGCGAAGCCGGGGCGGGTCGCTAGTACAAAATAAATCACTCATCATTTAATCCATCACCACACAGACCACACACTTCAGTGCTTTTACATAGCAATATATGATTAGCTACAACGGGCTTATTTCAAGTGCATTTTAAGCCTAAGTAATAGCTCATAGTTAAGATGTGCTTTCTTATACTGAAAGTAACTGCACGGATGATGCTTCAAGCAGCCGCCACGCTGCTCTATATTGTGCGCTGTCTACCCTGTATGTGATAACATTTTGTGCAATGCCCAAATTGATTTTTTTTTTTAAAAGACAACTCCCGCATTAGGAATGAATGTACATCCTGTGTAGCAGGGGACTTTACAAACATACATGTAATGGACACAAAGAACACCCAGACTCAGGACAACATTTTGTGGATCACACAAAGTGATGCCACATGGGATTTGAACCCACGGCACTTGACGCAGTAGCAAGCGGCGTAGTGACTGCTTAAACCACTAGGCCAATCATGCAGTTTGTTGTTCTAAGTTAGAGAGAGTTACTTTCAAATTTCTATATTGAATTAATATTTTAAATATAATATTTGTTTCAGATACAACAGTTATATCCACAATGTGACACATGTTATTATACCGCTCGTCAACCTCACAGTTCATCAGTGTGAAATATGCCTTCATCACTTCCCATCTCAAAATGATCTCGGTCATCACAAATCTGAAAAACACTCATTAACCTTAGATACTAACAGCGATACTTTTGATGATGAGCTATATGAATCTGATCTAGTCACTATAGTCAAGCAAGAAAACTCATTACCGATCAAGACTGAAAATCCACCTGCATTCAAGCCGTCACATTCTATAAAAAACCGTTTATTATTTGAAGAGGATATAGCTGCATTGAATTGTGACAAATTATTAATAGATTTGACAACAAATTGTGAGGTCAAAGTGGAATGGATCCCGCCAATTTGGGAAACAGATAACCCGAATAGTATACATTATGATGAGCTCATGAATCCGGGGTTGTTCAAGTGTAAAAAGTGTTCTGAGACTTTTCCTTCAAGGTATGTACACTTCAACTAAGTCTATACAAATAAATAAAATTGGAGTGTCTGTTTATAATATTATAATAACCACTTTTCACTAAATGCATATGTATGTACATATACCAAAATGAAAATTTTTGTCTGTCCGTCTGTCTGTCTATTTGTTCCAGCTAATCTCTAGAACGGCTGGACTGATTTTAAAGGGGCTTTCACATAGGTGGCTGTAGATATACGGAGTAACTTAGGCTACCGTTAATAACCACGGGGCGAAGCATCCTCAACCACCGCTACAATGTGAGAAACATTGAATTCGAACACAATTAAGAGGTCACTATATGAAACTTAGCAAGTTTCGGTGAGCTAGCAATCACCGAAAACTTTTCTTGCCAAACCGAGTGGTGTGTATGTTGAACTCTTTGCCGGAAACCGTAATTAGTGCTCCAAATATAACCATTCTTGATAAACATACGTTGAATGAAAAGCTTAACCGCCACGAAGTTCGGGGCTCTGACGTCATTTTCGTCGCGAGAAAACTATCAATAATATTAAGCTTGCTAGCGTTGTTTATGTTTTAATATTTTGCTAGACGATGGTTCTAATTTCAAAGCGCAGCAGCGTAGCTACCCAATTTTGTTTACACTCGTATTTTTTAGTGATTTGTTTTGCTTTTCTAAGGAGTAAACTTCTTAAAGAAAGTAATAGGCATTTGCTACGTCTTCAACCTATTTTGGTTTTAGCCAACTGTTTCTTCCTGTCCCTAGTATCACTCACGTTTAGTTCCATCATAAAAGCGAATGAAATTTTGCAATTGATATTGTTGGGTATAATATGTTTGAGAAGCTTGATTACAGTTGCAATATTTTTTGTAGTATACAACATGTTTTTCTAGCTTGGTTCACTTAAAATATAGGTATCGGCATGAATGGGTCGGCTCGACCGGAGTGATACCACGGCCTCACAGAAAACCGGTGTGAAAAAGCGTTTGCGCTGTGTTTCACCGAGTGAGTGAGGATACCGGAGACCCATACCCCAACCCGTCCCCCATCCCCTTTCCCATCCCACAAAGGTCGGCAACGCACTTGTGACGCCTTTGGTGTTGCGGGTGTCCATGGGCGGCGGTAATCGCTTACCATCAGGTGATACGTCTGCTCGTTTGCCCACTATTCAATAAAAAAAAAAAAAAAAAAGATATGGCGGGGAGAACCACGGTTGGTGTGATGTTGCTAAGCATTATTTAAGAATATTATAATAGTATAGTATACAATCAGCTAGATGGGTTATCTATTATTCTATGGACACGTGTAACTCAACTCGAGATAAATGTGTGTGTCCTTTGAGTGACCCTTTTTTTTTTGCGGAAATCGAACCGACTAAAAACAGCACACCGTCTTGGGTAATAGAAGCCGGGGAACCAGGTGCACCCTCGGAAGGAAATCCCTAGAACCCCGACGTACCTCGGGCCACCTATTTGTAGGTGTCCGCCTCCTGTGTAGGAACTCTAATATTTCTATTCTATAAAAGGGCACGAGCACTATACCGAATTCCGGGCGGAGAATGGCATTCGCCCTCCGCCCGAAGAGGTACGCGAATGGCGTGAAGCCGCTCTGTCACGCTTATGGAGGACGGAGATCGTTTTGCGATCTCCGACGCCTGAGTCGTCTGCCTGGCCCGTTCCCGGGCCCGGCGAACAGGGATAGTTCTAAACCTCTCCCGGCCCCTCTCCGCCATCTCCTTTGCAAGCCGAACTTGCTCGCGGAAAGAGACGGCAGAGTTCCACGCGCTCTCGCTCCGCAACATGGCCGCAACCATGTTACCGAGCGAGAGAACCCCCACCCCGATGGCCGCCGCGAGATCACGCCTCAGCTCGTCCCACGCCGGACATTTTGTCGGCGTGTGGAGCGCCGTGGCCATGGTCTGGCCATTACAGTGGTGGCACTTAAGCGTTGGCTCTTTGCGGATCAGACAAAGGTGAAATCTGAAACATCCTTTTCCAGTGATCACCTGCGTCAGCCGGTATGACAGGCTCCCGTGATGCCTCTCGAATCAATCTTTCATAACGGGTCTTACCGGCGGTATAACGGCGTGCCCAGCTCTCGGCTGCCGAAGTCGTTCCTTCCATTCCTCCACGAGGACCTGGCGGAGTTGGGATTCTTGGTCTTCGATTTCTCGAGTCTCAGGTCTCCTACCCAACTCTCGCGCCTCCTTGCGCTAATAATAAAGGACCATAAACCACACAACCCCCGCGAATCTCCTGCAGGAGTCATCGGGCCCCCTCATGTTTGGCAGCAAACGTGCTAATGCATGCGCTGCGCCAAACAGCTTAGGGACCAGACTTCGGAAGTGGTATCCGAAGTCCCATCGGCCGTCGAGTACTAGCTCCAAGTACCTCATCGAGGGCTCGATGCCGATGCGAGTGCCTCCTACTATGAGGCTGAGTCGATCAGTATGATATCGGTAGCAGGTAGAAATTTATAGTCGTATGTACGAGAGCACAGTTTATTCCGGAATGAGGAAAGGGGTGTCTGTACATTTCTCAGTAGTAACTGATTTCTATGTACCTACATTTATAATATCAAATACACTAAAACTTAAGATAACATATAATTAATATTTTTACCGAGTCTACGAGTATAGGGCGCGACTGGGGCGGCACAGGCGCGGAGGGCGGTGTCGCGAATTCATCACTCTGATTCGCGGTAGGTTCCTCTCCAGGTGTTGGAGGATCTGTATTGACCTGCTGTTTCTCTGGTGTCTGTGAATCCGCCACGTTAACCTGACTACTCCCTTCTTCCCTAAAATTCTTATCCGGGCTCTCGGGGCTCGCCGCACCCGATAGTGACTGCCGTACATTTATAGGAACTACAAGCGACCCCCTCGACTTAAGTTTAAGTTGATCGATATGTCGATGTACCTCGTTACCACTATTATCTAGTATTTAGAAATCCCTAGATACTGTAGCACTCACCTCGGTACCCGGAGCCCACTTTTCAGATTTCAAATATTGACGATACCAAACCTCTCCGATACCGATTTGCCTCTCACTTTCTCCCGCGTTATCTACCTGGCGTTGCTGCACTTGACACATTCTACGTTCCCTATCAGGTTTTAAATTGTTTTGTTATCTTTCCATAACGTACGGTAGGTCTAATAATGCGTAACGGTTATATTTTTGAACCGTCATAAAATTCCAGCACGGTGTTATCTTTTTCTGTACATAGATTTGAAAAGTGAGTATAATATGTACTTTTACTGATACAAGATATTGCAGTACCGGTGTCTATTTCCATATTTACTAAACAATTTTTAATCATAATTGGCAAACTTACGGCCCGGACTGGAATCGAGCAAACTCTCTATTCCTGATCATCTCAATTTGCTCCCAGTCCGGGTAGTTCTTCCTTGCTGGGTGTGCTACTGGTCCAGTTCCCGCGGGACCGCTTGTAGGTATTGATCCCGATGTTGATAGAGGCATTGATAACCTTTCCTAGTACATCTTCAGCCGCACGCCACAAGGCCGGTGCGGCTAAAGATGGCGTCGTCGCCTTTTGCACGGCTGAGGGATTTGATTTACCGTTGGAGATCCTTCATCTGGTTCACCAGCTCACGCTTGCGCGACACCGTCTGGTTGCAGAGCTCCTTAACACCGTTCTGCAAAGTCAGCAGAACCCGGCGTATGGAGCTCATTATTATTTGTGCTGCGGGGTTTGTCCAGAATTTCTTCCACATCAGCTAGACTTTGCAGCATGTGGGCGCCAACCTCTTCTGAGTTGCGGCTGTTGAGATTTCCCTCTGCTTCTGGCTCACTGTGTGACCGTTTAGCCACAAGGCTGTTTCCGTCCTCAGTATCGGACCTCAAGATCCTGCGCTTTCGGGACTGCCGCTCTCCTCAGCTCGGTCCTTCCCATCTAGGGAAATGGAGTGAAGGGCCTTGAGATAGTTCTAGACGAATGCGACCGCTGTCGCAACCGCCGGTCCTCCGTCTCTCTCGTCTTCTCCCTTCGTTCCAGAAGTCCATTTTCAATGCCAGTTTCGTTGTGTGATGTATATCCGTCCGTTGTTTTAATTTGTTTTGAGTTGCAAACTATTTGTAATCCCACGAGTATGGGGGAAATGAAGCCCATTCGGGCGGTGCCCCCTGCACCCGAATAAGCCGATATACTGTGAAGGTCGGCCGGTATTCACAGGTTTTAACGACTTTGCTGTCGGGTGTTATAGACTGTCCTTGTCATGGGCCGGCCGATTAAGGCAAGCCCTCCGGCCAGCAGGTTCTCAGCGTACCCTCCACCAATCGGGTCGTTGTTGAGCCTCTGTTGGTTACGGAATGCGAGAGGGTGGCTAACCCTCTCATCAGCGGCAGCACTAATGCTTGTAAGCCCTTGCGCGAGCAGTAGGTTGACTCACCCCAAGATTTCCTTCGGCTTCTGCCTTCGCTCGTTCAGTCTCCTCGGATGAACAGAGGAGTACCGAGAGCAAAATACTCCCCCCTTGTCGAGTTATTCGGCAGCGGCCAATACCCACCCCCTCGAAGGAAGCCAATGACCGTCGCTCAGGATGCACCGGTTCCCTGTTTCCGTTCCCCACCGACCCTGTAGTCAGAAGCTACAAGAAGCACGCAAACGCACGAGGCTACATTTCTCCTGCCAGAGACCACATTAGCAAAGTTATTATTAATATTATCTATACCACCTTCCGCGTGCAACAGATGGTTGTCGCATTGGACGCCGTGGTTTGGTCTTTAAAAGGCGCCCTTTGAGTGCCGTTGAGGCGACACGCGACAAGCCTCTTGGATCACGGCCCTAACGCGTATCACGGCATCGACCGTCTAACGCCCCCCTCGGAACCCGAATTGGGCGTCCGACAGGTCGGGGCCCACCTCGCAGAGAGTATCCTCTCAAACAGTTTATCCGCCCGTCTGCGTATGTAGGACCTCCGGGCACTAGTGCAGGCCGCATGGCGGTCCGCCATCTCCTGGGACCACCAGTACACCTCTTTCCGTGGAGGCCGACGACCCTGATTGCGGGGCATGGCCGTATCGCAAATCTGCATAACCGCATCGCGAAAACGGCAAGCCCTCATGTCGACCTCCTCGGTCGGGTCCTGCAAGACAGGCAAGAATGAATAATGGCCACCTCTTCTAGTAGGTCCCTGTCGAGTTTGGCAATAGCCCACCGCGGAAAGCGGGAGGAACACCGCGCAACGTGACCCCTACTGGGGCCCTGGGACCGGCAGAGCTCGAATCGGATATAACGATGATCCGAGAGCGTCTCAACCTCTTCCAGGACACACCAGTTCCTTAATCGTGCGGCAATAGCACCGACGCCGCCCACTCCTCTACAGCCTCGCCCTTGGCGTTCGGCCCTGGGCGTTTGCGTTGAAGTTCCCCAGCACGAGGATGTGCCCTGACGCTATTCGCCTCATCGAGGTCTCCAAGTTGTTGAGGAAGATCTCGAAGTCGCTCAAACTCCGGTTGGGGGAGAAGTAAACACCGTGAACGGTGTTCCCCCCCATTCGGCGGCCACATATCCTGTGCCCTTGTATCTTAGCGACAAGAGCGGGGAACGAGCCGCCGTGGAGCCGACGACTGCCACGGTGCCGTCCCGGTCACTCATCCAGTTTGGACGGGGAGGGACGTAATAACGCTCCGCGACTACGGCAACACCGATCGACCACTGCGCCATGGTTTGCAGGAAGAGATCCTGCGCCGCGGCGCAGTGGTTCAGGTTCGTCTGGAAAAGGAGGTTGGAGACTTGATCCATTACTGGATCTTCTCTCCCCACGACGACGTCGACCCACGAACGACGTCGGAGGCAGCCTGGGTCGATAGGCTAGCCCCCGACGCTTGCCGAGAAGCACGGGGAGGCTTGCAGTCCCACTGCCCCATCTGGTGATTGGCGGGCTTGTCACCCGCCGCACACACCGGGCAGTGAGGGGCGGCAGGACAGTCTGCCGCCTTATGCCCCGGTCGACCACAGCGGAAACAAATTCCGCTGCAGTCAAAACAACTGGCGCACTTGACGTGTGTGTGTCCCACAGCCAGGCACTTGAAGCACCTTATCGGGCTCGCCGTCAGGACTGTAACCCTGGCACTCACGCGATCGACGAGGATTCTGCCGGCGTCGCCCAGTACTTTGGCCGACGCCAAAGTACCCTGGCCCTGATGTTGTCCGCGCTGCAACCCGGCCCGAGATGCGCAGCTCCGCGCACTTAGTAGGCCTGGCGATCTTCACACCATCCGTGGCTGCTCCCTTCAGCTTCTCAGCAACGGTGTCTGCCGCTTTTTGGCTTTCTTGGGCTTTTTAGCCCCTCCGACCAGCTGCCAACTATCATTTGATGCGTCTCGGCCGCGCAGCAGGGGCCGGAGGCAACCTCGCCTCCAGGTCGGCCGTACGACCGTCCACTATACGCCGGCATGCGCTGAGGATCTGACCGAGCTGGGCGTCGGATATCCCGGTGCCAGGGGACGGTTGCGACGCAGACGGGGCTCGGCGGGATGTAGACGGGGCCGAGGCCTCTAGCGCCGGGCACTCCGCCCGAAATTCGACGAACTGAGCCCTAAGCATGGCCACTTGCCCAGCTAAGCAGTCGTTGACCGCCTGGAGGCGAGCAACGTCTCCAATGAGGGTCTGTACGACACCCGCAACAGCGGAGGAAGAGTCCCTAAAGACCCTCACAAAAGAGCCCTTCAGATTCACGGAGTTGGTGGCCACCGCCGCTTTCGCTCTCTCCTGCAAAGAGGCCGGTGATTGGGGCGCTGAATCCCCATCCACCGGCTCCCTGATCTCAAGCAGGAGACCAGACATCTCCTCCTCCGTCTGTAGCTCACCGTCAGTCCTGGCCCGCTTGTAAAATTCCGCCTTGTAAAAGGCGGAACCGGACGGGGCCGCTCCCAACTTTGGGCGGTAACATCTCCTGGGAGGTGTCGCTGTCCCCATCCATTGAGCGTCCACGTTTGCGGCTAGACTCCGTGTCCATAGCCTCCAAGGTGGTTTTTTCAAATCCATAAAAAAACCCACGAGTTGGGGAGAACTAAACGTCGACCCGGGCAGAGATCCCCAATACCCCAGGCAAGCGAGGATTTGTGCCCAAGCGAGGGGTCCGCAGGTCCCTGGCTCGGGGTGTGCTTACGACTGAACTACCCATCAGCCATGCATCTCTGGCCAGACACTAGAGCATGGGATTCGGGGTAATTTTTATAGAGGAGAGAGAAATCTTCGCAGCCAGATCATTGAGCTGGGACTTCATGATTGGACATCGAGCGTTCTGTTATAAGTTCTCGATTAGCATATATACAACTTGCCGACATCGACCGTTAGATCCTGGCCCTTCAGACATGATCATGTCTCTTAGTCCAAACATCCTCCTTTTGTGTTGGAAGAACGGGACACACATTCCTCCATACCCTCATCGCTTAGAAAGAGTGAGTGGGGAGATAATTCCATTTAGTGGTTACCGCTCTGCTTCATTAAGTGTTGTGGGTTCTATCCCCCGCGTGTGACAACACTGTGAATATGTGATCCTTAAATTGTTGTTCCGAGTCTGGGTGTACTTTGTGTGCGTTTCTTGTATGTTTGTAAAAACCCCCACGAAACAGGGCATTTCTAGTGCAAGAGTTTCCTTTAAATAGATTAAAATTCAAAGTACAAAAAGTATTTTTATTCTTTACAGATATGCAGCAATAACACACGAAGCGAGACATATATTCTTCAAGAACAGTCAAGTAACACAATGTGATTTATGCAAGCAATACATATTAGGTGATATTAATAAATTAAAACACCACATTGATGCTATGCATGCAGAAGATGCCGAAAAAAATTTCGGCTTGCAATATGAAGAAAACGGCGGGAGTTCGGAACAAAATGGCGGCAGGTGTGAACGAAATGGCGACATAGACGAGCCTTATGTGAAAACGGTGACATCGTTAAAGTTTTGCGAGTTTTGTTATGCGTTTTGTAGAAATGCTGGCCCTTATAAATATAATTATGTAGGCGAATTGAGTAATCTAGGGAAGAGATATAAATGTCATAAGTGTGGATATAAGTTTTTTGTTGTTAAATTAGTGAATCGTGAAACCAAATATTCTATATTTCACAATAAAAGAAATAAAAAGAGTCATGTATTAACAAATCATGAGAGGCTAAAAAATATTGCACAGCGATTAAAAAAGATGAGGAAGTATTTGTTTCGTTTTATTTCAAACTAGCTAATCCTGCATGTCCTAGTGGTAGAAGCGGTCGCCAGGCCGCCGCATCCTACTGCGCTGAGTACTGTGGGTTCAAGCCCCACACAGGACGATACTTTGTGTGATCCACAAAATTGTTATTCTATGATTGTCCCAATGCGAGGGTGGTCCTATAAAAAAGAATCCACGCATTTTCGTGTCTCTCAAAAGGAATCAAGGACAAAAGCAGTAATTTGACTTTGGTACTACCTTGCGTGTTGTTAGTTTTTAGTTTATATTGTTGAGAAGTATGAACGCCTACGCTAACTTACATAGCAATACACATGACGCATATGTCTGCTGCTATAGAACAAAAAGGCGCCCCTTTTATAAGCTTTAAACGAGTCTGGGAGTATGTTTGGCCCATCATATTTGTCTAGCTCAGGGGAAAATGTTTTGAAATATTACAGTTAATGATATATATACTGCGACTGCTAAGCTTGAGATCTCGGGTTCGATTCCCGGGTCGGACCTAATGTTTGTATGTTCTGCAAATATTTGTTTCGGAGATTGGGTGTTTTCTATGTATAATATGTATTTATTTACAAAAAAAAGTATATAAGTATTTATATCAGTTGTCTAGTACCCATAACACAAGCTCTGCTTAGCTTGGCACTAGATGGCGTTGTGTGTTAGATGTCCAGAATATTTATATTTATAAATAAAATTCAGCTTTCCACCTTTGATACTGTTAAACGGCCCGCTTGTTATCATCAATGGAGGTAAGGGGATTGATATGCCTATTTTATCATCAAACATACGGGACAGATATCGGCTCCCAGGAAAACCTGGCCTAAACAGGCCGATAGTCACGGACTTCACTAGTGTTCAAACTAAACTCTATTTCCTCCCCAAGCGAAGAACTTCAATAAGAAACACTCTAAGGAGGACCGTCTAAACACGCTGAGTATCGGTTTGAGTGGGGATCTAGCTGCTAGCTCAAGGAAGCTGTTTTTTGCAGCCAGAGAATATGCGAAGCTTCGTTGTTTCCAATACTGTTGGACCTCTAATGGTAACGTTTTCCTACGGAAAAATGAAGGAGCTAAACAATTATTAATTAAAACCGAGCAGTGCCTGCGTGACATTGATGTGAAACAAAACAGTCTATGCCATGGGTGGATGGCATCCTTGGCATGGACTGTTTTGTTATGTTGATATAGACCGTTCTTTTGTTTTCTAGCTCTAAACTTATAAGGTTCAGCTAACTCACTTGGTTTAGGCTGTGGATGCTTTTCCATGATGTTCGTTATTTCCGAAAAAAAATGCTTTTTGGTTCGGACGGTGCACACAGATTAACTAAAAGTTCATAACTCTCGGCACCCATTACCGTAATTAGTGTAGGCACTTGTAATTCGGTTTATTTTTTATACATGAGCTACCAAAATGACTCTGCTTTACCTGATGGAAAGCACCAGCACAATCCAAGAGTGGTGGTCACCATCCTCAATGCAAACAAGGACAGTGCAGCATGGTGACCAGCACTATGGTGGCCTAGTGAGATGCTTTTTCACACCCCGCTTAAAGAATCCGAGATCGCAGTGGGATGGAAACATGTGCGCTGGTAGTGAGTTCGAGTGAGGTTTTAACCGCTCGGCACAGGAAGGAAGAGCCGAATCGATGAGTGCGAGAGTGTATGTCTTCCATTCTGTTGAACACTCCCTATGATATAGGCGATAGAGGACTGCCATAGAGGCGATTTCTCTATCCATTTCCAGAGGTTCAAGGGACTCGGTGACTTCAGGATTGCCAACAATGCGAATTACTCGCCGTTGCAACCGCTCGAGAGCGTCAAACAAATACTGCGCGGCTCCATCGCAAAGGTGTGAACAGTACTCCACGCACGAGCGAACCTGAGTCTTATAAAGGAGACACAGATGCCCCGGCGAGAAGAACCGTCTCACCTTGTTAGGAACACCTAACTTCCGCGAGGCCGCCTTAGTGACGCTCTCAACGTACTCGCGCGGGTTACGGGTACGCGCACACCTGTGTTTTCTTCGCGTTAAACTCGACCAGATTCTCGCAGCCCCATTGTGAAAAGCGGCCTAGAACATGGTCGAGCTCAGCGACAAGCTCCTGTCGTTTATTCTTTACATCTATTGGCTTTGCTGCAGGGTGCCCAAAATATCATCCATAAACTGTGCTGTCGTCTGCATAGCAATGAATGTTGCCAAGGGCTAACATGTCATTGATATGCAGAAGAAACAGCGTGGGCGACAGGACGGAACCCTGCGGCACTCCTGCGTTAATCGACTGAACGTCGGAGGCCACGCCGTCACAAAGTACTCTGATGCGGCGTTAGTGCAGGAATGCGGCAACCCAGTTGCAAAGCTTGGGGGGCAAGCCGAATGCCGGTAACTTGGAGAGAAGCGAACAGTGACAAACCTTATTTTGGCCATGTCGAGGCTAATAGCCAAAGATTCCCCGTGCCTGTTAATAGCCTCACCCCAAAGATGTGTGACATACGCTAGAAGATCACCCGGGGATCGGTTCGGCCTAAAACTATATTGACGATCACAAAGTAGGGTGTAATCCTCCAGGTAGTGAACCAATTGCTTGTTAATGATCCGTTCGAACACTTTGCAGATAATGGAGGTGGTATTTATTGGGCGGTAGTTGGCCGGGTTGGAGCGGTCGCCTTTTTTGGGAATGGACTGAACATTCGCCTCCCTCCAGGCCTCCGGAACAGTTTCCGAGGAACATGACAGGCCATAAGCTCTGTATGCAGACCGCTAAAACTGCTCTAATGGACAATAGTCTTTTTAGCATGGCACCTAAATTTTTTAATAAAATACCAGCACCGTATAAAGACCTCAAAAAAAAAAAAATTCAAACATAAGCAAAGAAATATTCGTACAGAAAGCCTACTATAGTATTGGGGAGTTTTTGGCAGATACAATCAATTAAGCCTCATAATTGTCATAATGTTTTGTGCATATGTTTAAATTTTGTGACTGTTTTGTTTACTTTCATTTTTGATTATTGTTTTTTTTATTTGATATTTGACATTTATGTGACATGACATTATTACTATTATAAAAATTTTTGTACGCCAGCTATGGCAAAACATGTTTTTAAGTACTGTACTGTATTTTATACTATGACATCCTAATAACACATGTTTTATGCAAATATATTATTATTATTATCACAGGCGCGTCAAATCCGGAGACAACTCTGGTGCACAGTACTTAAGAACTACCGCTGGGATACCGTCGGGTCCACTGGCTTTCCGAACCTCGAGTGACCGAAGCTCCGCACGGACATTACTCAGCCGGATGCGAATATCCCGCATTGTTGCATCGCAGGCCGGAATGGTAGGTGGGTGCATGCCGCGGTCATCGATTCGGGAGTTAGCCGCAAAAAGCGCGACAAGTAGTTTTGCTTTTTCCTGCGACTGATGGGCAAGTGACCCGTCGGGATATTTAAGCGGTGGTAGCGAGGGTTGGCAGAAGTTGGACTGCACGGCTTTAGCCAATTGCCAGAACTTTCGGCTAGCCGTAGGGTATGCGACGAGTTCGTGGCCAAGCCGCGCAATGCGCTGGGCATCCGCTGTGTTGTAAGCCTTCTTGCATTCCCTAGTGGCTTTGTTAAACGCTGCTTTTAGTCGATCCACGTCGGGGTAGCCGTGAGCGCGGGCGCTGGTCCATGCGCGGTAGGCCGATTGCTTTTGGGTAACTACATGGACGCATTCGCGATTGAACCAGCGACAGGTCGTTGCGCCCGCGACCTCACTGTAGGGAATGTAGTATTCCATTCCGACAGTGATCTCGCCGGCCACAGCGGCCGCACATTGCGACAGATCACTGTATTTAAAGCAGCGTTGTGCCCACGGGATAGATGCGAAATAGTCCCGCATTACATCCCCATCTGCAGACGAGTAGTGCCATAACCGTCTTTTTGCTGCCACTGCTCGTGGGGGGGGGGGGAGCAACAAGAGGCACAGTGGTGGACACCAGGCAGTGATCGGAGGATCCCAGAAGGGCGAGCACCGATACACTCTACTGCTCTGGGTGACTCGCCAGCAGAAGGTCCGGCAAGGAAGGCGCTTGACTCACTCTGGTATCCTAGTGGGCTGGAGTACCAACTGGGTGAGGTCATGCATGAGAGCGAATGCGTGGACAGTCCGACCCGCGTGGTCAGTTCTGGAAGATCCCAACTCATGGTGGGTGTTAAAGTTACCCAGAAACACCAGTTCGGCGGTTGGGAACTGTTCCTGCGCTTTATCTATCTACTGCCTGACTGAGATGCCTGATTAATATACCTACGATTAATCAGGCCTTCATAAATATATACACAATTTACATATAATATAACAGCATCATTAAAAGCCTTTACTATTAAAGGCTTTACAGGTCCCCTTCTTTTTTTTTATTGTATAGTGGGCAAACGAGCAGACGTATCGTTGCCGGCCTTTTAAATAGGAGTACGCTCTTTTCTTAAAGGTTTGAAGGTCGTATTGGTCCGGGAACTCCGCAGGCGACAGCTCATTCCACAGTTTTCTTGTGCGCAGCAGAAAGTTTCGGAAAAATCGCATGATTGTGGACAGCCAACCATCAAGATGATGGGGATGAAGTTTCTGTCGCGTAGGACGATGGCGAAAAGTGGCGGCAGGGATCAGTCCGAACAATTTCTTGGAGCACTCCCCATGGCAAATGTGGTAGAAGATGCACAGCGAAGCCACATCTCTACGCAGCGCTAGAGACCTCCTGGAACTATTCAACTCCTGGACATAGCGATCTCTTTAGAAAAGAGGTTTTAATACTGCGATGCTTAGACAGTTTCATTTAGGTTCAAGTCTTTCTGTAAATAAATTTCATAAGCATTTAATAAAAAGCTGTTACTTTAAAATTACAAACAGACACATAAGTTTTATTTATTTGCATAGATTGAGTGCGTTACAGGCTATTTACTGGGGGTTTTCAGTAATTCATATGTGACTTGCTACCACGCACTATAACTGATTGCAGCAATAATGTTATAAACATCGCGGTCGGCAGACATTAACTGTCACGTTATGCAATCAATTTACGCTACTTTCACTTGATAATTTGATGTCTGCATCGCTGTACTTATGTTTGATCAAGTGATAACCGGAGGCATATGGAAGTCAGACTTGAAAACATAAAAATTGTCCGCGTGGCGACGGACAAAGAGTGTCTCGTGGGTGTCGTAAGAACCGACTAAGGGAGTAAAGTACGCAGGATAATATCATTGCAAAAAGAAGACTTGATACGAACCCTATATAAACCCGGCCAGAATGATGATGTAGGGCCAAATCCTCTTTTCTTTCTTTTTTTTTATTGAATAGAGGGCAAACGAGCAGACTTATCGCCTGGTGGTAAGCGATTACCGCCGCCCATGGACACCTTCAACACCAGAGGCGTCATAAGTGCTTTGCCGGCCTTTGGGGGATGGGGGGAAGAGGATGGGGTATGGGTTTCCGGTTTTCTTACTCACGTGGTAAAACACAACGCTAGAGCTATTCCACACCGGTTTTCTTTTAGGCCGTGGTATCATTCAAGGCGAGCCGGCCCATTCATGCCGAAGCGTGGCTCTTCCACAGTATAAAATCACTGAAGTTTATATTTCTAAGGATACTATTTCCAGCAGTTGATTGTTAGAAGCTGTTGAGGCTGTTCAAGAAGTTTTTTAGACATTAAACTTCTAGAACAAACTTTAACTTTCAGTATTTCTTAACACACACGACCTTCAAGAAAAGAGCTTATTCCAATGGGGGCTGTATTTTCTTAGCATCAGGTTGCTTCTATACCTACCTATATCCTAAAATTCCATTAGCACCATCCAAGCATTCATTTCAAGCGTCTATCTCTTGCCGTTATTATTATCACGTTTGTTGTATGGGAGCCCCATTAAATATTTATTTATTTCTGCTTTAGTATTTATTAAAGCAACAACGGCAATGCATCTGTCTGTGAAAATTTCAACTGCCTAACTGTCACGGTTCATAAGATACAGCCTGGTAACAGACCGACGGACATAAGAGTCTTAGTATTAGGTTCCTGTTTTAACTCTTTGGGTACGGAGCCCTAAAAATCTATACTAATATTATAAAACTGAAGAGTTTGTTTGTTTGTTTGTTTGCGCTAATCTCAGGAACTGCTGGTCCGATTTGAAAAATTCTTTCAGTGTTGGATAGTACATATATCGAAGAAGGCTATAGGCCATATATCATCACGGTAATACTAATAGGAGCGGAGCACCAATGAAGAATGTTTCAAAAACGGGAGCAAATTTTCAGGCTACGGGCAACAGAAGACGCCAACGAGGTTGCGTGGGTCAGCTAGTGTAATATACAGGTACTTCTACATTTGATATATAAATAGTAAGATCATAACAAACCTGGAAAGTTTATACTGAATGGATTTATTAACACGCTCTTATGAGTAGTGCAGCAAACTTACAAATACTTTCGGCGTGATTCACTGTTATAAAAATCTAGGTAACCGCATCTAATTGGCCATTCGTAAAGAACTTAGGTAAATGTGTGAAATATTAGACTCCGAATTATAATCAGTAATTTATAGTCACTGTAAATGTAAGTAACAGAAATTCAATTAGTTTGGTAGAGCCACGCTTCCGCATGAATGGGCTGGCTCGACCGAAATGATACCACGGCTTCTCAGAAAAACCGGTGTGAAACAGCGTCTGCGCTGTGTTTCACCGAGTGAGTAAAGATATTGGGGGCCCATACCCCAATCCCTAACAATCCACCAAAAGCCGACAACGCACTTGTGACGCCTCTGGTGTTGCGAGTGTTCATGGGCGTGGGTGTACCATCAGGCGATACGTCTGCTCATTTGCCCGCTATTCCATAAAATAAAAGAAACATTTTGTAGTTCTAAAATTGTTCACCTATTTTATATATGGGCCTGCTAAAGTGTCTCTACTCTGTCTGTTGGAAAGCATGAACAGAATCAAAGAGTGGTTGTTTGCATAGGTACTTATTGCGAATGCAGACAATGAAGCATTATGACCTACACTGCACGCCTATGGATATGTGGCGACCTCCACATACAACATAACATACTACAGCGCCATCTACCGAAGTTACACTGAACTACGGAGTAACCTACAATACGAAGAAACTACCAATCCTGAATCGCGCAAATAAAGTTCTCGCGCCGATTAGCATATACACAACATCCCAACATCAACTGTTGGGCAGTAGCCCGCCAGGCATGATCACCTCGCCTGGTCGGAGGATCCTCCCTTTGTGTTGGGTGGAACATGATACCCGTTCCCCCTCAGATACAAAACACAACAGCACAAATGCACAAATCGGCGTTGCTCTACTACCTATGAGTATATACGTTTAAAACGCAGAATAGAAGACAAATTAACACTAAAAATACTTATAAACGCTGAATCAATACCTAAATGATCGTTGCCTTTTGATAATAGTATATTTTCAGTGAATAAAATGTAAAAGTGTTTCATAACTTCTCAAGCACGTCAATACCTACGTCTTCATTAGGTGTCAGCTATCATTACCTCCATGTTGAGAGCTGTGAAGGCTGGAACGCAATAGTCTTTCTCTGTGAAACTGTAATGTTTCAGAAAGTGATTGCTGAACGGGATCCACAGAGATTAGAGGACAACAGTATGAGCTAATGAGCCGTTGACGTAAGGGGTAGCCATGGCCGTCAGAGAGTGGAGATTTGACATATGATTTGGTCGCAATACTTGGTAGGTAAGGTCCTTACCACTTGGCTTCACCCGGGTTAGGACACGGCCTCAACCCGAGGGTCTTGGATTCACATGGTTCGGGACCTCCCTAGAGCCCTAGAGGCATGCCGTCAATGTGTCGTTTTTCTTTTTCCTTTGTCCGAGATATAATAAAGCACCTGTATTTATTGCATAACGTTATAATACATAACATGACGTAATGTTTATTGTCATTGCGTTTATTATATTTATAGAAGTTTGTTGATGCCCCAGGTCATTGAATCACAATTAATGAACAATAGGAGTATCTCGGAGCTACTTTATTTTTTCATGATCTTATAAAAATATTCTATTTATTCGCGACATCTTTTAGTGTTCAATTAGACGTCCAGACGGTTAAAAATGGCGACACAGCGTCATGGCTTATTTAAAATAATTTTTACGACTAATCATAATTAATATACCACTCCTTATACATTATTTTCTTACAGTTAATATCAAATGATAAATGTCTATACATAACTATTGTAATCTTTAATATTACGGTTTTTCACTAAACTTTAAACTTCAGTGATTTTATTTAACCTGGTAGTTATATATTATTCCTCCGGTCAATAAACAGATGGCAGTACCTGTCTTTAGAAATTGATTTAGGCTAATTTAAGACTGTGGGCTTCACCGATGTTAAAAAATAATTGAGTAACCTCCTTTTTTTTTGATGTGATGTGAGGTTAAATATAAAGGATTTCACAGTTGGACTTCTTCAATCTGCCTGTATATTGACTGCAGTTTACGGGAATAGAACTTGTTGTGTCGCGGTCTATTGGTCGCTTGTAACCACCGGTGACCGCGTATATATGCACACATGTCGTAATATAGCAACACTGTCTGTTTGTCTGTCATACGGTGAAGTTAATAACTAGACATTATGAGGGTGAGTCTTGCTATTTTTTTTATTGTTTTGAAGTGTTTTATTGAAATCAGCTAGAGAAGTTGTAGATATGATACTACCTAAATCAGTTAACTGAGGAAAACATATGAGTGTCAACATTTGAATTTCTCCCCAAAACTGGATAATAAGAAAGTGTTGTGTTTTTTTTTAGTGAAAACAATTTGTCGTATTTAACATGATTTTATATTAATTTTAGTTAATATGTTTCTGGTGTTTTCTGATGGGAGCGGCTGTCAACGCACAAAACGATCCATACTATGCACCACAAACTTTTAAGGTAAATTTTCATTTTATAAATCTACATAAATTTATATCTAAAATCAATCAATTTTAAATATAGACTACTTTCATGCCAGCATCAATTAATTTCGCCACGTTTCAATCATCACATTTTAATGCCAAGCCATGCTTCGCTGTTACAGTGTGGTTGCAAAAAAACCGTGTTTATTACTTTTCGTAACTGTTAAAATTAGGAACACAGGACATGACAGTAATTCACAATTAAAAATCAGCCTATAAAGCCTGCCTCGGTGGCGCAGTAGCAGCGTATGCGACTGCTGTGCTTGAGGTTTCGGGTTCGTCCCGGGTCGGAAGTGTTTGTATGATCTGCAAATATTTGTTTCGGAGTTTGTTGTTTGTATGTATTTACAAAAAAAAAGAATATATGTATTTATATCAGTTGTCTAGATCCATAACACTCTCTCAGCTCTGCTTAGTTTAGAACTAGATGGCGTTGTGTGTTAGATGTCCGAAGTATTTATATTATACGAAAAACCCCAATATCTTACGGAACCCTATTTTTTTCCAAAATAAAATATAGCCTATAGATTTACCATAGCAGCGCCATCTATTGATTACTTACTCAACCCAGTCGAAAGGTATCGACATCTGTTAGAATCATTTGGAGTTAACAGATAATTGTGACTGTCAAATAATAACAGACAAATAATTATCAATAAATTAAAATTGCGACTATAATTTGAGATTTAAACTATCCTATCTCTCAAGTTGGATCGAACTGCACATGGTGTGCGAATTTTATTACAATCGGTTAAGTGGTTTAGAAGTCCATTGATGACAAACATTGTGACACGAGATTTATATATATTAAGATTATCGTGTGTGCGCTTTTACCGAAACTTTCTGTCTCGCACAACAAAACTGTGGAATGAACCTGCGGTATTCCCGGACCAATACGACCTTCAAATTTTCAAAAAAAGAGCGTATTCCTTTTCCAAAGGTCGGCAACGCACTCGTGACGCCTCTGGTGTTGCGTTGTCCATGGGCGGCGGTAATCGCTTACCATCAGGCGATACGTCTGCTCGTTTGCCCCCATATGCCATAAAACAATGTGTTACAGTTTTCACTAGTGTCATTTTAGAACTTATTATAATAGTTTTAATGTATTGTAATTATTTTGTGATAAAACTCACACGTAAAGTATGAATATATTTGGAACACAAAGAAAATCGCTAATTTAAAGTCACTTCGTTAGTTTCGCAGCTATTGCCAATGATGCAGAAGCATCTCACTTGCACACATGCTGCATTATTGTGTTGTCTGCATTCCCAATGAGTATGTTGACTATTACTCTTGGATTGTGCACATGTTTTCCATCAGGCAGAGCAGAGTCACTTTGACAATCTCATGTATATCAAAAAAAATATTGGCACTAAGATTAACCTATATTTAAGGACAGTAGGTACACCACGTTGGCTAGTTTTATATAGGGTTTGTCGAGATTTCCTTCTCTTTGTAGCGCTGTTGTTCGTCTTTCTTGGTGGGCCCTTTTTATTCAATAACAATTTATGGTAAATAAATTGTCGATGCGCTATTGCTGTTAACTTTCAAACGTGTTTTTTAAACGTCTCTTCTTTTGAAATACATTTTTGATCTCAAATAAATTGTATTGAAAAAATGCACTTCTCCAAAAACCTTCCTGAATGTTCCTGTAGTATCTCGAGAGAAGACTTCAATTCAAACAGTTTAGGTGTGAAGTTTAGTATAATAATAAGCACACTATTTAATAAATAATAAAAAGAACGAACACAAAAACTTAACAAGCAAAATATAATAACCAAAGACAACTGAAAGACTTGCCATGCAATAGCTGTACAATTGTAAAAAAAAAATAAGCACACTTTCATCGCCATCAGCCTATTATAGTCCGGACCGGAAGCCCACTAATGTAGAAGCATCACTAGGCCGCCATGGTGTTACTTACCATGTTGCATTGTTGCATAGTCTGCATTCGTAATGAGTATGGTGACCACTACTATTGGATTCTGCTTAAGCTTTCCATCAGACAGAGTAGAGTCATTTTGGCAGAGGCAGTCCACTGCTGAACATCGGCTTCTTCCATTGCACGCTACTAGAAAAATAGCCTATAAAACTATCTGTTCTTAAACCTTTGGAGTCTGTACCATGGTATTCAGACTGCTGATATACACATTACAAAGTACGTTAAATTCTTCAGAATTCAAATCAGTTAAGTTACTTCTCAGATTAGCGCGCCCAATCACAGATATACATATTCTAAAGACTGTTGTTTTGAGTACTGTTATCGCGGTATCAAATTATCTCCATGCCAAATTTCATTAAAAACGGTGAAGTGTAGCGGACAGACGTAATCGTCAAAATTTAGCAGACAAATTATCGGAAACATATCGAGTTTGAAAACAAGTACTTTAAATTATACGCAACGATTGCGAAACAAATCTGAATAGTCGTTGAACTGTGAAATACATAGTTGGGAGGCATTCGACTGTGATGACTGTTGCAACTATTGGTACAACACTATGTATTGTAGATTCAATCGTTACATCTCTAGTAGACTCATTGAAATTGATCCAATTACTTGTTGCTATTTTTTGATTGGTGTTAAAATGTATTGTACTGGAATGATACCAGAGTCTTACAGAAAAAGGCGCCTAGCAAACCGTCCGCCATTTGCAGATCGTACAAACATTTGGTCCGACCGTGGAATCGGACGCGAAACCTCATGCACAGCAGTCGTGTACGCTACCACTTCGCCAACGAGGCAGTCATATAAGTGACTCTTAAGTTGTAGACATTCTCTTATTTGCCACCCTCTACTATACACAAACATAAAAAAAGTAAAAACTAAAATACTACTACGACAAAAAACGACGCTGAAAAAGTACGAAACAAGATTTTCGGGACACTGGATTTAACATCTTAAATTTATTTCTTAACAAAGAGCTTTATGACCCCTAGAGGGCGTCACTTAGATACGTCATATAGCCTATAAATAAATAAATAAATAAGCCTTTATTGCTGTTAGATTTAACCTTATTAAACTAAACATGTACTTTGAAGAGAAAATTATAACAATAGTGATGTAAACCTGTAAATTAACTTAAACTAAAACAAATTCTCGACATTCTGCTTATCTTTCTTCTTCGTAACAGCTTGTCTTTCGACAAAGGCCTCCTCTAAGGATTTCCATTTGTAAATTCCATTCCATTCCATTGTACTTTGCTGTAAGTAATCAATCTGGCACAGCGTGTCTCTGGGGATTTAAGTGATCGTGTATTAAGCGTCGCTATGTGTATGTCACAGTTATTATTCCTTTTTGATTATTTGTCCTTAGAGGGTGTTGGTCGTTTTATAGCCTATAACCAGTTGCCTATATCCAGTTCTAATTAGGAGTTGAAGAGCTATGATAGAACAGATGACATACGTTCATATTATACGTAGCTTGTCAAAATCAAGCTGTGCCGTAGTCTGATAAAAATATTTATTAACTTTTTTGATAAAATTTCTATTTTAATCATATATCACCATTGTTACGAATCTTACGAATCATTGACACATAAAAACTTCGCCGTAATTAGGTAATAGCAACTTAACGTTAACAGCGTTTTTAGATTATCCGATCCGATGTTGGTAGTATTTTTTAACACTTTGAAACCTTAGAAAACAGTTATCGGCACGGCAGTATTGGAGTATGAGCCGGTATCCTCACTTACTCGGTGAAACACAGCGCAAGCCTCACAGGTTTTCTATAAGGTCGTGATATCACTCTGGTCGAGGCGACCCATTCATGCCGAAGCGTGGCTTTTCCACGGATGAAAGACTAGAGGGGTTGGTAAGGTTTCTGTCAAGTTTACCTTCTCTTAGCAGTAATGTTGTCCTGCGTAGTTTGTTTAGCCGGCTTAAACGACACCCATGGGGTTAATAAAGGTAGTGACACTTCTTATTCTTGATCCATCACCACACGTATTTGTTTAAAATCCTAAGAGATGTCGTATGTGGCAGGTATCAACACAACTCTTCAAGCCAGACAACATATGGAACTTCAAACCCAATGTAAGACATATTTGAACTAGAAAGATAGCTTTATGACCTATCCTCGTATAGTAATAAGAATAATATATGGTGCAGGGGACTTAGGGATCTAGTGCTAGAGTATTTCATCTTGCTCCTGGCAGTAACCGCGTTTGGTGTTGCGATTATTAAAGACTAGCTGTGCAAGCGACTTCGTCCGCGCGGAATAGTGACTTTGGGTGACATTTATACAATCTTTCAACCGTCCTCCCGCCCCCCTTACAACCCATCTCCGTTATCATGCTCTAGACTATCTGTGTACGAAATTTCATTGAAATCGGTTCTGTACTTTTGTTTTAGTGTTACTTTGGCATTTATAATATTAGTAAGGATAAAGCAACTCAACAACGATGAACGTGATCACTGGGTCTATTGAGCACCTATCCCCAGTTAATTTTTAGTCCGCTCATTATCTTGGCAATTTAACAGATCGATTAGATTCGAACGTCAATAGTCAAATTAAATAATAAAACACATATACTCAAGTTTAATCCTCATGTAAGATAGGTAGAGAAGATATAATCCCATTTATTTTCAACTATTCGTGACTACTGCCATTCATCATATCTTTCATACGCGCTCGCCACTTTATCCTAGTTAACAAAGCCCTTCATTAGTACACCACCGATCTGGTCACTGTATGTCTTTCAGGGCCAACCTGCATTCGGACCAAATGTTTGCATGATCTGCAAATATTTGTTTCGGAGTTTGGGTGTTTTCTATGTATAATATGTATGTATTTACAAAAAAAAAAGTATCGTATTTACATCAGTTTTCTAGTACCCATAACACAAGCTCTGCTTAGCTTGGGACTAGATGGCGTTGTGTGTTAGATGTCCGGCATATTTATTTATTTATTTATTAAATTCACTCACATATTCTACTTTGGTTACCTTACTGCGAGTGCTGATGGATTTAGCATATGGAGTGTCTATATCTGTATCTATACCCTCTAAATTCCGAAACAAATATTTGGAGATCATCCAAACATTTGGTCCGACCTCGAACCCGAGACTCATGCACAGCCACTGCGTATACGAGGCCGTTCAATATGTGAAGCGGTTGTCTGACGTAAATAAAGGTTTATACATAGAGCAACACAGGCCACCAATCGGAAAAGAGTAGCCATATCGTGGTTTTCCAATATAATATTGTCTTCATTTTTTAAGAGAGGCATCTTCACACATATAGAGTTTTGACTTACATACAAAAAAAAGGTTGTGATTCACACACGATCGAAGTGAAACTTCAGTAAATCGACAAAAGAATGAGACCGACATTTGCTCTCTCGCTCTGGCTCATTAATTACAGGCGACTTTTTGTAATTGTGTCTCTTTCCTGTCGTTTTTTCCGTTGCATCCGGTTTGAAATCACAACGATTCTAAAGAAGTATCACTTCAAAAATCGTTTGTTACTAGGAACTCACACATAAAAATTAAAATATTCAGAACTTCACGCACACCTAAATACATTGTGACATAACAGTGAAATACGTAAGTCCATTTTGGCTTATACTTTGACAGTGGGGAATGTCCGCTTATGACTATTCCCTACCGTGTTGCTCCATGAACTCCACACGTTTGTTTCTATTGCTCCAATTCTATCGTCTCCTTGGGATTTTAACAGGAACGGAATCGCCTTCGAACAGATATTAAAGTGCCTGAGCAGCAAGAGGAATGCAATTGCAATGTCGAATGGGGGATGGACAAGCCGTGCTTACGGAAGAAAGAGAATGATTCATCCTCGACAGTAGTTGGGAAGCCGGATGAAGTGACAAAGAAAATTTACAAATTACCGGTGCTTTTCTAGTGTTGTCTTTATAAATGTGTATTGGTTCTTAGTTCTTACATAGTGATGGGTTCTGTTGTTTTGTGTTACTTGTTTTAAACAATTTTATCTATGTAGCTTTTGTATTAAGGATAAAATGAAAAAAGGATCATTTTATCAGTTGGACGACTATTTATATTAAATTAATAAACTGAAATTAGATGTTTGGCTTTAAGATATTATTTGCCATTAACGGTTTCGTTCTAGTAGATAAATATAAATAAATGTCCCACAAAAACAGTACGACCATTTAAAAAGTAAACATTTATAAAAATAAAACAATAGTTATTTCGAATTTAAGATTATTCATGCTTGTCATTTTTTATGCTTATCAAATTAAAAAGTTTGAATTTGTGGTCACTATAACACTTACATAGATTAAACTTATACTTGCATGTTATACTCACACTAGACTACATAAAAACTTAAAACTTGTTACAATGAACACACACATACACACACACACACACACACTCACACACACAAACGCACACACACACACTCTTTACTGTATTTTTGTTATATAGTTAATGTTACTTAATTTAAAATTAACGAAGAAACCGACTTCAACAACTGAACCAAATTAAATTGGGACCACGCAGAAAGCACCAGCTTTCAAATTAAAAAATAATCATCAAAATAGGTTCACTCAGTCGAAAGTTCTGAGGTAACAAACATGAAAATAAACTTTCTAATTGAGAACCTCCCCGTTATGAAGTCGGTTAAAATGGGTGAGGACGTTGTCTCTTGTAACACAGGTATACCTATACCTATCACAAGAAGCAGGGTTCCAATGTTTTTCGATTATGTCTATATTACATAACCTCCTTTCGTAATTCGGCTGTCGTCTATGAGACTTATAGATTTTTAGCACTTTAGCACTAACACACCAACAACCTCTAAAACTCTATAATATAACAATACTACAGATATTCTTCATACTTTTTAATTCATTTCAACACCCAAACCGATGAAACATTCAGGGTTCTTAAACGTGTTTTTGTTTTCAGGGTCAAAATTTCCCACAGCGTGAGCTGTTCTCTCCGGCAAGGAATGATATTTCCTCACAGAGTACTACCGTTACAGAGCCTTGGAGATATCCTGCGCCTGTCAATGAGGGTTGGAGGGGTGAGCTAATTTATATAAGTGTGTTTGTTATAAGTGTTAAGTGTAAGTTATACTAATATCTATTTCTATATATGTCTAGCTAGCAAAGAAGGCTATAGTAGTTTAATCTGTCATCTTGCATCTTTCTACTGCGATAAGTTTTGTGGGTTGTGAGATTGAACATCTCAATTGTTGTTTTAAGTCTGGATGTTTGTTGTGTCCGCTTCATGTATTTATTTACCTGTATTTAAAAGGTTTCCGTATTAGAAATATATCATTTCTTGCGGGGTACTTTAAAAACATACTTGAAACGGACGCAAAGAATACCCATGCTAAGAACAACAATTCGTGGATCACGCAAAGTGTTGTCTACAGTAGAAAGTGACGTGGCGACCGCTTAAACCACTAGGCCATACGTGCAATCAGTATGTTTGTAAAGTACTCCGTAACACATGGCATATTCTTCGAGCGACAGTTGCTTTTTAAAATGAAGCGAAAACTAACTAAGAACTATTAAGAAATGGGAGTGATATGGTATTACTCGCGAGAGGGTCACGTCACGAGAACTGATGTTATGCATCTACGTGTATTACTTTCCCTCAATTTCTACCTTGATGGACTATATTAAGCACCGTACATAAAACTCTATTAAATTTTGTTCGTACTATAGGAGGAGATTATCGTTAAGTTTAACGTTATAAAAATATATTTTACAATACGATTTCAGATCACAACTCCGGCCCTGGTAATTTAATACCCAAATCCGAGCCCTGGCGTCTGCCGTACGGAATCAGCAAGGAACAGCAGGCAGCCATTATACACCACAAGCAATCACTTACTTCAGGTACCAATCCCAGTCTACTCCGCATTACATGTATGAACCTACAAGTGATCCGCTGGCGCAACTTCTCGAACCAAATCAGTATGTTGAAGAGCGTCGTATGAATCGCACGTGCGTTAAATTGCAATAACTCGAGAGCCATAAAGAAAATTATAAAATAGCCAAGGCAATGGAAAAAAGATTTTTTGAGTGTTTGAACTGCATATTAGACAGTTTAACATTTTAATTTATATATAAACAAATGTATGTTTATAGAAGTTCATGAATATGTTCATCAGCAGTCTACGCTTCTTATAGCTTCACTACCTCGATTTCGCTCCACAGATGGAGCCTTCCGTTTCGAGTACGCGTCCGACAATGGCCTGGCAGCGGGAGAACGGATAGAGCCTGATGGCAGTAGGGTGGGAGCTTACCAATACAAAGACCCAAGTGGACAGGTCGTCAAACTGAAGTATAGAGCTGGCAAAGATGGGTTCCAGGTGAATAATTTACTTTACTCCCCATTTGTATAGACATGATTGTGAGACATCACGTATCACTTGCAGCGTACACTTTGGAGTGTACGCTGCGTACGTGGCCACACTAGAGTTTTTAGGGAACTTCTAGCTTCGAAAAACCGCCCTGTGACAATTTGTCGTTCGAAATATTTTCGTACCGACCCGGCCTTCAAACTTGTTTTAAGAAAAGAGCGTGGTCCCTCCTCAAAGGTCTTCAACGCGCTTAGGACTCCTGCTCGCTTAGCCAGATGTGATGATAGATGTGTGTATGTTCAAGTGTTTCGCATTGGTTCTTTTTTTACAATCGTTAATACCTAAATTCACCTGTATTATTGGCTAACATTTAGTTTTGACGACGTCACTTAGTTTTGAGATAACATCCTTCCCATACATTTGTTAGTTTTCTACTAAACTTTGTAGAACGTCAATTTAGTTAGGCCTGAGTCCGTCAATTTCTATATTACTTTAGTACACTCAGTAGATTAAATGGATTGATAGATTTTGGCTCTAGAACACAAAAGAAGGATCCTCCGACCAAGCCAGGTGATTATGCCCGACGGTTTATATTGGAATGTTGTATATTATGCTAATTGGCGCGAGAATGTCTATATCGCGATACAGGGTTAGAAGTTACTTCATAGTTCTTGTCACCAATGTCTTTGTTATATGACACTTTATGTGGATGTTGCCAGTTTTATCGTTCGTATATGATATAAAAAAATTAAGCACCAATTTTTTTTTAATATTTATTAGCTTGTTCCCGATATATTAAAATAATGTCTTAAAATAATTAACAGATATTGGAAGGCAGTCATCTACCGAAGAGTCCAGAACCTGTGGCTCCAGTTAAACCAAGTAAGTAAGAAAATGTGAATATTAACTTTAGCTCCGCGGTTTCATTTGACATCCACTTATTGCACCTGTACCTACATTAATCGCTACTTTTTAAGTTATCTGTATGCAAAATTTTATCTAAATCCATTTACAGCCGTTTTCGATAACCTTTCTCTAATTAGAATTGGAGATAGTTCAGATAGTCTATTTATTTGAAGACAATATTCCAACTTCAGGGACCTCAAATCACCCTTCTCAAAGTAGCGCACCTGACACCGACCATAGGGCTAGTTTTTATTGCAATTACCACATACTTTCTACTCCTACTACTACTACTGAAACCACGAGAAGTAAAAGATCCAGAAGATCAGGGAGAAGGAGAATATTAAGAAACTTTATCCTTTATAACATTAAAAACCACATTCCGGCTGGCAGTGGACTAATAAAACCTGTTAATATTTAAAGTGCATGACTGACTTTCAGACGACTACCACCATGCTCAAGCATACAACCAACAGAGAAACCAATATGAGCTGCAGCAACAGTACAACCAACAGAAGCCAGTTGGCCAGGTGCAGACCTGGGGACATAATCAGGTAAAGGAGATGGCCAATTTACATATGGCATTTTGCCTAGCATCTAAAAATAGTATACATTGCTGTTTTATTGATATGATTTGTTTTTTGGGTTTTGTAAATAAGGTAATTAGGTAGTTAGGGTCTTATTATGTTGTACTATATGTATGTAACCAGAAAAAGACTTAGCATTTTCTTTGCGTTTTCTTTTTCGCTAAACTTGTTCAGTATCATGGTCCGATTGCAACCCCCAAGTTTTCGGTAGTAGTCTTTTTACACTCTGTAAGTACTACCATAATTTTTATTAATTCAACGTTCACGAATAAAAAATACATTTAAAAGGTAAATCGACAAAAGAATGAGATGAATATATATAACAAGGGCAGGATAATTACAAAGTTTATTTGTTTAAAATGAATGTATTTCGATTAATTTATACATACACACAGACATTTGGTCTCTCGCTCTGGCTCACTAATTACAAGCGACTTTTTGTATTTGTGTCTCTTACCTGTTGTTTTTTCCGTTGCATCCGGTTTGAAATCACAACTATTCTAAAGAAGTATCTATATATATATATATATATATATATATATATATTCTAAAGTAGTAATAATATTTTAATTATTATTCCAGGGTTCCGAGGACACCCAAAGGCCACCTAGCAATCAGTACTTCATTAACAATTGGAGACCAGAGCCAGGCCAAGATGATGGACAGGTAATTTAAGCAGTTATGTTTGTTATTGTGCTAGCAAACGAGTAGACGTATCAGTTGATGGTAAGCGATTACCGTTGCCCATGGACACCCGCAACACCAGAGGCGTCACAAGTGCAATGCCTGCCTTTGCAGGATAGGGAGAAGGATGGGGGGAGGGGTTGGGGGTATAGGCCTCCGCTATCCTCGCTCACTCGGTAAAACACAGTGTAGGCGCTGTTTCTCACAAGTTTTCTGTGAGGCCGTGGAATCACTCCGGTCGAGACCGAAGGCCTAACGATGTAGAAGCATCTCAATTGGCGGCCATAGCGTGGGTCACCATGCTGCATTGTTGTATTATCTGCATTCGCAATGCGTAGGTTTGGTGACCACCACTTTTGAATTTTGCTTAGAATTTCATCAGGGATAGTAAAGTTATTTTGGCAGCCTCATACATAAATAATGCTAACTGAGCATACATTAACATTCTATCTTATTTTAATGTAATAAATGCTATTTTCCTATTTCAGTATCGTGACAATGAAGTCGATCCGAACAAACCTCATAACTTTGGAGAGGGCTACGCTTTCGCCTTCAAAGGATAAAGCCTCTTAAATTTAGTTAGGTTATTGGCAAGACGAGACATCATTTGTTTGGAAGGAGAGAGATATCTTTATGGATTATTATTATTAATAAAGACAACAAATAGTACTATGTTCCTTCATATTTTACTTGCCTCGATAATACACCTAACGCCATCTAGACAGCGACTTGTTGAACTTCTTTGAATTAATGTGAACTTCAGTTTTTACACCGCACGATTGACCTAATGTTTTAAGAGGTCGCCACGCAACTTTCTATTGTTGCTGAGTGTTGTGGGTTCAAACCCCACACGGGACAACACTGTGTTATAATAGTAAATAATAAAATCTTTATTGACAGTTTACAAATATTGCAGTATATGGGTACAATAGTTGCTACATTGCAATTATTGTGTATACAGTTATGATCTCTTAAATAGCTTACGTTACGCTTTGTTTAATCCACTAACTTGTTTTTTTTGATGAAATGGCTTGGATCATTCGGATCAGCTATTTCTGACAATGTCAAGTATTTATCGTCTTCAATTATCAAGTCTTCGAGTCTTCAAGTCGTCGTCGTGATGAAATTAATGATAAAAAATATATAAAATGAGGATGACATCCTAATTTTTGTTCTGAATCTGGCTTTTCTTTGTGTCTATTTGAAGTCCCCGCGCATATTCCTAATCTAATTGTTTTAAAAAAAAACAGATTCTGCATGGCCAGATACTATTTGCTAAAAATATCAAACGTTACAAATTGATGGTCAGTTTGTTTTTCCGATTTCGTAATTTAACTATGTGATAGCACTGCCATGTCTATCTGCCTGTCGTTTCGACGTAAGATAGCATAACCTCCACGAAAACCAGTACTGAGCAATTCATTCGTTGTTGTCTACCGAGAGATCGATTTTACTAGAGACTTAAGCCTCCTTCTGCCATTGTCTCTATGGTGGTATGGAAGGTGGTCAGCCCCTCAAACTATAAGAAAAAGTTATAAGTGACAAGAGTACCTAATTCCTAAAGTATTATGATATTCTATTACTCTATATTTATTTCTATCAGTTGTCTAGTACCCATAGTATAAGCTATGCTTAGTTTGGGACAACATAGCGTTGTGTTAGATGTTCGAAATATTATTATTATTATAACATGTCTTGATTTCTGTGACATTTAACATTAGTGTCATTGTAAAACTTAAGAGGTACATTCTAAGTGTGTTTGTAATGAACAAGCATTTGCCCGCGTGTATTGCGAGATCAGATATCAGATCAGAGTCGGGACAGTAAATTCTGGTGGGTTAGATTTCGCAATAGAGTTAAATAAATCTAAAGAATAATAAATAAAGGCCAACCTCAGCAGTATTTTTGCGAGGCACCAAATTAATAAGCACATTTCAATTTAGCCGCACAATCTACAATGCCTGTTGAATGTTATAGAGCGGGCTTACATAGCTCGGTGATCTGTAAACCAGTAAAATTTTTCGTCTGTGTCTCTTTTCAATCGTGCTCAGCTCCTATAGGTTTAAGTGTGATGTTAACTATCCTATCTTAGGCACGCTAGCAAAACACTCATTGAATAAAAGTGATAATCACTTAGATGCTTTCGGAGTTAATCGTAAGCAACAGCGTGACATGAAAATTATTTATTTATTTATAAACTTCATTGCACACCACTACAGTAAACATTTGAACCGAGATACATATACGGACACCAACATTTGTGATACCTGATATCACAATAGGCGGTCTTATCGCTCACGGCGATCTCTTACAGACAACCTTTTAGAAATTATACATACTAGATTATGTAATAAGATAAATCTATAATCCCACTAATATTATAAACGCGAAAGTTTGTGAGTATATAAGTGAGTATGTTTGTTGCTCTTTCACGCAAAAACTACCCAATGGATTTTGATGAAACTTTACAATAATATAGCTTATACATCAGAATAACACATAGACTACAACACATAAAGATACTAGCTTCGCCTCGCAGCATTGCCCGCGGTTATTGTCGTATCTCGGGTAGCACCGCGGGTTTCAGCTTGTATAAATACATCAAGTATTGTGACTATGTTTCTGGCGCCTAAGCTTAATACAAATGGAATACTGTTCTTGTATGTTGTCTTAGAAAATAATCGAACCAACAACCCTCGGCTTTCAATTTAATCAGAATCGCTGACCACTAGATCAAGAGGTCCTATTCATATTCTTTATTTACTAGATTTTACCGGTGACTTTGCCCGCGTGTTTGTCGGGTATCCCGGTCCTTCCTCAAGAATGAAAGTATTTCCATGCCAAATTTCATTGAAGTGTTCCGCGGTGAAAGCGCAACAGACAGAAATACAGAGATACTTTCGAAATTTTAATATTAGCGTGGTTAAAAAAAGCATTGTTAGTAAAACCAATCACGATTTTATACATAAACCGTTTGCTATTTGAAAGGGTCGTATATTGTTATTGGATAGCACCATGTGAGCCTCGTCTAATACGAGTACTCAACGTTATCCTTAGCATTTGACCTCACCACCCACCCCCCTAGCAAAGACCAATGTGCAGAACAATCAGATATAAATGAAATTGAAGTGGCTGTTGAAATTGAAGTTCCGGCTAATACCCGGAACGGCTGCACCGACTTTAAGAGGAGATGGCTGATGTTATAAGGAGTAACTTAGGCTACTTTTGTTCTAGAAAAAACGTGTTAATGGTGGTACCCGCTTTTCTTGTTTTTAAGGTACTGCTACAGCCTACACTGAACCTTTCTGCCGCGCACAGCAAAACTGTGGAATGAGCTGTCGCCTGCGGTGTTCCCGGACCAAAACGACCTTCAAACCTTCAAGAAAAGAGCGTACTCCTTCCTAAAAGGCAGGCAACGCACTTGTAACGCCTCCGGTGTTGCGGGTGTCCATGGGCGGTGGTAATCGCTTACCACCAGGCTATACGTCTGCTCGTTTGCCCCCTATATAATAAAAAAAAACCCGCAAAATGATGTATTGAAAAATAACGAAAAATCTACTCTGAGTTCAAATTGTAACATGATATGGTGATGTACAGCCGATTTCGGCTATTGCTACCAGGCTCAACATACACCAGCCAACTACGAGTACGTAGGAGATATTAAAACGCACAAGTGCGAGTGCTATCCAACATGACAGAGAATCAGGCACAGGACTTTATAACAGTCCGGAGTTTGGAGGTTGGGATCTTAACCACCTGACATGATATACGACTGGTTTAAATATGGTTTTTATCAATTTTTCACATCAGTTTTATTCCTTATTTTTTCATATATTGTCCTGATAAAGTAACTGTACTCCACCTGATAGAAAACATGAGTAGAATCCAAGAGTAGTGGTTAATTCAACCATAACATGACCTACAAAAGCTTGTGTGTGTGTGTGTAGTACAGTTTTTTTGTGTTTATCTTTCACTGCCCCGGTGGCGTAGTGGTAGCGTATGCGACTGCTAAGTTAGAGGTCTCGGGTTCGATTCCCGGGTCGTACCAAATGTTTGTATGATCTGCAAATATTTGTTTCGGAGTTTGGGTGTTTTCTATGTCTAATATGTATGTATTGGCAAAAAAAAGTATATAAGTATTTATATCAGTTGTCTAGTACCAATAACACAAGCTCTGCTTATCTTGGGACTAGATGGCGTTGTGTGTTAGTTGCCTGGAATATTTATTTATTATATATAGGTATACATATGGAGTAGAATAGTAATTTGTACTCTGTAATAGACAAATCCTACTAATAGACTACGGGCCCGTGTCGAAAATTGATGGGTTTTGTGAACCACCAGGAGACTTTTTTAGAAAGATACAAGGGCTTAAAATAACAACATTCAGCACTATACCGTCACTTGTAAGCTGTCCAACAGAGTACAGGTGAAGGGTAAAGGGGTATCAACCCTTGATTTTTCTCCCTTGTCATGTACATGTAGTGTACGGAGTTGCGGAATAATGGATTAAAAGAGGCATAGAAATTGTATGGAAATAAATATGAACGTTGATAAAGATGGACATTTGTTACTCTTTCACGCAGAAACTGCTACAAAGCTTACTAGCATTTACCTGCGTATCCACCTGTTTTATGTCGGTAGGCGAAAACCATAATGAAACTAAAAGTCAAAAGTAGAACATTCCATTTTTTACCTAATGCCACATCTGAACTTTCACACCCCTATCCAACAGGGTATTTCAATTATCATCTCCTTTATTATCCGCCGCTGCGCCAGACACGTCCAATTTCACCCCTATTCTCCCCCTACCAGAAGGGAAGGGAAGAATATATTAGAACGCTTTCATGCTTAAACTACCGCATAGATACCGAACGATTATTACAGCCTTTTATAAGCTTTGTGGGGCATTTGGGGGTTGAAAAGGGGTGGAAATGATAAAGGCTAAAAATAGATGTAATAATTGTAGATTTAAGACTTGTTGCTTCTGAACTTACATTAGCTTTTAGATCCGGTCGTCCAGGTATTCTACATTAATACTACCTTTTGCCTGCGGCTCCGCCCGTGGCGGTTATTGTGGTAAATAGTAGATAGTTTTTTTTTTAATTCAAAAATACAACTCCCGTATTAGGTATATTCATCCTGTGTGTGTGTGTGTGTGTGACTTTACAAACATATATTGAACGAAGACAAAGAACACCCAGACTCAGAACGACATTTTCTGAATCATACAAAGGGTGTGATTAAAAAACTAGACTAGCTTCGTCCTATGGCGTTACACGCCAATATTATTAAACGACCACGATATTATTTATTTATTTTATTACAATATTTTAAAACTAAAGAGTTGTGTTTATTTGTATGTTTTATGCCTAGAAAAACAGTTTAAAATTATTATACATCAGATTTTATCATTTATTTATTTAGGTTATAATTTGTTTAGATACTTTCGTAGTTCATCGTGAAGAATAACGTGACAATCGGTTGATAGGAGATATAAACCTAATAGATATTTTTATTAATATAAAATCTTAGATCACGTTATGTTAAAGTTAGAAGTGTGGTGTAAGAGTGGGCTGCAGACGCACTTAGCCACGCAATACCAGACCGTTTACGTGTTATTGGCACGACGTGCTTCGCGCGCCATCCCGCGCAAGTACGCCGCCTTTATTAAATATCTGACGAATACTGAATTCTATGGAGTAAAAAGCTATGGTGAACATGAGTTTGGGGATAATATAGGACAGACTTATTAAAAAGATTTGCTTGTCGTCGAGCAACACAAGCAAGCGGACCGGAGGGGAGTAGCGCTTGTAGAGTTTTCCTTTTACTACGATCCCGGGTCCTAAAAGCCGGATCCTTTTAAAAGTGGGGTGTGAAAGGGCCGCTTGTATTTGACTTATGCTTTTCATAAGGCAGAGTACGGTCATTTTCGTAGGCTTAATATATGTAAAAAGAAACATATCTTACATACGACATGAACTAAGTAAGGGTAACCAGACCACTGGTAAACATTATATATCTAAATACTGAAAAATACTGCCATTCAACGCGGCAATGGTCCCAGCCTTTTTTTTTATTTTTTTATTATATATCGGGAAAACGAGCAGACGTACCGCCTGATAATAAGCAATTACCGCCGCCCATGGGCTCCCGCAACACCAGAGGCGTAACAAGTGCGTTGCCGGCCTTTTAGGAAGGAGTACGCACGCTACCAGTAGGGGATGATGCGGAACCATTTCTTGACACTTGTATGTAAACATTATTTTTGTTTCTTTTTTCATAATTATTTCCAAGTATTTTAATTTTATTTAACATGTTAAAGTAGACTCAATGTCTAAATACTAACATTTTATAGATTTTTTTATATCACACAAAATTTTGTCTTATGTACGGATCGGACTCAGAACACTCAGCTTATAGAAAGCAATGAGAGAACTTAAACCACTAGGCCATCCGTACAGTTAGAAATAGAACTGTATCGGGTTGATCGTTAATCGGACGAAGAATACCTAACATTTAATAAAGGAATTGTTTACCGTCCGATTGAGATTCTGAATACATGAGTTATATTATGGATACATAATTATCAAGATATTACTTTAGCTCAGTATTACATCGCTGTGAATTTTTTTGAAATAGGAATATCCTAATATCTCTAAAACATTGCCACCGTACTCGACTACGAATGAATTATGGCAAACCTTTACGCAAAATTCAACGTTACTGCATACGATATAAAGTTCTTTTCCCAAAGCAACAACACGCGTCACTGACTCGTAAGAATTTTTAGGTTGATTTACAGTTTTCAACTCTATTTTTAAGGGTGTAAGGTTGTGTTTTCTTTGTTGATAAGTTCTTGAATGAGGGTCAAATTTATCGATAAAGCATTTAGACTCGTAACGAGGTTGGACGAAAATAAATTCGATACGGAAAGCCTTATATATATTTGATATCTTAATATTTTTAAATTTAAATGTAATACATAAAAATATAATAAAAAGATTATAGGAGAGTATTAATTGAAATAGTAATGTACGATGGAGCAAGAAAGTATTCATTAAATAAAGGACAAAAATAGTAGAATTGGTAACGCACTTGTAACACCTCGGGCGTTTCGGGTGTCCATGGGCGGCGGTAATCGCTTACCAGCAGGCGATACGTCTGCTCGTTTGCCCCTATACAATAAAAATAATAATAATGTACCTTGTGATTATTTTTTAGCTAAGTGGTATTATTTTAAATAAAATATTAAGACAGCATAAGATTAGCCTAGAAACAGAGTATTAATAAACATTTTACCAATTAAACCTCAATGTACTTGTAAATCATTATATTTGATTTATATCTTCGCAATGAGTATGGACTCCACTCTTGGATATCAGGGAGGGTAAAGTCATTTTGGCAAGGCCATACAGAAAAAAAATCGTAGCTATCTCTACATCGTAGCACCAAATGCTACGAACATACTACGGCGTAGCGCTTATCCTTTTTATTTACTACAATGGCGCTTTAACAGAAGATACTTTAGAAGTGGATAAGGGATTATATCTGAACTTGTGGGTGAATTTATAACTTTCAATATAGTTCAACGCAGCTCTGTCATAGATTAGTCCAATATAGGAACAGACACGTTCCGTTGCCCGGCAACGGCTCTAACTAAATAATATCAGATTTTTTTTATTGATCTTTTAACAGATATATTGTTCTACCATTAAATCTATTAAGATCATTAAAACGTCTGTGGTTTGTAAGCCTATATTTAAATATCCTAGGGGGCATACTAGCAAACGTATAGCCTGATGGTAAGCGATTACCGCCGCATATATAGCGATATAATATGATAGCGCGGTGGTTTAAGCGGTCGTCACGCCGTTTTCTACTGCGTTGTGAGTTCGAAACCCACATGGGACAACATTTTATGTGATCCACAAACTGTTGTTCTGAGTCTCGGTGTTCTTTATGTCTGCCTCATGTATGTTTGTTAACGTCATCGCGATATATTCCTACTGCGGCAGTTGTCTCTTTAATAATAATAAAATTTTATTAAAAATAACACTTCAAGAACTGGAATGGGACCACACGGAAAGCACCAGAATTCAAATAAAAAATAAATCATCAAAATCGGTACACCCAGTCGAAAATTCATCAATAACAAATATTTTAATAAATACGTACTTTTTTTTTGTTTATCTTGCAATCAGTCGATAGACGATGAGCAGATGAGATGAAAGAAGTGTGTGTACTTTTTAGAGCGAAATCCCCACTGGGAAAATCTCTACATTGGTATATTAAGTGCAGCAGTCCAGTTCCAAAATATGCTGCCTTTTCAGTCTTTTTAATGATTCCCGAATGGTTAATTGCACTGCTAATTCTTTGCTTATTTGGAGCTGCACGATCTTATCTCTTCCTTGATGGTCCTCACATTCAAATGCTCATGTATCTCCTACATCTTCAGGAACCATGGTGAGTTACTAATTTGTTTCAAGATATAATTCTGAACTCTCTGAATTATGCTAATGCTGGAGTCGCTCCCTGAACCCCCCTGAACAGTTCTATGCCATATGACCAGACAGGTTTCAGCATGGTCTTGTATATAAGGATCTTATTACCCAGGTACAACTTGGAGTTCCTTCCGAGTAGCCAGGGAATCCCTTTGTACTTTAGGTTGATTTCGTCTCTTTTCTTTTCCACGTGTTTCCTCCATGTAACGTAAATACGTACAGTAAAACATATATTCTCCCTTTTTTTTTTTTTTTTTTATTGAATAGGTGGCAAACGAGCAGACGCATCACCTGATGGTAAGCGATTACCGCCGCCCATGGACACCCGCAACACCAAAAGCGTTACAAGTGCGTTGCCAACCTTTGAGGGATGGGGAGAGGGAATGGGGGGAGGGGTTGGGGGTATGGGCCTCCGGTATCCTCACTCACTCGGTGAAACACAGCGCAAGCGCTATTTCACACCGGTTTTCTGTGAGGCCGTGGTGTCACTCCGGTCGAGCCGGCCCATTCATGCCGAAGCTTAGCTCTCCCACGGTTTTTCAAGTCGGTTAAAAACTACATTCGAATTGAGCACCTCCTTTTTTTAAATCGGTTAAAACATATTCAATGTGCCAGAATACAAAGTTTCCATTGTTTGTTCTTCAACTGGACATGAGCTTTATTCATCATCATCATCAGCCTATCGTAGTCCACTTAGCTCGATCCTCAGCTTCTCATATCCAGCTCCTGCCAGCCGTCTTGCGCAAATCATCACTCCACCTGACCTGTGGACGTTCTACACTACCTTAGCCGAGACGCAATCTTGAGTGGAGCTTTATTATAAATATAAAACTATTTTTTACGTAACCTAAGCCTATTTTTTTATCCAAAAAAATAAAAAATATATTTAAGGGTGGACCACTCTCAACATTTAGGGGGAAGAGAAATACATGTTGTCCGATTCTCCACCCTAGCCGATATGCATTTATGATTCACGAAAATCGGTCGAGCCGTTTCGGAGTAGTTCAATTACGCACACCGTGACACGAGAATTTTAATTTATTAATTTTTTTTTTAATTATTTTAGGTTGACATAAATAACGCAGTACCAATACTTAGTAGCCGGCTCACTGCTGGGATCCAATGGAAACTCCTTAATCCGCAAATAAAAGTAAGAGACAATAAAATGGAATTCGAAGCATGGACTGTAAGCTTACTTACTCGGGCACCATGAAATAATGGTTTCAAGGACACGGCTAAGAACTTGCTTCATCACTAGGATACTTACTAGCAAGCCTCACGTTGCTGATACTTTTGAGAAACTAAGATCTGTATTGGGAAAGATTTAGCAGTTAAATAGAACTCTGAGCAGACAAACATTAATGGTAGTATATTACGCACTTGCAGATTCGTTTCTTAGCTATGGACTTATTATTTATGATCGAACATTTAAAATCTATTTAAGAAGTATCAAAGATCTGCAAAAAGGATTAATCAAATCCCTAGTCTATACTAATAATAAAGCTGAAGAGTTTGTTTGTTTGTTTGAACGCGCTAATCTCAAGAATTGACGGTCCGATTTGAAAAATTATTTCAGTGTTGGATAGTCCATTTATCGAGGAAGGCTATAGGCTATTAAATTTTATATAATATATATCATCATGCTACTACTATTAGGAGCGGAGCATCAATTAAGAATGTTTATAAATCGGGGGAATTTTTTTACGCTACGGGCTATACAAGACGCAAACGAGGTTGCGTGGGTCAGCTATGAGTAATAAAGTCAGAGATAAGTGCAAAGAAGAGTACGATAAACGGTTTTCCATCTGCGAAATTTCATCGTCATTCCTTCTAACGTCAAAGTTTGGCGAGATTATAGTCTTTCCAATCGTTTATTGAACTTTTGACAGATCACGCACATAAAGTTTTGTAATAATTTTTGATACAATGTACTACAGGTAATACTGTACTTCATGGACGGGCTCCGCCCACTTAGAGATGTGTCATTCGTAATTTTAGACCACAGACTATAAAAACAGTTTTGAAATAAATCTGGCACAAATCCTTTTAATGTTCCTGCATGAAAAATAATCAGTCGTTCGCCTTTTCCCATTGGTACCTTCTTTTGTTATTTTGCCACTGTTGGAGCACTAATAAATAAAAATAATAAAGCACAATCGTTTATTTAATTTTTGACAGCTCTAATACCTAATCAAATAGTGATACCCTGACCTGTTACCGATTCGATTTCTTTTAACGATCGATTTTATGCATGTAGAAGTTTTAATCGATTTAACACACTAATTATTTTATAGATAATTTTGTACTTTTATCGATTACTAAACGGCAACACCGAACGCGGAGCCGATGCGCGACGCCAGTTTGATGTCAGTGTTAATCCACATTTTCATACGTCGAGTTGAGTATTTATGTTCCTCCATTTTGATTTATTTGTTTGGTTGAGTTGAGCGTATTATTCCTCCGTTCGTTACTGTCAAAATGCCAAAAAATAAAGTATAATAAAATATTAATAATATATAACGTATTTTATTAATATAATCGATAATCGATTTATTTCAAAACCGTTTTTATAGTCTGTGGTCATTAATTACGAATGACACATCTCTAAGTGGGCGGAGCCCGTCCATGTAGTACAGTATTCCCTGTAGTACAATGTATCAAAAATTATTACAAAACTTTATGTGCGTGATCTGTCAAAAGTTAAATAAACGATTGGAACGACTTATAAAAATCTTACTATAGTCGTTCCAATCGTTTATTTAACTTTTGACAGGTCTAATACTTAATCAAATAGTGATACCCTGACCCGTTACCGATTCGATTTCTTTTATCGATCGATTTTATGCATGAAGAAGTTTTAATCGATTTAACACAAACATTATTTTATAGATAATTTCGTACTTTTATCGATTATTAAACGGCAACACAGGACGCGGAGCCGGCCCGCGGCGCCATTTTGTTGTCAGTGTTAATCCACATTTTCATACGTCGAGTTGAGTATTTATATTCCTCCGTATTGATTTATTTGTGAATTCTCACGTTTGGTTGAGATGAGCGTATCGTTTCTCCCTTCGTTACTGTCAAAATGCCAAAAAATAAAGTACTCAAAGGACAAACAACAGTTTGTCTTGCGATATAATCGATTTATTTCAAAACTGTTTTTATAGTCTGCGGTAGTTAATTACGAATGCCACATCTCTAAGTGGGCGGAGCCCATCCATGAAGTACAGTATTCCCTGTTGTACATTATGTCAAAAATTAGTACAAAACTTTATGTGCGTGATCTGTCAATAGTTAAATAAACGATTGGAACGACTATATCAAATTAAATCCCAAAATAAGCAAATCAAGTCTTTATACTTATAAATAAAATTGGAGTGTCTCTTTGTAATATTATAAATAACCACGTTTCACTAATTGTTTATGATTATGTTTACACGGTACATATACCAAAATAACATTTTTTTACAATTTTTGTCAGTCTGTCTGTTTGTTCCGGCGAATCTCTGGTACAGCTGGACTAATTTTGAAGGGACTTTTACTGATAGGTACTCGTAGCTTTAGCTTTTAGATATAAGGAGTAACTACTTTTGTTAGACTAGCCCCGCGGTGTTACCCACGGTACGACAATAACCGTGCGTAACAGCGGGATTCAGCCAGTGGTCGAAATTCGGCCTTTTTTTTCTTGGTTTTATGAACTCTTGCTTCATATAAATAAATAAATAAAATAAATATTTCGGACATCTCACACAACGCCATCTAGTCCTAAGCTAAGCAGAGCAGAGCTTGTGTTATGGGTACTAGACAACTGATAAATACATATATACTTTTTTTTTTGTAAATTGTATGTAACATATTACATAGAAAACACCCAAACTCCGAAACAAATATTTGCAGACTACACAAACACTTGGTCCAACCCAGGATTTGAACCCGAGACCTCAAGCACAGCAGTCGCATTCACTACCACTGCGCCACCGAGGCAGTAAATTGAACTGTCCTCCCTTCACAAAGGGTATTTTTTTTATTTTTCAAAAACTAACACCGTTGGTACCATATGCCTGTTAATACAAAGTACCTACCTCATCCTCTAATTTCCACTAAGGGGATGGAGAGCATGATGTAACTAAAAATAAATATGATAGATCGTGGACACCCTATTGTTAAGCTGAGATCGTATTGCGGTCTCATTTCAACTGTTTCTCTCTTTCTCTAACACTTAAAGACCTTTAGGGACAGATGGATGGAAAATGATGGTGTAGAGTAGACATTATTACAGAACAAAATACTCGTAAATTAACACTCAATAGAAATATTTATTAAAAAAAAGTTCTTCAGAAAGCTGTAAATTCGTTCACTGCTTTTATACGATTAAGGTGAAGCCAAAAGGAAAGGTTTTGGTAGTCTACGAGTATGTATGTTTATCTGTTCTACCACAGTGCTTAAACTACTGAACCGCTTGTCAGTCAATCAGGTGTTAACAGATTTGTTACAATAGTTTAAGTGGCATAGGCTATAGAAATAATTTTATAAGTTTTTTATAGTGGTTACTGTTTTTTAAATATTGACTCTAGCAGAATGGACTCAAAAGGCAGGAACGAATTAAACTCTCAAGCTGCAACTTTGGGGGGGTCTTGGGGGCCAATAATTACCTATTTATAAATAATAAATATAATAATAATAATAAATATTCCGGACATCTAACACACAACGCCATCTAGTCCCAAGCTAAGCAGAGCTTGTGTTATGGGTAATAGACAACTGATATAAATACTTATATACTTTTTTTTTGTAAATACATACATATTATACATAGAAAACACCCAAACTCCGAAACAAATATTTGTAGATCACACAAACATTTGGTCCGACCCAGGATTTGAACCCGAGCCCTCAAGAACAGCAGTCACATACGCTACCACTGCGCCACAGAGGCAGTTAAGTTAAGTATAAAGTGATCCATCTAGCCTTGTCTACGCAAATAAAACTACAGGATTTCAAAAGTCAATTTTAGGACGATATCAGTGTGGTAACGGATTAAGAATACGGAGTTTTGTCACTTCTAGTCATTTCATGGGTGACGTAAGAGGCGTCTAAGGGAGCAAACTACGCAGGAAAAAAACACTATTGTAGTAGGCTAAACCTCCTTGTTGGTCTTTGAGAACGCAACCTTTATTAGTAAAGTTAATCCAACCGTATTTCTGTTTAACAGCAGACTGCTGGGAGAGGTTCGGTCGTGTTAATAACAACATTTCCCGGACCCCTCCCATCTCAAGCGCAGAGTGGCAGGCACACCGTGTGGTTTTAGTTGGTTCGATTCCGACACACCGCCCCGCCGCAAACCCCGGCGGGGTGACGGCCCGAGGGGGTTGCCTCACGTAAAAAAATAAAAAAAAAACTCTAAACTTATTTTTCCTTTTTTCCGCCATTATTGCGCTACTGAACTATTGTAAAAATTTCACTCAATACACGTTCTCATTTTTTCTATATTCTATACAGTTTTATTAGTGATCCACGATCATAAACCAACACTAATTAACTGTGGTCTCTTAATGTTGTTGATTATGATGACTACATTTATTTGTATATATATATATAATTAATACTGTATATATATATTTATACTGCCTCGTTGGTCTAGTGGTTAGCGTAAGCGACTGCAGATCAAGAGGTCTCGGGTTCAATTCCCGGGTCGGACTGCTGTTGGGTTTTTCCTACAAGAAATTCTTAATAGCAGCCCGGAGTATGGAAGATGGCGGTGTTTCCCGCCCGTGCTTCGGAGGGCACGTTAAGCCGTCGGTCCCGGTTGTCATGAACAGCTATGGCAACCGTTATTGGGAAGTCAGTGCCCTCAAATATACTGACAACTAGTTCAACCTTCGAATTCAGTTCGCCCTCAGGGTTGCGGAGGTCAGATGCCAGTCGCTCTGTGTAAAAACTGATATTCAGGTAAAATCGGTTGAACTGGTAGCCGACCCCAAATATTGGGAATAATAAAGGCTAGGAAGAAGAAGAAGATATATATAATTAATATAAAATTCAAAATAATTATTAATTATTTTAAGAAATGTCATGCTCTTATCAACTCCATGAATTTGTTAGTCTAGTGTTACATAGGTCTGCACTTGCTGCTAATGACTTGTCTGCCTGACACTCCTCACCAGATATAGATTGAACATATTATATTTCTGGGTCACCCATATTGTCACTTGGACTTATGACATTTATGTAAAATATTGGCGTTTGGAACTAGTAACTGTATGATGGCAGTTCATTTGAATCTAATTTGAAATTAAACTTTTGACTGCACGTTTGGCCTAGTGGTTGGAGCGGTCGTCACGCCACTTTCTACTACCACAAGTGTTGTGGGTTCAAATCCCACATGGGACCAATTATTGTTCTGAGTCTGGGTTTTCTTTGAGTCCGTTTTTACATGAAAATATATTTCAAATACCCACGACACATGATGGATATTCCTAGTGCAGGAGTTGCTTTTTCAGAAAAGAGATAGGTGTGTGTGCTGACAGATAAAAATGAGTTGTGTCATTACTTTTATTCATCCCGTGGGTGTAGTTGCTGACAGAAGAAGAACTGCGGCACTGTAAATAGAAGAGGGACTTGAACAACTGAAAATCAGTACTGGGATGGGTTACTCACACCCATCGCAGTGAATGCTGAGAGTCTGCCATTTTGTTAGACACGGTTTACAGCCCTCGTTACATTTCCTTATATGGTGTACTGTTTTATAGGCTTGTTTTAAGATTGTATATTTGTTTACATTGTGTGGCTCAATATTTACAGTGTGTTGCTTAAATGAATCGTGTGCCATGTCATCGATGCCACGTCATTTGACTTTTCTCTAGTGTTGCCAGCCTGTTAGTTTTTACATTTTTTGTGTTTTTTTTTGTTGGATTAAATAACCTTATAAATATAAATTTAAGTTTTAATATTGTATGTTGTGTTTAGCAAATAAAGTTTTATTATTATTAAAAAAAAAAACAAACCCTATATCAACAAATTTTATTTATTATCTTTCTAAACAAAAGTACAATTCCTGACTTAATGCCTTATGCTTTCTCTACCAGTCTGCAGTAAGATGCGAGTGGAAAAAAGTTGTACAACACTTTGGTTAAGAGTTCTAAGAAGTTCATCTACAAGTACATACTGGGTTACATACATATATATATATACATATACGAACACTAACAACCCAACTTTGTACGGGTTCTTTACGTAAAATATAATATAGCCTATATTACCCCGAGAATTCTGGCGGCTTATTTTTATCCGAAGTCTTCAATAAATATCGTTTTACTTTAGCAAATATATTCAAAACTTTAAAAATAAAATCTACGAAAACCGTTCGGAGGATTACTCTATCTATTAGTAAAAATCGCTTTAAAATCCGTGCAGTAGTTTTTGAGTTTATCGCGAACAGACAGACAGACGCGACAGTAGTGATGCACATACAGCAATATATACAATATCATGTTTATGAAAATTCTGCTAGGCTCTTACTTAATGAAGTAAATATGAGGAGTTGGAAACATATATTCATTATCGTTGGCGTGATTGGCAAAACTGTGGTATGAGCTGTCGCCTGCGGTGTTCCCGGACCAATACGACCTTCAAACCTTCAAGAAAAGAGCGTACTCCTACCTAAAAGGCCGGCAATGCACTTGTGACGCCTCTGGCGTTGCGGGTGTCTATGGGCGGCGGTAATTGCTTATCGTCAGGCGATACGTCTGCTCGTTTGCCCCCTATATAATTTTTAGGATTAATAACCTATAAGACTTACAAATAAAGTGGCTTTCTATTGATAAAATAATTTTCAAAATTAGTTCCACAAACCCACAGATTACTCTAACAACTTTAACTCTTTATAATATTAGTAAAAAAAAATTATGTATGGGCCTGCCTGTAACTATTCTGCATGATGGAAAGCACAAGCAAAATCCAAACAATAAATAAATAAGTATTCTGGACATCTAGCACACGCCATTTAAACCCAAGCTAAGCAGAGCTTGTGTTATGGGTACTAGATAACTGATGTAAATACTTATATACTTTTTTTTTGTAAATACATACATATTATACATAGAAAACACCCAAACTCCGGAACAAATATTTGCAGATCATACAAATATTTGGTCCGACCCGGGAATCGAACCCGAGACCTCAAGCTTAGCAGTCGCATACGCTACCACTACGCCACCGAGGCAGTCAGTCAAACAATGCAACAATGCAGCATCGTGACCCACGCCATGTGCTGAATTATGCTGCTTCTGCATAATTGGGCTTCCAGTCTCGCACTCACCAACGAACCACGACGGCATTGATGCTGTCTTTTTAGGTTGGTCTTCTATGAGAAGGTAGCACCGCCCCGGGGAGCCAGCCCATTCGTTTTGATATCGACGTAGCTAAACTACCTTATTATTTATGTCTTTCAATGATTCAATTGCAGTTTTCTTTTCTTTTATGATATAGGGATGAGTGGGCATAACTTAAAGGTACTTAAGTGGTTACTCCTTCCATGGAGACCGTAAAGTTATAAGTATCTTGGACCTTTAGTTGGAATTACACAGTTTTCTTGTAGGGGTGACCTTCAGTCATATCTGATCGAAAATACCGTAGACGAAAATTTATACTATTGTATGATAGTACAAGTCAAAAACCGCGAGAGCGACGTCGTGGAGAAGCCCGCAAGGTCAAAAAAGCCGAGGGAGACCACTGACTCGCTGGGAAGACGACCTCAGGAGAACAGTCGGCCCTGATTAGAAATAAGTAGCGCAGGATAGAGATAAATGGGAATCTTTAGAGGAGGCCTTTACCCAAACCGGGGTTCCTGCTGAAAATTTTTTTACATATTGTTTAAACTTATTTATTAACTAAATTACTAAAAACCAGAACTTCTAATTATAGTAACACACTACTAACACTAAACATTTATTTGTTACTTTCGTAGAATGTACAAGTCAAAAAGATTCATGAAAAGTGTATGGTTTTGGAGTACTATTCATCTTAGTGATGGAATTGTGTCTTGTACAAATACAGTGTATAGAATAATAGTACCTGGGTGTATCTTATTCCAGTAAATTTCCTAAAGATCTGTCCTAGACAGATCTATTTATCGCAAAAAAAATTCATGAACATCAAAATATACAAGAATTGCTCGTTTAAAGGTCTTAGATTCAACTAATGGTCGCCTAGTGGTCGAAATTCGGCAATCATCAATTTATTTTTCTTTTGTTTTAGCTTTCTGCACTCGTCCTCCACATAAACTTTATCTGTACCAAATTTCATACTCCTCCGTTCGCATAACTTTCGTAATGAGGAGTACAGAGTGTTTGCCTCACGTATTAATACATAGATATTCACAACTATTACGCTCCCAGTTCGGGGTTTTATGGCTACCAATAAAGCGATGTCATTAAATATTTAACTACCACCCCAGCTGGACATATTAGTCTATTTATGTTCTAAGGGCATATTCCGCTTGAAAAAAGGCTTTTTGCTATCACTCTGAAGGTCACTTCATGTAATAATAATTTGTTCAAAACTCGCACTAATAGATTGATGATGTATTCCTAGTCAACTACACAGGATATATGACAGGCGCACACACTTGTTCACTAACAAATGTGTGCGCAGACACAGGTGCACTCTCTATTCTATCACTCTCACAATCCGATGGGACGGTTATCCGACACGACCCGTGGGCGAGCCACGCTTTGGCATGAAAAGGCCGCCTCGACCGGAGTGCTACCACTGCCTCACAGAAAACCGGTGTGAAACAACGCTCACGCTGTGCTTCAGCGAGGGAGTGAGGATACCGGAGGCCCATACCCCATCCCCTCCCCCACCCCCCAAAGGCCGGCAACGTACTTGTGACGCCTCTGGTGTTGCGAGTGTCCATGGGCGGCGATATTCGCTTACCATCAGGCGATACGTCTGCTCGTTTTTTTTTACTGAATAGGGATTCTAAAAAAAAAAGCACGGTTGGGCCGGCTCAACCAGGGCGGTGTTACTCTCAGGTCAACCTTAAATGACAATGTTCGTGCTGTCGTGTTTCGTTGGTGAGTACGAGACCGGAGGCCCAACGATGCAGAAGCGTCACAAGGTTGCCATGGTGTGGGTCACCATGCTGCATTATCGCATTCGTAATGAGTATGGTGACCACTATTTTTGAATTCTGCTTGTGCTTTCCATGAGGCCCATACATAAAAAAAACATAAAGACCTAACTATAAAATTTTCAATGAGTTTTTTACCCGACTACGTCGAAGCCAAAATGACGGGTAATAGTTTTGGCAGCTTACGAGTATGTATGTATGTTCCACCATAGTGCCTAAACTACTGAACAGATTGTAATCAATGAAGTGTCAATAGATTTGTAATAACGGCCAATTGTTGTGGGTTCAACCCCCACTTAGGACAACACTTTGTCTGAGCGCCGCAGGATATATTAATAACAAGGCAGTTGTTTCTTTACCCCGGTACGACGAAGCTACAAGGGAAGAGTATTTTTGGCGTTCTAATTAAGTTTGTATGTTCCACCGTAGCGCCCGAATTACTGAACCGATTTTGATGAATGAGGTGTCAATAGATTTGTAATAACTTTCCCCCGTTTTTGTAACATTCTTCACTTATTCTCCTCTCGAATACTTTTTTCACCTTTTAAACCTGCCCTGGACTACAACAAATATTTTAAAACCAAAATCAGCTAAATCGGTTGAGCCGTTCTCGAGTTTTAGCGTGACTAACGGCCAGCAATTCATTTTTATAGATGTATAGTGATGTACCAAAGCAATATAAGTTGCGACTTTAACTCACCAAGTGATCAAGCGTTAAGTCTCGTAACGGCTTTTCACAACTTTGAGAGTAAAAGGGACCAAAATATATACGTCCCTTTCTTAGCTATTAAAATGATAGGACTATATTATGTCCTTGTGTAACACTAAGGTACATCTTTTAGATTAATTATGATATCCAGCAGTTAATTGTAAGAGGCTGTTGATGTGATACACAGCTTCACTTGAAATATTTATAAATTCAGTTAAGTTATTGAAGATATCTGCCATTATAATTCATGTCTGGATGACCAAACGTTATTTTTATTTTGTACTAGCTGAACCTCGCCGCGAAGCGAAGCTAGTATCTTTATAAATTGTAGCCTATGTATTATTCTGATGTACAAGCTATCTTATTGTAAAGTTTCATTAAAATCCATTCATTCGTTTTTGCGTGAAAGAGCAACAAACATACTCACTTAAATACCCACAAACTTTCGCGTTTATAATAATAGTAGGATAATAATAATAATAAATAATAAAATATTCCGGACACCTAATACACAACGCCATCTAGTCCCAAGCTAAGCAAAGCTTGTGTTATGGGTACTAGACAACTGATATAAATTACTCATATACTTTTTTTATGTAAATACATACATATTATACATAGAAAACACCCAAACTCCGAAACAAATATTTGCAGATCATACAAACATTTAGTCCGGCCTGGGAATCGAACCCCGAGACCTCAAGCTTAGCAGTCGCATACGCTACCACTACGCCATCGAGGCATTTATCCCAGCTAGATAAATTTATCACCCCCGAAACCTCCTGCATATAAAATTACATGAAAACTATAGGAGAATATATTATTTAGTAATAATATAATAATTCTTTTATAAAGGGGTCAGTTAGAAAACATAAATAAATTAAAATCATCAAGCCCCAAAAAGAACTTCTCATAATTTGCAAATAAAATAAAATCCACAAACGAAGTTGGATGACAAAGCGAGTCCGAAAACGAAAAAGCCTGGAATTGCTGGCGAGTAAAGATAGAAATAGCAAGATTCGTAATATAGTAAGAGAGAAAAGGACGGCAAGGGAAATTAAGGACCTTTGATCGCAGTTTGTGATGAACGGAGGAAGTGAGTTTCTTTTGGTTTTAATTTAAATTTGGTCTTAATTTCTACTATACTATTTTTTTACCCAGACAAATCTTTTACATTGTCATGTAATTTCGGAGTCTAGAATTACATCCGAACATCTGATAGATATAAAGCTCCTGTAGCTAATTAATATACTTTAACACACACCGAAGGTGGCAATAAGCTTGGTTACAAATGGTTACTAGGGTTTATAAGCAATAACATTCATATCATTCATTCGTTAATAAATGGCAGTATTCATAAGAAAAAAGAAATTGGTAAGTGTAATTCAAAAAAGTTTTAGTGATATTCCTGCTTCAATAATTTATTAGATATCTATAATATAGAATTCAGGCAGTCCTCGATACTTTTACTGTAGCCATGTCAGTAGCATATTAGGCCTCATAATCTTTTTTGGGACGTCTACTGAATAAATGGAGTTTTCTTTCTAGATATGTTTTAAAGTTTAATAGAATCAATTGTCACAATTGTTGTTGACAATTGATTCCCACTATGGTCATGACGCACATTCATCAACTACTGCATACTTGCTTGTCGATTGATAGTGCTTTTTATACGGTCCTCCTTCAGAATATTACCAATTTGATCGGTAAATGTTCGCCGAGGACGAGCTCTTCCAACACTTCCACACACATTCCCTCTATAAATTCCTTTCGTGAGTCTTCTATCATCCATCCTCTCTACGGGGCCATACCATCGAAGCATGCCCTTTTGAATTCCTTCACTATATCCTTTAACACTCAACGTTGCCTTATCACTGCATTCTTGACTCTGTTTAAGACATTTATGATATGTTTTAGGTTTATAAAGTTTCTACTAATGATTTAATTTGTTCGGGATAAAAGTAACATTTAATATTAAAATAAACATTATGAAAAGTGCCTTTACCCCATTTTCCGACATTGTAGTTCGCGCATTTTCAGCGGAAACTTATCGAAAACCTGTAGCTTTTGTATTCACTGCACAGAATTCCCAACCTTATAGTCCTGAAAACAAATTTCAATCTTCTTTACAACCCATGGTTGTGTTGGAAAATCCAACCAAACACAACAATCTCAACCTTATTGCCCTAAAAATAAAGTTGATAATTAAATTAATGTTACAATATGGCCTGATAAGAAGTGACCATTCGTGCAAGAGCTCCCCTTCCCTTCTTGGTATAGTATTGATGTATATAAGAAGGGGTAGCACACAACAACTAAGAGTTCCAACTATATTGGTGTTCGTTATTCGGTGTTCGAATTTAACAAGACGACATCAGTCGGTCCGTGAGCTTAGCGCGGGACGGACCACAAACCAATCGTATACTAATATATATATTTTATTAAAATAAGTCTAAATAATTTATTTCTTTTAAAAAGAAGATGTCGGATGGTGTTTGGAAGATAGATATTTAGAGTGAGTATACTTCTTATAATTGTACAACAACTTAGCTATTTTTGTTTCCCGATACGAGATTTTAGATATCAATAAATGTTTTAAGGATTTTTTGATTGACTATTCGTCTTCGCGTTAAATAAGGTCAATCATCATTATTAGGAATACATCACGCCTAGTAAAATTAAGACAATTCATGGAAGTTCCACTTTTTAGTAAAGAAAGTAGAAATAGTTGAAAATGTCAAAGTTTTATCATCGTTTTGTTTAAGATTTAAATAGAAATGGCTGCCTTTTAAAATAAAATATCATAATATTATTTCTCCCTCATTTAGACTTTGAAAATAGGTGGTTCACAACTCGGTTGTATTCATTTTTATGTTTGTTACCTCAGTTATTAACAATTTTAAGAACCAATTAGAAAAAAACATCTTTTATTTGGGAGGATTACTTTTGGTTTTATTCCTATTCAAATTTGGAGTCGAAATACTGCATCTCTTCTCCTCTAAAGTGTAAATATTAAAGGTTAAATAATACATTTTACAATAGTCCGTTACGGTGTAGGCTTATTTCCAGCAATAAACTGTCTTACGTGCTGGTGTCTCCTTGAAATTGACTCGAAGTCCGATTTCAAGATAATCAGCTCTTCTTTATATCTTGGAGGAGATGAAGTTGGAGAGTATTTAAAAAGTAATATTTTAAACCACTAAATGTACCAATCAGTGTAGTCACTGTGGTTTGGAGAGCATTATTCCCTTGCTTAAGACTATATGTTTAGTGGTAGACAATTAAAAACTGTTCATGAAACTAAGTTATCAAATTAACGAATAGAAGCGGTTACCGTCGCGTATCTAAACTCGGAACCTTAGTAGTAAGGATTTTCCTACTTTTATAACTTCTAAGCAATTTAGAAAAAATAAAATTAAATGTATTAGTTTCAACAGAGGCGTCTCTAGCCCGAGAAGCGCCCTTTAATAAGCGAAGGGCATTTGCACTATTGCACCCGTGTACTGCGCACCCTGCACTGTAGATAAAGACGCACCTGGGTATAAAACAAATTGGTTTTTTTAATGGTTCCTCATATTAAGAAGAATCAAAGTAAAAAGAACTTTTTTTTTTATATAAAAAGACAACTTCCACATTAGGAATAAACATCCTGTGTCGTGGGGGACTTTATGAACATACATGAAACGGACACAAAGAACATCCAGATTCGGGACAACAATTCGTGGATCACACAAAGTGTTGTACCGCGTGGGATTTGAACCCAAGACACTTAGCGCAGTAGCAAGCGGCATGGCGACCGCTGAAACCACGCGGCCAACCGTGCAGTCAAAAAATATAATTGAAACCATATTACCGTGTGTTAGTGTCGTAAGAGCCAACTAAGGGAGCAAACATCAGATAGACCCTGCGAGGTCTTCGTGGTGCAGTTTTCATCACTGTCTGTAAATGTATGTGTATTGGAAAAAATAATAAAAAAGAACGCAGGACAACAACATTTCAAAGAGAAGAAAAACCCGTCTGATCAGTGCGGTACAGTAGACCAATACTTATTCGAAGTACAGCAGGGGACTTTTACAGGCTGGTGATGATGGTGAAGACGCTTCAAGTTATTAATGGCCAATTTAACAACCATATATAGGTCACTACCGAGCTTATAAGGCACTAGCGTGAGGATAGGTAGCCTATATACTTTTTACAATAAACTCTATGCATCATAAAACGAATTATTAAACTCTAACTCTAAATTTATTTTTTGAAAAATGACAAAACAGTTTCAAAGAAAAATAAGAAGAACAATTTGAGGGGCACACAAATTGTTGTCTCACGGGGGTATCGAACAGAGAACACTGATCACGGTATAAAACTGCAAGGTGATCGCTTTTACCACCAAGGCATTCGACATAAACTTACACCTTCACGCCAAACTAGACAAAGATTATAACAGTAGAATGTGATAAGTTTTGTTCTTCTTCTTTTGATGTAATGGCAACCAGCCGGATCACTCGTATCAGCTATTTCTGTCAATGTCAAGTATTTATAGCCTTCAATTATAAGTCTTTGAGTCTTCAAGTCGTCGTCGTGATGAATATATAAAATGTGGATGACATGAAATGGGGACCGCTTTTCGAAAAAACAAAAAACTATCTCCAATAAATTTTGTTTATAAAGGTACGCGTCGATTTACAGAGTGACGGATTGACAGCGAAGAGTCTAAATCAGTAACAATATAAGGTCAACCTAAATTTCTGTTTATCAAATTATGTATTTTGATTGAGTCCTCATTGTATGCTATTGAGTATTTATAATTTTGAAACCTTTTGTACGTTACTAGTTACTATAAAATGCAAAGAGGCTGGCATAATCATATTTGATGAAAGCCTCTTTATTAAATATGTAATTAATAAAGATTATAAAAGGAAAACCTAACGTTCTCCAGAATAAATACAACTCGAACGAAATACAATGAAAATTAATCATTAGAAACATCGATTAGGAAAATATAACTGATATATTTTATACTAACTAATATAAATTCGTTATTATTTGGATGTCCGTGTGGTGGAAGATTAAGAATATCGAGCATCATCTTTATTCATGCAAGCAAAGCCGCGGGCGTTACTAAGTACGTTTAAGTTATTATCTACCTAATATCCGTAATTAATTTGAAAAGAAAAAGCCACGATGACAGGTCTCTCCAATCCCATAATCTCCGGAGAAATCAGTGTAAATATCTGTGAAGTTTCAAAGTAAAAATATCGTTTGATAGCTGTATCAATATTTTACAGCGATTCGCGCGGAGAGGCGGAACGATGATTTAGATTATTTCATCAAGTTTTTGATTGGAGGCTTATAATATCGTGTATCTTAAAATTAAACGAAATATACAGAAAAATGGGACACTTTACAGCTTTAATTATTTACTTACAGTATCTGTATTTGGCATACAATTTGAAAAGTATCTTATATGCTATTAGAGACTACAATTTATCCTTATGCCAGATTTCATCTAGATTCTTTTACGTGCTTTTGCGTAAAAGAATAACAAACATGCATAGGAATTTGCCCGCAGCTCCGCCCGTGTGTGTGTCGGTTTTTGCGGTATAGAATACGCTATGTCCTTCCTCAAGAATTAAAGTATCTCCATGCCAAATTTTATTTAAATCGGTGCATTAATTTAGCCGGTTAGTCAGACAGAGTTACATCCGAATTGATTATCTATACTAATATAATAAAGCTGAAGAGTTTGTTTGTTTGTTTATTTGAACGCGCTAATCTCAGGAACCGCTGGGCCGATTTGAAAAATTATTTCGGTGTTGGATAGGCCCATGGGCGTACCCAGGGTAGGGCAGGGGAGGGCAGCTGCCCCCCCCCTAGATGTTGACGTTGCTACTATCTTCTTCTCTCGATTATGTGTAAAGCACATTCAGACGCGTAAAAACGTGAATAAGATCGACTATGGACAAAGACAGATTTATTTTCTGTGTTATTGTAAGATCGGCAATCGGCATCGGAATCGGAATCAGTCCTAGGGCTATGCGATGTTCGAGCGTAGGACGATTAGAGCGTGCTCTTTAGCGAGGAGAACTACTCATCATAGTCCTAAGATCTTCTGAGTCGGTTTATGTAGTTTTTTATGGACAGCTGACATGCCCATTCATTTGGAATGTATTTTAGTCACTACAAATAATTCTCGGAAGCAAAATATTATAGTCTGATATATCAGAAATTTGTTGTCCAGTAATAATTTCTAGTTTCGTCCTAGCATCCAGTACAGGTTTTTGTGCCGCATAGATATATCATCTCATTTTGCTTTGGTATGTTTTTTCCACCGGTCTATATGTAAGCCCACATTGGGCTCGCACTCGAAGGCCGATGGGACACCATTTCCGAAATCTGATTCCCAAGCTGGCTCAGCGCGTGCTTGGCTCGGTTGCTGCCAAATATGAGGGGCCCGATGACTCCTGCAGGAGACTATACGCGGGCGTTGTGCGGTCCCCAGTATGGGCGGAGGTCCTGAAGGCCAGCAATATCGGGCTATTGCGACGTCCGCAACGAGCTGACCTTCAGGTAGGACTCCTAAGACTCGAAAAATCGAAGACCAGAAATTTCAATTCTCCAGGTTCTTGTGGAGGAATGGAAGGAACGACTTGGGCAACCGAGTGCTGGGTACGCCGTTATTGCAAATCCGCAAGGAGCTAACGCCTGAGTGACACCACAGCGATGACCAGACCGTAGACACTGCATTCTACACACTGGCAGAATGTCCGGAGTAGGGCGAGTCGAGGCGGCCATCGGAGTGGGGTTCTCTCGCTTGGTAACATTATTGCGACTATGTTGCGTAGCGAGAGCGCGTAGAACTCTGCCGTCTTTTTCTGCGAGCAAGTTATGCTTGCGAAGGAGATGGTGGAGCAGGACCGTGCGAGGTTTAGCTGTCCGCCAGGCCCGGGAACGGGCCAGGTACCGCAGACGACTCGGGCGCCGGAGATCGCCAAACGATCTCCGTCCTCCATAAGCACAAGCTTGGGAGTGACAGGTGAGGATCACCCTAGCAGAAGCAAGCCGGGCCAGCGGCGCGAGATATACAAAGTGCTCGCGCCCCTTTTTAAAATAGAAAAGGAGCATCAGGGTTCCTACACAGGAGGGGGCCATCTACCTACAAACCATAGGTGGCCCGAGGTACGTCGGGGTTCCAAGGATTTCCTTATTTCCTTCTGACGGTGCACCTAATTCCCCGGCTTCTAATATCCGTGACAGTGTGCGGTTTTCAGTCGGTTCGAGTCCGACATAACCATCAGATTGAGATATCCGATATATATATATATAGATATCCGAATTTCCGGCCAAAAAAAAAAAAATGTTCACACACTCACATTGCGGTAAGATATTTTTTTCGACTTTTACTTGCGGACAGTACCCTTTTTTTCTGTACGGTAATCGCCCCAGATACCACTGACTGGTCTTGGACCGCACGCCATCTCGGTTACTAGAAGTCGGAGAACCAGATGTACCCTGAAAAGGAAAACCCTCCAGCCTACGGTTTCAGATTGCTCCCTCCTGTGCAGAAAATGTTGCCACCTCGGCCTGATTGCGGACAGTTACCCTGACGAAGAGTGAATGTTATTTGGGCTGATTTAGCGGCACTTGCTTTTTTTTAGCCTCCAGTCCTGTAGGCAATTGTGGACTTCAAGAAGCAAGTCTGAGACTCGCTTTGGATTTTTGTAGCTCACAAGTACCGCTGTGAATGTTGCTATACTGACACCAGACCGGGCAAATATAGAATATAATGATTTTTTTTTCAGTGTACATAGAACAATTTGTTAACGATAATGTTTATGTTTCATCTTAAACTGCTTTGCCGAAGACTTTTGAAAATTTCTTTTAAAATGTTATCGAACCAAGTGGCGTGCAATTAATTGGAGAAGCCTATGTCTAGTAGTGGACTGCGAAAGGGTTTTTAAAATAGCTGTTCTATTATGAAATAATTTATTTTAAAAAATGCCTTTTTATATCCATTTATTTGACGAGGTGCTTCTAAAAAAATCCGATTTGCCCCCCCCTGGCCCAGATCCTGGGTACGCCCATGGATAGGCCATTTATCAAGGAAGGCTATAGGCTATATTCATTACGCTACTACTAATAAGAACTGAGCACCAATGAAGAATATTTCAAAAACGGCGGAAAATTTTCACGCTACGGGCAATATAAGACGCAAACGAAGTTGCGTGGGTCAGCTAGTATTAGTATATAGTAGTTTAGACAACTATTATGCCACCTCAAACAAAGACTAATAAAGAATTAATGTTAAACAATTGTATTGTTTTTGTCGAATAATTTAGATTCACGTCACATCAACCATACCAACATCATAAAAACCTTTTTATAATCCACTGCTTGCGGTTTGGGCGGCTTATGTCACCCACGGGTTGAATACGGGTGATAAACTCCGTTTCTTTTTTCAAACTGTCGTATGAATAAAGTGAATACGTTATATTACTAGCTGACACGACGAACTTCGTACCGCCATATTTTCGTAAATATTATCTAAATTACAGAAAAATATATTTTAGTATATAAGCTCACCTCAACTTCCCGCAGGGCTGCAGTGTACAGGACTAAGCAGACTAAGAAAATATAACAGTCCTGGTTTTATTTTAATTTTCTAATATGATTATTGTGTTATTATGTCAGGACCAGGTTTATATAGATATAAACCTGGTCCTTACATAATAACACAATAATCAATTTAAAAAAAAAAACAATTTGGTGCAGTCGATCGAGAGTTATGCGTGTACATACATTTTTGTGATTCATTCGAGATACAGTATCCACTAGTTCAGAAGGTACAGAACATGCTACTAATAACCTATGTAAATAAATATTTTAATCATCATAGTGAAGTCAACATATATACGAATAATGTAACTTACTTACAAAAATTCTCTCCAGTATTGTATTAGGTTTATTTTAAAAATAAATTGGTTGCCTGTAAAGTCGGTATACGGGCGAAAGTTTTACGTGACAACGACTTTGAGTGGTAAAATAATTTTAATGTGAATATTCATTCGTATAGTAGGAAGAAGGATGAAATAATAGTAACAATTTAAAACATTTATTTATACAAAGAATTATATTTAAAACATTAATTTTAACGTTTTAAATATAATTCGACGCGTGCCTTTCACTTTTTATGTCTGTCTCTCTCGCTCTTAGGCGGGCTAACCATGCCCGAGTGGAAGGGACGCGTGCCTCTCACTTGCTCTCATTGTGAGCGCATAACGTGAGCGGAGCGTAACGCAGTTTCTTGAAGTGTCACCCGGCAAACCAATTTATAAGACGTTGTCACGTCAAAATAAAGTTTATTATTATTGTACGATGCAACCGTACACTAAGCCGAGTAAGCATTTTACGTTACTCGGCTACTTATTATAAATTAGCAGTACACGTTTACGATTAGCGGTGATCGCGTGTGCTCCCTCGCTCCTTTACAAAACTTATTTTGGTCCTAAATAAATTTGCATATATTGTATTCTCACCGCATTATTATTTCGCAAATTACTAACTTCTACATGGTCCTTCGAGCCGGATTTGAACCAGCGACCTATGGACTATATTTACATTTATATAGATTACCAAGGTCTTATGCTTTTCTATCAGTATGGGGGGTTCCCAAAAAGTTGATATATTTCACACATACCTACTTCTAAAAAAGAGAATTTTCATAGTATTTAATTTCAAATTGCACATTCTATTTTGCTTTGCTTTTGAAAAATTTCAATAATTTTCATTTGTTAACATGTGGTTCAGATTTAAACTACAAACTATTACAATAGTGTTAAGAAGATACAAGTATGTTTTTATTAAACAATAAAATGTACATTTTAGGTGTGATTTTTTTATATTTGTAATGAATTGCACTTGAATGCTGCCTCGGTGGCGCAATAGTAGTGAATGCGACTACTGTGCTTGAGTTCTCGGGTTCAAATCCTGTGTCGGATCAAAAGTTTGTATGATCCACAAATATTTGTTTCGAGTTTGTATGTTTTCTATGTATAAAATGAATGTATTTACAAAAAAAAGTATATGTGTATTTATATCAGTTGACTAGTACCCAAAACACAAGCTCTGCTTAGCTTGGGACTAGATGGCGTTGTGGGTTAGATGTCCAAAATATTTATTTAAAATTACAAAAATTAATGTTCATTACAAATGTAATGAAAATATAGGTGATACAAATCAAATCGCTTGCTCAATGTCACTTCGTAGGTTTCATAGTCACCTGACACAGAGATTAAGCTATATTTTAAGAACTGCCATTAGTAATTGAAACACTTAAAGGAAACTCATTGATATCAGTGGCAACTCCCTATTCATTTGTTAATAAAAGTAATGAACAACACCTTTTGAAGTTAGTAATTTACGTAGTGAGCCGGATTATTGCTCTTAAGTGTCGTCATTTAATTTGTATTCTTGTACTATGACCTCTGTCATCCCAGCCATAATCCCGGAATTGACTACAAAATAATAAATCATTAAATCTACCTACCTATATTATATGTACTACACCAGCAAGTTTTAGTAAATTAATTAATTACGATTCAGTAAAATACTTAGGTATATATCATTATGATAAATGCGCAGTATGATAATCTACACATAGGGGTAGGTACCCCTATCTACCCTTAAGAGCGTAGGGTTAATTAATTACCCCACATCACAGCGGTCAGACTCGCCCTTATCAGTGTTAGATTATTTCGATTTGACTGAAGTTAGGTAAGAGTAAATTGAATTTGTGGTTAGGGAGTAGTGCTTTCGATTGCCACGTCTGCGTGATCGATTTTTTTTCGATGTAATTTCAGGATAAGACTTGTATGAAACAAGTGGGATGAAAATAGCAATTAAAAGTTATTTCAAAAATAAATAATGGAGTGAGATTGATAATAAATATGGTGATTTTCAAAATCATTACATTTTTTTAAGATATATTAGAAAAACTTAAAGTAAATAAAATATTTGACTTAATAACTATGCTAAAAAAAGCATTAGAAGTTTTTCCAAAAGGTGTTAAGAAAAATTTGGAATAGTCTCTGTTGAAAGCACAAATCTTTTAACAAAATGTGTTTGAAATAAAAGAAAAACAACAACATGAAGCTACAAGTAATAATAAATAAACGTTTATATTTCTTCCACAAATACTTATAAGAATTTGTGTTTGTTTACTCCTTTGTACCCGTACTAGGTGTTCCTGTAACACATAGAATCCAGACATGAAGTCATCTAGAAGTCATTAAAATTAACATTAATTATAGAAACAAAAGCGCAGACGAACCGGAACAGACGCCATATTGGTGGAAGCGGCTCGTTAGCGCGACGTCGCTTCCGACGGCCATCTTGATTCGTCACAGACGCCATTGTTGCGCCGCCATTTAGTAGGCAGTTGGGAGAATTTTGATTAATTTGACGTTTGAAAATTTTTTGAAGCGTTGGAATGAGTTTATTATCTAAAGGTTTATGAAATTTTGTATTTTAATTTAGATTCATACTTGTCTTCCCACAAAATTAGATATTCAGAAGAAGACTTCACTAAGTATTTGAATACGGTGAAAGGATTAACGTAAAACCTTATAAAAATAGTGGTGTTATTTATGAAGAAGTACATAATACGCTAGATTTAATAAGTATACAATATAATATAACATATAGTAAGATACATAATAAATCAATTAAAATAGCGTCTTGAATTTACATTTAAAGCTGTTCCCGGAACTCTCATATGGTTCTAGTCAGTTTACTGTCCCCCACAAAATACGGTGGGATTTCCCTTAGAAGGGTTTTACAAAAAAGAGATAGATATTGTCTTCGAATATATACCAACGTCATTTCTTCCACAGATAAACATCAATCATGGGTGTGGCATCAGACGGCTGGGGTAGCAGTTGGCGGGCAAAGATCGCCGCCTGCAGGGAGTCGAGGAAACTGGTGCTAGTGATTGTGGCTATAGCTCTCTTACTGGACAATATGCTTCTCACCACAGTGGGTAAGTGGCTCCATATTTTATCAACAACAACTTTTTCAGGCACAGTGTGTTATAATAATAGTAAGACAGTTCGATATAGCCTGGGATCCGGTTCCTGTCTTTGGAGCCCTAAGTACTGATTTCTTGGTACATGGTGCGAAATCTATGGTCTACGTATTCTTTCAGTGCACCTAAAAAATATTTTTAAAATGCTTTGGTAACGCTATGAGCAGCCTAGCTCATAACTTTTTATAAATAAATACTTTTCTTTTAGTTCTAAAACGGCACTAGGGAATACTGTCATAGAGATCAAGCAGTATTTTAAGTACTATAGTAATGGATTCGTGGCAACCGAACATAGAAAACTGAAAACCCTTACGATAAACTAGAATAGAAATAAAAAGGTTCGAACCCCTCGCAGGTACACCCCTCTCTCAGCCGGCCGCAATCAGTGAAGTGCCACATCTGCAATTCATTAGATTCTAATAGCCCATTTTTCCTTACTGAGAAATAAATTCTAGGGATTGGAGAGTATTGTTTTATTATTACTAGAAACAGCATGAAAAATGAGGTAAGATTATAGGATTACTAGTAACCCCGCCCCGGTTTCGCACGGGTTCTTTACGGAAAATATAAGTCTATATTACGCTGAAAATGCGGCATTATTTTTTCAGACTCCTTTAGCAAATATCGTTATATTTTAGCCAAAATACTATTAAAAAAAACACATGACTTTTTAGAGAAAATGATAACAATGGTGATAGAAACCTATAAATTAACTTAAACTAAAACAAATTTTCGACATTCGGCTTATCTCTCTTCATAACAGCTTGTCTTTCGACAAAAGCCTCCTCTAAGAATTTCTATTTGTTTCTGTCCTTTACTGTACGTAAGCAATCTGGCCCAGCCACTTGCTTCAAGTCGTCTTCCTATCGCTTTGACTGTCTTCCTCTAGTTCTTCTGCTTTCTCTAGAGTACCATTCCGTTATTATTCTTGTCCATTTCTCTTTCTTCTTCCTCATCATATGTCCTGTCCAACGCCATTTTAATTTTCTGCATATGGATTGAACTTTCCCAAACTTAGTCTTTCCTTTGATCTTTTTTAATTGTATTTTATCCCTTCTTCTTACTCCCAATACGCTTCTCTCTATCCCATTCTGACATATATTTAATTTATTTTGTTGTTGTTCAGTTAAAGCCCAAGTTTGGCGTCTGTATGTTAGACATGGCATGGTAGGGACTTCATTTTCATACTACGTAAAGGAGCACCGAGTCAGAAATTGATTTTTGGAAATATAAGCGAGTAAAATTGGTATAATAATGGTTATACACATAGAGTCGTCAGTTTCAAAGTAACTCTCGATATGTAATTACTCGTATCATAAAAGCGAAGCCGCGGACAATACCTGTTTGACAAAGTTTTTTAATTTAGCTGAATGTTTCGTTACTTTGTGTATATGAGATATCGAGACTCAATGATCGGCTTTGTCTTTTAATAGAGTACTGTAGCGTTAGGGTGGACCCCGGAGAATTAAAACGTATCGCTCCTGAAAGGAAAAGGTTTGATAGGTTTTCCTATCTATTTATTTAGGGTACTGCTGTAATAAGATCAAGTAAATGATAGGCTATCGGTCTGTCTTTATTTGTTGCAACGCTAAGAGGCGGCGGAGCAAGCTGGTGGGCGAGCCGAGTAGAGCTCTGTGTGTGGATGTAGGAACTAGAACAGTTTGGCTCGAGTCATTCCATGGAACAGTAATCAGCAGCAGGTGAGGACGGGATTACAGTTGAGCTTTTACAGGTACCCACCTGTAAGGCAAACCGGTCTTAGTAGGTAAGGTACCCTACCTTACCTACTAAGACCGGTAATTTCGAAAAAGAGGTCAATCGTCGAATCCAACTCGGCTGGGCGTCGTTCGGAAAGTAGCGTGACATTATCTCGTCACAAATACCAGAGTGCTTCAAGACAAAAGTTTTTGACCAGTGTGTATTGCCAGTGTTGACCTATGGTACATGAGGTGGTCACTTCTTTTTTTTAGTTGTTGTACCATAGGTTCAGCTCTCGGCGTTCAGAGCCGGGCTCAGCTAGTTTTTGATAAATTCACTTTTATTTAGTAATTACTGATACCTTCTCGTAATTTTTATCAAGATTCGAGTGGTATGTGAGTGATTATTGTTTGGGCCCGCGGCTTTACCCTCGGTTATTGTCGTAAATGTTTAATAACAAGGTAACAACGCGGGCTTAGCTAGTTTTTAGTGTAAATAAATAAAAATAAGGGTCAGAACGTTAAAAAATCTCCTACCTTTTGAAACAGGGGTATTAAACCCCTTCAGAAGGTTTACAAACAAAAGAATTGTGTACTCATAGCATTAATAAAAGGATGAAGCGAAATAATTTTATGTTCCATTTTTACGTAACATTGTTGTCATATTTAACCTACTTCAAAAAAGAAGGAGGTTCCCAATTCGACGGTATTTTTTTATGTCTGTCACCTCAGAACTTTCGAGTGGGTAAATCGATATTGATATTTTTTTTTTATTTGAAAGGCTCGGAACACAAGGCAAGCACCAGTGCTTGCCTTGTGTTCCGATGTCAATTTGGTAAAATTTTGTAATCTTTTGTATAAAAAATTAAAAACCCGTGAGTCGCTGTAAATTATAAACGTTTTAAAATCCATACTACTTTTACGTAGTATAAAATTAAGTACTTGCACTGTCTGTTCGTTTAGATCTTTTAAACTACTCGGCGGATTTCAATGCAATTTCAGCAATAGATAGAGTGTTTCAAGAGGAAGGTTTATATGTGTAATACAATAATATTATAATAGAGGAAATTCGAGAATTTAATAAGACTTCTGTGAGAAGCTAGTAATATTATAAATACTAAAGCATGTGTGTTTGTCTTTTACATCTTACTACATAAATGATGTGATTTTCTTCAAAAAGCGTGATAACACCCTGCTGAAGAATTATATACCCATCTCTCTTCTGAGTCATGTGTATATGCTGTTCTCGAGAGTCATTACGAATCGTCTCGAACGCACAGAAGATCAACGCAAAATGACAATGTTCGTGCTGTCGTGTTTCGTTGGTGAATATGAGACCGCAGGTCCAACGACGCAAAATCATCACAAGCTAGCCATGGTGAGGGTCACCATGTTGCATTGTTGCATTGTCTGCATTCGATATCCAGACTCAATAATTGGCATTGTCTTTTAATAGAGTACTGTAGCGTTAGATTGGAACTCGGAGAATTAAAACGTATCGCTCCTAAAAGGAAAAGGTTTTATAGGTTTTCCTGTCTGTTCATTTAGAGTACCGCTGTAATAAGATCAAATAAATGATAGTCTGACTGTCTGTCTTCATTTGTTGCAACGCTACGAGAAGACAGAGCAAGTTGGTGGGCGAGCCGAGTAGAGCTCGGTGTGTGGATGTAGAAACTAGAATAGTTACGCTCGAGTCGTTCCACGGAACAGTAATCTCTGTACAACGAAGCGATTTACAACTGTATGTGTTTTAAAAGCGATTCAAAGATATCAAGTGACATGTCTTATTTTAAAAACACTGACATGCGCTATCCGCGGTTTCTAGAGAATCTACGTCGGGAGGAGCAATGAAAAACGGCGAGTTCCCCTTATATAGGGTGTTTTTTTAAGCTAGATAGAACTTTAAATTGTAAAAAGTAACACAAAAAATTAAATTTTGATGAAACTTTTTATTTTATTTGTTTCAGTATACTCTGACAAATCATCATGAATAGACTCACGCTTGAACAACGCTACGAAATTATCCAAATTTACTTTGAAAATCAGCTCATTTTTGAAGAAATAAGGTCCGATGATGCCACCAGCGTGAAAACCGCACCATACGGTGCATTTTTCTGGATGTAATGGAGTCTGTAGGGTCTGTTGTGGATTGGTCTCACTCCATATGCGGCAATTTTGCTTATTAACAAACCCGTTAAGCCAAAAATGCGCCTCATCGCTGAACACAATTTTGCGATAAAACAGTCGTCTATAAGTTGCGCGAATCGACGACTGATTTTCAAAGTAAATTTGGATAATTTCGTAGCGTTGTTCAAGCGTGAGTCTATTCATGATGATTTGTCAGAGTATACTGAAACAAATAAAAAAAAAAGTTTCATCAAAATTTAATTTTTTGTGTTACTTTTTACAATTTAAAGTTCTATCTAGCTTAAAAAAACACCCGTTATAAACAATTCTGGCAAGGAGTTCGAGGCGAAAATTGAAATTAACAACTTGTTGGCTCAACTAGTAGCATCGGTCCTACTCCAAGTCCCAACAGCAAGGCTAAAAATGAGATTGACTTCATCATGTCGATCTTCAGCGGTCATCGACTACTTAGAGGCACATTAAATATCAACATCAAGCTCGAAAGGTCGCGACAAAAAGTGTGATAACACCCTTCTTCCTTGCCTGCATTCGCAAAGAGTATGGTTTCAACCACTCTTGGATACTGCTTTTGCTTTCCATCAGGCAGCATACAACTGCAGTGAAGGGTGAGGCAGGGAGACATAATATCTCTGAAACTGTTTACTGCAGGGCTGGAGGACTTTAAGCTCCTTGACTGAAGACCTTGGCACAGTGCTCGATGGCCTCAGTAGATTTTCTAAGCGAGTGGGTTTTAAAATGAATATGGACAAGACGAAGATTATGTCAAACGTTCATGTCGCACCCACTCCTGTAAAATTGTACAGTTATTGATTATTATATATACCTAAGACAGACTATCCAGCTTGGTAGGGCCAATTTCGAGAAAGAGGTCAATACCACAGTGTCTCAAGACGAAAGTATATGACCAGTGTGTATAAGAAGGCTCAAAGTGAGAGAGCAATGGATGAATGGATTTCTCTGCGTGATCGAATCAGGAATGAGAAGATCCGCAGACAAACCAGCTTCACCGACATTGCACGTAGAGTTGCCAGCCTTAAAAAAATACATATGTATTTATTTCAGTTGTCTAGTACCCATAACACAAGCTCTTAGCGTTTAGGACTAGATGGTGTTGTGTGTTCAATGTCCAAAGTATTTATTTATTACTGTCATGGACTCATTTAACCTATCATTGAAATACAATTGAACATAATTAAAGCAATAATATAGTTACTTAGTACTTCTACTAGTACAGTGCGAAAGGGTGAAACCCCCACCAAATATGATTTGCAGCGAAACGACGAGGCTAGCTCTTGAATAGGGATGCGACAAATCTGTTCTTATCGATATAATTTTTATCGACCTGACGTCTCAAGTATGTTGACAAATCTCACTCACGGGTTTCTATTTTCAAACTACGCAAAGCTTAGACTACACTAATCAGCTTATTGATAAACATACTTTAATAAAGACATCCCACATTAGGAATATACATCCTGTATCGCGGGGGCTTTACAAACATATGGACACAAAGAACACCCAGACTCGGAACAACAATGTGTAGATCACACAAAATGTGTCCCTTATTAATAGGATTTGAATCCACGTCACTAGGCGTAGAAGAAAAAGGCGTGGCGAACGCTTAAACCACTAGGACAACCATGCAGTCACATGTACACTTTTAAGATATACAATATTTGTCTTGGTTGAGTAAGGATACTACATCATCAGGTTCAGCAGTAAGGATCACTATAATACGAGTAGAATAGAATTAAGGTTTTAGGGTACATATGATACAAGAATAATTGTTAATAATGTTTTTAACTAAATTCGCTTTCAGATTTCTAAAATAATTTCATCTGTGTGTATCATTTAATCTCATTTATCTATTTCCCATTGTACAAGCTTTGCTTAGTTTGCGAATAGATGGAGTCGTGTGACAGATGTTCGAAACATGAGCATTTTAATCACCTTTTTTGTCAGTTTAGGCAGCTATTGTGAACCTATTATAATGTACCATATTTACCATACCATATAGGTACAATACAAGAAGTTATCGATAGAGATAAAATATAACCTCGTGTCCCACCACTACCGTCGGCTCCTTTGATGAGGCGGCTAAGTGAATTCCACTTTGATCTCGACGACGACGGGGAAATTGCCCCGGCTTCCGTTCTAACCGACTTGAGAGAAATGCGGTGCTGTATTTTACATAGAATTCTTGCTAAATTATATGCCTACTTTACTGACATAAGATTGAATTTTATGTCGAATTTAAAGCGTTACCTGAAAGTGACACTCGAACACTCTCGAAAACTCAATTTCTTAGGTTAATTTCTTTTTAAACGACTTCAAAAAAGTGGAGGTACAGAATTTGGTGTTTTTTTTTTGTTGGTTCCCTTACTTCCGAACTCAGTCGTTTATGAACTGATTTGACAAAATATTTGTTTATTTAGTAGAGTATATTCGCGGTCTCAATGTTATAAATAATAATACCATACATAAATTTGAAAATCAACCAATATTGAAGACAGATGTTTACAAGTCATTATGACAAAGGGACATGTACTTTGGTAATATACTTTTCAAGTTTTATTTATATTTCATTATCTTTAATATACACACGAGATTTCGCCCGCTGCTCCGCTCGCATGTATGTCTCTTATTGCGGTATAAGTAGTCTATGTTTTTCATCAAGAATCAAAGGATATCCATGCTAACTCTCATCAAAATCGATGCAGTGGTTTAACCGTGAAAGCATAACAGACAGAGAGTTACTTTCGAATTTATAATATTATCAAATTATGGTCTTACTAGTACAACCTTCTATCCTAAATGATTCTGATAAAAATTGATGACTACTGTTTATTGGATGGTGTTTCCTCTATAATAATAATGACTCTTTATTGTACACCAGATAATCAATTAAATTCATCATCTTCCTAGCCTTTATTATTCCCAATATTTGGGGTCGGCTACCAGTTCAACCGGTTTTACCTGAATATCAGTTTTTACACAGAGCGACTGGCATCTGACCTCCGCAACCCTGAGGGCGAACTGAATTCGAAGGTTGAACTAGTTGTCAGTATATTTAAGGGGCACTGACTTCCCAATAACGATTGCCATAGCTGTTCATGACAACCGGGACCGACGACTTAACGTGCTCTCCGAAGCACGGGCAGGAAACACCGCCATCTTCCATACTCCGGGCTGCTATTAGGAATTCCTTGTAGGAAAAACCCAACAGCAGTCCGACCCGGGAATTGAACCCGAGACCTCTTGATTTGCAGTCGCTTACGCTAACCACTAGACCAACGAGGCAGTCAAATCAATTAAATTACTTAATGCTAATGGTCAGTACAAATGGCGGCCTTATCGCTTAACATGCAATCTTTTCCAGGCAACAGTGGGATGGAAATAAATACAGGATATAAAGGGTAGTGTCTGGTGTAATCGAGAGTAGTTGGGGAAGTTAAAATGTCTCAGATGAAAGACGTCCACTGATGGACGTAGGCCTCCTGCAAAGTTGTCAGAACAACTATTCTTGTGGTACTCGCATCCCGGTTTCACGGGGTTCCTTAGCCTAAGAGCCATTTACAAGGTGTCCACAGACTGCATTAGACACTAAAAAACAGTTTATCCGAGAGATTATTTGTGCCTACATCATTGAAAAAATCTTCTAAAGCAGACTTTAGAATTTGCCCCGACAATTCTTTACCGATCGATGTTCAAGAGCAGATGCTTTACCACTACAAATATTTTTCTCAACCAAAAAACCCTCTAATACACGTTTTAAATTCAATATCTGATGGGTGGGCGGTATTTCGACAGCCCTTCACTCGAGAGCCCCTGAACCCGACGTTTAATTCCGCATGACGTCATCCACGACATCAGCCGAACATTACCGAGTGGCGCCGAAGTATGTATTATGTGGGAAGTCGATTTGTACTATTACTGTAATATTTACCTAATTTTGCTTAGGTATATTGTTATTACAGTATCACTACTCAGTATAAAACAACAAGTCGCTTCCGCTGTCTATCTGTCCCTATAAAAGCTTAGATCTTTAATTTTAGAGGTTACTAATGTAATATTGTAAATAAACAGTTTTTTGCGCTTACAGTGCTAACATTGGTTGCACCCTACGAGATAGATCTAAATAATGTACAATAGTACTGTACACCTTAAAAAGATCTAAATAAAGCCCGCGATGGCATGTGTCTATATTCGTATCTTAGGGATAATCCACAATAACCATTTTTTAATCCTTTCTTTTTACGAGAAACAATTACTTATTCACGAAGTGATCTTAAGCAATACAGCATTAATTCTTATCCAATTAAGTACCTTATAGGTATATATTGTGCATTTAATATAGATCAATATAGACGTTTACAGTATCTAATTTATATGAGCATATTCAAAGATAATAAATTACAGGTTTTCGGTAATCGGAAATTAAAATGCACGAATCGTGTCGTCGCTAGGTGCATCTGAAATCCTCCCATACGAAGCCGGGGCGGGTCGCTAGTAGAGGATAAATTAAGAGTCATTCTCACTCATCATTATCAACAGTCTTTAAGAGTCCACTGCTGGACATAGAGGTATATTCTTAGAAACGAGAATATGGCTATACCACCCTGGCATGACCAGTTGGCAGGCTTTCATTCAAGTTTCCCTTCTCTTTGCAGTGCTGTTGTTCTATCCTTACACATCTAACACACGACTTTCTGATCCCAAACTAGACGAAGCCAGTAGGTAACTAAACGGCTCATAAACATACTTATATATTTCTAAATACATACATTTTATTGATAAACTAGTTGACCCACGCAACTTTGCGACTTTTTTCTATCATTCTAAGCGTGAGCGATGTTAACTATCTAAATAACACGTATAAAATCGGTTAGATTGTTTCGAAGTTTAATCGTGAGAAACAAGGTAACATATGAATCACACATCTGTACTTAATATTATAAAGTGGTAAAGTTTCTAACTTTGTGTGTTTGTAGGGGGTAATCTTTGGAAGTACTTATCCGATACTGAAAATTCTTTCACTAACAGAAAGCGACACTATTTAGGTGTGAGATAGGCCATATTTTAACCAGTCGGTTAAGCGAAAGAAGGAGGGTTATGTTTTTAGAGTGTATGTATGTATATACTTTGGCCCGCCCTAGAGCCTAAACGGCCTGTCCTATTATGTGAGTGGAGTAAAAAGATTTGTCTTAGTCGTGAGAGTGAAAAAAAATTCCTTTTCAGTTCTTCATTCAATGAATTTAATAAAAAATGACAAATATTTTTTTCTGAGATAACTAAATTCAACTAAATCAAATGCATTGTTATATCATGAGTGAACAAAAAATTCAGTTAAAAATAGTATTAATAAATCAAGTCGAAGAAAAGCAGGCGGTTAACGCACAACAAAGAGAGCACGGGTCGGTTAGTTACTAATTACACCAAAGCACGGAACAAATAATCGTGTTCATCATACAAAGATTTGACCTGACTAGGAATGGAACACATGACCTATGACTTAGCAGTCTCTAACCACTAAACCCGTCATAGTTTCTTGTCAGTAGTTTGTTTCCTTATTTGCCTCTTATGATATCTATGAGATAAATAGGGGTGGTAACAATTCGTACTTATTCTCAATCGTTCACCACACAGAACACCTGCTTATTAAAACACATATAACTGTTAAATATCCATTTTTCCTGTAATATATCAAGTTTTCCTTCTCTTTGAAATGCTATTGTCATGAGTCGTTTGTCCCCTTAGTCCCTTTCTTATTCTTAATCCACACTAAATACCTGTTTGTTTATTTTCCGAACCATTAAAAGAACGCGTTAGTGTTAAATATCCATGTTTCCTGTGATGTGTCTCAATTGGAAGATTACTACCACGGATGCTGGTATTCATTTCATAAGGAACATTAACAGGTGCAAAATATCTATTTTTAAACTACAACGGTTGAAACACCGGAAGGCATTATGAGATCGTTAAAATAGTTCAAAGCGCAAAATATACCTGTATTTTATACTTTTTTTTTGCTTTTTTTTTATTCTAGCACATATAGAGCCTATTGTACGCAGTTGTCGCTGTTGAAGGTAGTCGTGAGACACCAAATTGGCCTTTTGAAAATTTTTTGCTTTGTTTTTATTTTTTGCCGACCATATTGAACGGAATTGAGTGACCGCAGTTTATTTTAGCGCGCTCTGTTGGTCTTATTGGGCCAGTACAGACGCAACGTCCTATTGGCGTAAAACTTGTCCAACAACGACTGAACTCGCCATGTACACCGCACGCACGCCAGCGAAAAGGAGTAGCGCAGTTGAGCAAACGACCCTTCCGCACACAGAGGACGTAAGTCCACGAAGACTGACCTCCAGGGTGAGGCGCAGCATAGAGGAATGGGACACTGGTAAGCCTGCAAAACCTATCCCAAAATCTCCAAGTCGGCCAGCGACCATCACTGGAATGCAGCAAAAACCACAGCAAACCACTGCGCTCTCCCGGGAAGGCCTAATAACTTGTGCCAAGCCTATACAACAGACTATTAATAGGCAATCACTGGAGGCAAAGGGGCCCTCACCGCCGACCGAGAAGCGTGCTAGCAGACCTGAGGACGCAAGAGTCTGCATTAGCAGGGCTAAGCCAGGACTCGAGCGATCCAGAAACCTGAAGACAGATATTAAGCTAGAAGTCACGCAGGCCATGGACAAGCTTTACGCCATCTACAAAGCTACGGAAGCCGAAATAGCAAACATAAAAAGGAAGGAAGCGTCCAAGCCTCCCGCCACCTCAGATAGCACACGAGAGGAAATGCTAGCACCAACACCAACTGGTGCTATGACAGAAACGAGCGCGATCCTTGGCAGGATTAAGGAGAATAATTGACTCCTGATAGCAAATAGCGAAAAGCTGAAAGCTATTCAGGGGCTGGTCGAGAACCAGGGAGTCCTGCTGGAAGAGGCCACGTACGCCAGTGTCACAGCAAATGCTGGACCAAAACAAAAGATGGAATCAACAGCTCTCCACTCAATAGTGGTCACATCCCATGACGAAATGGCCACAGGGGAAGATATCCTCGAGGAGATTAATGCTACGGATGCAAAGGAAAGATGGGTGAAGGTGGAAAGGGTGCGAAAAGCCAAGGATCGAAAGATTATCATGAGCTGCAGTATCAAAGAAGAGCGGGAGAAACTAAAGGAAAGGTTATAAGAGAAAGGTGGTCACCTCATCTTTGAGGACATAAAAAACAAGGACCCCCTTCTGGTTTTGAGGGACGTGCTGTAAGCGTACAAAACACTGTTTGAATGAGTCGTAATTTTTAGCGCTAGGAATAACAATAACTCCAAGCAGTGGACCTCTACTCACTAAATTTATCACCGATTTTTTGAGAGGCCACACTTTATTCAAATCAGTAATTTTGAAGGTACACCATGTGCCCATCAGAAAAACCAGAATAACATTATATATTACATATATGTATGTTTCAGTTCCTATCATCCCGGAGTTCCTGTACGACATTCGCCACCCAAACGCACCACTCTCCATGTCGCTGGAAGACATCACCCTGCCCCCGCCGTCGCCTACACCCTACTGCCCTTGTCTCGAGAAAAACAACACGCTGGTTGTGGAAAATGTTACACATAGTAAGTGTTTACTTTTACTTTTTAACCGACTTAAAAAATGAGTAGATTCTCAAATAGACTGTACTTTTTTGCTTAGAAGGGCTTTTGAGATTTACTCCAGCTTCATTTTCTTTATACAATATTTAAAACATGTGGACTAGTCTGTAGGTTTTTAAACGTAATTTAATTGTTACATAAAACCATTTGACAAAGAAGGTTTAAGCAAAATTATAGCAAATGAAAAAACAACATAAGATGTTTTTTATACTCGTAAATATAAGCTTGTCAAAGTGACTCTGGCCGATGCAAAGGATGAGCAGAGAGTAGTGGACACCATACTCATTGCGAATGCAACAATGCGAATGTGACCTACACTATGGCGGCCTATTGAGATACTTCTCCATACTTGGGCTTCTAGTCTCACACTCACTAACGAAACACGACATCAAGAAATGCTGTCATTTTACATCAACCTTCCGTAAGAGGATAATGCCGTCGAGCCCGCCTGTTCGTGTCAAAATCATTGTGGCTCTACTGCCTTGAGACTGTCAACTATATAAAATTCACCAAATGGTTTATACTGGAGTAAATGCTGTTTAGCGTCATTGAATCTCTTATTCTTGTCAGAAGTTAAATACGACGGTTCTCTATCTCTTATTTCCAGTCAACATAACAGCAGAGAGAGAGTTGCGTCATCAAGAGCTGATTCACGAGACAGTGGCTGTGGGTGTGATGTTTGCTAGCAAAGCCTTGGTACAACTACTGGCTAATCCCTTCGTAGGACCACTGACACACAAGTAAGTACTACTCACATGCGAAAACAACTAGTCCATTGGTTTCTAGCTTTTTTTTTACTAATCTAGCCAGATTTACTGATTTCGCTCTAAAATAGTAAAATCATACTATAACCGAAGCGCGTTTTATAGGAAGGGTTCTTATGAAAAAATCACTTGATGGGTTAACTGACTGCAGCTCTAAGATATCGCTTACCTATTCTAAAATATACTCGTATATTATAATATTTTATCAAACCTGTGGTCAGGCTGAGAAACCTTCACCACTGACAACATTTCATAACTAAATCGCGCAGGAGAGGCAATTTCTCTAGAGAAATTTAGGTTCATAGATACAAGAATAAACCCATGCCAGCGAAGAGTTGAGCTGCTGGAACCGAATTTAAAATTTACAATCTGTAATTACTTATTTTCTATGAGTTTTTTATTTGTAATATCCAATTTTTGCAATTTTTTTATTAATTAAAAACGCTCCAATTGGAATTAAATGGATTTTGTAACTGAACCAATTGACTAGTACCCTTTTTAGATCCTTTTTACTGACATTGCCAACATGTTATTATTATAGACTGCCTCGGTGGCTTAGTGGTAGCGTATGCGACTGCTAAGCTTGAGGTCTCGGGTTCGATTCCCGGGTCGGACCAAATGTTTGTATGATCTGCAAATATTTGTTTCGGAGTTTGGGTGTTTTCTATGTATAATATGTATGTATTTACAAAAAAAAGTATATATGTATTTATATCAGTTGTCTAGTACCCATAACACAAGCTCTGCTTAGCTTGGGACTAGATGGCGTTGTGTGTTAGATGTCTGGAATATTTATTATTATTATTATTATTATATTGGATTAGGCGAGCATAACTACAGTCAAAAGTAAGTTGACTATAAAATTAAACTTGATTTTGATGTTTCCAGGATTGGCTACAGTGTTCCCATGTTCACCGGCTTCATCCTCATGTTTTTATCCACTTTAAGTAAGTACAGCTGATCTTAAATAAGCTACGAGTATTACAGCAGCGCATGGTAAACTTTTTAGAAAAAATATGGTTAAAAGACCAACACCTTCCTTTGAAAGAGCAGTGGTTTAAACTGATTACCCTACGGATGATTTCTATTGCGCTGAATATTGCGGGTTCGATACCCAATACATAAATTGTTATTATGAGTCATGGTGTTGGTGTTGTTTGTGTCCGTTTCATGTATGTTTGTAAAGTCCCACGTGACATATAAATATAACTTTGTGGTCTATTAAAAAATAAGGATAAAAAATAGATATTTCAATAATAAACTTTTATTTCAGTCTTCGCTTTCGGCCGTTCATACTCCGTACTGTTCATAGCTCGAGCCCTTCAAGGGATAGGTTCCTCGTGCTCTTCTGTTTCCGGGATGGGTATGCTGGCGGAACGGTATCCAGATGACAAGGTAATTTGAGTTTATATCAGTGTGTATTGAAAGTCGGAATTGTTTTATACAGAGGTAGATAGATATATTCCCTTGTGATTCACGTTAAATCTTTTATTTTTAAGTAACATAACAAATACAATGTAATACAGGCGGACTTTTGTATTTAATTAATGCAAGAATAGGTTTAGTAAATTGTGTTTAGGGTACAAGACTTGTACAGTTTATTATTCGTTATTATATATATCATGTGTGAGCTTGCCAAAGTGACTCTACTATGCCTGATGGAGAGCATGAGCAGAAACCAAGAGTGGTGGTCACCATACTGATTGCGAATGTAATAACATTATTTTTGAAAGTAATTAATCATTTTATTATTCCCAGGAACGCGGTAATGCTATGGGTATAGCGCTCGGAGGTTTGGCTCTAGGAGTACTCATCGGTCCTCCGTTCGGAGGTCTTATGTACGAGTTTGTTGGCAAGACTGCACCGTTCCTGATGCTGTCGGCTTTGGCACTTGCTGATGGATGTTAGTTATATTCTGCTTCATAAATTATAATAAGTTTAATATGATCTGAATCGTGTTTAAAAAAGAGGATATCTTCTAATTCTTCTTATGGTTATTACACCAAAATTATCCAGTATGTACTCTGCCACGCTCTGATGAGGCAAATTCGGAATGTATTGACGAAGAAATGGGGACCAAAAGTGATAAAAAAATAGATAAATAAAATATTTGAAGTAGGTCGATATTTGGCCTTAATCAGTGCAAAAGTTTTAAAATAATTTTATATTAATTATTCTTATTTACTGGGTCTGCACACTGGTCATTAAATAATTATCTCTTGCTCTTTCTTGCAGTGCTTCAATTGATGATCTTGCAGCCGGGAGTAGTTCGCCAGGAGACAGATCCGCCATCGCTTAAAGCTCTCGTCACTGATCCATACATCCTGGTCGCTGCTGGTATGTTTAAAGTTTCATTATTATAATATTACGTATGAAGATTGATTGGTTGGAAATTTAATTTTCATTTAGGTTTAATGTTTGCGCATCAAAATTTACTCCTGTAAATAAAGTATCTCACCACTTACTTAAAACATACCGACTTGACATAACTCGTAACTATATTAAATGTTCATAAATCAAGGCCTAAAAAGATAAACTGACGCTAAGCAACAGTCTTGTTGCCGTGATTAGCATTAAAAAGTCCCAATGCACTTCTTTTGCCGTTGAATTGGAGATGCGTGCCTTAGAAGACATACTTTAGAGTGTTAGTCATAGGTTCTCGGACTAAATGGTTCGACTTTTCCTTCGTATTTCCCATCCAGTATGATCCCGGGTTCTTTAAGCAGGGCGTGAAAAGCACCTAACTAGTCCGACATTATGGCAGTTCGTCCACATTCACGATGAGGATGGTATGCCTTGGATTCTACTCAAGCTTTCCCATCAGGCAGAGTAGAGTCATTTTAGCACCTATGGCTATATAAAAAATGTCATGAGCTAAAAGCTATTCTTTAAAATTATATGAAATTCCTCGTGCTCTCGCTCGTGCGTGCTCTTGTTGTGTTTTTAAATTCCCACAGTTGTAGATTTCAGGCAGACGGCACCCAATAAAGAAATCAACTAAAAACCTTATCATTGTCACCCTTTAAAATCGTGAGATGTTAATGATTATAATGATATTTTATCATACAGGAGCTATCACCTTCGCGAACGTGGGCATCGCTATGCTGGAGCCGAGTCTACCTATATGGATGGCTGACACCATGGAAGCTAGGCGTTGGCAACAAGGCGTGGCATTCCTACCTGCTAGTATCTGCTATCTGATCGGTATGATATCAAGCACTAGTTAAGAGAACCTCTATTGTCATTTAAGAAAAATGGAGTAGTGGTGTTATCGGTCACCGTGCTGTTTCCAACTGCTCTGAGTGTTTTAGGTTCGATACCATGGGAATAAACTTTGTGTACTCCACAACTGTTGTTCTGAGTCTGTCCATTTATTAAATCTGCTTCATGTAAGTTTCTAAAATTCTAACACTGATTCTATTTATAGCGTAGGGGAGTCGTCTGGAAAAAAACCTAACATAACCTCGTCATGTCCATGTTTCAGGTACCAACCTGTTCGGTCCACTAGGCCACAAGATGGGGCGCTGGTTGGCTGCATGCTCAGGGCTCATAATCATTGGTGTTTGTCTCATATTGGTAAGATACAGTTATCTATACATAATAATAATTTCTTTATTGTACACCAGATTACTTATAAAGGTAACACAAAATTAGGAGGTATAATTGGCGGCCTTATCGCCCAAAGGCAATCTCTTCCAGGCAACCATGCACTTAGGCAACATATTAGTGCGTAAAGTAAAATCTTGTTACCCCTGGAATGGAGAATGGTCAAATGCTGACCACTTGGCGACCACACTTGGGTGACACCAAGACCTAACAGAAAACCAGTATTAAGTACTTTTTTCCTTGTTTTCAACTTACGAATGAGATACCGGTACCCAAATGTTGTGATATTAACTAAATGTTATCTATGCCTTTTATCTGTGGTGCATCATTTTTTCTTACCTGTGAAGATCTGTAATGTCGAATAAAATTGTAGGAGGTGGTTTAAAGTGTTCAAAAAATAAAGCAACAATATTTTGCTTAGTAAATCACCGCAGCATTTTAAAACACAAATCGGTGGAACTGGAAGACAAATTGGTGATCCTTGACGGGTCATTTGGTAAAATTTCTACAGAAATCCATAATTTACCAAAAATACTACTAGAAACTAAAAACGTGCTTTACGATTCACTTATGAACCTGTAGAAATCAGTCGATGTGAACACACAACTGTCTGATATACGGGACGTTTTAAGACAACGTCTGTCCAAAAGAGAAAACTCACACTCAGCAATCACAGTTGAGTTTACGAATACGCTCGCTAAAAGGAACTTACTTTCGGCTGTTAAGGCGTATAATAACGCCACGACAAGCAAGAAAGTTAACTCATCCCTTATGGGGCTAATTGGTCCAAACGTTCCAATTTACGTCGAAGAACAATTAACTATAAATTCCAAACGTCTTTTCTCCTTGACCCGAGGTTTTGCCAAAGACAACCAATACCGATTTGGGCGTGTTATGCTGCGAAAAGATCAGAACAGCCAAGCTATTGTGGTCAAGAGCGAGATACAACTAAAGGAACTCCTGAACGCAGGCATCACATGACTAGCTCTAGAACCTTTATCCTCTTTTATTTTTTCTTTATTATTACTTTCATTGTTATATATTAATTCAATATTAATATGTTATTGTACTGTACTGTTTTTACATAAAAACTCATAGTAGATGAGTTTATATATATATATATATATATATATATATATATATGTCAGAGATTTCAAAGTAAACGCTATTCTGGTAATTATTTAAGTATGACAACACTACGCAAATATCGAGTTCAATAGTCTATGTTAAAGACTTTCAACTGTCAGTGTCAAATGTCAGATGTTGTATCTGTCAGTAGTGCGTGGAACGTTCGTTTGTCAATTCACTTGCAATCGAACCCGCGCCTGCGCCGGACGTGCGCACTGACTCTTAACAAATACAAGATGGCCGACGGCCATATGATTGATAATCCGCTTCAATCTCCGACATCAGAATTGGGATCGCTTCCATAAGCCTTCTCCGCTTCTAGCTATCTTGACTGACATTGATAATCTTATAATTAGTGTTCAGATTTTGATTAAAATAAATAGTGCCTAATACTTGTAAACGTAAGGTAGATTCAAATAAAGAGATGCTAACGGCTACCCTCAATAGGATAAGCGCGTTAGAAAACTCTGTCAGTGCGCCACGTACAAATACGGAACCGTCAACTCCATGCAACCAAGCGTCTGGCTCGTGTGCCCTGGCTATTAAGGGATCTTCGCGTAGGCCGGACATACAACTGAACCAGACATGTGGTTCATCGTGTAACGAGAGTACTACATGCAGTGGAGATGCAACTTTAAGGATTTTTGAGGCACTAACCAGCGCCCTCATTAAAGTAAGATCTATCCATTATTATATCTCGCCTTTCGATCCAAGTGTTCATAATATCGACGTTTAGTGTGAAGTGGATCGAGCGCGTAGCTTGCATTACTGAGACGATAACGAAACTGTCGCGCATTGGTAACTGTTTGAGGGCTAAGTTCACCAATAGATTATGAGTGCATTTCTCGCATTGAAACATGTCTGAAAGGGGATGCCAAAGTGTGGCTTAACGAGTGGATCTCAAGTGACCGCTCATGGACTAATTTTAAAAAGTTACTTTAGGCCTTTATGTGCTAAGAAAGTTGATGCAGCTTACATTTTATATGAAGTTATGTCTTTCGATTCTGACAGTTTCCCTACCTACCTACTCTGAACATGCGTGTAGATCGTTACTGTGTTTACGAATTGTAAGGGACCTCGGCGACGAGCTCGTATCAGCAATTATTATGTTGTGGTTTTGTTTTATCTACTTTTGTGAAACCTACTAAGTATTTACTAACGGTTGCTAGTGCGCAGCGGAACACTAATTCCGTGACGATGAACTAAAAACGCCGGGTTTTAGACAGTCGGGTGTTCCTAGCAAGTGTTTTCTGTGCGGTAAAATAAGACACGGACAGGCGGGTTGTTCTAATAAACCGAAATCTTAACTATGCTGTGAACACGAGTCCGCATTCCTAGCAAATATGCGAGGGTATATTCGTATTCTCGTCTTCACTTGTAGAAAAGTTGAGTACCCACATAAAGTAACTTTGTTATATTGGTATCAAAGTGTTGATGTTAGACAAATTAGTGTTAAAAATGTGACGGCGCATCACTTATTTTATTTGGTAACACAAGTGTCGGTAGTTAGACACTGACGCAACACCGAGCATTGGAGCTTGCGACCGATGTCAATAGAGATGGCAATCATTGCCACTTTAAAAAAATAATCACGCGTTAGAATAATTGATGGTAGTCGATTATTTTATGTGATTAGTTGCAGATAACAGTGACTTTGATCCCATCTCTAAAGAACTGTGGGTAGTTATAAAATGGAACGCAGCCGGTGGTGGTTATAAAACGAAACGCAGCCGGAGGGCGAGCATTATCGTTTAGCATCTCGCAGTAGCATCACATGTTCGGTGGAGTGTCGTACCTAAATTGTAACCTGTATAGCATTATTGATTATCGTGACTGTATTTCACTATGTATTATCATAAAGTGATTATAACAAAGCGATTGTGAGGAAAACCATTGCTATCATTGTCCTCGCCCGACAACTCACGTCTACCCTCATTTAAAAAAATATGGAATCTACCGACACGGGAACGAATCCCTACAAATGCGAGTTTTTGTCCTGTTGAATTGTTTGTTATTGAGTGCTGTAAGGTATGGTATGAACAATGTATCAAGAATCAAAACATGTTCTCATGTAAGTGAAATGTAAATTTCTTTTGAGATGAATAAATTACGATTTGTGGGTAAAGACAAATCTACCGATACCTCGCTGAAGTTCAAACTAGAACAATCGAATAAACTTGGGGGTACTTTGACTTGTGTGTATTGTAAAAAGCCGGGTCATGATGTTGGCAAATGTTTCGCGAAACAGCGTTCACAACAGCACGGTCAGATTAATGTCCGTTGTTCATGCTTATAACAAATCTTGTTTACCTATACCACTTTACTGTCAGGACTTAGATGAATTAAAACGTGTTTTAAAAATTGAAATCGCAGTTTGGCATACTAAAGCTATTATCTAATAGTATGCGATAGGGGCCGTATGTTTGAAGCATCAGGCTTATTTCATGGATGCAATTACTAAGGGTGCAGACCCATCACGTTACTCCGGAGATACACCATGCCAGGCCAGGTAGAGCGTTATATCCGAACAGTGCTCAACATTTTCCGGATAGAGGAACCACAGAAAAAGCGAGTGGGCTGACCAACTTGGGCGACTACAGCTCATTTTGAATATGACTAAACAGAAGACGACACAAACGTCTGCTCTGAATCTTTTGGTGGGTCATGAAAGTGCCACTTCAGCTATCCGTGTTCTTAAAAGAAATGTTTCAGATGAGTCTACGCCACTTTAGCGAGAAGCGGCGGGTAATGGTCCGATAGAGGACGGCCGAACGGTTGTTGCAAAATCAAGCCCAGCAGGATGTTGGAACGAATGAAGACGCGCATCCTCCTCGGGTCTTCGGTGCCTATGCCTACAGTGTGAAAATCTTGGGCGGTATACGAACTTTGTGCCTATGCCGACGAGTCACTGGATGGTATGCGAACTTGGTGCCTATGCCAACAGTGTTTTATGTTTTATTTTGTATGTACAATGTGGTTTATAGTCCACTTTATTTCTATTTTCTTTGTTTAATTTGATCAGTACTATTTGTTTGGGATTTTATAGAATCTCGCTGATATTTCAAACCGACCGCATTCTAAAGTAGAAATTAATTGATTAATATGCGGCAAAATCGGTCGTGAGCAAGCAAAGTGTTTAAAAAGACTTCGTTATTATGAGATAACTCATATATCGATTTCTAATCAATGTTCGAATAGCAGACTAACGTTGTACTGTACATTTTGTAAAAGGAACGGCCATAAAGCCGATAATTGTTTTGCCTGGTAGCGTTCGGAATCAAGTAAAGAAAATACTCGTAATGTTAATTTCTGTAAAAAAAAAAATAATTGAACAATGTTTCTATGAAGTGTGATGCCGTTGCAGCCTAGTCGGTGATGCTTGCAGCCCGTGTGGGTGTTGCAGTCGCAGCCCGAATAGGTGATGCTTTGCAGCCCGGTTGGGTGATGTTTTGTTGAGACTATATCCCGTATGGGTGCTGCCGTTGCAGCCTAGTGGGTGATGCTTGCAGCCCGTATGGGTGTGGCAGTCGCGGCCCGAATAGGTGATGCTTTGCAGCCCATGTGGGTGATGCTTAATAGATGTTTGAAATGGGATCCCTGTGAGAGTATAAATGTGATTTATAAGGTTAAGAATATTATGACGATGAATACCTACATCGTATGAAATTGATTGAAAATGATCTAAACTCAGATGATTCTCAAACGACATCGAGCACACAACTGACTGTGATATAGGTGGAGAGACGAGTCATGGGACTACTCAACATCCTACAAGCAACCCGAAGCTGAAACTGGAGCAAGGTCAGGGACGACCTGCAGTCAGGAGAGGCCGTATTATTGTAATAAGAAATACGGAAGTAGGCGTTGCCCGCGTTCAGAGTGACATCTACAGTGGCGCCATCTTATTAACTGACTTTGTGCGGTTATAAAAGACGTAGCGCGTGGGCTGTGGACACACTTGCTTTACATCCGTCAAAGTGGTAATATCTAATACAGGAGTATTTCATAATTAAGTTTTCATGCATTGTTTGATTGTTATTAATTATTTATGTAAAGTGACAGATTGTTCTCGTTGTCACTTTGATTGGAATTTTGGAGGCCCGCCATCATGTTCTGGAGAATCACAGCCCAAGTTTCGGGTGTAGGCGCGCCATGTCCTTCGTTCCTTGAAGTCGATGGGTCCGCAGTGCTGTTTTCTTGATCTTCGGCTTCCGGACGAGAATGTTCTTGCTGTAGCGGGCGTTACTGTGGGCGCGTGGGATGATTTTGGGATCGATAAAATGTTTTATTTAAAACTGAAAGCTCCTACGCTTTATTGAAGGAGGGATTGAAAGTCTTATCGCTTTGTCCTAATGTTTTGCTGAAAGCCAACACGCTTTGCAATGAGGTTGGGCTCAAATCTGGTTTGACCCAAAGTTGATGCTGAGCGTTGCATCGATTTGCAATGTTCTACAAGTGCTATCTCTGAGCAATGCTGAAAGCTTTAACGCTTTGCTATACACTAGTATTGTAACGTGCTGAAAGCCTTTACGCTTTGCATTCTTTGAAGTTGAAAAGCTGTTTGTGGACGCTTTACTTGTTTGCTATATGCTATGCCGTATAGGTAGGACTTAACGTTGAGAATCAACGCGAGAGCGCGTTGAGGAGCAGAATGGCCGTGTCAGAGATTTCAAAGTAAACGCTATTCTGGTAATTATTTAAGTATGACAACACTACGCAAATATCGAGTTCAATAGTCTATGTTAAAGACTTTCAACTGTCAGTGTCAAATGTCAGATGTTGTATCTGTCAGTAGTGCGTGGAACGTTCGTTTGTCAATTCACTTGCAATCGAACCCGCGCCTGCGCCGGACGTGCGCACTGACTCTTAACAAATACAAGATGGCCGACGGCCATATGATTGATAATCCGCTTCAATCTCCGACATATATATATATATATATATATATATATATATATATATATATATATATATATATATATATAGCGCATACAAAGTATTGTACACAAATACTGTCTTTTTACAAAAATAACTGAAGGTTACTTAAATTTTGAAAGGGTTACTCAACTAAGATTGACTTTTTCCATTTCAAATGACTAGTACAATAGAATTTTGTGATAGTATTGACAGTTTCTCTGCATCGGAAACCCATAAATGCAGTCCCGAACAAACGAAATCTTTCCTGAAGTACCCTAAAAATATCTAGGATTCTCACACAAAATATTCGATCTATAAATTGCAATATCCTGGATTTCCAAGCGCTACTTCATCGTATCGCCCTGGACTGTGGTCTGCTGGTTTTAAACTGTGTGAGGTTTAGTACTCTCCCGATCCGCGAGGCCCGGGAACGGGCCAGGTATCGCAGATGCCTCAGGCTAAATCTGGATATCACAAAATGATCTCCGTCCTCCATAAGCCTGAGGGTGGCAGATGAGGCCATCTGTCATCGTGTCAGGTGGAGGGCGCGCGTGCTCCTCAGCGCTCGTGCCCCATATTTGGGGGACACCAAGGGAAACTTTCCACACGGGAGGAGTCTATCTACAAACTGTAGGTGGCCCGCGGTATGTTGAGGTTCCAGGGTATTCCTTTCTTGGGTGTACCTGGTTCCCCGGCTCCTAGTACCCGAGACGGCGTGCGGTTTTAGTCGGTTCGAGTCCGACATGCCACTAGGAGGTGGTATCCGAGGGGATTTATGCACGAGGTAAAAAAGGGGATAAGAATTGCTTGGACCACATATTGGTATGTCAAGGTCTAGAATATTGACACTTATATACGACTGCTCAACGGTAACTGATCAAAATTTCCGTCCTTAATTTCCATCTCTAACAGTGAAGATAAAACAAATGGCCCTAAAACAGTAACTAGGGTTGACTACAAAGCTCTCGACAACATTATTTCGAGCTTTGATATTTCCTTCCAATTTTCAATCCCTGATCCAAATAAAGCGGTAGATTCGGTAATAAATAAAATAAAGTCATCGTTAATAAAATGTTCGTGGCTTATAAAAGTTTCTGCTAAGAAAAGAGCACTAACCCCAGGTTTATTGCGATGTATTCGTAATCGTGACGCCCTTCATAAAAAACTTAAGCAATCATCAGGAAACCATATTTTAGTCTTTAGTAAATACTTTAGTTTGTTTATCAGCTGCCGGGTCACTCTACCTAATTTGTAACCAGTCAATGAAATAGAATTATTTATTTATCAAATAGGTTACAAGAACGATTTTGCATGTTAAACGTTTTGAGCAGATGAGTTTGGCCTTTCCTAACTAGCCCTGATAAGAAAGGACAGTTGTGTGAATATTATTAACTTACTCTGTAATACGATAATAATGTAAAAGACAACTATCTTCCTCAGATCCCGATGGCTCGCAAACTGGAACACCTGATCATCCCTAACGCCGGTCTGGGCTTCGCTATCGGTATGGTGGACTCTTCTATGATGCCGGAACTTGGATTCCTCGTGGATATTCGACATGCCGCCGTATACGGCTCCGTGTATGCTATTGGAGACACCGCCTTCTGTCTTGGATATGCCGTTGGTAAGTTTACTACTGGACTCTTCCACTTAGACAACCACAGTGTAGTGCGCCAGGACTATTTGAAGAAGGTTAGTGTTCCTTCGGGGATATATTCGTTCAGAAGAGGTTGTTTCAATTGGTGTCCAAACTACCACGGAGAACCGTACGTACGCCCTCTAGATCCAAGTGATATTAAAGCTTCAGAAAAATAAGATGTTAAGCAGTCACCAGAGTCCCAACCTCTAGTAAGAGGGCGTAAAGGCAGTGCTGATTGACGATGGAAGTTATTATATTATAAGCATCTTTAGCGTATAGTATCCAGCACTTATGGCAGAGCACATCACGCCAGTTAATATTGTTTATCAGGATCAGTATACCACAACATACGACAGAATTTAAGTCCACCAGACCTAAGTTTTTATTTGGACTTTTCCTTCTCTTTGCAACGCTGCTGAACTGCGTAGTTTGTTTCCTTAGTCGGCTCTTAGTGGTGGTAACATCTCGTATTTTTAATCTAGTAATATAGTAGCTTATAACTTGGAATAATAAGTTAAAATACTGCCAAATAACTTAATAAATGACCTTGACTTTACACTCTTTTTTATTCTTTTACTTCCAGGACCTGCTATGTCCGGTGCTTTGATGAACAGCATCGGCTTTGAATGGATGATGGTCATCATCGCCGTACTTAACTTCGGCTATGCTCCTTGCCTCTTGATGCTGAGATCACCACCAGCCCGGGATGAGAAGCAGGTTAGTACTAATCTCAAATTTATTCTTAATAAAATAAATACAGGACAACATATGGCTCTCTACACAATTAAAGAAATGGACCACAAGCAATGGTAATGCCTTGCATTCATAGAAAACATTCATCATCAGCACGTTAGCTTTTGATGATGAATGATGGACAGGTCTCTACTTAGAAAGGAAGTTTTTGCCTTCTATACCACGCTGGCTAGACGGGTTGGTAGGGAGTATGCTTCAGGTTTTCTTTCCAGCAGAGTTTGCTTCTCTATATTCGGAATCCATCACCGAACTTTTTTAATTCCTCAATTAATAACTTTCAGAGCCTGATAATCAGTGATAAATCATCTGTCCGCTACGTGAGCTACCAAAACGAAGAAGAAGAATAAGTGCCATCTTGAAAATCTTTCCCACCATCTTCAAATATTTTCGCGCCATTACCGCATGCCAATTTGTATTCCACACTCGGGAGTTATAATGGGGTTTGCTTAAGACGTCTTAGGAGTAAAGACCAACATATATATTTATATTCTATGTATACTGTAGTATATTGCCCAAACGTATATTTAAAGCATATCTAATATATTAGATACTATTTTATGTCTAACTGTATACAATGTTTAGAATTTCTGTATCTACATATGACCAATTTTTCTCTTAACTGTCGTAATTTGTAGTATCATGTATTTATGCTTATATGCGAGGCGATAAACAAATAAAATATGACTATGTGTATACAGGCCTATGTAGTTCTGATATGTTAAAAGACATATCTTGAAACTAAATCATTTTAACATTGTATCATGAATGTTGTGATGTTGTCTAAAAATATGTTTAGAATCAATATCGTATTAAAGACACAAAAATGTTTTATCTTCTGACAAAAATTACGTATTTATACAAAAGTAGACAATACAATATGTATAAAACCGATTATTCAGGGTGCACATGTTATCGAAGAAGGTGTTGCAACAATAATTATTGTTTAAAATGTGTCAGAATGCAAACTTTTTGTAACTATAACTTACGTTAATACTTATGAATTTTCAATTTTTTTTATTAGAAATTGATTTTGCTTATTTTTTTGTATACTTTAGACTATAAAATATATACAAGTATATGTAATAATGTATACTTACTATTACGAAACGCTAAAACCATAACGTTTATATATTAAAAAGAAATATATTTGCAAAGTCGCTTCTAAAATAACATTTTAACAGCTTACGCAGCGATAATTTTGCAAAAGTGACTTCGACAATATTTTTATTGTATAAATTTATATAACATGTATACAATATAGACAATAACATTATATTTTGAAAGTAAAGACTATACTTCGCGTACGAATTGTAGGCTTATGGCTTATAATAAAAATGCTAAACCGATAACACCTTCTCTCCACCCCCTTCCTCTAGAGGTGGACGATGACGGTGGCTGTAATTCACTCGATTGCATAAATACTATAATTTAGCAACTCGGAACTATCGTGTTAATAAAGCCAGGACTCTCCATTGGCTACTACTAAACCCCGTAGGCTTACAAATATGTTTCATTTTGGGATTGGGATTACAACAGATCAAGCCTTATTTACTATTAAATTCGATTATCCATTAATACGTGATTTTTTGAAGATTTAATTTAAGTTAACTATGTAAACAGTAAAATGACTCCAAAGAAAGCCTTAATTTATATAAAAATCTTTAGGTAACGCGATGTATAGTATTTACTAAGTTATTGCTTTTGGCTAAATGACAATAAATTTGGTCCTGTTTTGATGTATTTATTTTATCAGTGGACCAAGTGGGTAGATTAATTTATTTCTAGATATGAGCTTATTTTAATAAATTTGTATATAAACGACATAAGAATAAATTGACAATATGCAACAAGGTTGAATTAAGAAAGCTGTAAAGTTAATATTTATTTGTATTAGTGTGAGAGTTCATTTAAAGCAATTTAATTATAAATAGAATGATTTATTTCCATTAATTATAAATGAATTGTTTTATTATCTATGATAGTTTAAATTTATAATTAATTTGAATTTAATTTTTAATTAATTTTATTATTAACATTCGTAAGCTTTGCACCAAAATTATACATGTTGTATATAATGGACGACAAAATATACACGACAATAACTAGTTAGCCATTCATTGTCTTGTGTAAAATAATAACTTTATACACATATAAATAACAAATAAATAAATTAATGCTTTCGTCTATTTAAACAACCTTTTATATAAATTATAAGACATGTATTTTATTCCATCGGTTTGAACAAAATAATTTATCAAATATGAATGATTGTTTTTAGTGTTAGTATGTTGTTGTGTTGTAATATAGATGTAGTTCAGTTGCTCCCAACTGACATAAGTGTTTAGTCTTTAAAATATGTATGTTTTCATTTTTAATCTTATCTTATTTTATTTAAATTAAATACTTGTAGATTTATTTTCCAGAACAAAGTCTATGTATATAGAATAGAATGTAGAGTTCGCTGAAATATATCGTAATTAAAAAAAAAATCTGATGCTTAAAATTGATCAATAGAACAATACTTAGATCGAAAAATATTATCGGCATAGTTTATATAATACAAAAGAAATAATCTTAGTAATGAATTTCAGGAATGTATAATTTGACTACTCTTTACTAACAATAAATATCACAACTTTCAAATATACATGTGAGCATAGAAAATCGTAGTTAATCATTAAATCTTATTCAACATTTTGGCTCATTAGATTACGTAGTCGTTTTCACAGCATATTTATAACATTTCTATGAATTAATATCCATATTTCTTCATTTGTGTCTATTAACATGAAAAAAATATCCTACATTTTATTAATTGAAAAAAAAAATTATTTAATCAAAACTTTTAGCTTAGTTAGTTATGTTATAATCCAAGATCCCAATCACCACAGACGTACGCTAACTTACATATATACACACGACGCATATGTCTGCCGCTGTAAAACAGAGAGGCGCCCTTTGCTATAAATTTGAAACGAGTCTGGGAGCATGTTTGGCTCATTAGATTTGTCTAGCTCATTGGACAATATTTAAAAAAATATATACATAATGATAAATACAAAATTCAGCCTACCTAAAATAACGTAAGTTAGAATGGTTCTTTTCCACCTTTGATACCTGTTTCCTTTCTGAGTTTATATTAGACTACCGATCCTAAAAATTTCATCTTGCCTAAACTGACGTTAGTCTAGAGTGACTAGGATCTCAGTCTATTATATCTTACATAAAGCCGAGTGTCCACCAAAAAAAGCTGACAACTTTTGTTGGTGACAAAAGTTTCTGTAATTTCCTTGTGTAGGCTACAAAAATTGTAAACAAATGTTGGGAACCGTGTTTCTATTTGTGGCGGTAAACATCAAAAGAATACGCTTGTCTCTATGGAAACGCTTAGTTGGAAACAAAAAGAAACATACCTGACACGTGGATGAACGAATCAATCGAGATTTTAATTCATCTATATAGCATCTAAATCGATGAAAGTTTCTGATTTTTCCATCATTAATGCAGCCTGCTAACAAATCATCTCTTCTCAAACTATTTTAATAGTTCAATCCCTCCATGTACTTTTCGTCCTTATAGGCTTGGTCGTACCCAGCACTTATGTTTTCGTTTCATATTACAAAAAATAATAAATTCTGTGGCTGCCTGCATAATGTTGTCGTCGTTCTAAGATATTTTATCTTGGAGACGGCTTGTTGACAAATCAAATACTTTTTAAATTGTTGGCGACTCGGTGTAAACACAATGGAAATAAAAGTTGTCGATTTTCTGAAGAGTTGCGAACAGTTGGAAACACTGAAATTGCCAATAATTTCGGTGGAGACGCGCCTTAACATAGTATGGTACAAAAAATTTTTTACTTGAACTTTAAAATTACTTATTTTATCATTTATTCAAAATGAAAAGACACACGTAAAATCAAACTATGTATGGCTGCATAGTTTATTAATTGGAGAAATGTTGAAAAATGGTTATTTAATTCATTTCATAATATATTCATATCTGTGAGCTTAGAATTTTACATTTCATGTTTAAGCTTAATGAATACTAGTTATAACATAAATAACTACATAATATTAATAACCTGACAATGCTACGCTTTTAAATTTAAATATTTCTGTCATTTCAGACCAACACAAAATATATAATCACATAATCTTCCAGCATTAGACATTAAAGAAATGTTCTTGTAATATGTGTAATATTAACTGTATATGTTATTACGCATTTAAATAATGTTTGGAATACATCTTATTTAACTTTAATTCAGTAAGTTGTTTAAGATAGATAGTCAGTCAGATAGTAGATAGTCAACACCAACAACCCACAATGTCCCACTGTTGGGCTCGGGTCTCCTCTCAGGAGAGGGTTAAGTTAGATAATGTGTCTTGTTTATTTGTTAAATTCTGGTTAATGTTAAAAACAAATGTCATGTATAGGTTTTGTAGCAAATTAGATCGTTTGTAGTCAGTAGTTATATCTATATAGTGTTTAAATGTAGGAAATAAAAGTAGTGTACAGTAGATAAATAATAACACAATCATTCATATTATTAGATATTTATTTAGATTCTTGCAATAGCTGGGTTTGGGTCCTATTCAAAATGTATAATCTATGTTATATTATTTTGTTGTATAATGAATGTATAAAATGGATTTAATCCACACTTGTATAATTTAAAATTTACTTAGAATTTAAAGTTCTTTATTACATTTATAAATTGAAACTTAATTACAATATTTTTCTTATTGCTTTTGGATACTTACGTAATCTTTCGTAATCACATATAAAATTATTAAAAAATAAACTATAATTTGAATATAATAAAATGTATTATTAGTACAATGGCGACGAGCTAAATGTGTATCGTAGTAATAATCTGAAATTTTGTAAAATATAATAATATTTAATAACGTCATGCATATACCCGGGGTATAGCACGAAATACCTATATATTATGGTAGTTTTATAAGTAACTTAGCTTAGGAATATAAACTAAATTGTACACAGCGAATTTAATTAAGCGTGTGCCAATATGTAACACATTAGGAATATTCTTATAACCTTATACAAAAATAAATATATAAATATTTTTGCGCATATTCTGTAACTGCGTGCTTTTTCAATCTTACTGGTTATTTCGACAATTATCCGGGTATTTTAGATAGTGGTATCCTATTACGAAATATAATATCCTCTGAATGTGATAGTGTAGTGATATTTTTGGCTTTTAGACGTCGTTTTAAGGTAAGAATATATGTATCTTAAGTAACTGGTGATTTGAATTATTTTGTTTATAATAATTTATATAATACTATCGGCCCCTTTTTCTAATATTTTATTACTGTTAATGCATGTATAATATGTTGGTTGTTATTTTATTTATAAAAATGTATTAGTTGGATGTCACTATACTTTATACAGTATTAAATTGTATAATGTTTAAATTGACAAATTTATATAACTTTCAAATTTAAATATGTTGCAACAGAGTATTATTTTAAATGTGTTTTTAATACAATAATAGTATAACCGTTTACTAAGTACTGTCCTAAATGTTTAAATCCTTAATGTATTTGAATCGTAACTGGTGATATGAATTATATTAATTATATTGTTTCTTCAAGAAAAATGAATAGTTTATCGACAGTTTTTCTAATATTTTATTACTGTTAATGAATGTGTAACAAGTATGTTATTATATTTAATTTCTACATACACGTTTAGTTTAATGTATTTATTGACAAATTTATATAATTTTTAAAATTAAAATATGTTGTAAAATATGTTTTAAATGTGTTTTCTAATACAATAATAGTACAATAGTTTACCTAGTCCTGCCCTTAATATTTAAATCCTTAATGTATTTGTAAGTTTAATATACAATGTAATTTAAGTGCTTGTTGTTGAAGAAATGGCTCAACTTGGCAGTGAAAATTATTTAAAATCATGTTTTAAAACATATATCCTTATGTACATTAGAAAAGTATTCATGGCCTATTGTTAATTTTGTTTAGCTAAAGAAATATATAAACTTTACATATGATATAAAATTTATTGTATTTGAAAATAAGATATTAGCTCTTTTGTTATATATTTTTATTATAAATGTAATATGAATTATTATAAATATAAAAAATATGTGTTATAATATTTAATTTAATAAAATGTGGGTATATGAACCAATACAGTGTCTATCATTATTATTTTTACTCATCAAAAGTTTCTTTTTTTAAATCAACAGTGTTTAAATGTATGGTGTAATGTACACATGTGATGTTCACTGATAGATATCGGCTCGCAGCAAGCGCACACGTCATCACTCCACAGCGGTCGATAGGCCATACCGCATATACATTTTTTTTTTCACTCTATGGCGTTCAAGTAAGATGCTTTTCCACGCCCTGCTGTCCTGGTGCTGCCCTGGTCCTTTAACCCAGAATATTTCTTAAATCCCTGTTCTCCGCTAACCCTTGTAAAGTAAATAAATTAATATTTCAGACATCTTGCACACAACGCCAGCCAGCCTCAAACTAAGCAGAGCTTGTACTAAGAAAGCTAGGTTGACTGGTAGAATATTTAGTTTTTTTTGTAAATGTATACGTGTATATTATAAATAGAAAACACTTCCTAAGAAATATTTGCAGAACATAATATGAAGTATTGGTACGACTCGGGAATCGATCCCGAGACCTCAAGCACAGCAATCGCACACGCTACCACTGCGCCACCTATACAGTCGATGTGTAATAGTGACAACCCATTACGCTTCTTAATGATAAAGAATTTGATATTATATTATCAAATATACAGGTTGATTTGTGCTATTTCTTGTGTTTATCATATTTTTGATAATGTATCAATATATCTATGGTTTTACTGATAGTTGATAAAAATTTGTAGTCGGTGATTCATCGGCGGTTATTACACTAGTATTGTTTCAACATACTTGATCAGTTTCGTGTCGCGGTGTTTGTTACCAAACTCCTCCGAAACGGCCGGACCAATTTGGGAATTTTGTGTGCATATCGGGCAGGTCTGTTAATCAACCAACATCCTTTTTTCATACCCTTAAATGATTAGGGTGACCATCACCTACTTTTTTTTATGGCAAAGCAATGTTTGCTGGCTCAGCCCGTAGTTCTATATATACAAGTATATTTATATTTTTTTTTTTAATTGTGTTAAATTCATTTGTGTTTTAATTAGGAAGTGTATTAATTTAAATAGTGTTCGTGAAGATTGTTATTTTCTTAAGCTGGTTTGTTTTTCATTAACAACTAAATATTTTATTTTATAATTTTAAAATTAAACTATTAAACATCACAATATTCATCAGTTTAACGTAGTCCACAGCCGGACATAGATACATAAACAAGCTCTCAAATAACTAAATATGAATACTTTTAGAGTAGTAAACATACGATCTCGCAACGGTTTGGTCCTTCCTGGTGGTGCCGAACGTTTTCCCTCCCACTGTGATCCCGGGTCATTTAAACGGTCGTGATAAGGCATCTTACTAGGACGCCATAGTGTGGGTCACCATGCTGTTCTGCCCGCGTCCGCATTGATGATGGTGATCATCACTCTTGGATTCTACTCATGCATTCCATCAGGCAGAGTTTAACAGCTAAAAGTTTAAAAAAAATATGCAGGCACAATCCTAAATAAGAAAATTAGTAGGACTATGCAAAAACTTCTGATAAAATTTATATAGGTAGCTTATCACTCACCCGATCACTCGGGCCATTATGACGAATCTATTAACACCTCATTCATTAAAGTCAGTTCAGTAGTTTAGGCGCTACGGTGGAAAATACAAACATACATAGACTGCCAAAACTACTTTCCTGATTTTTTCGCTGCAGTCAGATGAAAATAGTAATAATAAACATATAAACCTTCTTCCACTAGGATTCCCTTCTTGAGTTTCCTAGGAGATCTTTTTACATTTTAAATACACACCGTTTACTATTCGTAGATCATTCAAAGTGTTGTCTTGCACTGTGTTCGAACCCACTATACTATAAAGCAGGAGAGCTAATTTCAGTTTTAACCGACTTCAAAAAAGGAGGAGCTTTCTCAATTCGACCGTATATATATTTTTTTTTATTATTTTTTTTTTTCTTAAAAAGACAACTCCCACATTAGGAATAAACATCCTGTGTCGTGGGGGACTTTACAAACATACATGAAACGGACACAAAGAACATCCAGACTCGGGACAACAATTCGTGGATCACACAAAGTGTTGTAGGTACCGTGTGGGATTTGAACCCACGACACTTGGCGCAGTAGCAAGCGGCATGGCGACCGCTGACACCACTCGGCCAACCGTGCAGTTGGAAAGGAGATGTTCCAACGGTTGGACCACGATAAGGAAACTAGGATCTGATGATGGCGTCCCAGAGAAATTGAGGAATTAAATGGACTTCTGGAGTCGATCTGATGATAAAGCCGAAAGACAGACGAGGAACTCTTCCATGATTTACAGAAGTTACCCTTGTGTTTGGGCTTGTTTAATAAATGTATTTAAGAGATAGTAGTCATGATTAACAAATCGATACTATTCGATATCGATATCGACTTATATAATACAGTACCACATTTTCTCAATCACTAAAGAAATTGAATAATAATATCTTCAAATATCTCAGTTTTGGCAGTCTGATTCAGGCACCAGGCAGAACCTTTTTGTCCACCTTCGGATCTCCTACTCCTTAGGGACTCGACAATCAGGAGTGTGATGATTCCGTTAAAACCACTACGACGGCTGGTATGGCAGCCTATTGTGGGAGGTCTCGAACGCTGCGATTTCAGGTCCTCAAACCAGACAAAGCCTTACAATACTATGAAATTGATAATTTTAAATAATATTTATAAATATAGTTTCTATGCACTTCTCTAAACAACTAAAAAATCAAACACTTGTTGGTTATCAATCGGCGGGCTTCAATTTGTTTATGTTTATGTTTAGAAGTATATTATTTATTATATTATATTATTATTTTATTATATTATTTTTATATTATATATTACCGTGGGAGAGCTATGCTTTGCTCGACCGGAGTGATACCACGGCCTCACAGAAAACCGGTGTGAAATAGCGTTTGCGCTGTGTTTCACCGAGTGAGTGAGGATACCGGAGGCCCATACCCCAACCCCTCCCCCATCCCCTTTCCCATCCCCCTAAGGTCGGCAACGCACTTGTAACGCCTTTGGTGTTGCGGGTGTCCATGGGCGGCGGTAATCCATCATCAGGTTTTACCATCAGGTGATACGTCTGCTCGTTTGCCCACTATTCAATAAAAAAAAAAAAAAGGATATATAAATATGTTTCGGCAGTTTTGTGAGCGTCGTACAGGCTTTGTCAGCTACTTACGGATCAGACGATCGTATGTGAGCTTTAAGGAAAGGTTTTATATTATACTAGCTGACCCACGCAACCTCGTTTGCGTCTTCTATTGCCCGTAGCGTGAAAATTTTCGCCCGTTTTTGAAACACTTCATTGGTGCTCCGCTCCTATTAGTATTAGCGTGATGACATATAGCCTATAGCCTTTCTCGATAAATGGACTATCCAACGATTATCTACTCTAACGCACATACGCACACTGTTTTGATAGATATGATTGAATTGGAACTTTTTGTAATAAAGTGCAAATTGACTCATTGACGTTAGGAACACACCTACTTTGCTTAGACAACACTGAGTGCTTGTAATATATGAACTTTAAACAATAGCAATAAAGCTTAAATTGACTTTACGTTTTAGTTAGAAGACGTTTGTATGGGAAAAAGAAAAGAGCTGTTTTTAGGGCTTTTCCGGCCATTATTCGAATTTTTCTCGCCGTAAAAACCATCCTTGCACTTCAACGAACATTTAAAAAGAAGAATTGGTCAAATTGGTCCAGCCGTTGTTGAGTTATGCGCTTACCAACACATTGAGCGATTCATTTTTATATTATAGATATAAGCCTGTCGAAGTGACTCTACACTGCCTAATGGAAATCATGAGGAGAATCCAAGACTGATGGTCATATATAATTTTTCATACACATTATCATACATAGAAAACACCCCCCCGAAACAAATATTTGCAGATCATACAAACATTTGATCCGGGCTGAGAATCAAACAACTAAAACACTAATTTAATCTAAAAATAAATAAATATAAAACGCTTAATAATATGTCCCCGCGTACATTATACAATGAATTATACAATTCGGTAATACAGGTACTATCGGTATCAGTGGATTATAATAATTATTTTATCATAATGATAAATTGGTTATCAACGAATGGAACATAGTCGACTGCTCAAGTTTATAACGGAACCACGTTACAGGTGAGTTTTTTAAAATCTTTTTTAAATCTATATATACTATACAAAGCGATACTTAGAATGGATGACAGAAGACTCACGAAAGAAATTTCTGGAGTCTGTGGAAGTGTCAGAAGAGGTCATCTACGCGAGCGACTGGTACCGACCAAATTAGGGCCTATTAAAAAAACACCAAAAATCGACGAGCATGCATGCAGCGATTGATAAATATGAACTAAGCAAAAGAGGTTTGACACACTTGACTGTAATGAGTAGAGTATCAATTGTCTCTGCCTACCTCTCTAAGCAATAGGCGTGAGATTATGTATAATCTATCGGAGGTTTTATCTTCTATTTGCTTACAGCTTCTTGTTTTGTTTAACTGTAATGTTATCAAGAAAAAGTTATGTATCAAATTTTCGCCCAACTTCAATAAAGCTGATTGTTATCAATAATTTTATTGAGTTTCAATTGAATTTTGTAATCTAAATATAATATAACCAAGAGTTAAATTTACTAGACGAAGCAATTTGACTGAAAATTTTGTTATCAGTTCTGTTAACGAATATTTTAGGTTTTAACAATCCTTGTCAGTGTTGAGACTGATTAAGAATATGGACTGTCATATGAATCGATTAAAAAAGAAAAATCAGAGATAACGGCACTGCAAAAAGAGTGTGAATGAAAAGAGCTGCCTATGTCCACGAGTAGACCATTAAATTTTGTTAATGATATTCTAACAGTAAAGGAACCGTATTGTTCTGCAAAATTAAGTTTCTTTTACATTTACTTTATTGTACACAAATAGATTGTCTCCTTTACTTTACAAATGGCTACAGGATTTAGCAGAGTTATCAATCAATCAAATATGTTTGTGATGAAATCTATCACGTTGCCTTATCTCCATGCCTCAATAATGTGACTGGCCACTATCGAGATTAACTTTTCAGAGAGATTTTTGACCTTTAATGGAGATAACATGATATCACGCTTTCCTCAAGGTCAAAAGACTTATCGGTCTATTGGTTAGTGACCCTTACTAATAGCCCGAAGATCGTGGGTTTGATGAAAGAAAGTGTAATGAGAAAGGTTATTTTTTCTGTGTCTGCGTGTAATATATTTTTAAACACATTTCTGGATGTTTGTCAAGTATCATAAGCCTGTCAACGGCTATCTTATCCCAACTAAGTAGAATTTTCAATCAGATGTGTGTGAGATAGGTGGAGTTAACATATTTTTTTCAAGTATTTTCCTCTAAAGTAGACAGATATTCACAAAAAATAGAGATCAAGGAGAAAAAATGTGGGTTCGCATTGCTTGTAATACCAGCTCTCTCTATAATAGAATAGGAACACCATATTATTGGTTAAGAACCCTCGATAGAGAATGGCCAAGTTTCCAAATTGTCAAACCTAATGTAGAATTTCTTGCAGGACCATTATGGCTGAATTACCACCAAGCAAAGTACAAAGATACTATGAGGAATCTGCAAACATTTCAGCCGAAGTACCAGGAGAGCAGAAAATCAGAGAGATCGACTCAAACTTCCAAGACACGTTAGATGTAAGTACTCCTGAGGATACGGATACCTTTTCACCTGTTATAACTGTAACTAAAAAAGAAACGACACTTACAAAGGGTGATATGAAAGTTCAGAAAATAACTGTTACTGAAGATATATCAGTTAATTTTCAACATTTGTTTAAAAAAGAGGTTACTCCCGGGAAGACGGTTGTAACCAGCGTTCAAAAGCTTGAATATAAGTATTGATTTTTATGTGACGTTTTATTTGTACCTGTAAAGAGTCATACAGTTAAAATACATTTCATTTTGCTTTTCGTACTTTAGAATTATTCTACTTACTTTAAGAACTAACGTAGTCTGTTTCTAGTTGAGTTGAAATTCCCGTGGGAAACGGTGTCTTAAGCCGAAATACAGGTTATTATCTAGTTTAGCTACGGAAGCTATATCGTGTTCGATTTGTAATTTAATCTAGTTTTAAGTTAAACATATTGCATTATTTTCGCGCAATAAATATTATTATTATTTAAGATATTCGACTGTATAAGTAAAAAATTATTGATAAGTTATTATCGAAACATACAAACGGAAAGAACTTATTATGTCTTTAGGGATTCTGGTTTGTCATGATAGAACAATATTCTTTCATTTTTTGACTATTTTGCGGAATGGGCAACGCTCAGTTAGAATTTATTATTATAAAAAATTTGTATTTGTTAATATAAAAATAATAACATATGTATAAAATGATTATAAACTTCTATTTATGAATCATTTTTTGCTGTAAATTGTAGGCTCTTAAGCATACGTTAATGAACAGGGTATCACTCAAGTGGAAAAAACAAAATTAATACAGTTGAGTAGAGATCTGGTTTCTGAAGAAATAACATAGTCACATAAAGATCAATACATATTATGTTAAAACACCTGATTAATATTTCTAATATTTACAAATTTGTTCCAAACAAAACTAACACATTGAATGTTGACAAAACTATGTAAATCAATAATCTATCCATCGTCTACCTTTTAAGTCCCATGCTTCGGAGAGCACGTTAAGCCGTCGGCCCCGGTTTTTTTTAATGTGGTTTGGGGCAAACGAGCAGACATATCATCTGATGATAAGCGATTACCGCCGCCCATGGACAATCACAACACCCAAGGCGTCACAAGTGCGTTGCCGGCCTCCGGTATCCCTATTCACTCGGTGAAACACAGCGCAAGCGCTGTTTTACACCAGTTTTTTGTGTGGCCGTGGTATCACTACGGTCGAGCCACCCATTCATACCTAATCGTGGCTCTCCACCGGTAAAAATTGTCATGATTGTCATTAACATGTACGGCAATTGTTATTGGCAAGTCAGTGCCCTCAAATATCTTCTACTTCTCGCGATTGTAGAGGTCCGATTTTGGTAAAACAGGTTGAACTAGTAACCTCAAATATATAATATTCTTAAAAGCTAGGCAGATAGATGACCATAAAGTTGATTTGTGTACGCTTCAAAACCTCAGAAAGTTCTACACATACTGAGCTTAAATTTTAACACAATACACTCATCGATATACACACCTCCTTTCAAAGATAAACGTCTGTGTAATAAGTTGACTGTTGATGGTGTTTTATATAAAACATTTCAATGATGGATTTTATCCATTTTTTACAATCCCATACCTCACAGCGAAGCATGGCAGAGTACTACAGATGGTATGTTTAAAATCAATAAAAAACAAACAAATCATCCGTCTAAATAAAACATTCAAGTTAGAACTACGGTATATTTAGATATCGACAAAATTTGTTATGTGCAAAGTGAATTTGAGTGTGCATCTGATAAGCTGTTATCAATGGCTTATCAATTACCTATCACTGATAAGGTAGCAATGACATAAATAACTTAAGCATTCATTGCAAATATGTAGGTAACGATTTTAACGGAAAATTTAGGAACAAAGAGGGAAGGTAACTTTTTGATAGGAGTATGTGGATGCCGCAGAAAGGTAGGGATTTTTGCAGCTAACTGTACAGAAACGATAGTGAAACGTCACCATTGCTCACCCCGAGTTGGCTCACTTTTGACCGTGAACCTGCGATCCTGCGATAAGAGACAGCAGCAGCCCTCAGATCACTTAAAACTAAGAAAGCCTCTGGGTAAGATCTTAAAACAACAGAAATATTTTGTAGCTCTCGGAGAACAGGGCACTGACCTTTTACACAGTCCATGTCCAATAACATCTGGAACACTGGCATATTGCCCCACGACTAGACAGAGTCAATTATTCTCCCCTTCATAAAAAGGGACGGAACAATGAGACAGCTATCGCTCCTTTGCAATAATTTCTCACGCCTAATAAGTCCTGCTCCACGATAACAAAGCCCTGGATTAGCAAATTTCGCAGGAACAAGCAGGTTTTGAAAAGAGCAAGGGAACCAGAGAACAATTACTAAATCTTAGGCAAATAATTAAAAACCCTATGAGTTCGATTCACTAGTAGTACTGTGTTTTATGGATTTATAACAAAGCCTTTTATTGTGTCAGATGGGAGTGCTTGTGGCAGACATTGAAAGAAGTGGGTGTGACGCAAAACCTAACAGTTCTTCTTCGGTCGCTTTACAACCTATAAGTACAGTAAGGGTATCATCAAGGTGGACCAAACCCTCTCGAAGCCGTTGTCGTTCGGAAAAACTGACGTACTCCTTTTCCTGACGGGTTGCATATTATCACCGATTCATTTTAACATCTCATCATCATCAGCCTATCGCAGTCCACTGCTGGACATAGGCCTCCCCAATTGCACGCCACTTAGTTCGATCCTCGGCTTCTTGCATCCAGCTCCTGCCAGCCGTCTTGCGCAAATCATCACTCCACCTGGCCTGTGGACGTCCTACACTACGTTTGCCAAGACGCGGTCTTCACTCAAGAACCCGTTTACCCCAACAGTTATCGATTCTGCGGCAAATATGGCCAGCCCACTGCCAATTCAGCATATTAATCCTGTGAGCTATATCGATGACCTTGGTTCTTTGCCGGATCACCTCGTTTTTGATACGTTTTAACATCTACGGCGTGTATTTCCTTAGGCGAGCACTCAACGACTGGTACGGCAGGGTATCTGTTAGTGGCGTCAGGTATCATAAGTAATCTATAAGAGTTGTCTCTATAAACAATCAACCAATGAGTAGTCAGAACTAGTCGACACTACTGACTCATAAATAACTCAACACTAAAGAACGTCTAATATTATCTAAGAGATGCCTCTATAAACAATCTATCAATCAGAACTAGTCGACTCTACTAACTCGCTTGTTAAAGAACGTTTAAAATAATATTTATAAGAATTGCCTTAATTGACGATACATTAATTAATGGTCGGAACTAGTCAATATTACTAACTCATACTCATTTAGCACTCAACACAAAAGAAGGCCTGCCTCTGCCTCGCACAATAAAACTGTGTGAATGAACTCTAATTTATAAGTGACTGTATATATTTTGGTTTATTTCTTCAGTGCTGTTTATGAGAATGCTGGTTTATTCAATAACTATGAACATGTATGAAGTTGGCAATAATCGTGTGTAAAGCAATTGTATTGTGAATGTAAGTAGAATTAAATATGATTTAGTGATGACACGGATGCACGGAAAAACTCAATGAGTTTATGTGGCATCTTGTATTAAATTTCTTGTACCTTATATTGTTTTAATAAATAAATAAATAAATAAAACTGTCGCCTGCGATATTTCTGGACCAATACGACCTTCAAGAAAAGACGTACTCCTTCTTAAAAGGTCGGCAACGCACTTATAACGCCTCTGGGGTTGCGGGTGTCCATAGACAGCGGTAATCGCTTACCATCAGGCGATACGTCTGCTCGTTTGCCCCTATACAATAAAAAAAGACAATTAATCAATGAATGGTCAAAACTAGTCGACAATACTGACTCACTTGTCACCCAACACTAAAGAACGCTTCAAATATAATTTATAAGAATTGCCTAAATAAACAATAATAATAAATAATAATAATAAATATTTTGGACAATTTAACACACAACGCCATCTAGTCCCAAGCTAAGCAGAGCTTGTGTTATGGGTACTAGACAACTGATATAAATACATATATACTTTTTTTTTTGTAAATACATACATATTATACATAGAAAACACCCAAACTTCGAAACAAATATTTGCAGATCATACAAACATTTGGACCGACCCGGGAATCGAACCCGAGACCTCAAGCACAGCAGTCGCTTACGCTACCACTCGCGCCACCGAATCAGTCAATGAATGGACAGAACTAATTAACCCTGGTACTATTTGTCGAATACTACTATTTTGTCGAATAACTCGACAACCCTTGTATTTAAAATCATATTTTTTGCATATTTGGGAAGGTCTCGCCGAGACCCGTCGATTGACACCCCATTTGTCCAGATCGGGCGAGTGAAACTTCAAAAATTTGAACGCCCACCCTCCCATCACATCACATTCACTGGATATATAGGCCTGTCAACCAGGGATCACCAACCGGCGATTGTTTTTGTAAAAAAATTTTTTTTTTATTTTTCATATTTTTGCTTATTCTTTAGACAGTCTTTATTTGACAAATTTCGTTAGTTTTAAGTTAGTACTAGCTGACCCGGCGAACTTTGTACCGCCTAACAGTCAATGAATGTCGTGTTACCTTTTAGCTGAACTAATTAAGGCTTTGATGAACGTAAAACAATGATTTCGTAGTGATTCAAATGATGTTGGCCCTCGAACATGTACCAGTAACAACCGCAAATAGAAACATTCATCATTCTTCGGATGAACTGTGTAAATACGACCAAGAGCATCAGTAGAACGCATATCTGGATGACCAGGAACTGCATCATCTTGCTTCCGACGTTGGAATTTCTTCGATGTAGCGTTCCAAGTGTAATAACTTGGCATTTCTGAGTAAAGCAAAGTTCGTGCGAACGGATCGCTTTGACAAATCGCAAAGAAACTGGTCAGTGTTGTCGCTGGAGGTGTTTCGGCACGTTGAGCAGCATGTCGACGCTGTGAAATATACTCTCTGACCGTTCTCTAGATGCACACCCAAATGAATAACAGTGGGATGACGTTCGTGAATAGGGAATGAAAATATACGCCAAATTGCTTCATTGCAGTTCACATATCTACCAACTTAATAGCGCGTGATTACATCGTTGATATTGGATGTTTGGATGCCAAAAACCGCCATGTCGCTCCCTTTCGTGACATATTTGCAAATGTATTTAATTGACTTGACCGAATTGCAATACTCAACATTACAATGTGCCTTGAATGTTTTGGAAAGAAGTGGCGAATATGGAACAATCCAACTGTGGTCAACTACGAAATCGTTTCCTTTCACTTTAGTTGTGATAGTTCTACCATTATCATCGGGCGATCGACGCCGATATAATGGATAACCATCGTTGCCTGTAATGGTCTCTGCCGTCAATTTTCGTGGATACCGTTTGGAACACTTGCCGTCGACCATGCACGATGATTGGCGGTTGATAGTGCAACACAGTCCATGAATCATATTCGTGATTACAACATCATGTAGGTCTGGATCGGTTTCAGGAGCAGGAATCTCCGCACATATGATGTCATCTATTTGATCTGGCCGAATTCTTTCGACTAACCAAATTAGAATGTGAGTATGCGGTAGGCCTCGTTTTTGCCATTCGATTAAATACATCCAGCATCGAGTATTCCCATAGACGTTTTGCTTAACAATGTAATTCAGTAGTGACCGAATTTTTTGCCTGAAAACACGTGCGGTGATGTCGTGTCGATCACTTGATGTTTGTCCGGGAAGCAGCAATTGAATAATTTCTATCCATTTCGGATTACATGTAAATGTATTGAATAGATATGGCCGACCATAATGACGAACATATGTCATTGCATCTTGCTCAAATTCATGCAAATGACGCGGGCTACCTGTGTGTGTCGCCGGTAAAATAGTCAATCGACCAACATTTTCTGAATCTCCTTCTGTGCTAATTGCATCGCGTAAATGAATGTACTCTTCCGAACGCAATTTAGCTTGATTCTACCGAATGAAAGTCAGGCGCTCCGTTTCGATTTTAACGTAGATGTCAACGCAATATTGTTGAAGCAGTCGACGAAATCGCAACAAATAATTGTCAGAATTTTAACGAATCATCAAACGATATGCGTAATAATTCATCGAACTAACCTTGGTAGTTTCCTCACCTGAAACAAATGCAGTAAAAATTGTATTTTAGAACCCCTATTAGGTTAACGACTCTTACAGCTACTCTGTACTAAATTAGAATTTACAACTTTTTTTGGGTACTAAAAGCAAACAGAGTAAAATGTATATCAAGTTTAAATGAAAACAACAATATTGATCTTACCATTCAATGGATTAATCATTTTGATATTAAAGTGATATCCATCGTCTCCTTGCCAAAACATCAGCTGTTATTGTAACGCGTCATATGAACGGTGTGTTTCATATATACTTTGTAGTTGCCCAGCATTGCGTCGTTTAAGTACAATATCACGTGTTTCCGAGTTTTTACCAACAATCAGGATTGCCACTTCATCGATTGTTGGAGCATTAAATGTCCGTCCATGTGTTTCAGATGGCCTTTATCTGCTCTGATCACAACTTTATAGTCATCACTTGACATGCGCTCTAAAGCAGTCTTGAACAGCCTGACCAATGCATGATGTTCATGAAGCATTTGCTGCAGATCTTGGAGAATTGCTCTTTTCGTAGCTGTATTGATTCCTTGACGCCGGTCAAGTTTTTCTTCTATATTGCCCATGAATCATATTTGCAAGAATTTATGCTGTGCATCTTCTATAGGTTGCAATGATCCAATGCGATGGAAATCTGGCTTTGAATCTGTAAAGTCGAAGCCATAGTACTTTTTTTTTCAAATAATAACATGCCATTTTTATTTCAGAGACAAATACAGAAATCTAACAAACTACATTCTAGATTTTTTTTGCAATAATAGAAAATATTTTTTTTAACGTAAATTACCTTAAATGTCGGATTATATCCGCGTTCTTCGATAATATCCACCCCAAATGAAGTCATTTGGAAACAGACATTGAATTTTTGAGTGTTCGCTAGAAAATGTCGTGATTCTAGTGTTTCGCCATAAAGCAGGGAGCACAATGGCTCTGGTGGCGGGACCAATAATGGCAATTTCACATTACCACTAAGGCAGCACAAACCAGGCGTTTCACCAGCAAACTTCAATGCTCCACAATGCTGGCAAACAACGTCCATACTACCAATGCAAACTAAACGATGCAAGCTTTAGTCGATGGCGCAATCATATAGAAACGCTGCTCGATTCAAATCAATACTTGAACCATTTCTTCTTGCACTTCGAAGATTATTCCTCTGTTCATCTGTACTATAAGCTCGACTATTTCTCGTTTCTAACCTAGCCGTTTCACGGGCTGTCTCTCTTTGCTCTTGTGTTTGATAAGCACGAATTAAGGCCCTTCTTTGCTCTATACTAACGCGGCGCTCTTCTCGTGCAATTTCTCGTTCTTCATCAGATAATTGACTCGCGATATTCCGCTGCCTAATTGCATTACGTCTCCGCTGGAAAAGATTAGATCTTCTAGGACGCGGCATTGTTATTAATATTAATATTTCTGAACGCACACATGAATAGTTGTTACAGTATTTGACAGGATTGGACAACAAATGTTTGACATGTATTAAATGTATAAACTTTCGAGATATAGACAATAGCTCAAAGAGTATATAACCACTACTTATGAATAGCTCATCAAGAAAAATCATAGACAACCTATAAAAAGACATTTTGACATACAACGTTTGACATGTAATAAGCAAATCAGCATTTATTGAAATGATTAAGTATTCGTTACACATATCTAGTTTTCATTGTTTTTAAGATGTATTATGCTATTCTGGGCGGAGACAAATCCAACGAATCAATAACCATGAAAATTGGTTCAGCAGATCTCGAGTTATAAGTGCTCTAACAAACCCGTCTTTGTTTTATATATATAGATATAAGTTGACAGAGAAACTATACCTCTCATACTCGTATTTTAGTTTTTAAATTTGGTTTTGGTTTGACAAAAATCTTTTTTCCGTGTATATTTTTTCTAAATTTTTATTTTTATTTTTCTTTAACTTTATATTTAGGTGTTCGGGGCTCTGTACACCCCTCACTAACCACTCTGCTTAACAGAGACAGTTAATTCAGGGATTTTTAAATTCGAACGATCCGACGCCCACCTCCTGAAAAAATGTTTGGAATCCGCACTCCCATTAAAAAGCCAAGTGCTTCGCCGTCTAAATCGGACCCTACACCTCCCGCGGAAAGTACCAGCCCTGCAGTCGAAGAAAAACTGTGCGGCGAAGCATTGACGAACTGGAGTTCCGTGGGGTTGTAATGCGTAGGGAAAACAAATTGCCCGCCGCAATCATGAAACCTAAGGAGGGTTCAACCGAGAGGGCCATACCATCAGCAGTCCCGGTGCCCCCAAAGCGCGGCTCTGTTGCTACCCTATCTTGTGAGACCATTAGGGAGCAACTCTCTATTAGTCGAAATATGAAGCGAGAGATTCGCAAAGAGATACGAGAGCAGAGTCGACATGATAGAAAAAAATAAGTGTGAGGAATTCCCTGCAAAATAAGACAGCGGAGCCAGCAGAAGAACCAATCAATTTAAATAGCGAAATTTTGAAAAAGATTGAACAGATTGAAAGGATTTTAAAAGAGAATGGATGGATTATGAGAGAATTGAAAGAAAAGATTAATCATCTTCCCCTTCTAATTCCAATTATGTTGCCTCTGCTGAATTCATTTTCCTGGAGGTTTGTGTCAAGGGTGCCAAAACTGTGCTTGGTGTTGTCTATTGTCCCCCTTCCATTGACTATTTCACTGAATTCGAATCAGTTCTTGAATCTTTGGGTACAGAGTATGCTCATTACATCATCATGGGTGATTTCAATACTAATCTTTTAGCTCCAAATTCCTCTCGTTCCCTCAAGCTCCAGTTCCTTCTTGAGTCAGTCAGTTTTCGTGTTCTGCCACTACAAGCCACTCACAACAACAACACCGGCGACGACACTTGGCTCGACTTAATCATCACCTCTAATCCTTCCCTTGTTTCCTCTCATGGTCAACTTGACGCTCCCGGATTCTCACATCATGACCTGATTTTCCTCTCCTATGTCCTCAGGCCCCCTAAACCCAAACCTAGGATACTGTACAGGCGTAGCTTTAGGCGATTGGATATGAGGAAATTGAGTGATGATGCTTCACCCTTGATCGATGCCACTTCGATCGATGACAAGGTGCACATATTTAATGCAGTAGTAACCAAACTGTATGATATTCACGCCCCAGTTAGGAGGATAAGGGTCAAGCGACCGCCAGCACCTTGGATGACTAAGGATATCCAGTTGGCCATGAAATCTCGAAATCGTGCCTTTAGGACTTATAAGAGGAACCGCATCGAAGTCAATCAGGAACGGTATAGGATTGCAAGGAATCGGTGTAATCAGTTGATAAGGAACGCTAAACGCCGCCATGTTCTAGATAACATTTCCTCTTATTCTTCTTCTGCTGATATTTGGAAGTTCCTCCATTAGCTCTGCATCACCCTAAGGTCGACTGGTAGAAAATGCTTACGGCATTAAGTCCGCCTGTGCACCAATTATGCATGAAGACTTAAATAAATAAAATAATAATAATAAAAGATTGAAAGGCAGGATGAAAGGAAAAATAACCGACCTACGACTAATGCCAGAGCGGTGGCTAACCGCACTAACGCTCGCGCCCCGGAGCGCGAAACCTTGCACTCCATAGTCGTAACGTCGAGGGTCGAAACATATAACGGAGAACAGGTAATCAAAAAAATGAAGAAGGCTGCTGATGAAGATGAAGGATGGACAAAAGTGGAAAAGATCAGAAGAGCTAAGGATAGGAGAGTGATCGTTGGATACAGGACACAGGAAGAGAGGAACAGGGCACAGAAAAGACTGCAGGAAAGGGAGAAAGACCTAGCCGTGGAGCAAATTAAAAACAAGGACCCGCTCCTCATTATGTACGGCGTCCTAAAAATACAGAAGGACGAGGACCTGCTGAAGGCAGTCCGAGGCAGGAACTCTGAGGTCTTCCGGGACCTGGATCCTGAGCAGGATAGGATGTCTGTCCACTACAGAAAGACGGCGAGGAACCCTCACACGTGCCATGTGGTGCTCAGGGTCTCTCCGGCGATTTGGACCCGCGCCCTAGACAGAGGGAGACTGTACATTGATCTTCAACCGATCAGAGTGGCGGACCAGTCCCCACTTGTGCAGCGCTCCCTCTGTTTGGGTTACGGGCATATCAGGAGGCTCTGCACCAACACAGAACCCAAGTGCAGTCATTGCGGCGGGCCTCACTTGAGGACCGAGTGCCCGGACTTCACTATTGGTGCAGAGCCAAACTGCTGTAATTGCCAGGGGGAGAAACTGGGCAACACAGGGCACAACGCCTTTAGCGATCTGTGCCCTGTTAGAACTAAATGGGACCACATAGCCAGATCCACCATCCAGTACCGGTGCTGAGGGCTCCACAATGAGAAAAATCATCTATCCTTTTAGTAACTGTCACTCCAAGATCTCACTCTCTCTCTCTTGACTTTTATAAAAACACACGTAAATTAAAACTTAGTATAAAAACTTTAAAAGCGTTGGGAGAGGGTAGGAAGACCGTACGACCGTTCAGATCGTTTTTATCTTCATCTCTGTTTTAATTAAATAACAAATAATATTAGTGATTAGAATGCGACTAAGCAGTGATAAATCAATGTGTTTTACTAAGAACCATAAGGACAAAGTGTATTTTTGACTGTGAAAGTACGTAAACAGTGAAAAAACGAACAGACTTACAACTGTCGTTTCTAATGATTATCTTAAGCGTATAAGATCTGGAACCCGTTAAATACAGTGAATTGGAAATAAATAAACATCAAAAGCATTAAACTGTTATTGTGGACGTGATAAATGTGTATTTCATCAAAGTGGATAACCTCAAATAAGTGTTTTTTCTTTCTTTTCACATCGTCATCGCGTGTTTTAAAAGATTAGCGCCATCTGGCGTTGAGCAGCTGAACTCTCAAGATAAAAATCGATAAATCGGAACACATCATCTACAACTGACAACATGGTTCCGCTACCTACAAGAGGGCATTAGTAGTACTTTAAGGTGTATAAAAATATAAACAAAACATAATAAATTTACAAAAAATGGAGGAAATTAAAAATATACTAAGAAGTATGCAAGAAGAGATGAAACAGCAAAAAACGGACATGTTAGACATGAAGGAGGAATTAAAGAATACTATTATTAGCAACATGAATGAAAAATTTTATGGTCTTGAATTAAAAACTGAACTACTGGGACAACAATTAGAATCACAAAAGAGTAAAATAAACAACATGGAGAGATTAATGAGAAGGAAAAACTTACTTTTTTTCGGAGTTGAAGAAGGTGAAAGGTCGTATCAAGAATTGTTAAAAATTGTACTAGAAATAATAAACAAGTATCTAAACATTGAATGCAACGAAAACAGTGTTGAATTTGTGAGGAGACTCGGAAAAAAGGGAGATAACATGAGACCCATCGTAGTAACATTGATCACTATGGGTCTAAAAATAAAAATACTTAAAAATAAGAAAAAACTAACATCATTACCATTCTACATAAAAGAAGATTTCCCTCAAGAAGTACTAAAAAAACGAAAGGAGCTTCAATTGGAGCTAAATAAGGAGAGAGAATCTGGAAACAGGGCAATCATAAAATATGACAGACTTGTCTTTTTAGGAAACAATCATACACAAAAAGATAGTACTGTTTCAAAAGAACAAATAGAACAAGAGAAAAAAGATAAGAAAAGAAACCCATCAAAATCACCAGAATCACTGAGAGGATCTAGCAACAAAGGAAACAAAAAACAATCAATGAAAAATATTAAAAACAATAACATGACCAACTACCTTATGAAGAAACCCTAACATTTCAAGGACCCCCTCTCAGCCTCAGTCTACCCCAGAACAAAACAATAACAATAGTACATAACAAACGGAATAAAAATTAGCAAGTACCCCTCTCTACCTAAACCTCCCAAGACGGCTGGTCACCGCGGGAGAGTCAGACCAAAACCCTCCAAAGATAAAAAACATTGAAATAAAAAACCCAAACGTATGTTATGTAGCCACATACAATGTCAGAACTTTATCGACTCACGCACACCTCCTAGAACTACTAGACGCACTAAAAAATATAAAGATGGGCAGATGATACTGAAGGACGGCTGGTAAACTGTGGAGAGAAAAGGACACAGATAGAGGTTACTGGTTTTCTTTGGAGGAGGCCTTCACCCTCAAAGAGGGGTTCACACTATTTTCTTTTTCCATAAAATTTATGCAATCACAAAATAGACATAATTAATGTATAAACAAAATGTATGAAATAATAGGAATAGTAAATAATGTAAATGAAATTTTAAATATTTTTTTAATAGTGTATATTATAATTTAATTATAATGCATGATGTATTTTGTTAGTTATTTGTTTAAACTGTTATATTTATACACTAAAAATCAAATGTGAATACTGTGATTTAATCTTATTTGGTGTGAAATAAAAGGCTTTTTATTTTTATTATTTATTATATAAAAACTAAAATTGCAGTATTAAATTAGGTAAAAATATAAAAACTAGAATTAAAAAATAGTGTACACAAAGAAATAAACAAGAAAATAAGTAATAGTTAAAAAACATAATATGAACCCAAAATAATGATCTATTCTGGCAATTCATAATATAGAAATAGTATAAGAAAATAAAGAAGTATAGTACAGTATCCTAGCTGAAATACTCAGTCTTAAATTTAAGACCTGGAATAGTATATTAGTTTTTATAAAAATAGTAGAATGTAGAAAACAGGAACCCAGTAAAATCATTAGCAATAGTAGCAATAGTAAGGTATTATATAAAAATATAGGATAAAGTAGAAAATAAGGAACATAGTCCATAAAATCAATAGAAACAGTCAGGCATCAAAAATATACATACAAATTAAAAAATGAAGATAAGAGAAGTCAAGATTTCAAGCCAAAAGTATGGAAGAAGGAATAAAAGAAGGAATAAAATAAGAAATCAACAAGTTAATTTAGTTTTAAATCAATATAAAAAGAGAAAAGAATGAAAGGACCAGACAGCAATAGGCTCCAAATTGTAAACATTGGAGGTGGTAGAATGTCTGCGTTAAAACGCAAACGCAAATAAAAAAATAAAAAAAACCCCTGGTACTATCTTGCCAATCAAGACTAAGAAACGCTTTAAATATAGTTTATAAGAAGTTGATATTCAACGTGACAGAACCTACCTTGAAAGAAAGAGCAAGATACTAGAAAAGTTGGACCATAGACTACGGCTCTCAGGGCGAGCACTAGGGCGGAACTCAAAATCCGTAGAATTGCTAAAGCGTCTGTCCTATTAAAGAAATTGAGAAACGGTGACTGGAACGGGTTCACTGAATTAACTGACGAAGCATGCTACGGTCATGCGTTCTTTGATATATCTGGTAAAAGTGTGTTGATGAGACTCGATGGTTTTCTCAAAGATAGAATGCAGGAACGTGCTGTTACAGTTATTCGACATTCTGAATTAGACAGTATAAAAGTAACGTTAGGTAGACATTTTGATATACCTAGAATAACGGCAAGCGTCAACGTTTTGGTGCGTGGTCTTATAAATGAAATAGTGACTGTGAAGGCTGTGCGAGATAGGTGGCTGCCAGCATTTTCACCTCCGTTACGCAACTCTAGAAATTGTTAAACTCTGTCGAACAAACGACACGTCTTCGACAAGGGTTGCCGAATGTTCTACATTTAAAAACATTACTATGTTCTGTCGCGTGTTTAGCGTGATTAATGGAGAAGAAAAATACGTTAAATATTAAGAGGTAGTGCAATCGCAATAGAAACCTGGATTGTCTCGGGTACGTGTTTCGATTGTCGTTTAAAAACTCTTGTGTGTACACGAATCGACCTTTCTTTTCAATATATTTTCAATGCTGCAGTTTTATTACATTCTTCAAATTTGCGGAGGGTAGAATCTACCTGCATATTTGATGCTCACTCACAATCAACACTAAAGAACGCTTTAAATATTATTTATAAGAAATGCCTCAATAAACAATAAATCAATGAGTGGAAAGAACTAGTCAACCCTGGTACTATCTTACCAATCAATCCTATAGAATGCTTTAAATATAGTTTATAAGAATTGTTTCAATGAACAATCAATGAGTGGTCAGAACTAGTCAACCCCGGTACTGTATTGTCACTCATTACTACAGCACTTTTAAAGTATTATTTATAAGAATTGAATCCATAAACAGTCAATGAAAGATAGGGCAGATCTAGTCGACATTCAAAGTCAAAGTCAAAGTCAAATCATTTATTTCCATAGGCCCCAAAAGGCACTTGAACACGTCAAAAATACAAACATCAAACATTATTAATACAAATATAAAATAAAACTCAAGTACTGAATTGATCAGTGATAAATGGATGTAACTCAAGTAATCAATGATTTGAATTACCGGAGCTTAGATTGATTTCGATTCAACTCAAAGTTTTAAATTGAAATCAATCCAAGTACCAGCTCCGATGGGTATTGCATTCATGAGAAGAGCTGGTGAGAAACTCATGTGCACCATCTTTTCAAATAATTTATACAACATTACCGACTCGCTTGTCACTCAGGACTAAAGAACAGTTAATGTATAATTTATGAAATACAGTATATAGGAATTACCTCAATAACCAATCAATCAATAAGTATTCTAGCCAACCCCGCGCCGTGCCTCAACACTAAAGAACGATTTAAATATAATTTATAACAATTACCTCAATAACCAATCAATCAATGAGTGGAAAGAACTAGTCAACCCTGGTACTATCTTACCAATCAATACCTTAGAAAGCTTCAAATATAGTTTATAAGAATTGTTTCAATGAACAATCAATGAGTGGTCAGAACTAGTCAACCCCGTTACTGTATTGTCACTCATTACTACGGCACTTTTAAAATATTATTTATAAGAATTGAATCCATAAACAGTCAATGAAAGACAGGTCAGATCTAGTCGACACTACCGACTCGCTTGTCACTCAAGACCAAAGAACGGTTAAAATATAATTTATGAAATACAGTTTATAAGAATTACCTCAATAACCACTCAATCAATAAGTAGTCTAGCCAACCCCGCGATTGTCTTGACACTCGACACTAAAGAACGTTTAATATATTATTTATAAGAATTGCCTCAATTAGCGATCAACTAAAGAATGGTCGGAACTAGTCAACATTACTGGCTCATTTATCACTCAACACAAAAGAACGCTTAATATTTTTTTAAAGAAATGACTGCGTAAACAATCAATCATTGAATGGTCAAAGATAGTCGACACTAGTGACTCACTTATCACCCAACACTAAAGAATGCTTTAAATATAGTTTATAAGAATTGTTTCAATAAACAATCAATGAGTGGTCAGAACTAGTCAACCTCGGTACTGTCTTGTCACTCGTTACTACAGCACTTTTAAAGTATTATTTATAAGAATTGAATCCATAAACAGTCAATGAATGACAGGTCAGATCTAGTCGACACTACCGACTAGCTTGTCACTCAAGACTAAAGAACGGTTAAAATATAATTAATGAAATTCAATTTATAAGAATGACCTTAATAACCAATCAATCAATAAGTAGTCAGAACTAGTCAACCTCGCGACGTGTCTTGTCACTTGACACTAAAGAACGTTTAATATATTATTTATAAGAATTACCTCAATTAGCGACCAATTAAAGAATGGTCGGAACTAGTCTACGTTACTGGCTAATTTATCACTCAACACAAAAGAACGCTTAATATATTTTTAAAGAAATGACTGCGTAAACAATCAACCATTGAATGGTCAAAGATAGTCGACACTAGTGACTCACTTATCACCCAACACTAAAGAATGCTTTAAATATAGTTTATAAGAATTGTTTCAATAAACAATCAATGAGTGGTCAGAACTAGTCAACCTCGGTACTGTCTTACCAATCAATACTATAGAATGTGTGGGGGAACGGATATCATGTTCCACCCAACACAAAGGGAGGATCCTCCGACCAGGCTAGGTGATCATGCCTGGCGGGCTGCTGCCCAACAGTTGATGTTGGGATGTCGTCTACATCCTAATCGGCGCGAGAACCATTTATTCCGCGATTCAGGATTTGTAGTTACTCCGTGTAGTGCAGTTTGTAGGTACAGTGCGTTACTTCGTAGTTCAGTGTATCTTCGGTAGATGGCGCTGTAGTAGGTTATTGTTGTGTTAGATGTGGAAGTCGCCACAAATGCTTTAAATGTAGTTTATAAGAATTGTTTCAATGAGCAATCAATGAGTGGTCAGAACTAGTCAACCTCGGTACTGTCTTGTCACTCGTTACTACAGCACTCTTAAAGTATTATTTATAAGAATTGCCTCAATTAGCGATCAACTAAAGAATGGTCGGAACTAGTCAACATTACTGGCTCATTTATCACTCAACACAAAAGAACGCTTAATAATTTTATAAGAAATGAATCCGTAAACAATCAATCATTGAATGGTCAAAGATAGTCGACACTAGTGACTCGCTTGTCACCCAACACTAAGGAATGATTTAAATATAATTGATGAGAATTGCCTCAATAAACAATAAATCAATGAGTGGAAAGAACTAGTCACCCCTGGTACTATCTTACCAATCAATACTAAGGAACGCTTTAAATATAGTTTATAAGAAGTTGATATTCAACGTGACAGAACCTAACTTGAAAGAAATTGCAAGATACTAGAAAAGTTGGACCACAGACTATGGCTCTCAGGACGAGCACTAGGGCGGAACTCAAAATCCGTAAAATTGCTAAAGCGTCTGTCCTATTAAAGACAATTGAGAGACGGTGACCGGAACGAGTTCACTGAATTAACTGACGAAACATGCTACGATCATGCGCTCTTTGATGTATCTGGTGAAAATGAGTTGATCAGATTCGATGCTTTTTTCAAACATAGAACGCAGAAACGTGCTGTCTTAATTCTTCGACATTCTGAATTAGACAGTTTAAAATTAACGTTACGAAGACATTTTGAAATACCTAGTATAACGGCAACCGTCAACACGTTTTGGTGCGTGGTCTCATAAATAAAATAATGACTGTGAAGGCTGTGCGAGATAGGTGGCTGCCAGCATTTTCACCTCCGTTACGCACCTCTACAAATTGTTAAACTCTGTCGAACTATTTGAGCCCCATAAAGCGATTATGGTGAAACTTTGCTTATCCCAACAACTTTGGGGCATTGATTCTCGATAATATTACGACACGTCTTCGACAAGGGTTGCCGAATGGTCTACATTTAAAAACATTACTATGTTCTGTCGCGTGTTTAGCGTGATTAATGGAGAAGAAAAATACGTTAAATATTAAGAGGTAGTGCAGTCGCAATAGAACCCTGGATTGTCTTGGGTACGTGTTTCGATTGTCTTTTAAAAACTCTTGTGCATACACGAATCGACCTTTCTTTTCAATATATTTTCAATGCTGCAGTTTTATTACATTCTTCAAATTTGTGGAGGGTAGAAAAATCTACCTGCATATCCGATCCACAGTTCACAACCAACACTAAAGAACGCTTTAAATATAATTCATAAGAATTGAATCCATAAACAGTCAATGAACGACAGGTCGGAACTAGTTGACACAACCGACTCGCTTGTCACTCAAGACTAAAGAACGGTTAAAATATAATTAATGAAATTCAATTTATAAGAATGACCTTAATAACCAATCAATCAATAAGTAGTCAGAACTAGTCAACCTCGCGACGTGTCTTGTCACTCGACACTAAAGAACGTTTAATATATTATTTATAAGAATTACCTCAATTAGCGACCAATTAAAGAATGGTCGGAACTAGTCCACGTTACTGGCTAATTTATCACTCAACACAAAAGAACGCTTAATATTTTTTTAAAGAAATGACTGCGTAAACAATCAATCCTTGAATGGTCAAAGATAGTCGACACTAGTGACTCACTTATCACCCAACACTAAAGAATGCTTTAAATATAGTTTATAAGAATTGTTTCAATAAACAATCAATGAGTGGTCAGAACTAGTCAACTTCGGTACTGTCTTACCAATCAATACTATAGAATACTTTAAATATAGTTTATAAGAATTGTTTCAATGAGCAATCAATGAGTGGTCAGAACTACGAGTAGTTAACCCCGTTACTGTATTGTCACTCATTACTACAGCACTTTTAAAGTATTATTTATAAGAATTGAATCCATAAACAGTCAATGAAAGGCAGGTCAGATCTAGTCGACACTTCCGAATCGCTTGTCACTCAAGACTAAAGAACGGTTAAAATATAAATTACGAAATTCAATTTGTAAGAATTACCTTAATAAACAATCAATCAATAAATAGTCAGAACTAGCCAACCTCGCGACGTGTCTCGACACTCGACACTAAAGAACGTTTAATATATTATTTACAAGAATTTTCTCAATTAGCGATCAACTCAAGAATGTTCGGAACTAGTCAACATTACTAGCTCATTTATCACTAAACACAAAAGAACGCTTAATAATTTTATAACAAATGAATCCGTAAACAATCAATCATTGAATGGTCAAAGATAGTCGACACTAGTGACTCACTTATCACCCGACACTAAAGAATGCTTTAAATATAGTTTATAAGAATTGTTTCAATAAACAATCAATGAGTGGTCAGAACTAGTCTACCTCGGTACTGTCTTACCAATCAATACTATATAATGCTTTAAATATAGTTTATAAGAATTGTTTCAATGAACAATCAATGAGTGGTCAGAACTACGAGTAGTTAACCCCGTTACTGTATTGTCACTCATTACTACAGCACTTTTAAAGAATTATTTATAATAATTGAGCGTGATTAATGGAGAAGAAAAACACGTTAAATATTAAGAGTAGTGCAGTCGCAATAGAACCCTGGATTGTCTCGGGTACGTGTTTCGATTGTCTTTTAAAAACTCTTGTGCATACACGAATCGACCTTTCTTTTCAATATATTTTCAATGCTGCAGTTTTATTACATTCTTCAAATTTGTGGAGGGTAGAAGAATCTACCTGCATATCCGATCCACAGTTCACAACCAACACTAAAGAACGCTTTAAATATAATTCATAAGAATTGAATCCATAAACAGTCAATGAACGACAGGTCGGAACTAGTTGACACAACCGACTCGCTTGTCACTCAAGACTAAAGAACGGTTAAAATATAATTTATGAAATTCAATTTATAAGAATTACCTTAATAGCCAATCAATCAATAAGTAGTCAGAACTAGCCAACCTCGCGACGTGTCTCGACACTCGACACTAAAGAACGTTTAATATATTATTTATAAGAATTTTCTCAATTAGCGATCAACTCAAGAATGGTCGGAACTAGTCAACATTACTAGCTCATTTATCACTCAACACAAAAGAACGCTTAATATTTTTTTAAAGAAATGACTGCGTAAACAATCAATCATTGAATTGTCAAAGATAGTCGACACTAGTGACTCACTTATCACCCGACACTAAAGAATGCTTTAAATATAGTTTATAAGAATTGTTTCAATAAACAATCAATGAGTGGTCAGAACTAGTCAACCTCGGTACTGTCTTACCAATCAATACTATAGAATGCTTTAAATATAATTTATAAGAATTGTTTCAATGAACAATCAATGAGTGGTCAGAACTACGAGTAGTTAACCCCGTTACTGTATTGTCACTCATTACTACAGCACTTTTAAAGAATTATTTATAATAATTGAATCCATAAACAATCAATGAACGGCAGGTCAGATCTAGTGGACATTTCTGACTCGCTTGTCACTCAAAACTAAAGAACGGTTAAAATATAATTAATGAAATTCAATTTATAAGAATTACCTTAATAACCAATCAATCAATGAGTAGTCAGAACTAGCCAACCTCGCGACGTGTCTTGTCACTCGACACTAAAGAACGTTTAATATATTATTTATAAGAATTACCTCAATTGGCGACCAATTAAAGAATGGTCGGAACTAGTCTACGTTACTGGCTAATTTATCACTCAACACAAAAGAAAGCTTAATATTTTTTTAAAGAAATGACTGCGTAAACAATCAATCATTGAATGGTCAAAGATAGTCGACACTAGTGACTCACTTATCACCCAACACTAAAGAATGCTTTAAATATAGTTTATAAGAATTGTTTCAATGAACAATCAATGAGTGGTCAGAACTACGAGTAGTTAACCCCGTTACTGTATTGTCGCTCATTACTACAGCACTTTTAAAGTATTATTTATAAGAATTGAATCCATAAACAGTCAATGAACGGCAGGTCAGATCTAGTCAACACTTCCGACTCGCTTGTCACTCAAGACTAAAGAACGGTTAAAATATAATTTATGAAATTCAATTTATAAGAATTACCTTAATAGCCAATCAATCAATAAGTAGTCAGAACTAGCCAACCTCGCGACGTATCTCGACACTCGACACTAAAGAACGTTTAATATATTATTTATAAGAATTTTCTCAATTAGCGATCAACTCAAGAATGGTCGGAACTAGTCAACATTACTAGCTCATTTATCACTCAACACAAAAGAACGCTTAATATTTTTTTAAAGAAATGACTGCGTAAACAATCAATCATTGAATGGTCAAAGATAGTCGACACTAGTGACTCACTTGTCACCCAACACTAAAGAATGCTTTAAATATAGTTTATAAGAATTGTTTCAATAAACAATCAATGAGTGGTCAGAACTAGTCAACCTCGGTACTGTCTTACCAATCAATACTATAGAATGCTTTAAATATAGTTTATAAGAATTGTTTCAATGAACAATCAATGAGTGGTCAGAACTACGAGTAGTTAACCCCGTTACTGTATTGTCACTCATTACTACAGCACTTTTAAAGAATTATTTATAATAATTGAATCCATAAATAATCAATGAAGGGCAGGATCTAGTGGACACTTCTGACTCGCTTGTCACTCAAAACTAAAGAACGGTTAAAATATAATTAATGAAATTCAATTTATAAGAATTACCTTAATAACCAATCAATCAATAAGTAGTCAGAACTAGCCAACCTCGCGACGTGTCTTGTCACTCGACACTAAAGAACGTTTAATATATTATTTATAAGAATTACCTTAATTAGCGACCAATTAAAGAATGGTCGGAACTAGTCTACGTTACTGGCTAATTTATCACTCAACACAAAAGAACGCTTAATATTTTTTTAAAGAAATGACTGCGTAAACAATCAATCATTGAATGGTCAAAGATAGTCGACACTAGTGACTCACTTATCACCCAACACTAAAGAATGCTTTAAATATAGTTTATAAGAATTGTTTCAATAAACAATCAATGAGTCGTCAGAACTGGTCGACACTACTCAGTCACTCATCATAAAACGTTTTAACGCTTTAAAATTTGTGAGAAATGTTTTTGTTAAAAATAAGTAATGAGTCTCCAGTATAAGCAGATACTGCTCACACACATATCACTCGACCCTAAATAATTTTCTAAAACATGATTTTAACAAAAAATCATTAAGAAACAATCAATCAACGTGTCTTCAGAACTTAGAAAAAAGTTTTGAACAATTGTATTTTGTTTTACCAATGCGGGCGGCATGAACCAGTCTGAAATTTAATACGATTCAAGTAGACAGGAGGGATTAAGTTGATACTACTCACTCACTTATCACAAGTAGGCTCTAAAATATAAATTATGATAACCTAATAAAAAATGATAGTGAGTCGTCAGAATAAGTAAAATCGTTCTCATACAAACATAACACTAAAAAACTTACTTTAAATATCAATTGTAAGAATTGCATTAAAAACAATAAATAATTTAGACGATTTAATTAAATTTCAGATGCAAGATATGGAAAATGAAGGCCACAGAGGACCCCATCCTGGGGAGGAGTTGACTGTGCAGCCAGATAGTCTAACATACACACAAACTACGCAGAATACAGAAATACTACAGGAATCTAACAGTGAAGGTTGGTACTTATTTTCAATAATCATTCTTTGTCGTGGGGCGATAAATTAAAAATACACAGTGTCGTTACTCCTATTCATCTCATGAGTACCATAAGAGCAGACTAAACCAGCAAATTATGCAGATCAGCAGCAAAGAGAAGGAAATCTTAAAACAAATCCTATAACGAACCCGTCAAGCCAGCGCGGCAAGTGAAGTAGTAAGCCAGAACTTCTTTTGTAGAGACCCATGTCTAGCAACGGACTTGAGGGAGAAAATAACATGCTACTTGTTATGTCCTTCGATGCAATTAAAAGATCAAATTAAAAAATAACCCAGTAAAGAAAGTTAAAAACGAAGCGAACCGAGCAACGAAAAATAAAGATTTCCTGCACAAAACGTAACCACATTAAGAGATCCTCGATCGATGGAAGCAATGTCTGCAAGCACTACAACTTCAACTGGGGGTAGCGAAACAACTAAAGTCGAAACAGACTTAAAAATGACATTACAGGTTTAAAATGCTTAATCACACACCTTTAAAGACATTTGGGAACAATGGTGAACTCCTGAAATATCGTGCCAACGGGATGCTTTATGTCTATGGGAATTGTTTATGGTAGAATGTTTTTTCGTATCCATTTTTCCTCTCTCGCCCCGTGTGTGCTGTGTCAAGATTTAATATTCTATTATGTACTAAAACAAAAGCAACACTTCTATCGCACAAATATTTTTTTCATTTAAGTAATCCACAACAGAAGCTATGGGCTCTGAAGAATGAAAATGAGAAGAAGATACGGTCCGGGACTTTATGTGGATTTATATATGAGTTTGACAAAATACAACAAGATGAAAAAAAAATATTATATTATTACGTCGACATTAGAAGAAAAAGACGTTTTATATTATTTTACCAGAAAAACAAGGGAAAACAGTAGATGAAGAAACTTTTCGAAAAAGCGATGTGAAGGCGAAATGACTTATTGGGCAATGCATTTCGAAAAAGCATATCACTAGGGATGCAATAACTGCTAAAGGAATGATTGAGAAACTCAAGTCAGTTTTCCAAAGACAAAGTGCATTCACGAAGTTGTCCATAAATAGAAATGTCGTGCATTTACTAGTTTAGAATGACTTGAGGACCATTTCCAGAAATTTTACAGTATCATAGATGAACTGGAAGGCGTAGAAAACAATAAAATGGAGGAAAGGGACAAAATTTTCTATCTATTATTGTCTTTGAACAGAAAATACGAGGGAGTAATCACCGCCATTGAAACTCTGGGCACTTTGGCGGCAGCATCATTTCATGCTATGTATGCGATAAGAAAGGACAAACACCATATAAATGTAGTCGGTTCAAAGATGTTTCATTAACGATTACAATCACAGAAGTCTTTGATCCTGACCAATCTATTAAAAAAATATTTACTATACCGATTGTTGTCAAAAACAATTGATTTTATCTAACTTATCAATACAATTTTTAGATAAAAGTCATGCTGCAAAGAAGTCAAAAATACCACTTCTAAAATTCAAACAAACTGTTGAGAAAGTGCAGAATGAAAGACAGAAGAATGTGAAAGAGGTAAGTTGAATAGAGACATTAAATAATCTAAGTTAAGTTGAATATCTAAAACAGAAATTTCAAGAGCTAAACCTGTTCAAAAAGGAGAAATGAGCGTTATAGGAGTTAATAAGGAGGCATGATGCAGAAGCATTACTAGGCTGCCCTAGTGTGTGGTGTGTGTGGTGTGGACTAGGTTCTGACAACATTCCGCCAGGCTTTATACGCAATTGTGCTGATGAGTTAGCGATCCCCTTGAGCTTAATTTATAATCAGTCTCTAAGATCTGGCATCTTTCCTGATCGATGGAAACTTGCGAAAGTCGTTCCTATTCTTAAACCTGATGCTGGAGCTGATTTAGTTGCTAGTTATAGACCTATATCAATTCTATCAACGTTCGCAAAAACATTTGAAAAATTAATATGCCCCTTTTTTCAAATTTACTTTAAGAAATATTTGTCAAGCCAACAACATGGTTTTGCTATAGCTAGATCCACATGCAGTAATTTAGTTGATTTTATTGAGGGTACTTTGGAGTCAGTAGATGCTAATAAACAAGTGGACGCTGTGTACACTGATTTTAGCAAGGCCTTTGACAAGGTGCCACACCATATCCTAGTTCAAAAACTGTCGTCATATGGCTTTGCAGGATCATTGCTTCTTTGGCTTAATTCGTACCTAATAAATCGAACTTTTTTCGTTGTGGCCGATGGTTATAAGTCCAACATATTTAACATTACCTCTGGGGTTCCACAGGGATCGCATTTGGGACTTATTCTGTTCAATATTTTCATTAACGACCTCCCTAATTGCTTCCTATATTCTACTCCATATTTGTTCGCCGACGACTTAAAAATAGTTCGGGTAATAGAATCGATTGCTGATGCATTGTTGTTGCAAAGTGATATTGATCGTCTTCTGGAATGGTGTAGATGTAACAATATGCAGCTAAACGCGAAAAAATGTGCTCTAATAACTTTTACCCGTAAACTAAATAAAGTAGACTATATATATTATATAAATGGCATACCACTTGAACGTGTGGACACTGTCAGAGATCTAGGTGCAATACTTGACTCTAAACTAACTTTCGTTCCCCACATCGATGTTGTTGTAAAGAAAGCGTCAAAAATTTTAGGATTTCTGATTAGAAATATTAAATCGTTCCGTTCTCCTCAAACTAAAATTGTACTATATTTTTGCCTCGTCAGAAGCCTACTTGAATATTGCGTTGTAGTATGGCGTCCTCACTATGCTACACATAGCCTAAGAATTGAACGAATCCAAAAGCGTTTCTTAAATCATCTGGCTTACTCCAAGGTTATTGCAAGGAAACAACCAAGCTACTTGAAACGCCTTAAGTATTTCAAGATAGACTCCCTAGAAAAACGCAGAAACTCATCTGATTTACTATTTTTATTTAAAACACTTAACAGTAATATTGATTGCCCAAACCTTCTTTCAAAATTTAAATTTAGTATCCCTCATAAGTAACCCAGAAAACCAATTAGGCTCCTACATCCACCTTGTCGAAGGACAGTTTTAGGTTCCAACTCTCCCGTTTCACGGCTTAGTAAGTTATATAACAACTACAGTAGTCAGATAGATATATTTGATACATTTCAGCTATTTAAGAGCCAGGTCCACGCTCTTACTATGGACTGACCATGTAATAACTGATTAATGTCCCTGATAGGGATAGACACCAATTTGTATGTACACCTATTTTCTTGCTTTTTGGACAACCTCTGTAAAATTAAAAGTGCTTTTCTTTTTTTTTCTTAATTCTATTATAATTTATGCATGCAGTGTTTACCTACATAAGTTGTGCACTTAGATTAAGACTTTTACTGTGTTTTGTTTTGTATTTACGTATGTTTTAGTGTAATAACTACTGGTAAACCATTAAATAAATAAATAAATATATATAGTCCTTTTTTGGCAGTGCACAAGGCATTTTTATTGCTTGGGGCTCATTTTCTAATAATTTTACCTAATTATAATATCAATCTGCTGTCATACGAATGTCAGAATTAATGTTTTTCTTCCTTTCTTTCTTTCTCTTTCTTTCTATTTCCAGCGCCGAAGATCGTCGATTCCTAAATTGAAGGACAGTAAAGCCGTTAAGAGGAGATCATCATTAAAAGTGGAACAAAAACTAGATGATGAGTTCGAAAAACTTTACGAAGAAGTAGTTGATAACAAACAAAACGTAGTTGATGATAAAATACTAGCAGTGAACGTCGATGATCCAGAAAAAGTAGAAACTAAATTTGAAGAAATCATTCACGCTTATGATAGTAACGATGACAATTATTTTACGCCTACAGAAAAGCTAAAACTATCTAAAATCCCATGGAGAAAGAAAGAAAGTTCAAACAAAACTGGTGCTGTAGACAAGAAGAAAGCTACTGTAAATGATTCTAATATAAAAGACGGTGGTTTCAAAGTATCAGCAACAACTATTACAACAAAAAGATTTGCCCGGGGTCACAGTGTGAATTTAAGCAACTCTCAGAAACCAGGTACTGAACTTAGTTTTGAACCAAATCATACTCACATTGTACAGAGAGCTACTAGTCTTAATGAAGCTGCATTCCGTGGTAATATGACACGAGCAATGGAGAACGTACAAAGTTATGAAGAAAACATGGAAAATGAAGATACTGAAAAAAGTCGTAAGATAACTAAGACGATAACAAGAATTCCTATTAAACCTGACCAAATAAATCGTAGTATAAGTAGAGAACTTAACAGACGTCCAGCAAGTTTAGATGATAGAGATTTTGTTAACCGACAAGTAGCAAAACGTGAAGAATTAAAAAATGGCAGTAGCACGAAAAAAACTCATGAAACAATCATCAGCGAACCACAAATTAGAAATGAAAAAATTACACGTAGTATTAGCAGAACATTTAGCAGAGATGGCAAAAGCGTAATTCTTTCATCTAAAAATAGACAAAGTTATAACGAAGACTCTACAAAACTAAGTACGGGTGAAAATGAATCAGACAAATTTAATCAAATCCCTAATCTTGAATCTGTGCACGATAACACCCAAAATGCTCTGAAAGACGAAATATACACAGAAGAGAGTACTACCATACTAGCACCAGAAATTACGAAGACTACCCACAGCTACATCAAAGGTACCATAAAGAATGTCGAAAGAAGTAAATCTGTGGAATGGAAGGCAGCTGACGAAGTTATATCAAAACAATATACAAGAACATACAGTGAAAACAAATTCACGAAGTACAATATTGATGTAAAAACACCTGAGACCATTATAGATGATAATAACACTATTTTAGACGAAATCAAATCGAAGATGTCTGTGATTGAAGCAGAAAGCGTGAAACAGCAGTATTTAGTAGAGGATAACGATGATGATGATAAGGTTATTCAAACAATAAATGACAATGAAAATACTATATCTGTATCAAAAGATCCTGACGAATACGATGTTTTGAATAGTTTCAAAGGTACTCAAGACACTGCTGATAAAATAGAAATAAGTAAGAATTTACCTGCACAGGAAGTTCTAAACAGTAACAAGGATGCAGCCTTGCCAAATGTAAGTGGTGACACTCAAAATATCTCAATCATCAAAGGCAACGTAGAAAGATTAAAAACTCAGCTCAGTGTAAAAGATACAGATTTATCAAAGAAACACATCGACCCGAAAGACGAGCAGCCTAAGAAAAAATCTGTGTTATCCAAGATTGCTATGTTTGAAGTAAGTGACACATTATTTTAAAGAATCATATTGTGCTTGAATATTTCGTGCCTAGTTATTAGTTATACCGATAGATAAGGTGCCATTATAGATAGAGTGAATTTAGTGAACCTAGAACATTAATTCGTCAATATAACTAGATTAAATAGAAGAAATTTATCTTAACTTGTTTTGAACAGCACTTATAATACATGAAATAACTCACCAAAAATAACTTTAATTGTTTAATGAGTATTCAATAAATAATGTCATGACTCTGCACTCGAATTTAAGTAATTGTAATTATTATAATCCCTGTATACCTCTGTCCATACTCCATCTTATCGACATCTCTTACTTTAATTCTTGTTTTAAAAGTGATGCCTGTATTCAAATTAAATTATTATAATTTATTTTTCAGGGTAAAGGTGATGAATATACTGTAAAAATAAAGAGATGTTTAACGGATAAAAAAACAACAACTTTACCTGCAGCTGACAACATAGAAAAGAGTAAAAACTCTTTGGACGAAGTATTTTCAGCTCAACCTGCAGACTTATACGAACAAAATGGCAGTGACTTAGAAGCGGATAGAAGAACATATAATGATGGTCCAGTTATTGTAGATCACATTATGAAGTTTCAAGAAGAAAGTATTTCCACAATACATCAAGTGCAAGAAGTTAAAATTCTACCAGAGCCAATTGCTTTTACAGTTCATGAAAGCAGTTTCGAAGTAATTGAAAGATTTAACGAAACTGACAATGCCTTACCCCCAGAAGACTTTGTTAAGTTGAATGATTACGACAAAGAGCAAATAACATTATTGCCAGAAAAGCTAGATGTTATTCATTCTGAAGAAAAAACGGTAGACTCTTCGATTTTAATAAAAACGATAAAGTTTGACACCTCCGAAACACAACAAGAAGATGCTGCTCTTAGGTTACCTACACACGTAAGTGTTAATCAGAAAGACAATAAAGATAGTAGTATTTTTAAGAATTCTTTAGAAAATAATGATACCAAACATGTAGATAACGGGAAAAAACTACAGAAACCTAAAGTAGGTAAACTTAATTTAGATCTTTGGAATAAGCAAGTAAGTGCTAACAAAGAACTTGTGAGTAAGCCAAAATTAACTGAAACTAGTCTCATTAGAGCACAAAAGATTATATCAACAAAAGCGATTGATATTGAAGTCCCTAAAAAGTTAGAAAGTCAAAGTGAGTTCATAACTTTGCATAATAATGAGAATAACGCCTCCGATACAAGTAAAACTGAAACTTTTCTATCACTACCAGAAGAAATAAAATCTGAAGACCCCCCTGAAATGCCAACTATTTTGCCCTACAGAGGAGATCTTATAGCTAACATTGAATCAAATGAAACAACCATACTTTTACCAGAAAGAACTAATTTTGCTACAAACGATGGGAAATTGCAAGTGGCTGTTATGTTGCCGGAAACACCACTAACCGTTTCATCAAAACGGAAATTCGAATTTCAGAAAAGTCAAATTGAAGTTCCCGCTGCCATCGCATACACAACCGAATTCAATACGAATATTTATAAAGTCGAATCTACTAACATAGCACAGTACACTAATACTTCTGAAGACGAAGATGGAAACTTAATAGATACTTCCGAAGCTTTATCAAGTAAAATTGATAGTGCAGATAAAGAAACGAGCTTTGGAAGTCTAAATATATTACCAGAACTAATCGACTACAAGATCTCTGAAGATAAAGAGAATATTCAGAGGCAGGTGCCTGGAAAGGATGATTTTAATCCTTATTTTAAAGTCGATCAATTTACTGAAAAGCCTAAGTTTAGGCATAATATCGACTTATATAAAGAAACACCTAGCGATCCTGAGCTAGTTGATAGTGAGCCAGAAGTAAGAGAACCCAAGGACACTATTATGGGTAAATTACAAAATAAAGTATTTTTAACTACCGATAGAAATCCTAAAAAAAATAAAGCAACATACTATACCGAGAAATTATCAAATCCAACAACTCCGACCATAGCAGATAACAATAATAAAACAGAATTTTATCCTATTCATAAAGAAAATACTGGAGCAAAACACGATCTTCAAACAACACATGATATTAACTTTAGAAATAAAAGATTTCAAAATAACGCTCCAGAGTTTGATGAATATGATTCAAGAGAAGATATAAAAAGAACCAAGTCTTTAGCAGAACTGGATCTAGGGGATGCAGTGAAAGGACAAGTACAGAGAATGGTGTACAGAATCAAATCGGTAGATTTGGATAGAATCGAAACAACAAAGGCAAGGAAAATCAGTTTAAGAGAAATGCCAAAGAAAAGCTCTGTATTAGAAAAGATTGCGCTGTTTGAGGTAAGTGTTTATTTTTTTTTTTCTCTGGTTGAAGCTTACACACTTACACAGTAATATCACAATAATCCACGTATTCACGATTCTCGTATATATAAATCGCATGATCTAGAATGTCCCTACACAAAATCGCGTTATGTATAAATAGGCCGAGCTTGTTTCATGGAACATTCCAGACAATTTTTGAATGATTAGGAAATATCTCGTAAAACTAATTTAAAATCCTTTACCACCACGTTCCAGAACCCTCCGTTCTGGAACGTGGCAAGTTTTTCTAGAACATTCGAATAGGTTACTCATGTTTCAATGTGGAGTAACAGGCAGTTTAAAATATTTAAAACAAATATTACTACGTCATGTATATCCTTTGTTTTAGAAAGTACAGAATAGTATAAGCTAGAGCTTAGTAGTAGCTGAGTAGACTCAGTGTAGGTTCCAACGGTATTGTATCTTGTTAAAGTGCCTTAGATAGGCGATAATCTTCAGTGTTTTTATTTCGTCCTTAAAATCATAACACTTTTTACAATTGACATAATAATTACATTATTTGTTTTTGTTAATAATATTTTTCTTTTGTACATATTTATCGTCTAAGAAAGATTTTATACTAGCTATACACACTACGCTCCTTGGGACTGTAGCACGTTTTGGTTGCTGAAAATAGGTAAAAATATTTTTTCAATCTGTGTATTTATGTACCTATGTCCAGAAGAGGACATAGGTTGGTGATGATACATATACAAGCCAACTTAACATTTTTATAATATAGATAGATGAATACTATAATTGGAATCGGACTGTGACATTAATGAAATTATCTGACAGATTTTGACTACCAAGATAAAGTACCAGACACCCACCGTTTCGACTAGTATTTTAAACGACCAGATCCACTTACAGCAGCAAAGTATGCTTTTCTTTCTATAAAAGAAAACCTAGCCAAGCTAAGTGCACTTCGAGCTAGCCAAATCCATGTTAGTAAGAACGTTTTGTTTGATTATTTTTACTGTTTTCGCTTTGGCACTCTGAGGCCGCTTGTAAACACACGTTTTTTTGGTGTAAAAATCTACAGTTGATTTGCCTCGTCCGTCTACGCACGGTACGAAGCCAGCATGTTGTATGGATCTCTATGAGAGCTTGTTGACATAAACGGCGGCGCAATGTCACGGCGCCGCGCCACCGCCATATTCGCTGCGCGTTCTCCTCGGCGCGCGCCTGGTTTTTGTCAGTGTTGTATCGCAGTGTATGAGAGTCTGTCAACGGCGCCGTACGATCTCACGTTTCCGTGACGACATAAATAATAAATACGCAGAAACGAGTGCGTACAATAGTATTTCCTAATTTTAATTACATTTATTCAGGAAAGACCAGTGACATGGGACAAGAGAATCGAAAATTATCAAAAGAAATTTATCGAATGTCGTTTTCTGTATTCTAAATTAATTGTAAAACTTGTCTACGTCTTTCCTCTTAGTTGATTCTTAACAAGCGTATGAAATGCACCAAATTCTGCCCGTTTTTTCTAAAATCGGATGAACGAGTATCCTAAACCTTTTTCTCTTTTCTCTTCTTTTTTTGAGTTTTTTATACTTTTTCTTATAAGGATCCATGGCGAGGACGTCGTCGCTTGGCAGCAGAAAAGACACAACTGAGCGGCACTTGGCCGTAGTCTCGAACGATAGCTTTTCCGTATCATGTACAATATGTACATGCTTGCACGTTTTCTAAAACGTACGGCGTGACAGCCGTAAGGTTAATAAAACTTGACATCTACAAGAGGCCTAAAGAAAGGATTTATTTATTTAACACCAAACATACAAAGATTATTAATTACTGATACAATGCAATGCTTGTGATATTTATTTTTTATGTGCCTTGATATTGTACACCGCTACAATATAATTAATTTGCAGAGATATGGGTGAACATAAACATATTGGCATGACAAAGGGGCCTTATCGCTCAGGGCGATCTCTTACCGAAAACCTTTATGCAGATTGTCCAATCTGATATGGGATAGTCTATTGCGGACTTTTTAATATAGAGAAGTTTGAAATTATTTAATTTTATATTTATATTATATTTCGAAAATCTGAACAGAACGCCATTTGGCTTTAAATTAAGCAAAATTTGTCATATAAAAGCTAGATTGACTGATAGAATACTTATATACTTTTTTTGTAAATGGATACATATTATACATAGAATATACCCAAACTCCGAAACAAATATTTACAGATCACGCAACTATTTGATCCGACACCGGAATCGATACCGAGACGTCAGGCACAGCAATCGCGTACGCTACCACTGCGCCAACGAGGCAGTCAAGTTGTGTGTCAAGTGTATGTAACACTTCGGCAAAGTAGAGATATTTTTTTTGATATGATTTTTTTTACTTTTTTTTTTAAATATTAGATTTTATAAGCTCCACGTAAAGTGTTATTGTAGGAATGCGAGAGTAATTCATGTTAGTTATTAGTTTCGTCTGACTGTGAGCGGCTCCTTTTTATTTACTTGGTCTCACTCTCAATTTAAGGGTTAGGACCTGTGGCTTCGACGCTGTACCTTTTAATTGACTTATAGTCATTTTTCCTTAACTTGCTACATTTACTTTGATCTAGGCTTTCCTAGTTTTCTTTTTCTTTCCTGTTGTTGTCCTATCTTATCAAGTGGCCAGCTATTTTGCAACTTGTTTTTCATGTTTACAGATGTATTAGCTGTATAAAATTTTGGAACTGGTTCAGGTTTCACGACATCTTTACTAGTTCTATTAAAGTTAATGACCCCTATCGCTGAGATAAACTTTCACTACCATCAAAGGAGATAGATAGATGCTGACGTGTCCAGTCTATTAAATTTAAACCTTCTTTTTACTCGTACGTTACGATAATAAGAGATTATTAAAATCATAATCTTAATGTTCCCACTATTTCTAATGTCTATCGTAAAGAATTCGATGTAACCTAAAATAACCTCAGTGACAAACACCAGCGAGCATTACATACTGTAGAGATCCTGTTAAATATTAGGATATGCTTATTTACATTTTTACTAACAAATTAGATAGCAGAACTTTCCGTGAGTGGGAGGAGTACAACAATCGTACAGACAGAGATAGCAAAATTACCTTCAACTTATTTTTTTAACATAAGCATGCTGAATTAGTTGAAACTAATTGTTACGTTAAAGCCAGTCTCAGTCTTTTAATTGGGGTTTAACTAATTTCTACGGTTGCCGTCTAAAACGGTAGTAATTCTAGCTCATAATCAGGTAGAAATATCTGCCCCATATGTCACCATAACTTAAACGATTATTCAGAATTTCACGCATCAAATAACGAAGGACGTATTAAATTGCTGCCTGATTACAATTTTTTTCAATGCTCTCGTTTGGGTCATTTGGGCAAATAAAGGGCCTAGCTGCCAGCTACGTAAGCACAGCTACGAGTATAACACCCTAATACATATTGCTATATAGCCTAAAATTCAATTAATATTTGGTATATCTGTTTTTGTCTTTTTACTGACAACTACTGCAATAGGAAAATATATTTTGTCGCGAGGACCACTACGAACATACATGAAAGGGACACAGACACCCAGACTCAGAACAATTTGTGAATCACACAAAGTGTAGATTTGACCCACAATATTTCATGCCAGTAGGAAGCGTCGAAGCGACCGCTTATACCACCACGCTATCAATGTACGAATAGTGACTCATCTAATAGCATCTCGCAATCGCCTTCGACGTCCCCATTGAGATGAATAATATTGCATTGTTAGCTAACGTCACATCTTCACGCAAGGTTGCGAGTCGATTATATTACATAATCGTAATGGTGGGGCATCTGTTTTTCGTGCAGTTTTTGACAATGGTAGTGTGTACATCGTGCTGTGTGACCGAAATACTAAGTCGACAGTTATATTTAGAGACTAAGCAGCTAGATATATCATTAATCGGGACTAATGATGTGACTCCATGCGTAAGTAAAACGTGTTTAATTAACATTACGTAACAATAGTGCTGAACTTTACTGTTTCGTTTTACCAGCAATACAGGTGCTAATTTCTCTACAATTCTCTTATATTATCTTATTTTAGTGACACGATTTCTAAAATCCTTTTTTTGTATGTATGTTTTTAGATACCATTTATTTTTTGTGTGGCATGTCTAACTTTATTCAATCGTTAGACATTTAAAACGTCGACGTCGTTTGACAGGGCAAAATTCATATTATGTGATTTTAATTTAGATTACACAGTTTTCGAACAACGCGGTAATTGAATTATCACTGTTAGTAAAGAGTTATGTCTTGAAGTAGAGATTTCTGTTTCCGAAATTACCTCTCATACTTATTTCTCACACCTGACAGATTTATTAATTAGCGTTGATGTTTTTGAGACTTATCAGGGACACAACGAATACAGTTGTGGGTCAGATATCCGGAATATTTATAAAAAAAAATCTAAAGCAATGCTGTGTAATGTAATTAGGTATGTAACTTTACTTTTTGTGTGTACAGGGTGTACAGGAACTCCAATCCAAAACCGATATAATTGCCTTTTCGTTATTAAATGTCTCCTTACCTTTCACTTTGTGTCATTCAAATATCAACCAAATAAAACTGGCACTGACGCTGGCAAATGCACTGAAGTACAAGCCAAGTTCTCCTAAATAAAAGGGAGAAATAAAAAAAGAAACTATCCAAAGTTTAGAAAAATTTGAATATTTGCGAACTTGCCAATATAAAAAACTCGAATTACGAATTTTTGAAAAATTCTGTTTTTTAGAACTTTTGAAAAAATTGCGCTTTTTTTATTATTATATAGCGGGCAAACGAGCAGACGTATCGCCTGATGGTAAGCGATTACCGCCGCCCATGGACACCCGCAACACCAGAGGCGTTACAAGTGCGTTGCCGGCCTTTTAGGAAGGAGTACGCTCTTTTCTTAGAAAATAAATCTTATAGGAAACAACAAAAAAAGATTTAGTGAATATTTTAGATTACAACTGAATCTCCACGAGTACTTAAATATACAAATGCAGCTTCGCAACTTATTATCACTAAAAGCAACAAAACTTAATATGTTTATTGTGACAAAGACTACCGTCAAAGACAAAAAACAAGATCGCAATCAATTACACGTTAAAAAAATTGTATCATTTTATTATACATAAGGTTAATCTCTCTTTTACCTGCAATCACCAACAACTGAGAGGATAAGAGCCCGAAATATTGCTGTCTCACTCACTCTTGGCAGCGAGGGGAAGCAGGCGACCGTAGCCAAAGCAAAATAAGTTACCTCAGTCGTTTCTCACTTAGTGTTAACTGCTACTCGTGTTGTTATTCTATCTATATTAGTCTTGGTTTAGACAAGGACCGTGCTCCCTACATCTTTAACTGATTTTCTCGTTATTGTACTGTGGTTAGCATTCTAATTTGGACTAATTATAAAAATCAAAAAATTAACTGATGAAATATTTTCGTGAATCACATAAACATGTTTTTAAATTATTACAGTTGGTACGACACATGTTTCGATATTCTTGTGTTCTCAAATTTTTATACTCTAATATTATTTATTTATTCCATCTTTTCCAGGGAAAATCATACGCAACGGCAGCACCAAACCCTAAACCTCCTATCACTATCACATCAAAACCCTCCAGCCAAACTTCGAGCACCGTCATCACCGAAGAGATGTACCTTCAGAAGATTGAGGATCTCTCCACGGCCAAGTTGAGATACAATAAAACAGATATGCTGTATTTAAGTCTCAGTAATGGAGACCAGATGCCTGCAATAGCACTTGGCACTGCTTTGGTGAGTGTCGAAATCGAGAACGAATTACAAAACGTTTTTTATATTATATATATATTTTATATACGCTTTTTTTAGCTTCACTTCTTTAGTTACAAACAAACGTGTTTTTAAACTATATTTATTTCATAACTAGCTGACCGACGCAACCTCGTTTGCGTCTTTTATTGCCCGTAGCGAAAAATTTTCCCCCGTATAGTGTCGCGGACTTTTTTGTAGATATTTATAAGATCTACGATTAATTAGAACATTTTACGGTTCTATCTTTTATAGTTTACGCAGCGTACGCAAAATAAGTAACTTTTCTGGTTGATTTTTTACACCTTGTGTCCGAAAAACCCCAATATCTTACGGAACTCTATTTTTTTCCAAAATAAAATATAGCCTATGTTACTAGTGGATAATGTAGCTTTCGAATGGTGAAAGAATTTTAAAAATCGGTCCAGTAGTTTTTGAGCCTATTCATTACAAACAAACAAACATACAAACAAAGGTTTCCTCTTTATAATATTAGTATAGATATTGGAGTCCAAATAAGCGACTCAAAGATCAAGTGACACGATACCCAAAATGCCTTTATAATTCCAATTTCCAATTCGATGCGATTTGATTTGAGCTTTTGATTCCTTCATACCCAGAAGAGGAATGGTTTGGCCTGTGGTCTGCTTAACCAATTTTACTTCACTCGATGTTTTAGATGTCTATTTAAACATTTTTTTCAAAGTGAATTTTACAGAGATCATACTATATTGTTAAGTACTTCTATTTAATTACTAGCTTCGTTTTCTAAGTTTGCAAATGACATTCAATCGTTGCTTCCTTATTTTAACCACTTAGAAATTAAATATCCATTTTTTTTCATTAGTGGGTCCTTCCAATTTAAAAAGCATCATCCGTCAAACATATTTAAGTTTGAAATCCCAGCGGTTTGGGCTCTACGTTGTTGAATCAGTGAGCAATTAAACAAATATATCATTTGAAAAACCCATGCTATGTTATTAGCATATTATTTCTATATGCTCTGGCGTATGATCGATAAGTGAAGTGACGCAAAAAGGCCCATTGAATTAAACCCTACCGATGTTGTAACATATAACAGAGGACACTATACAGTTACCGTTATATATGGCACTAATTCCGCCCAAACACACGCCCATCACTGTAACTCCTGTACACTAGGAGTAACAGCAGTGACCCACGAACACAACTTGGAACCCGCAACTAAATTAATCAGAAGAAGACTGAAGGAATTGGAAATATATTATGCAAATCTATTACAGTAATAAGGCTTTTTTAAGGTAATATAAAATAATTTTTACCATTTTTTTTTTATAGTTGGACCCTCGTCTCGCCCCACACATTGTGTCTGCGGCCATTGACTTTGGCTACAGGGCCATAGACACGGCTTACATCTACGGCACAGAACGAGCTGTTGGAGAGGGTATCAAGAAGAAAATAGATGATGGGACAGTAACACGGTAAGTTAATTTAATATACAATAATTGTGTGTACGGATACTATAAGTGATTGCCACGTCTGATTTGCCACGTTGAGTTTTATGGATTTAAATCTTACATGGGACAACTGTGTGGTCCGCAAATTGTTATCCTACTCATAAGTCAGGCTTTCGTGTCCGTTTCATGTATGTATTCCCAATACTCCATATTGTTGTTGTAATCTAATCCGAAACGGCTTCACTTTTATGAATGTTTATTGTGTATAATTGGTAGGGTAAAAATAGCTCCCAGGCTAATTTTATTACTCATAGATGAATAGAACAGTGTATAATATTTTTATTGGCATGGAAAAATACTTACAACCCTATATTTTCACCCTTCTAAAACGAACCCCTAGTTTTTCAAGAAAATATTGACTAGAAAATATTTTGTAGTAAATATTCCGATAATAAAATATTCTTATGATTGGTAGTTGTATACGCTAACCGCTAGACCAACAAGGTAGGTTAATATGTTTACTTTATGTCTGAGCCAAAATGACTCTACTCTGCCTGATGGAAAACATGAGCACAATCCAAGAGTAGTGGACCATACTTATTGCGAATACAGACAATGCAGCATACCCCCACCATGGCAGCCTCGTGCCCAGTTATGCATCTTATAATAACTAGCATTACTATCTCTTCCTTTGCAGTGAGGAGCTCTATATCATGAACAAGCTCTGGAGCACATTCCACAAGCCAGACTTAGTGGAGACCGCCTGCAGAGCATCCCTTGAAGCACTGGGTCTTGACTATTTCGATCTGCTTATGATTCACAACCCAATGTCATTGAAAGTAAGTCTTCTTTTGAATTATGTATTTATATAAACTCCCTGCAAACATATTGCACAAGGCGGACTTAATGCCAATAATGGCATTTTCTTCCAGTGCATTTTTTTGTTCATGTTAGACCGTACAGTTCAATCTACGTACTAATAGGCCTTTCGATTTTGGGTAGAAATAGTACCAGAACTTTACATAATTATTCCAACTAGCGTTCACTTCGAGGAAATAACAATAAACGACCATCTACGACTGCTCGGGGAAGAGGACTCCATCGACGAATTTCTTATGAGTGGAATTTCTTTCGTATCCACTAGGACGGAAGAGATTGTCGTCGCTTCACTAAACAACGATAACACAACTCCCAGACAAACCAGAGATAATGACAAGGAGAGCTTACCCTCATCGTCATCGTGAAGATGACTCCAACATGGTTCTCAATGAAGATGAGCGATCAATTTTTAATATTCAGAATTGTTGCTGCCTGATAATGGGATGGGATATTGTGCACTACCTTTTTCATTGGTTTTAATTTTGTTACATATTTTTTCTTTTTTTAAAAAACGTAGTCTAAGTTACTCTTTATAACATCAGCTATCTAACAGTGAAAGTGCCGTCAACATCCAACCGTTTCAGAGATTAGGCGGAACAAACAGACAGACAAAACCGTATGTGAATTCAGTGGAAAGCTTTTTAAAATTTAAAATTCAATATCCAATTGTATATTCAGTTTTAAAGGGGCAGTCATGGACGGTTTTTTTTTTTAACAAATGCTAAAATCGCAATGCAAATTTTGTAACTTACTATTAACAGTTCAATAATACGGAAATCATTTAAGACAATGCCCTACAATTTAATCGATTATATTATCAAAGTATTTTCTACTAAATTTATTTTTGTTTTTTTTTCCGATTAATTATTTTTGTATTTATTGCCTTTCAGTACATGCATTCAGTGGAAAGCTTTTTAAAATTTAAAATTCAATATCCAATTGTATATTCAGTTTTAATCGGGCAGTCATGGACGGTTTTTTTTAACAAATGCTAAAATCGCAATGCAAATTTTGTAACTTGTTAGGAAGCACTCGCCACTTGTTAGGATTGCTTATCAGTACAACACTTTATCATGTCCTTCCGAAGACATAGACATTTTTTCAAATACACTTAAAAAGTTTAAATGTCTAATCAGCTCAAAGCTCGCTGGCATGTAGGTGTTTATATGTCAATACGTTTCCATGTTGATTATTTCTTTTTTTTTTTATCTGAATTGCTTTTTGGTCCTTAAGTATAGGTAGTTGCATTACAACAGGTCTCATTTGTCAATTTGTCAATTGCATATTTTTAAGTTTGTAAAGGTGATGATGGAGGTGTCAATGGGGGGATAATAATAACATTATGTACCCTATTTACACTTTTATTACATTTAAAATTTATTGTATTTCTATTTTTTATATTTGTGTGAACTTGCTTGTGCATGATGTGGTCTCCTATAAGTGAGGGAGCACATAACTTGTTATCCTACTAATTACTTTTGTCTTGTTTTTGTGTATTCCTCGTTGTGAGATCCTTAAATAAATAAATAAATAAATAAATAAATAAATAAATAAATGAATAAATAAACTTACTATTAATAGTTTTTAATACTGAAATCGTTTAAGGCAATGCCCCACTATTTTATCGATTATATTATCAAAGCATTTTCTACTAAATTTATTTTTCATTTTTTTTCCGATTACTTATTTTTGTGTTTATTTCCTTTCATTACATATATTTTATTTTTTGGTGAACTTTTTAACGTCTTATAAAGCGAACTGACGCAACAATCAAGGCATCATATTAGCTTTTGGCCGTGGCTCCGCTCGCGTGTTGTCGGTTTTATGCGGTAAAGTAGCTTATATCCTTCCTCACGAAACAAAGTATCTCTATGCAGAAATTCATTTAAATCGGTGCAGGTTTTGCTGTCAGACAGACGGGAGTTACTTTTGAATTCATAATATTAACACGTGTACGAACTTACAACTGTACATTGATTAGAACTATTGTTTAAAGATCAACACACTACAATTTTCTAAAATTTATATTTTCTACCAGGAAGGAGGGGATCCCATACCACAGATAGCAAACGTGCTACAATTCTCCCAGTACGACTATATGGACGCATGGTTTGCTATGGAAACGCTCGTCAGCAAGGGTTTAGTAAAAGCCCTTGGTCTCAGCAACTTTAATTCGCAGCAGATCCAGAAGATTCTTGACAAGGGTCACATCAAACCGGTCGTTAATCAGGTATGATCTCTTAATTGCTAAATAAAAGAAGTCAAAAACTATAATTCTTAGATTAACGAGGGAGGAGAATATGCTGGAGGACACACAGAAAATACCAACAGAATCAGATGACTTCAAAGTAAATTCGCAAAAAGTATTAATGATGCTAACTGTAAAAGGCCTGTGTCCATCCGCGTAGGGACAAAAATTGCTAAACTGCCTAATATTATATTATTAACTTCTAATTCGACAGGTGGAGTGCCACCCCTACCTCACACAGCAGCCTCTTCAGGCCTTCTGCGCGGAACGCAACATAACCCTCAGCTGCTTCTCTGTCTTGGGATCTAAAGGCACACCTGTTGAATTCAAGAGTGGAGTTTCCGCAGCCATAGATGATCCCCTGGTCAAGGTTATGGCTTCAGGTTTAAACGTGACTCCTGCCCAGCTTTTGGTTAGGTAAGTGTAGTGGTGTCTATTCAGTCACTTGTAATTGTACTATGAATGAGAAGAAAGCATTTTGTCATCTGTCACACAGTTCAGTCAACTGTGAGCGACAGAGGTGAGTGAGCGCGTGCGGTTAAGAGCCGTCAATGCATATGGATATATTGCAGTCAGAAACGGACATCTTGAAAGGTGGTTATATATTATTGAACGACAATGAAGATGCTAGCGCGTCTTGATTATATTATACCTGACTCAAAGTGACTATCGCTACCCATGGATGTCCGTAATTCAGTAGCTACAAGTGCATTTCTGGGTATCAAGGTCAGAAATTTCATTTTTAAAAACTTGTTAAAATTCAAAAATTTTAATTGTAATACTGCAGACAGGATGTCGAATACCCGTAATAATAACGGATGAAATGGAAGTCAACTTCAGCGTGGACAGCCAGCTAGTGATGACCAAAACGAAAATCCCCGATGTGGACATCCCGCTAGTGGAAATCGTAACGTTGAGCGTTTGACTACCAACAGAAACGCGCGCTTAAGGAAGGCTGGCCTAACGTCCGAGATTTTGAGGACAGGCCCAAGGCCCCTCGAGGCAATACCCCTCGGATGCCAGAATTGGAAGAATAGGCTAAAAGCCCGTAAATAAACTCCTTAACATAGAATTCAAAGAAGCTTTTGTGGATTTTTTAATTTCACACTGGAACACAAATGAAATTGCTAACTATGTTGGAAATACCAAAATCAATAGAATATTAAAAAAAAAACATATTTATAGTGTTCGCAACAACTGTGCAATTTCCAATACCAATGATAATTTATCGTGTCAGCATCATTACCTTAATAAAATTTGTCGATAGTTATTTATGCTGTGATTTTATGTGAAATATTTATCGTCTCATATTTAACTGTTGTTTTTCAAATGCGATCCAAAATGATGCCTCTCTAAAATCATGAAAAAAGATCATCTCATGACATTAGCACGTTTAACCTGTCAAGACACACCGGAAATGACATCAAAAACAAATTCTATTTTCTATTTTTTAAAAAGGTCTGAGAAGCCAAGAATGTTAGTGTCTCCTACATCCTTGAAAAATGTTTCTAAGATGGCACACGCTCTTCTGACAAAAAGTCTGGGAAATATTGATGTAGTCTCCACAAGTAGGCCTTCTTTCTCAAGTTTCAGGAATCACACTTTAACACAAGAGTTTCTAACATACTTAACAACAGGAAAGAGCGCTATAAACTAGGACTGATCCTATGCAAATTCAATTCGCTTTGAGGAAAATCAAAAACTCTGACGAAAAAGATTTAGAGAAAGTGCTCAGTGCAGGAACAAAGAAATGGGAAGCGTTCAATAGAAGGTTTCGGGGTGAAAGAACTTGGGGAGGAGTTTCAGGCAGCGTATCAGGTGTTCTGAAAGAACTTGGGGATATTTATTGTTAATTACTACTGCCAGAACAACACAGAAAATCTATTTGCCCTTATTGTTATCATTTGAGCATGTGGAAGAACAGAGGAACAGATTTATTATTACCTTGATTATACACAAATAATTATTTGGTTGGTAATATGTATTATCAACATTGTACCTTAATCTTTGTCTTTTAGATAGTTATTTACGATGTGTAGTGAAACTGTTATATTTATGGTCTCATATTTAACTGTTGGGTTCTTCGAATGAGGTACAAAATGAAGCCTCTATCCTAACAGAAAAACTGAATCTCATATGGGGGGCAAACTTGCACTTACAAATTAATTATTATTCTTTTTCGGACATCTGGCACAAAACGCCATGCAGTTTCAAACTAAGCTAAACTTGTACCATAAAAACGAGATTGTCTAATAGAATACTTACATGCTCTTTACATAGAAAATACTCAAACTTTAAAACAAATATTTGCAGATCATAAAAAATTTAGACATCTATCGCATTTGTCACTATTGCACCAAAAATATTGCCTCTTTTAACTTTTCCATGTATTATACTAAGCTACATTTTGTACGCAGGTATCAGATCCAGTCTGGACGTCAGGCCGTTGTTAAGGCCACCACTTCTAGCCGCCTGTATGACATTCTGCAAGCGCTCACTTTCATCCTTGAACCCCATCACATCGATGCCATTAATGCCTTGAACAGGAACAAGAGGATTTTTGACATGAAGAAGTAAGTTTATTTTCTCATCTTTTATTTATACGTACCATGTCGTCGAAATTCGACATATAAACTTTAACTGTGCCAATTTTCGTTCTCCTCAATGTGCATAATTTCGTAATAAATCGTAAAAAAGGGGTACAAAGTTTTTACTTCATTTAAGATTTAATGAAGACAGAGGACCAAACAACGTAGGGCAATAGACGGCGAATTTTCACAATTTATTAATATTACTATCCAAACGGTGATTGTATCGACACTGCACTATGATTTGACTAAAAATAAATATTCTGATAACAAAAAATACAACCCATTGTCAGTATCTCACACAGTAATCTCAGTTCAGTCAGATTTTGGTAAATTTTCTAAAAGTAATACTAACTAATAATAAAACTAGCTAAATTTCACGAAAATATTGGGAGTCGTTGCCGAGAGCATTTAAAGGTATTAAATATCACTTACTAACTGTGCCCGCTACTACTTCGTATCGTGGCATTTGGATAGTGAAGTTATTTTTCATTTTTTACCGATTAAACTTTCGCTGGACTTCTACAAACACTTCAAGAGCAAAACTAGCGAAATAGGCAGTGATTCTCGAGTTTTAATAAGATTAATGAACAGCAATTCATCTTTACATAGATTACCTACTCAACGGATTTACAGTTGTCAGCAATAGATAGACATATTCAAGAGGAAGGTTTATATGTGTAATATAACATGCATATTGTGGTAGAGAAAATTCGAGAATTTCGAAGACTTCCCTGCGAAGCCGGATCGAGTCGCAAGTTTTTATATTAAGAAAACTAAAGACTGGAAATAAGCCTCACCTTAGAAAGGAGGTTTAAAGAAGCAAAGCATAGTACCGCAGGCCAATACACATTTTCTATGACGTAACCTTTGACCAATATTAGAAGTTGTTATTGATAATCATAGAAATATGCAGCTACGTTCTGTGCTACCCACATATTTTAATATAAACCAACTAGCTGACCCCCGCAACTTCATCTGCGTCTGAGTCAACCTCAAAAGATAGACATTTACTCTTGCGGACTTTTTTTAGATCTTTTAATAGGGAACAATTCTTTCATACATTATTTTTGCGAAACTTTAACCGTTTAACCAGCGTGCACGCAATGGAAGCTCTCAAAGGGAATAATTTTGCCCCCGTTTTTGCAACACATTTCATTGATAATCCGCTCCTTTTGGTCGTAGCGTAATAATATATATCCTATATCCGGCCAATGCTTCCTGAGATTAGCGCGTTGAACCAAACAAAGTTTTCAGCTTTATATGTTTCCAGATACAAAATAAAATATTGTTTTCCTTTGTGTTTCAGCCTTGGAGAACTACACAGAAACTACCCTTTCAACGTGCCATTTTGATATACCATCACGAATTAATACTTAAGTATTTATTACGTAAGCGGAGTTGGTACTTAGGTTAAGTTAAAGATTATTTTCAGTTAAACAATGTTAAATACCCACCCGTAGTTAGTGTTAATATAGGAACACACATTTGAGTAACTGTTATGAATAAGATATTGTTTTTAAATCGCTGTTTATTATTGAAATAATTAAATTGTTATTTTATGATATTTTTTGTCATGTGTATAAGCAATAATATGATATTTTGAGTTTTGAATAATAATATAATTTTAGGCATTAAGTAAGAAAAATTAAATGAAATTAAAAAGACGGTCTTTTAAATAACACCTGGTTATGTTGCGTATTTTCCAATTTTTATAATCTTTCTAAATATGTATATTATTGTATATCTTGCAATAGAGAACCCTATACTATATTAGGCAAACAACTAACTAATTCTTGATGTGATATCAAGAATGTTTCTTTATACTTTTTTCTTTAGTTATTGGTTCTGATTTTGCATTGAATTATTTTACTTGTTTTTTGTTGTTGTGGTTTTGTAACAGAAATTTTTAACATGATTTTGACCACCTTTAAAACGTCCGGTTGACTCTAAATTTGGCATACTTATTAAGGACCGATGACCATTCAATATTCTAAACAGTTAAACCCGTTATCCTTACTAAAATAATCGGGACTAGCGGTTTTTTGTTTTCTAAAAATGTAGTAGTGTCTTTGCGCCAAGAAAGCGTGTCATTTTATTTTTTTTAAATTATTTGCTTTTATTTATAGTTATGTAATGTATAGTTCATTGTATTTAAGTGGTTAAAAACGCCAGAATAAGTTAATACCGATCTTCTGTAAGGTTTTGGTACTGCGGTGAAGACTTTGGTCTCAATGCGGTCAAGAAGGCCCACCTATGCCTAAGTATAGCATTGATAGTAATACAGACATTATCCGTGTTATTACTAATTAAGAAGACAATGTTTCACCACCCATATTCATCCCGTTGGAGTCATGAGCTGAGCAAGGGAGGCAATTGCTGATCCCAAACCAACCAGAGAGAGTTCGGGGCGGGTTATACTACGAAAATCACAACCACTTCCCGGTGCTATTTTTGAGTATCATCTTTTGCAAAACGCTGAAGATAAAATGCCAGCGGAATATGCTTACGATGAACTCCAGCGAGAAACTAGGTTAATGCCACCTAATTAAACTCCAAAAGCACATTCCGACATTGGTCTGCCGAACCGTCGACTTTAAATCTTTTAAAAACCAAACCATTTTTCTTAAGAAATGAAATAGAGAACTTGAGAATTCCGAAACGGAATCAAAAGCAGATGCTGCAGGATTGGTATCTCACCTGATTACCAACCAGATTTTTCCTCCCTGCCGCTGATTGCTTTGTAGGCAAAATTAATCTGTTCTGCGAATTACCCAACATCGGGATTCGAGCGTCTGTCTGTCCCTTTGAAATATCGGATGACTACCATGGCATGCATCCGTTTATTACGATATTTTACAACTTAAGCTTACAACGCGTGTAACTCGTCCAAACCTGAATGTTTTTGTTCCACAAGCCCAAAAAGTCATTGATCCGGTGGCAGGCCGTCATTACTTTTAGAAAAAAATGCCCCGTAGTTTTGTAGGCATGTCAAAGAACATATTACAATGCCTTGTCAATAACGCTGCAAGTAGAGATGCCATTGTATTTGATCGTTACTTCACACCCTCTATCGAAGATTAAAAGAATTCTCTTCGAGGTAATGTAGACGACAAGGAACTCCACTCCACATTTTCGGTACTCAACAAACAAGAACAGCAAATTTTACGAAACATTTGAAAAAAATAAAATTTACGGAAGCTATTGTCAAGTTTTTGATCGATCATTGGGCCGATCAGGAGATGGAAACGATTATTGGTAGTAAGGTTATTCATGATTCATGATTTATGTTATTTCGAATATTCCGTAACTGATAATAAATTTATTATGAGTTGTCATGCCCTGATTACGAAGAAGCGGATACGAAAATAGCATTTCTGCTTGCCAATAAAATGAAGATTCTACTATTACTGTCAGAACTTTTGATACTGATATAGTGGTAATTGTGTAACAAGCATTTCTGGATTTGGGTCAACTTTTTTTTTATTTTCAGATTAGTCAAATTATGAGGCAATACGTCTAGGACATAAAGATGAACCATAAATATCTTAATATGACGCGCTTGAGGATTTTTTTAATGTTTTAATAATATCCGCGAGTTTGCGTCACATCCTAATCGTCAGATTATTGAGTTAAAGCTTTCTTTTTAGGTTCACTTAGCATGCCCTTAGAAAATTGACACGCGAAAATGACCAAAAAAATGATTTATTTACTTATTAATAAATGGGAGAATTGATTTTAGTCATGAAAATAGGAATAAATAACTTATCAAACGAGATTTTAAAATCGTTCGCTTAAGCGTATTGTTTATATATTCAGTCGTATGTAATTTTCAGTCATTTCTTTTCATTCGTTTAAATTATTTTTACCCATTTTTGTATTATTTTCATTTATTATCTCTTTATATTAATTATTCTTTCGCCATTTCAATACGGTTTTTGTTTATTAATTACTTATTTTTAAGAAGTTTTTAAAAAGATTTATGTTTAGATCAACTAGTAAACACGATGTACTTATGAAAGATTGTAATTCCTTCTGAAATGTTTATAAAGAAAAGAAATTCGAGATAAAACTACAGAACAAACAATAAATCTTACTATCTAACCTACAAGAGAACTCAGATACCTTTTTCACAGATAAGAAACGTTAAACAACATCAACCCAGAACATTCAGAAAAAACATCGGCAGTCATTTCGGCGAAAATAATCTCAAAAAATTGTAAGTTCGATTGTATTTGTTACACCAAAACTTCGAGAGACGACGGACAGAAAGCAACGAAGATATTTTTTATTTGGGAGAATTTACTTACTGTATCAAATCAAATTAGGAGAAGAATTTCAGTCCCTGAGGTTGAAAATTAAGGAATACGAAATGCAAATACAATTTCTCATAGAAACGATGATACTTTCAAAATCATTTATTGTTTTTATAGTCGTTCCAATACTTTATTTAACTTTTGACAGATCACGCTCATGAAGTTTTGTATAGTCGTTCCAATACTTTATTTAACTTTTGACAGATCACGCACATAAAGTTTTGTAATAATTTGTGATACAATGTACTACAGATAATACTGTACTTTATGGGCGGGCTCCGCCTACTTAGGGATGTGTCATTCGTAATTAATGACCACAGACTATAAAAACGGTTTTGAAATAAATCGATTATCGATTATATTAATAAAACATACAATAAAATTATTGTGATTATATTTTATATCAAATCACGTAAAAAGCTTTATTATTTTGCATTAAAATGCCCTAAATGTCTCTGTTTCAATGCATAAATAATTTGCGTAATGAAAACAGTTCCATCGTACTCGTACCTAGTAATGGGATCGAATGTATTCGCCGCAAATTAATGAATCTAAAATAATTGTTTAGACTTACTATAGTTTTTTTTTTTTTTTTTATTGAATTGGAGGCAAACGAGCAGACGCATCACCTGATGGTAAGCGATTACCGCCGCCCATGGACACCTGCAACACCAAAAGCGTCACAAGTGCGTTGCCGACCTTTGGGGGATGGGGAGAGGGAATGGGGGAGGGGTTGGGGTATGGGCCTCCGGTATCCTCACTCACTCGGTGAAACACAGCGCAAGCGCTATTTCACACCGGTTTTCTGTGAGGCCGTGGTATCACTCCAGTCGAGCCGGCCCATTTATGCCGAAGCGCGGCTCTCCCACGGTGAAAGTTGGTTCAAATAAAAACTACCTGCGGTACCTACTTGTAATGAACAGGTACAAAATGTTGAAATTCGTAGTAATTTACGGATTAAAATAAAACAACCAAAAGAGGTACTGTAATACTAATTTTAATTATAAAGAATCGTCTTCTTCGTATGACCAGGAATCATCATCACTTGAGTTCTCAGTAATATTGATTATCATTTCTTGGATAGATAAATTGTCGAATGCAACATCCCGATCCCAATCCGACATTATCACCTTCTTTGTTTTTTCTACAACATTCGCCCAGTTTTCTGGAGTTACTTTTTCACACGCATTTTTCAGTAAATTCAGCATTTTTCTTGCGGTGAAAGGAGGAGTTGTATTGTTCCTCGCAGCATATCCTTTAACTTGTGCCCAGATCATTTCAATTGCATTATATTGGCAGTGATATGGGGGAATTCTGAGGACGGTATGCCCATGCTCTGCTGCCATTTCATCTATGACGTATCGTTTTGGCAGCTTCTTTGTTTTTAATATCTTTACTAACTCTACTTTTAGTAGGGACTCATTCACCTCTTCGCCATTGTCACGGAGCCAGTTTATAATTTCATGTTTTTTGTTGGCCTGTGTTGGTATTTTATTAATTTGACGAGAGTGATAAGGTGCATTATCAATAAATATTATTGATGGCTCTTCGAGTGATGTAAGCATTTCTCTGAACCACTTTTCATACACGTTCGAATTCATCTCCTCATGATAATCTCCTGTTTTCTGGGATTTAAAAGCTAATAGAGCGCCTGGCACAAATCCTTTTACTGTTCCTGCATGACAAATAATCAGTCGTTCGCCTTTTCCCATTGGTACTGTAGAAGTGGAGCCAACGGTGTTGTCAGTCCAAGTTTTTGACAGCGTATGATTCGCATTGAGCCAAGTTTCATCTGTGAAAACAACATTCGACCAATGTCTTAAAAAATCGCATCTATACAAAGCAATATCATTGCGTTCCATTAAAATTTTTCGTTTGTCACATTTTTGGAATAACATTCCAATGTCTTTCAATACCTTTGTCAGAGAAGATTTTTGACCACGGAACAAACCACTATTTCGAAGAGATTGTGTTAGTTTTTTTAATGTTGGAATCTCTTTTCTTTGGTAATAGTCGTATATATGACGACGAATAGCAGCATCAGCGTCAAAATTGTCAACGGCTGTAACTTTACTAGGCGGACGTTTTTTCTTAGGTGTAGATAGCTTATTCTGTTCCATGCCACTGCTGCCGTAGCCTTCTTTTGTTATTTTTGCCACTGTTGGAGCACTAATACCTAATGCTGCTGCAACACGGTCTCTAACTTGAGTCACTGGTATAAGAGGCCCACCATTACGGCTTTCCTTTTCAAAGTATTCACGAAGTCGCAAGACAAACTCTCTTGTTTGTCCTTTGAGTACTTTCTTTTTTGGCATTTTGACAGTAACGAAGGCAGGAACGATACGCTCAACTCAACCAAACGTGAGAATTCACAAATAAATCAATACGGAGGAATATAAATACTCAACTATATTGAAGGTTACTCATTGAAATACTGTAGATTATTTTAAAATAGACATAGAGAGATTTAATAAAGATCATCAATAGTTTAACAAATACAATATTAACCACTGAATTACAACACAATACAATAATACATTTTGAAAATTCAGTTCCTTTTATATATTTTTTCATGACATAGAACCGTCATATTTGAACAACATTCTTTTAATCCATTTCTTCTTTATTTTGACAAAGGAGGTCGCACATTGAAACACATAGAAATATGAAGTACGAAATTATCTATAAAATAATGAGTTTGTTAAATCGATTAAAACTTCTTAATGCATAAAATCGATCGATGAAAGAAATCGAATAGGTAACGGGTCAGGGTATCACTATTTGATTAAGTATTAGAGCTGTCAAAAGTTAAATAAACTATTGGAACGACTATAATAATTTTTGATACAATGTACTACAGATAATACTGTACTTTATGGGCGGGCTCCGCCTACTTAGGGATGTGTCATTCGTAATTAATGACCACAGACTATAAAAACGGTTTTGAAATAAATCGATTATCGATTATATTAATAAAACATACAATAAAATTATTGTGATTATATTTTATATCAAATCACGTAAAAAGCTTTATTATTTTGCATTAAAATGCCCTAAATGTCTCTGTTTCAATGCATAAATAATTTGCGTAATGAAAACAGTTCCATCGTACTCGTACCTAGTAATGGGATCGAATGTATTCGCCGCAAATTAATGAATCTAAAATAATTGTTTAGACTTACTATAGTTGGTTCAAATAAAAACTACCTGCGGTACCTACTTGTAATGAACAGGTACAAAATGTTGAAATTCGTAGTAATTTACGGATTAAAAATAAAACAACCAAAAGAGGTACTGTAATACTAATTTTAATTATAAAGAATCGTCTTCTTCGTATGACCAGGAATCATCATCACTTGACAGTTGTTTGTCCTTTGAGTACTTTCTTTTTTGGCATTTTGACAGTAACGAAGGCAGGAACGATACGCTCAACTCAACCAAACGTGAGAATTCACAAATAAATCAATACGGAGGAATATAAATACTCAACTATATTGAAGGTTACTCATTGAAATACTGTAGATTATTTTAAAATAGACATAGAGAGATTTAATAAAGATCATCAATAGTTTAACAAATACAATATTAACCACTGAATTACAACACAATACAATAATACATTTTGAAAATTCAGTTCCTTTTATTATATATTTTTTCATGACATAGAACCGTCATATTTGAACAACATTCTTTTAATCCATTTCTTCTTTATTTTGACAAAGGAGGTCGCACATTGAAACACATAGAAATATGAAGTACGAAATTATCTATAAAATAATGAGTTTGTTAAATCGATTAAAACTTCTTAATGCATAAAATCGATCGATGAAAGAAATCGAATAGGTAACGGGTCAGGGTATCACTATTTGATTAAGTATTAGAGCTGTCAAAAGTTAAATAAACTATTGGAACGACTATAATTAATTCAATTATTGTATTTTTTTGTAATCACATTTTTTCATTTTTTTATATATATTATATTGTTTTTTTTTTTACTGTTTTTTTTTGTTTGATGTCTTTGAGTTCAGATCATATATTGATGTAAAAACACTTGATAATTAAATGAAATGAAATTATGTGATTGAAAATTTACATATCTTTATTTTCTTGATACATTATAGGTAGTTTAAAAAAAAATTGGTTTATTGTAATTTCATAATTTACTAATTTTCCAGCCACAAGTTACAAAATTTAGGTTGGTTTTTTTTTTTCATTTATAAATCGATTTTTGAACTTCCTTAATTTTGTGTGTAATTTGTATATTTATTACAAAAATGTATTATTTACATACATGTTTTTGATTTCATATTGTTTTTTTAATAAGAAAATTATTTGGCTGTCGAGTAGAACGACGGTCTTCTGGAGTATTACAAGGTACATAAAGTCGCTGGAAATATACGAAGGAAAATGGAAAAAAGGTTAAGGAAAAGTCGACATAAAGTAATTAAAACGTAGGGACACAGTCGAGAATTAAAAACGGCAATAGTTAAACATCTTGTTCGAATTATTGATTTTTCCGCCATTCACAAGACGTTTGGTATATTTCTCTGTTTTAACAATGTACTCTGGGCGTATACTATTTTTAACTTTATGAAAATGAGCAAATGCGTTGCAAGTGAAAAGGGTTTGATATTGAAGGGGACGAAAAAAGAAAACCAAGAAAACTTCAATCACCCACGAATCGAAAGCAATTACTTCAGCATTGCACCACAATAAAACATAGTTCAACAAACTAACATAGTTCATAAGGTCTATCATATAATTTTATTATTAAAACTGTTAGGCGATAAATAATATGTGTCAGGGACTCGGAGACCTTAACAAAGAGAAAGACACAGGTACTGTTTTATGCAATCTCTCACAATAACACTCATTTTGTCACGGAAACAACTTGAAATGCCGTTAAATACTCACCTACACACAACATATATTACCAATAAATGGAAATAATTCGCATTTTACTAAAACCTGTTCAGTTTTAATATGTTCCACTTATACAGACTTTATTAAATACATTCTTCATGAATTTATAAGCCAAATATAATCACACCAAACATTATAAAATTACATGATAGCAGAATGCAGATTCTATATTTAATACATTGTACTCTGTGATGCAGACGCTAATAGGGATGGCGATCTGAGATCGATTAATCGAGAAATCGATTTTTCGGAGCCAGGAAAATCGATCTTTTGAATCGATATGTAGTACTGAATCGATTCATTGGATCGATACATAACCCTTTAAAATCGACATTCGATTTTTTCTGTTTTTGTATTAACCATACAATTAGTTGTAGGTGTAGGTGCCCGTATAACAAGAGTACTGCCGTTTAATTAGTCTTCTTCGTCTCACTACCTCACTTTTTTCAATAGAAAAAAGTTACGTTTATTAGCTTTAACTTTTTGTATCTGTGCTGTGATTGCGTCATTGCGTCATCACTCACATCATTCAATTAATTTGTTTGTTTGTTATATAACTAAGTGACTGTTTATTAAGCATACTGTGAATAACGAAATAAATACAGATTTTTGTGTAATGTTTGTTGCGGAATAATAACTAATTGAGTGTACGTAAGTGAAGCACTCCTTATTTTTATTTGATGCTATTATTTTCAGTTTGTTCTGTTATTTGTGATTATTAAATCTAACCATATATGTGTCATTTATATTTACGTATACATACGAATAATTACTAATGAGCATTGAAATAAGTAATAAATAATATGTGTAATTCCTAATTATTGGAAATATTCATACTTTACTATTACTTTATGTCCGTTCATCTATTTTTTTTTATTGAATAGTGGGCAAACGAGTAGACGTATCACCTGATGGTAAGCGATTACCGCCGCCCATGGACACCCGCAACACCAAAGGCGTCACAAGTGTGTTGCCGAACTTTTGGGGATGGGAAAGAAGATGGGGGAGGGGTTGGGGTATGGGCCTCCGGTATCATCACTCACTCGGTGAAACAGCGCAAACGCTATTTTTTAACCTAAAAATTGTTTTGTATACATAAAAAATAATAAAACTCCCATCATTTTTTATTAATATAAACTACCGATTCGAAAAAAGATCGATTTTTTGAAAATCGATCTTTTAGACCTCGATTTTTTTGTGGATCGATTCATCAGGTCACGATTCAAATCGATTTAAAAATCGATCTTTTTCGGAAAGAATCGCCATCCCTAGACGCTAATGCTAATTGACATTGCAACCCACCATCGCGTCCCGCACAAGCCGCCCCTCTCATGCAAAGTAGCGACATCTATGATTAAATATTGAAAACTATAAACGTGGCTGTCAAATAGTTCATCGTACTGAAATAGATGGCGCTGTACACAAAATTTTGTTTTACGAACCTTGATAAAATTATAATTTACAAATTCACTATCAAAAAATTGGGTTTATTTTAATTTACTATATGGTTTATTAATGCAACCGTATTGGAATACGGTTGGGTCATTGTCGGGTTGTCTTAAGAATGAAACCAATTAACCCGACTTCATAAAGTTAGGCTATCTTTTAAAGATGTAAATACCTACTACAGGAGAATTTTTTTTAAAAACCAAAGGTTTTACGTCTAGAAAGGCCATACCCACCGTAGAATATAATAAATTTAATGAATTAATTTTTTTTTGTAAAAACACGTCCAAACCTGTTATTGATATAACTAGTTTCTACTTATCTATGCCACTGTTATATTTAATTGATATTTGTCTTATTGGAATATTCAATTAGAGTTATATTTTTAGTATCTTGTACTGTTATGTTTAATCTTTCGGATGCGCGAACGGGTACTTCCGGTTCCATGCACCGTGCGGCGAAATTGCAAAATTTTGCAACACGGTGCATGGTGTACGAAAATGATCAAATCTTTTCAAAAACAATGCTCGGTGGTTATAAAAGTGATTATTTTTCAAAAGATGGATAACAAGCGTACATGGTTATGCCATATTTTATTACTAAACTAATGTTATCGCATTATTATTTACTCACAATTGAGCCAAGTATTAATTTACGCACCTATTGTGTTAATAAACATGATTTTAATATTTTATGTGGTTTATTATTCATTTTACTTATTATCCTCATAAAGTTCGATAACTAAGCTATCTACTGATATAAAAAACACTATAACTGCAGTAAAAATTCATTGAGAAACATATTTGTAAAAATCACATTTCGCTGTCGAGATATTCGCCATTTTGTCACTTTACAATCAAACTATTATTTGCGCCGAACACCAAATTACGTAGTATTTATATGAAGAAATAGTGTTTTTTAGTTAAATAATTTATTTTTTTAGTTAACTAGTGCAAAAGACAGGAACAATACATAAAAAAAACAACCTATTTATCAAGTTATTTAAAAAAAGGACTCGTTTGCTAGACCAGTTTTCATTTATTATTTTTAAGTTCTGAGAATTCTCTAAACTCTATGAAAATGACTGAATGCTAAAGAGAACAAACTGATCGTTCCATTATGTGACACACAAAGTCTATGGTCAATACAAAATAATTTAGTAAAACATAAACAAAGATCAGTTTACGTCTTGTTCATTGTCCGTCACTACTGTGTATGTGTGGGTGTTAATAGTTCCGGGACTTCCCGCTAGGCTGCGTGCAAACACGAATCAACGGCGATATACAATTTTAAGTGGCGTGCTATTGGAGAGGCCTATGTCCAGCAGTGGACTACGATACGCTGATGATGATGTAGAACAGTAATGGCGTGGGAGCCCTTTGTATGTGTGCGTCTGATTTCGCTCGTCAGGCAAAAAATTAGTGTTTATTTAAATATTTAGCTTTTCTAACACATTTTTGTTGCTATTCTATATTCTATATAAGATTCTCATCGCAATTATATCATTTTATCAATAAAAACATAAGAATAAATGCGTAAAAACCTTCAAATGAGTAAGCCCTTTTCAATAGGTAATAGACTCGGTAACGTTTTGAGTAACACTATTCAAAATTACGCATGATTTATGCCTCAATTCGTATTGATAGTGGTTCCTAAAATAAGTATAACAAGTAAAATATAACAACAAACTACCTTCAAAATCACCTTATCGGCAAAAAATCAGTTTTAAGAGGCACTTGACAGATCGCGTTGCGTCATCGTCAACTTTGAAATTGGAACTCGTTTTTTTTACGGCTCTTGAAGCGCACTTGACAAACGAATGTTTTAAAATGTTGTTCGTATAAAGCAAATGCATAACAAACCTTTCTAGACTTCGTTATAATAACTTTAATACCCAAAATTAATTAAAATGCAAGTTAACTGCGAAAAACATGGATCCGTGTGTGCCGCACCGACGGGACAAACATGGATCCGTGTTGCCGCACCCGAGAGGTTAATAGTTAACTGTCCTTTAAGTTAATGTTTCAATACTATGTTAAGTACCATTTCATTTAATAATCTGTCGTGTTGTTGTTAAAATAAATACTTTTTCTTCTTTCTTTCTTTCGATATTTCGCGTATTTTTCAGTAAAATCTTTGCGTACCAATGGAGCGGAATGGCTGAGGACGCGACGTGTAACATAAGTTTACATTAACTGGCACACTCCAGAACAAATTTATGCAGATCTAACAAACAATTCTTTCCGTTCACATTAATTGTGTCTCATTCAGCAACACAGGCCATCGAACCGGGGGGAGTATAACCAAAGCGATCATTCCCATACAAAGCAATCTGTCATTTGTTACAGGGGGAAATCTTCACACATACATACTTTAGACGCATACAAAAATAATCGCCTGTCGGTACGAACTCACACAACAATTAATACAAAACATTCAGAATTTCACGCACAGATGAAAACATTGTGTCATATAAAAGTGTAACGCGTAGGCGTATGGTACTCCCTACCGTATTGCCCTATGGTAACAGAGGGTCCATAGTAATAATAATATTTGAACATCTGACACACAACGCCATCTAGCTCCAAACTAAGCAGACCTAGACACTTAGAATTCCGTAAGACGTTTACTCATTTGCGATTGTGTTCAATAAAATAGAGAAATAAAAAAAATACATTTTTATTTTACAATTTCATTCTTAACAATAATGATCAAAAATACAATTAATACGCTAACTTAATCTATAATAGGCTGAGTCGATTCACGAGTAGGCCGGCTCCACCGGGGCGGAACTACCCTCGCATAGAAGATCTACGTAAAATGATCAAATTTCTGTTGGCGTGCGAGACCGGAGGCCCAATGATGCAGACGCATCACAAGATCGCCATGGTGTGGGTCACCATGCTGCATTGTTGCATTGTCTGCACGAGCAATGAGTATGGTGACCATCACTCTTGGATTCTGCTTATGCATTCCATCAGGTAGAGTAGAGTCATTTTGGCAGGGCCAAACAAAAAAAAGTTTGAAAGCCTCAGAAATACCTTTTGATAAAATTTATATATAGACTACTGGCCCGTGTAGAAAAATGATGGGTCATGTGAACCACCAGGTGACCTATCTAGAACGATAGAAGAGCATAAAATAATAAGATTCAGCACTATGCCGTCACTTGTAAGCTGTCCAACTGAGTGCAGGTGAGAATTCAAAAGTACCGGTAGAGTGGGTACATTTTGGTCATATATTTTTGTACGGCATTCTTACCATCGATAGATCCATGAAAAATAATAAGAAAACGCGCAGTGCCGTAAAAAAATGGTGCGCCATGAAGTCGGGTTTTTATTTTTATTTTCCGACAATTTCGAGGGTGAATTTGGTCATTTGATTTTGTACGGCATCAGTTTCATACTATTTCAATACTGCTTCTAATCCATTATTCCGCAACGCCGTACAAAAATCATGCGACAAGGAGAAAAAATCGAGGGATGCAACCCCCTCTCTTTACGTGGTCCAGGGGGTAATTTGAAAAAGTACGGCTTCGGTTCCAAAACATTATCTAGCACTCAAAAGTACTATTAAAAATAATGCCGTCAAAAAATGATTGCTCATTTGAATATATATCAATAATTATCTTAATTTCTACCTCTATTCTATTTATTAATGTCTACCGGTACTTTTGAATTCTCACCTGCACTCAGTTGGACAGCTTACAAGTGACGGCATAGTGCTGAATCTTATTATTTTATGCTTTTCTATTGTTCTAGATAGGTCACCTGGTGGTTCACATGACCCATCATTTTTCTACACGGGCCAGTAGTCTAATAGCCTTGATGTGAACCGGACTATTATTACTGATCTATTGACACCTCATTCGTTAAAATCGGTTCAGTAGTTTTGACGCTACTGTGATACAAACAAACAGACTGCCAAAGCTATGCTATGTAGTATCTTATTTATATTTATTTTGACCAAACGACAGTATACAATATCCAGACTGTTCCGGCGCGCCGGGCCCGGGAACGGGCCAAGCACCTTAGGCGACTCAGGCGCCGGAGATCGCAGATCGATCTCCGTCCTCCATAAGCGCAAGTCTGAGGGTGACAGATGAGGCCATCTGTCACCCTCAGACTCATCCTCTGTCAGACTGGCAGAAGCAGGCCCGGGTGACGGCGAGGACGCTGCGGAGCGTGCGTGCCCTGGGGGCCAGCGGTGGGAACGTTGGGGTTCCCACACAGGAGGGGGCCATCTACAAAGCGTAGGTGGTCCGAGGTACGTCGGGGCTCTAGGGATTTCACACATTTCTATTTCCATAAAATTTAGGCTTCATTGTATAATTATATCCAATCCAATCGATGTTATTACGATACCAGGTCACTAATCTATTGCTAAATCTGACTCCACTCAGACAGATCACAGCGCCACCTATAACTGTACTCTTTGTAACCTTAACAACTTCTTACAAACTCACTTTTGAACAAGTCTCATTCCTTCATTGTCTTACAATATTGTTTATTTTGATACTTCCGGAGCTGTTGCCTTTATGAACCCTGGAAAATGCAAGCAATAATTTGTTTTCAATTCCATTATTGACAAAAACTGCTGTCCGAGTTGTTTCAATTCAATTTCCGCCCTCTGAGAAAAACCACTAAAGATTTTGTCACAGGGCGGAAATAACAAGTTCGAAATTCATCAACATATTATAATAATAATAATATTCCGGACATCTTTTACACACAACGTCATCTAGTCCCAAGCTAAGCAGAGCTTGTGTTATGTGTACTAGACAATTGATATAAATACTTATATACTTTTTTTTGTACATACATAATAATATAATAATAAGCGTTTATTTATCTTCGACAAAGGTTCCTTAACACTAGTAGTTACAATAATATGTGTTTGTTAATTCCTTTGTGGGAGACTGGTATCCGTACTAGGTGTCCCTGTCACACACATACATATTAAACATAGAAAACACCCAAACTTCGAAACAAATATTTGCAGATTACACAAACATTTGGTCCGACCCGGGAATCGAACCCGAAACCTCAAGCTTAGCAGTCGCATACGCTACCACTACGCCACCGAGGCAGTCTGATATTATAAAAATGTTTTTTTTTTGTATATATCATAAGTGGGCCTGGCAAAGTGAGTCTATGGTGACACACTCTATGGCTCAAGTGATGCTTCTGCATAATTGTAATACATTCTTATGCTGGGGCCACACTAAGGTTTAACGTCAATGCCCATTATCTCGATAATTATTGCGATAATTTTTACCGCATTAAAATGGGTGGCTACACTTCAACGGTCAACATGAATGCTCATTATTGGCGATAAAAACGGCATTGAATTTACTTTAATTCAGGAAAGATGGACGTCGACAGAGCTCTATATCTCATGAGTGTAAATTTATATTATTTGACTTTATTGAATCATTACCGAATAAAAAGAAAACGGAAACAAAGAAAAAGAAGATGGTGGATGATTACTCCACTCCGACGCCATAGAACGTATTTCGAGTCAAAATCGTGAGATTTTGAGGCAAATCCGTCGTAAAAAAACAAATACGTCCGCTCCCGTTGCGCTCTCGATGCACACTGACAATACGTAATGTGGCCGCTTCATCGCATCAATTCTCGCGTTAATCTCTTTGATGTACCGCCACTTGAGCTGTCGCCTAACTCCAAATGGCATTGTTAATGCCATTGTCAAATTATCCCGTTAAGTTGTGGCTACACCTATGGTGAACGTCCATTATCGCGATAATTAATGGCATTTCTCATTAGTTTGGCCCCAGCTTTAGAAATAGTTGTAGTGGGTTGAATATATTGTGTTAAATAAACTTACTAGGAATGTTGGTACTTTTAGTGAGCTGCTTTATATTTCTATCTTGGGTTTGTGTTTTGAACTTCGAAGGTAGTCTTCCTAAAAACAAATTTTGTTAATTATTAAGTACTGGCTTTTAACAGCGACATCGCCCGCGTGATTGTCAGGTCGTGAATGTAGGCTATATCTTTCCTTAAGAATCAAATTGTCTATAGGCCAAATTTTATTTAAATCAGTGCAGCTGTTTAGTCGTGAAAAATGTAACTGGCGTAATAACTACTTTCGAATTTATAATATAAGTATGAATTGTATGTGTCATGGATTAATAACACAGAATAAATAAATAATAAATATTTCGGACATCTAACACACAACGCCATCTAGTCCCAAGCTAAGCATAGCTTGTGTTATGGGTATTCGACAACTGACATAAATACATATACATATACTTTTTTTGTAAATACATACATATTATACATAGAAAACACTCAAACTCCGAAACAAATATTTGTAGATCACACAAACATTTGGTCCGACCCAGGATTTGAAACCGAGACCTCACCGCAGTCGCATTGACTACCACTGCGCCACCGAGGCAGTCAAATGTCAGTACACTATTCCCACCGTGGGCGTTGAGCTAAGGGAGAAAACTACGCAGGAAAACTGTAATGTAATGAAACGTTGCCTGGATAGATGTTATTTATTTGTTACACACAAAATGACTTATCAAACTAATGATATAATGGTGAGTGATTAATGCTAGTGAGTACACACTGTGACTGTTGAAAGTGCATAATTTGTTATACAGCAGTGCAATCAGTTTTACCGTGGGAGAGCCACGCTTCGGTGCGAACGGAGAGATACCACGGCCTCACAGAAAACCGGTGTGAAACAGCGCCTGCGCTGTGTTTCACCGAGTGAGTGAGGATACAGGTGGCACTTCTTTTTTTACGTGTGGAAACCCCCTCGGGCCGTTACCCCGCCGGGGCGGTGTGTCGGAATCGAACCGACTAAAACCACACGGTGTGCCACTGCGCCTGAGAAGGGAGGGGTGTTAAACTTATACTCTCTAATAGTTCATCAGTAATAGACTACACTATACAGATTGCTAACAAACTTTGAACACTGCATTTTTCCCAAAAAGCAACATGCCTCTATTAAGCTTAGTTTTTCGTTCTCAAACTTCGTTCGAAGGAAAACTTGAAACATACACTAGTGATTTGTATAGCCAGCGTGGTATATCAAGCCAAATCCTGATTTCTAAGGAAGGACCCATGACCAGCAATGGGCTGTTAAATGCTGTTCATATCCTGCTTCGCGTGGGGCTTTACAAACATACATGAAACCAACACAAAGAACACCCAGACTCAGAACAACAATTTGTGGAAAACACTGTCCCATGTGGGGTTTGAACAATATTCAGTGAAGAAGCGAATGGAACCACTGCGCCATTCGTGCAGTTCTATTTCATTTTTGATAGTATTTGTCCTGAGTTTTTTTTTTTATGAAATAGGGGGCAAACGAGCAGACGCATCGCCTGATGGTAAGCGATTACCGCCGCCCATGGACACCCGGAACACCAGAGGCGTTACAAGTGCGTTGCCGGCCTTTTGGGGATGAGAAGGGGGATGAGGGGAAGGGGATGGGGTATGGGCCTCCAGTATCCTCACTCACTCGGTGAAACACAGCGCAAGCGCTATTTCACACCGGTTTTCTGTGAGGCCGTGGTATCACTCCGGTCGAGCCGGCCCATTCATGCCGAAGCACGGCCTTAGTGGGACTCGAACACACGTAAACCCCAATCAAGACCAAAAAACCTTGTTGAGATTGATCAATATATACAAAACTGAACAAATTGAATATATGAACTACTTACTTGGACTTATTCTGAGAACATTACTCTTCAATATCTTTTCGCTATTAAACGACATTTTTTTCTGTGGAATTTTCGATATTTTACTGCCATTTTCTTTCTCAGAATTGCCAGAAAACACTTGTGTGTTGCCATCAGAAATTTTTGTTTTGATACTTTTTCGAGATTCTTGTATTTTTATCGATGGTTTCAGTTTAGGTGACTTGTGAATAATATTTCTTACACTTTTGGTTGTTATTTTTGGTAGTTTTTTGTAATTTTTAGGTGTACTGGTACTAATTACAACTTTCTCGGGTTTATTAAATATAGTTGTGGGTTTCTCTTTATTTATTTTCTCAGTTACCACTTTTTTAACGTTGATAATTTTTTCTTTACTTTTTATAGTATTAGCATTTTTTTCAGTAAATGTTTTTACTGTTTTAAAATCTTTAGTGTTGCCAGAATTCTTATTATTCACAGTTTCAGTCAGTTTCGTTTGTTTGACGTTATTATATTGAGATTCTGCTGGTTTTGGAACGTCAACGATTTTTTTCTCGATATTATTAGAATTTCCTTGATCAGCTTCAGATTTTCCATTTACTTTAATGTTTTTTGACTTAATTACAGTTTTTGTAGCATTATTTTCTGTATTTTTAGTCACACTGTTAAGATTCTTGGTTTCAATGTTGCCAGATATCTTTTTAGTAATTTGATCAAATTTTTTATCGTTGGCTATGGACATTTTAACTTTTCTATTAACTTTTTTAGTTCGTTCTTCATTGTTCTTATGTTTTTCTGCAGTTTTACTTACTTTAGTATTTTCTGATTCTTTATTTTCAACAACATTACTTTTCTTTTCTTTAGTTTTTTTTTCATCGCGTGTTTTGTTTTTCAATTTGTTTGTTTCATTGTCAGCTTTCGTATCAAAAATTTGTTCATCGCCTTTATTAATATCAGTAGAGCTTTTAATTTTCTTCGGTTCTGTTTCACCAGTTTGGACATTATTTCTTTTTAATTCTTCATTACTCTTTGTTTTTTTTAATTCTTTACTATCTTTTCTATTATTCTTTGTGACTTCATTAGTTTTCCTTTTCGTATCAAAAATTTGTTCATCGCCTTTATTAATATCAACAGAGCTTTTAATTTTCTTTGGTTCTGTTTCACCAGTTTGGACATTATTTCTTTTTAATTCTTCATTACTCTTTGTTTTTTTTAATTCTTTACTATCTTCTTTATTATTCTTTGCGACTTCATTTTTTTTCCTTTTGATATCAAAAATTTGTTCATCGCCTTTATTAATATCAGTAGAGCTTTTAATTTTCTTCGGTTCTGTTTCACCAGTTTGGACATTATTTCTTTTTAATTCTTCATTACTCTTTGTTTTTTTTAATTCTTTACTATCTTTTTCATTATTTTTAGTGATTTCATTATTTTTCCTTTTCTTAGCTATGTTTGCAGTATTTTTATTATTTTCGTTGCCACTAACAATATTTACTTTAGGAACTACCTCTGTCTGATCTTTTTGATTATTTTTTTTGTTTATCTGTTTACTTTTATCACTATTTTTTACATTCTTATTCGCAAGTAATTTTTCATTGGAGTTTTTTTTCACTTGTTCATTATTGCTATCAGTATTTTTCGCAACACTTTTTACAATTTTTTTAACTGTACTGTCGTTTTCTGTGGTTTTAACTTTTTTGGCTTCACTTCCCTCATTGTGATCTTCCATACTTCTTTTCTGAGGAGTAGTTTTGTCTTTAGGTGTAATTTCATTTACTTTTTTATCTTTTACTATTAATTTCTTGGTTTTCTTGGGTAAACTTTTAGGTGGGGCCATAACCTCACTATCTCTATCCTTGAGGTCTAATTCCGTTTGTGCATCTGTCTGTTTCGACTCTAAGTCGGACTCAGAGTCTACGGGACCTCTGGCCTCTAGGCACGTATTGATTATTTTAGACAAGAGTAGAGTTCGTTCGTCTGTTTGTATTGCGGGGTCTAATAACTGTTTGTGAGCTTGAGTAATTGTTTTTATGTAGGATTCATCTGAAACAAAAAATATAAGCCTTGTCAATTACTGGAAGATTTATTGCGAGTAGAAAAATGACTACAACTTAAGAACTTCGTTGTAAAGGTCGTATGGTTTAGTGACCCTCGAAGTTAACTAAAATGTGATGATGATCCCTGAGTTTGTCTCATCCTTTTTTCCCAGGGCTAGTCCAGTTGGGAAAGGCCGAACTCAAAAACACAAAAAAAAGCGTTCTTGTAACCTAATTGCAAAATAAAACATTAATTTCATGTGACAAGGACATCATTGGTTCCTTATCTATAAACATCCCATGTTTGCTATTGTAAACCACCGCGGGTAAAACCGTGAAGAGTTGGTCTAAAATAAAATTAGTCTTAGTTATTCCATCTGCCAGTGAAGTCCCATCAGAATCGGTCAAGCCGTTCAAGGTCAAACAAACAGGCAGATAAAAATCGTAAAACGTTTATTGAAATCGGTGCAGCGGTTTAGCGTAACAGACAGACACAATTACTTTGGAATATATTAGCATGATTAAGCCCAAAGTTTCTAAATATCTATGTTATTTTAGTTTATGTATGTGCTTTCGACTTACCCATATATTCTAAGTCAAACTTCATTCTATGATGGAAGGGAGCCACCGGTGACCATTTATTCTCCAAACGCCACAGGATCTCGAGAAGATTCGCGCACTTCAGTACGAAACCGCCTTCTGGCTGTAATGAGAATTTTGATCATATTAATACAGACATGCACACGCAAACATATACGCACGCACGCGCACATACACGAACAAATGTTAATGATCCATTTTTTTTTATATTTTACCTATTCTAATATAATAAAGAGGTAAAGTTTGAGATTTTGTGACGTTGTAGAGACTAGCTCTGAACATATTTAGAAAATTATTTTTTTATTAGCAATCCACTTTATTCGTGATTGTCATAGGCTATATGTTAAACCGAAAAATTATTAATGCAATGTACAACAACGCACGAGAGCGTATTTTGAAACAAATAACCACAAAATTATATAAGCAATAGTAAAAATAATACATTTTTTTTTATTATTACATTTAACCTACTTACATGTGGTTCCATAAAAAGCGAACTGGCATATTTGTTGGCTAACCGAGCGAGTGTTGTACGTCTGGAACGGTATCCGACAGCATAGCTTCGAACCACCTGAAGTATAGTTGAAATAACCATTAATTTGCGAAGAATTTCGTCGTTCGACGCATAGAGCAACACAGGCGTTTTATACCGTGGGAGAGCTATGCTTCGGCATGAATGGGTCGGCTCGACCGGAGTGATACCACGGCCTCACAGAAAACCGGTGTGAAATAGCGTTTGCGCTGTGTTCAACCGAGTGAGTGAGGATACCGGAGGCCCATATCCCAACCCCTCCCCCCATCCCCTTTCCCACCCCCCAAAGGTCGGCAACGCACTTGTGACGCCTTTGGTGTTGCGGTTGTCCATGGGCGGCGGTAATCGCTTACCATCAGGTGATACGTCTGCTCGTTTGCCCACTAATCAATAAAAAAAAAAACAACACTTGGTGCTGTAGAAAGCGGCGTGGCGACCGCTTAAACCACTAGGCCAACCGTGCAATCAAGTCAACTATAACGATCTAGTGAGATACTCCTTCAAATGACATCTTAATAGCGATTGTGGTTGAGATAAAAATACCCTAATACTTACTTCAACTGCATCACTGGGTCTTTTTAATGTATGCAACACAGAGTTACAGAGCTCCACCTCATGGGATTTCTTCACCAGAGACAACTGCAGTCCACGGTAAGATGTTGGGCCAAATTTGCGATTCTGGAAATTAAGGGAAGTATTTTATTGTGCGTACATGGAAGATTCTAGATTCCACCAATGCCCATTGAAACTTGCAGGCTGGGTCTCCGCAACTCGATGACTTCAGTGACGCCTGCGCTGAGTTTCACCGAGTGAGGGATACCGGAGGCACTTGTGACGCCTCTGGTGTTGCTCTCCATGGGCGGCAGTAATCGCTTACCATCAGGCGGTATGTCTGTATAGTGTTATGGAATAGCGGGTATTCCATAAAAAAAAAAAGGGAAGTCCCGTCAAAATAGTTCCAGTTGTTTCCGATTTCAGTCAAAACAAACAGATACACTGGTTTTAAAATTGCTTTCTGAAATAACAGACACTTCAATTTCATTTATTTGTAGAAATAAATTCTATGTTTATGTATAATGTAAACTGTTTACAATATGCCTTTCTATTAGAACTTGTGACAATTATGGTTTAAGTGAAAATTAACAGATCTTTACCATGTATGTTTGTATGTTTCAATGTAGCTCTTAAACGTCTGAACTGACTTTAACGTTAGAATGGACGGGGACATAAAGCAAGAGACAAACTTCTTAGCACTGCATGGATTCACTGTGCGGGTGCCGGGTCCATCGTGTGGCAGAGGGAGAAACTCAGAGCAGTTCCCAGGACTTGCAATCTAGGTGTAGGTTCAAGATGCGCATCGACGTTCACCTTCACTGCTCGAGTTTCCCGCCCTACCTAGCGTACCGTACGTAAAATTATGGACATTAATAAAATTGTCCATAACTTTTACGTACGGTAATAGTTTTTTAACTTTTATTGCATTCCTAATGACATTGGACACTTACCGGCGCATGCATGTAAAATACAATAGTAAATGGGACTAAATCTATTCTGCATTCAGCTGTTACTTCCTGCCAGACACCAGGTTCAGTTACAGGTTTCTCACTGAAAAAAAAAAATGGTGAAAATATTAGGAGACATATGCTACAATGATAAACAGACATAATTTCCCTTTCACAGAAGACCAACCTAAAATGATGTTGTGTATCATTAGTGAATGCGAGACTGATTTATTATTTGGTGTATAGTGAAAAAGGTGGTAATTTAAAATTAGAAACATACATTTCATGACTGCGTCGGTGGTGTAGTGGTAGCATATGCAACTGTTAAGCTTGAGGTCTCGGTATATTAACGGGTCGGACCAAATGTTTAAATGCAAATATTTTCAGAGTTTGGGTGTTTTCTATGTATAATACATAATATGTATTTACAAAAAAAGTATTTATATCAGTTGTCTAGTACCCATAACACAAGCTCTGCTTAGCATCTAGTCCATATGGCGTTGTGTGTTAGATATCTGTTTTTTTTTTTTATTATTTATTTCAATTTTATCTATTTGAATAGAATATAAATATAATAGATAAGTTGTTTATTAGCAGTCTGGTAACCATAGTACAGGCTCTGCCTAGTATAAGATCAGATAGTTGTGTATGAAATAAATGAGTAAGTAACTATTTCTAAGAATTTTGCTTACCCATCAAATTGGGGATCCTCGACTAATACATTTATTTCAGATTGCAAAACTGTGAGATTTGTAAGTTCTTGTGTAGCTTGCAGACAAGTTTTGAGCAATGCTTGTTTTGCTTTTAGCTGTGGAACTTCAGGACCCATCTCAGCAATATTGGGAAAATAGTCTTCGGCTTCTGAACTGTAATGATTTTAAATGGTTTAATTTAGTAAACAACCTTTGCCGGGGCAGATAGTAACTTACAAATGTAAATCCTTATCACAATAGTTTGCTGATAAAGCCGTGTAAAATGTAAAATGACAAAGCAGCAATCTGATGAATGAACATTTAGGTCTTACTTAAGGTTGGTGGTAAAGATAAACTGTTTGAATTGTATTTTAATCAAGTTAAAGAACAGATTACTGTTTAGAATAGATAGAGATTACCTGTCTGATTCATCGTAATAGCATTTATTTCGGTGGTCTGATCGAAATTCCTCTATTCTTTTGTCATAATACTGCATTTCCTCTAAAATCTTTTCCTTGTACGCCAACAAGTCTCTCTTATTGTCATTTATAGGATTTTTATTAGACATTTTACAATAAAATGATAATATTAACTCGCTTCAGAAAAACAAACTCAACAACACAAACACAACGGCTTTTTCAAATCAAAATAATGATATTAGTGACAGTGTCAGTAACACAATGTTGCCGCTCAAAAATTTTTTTTTTAATTGTTTTTACCGAAATATGAAAACAAGGATACTAAGAAGGATGAAAGCCAGGTTTGTATGGGACTTTTGTATCGCATGGCGTATCTCATGGTAGAGATGGTGGGTTTGTTGTATTTATTTAGCTGCTAATATCATAGATAATAACATTTGAAATTTTCAGATACTTATAACATTGCATTAAAAAGGTATTTTAGTTTTTAGTTACAATGAAACCAATATTTTTGTAACAAAATCGTTCGTTAACGATTTTCTTCATCCGTCAATAAAATGTTCCTTTTTTACTAAACACGGTATAATAAGCTCATTGATATCTATGAAATATCGATTTAAATATTTTATTGATTAAGTAAATACGTAAAATAGAAGGCGTGTCGTATTTTCTTATAACTCGTAGGAATGCGTTTTGTTAATGCAGTCGGAACAACTTTATGAGCAGAATTAAAATTCTTTAAGCACAGTTCTAAAAATATGATAAATACATGAAAATAATTAAGAGAATATACTTATTAAACAGTATAAATCTTATAATCATTCGTTATATATTGCTAGTGGTATTGGAACTGCCGCACGCTTTTGAAAAAAAAAAACACAAAGCAGTCTTGGACTGCCGACAGAAGTGAAAACTCATAACTATAAACAAACGGTTGTTTTAACTTACCTGAAATGAACACAGCGCCGCTAAAGAAGTTTTCACTTCAATAAAGTACCAATTATTATGATTGTAAGTAGTAAATGGAAGTAAAGCTTTGATAATCCAATAGATGTCACTTTTTTCAAAAAAAAATTACACAATCTTTTTGATTTACAAAAGGTTTTGTGTAAGTAGAAAATCGTTATTTTAATTTATTGTAAATCACTTTAAGATACTGAAATATTAACTTTAAGTATATAAAATCATATTGAGAAAGGACCACTATCTAGAAAAACGAATGCTACCAATTTTGTACGAATTGCTTTCATTATCAGTATAAAAGTACTATTATTTATGTGGTGGAATACAATATTCATTTATTCCGCTATCGTACACAAACATGACAATTTATATTACATACACACACGAACATTCGCGCAAGCGCCCTGCGCCGTGACGTCAGGTCGCGTGACCTGACGCGAGTTTATACCATCCGTCCTACAAATTTTCGATCAGGACACGTGACACCTGACGCGACGTAATCGTTTTTTTTTTATTTTTTTTATTATTATACTATAAATGAAATAAAGACGGTAGAGAAGTGTAGCGTATGTGATTGACGTACTTGTTAAACATGTTATCACAAACTCAGAACATTTTACAAAGGAACTGTAGCAGTGCAGTTTCTAAAAAAGCGAAATTATTTACTTGTTATATATTTTTTAATTTTTTAATATTATATATGGGGCAAACGAGCAGATGTATCGCCTGATGGTAAGCAATTACCGCCACCCATGGACACCTGCAACACCAGATGCGTTACATGTGCATTGCCGGCCTTTTAGGAAGGAGTACGCTCTTTTATTGAAGGTTTGAAGGTCGTATTGGTCCGGGAACACCGCAGACGACAGCTCATTCCACAGTTTTGTTGTGCGTGGCAGAAAGTTTCGGAAAATCGCACAGTGGACTGCCAATCATCTAGATGATGAGGATGAAATTTCTGTCGCGTAGCACGATGGCGGAAAGAGGCGGCAGGGATCAATCCGAACAATTCCTCGTAGTACTCCGCATGATAAATGCGATAGAAGATGCACAGCGAAGCCACATCTCTACGCAGCGCCAGAGAGTCTAGCCTAATTGATAGTTCCTGGCAATCGACAATACAAGCCGCCCTCCGCTGAAGGCGGTCCAGAGGGAGGAGCTTGGTATTGGGGTGCCCCTGCCCAAAGTCGAGGACAGTATTCCATGTGAGGCCGAACCTGCGCCTTATAAAGTCGAAGGCGGTGGGCCGGAGTGAAATACCGCCTCGATCTGTTGAGCACACCAAGCTATTTCGAGATCAATTTGACCTTACCCTCCAAATGGCCACGAAACTGGACTTCGCTCGATACATCGACACCAAGTATTCCAATATTGGCTAAAGCAGAAAAGGAAGTGTTTCAAAACGAGAACATACAACCCACGGTAGTTTTTTAGTGGTGAACGCGCAAAATATATAAATATCAAGCTTTGCTGGTCAAAGCCAGGCTCCATCTTCAAATTCCATGGTTTTACTTACATAACTGATGATATACTTCCTTAACTACTCTTCCTATTGCTTTTAATCTAATAAAAAAATAAATTATGATAATAACATTCGTCTTTGTAAAGTATAAATATTAATATTAATATTTAGAACACGCTGACGAATGCACAAAATTACGCTGTGCTAGACAAGTTCTCCTGCCTAGCAGGGAGAAAATAAAAAATTGAGTTTTTATTTTGACTTCCAAGTTGAATGACATTTATTTGTTTTGGATACATCGACAAATAGAAATGAGCCATTTTTTGAGAATGAGGTACCTATTTCTTGTTAAAAGTTTAACCACAATTATATTTATTAGGAAACATGTATATATATATAAAAGTTGATAACAATAAAAAAATTATAAGTTAAAACGAATTCCGAATCGGAGTCCTTTATTCCACTGACATTGCAAAAATATTTTTGCATACAAATATCCGACCAAAGACTTTATCGCAACATACATGTCAAAGTTATAGTAGTGAATAGTAATGATAAATTGAATATAAATATTTTGTTTTAATTAAAATAGTTTTATTAAACCACGTGCAATATTAATTACTTAGTATAACAATTATCCAAAACAAATTTATGCATTAAGTTATTGTAATACTGTTCAAGTTAAAGATTTGTGTGCGGAGATCAGCAATATTATTTTAATTAATTATAATTAATAAACATGATCGGAAATAGTTCATAGGTCAAGTTTGTGTGTATTAGGTAATATTAATAGTCTCTAAATGTGTTAAATGGGTGGAACTATTGTATAAACATTATAATAATCTGTGAATTTTAGTGTTTAACCAGCTATTTGAAGAATTATATGAAATGGGTCAGACAGGCAGCTCCGTACCGGGTAAGTGACGTTAATTTATACTCTAAATACGCGCCTTAATGTTCTAACAAGATTCTAGTTGGAATAAAAGTGATGTTTACCATTTCTAACCTCTACACTTGAATGGTGAAATAAAGTATATTTTTAAATTATCAGCCACCATATCTAATCAGTACTCAAATGCATAGTGCTTTGTTTTGTTTGCAAACAATTTTTTTTAAACAATTGACATTTTTCGATTTCAAGACATTTTTTGTAAAAATCGAAATTCAAAATTTAGGCAAACAAAGCCTTGAAAAAAAAAATAATATTTATTACTTGAGGAAGATATAATCTTTTACACCCAAATTAAATATAAATTAAAATGTCTGACTGAGGCCATCAGGAATGAAATAAATATTTAAATACTACAAGAATAATTATTCTAGACATATTATAAATTGAAGCGTACACCCAACAGTAGAGAGCCTGTTGATGATATGAAAACATGTGTTACTTATTTACTTTAGCCACGATCCTATACATATAACAGTTTTAAACTTATTAACTTACTAGCTGAATCGTGCGGTGCTACCCACGATACAACAACAACCGTGAGCAATGCTGCGAGGCGAAGCTAGTTTGTTTATAAATTGTAGATCTGATGTATAAGCTATGTTATTGTAAAGTTTCATCAATATCCATGCAGTAGTTTTTGCCTGAAAGAGTAACAAACATACTCACACTCAACTTAAAAAATTATTGCATAGGTATATAATGTTAGTAGGATTTGTTAGATTTTAATAGTAGTTATTTTTATCAATATGTTAGTTAATTAGTTTTAGTTTTTTTTTATAGGATTAGATTTGGAGCCACTTTTTTTCTGTTATTTAATCTCATTTACCTATCTCTTATTGATCAGTCTCTCCATTTTGTTGTTTCAATTGTTAATCTATGGTCAATAACATATAATAACAATAATAAAAACTGACTGCACGGTTGGCCGAGTGGTTTCAGCGGTCGCCATGCCGCTTGCTACTGCGCCAAGTGTCTTGGGTTCAAATCCCACGCAGTACAACACTTTGTGTGATCCACGAATTATTGTCCCGAGTCTGGATGTTCTTTGTGTCCGTTTCATGTATGTTTGTAATGTCCACCACGACACAGGATGTGAAAAAAAAAAAAAAAAAAAAAAAAGAAAAATATATATATCTGGCTAAGTGTCCTGCCCATTTCCATTTAATTTTTATTTCATAATTCACATTCACACATTCACTCTGTCAGTTCTTGTGTGACAACAATTCATTTTATTCATAAATTTCTTTGCGAATGTCAACATTTGTTACCTACAGAGAGCCTATACCACTTCATAATATTGAAATTTGAACAGCAATGGCTATTCGTTTACCATAACCACCCACTGAGAATTTCAAAAAAATTAACCCTGAAGGTATGTAAGGTAGACTATAAACACTAAAGCAAAGCTGTGTCGTGGAAGACTTTATAAATAAACATGTTATGGACAAATTGATGTTCTGAGTCTTGTCCCGTATGGGATTTAATGACCACTTTAACGACTAGGCCAAACATGCAGTTATTAAAATGGTTATATTCAGTCAGTATTTCCCTAACATCATTAGGTTTTAAGTTTTAAATTTTAATTACTTTGTTACGACCAGAAGTAAAATTAACATAAATATCAAATAACAACTTTGAACCTTCTAAAAACCAAGTTTATTATACACAAGTTCATTGTATAAAAACATTGAACTGTTTATATTATTAATTTATAATGTAAAATTGTTTGATAATTAAATTTAATATCAGTAATTTCTAGATTCTTAAAATATCAGTTAAATAACCGACATCTGAAAAACAACACCATCGAGCTGATACCTAAGGGAGCGTTCAAGTATTACGTAACGCAACTTTTGAAGATTTTTGAACCCCCCCTCTCCCCCCTGTAACGCATCGTAAAGTTTTTCTGTTCGACCCCCCCCTATCTAAACGCTACGTAACACTCAAGTGTCATGTTTATATTTTATAAATTTTTGGCTTACAATACACACAATTGTTTTTCTCCTTAGTTTTTGCTAATAAACTCTTAAAATAACCGCCCCTGTAACGCATTGTAACGTTTTACAAGACCCCCCCTCCCCCCTAATTGTGTTACGTAATACTTGAACGCTCCCTAAGCAGTTTGTGTTATGATAGTTACATTAACTGATAGACTATGTAAATACCTTATTTGTAAAAACATGCAAATATTACCAGGCAGGCCTTTGGGGGATGGGGAGAGGGATGAGGAGAAGGGGTTGGGGGATGGATGGAGAAGGCCCTGGAGGACGACCTCCACTCGAACTCAATCCGCCGCCAGCGAACCGGTGCCTCATGCCGCCCTGAGTGTAGCCGATGGTCGGGACCGGTTTTACCCTCCATCCGCTTTAGTGGCCAGCCGCGAAGGGGCGACGTACGCGTGTGCCGTGCGTCGCCTAAATTAAGAGTTTTTACCAGCAGACGGTACCCTCTTCAGTGCGGGCAGGCGCTGGGAGGGATCCGGTCGTGTTAATAACAGCAGTTCCTGGACCCCTCCCTTCTCAGATAATGGCACACCTTGTGGTTTAAGTCGGTTTGATTTCGACACACCGCCCCGCCGCAAACCCCGGTGGGGAGACGGCCCGAGGGGGTTTAACACGTAAAAAAAAATTGCAATGCAACGTTGCAGCATGGTGACCCTCACTATGGCGGCCAATTGAGATGCTTCTACATCACTGTGTCTCCATTCTCACACTCACCAATGAAACACAATAGCACAAATTCTGTCACTTTAATTTCGTGCTGAAATCAGTGTGGCCCTACTACCTTGAAAATATGTTTCACAAGTGCAATACGAGATGGCGCGACGATCTTCACGCCTATCGGAGAGACTGGCCGGAACTAGCTTTAAATAGAGAGAAGTGGCTTGTTGTACGGAAGGCCTTTGCCCAGCAGTGGGACACAACGGGCAAATAAAAAAAAAAGTGCAATACGGGCCGGGTTGCTAATGGTCGTATAAAACCCTTTTATTCATAAAATGCTACCTTTTTTCCCTCAGATTTGTGCAGTTAACAGTTAAAAGTAAGTAAGTTTTCCATCCCTTCATGACAGTACTTTTCTCTGTATGAAAACCTGATGTGTTCTCAACAATGCCCCCCATCCCCCAAAGGTCGGCAACGCACTTGTAACGCCTCCGGTGTTGCGGGTGGGTGTCCATGGGCGGGTCTGCTCGTTTGCCACCTATTCAATGAAAAAATTTAAAAAATTGTATGCTAAAATCTCATAATTATCATATAAGTACTAATAGCACAATAAAGCAACAAGTACAAACAAACAACAATTTTTATATATTAGACTTAAAAAACTACATCATTTGAACGAAGGACTACATACGCATTATATATGTATATGTAATGCTTGTGTGATAAGGTACTTGCAAAAATAATTATTTCAATACTCAACTTTAAATTGATATCAATATCTATCAACGTAAGGTCCATTTCTCTTTGATAATATAAACAGCTGATAGTCAGCTGTGAAATTGAATACCTGTGAGCGTTTTTTTTTTAAATTCCGTTCACTGCACGTGCGACAAGCTCTTTGTATTGTGCAAAATGGACGTAGCTGTGTTTATGGATATACGTCCTTATGGAATAAGAATTTCGGCTGCAAGATATTTAGGGGTCAGTGGTAAAGTAAAATAAACTTGAAAACTAGTGATTTGTATAAATGATTCTGCTTCTACTTTTGGATGGAACTGAAAACATGATTAGGATGAATTGGGTAACCATTAGTTAATAATTATGTGGCCTTCAGCATTATCTACATTTTATTACCATGCCCTATCATAATATTACAAATATTATCTCCGCGCGTTGATATTGGGATTGACAGCTAAGAGCGGTGACGTCAGTGAACGTCAGTACATGTGAAATTTACAAGAATTATCAACTGAAATCAATCAATCAAACTATCAAATTAAATTTCTTAAAAATGAACTTTTAGATTGTGTTACTAGCGTTACTATTTTGCTATGGATGACGTCACGCGGCTCTTATTATGACAAGGTTCAATCCCAAAGTCAACGCGCGGGGGTTATAAATAGAGGTTAGTTTATCATACGGAACCCAGTTTCAAAAATTAATACTTAAGTTAAAAAATACTTATCAAGACTCAGGTAGCCATCGTGTACCGATAATCAGCTGATCACATCCTCTCCCGAAGTACGTGAGTACCAGCCTCTCTATACTAACTGCGCCCCGCGGTGTTTGTCAATTCCTTGTTAATTTTTTGCGTTTTCTATTGCCCGTAGCGTGAAAATTTTCCCCCGTTTTCGAAACATTCCTTATTAGTGCTCCGCTCCTATTAATATTAGCGTGAAAATATATAGCCTATAACCTTCCTCAAAGTCAAAGTCAAAGTCAAATCATTTATTTCCATAGGCCCCAAAAGGCACTTGAACACGTCAAAAATACAAACATCAAACATTATTAATACAAATATAAAATAAAACTCAAGTACTGAATTGATCAGTGATAAAAGGATGTAACTCAAGTAATCAATGATTTGAATTACCGGAGCTTAGATTGATTTCGATTCAACTCAAAGGTTTAATTTGAAATCAATCCAAGTACCTCCTCAAGTCCTCGATAAATGGACTATCCAACACTGAGATAAATGGACTATCCAACACTGAAAGAATTTTTCAAATCGGACGATCGGTTTCTGAGATTAGCGCGTTCAAACAAACAAACTCTTCAGCTTTATATATTACTATAAATAAGAGCCGACTGAGGGAGTTAACTGCGCAGGACAATAGCACTGCAAAGAGAAGGAAAACTTGACACAAATCCTACCAACTCATCTAACCAGCGTAGACTAAAACATCGTTGCTAAGGAGATGTCTGCTGTTCTGTGTCCAGAAATGTTAACGAATAAACATATTGAGATATTTTTAACACATAGCGTAATACAATGAATCATCTAGAATTATAGACTGGAGCAAATAGATATTCCGGTATACAAATATTTGCAATGAGCGGACATTGAACTGGCGACCCGATGACGCGCGTCTGGTACATCTTTACATAGTGTAAAATAAAGTCGCTTACGCTGTCTGTTCGCTTAGATCTTTTAAACTTATTAACGGATTTCATTGCAGCAATAGATAGAGTGATTCAAGAGAAAGGTTTACATGTGTATTACATGCATCATGATGTATGACTGCCTCGGTGGCGTAGTGCTAGCGTATGCGACTGCTAAGCTTGAGGTCTCGGGTTTGATTCCCGGGTCGGACCAAATGTTTGTATGATCTGCAAATTTTTGTTTCAGAGTTTGGGTGTTTTCTATGTAAAATATGTATGTATTTACAAAAAAAAAGTATAAGTATTTATATCAGTTGTCTAGTACCCATAACACAAGCTCTGCTTAGCTTGGGACTAGATGGCGTTGTGTGTTAGATGTCCGGAATATTTATTATTATTATTATCAAAAAAGTGCATATTTAAATCGATAATGTACTGTAACATTTTTTTTTATTGTAACAAAAAAAAGGATTACATAACTCTGTATAGCCGTGACTCCCAAAATAGCGTAAGCTGTGTGTTGGGAGTCAGTTACCCTCCAAAGACAGTACAACTACTGTATCAATATTCGATGTATTGTAATTGTGAGAATTTGAATGGGCCGGCTCGAACGGAGTAATACCACGGCCTCACAGAAAACCGGTGTGAAATAGCGCTTGCGCTGTGTTTCACCGAGTGAGTGAGGATACCGGAGGCCCATACCCCAACCCCTCCCCCCATTCCCTCTCCCCATCCCCCAAAGGTCGGCAACGCACTTGTGACGCTTTTGGTGTTACGGGTGTCAATAGGCGGCGGTAATCGCTTACTTAAAAAAAAAAAAAAAAAAAAAAGACTATCTAACACCAGAGGCATCAGAAGTGAGTAGAAATATAAACATTAAATCTCAGCTGATTTACTCAAAGCATCTTCGAGTCAGCTGTGATATCCCGTCACTTTGATACAAAGGCTTTTAAGGACAATAGATAATATTTTTTTTTCTTTCAACTTGCATAACCTCTACCTGCTCTACAATCAGCTGATGTGAAAGAGCTTTCTATTAAAATCAGCTGATTGAAAAAAACTTTATTGTGAGGATACGAATTTTAATGGGAAGACGCACACGTGAATGTCGGTTAATGCGTTAAAGAATAGTCTATGTCGTTTAAGAATCAGACTGTCTCCGTACAAATTTTATTGAAATCGATGCAGCGCTTTAACCGTGAAAGCGTAATAGACAGATAGTGTTACTGTTGAATATATAATCGTTGTGTAGTCACCGGGTGTCACCGGTTTTGTTTCATATCTATACTAATATTATAAAGAGGAAAACTTTGTTTGTATGTTTGTTTGTAATGAATAGGCTCTAAAACTACTGGACCGATTTTAAAAATTCTTTCACCATTCGAAGGCTACATTATCCACGAGTAACATAGGCTATATTTTATTTTGGAAAAAAATAGGGTTCCGTAAGATATTGGGGTTTTTCGGACACAAGGTGTAAAAAATCAACCCTATACGGGGGAAATTTTTTTGCTACGGGCAATAAAAGAAGCAAACGAGGTTGCGTCGGTCAGCTAGTGTGTAATAAACGAATAATAATTAATTTTAGACTTGTTTTTAACCGACTTCAAAAAAAGAGGAGGTTCTCAATTCGACTGTATTTTTTTTTATGTTTGTTACCTCAATACTTTCGACTGGGTGAACCGATCTTGATGATTCTTTTTTTAGTTGAAAGCTGGTGCTTCCCGTGTGGTCCCATTTCAATTTGATTGAAATTTGTAATAATTTTTTATGTTTATTATCTCAGAACTTTCTGGGTGAACCGATTTTGAAGACACTGTTTTTATTTGAAAGCTAGTGCTGACCATGGTTTTTTTGTGTTAAAATTTTAATTGTATGCATGTATAGTATTTCTTAAGCTTACTCTTTCTCAAGGTAGTAAGTAGAACCACACTGATTACAGCTCGAACGGAACGGTACTACCCTCTAACAGAAAACCAACCTAAAATTACAGCATTCGTGCAGTCGTGTTTTAATGGTGACTGCGAGACTGGAGGCCCAATATATTTTTTTTTTGTTTATTATTTTTTTTTGGGTCCAAGTCCCACGTGGTATTTGAACCCACGGCACTTGGCGCATAGCAAGCGGCGTACTGACCGCTGAAACCACTAGGCCAATCGTGCAGTCAATGATGCAGAAGTATCCGAATAGGCCGTTATAGCGTGGGTCACCATGCTGCATTGTTGCAGCAGTTGTCTGTGTATGAGTATAGTATAGTCGGCTCTTGGATTCTGGTCATGCTTTCCCTCAGCAGAGTAGAGTCACTTTGGCATACTTATAAAGCTGAAGAGTTTGGTTGTTTGTTTGTTTGAAAGCGCTAATCGCAGGAGCCGCTGGTCTGATTTGAAAAATTCTTTCAGTGTTGAATAGTCCATTTATCGAGGAAGGCTATAGGCTATATATCATCACGCTAATACTAATAGGAGCGGAGCACCAATGAATAATGTTTCAAAAACGGGGGAATATTTTCACGCTACGGGCAATAGAAGACGTAATCGAGGTTGCGTGGGTCAGCTAGTACATAATAAAGCAAGAATTTTATTCAGTCGATACTTTCATACATCAAAACTTCCAAAATATACATTTTAAGTGACACTTTTTCTAAACGTTTCTTATGCAACATCCAGACTCTACCTGCGATCTTCGCACTCAGCTGAGAGAAGATACCATCCTTTTATTGAAATCAGCTGACGTAAAAAATCTATTGTCGTAATATATTGTGTCCACAATATATTTATCGATACCGCGTTGCATCCATCCAGTAGCTCCGTTGAAAAACCGATATTCAGGTAAAACCGGTTGAACTAGTAGCCGACCCTAAATAATCTTGGGAATAATAAAGGCTCGACCGGAGTGATACCACGGCCTCACAGAAAACCGGTGTGAAATAGCATTTGCGCTGTGTTTCACACCGGTTGTGTTGTTTGTGTGTGTGTGTGTGTGTTTGTGAGGATACCGGAGGCCCATACCCCAACCCCTCCCCCCATCCCCTTTCCCATCCCCTTTGGTGTTGCGAGCGGCGGTAATCGCTTCCCATCAGGTGATACGTCTGCTCGTTTGCCCACTATCCAATAATAATAATAAAAAAAAAATGCTAGTAAGATAATGATCGTGATGCATCCATACTTATATTATAAACTAGCTGAACCTCGCGGTGTTACCCGCTGTTATGTCGTACCACGGGTAACGCCGCGGGGCGAAGTAAGTCTAAAAAAAGTAGCCTAAGTTACTCTTTGTATCATCAGCTATCTATCAGTAAAGATCCCGTCAAAATCGGTCCAGCCATTTCAGAAATTGGCCGGAACAAACAGACAGACAAAAATTATAAAAAATGTTATTTTACATATATATGCATTTAGTAAAAAGCGGTTATTTTAATATTACAAACAGGCACTCCAATGTTATTTATTTGTATGGACGTATAGATAAGCCATTCAGCTCGTTATTAGGAATATATTGACTACTCATTCATTAAAATCGGTTCAGTAGACAAGGCAATACGGTGGAACATACATCTATACTAATAATAAAGCTGAAGAGTTTGTTTGTTTGTTTGAACGCGCTAATCTCAGGAACCGCTGGTCCAATTTGCAAAATGCTTTCAGTATTAGATAGTCCATTTATCGAGGAAGGCTATAGGCTATATATCATCACGCTAATACTAATAGGAGCGGAGCACCAATGAAGAATGTTTCAAAAACGGGGGAAATTTTCACGCTACGGGCAATATAAGACGCAAACGAGGTTGCGTGGGTCAGTTAGTACATACATAAAACTGACTGCCAAGACTGTTAACCTTTCTTTTTACTTCGCTATAGTCGGATAAAATCAGGACGACAAATTGCATTCAAATATATGCAATTTGTATCGTATTATGAATACAAGAATGTTGATTTTTTTCTGCGCTCGTCTTTGCTACCTGGTACCTTTACGATCAGCTGATGGGAACTTTCTGTTAAGATCAGCTAATTTATAACTGTCAATGGTATGGGTGTATGATTAAAGTACATTGTATTTAATTGAAGTGATTGAACTGGTCCTATTTGACGAAAATGACGAACTTGATATACTGCCTCGGTGGCGTAGTGGTAGCGTATACGACTGCTGTGTTTGAGGTCTCGGGTTCGTTACCGATAGTTAATTTATAATAGACTAGAGTGCTATTTAAGAGAAATGCAACTTTATAACATGACAAACTTCTGCTATGTTTACATACATAATTATAATTGCCTCGACTGCCTCAGTGGCACTGTGGTAGTGAATGCGACTACCAAATCCGGTCGGACCAAATATTTGTGTGATCTGCAAATATTTGTTTCGGAGTTTTGATGCTTTCTATATAAAATGTGTATGTATTTACAAAAAAAAGTATAAAAGTATTTATATCAGTTGTTTAGTACTCATAACACAAGCTCTGCTTAGCTTGGGACTAGTAGTTGTGGGGTGAAGAAATATAAAAATTTAATAATACCCATACCGACTTTATTCATTCTTTCTTCTATGTCTAGTCTGTTCTTCTCTGGAATGCGCTCCTCTCCAACATCAGGATGTCAACAAGCCGTTTTAAGTTCATGTCGAAATTACCTACGTGAACTTATTTAGAAAAAAATTGGCAGCACCGACACAACCCTTGCACCCGACCCTGTATCATATACCCATGTATTATATCATATACTAGCTGTTGCCCGCGTTTATGTCGGTTTTTTCGTGTTTTTTCGCGGTCGCGGATATGTGACTGATGCAAAAATTAGATAAAAACAATCCTTGATGCGGATTCTAAAATTTCAGCTCGATCGGTGCAGAACTTTTTGAGTTTTTGAAGCGTACACAAACCAACATAACATTTATATATATATATAAATACTAGAACCCCGCGGTGTCACCCGCGGTTATTTTCCCACCGCGGGTAACGCTGCGGTGCGAAACTAATCTAAAGAAAGTTAAAGGCTAAGTTATTTCTTATATCATCAGCTACCTATCAGTGAAAGTCCCGTCAAAATCGGTCTAGCCGTTCCAGAGATTGTATGCATTTAGTAAAAAGCGGTAAGAAATTGTAATATTATAAACAACACACACACAATTATAATTGAATTTATTTGTATCAATACATACAGTTGTACAATCGAACTAAAGACCGTATAGCCAGTTCTTTAGGGCCGCATTGTAGCCGACACTTGACGGGGTTCTTTTCAAAATAGTTCTTACAAATTTGTTCGAAAATTCCAATACCTTTTGTTATCAAACCACAATTGTGCAAAGACTACCTGCGTATCACAGCATGCAATTAATCAACGACCTTAATAGTTCAGTACTGGACATATTGTAGGGGCCACATAGGAAGGAGGTTTGGCACCAGAGGCGTCACAAGTGCGTTGCCGGCCTTTAGGGGAAGGGGAGAGGGATTGGGGGACGGGTTGGGATATGGGCCTCCGGTATCCTCGCTCACTCGGTAAAACACAGCGCAAGCGCTATTTCACATGGGTTTTCCGTGAGGCCGTTGTATTACTACGGTCGAGCCGGCCCATTCATGCCGAAGCGTGGCTCTCCCACGATTACGTTTGTGTCAAGATTTTCTTTTGTATGCTGTTGTCCCACATAGTATGCTCCCTTATGGCTGTTTTCAATAACCTACCTCTAGTTTGAACTAACCTATTTAATTAAAACACAGATATCGATATTCAAGAACAGTGGTCACCATATTCAAGAGGACCCACAAACTAGGCCTAGGTTTAATTTGTTTTTAAAGACTACTCTCTCATTAGGTATATGCATCCTGTGTCGCGGGGGACTTTACAAACATACATGTAACGTACACAAAGAACACCCAGACTCGGGACAACACTTTTTGGATCACACAAAGTGATGTTCTACGTGGGATTTGAACCCACGACACTTGGCGGAGTAGTAAGAGGCGTAGTGATCGCTTACTTAGGTTAACCATGCAGTTAATATTAACGAGTGCTTGCTATCTTCAAGTTGAGGTCGGAAACTTTTTATATCTTACTTAGTATACATATATTACTAAATACATACTCATTACAGATCAATTACACCCAGATAAATGTCCATTAATCCTAAACACCATATAAATTACTAGCTGACCCACGCAACCTCGTTTGCGTCTTCTATTGCCCGTAGCGTGAAAGTTTTCCCTCGTTTTTGAAATATTCTTCATTGCTGCTCCGCTCCTATTAGTATTAGCGTGATGATATATAGCCTGTAGCTATCCTCGATAAATGGACTATCCAACACTGAAAGAATTTTTCAAATCGGACCATCGATTCCTGAGATTAACGCGTTCAAACAAACAAACTCTTCAGCTTTATATATTAGTATAGCTTTATTTGTTCTGGGTGGGGATCCAACCCACGTGTTATGGCTTAGAAGTCAGTATCACTAACCAAGTGATCTTACTGCTAGGCTGGTCTAGTGACCACAGGCCCGGCCAAAATTTTGGCTGATGCCGGCAGGCTCCTCGTCGGCTTCGTGAGTGCCAGGATTACAATCCTGGCCGCGAGGCCGATGAGGTGCTACAAGTGCCTTGCCGCGGGACACACACGCTCGAAGTGCGCCAGCTGCTTCGACTGCAGCGGACTTTGTTTCCGCTGCGGTCGACCGGGGCACAAGGCGGCAGAGTGCTCTGCCGCCCCCCACTGCCCCGTGTGTGCGGCGGGCAACAAGCCTGCCAATCACCAGATGGGGCAGGGGGGCTGCAGGCCCCCCCGTGCTTCTCAGCAGGCGTCGGAGGCTAGCCAGACGACCCTGGCAGCCTCCGACGTCGTTCGTGCGTCAACGTCGTCGCCCATGGAGGAGGTTGTAGAGACGATCCAGTAAATGGATCAAGTCTCCAACCTCCTTGTCCAGACGAACCTGAACCACTGCGCCGCGGCGCAGGATCTCTTCCTTCAAACCATGGCGCAGTGGTCGATAGGTGTTGCCGTAGTCGCGGAGCCCTATTACGTCCCTTCCCGTCCAAACTGGATGGGTGACCGGGACGGCTCCGTGGCAGTCGTCGGCTCCTCGGCGGCTCGTTCCCCGCCCTTGTCGCTTAGAGACAAGGGCTCTGGATATGTGGCCGTCGAGTGGGGGGGAATCACCGTCTACGGTGTTTACTTCTCCCCCAACCGGAGTTTGAGCGACTTCGAGGTCTTCCTCAACAACTTGGAGACCTCGATACGGCGACTAGCGTCTGGGCACGTCCTCGTGCTGGGGGACTTCAACGCAAAGTCCATTGCGTGGGGTTCCCCAGCGACGGACGCCAAGGGCGAGGCCGTGGTGGAGTGGGCGGCCTCGGTGGGCCTCTGTTTACTTAACAGAGGCTCCACCAATACGTGCGTGCGACAGCAGGGGGGGTCGATAGTGGACCTTTCGTTCGCTACCCCTGCTGTTGCCGCACGAGTAAGGAACTGGTGTGTCCTGGATGAGGTTGAGACGCTCTCGGATCACCTGTATATCCGATTTGAGCTCTCCCGGTCCCAGGGCCCCAGTAGGGGTCACGTGGCGCGGCATACCTCCCGCTTTCCGCGGTGGGCAGTTGCCAAACTCGACAGGGACCTGCTAGAGGAGGCGGCCATTATTCAGTCTTGGCTGTCTCCGCGGGCCCCGGCCGAGGAGGTCGACATGGGGGCTGGCCGCTTTCGCACTGCGATTACGCAGGTCTGCGATGCGGCCATGCCCCGCGTTCGGGGTTGTCGACCTCCACGGAACGGGGTCTACTGGTGGTCCCAGGAGTTGGCGGACCTCCGTGCGGCCTGTACTCGTGCCCGGAGGTCCTACACCCGATGCCGGCGGCGACGCCACCGCGTAGACGGGGAGGAGGGCCGGCTTCATGAGGAGTACCGCGAAGCGCGGAAAACTCTGAAGCTGGCCATTTGCCGCGCCAAAGAGGCAAAGAGAAAGGAGATGCTGGAGAGTCTCGATCGTGACCCCTGGGGTCGCCCATATCGTGCGGTGCGACAAAAGCTCCGCACGGCGGGCCCCCCCCTTACCGAGACTCTCCAGCCCAGCTTCCTGCAGCAGGTGGTCGAGGGCCTTTTCCCGCAGCGGGCGGAGCACACGCCCCCGTCGATGGCCGGTCCGGCCAGAGACGACGGGAACGGAGGGAGTGAGGTGCCGCCCGTTAGGGAATCGGAGGTAGGGGCGGCTGTTCTAAGGATCCGTTCCAAGAACACCGCCCCCGGGCCGGACGGGGTACCACCCCGAGTGATGGCCCGAGCCCTCGACCATATGTCGGACCGCCTCAGGGAGGTTTTGGATGCCAGCCTGGCGTCCGGACGCTTCCCTGAGTGCTGGAAATGCGGGAAGCTGGTCCTACTGCAGAAGCCGGGACGGCCAGCCGATTCGGTCGCGGCCTATAGGCCCATCGTGTTGCTGGACGAGGCGGGCAAATTGTTCGAGAGGATTCTCTCTGCCCGCATCGTCCAGCATCTCAGCGAGGTGGGGCCCGACCTGTCGGACGCCCAATTCGGGTTCCGAGAGGGGCGTTCGACGGTTGATGCCGTGATGCGCCTTAGGGCCGTGACCGAAGAGGCGGTTGGCTGTGGCGGCGTGGTGTTGGCGGTGTCCTTGGACATCGCCAACGCCTTCAATAGTCTGCCATTCAGCTGCATCAGGGAAGCACTCCACTACCACGGGGTGCCAGAGTACCTGAGGCGGCTGGTGGCAGACTATTTAGAGGAGCGTACCGTCGTGTACGAGGACCGAGATGGCGTCTTGAGACGGCGACCCATGTCGTGCGGCGTTCCACAGGGGTCTGTCCTCGGACCACTCCTGTGGAACGTGGGGTACGACTGGGTCCTTCGGAGTCGTCTGCCCCCCGGGCTGGGCGTAATTTGTTACGCCGACGACACATTGGTCACAGCTCGGGGGGCCAATTTCCAAGAGGCGGCGCGCCTGGCCACCAGGGGTGTTTCTCTGGTGGTTGGGCGCATCGAGGCGCTGGGCTTGCGGGTGGCCCTGGATAAGACGGAGGCCCTGTTATTTCACGGGCCCCGTCGTGGTCCACCCCCCGGCGCCTCCATCGAAGTCAACTCGGTCCTCGTACCGGTTCGGGCCCAGATGAGGTATCTGGGCCTGATCCTCGACGGTAGGTGGCTCTTCGACGAGCACTTCCGACAGCTTGGCCCTAAGCTGGTCGGCGCTGCCTCCGCCCTTGGGCGTCTTTTGCCCAACTTGGGTGGAGCCAGCGTCGAAACAAGACACCTCTACACGGGGGTGGTCCGGTCGATGGCCCTTTACGGGTCACCGGTGTGGGTCCCGGCTCTGACCGCCCAGAATAAGGCACGCCTCTGGCGGCCTCAGAGGGTATTGGCGGTCAGAGCCATACGCGGATACCGCACCGTGTCGACGGAGGCGGCGTGCGCCTTGGCCGGAACACCCCCGTGGGATTTGGAGGCGGAAGTGCTCGCCGAAGTTTATCGGCGAGCGGCTGAATATCGGGCGGAGAACGGGTATCGTCCTCCGCCCGAAGAGGTACGCGATTGGCGTGAAGCCGCTCGCCGAGCCACGATGGCTCGTTGGTCTTCCCGGCTGGAGGCTCCACGCGCTGGCTTTGCCACCGTGGAGGCGCTCCAGCCGGTCATCCTCGAGTGGGCAGGGCGGCAGCACGGGACTCTTTCCTTCCGACTGACGCAGGTGCTTTCCGGGCACGGTTGCTTCGGGAAGTACCTGCACTCGGTCGCTAGGAGGGAATTGAGTCCCGCCTGCCACCACTGCAACTGCAGTGAGGACTCGGCCCAGCATACGCTGGAGTTCTGCCCCGCTTGGGCGGAGCAGCGCCGGGCCCTCACTGCAGTCATCGGAGGAGATCTGTCGCTACCGGCCGTCGTACTGTCCATGGCCGGTAGCGAAAGCAGTTTTACCGCGGTCGCGACCTTCTGCGAAGACGTAATTTTGCAGAAGGAGGCGGCGGAGAAGGCCCGAGAGGACGATATCCACTCGGACCCGATCCGCCGCCGGCGCACGGGGCGGCGGAGGCGCGCCTATCAGCGCCTCATGCCGCCCTGAGTGTGGCCGCGGATGGACGGGATGGGTTTTCCCCTCCATCCGCAATACAGGCCAACCGCGAGGGGGCGACGTACGCGTGTGCCGTGCGTCGCCTAAATTGAGATTTTATTTTTGAAGAAGGTGCCCGCTTCAGTGCGGGCAGGCGCTGGGAGGGGTCCGGTAGTGTAATATCTGCAATTCCCGGACCCCTCCCTTCTCAGGCGCAGAGTTGGCACACCGTGTGGTTTTAGTCGGTTCGATTCCGACACACCGCCCCGCCGCAAACCCCGGCGGGGTGACGGCCCGAGGGGGTTTCCACACGTAAAAAAAAAAAAAAAAAAAGTGACCACAGGCCAGGTCAGTTATTGAAAGAGTATTTCGGTCACAGTATTAAACCTTTGGTCCATCTGCTGGATATAATTAAAAAAAAACTTGCATAAACGATGTAATTGAGAAGTAAAAAAACTATTCAAAGTATTGGACAACAGCTGATCGGCCAGCTGTAGTAAGAAGGTGTACCTGAAATTTGTTACAAGCACAATTCAACCTTAAGTATACGAACTTACAGTTCGAATTGTAAAATTCTATATTCTGTTTTATGTACTCGTTTTCGATTTTATAGAATTTGAATGCTATACCTAATGCGTTTAGGTTGAAATTTCTTATGATGTTCATCGATTAGGTTTTTTAATAGCTTGGGTTGCCATGCGTCAATTCTATGTTAAAACGTGATATTGTTTTAAAATGCAAAGGAGACGATAGGAACCTGTTTTGCAATATATTTATGAGACCACTTAAGGGTAAGCGGTTACCGGTGCATGAAATTTTGTTCTAGCAGTTAGTTGATGATGCCTCGATGGCGCAGTGGTAGTGAATGCGACTGCTGAGTGTGCGAATAATTTGCTTAATCGGACTCAAGAAACCAGTCGCCCGATGGCTCTTTAAACGACCCTATGAATCCCTGCTATGAAAAAAGTTAAAAGATTAACACATCTATACTAATATTATAAAGCTGAAGAGTTGGTTTGTTTGAACGCGATAATCTCAGAAACCGCTTGTCCGATTTGAAAATCCTTTCAGTATTGGATAGTCCATTTATCGAAGAAGGCTATAGGCTATATATCATCACGCTACTACTAATAGGAGCAGAGCACCAATGAAGAATGTTTCAAAAACGGGGGAAAATTATTACGCTACAGGCAATATAAGACGCAAACGAGGTTGCGTGAGTCAGCTAGTCTATACTAATATTATTAAGAGGAAAGATTTGTACCTATTTTTGTATGTTTGTAATGAATAGGCTCAAAAACTACTCGACCGATTTTAAAAATTCTTTCGCCATTCGAAAGCTACATTATCCACGAGTAACATAGGCTATATTTTATTTTGGAAAAAAATAGGATTCCGTAAGATATTTGGGTTTTTCGGACACAAGGTGTAAAAATTAACCAGAAAAGTTACTTATTTTGCGAAAATTTTCATGCTACGGGCTATATAAGACGCAAACGAGGGTGCGTGGGTCAGCTATGTTTTATATACAACGTGTATTTAGTATCAGCATTGCACCCGTGCGAAGCCGGGGCGGGTCGCTAGTTAGTTATAATTTTGTAAAGACACCCACGCTCCGTCTTCCAGTACGTAGTCACCACTCCCCACCATTTTTTGGCCTATTTACGATTGTAACAAAGCATTTCATCCGTCGACGTGACTAATTAGTACACTGTAAGGAGTCTCTAATCTCTCTGCAGTCATTTAAATAGCCTTTCACACGGGAAGAGTCATTCAAAGTACCAGGGCGACATGAGTTTAAGAAATTAATAGTGAATAAACTAACAAAAGCCCCTCCAACACGATGTTGTAACTCACTGAATATAGTGGGATGTATTCAAAGGCCGGACGAACAATGATTCCTTTGCCTCGTCATATAATTATAAAATGTCGTTACACTATTCGTATGGCGGGTTTTGCTAAAAACCATCTTTGCATGAGCTTTTTAAGTGTACACTAAGCTACTATACGTTTTTTTATTAATAAAGATTTGAAAATAATCTTAGAAATTAAAAGAAAAATATTTATAAGTATTTTCTTTATATAGGGGGCAAACGAGCAGGCGTATCGCCTGGTGGTAAGCGATTACCGCCGCCCATGGCCACCCGCAACACCGGAGGCGTTACAAGTGCGTTTCCTGCCTTTTAGGAAGGAGTACGCTCTTTTCTTAAAGGTTTGAAGGTCGTATTGTTAACAAGCCAGTTCAGTACTTTTCTATGACATAACATACAATAGTTTAAAAATGTTCAATATGAATTCGATGCAGTAGCATCTCATAGGTCTGCATTTACAATGAGTATGGTGAATTGGTGATAACTACTCTTGGATTCTGCTCGTGCTTTCCATCAGACAGAGTAGAGACACTTTGACTAGCGAGGCGAGGGTTCGATGCCCGGGTTGGACCAAATGTTTGTATGATCTGCAAATATTTGTTTCGGAGTTTGGGTGTTTTCTATGTATAATATGTATCTTTATATTAAGATGGCGTTGTGTGTTAAATGTCCGAAAATATTTATTATTATCATGTAAGTCAGTAATTTGAAAAAGCCATCTGTACACAAAATACAAACATAATAAATATGACACAAATGCCCGCGAGTCGGTCATCGACCGTGTCGCTAAGTGACCAGGCGACAGCTGACTGTACACCTGATCCTGTATACACATCTACGATGTCGGTCATGCTACTTTCATTACAGAAAAAAAAGTTTAAAATACCTAGACAGACACGAGGCTTTTGGCATGTGGATGACAATTGACAGCCGCTGTCCAAGTCCTTATAATTAATTGACAGTTGGTATTAAAAAACTGAAATGGGTAAAAAAAAATTGCAGATATTGATGTAAATATGGATTTTTTTGAAGTATGAACTACCTTGGTAAACCTGATTACTGGTTTATTAATTTGCCTTAAAACCCCCCAAACCCATACATGAACTTAAAACATTCATACATCAACATAAGTTTTAAGTGGAGAAGCCTTCGATCAAAGGTTAATATTCTTAGTAAAATAAAATAAGTCATAAGGTAACTTATAATCAGTTACTACTTAAGACTCCCAAAAATATGATGGTAATTTTGCATAAGATGTTTCTTAAGCAATACTGTTAATAGCTACACTTTGAGTATATATGTTGAAACCGGTGATAAAACCATAGCGCGATTTAAAAAAATAGCACAGTGACATCTATCGAGCGCTGAGGAAATATTTTTTAGTTTTGAACTGAGGTGATACATAAATTATTCCCATTAAGGGAGTAAATTTGAATTTTGAGCTTTTGAATGCACCAGGCTGTAGTAAAAGTTCTCAAACAATTGTTGTATTCCCTAATTTGTAAAAGCAGTAACTTAAAAGTTACAACCGGTTAAAAGGTGGTTCCTCAATGGTTACCAATAGACATCAAATGAATACGAGTACATTCGAAGATCTGTAATATCTTATATCTGTATATTTAAAATGCACGTGTCGTGTTGTCGCTGGGTGCATCTGAGATCCACCCGTGCATAGCCAGGGCGGGTCGCTAGTCTATACTAATATTATAAAGAGGAAAGGTTTGTATGTAAGTATGTTTGTAACGAATTGGCTCAAAAAGTACTGGACGGATTTTGAAAATTCTTTCACCATTTGAATGCTATAATATCACTGATTAATATAGGCTATTTTAATTGTAAGAAAAAAAAAACTATATGTAAAGTAATAACTGCAGGTAACACTGCGAGGTTCAGCTTGTTATATTTATAAAGCTGAAGAGTTTTATGTTTTTTTGAACGCGCTAATCTTAGGATCCACTGGTCTGATTAAAAATTATTTCCGTGTTGGATAATTAATCTATCGAGGAAGGCTATAGGCTATATTAACAAATAAACAAATATACTCTTCAGCTTTATAATATTAGTATAGATATAAAAAACATAGTATGTGCCTAAGAAATTTGATAGTTTCCTTCAAACTACTTAGAATCCCAATCATCATATCCTGATTTGGGTGCAATGGGACCACCCCGGGAGCATACCCTTTCGAAGACAAAAAGAAATTTCAAAATCGGTCCACTAATCACGACACGAGTGCTCAGTGTACATACATGAAAAAAAAACTAATCTAATTGAGGACCTCCTCCTTTTTAAGGTCGGTTAAAATTTAAGTCTCAAGGTAACTTAAAAACAGTTACTAATAAGACTTCCAAAAAATGTATCAAGTGATTTGTAAATAATCAAATGCATTACTAACTACATTAATCTATATCTTGGAACTGGTAACAAACCATACCGCGATTCAAAAGACTGGCACAGCGACATCTATCGAGAATGATGATATTTTTTGTTTTCACCCAAGGTGATATATAAATTACTAGCCCGCATTCCCATTGATGCAGTAAATTGGAATTTTGTGCTTTTGAATGAACCAGGTTGTAGTAAAAGTTCTCAAACAATTGTGAATTCATTTCCTAATTTGTAAAAGCAAGTACCTCAAAGTTACAATTGGTTAAAAGGTGGTCCCTCAATCGTGGCTGATAGACATCTATATCTCGTAAACTTGTTAAAATTTACAACTGCCATATTTGACTACTCTAAGTAAAAGATTTGTAAAAACTCATCATCAGTCCATCGCAGTCCACTGCTGGACATAGGCCTCTCCAATTGCACGCCACTTAGTTCGATCTTCGGCTTCTCGCATCCAGCTCCTGCCAGCCGTCCTGCGCAAATCATCACTTCACCTGGCTTGTGGACATCCTACACCACGTTAGCCGAAACGCGGTCTCCACTGAAGAACCTGTTTACCCCAACGGTTATCGGTTCTGCGGCAAATATGGCCAGCCCACTGCCACTTCAGCTTGCTAATCCTGTGGGCTATGTCGATGACCTTGGTTCTCTGCCGGATCACCTCGTTTCTAATACGGTCCCTTAGAGAAACGCCGAGCATAGCCCTTTCCATAGCACGCTGAGCGACTTTGAACTTGTGGACCAGCCGTACCGTAAGTGTCCACGTTTCGGCTCCGTATGTCATTAAAACTAATAACTAAATATCTACATTTGTCGTTTACTGTTTCCAAAGAACTAGCATGGACAAGGTGGATGCGGAACTTCATATAATATTCCATACTATTAATATAAATTTAAAAGCAACTGTCTGTCTGTCACGCTAATACGGCTAAATCATTAGACTGTTTTCAATGAAATTTGATATGGAGATACTTTGATTCTTAAAGAAGGATATACATATAAGCCACTTTTACTACGATAACCGAGGAATAAAGAGGAGGGGAGGTGACGCGGGCAAAAGCTATGAAATAAATAAATATTGTATGGTTACGTTTTCTATTAACAGAACGTCAGTTTAACCTATCTGAAATTAAATTTGTATAGAGAATTTTTTGACACATCTATACTAATATATTGTTACGAGCTGGGTATTAAATAAATTAAAGTAGTCGATTGATTACCAAAAATATAACACAATACTTATTAACAAGACTTTTTACAATTACAAATCACTAAATCACTCGTTAGTTAGTTAATTTAAACCGTGGGAGAGCTATGCTTCGGCATGAATGGGTCGGCTCGACCGGAGTGATACCACGGCCTCACAGAAAACCGGTATGAAATAGCGTTTGCGCTGTGTTTCACCGAGTGAGTGAGGATACCGGTGACCCATACCCCAACCCCTGCCCCCATCCCCTTTCCCATCCCCCAAAGGTCGGCAACGCACTTGTGACGCCTTTGGTGTTGCTTGTGTCCATAGGTGGCGGTAATCGCTTACCATCAGGTGATACGTCTGCTCGTTTGCCCACTATTCAATAAAAAAATAAAAATAAAATATTCGCACTAGAAGATCTCTTCGATGTTTATTCGCTGTATCTTGAAACAATACCGCCCGTACGGCTAACACGTTCCGCTTTTATATATGGCTGTCGAGATAAATGGAAGGTACTGCAATATTCGATCGATGGTTCGAGACTAGATAGATTATTCTAGAGCTACATGTAGCGCCATCTAGCGTCGAGAAAATCGTCACAATGTCCACAGTTGCGCGCTTCCCGACACTAGATGGCGCTGTCCTCAATTCTTCTCGATTATTCTCGTACAAACGAGATCCATCTCCTTATGGCGCAACAATATAAAGGTGAAGAGTGTGTTTGTTTGAACGCGCTAATCTCAGGATACGCTGGTCCGATTTGAAAAATTATTTCAGTAATTCGTAAGTCATTTATCGAGGAAGGCTATAGGCTATATATCATCACGCTAACACCAGCAGGAGCGAAGCCCCAATGAAGAATGTTTAAAAAACGGGAGAAAATTATTACGCTACGAGCAATAGTAGACGTAAACGAGGTTGCGAGGGTCAGCTAGCATTATACATATAAAGTTGCGCATCCACCTTGTCCATGCAATTCTTTGTAAACAGTAAACGAGAAATGTAGATATTTAGTTATTAGTTTTACAAATCTTTTACTCATAGTAGTCAAATATGGCAGTTGTAAATTTTAACAAGTTTACGAGATATAGATGTCTATCAGCCACGAATGAGGGACCACCTTTTAACCAATTAACTTTGAGGTACTGCTTTTACAAATTAGGAAATGAATTCACAATTGTTTGAGAACTTTTACTACAACCTGATGCATTCAAAAGCACAAAATTCCAATTTACTGCATCAATGGGAATGCGGGCTAGTAATTTATATATCACCTTGGGTGAAAAAACAAAACCGTTCTCGATAGATGTCGCCGTGCCAGACTTTTGAATCGCGGTATGGTTTGTTACCAGTTTCGAGATATTACTTAATGTAGTCAGTAATGCATTTAATATATGTGATTCACTTTTTTCTTTTCACTCATTTTTTGGAAGTCTTATTAGTAACTGTTTTTAAGTTACCTTAAGACTTAAATTTTAACCGACCTTAAAAAGGAGGAGGTCCTCAATTAGATTAGTTTTTTTTTCATGTATGTACACTGAGCACTCGTGATTAGTGGACCGATTTTGAAATTTCTTTTTGTCTTCGAAAGGGTATGCTCCCGGGGTGGTCCCATTGCCACCAAATCAGGATATGATGATTGGGATTCTAAGTAGTTTGAAGGAAACCATCAAATTTCTTAGGCACATACTATGTTGCCGCCAATTGTACCTCCTAGTTTTGTGTTACCTTTCTAAGTAATCTGGTGTACAATAAAGAGATTATTATTATTATGTGTTTTAAATCTATACTAATATTATAAAACTGAAGAGTTTGTTTGGTTATTTCTTAATATTAGCGTGATAATACACATAGCCTATAGCCTGCCTCGATAAATGGACAATCCAACACTGAAATAATTTTTCAAATCGGACCAGCGGTTCCTGAGATGAGACTAGTCTTTTATATAACTAAAATGTAGTGATTCTATCAGATTTTATATTTGAGAATTAAGTCTTAATGTAACTTTAAAACAGTTACTAATAAGACTTACAAAAATGTGATGGAGAGCATTAGCTTTATCAAATGCATTACTGTTGACAGCCACTCTTTAAGTTTATATCTTGAAACTAGTAACAAACCATACCGCGATTCAAAAGAATGGCACAGCGACATCTATCGAGAACGGACGATACTGAGATGTTACATAAATTATTGGCCCGCATTCCCATTGAGGGAGTAAATTGGAATTTTGAGCTTTTGAATGCATCAGGTTGTAGTAAAAGTTCTCAAACAATTGTGAATTAATTTCCTAATTTGTAAAAGCAAGTACCTCAAAGTTACAATTGGTTAAAAGGTGGGAGAGCTATGCTTCGGCATGAATGGGTCGGCTCGACCGGAGTGATACCACGCCTCACAGAAAACCGGTGTGAAATAGCGTTTGCGCTGTGTTTCACCGAGTGAGTGAGGATACCGGAGACCCATACTCCAACCCCTCCCCCAATCCCCTTTCCCATCTCCCAAAGGTCGGCAACGCACTTGTGACGCCTTTGGTGTTGCGGGTGTCCATGGGCGGCGATAATCGCTTACCATCAGGTGATACGTCTGCTCGTTTGCCCACTATTCAATAAAAAAAAAAAACGTGGCGCCTCAATCGTGACTGATAGACACATACATATATCTTGTAACTAGTGAAAAGTTACTACAGCTATGTTTGACTACCCTAAGTAAAAGATTTGTAAAAACTAACCTACATTTTCCGTTTACTGTTTACGAAGAATAAACGTGGTGGATGCGCAACTTCGTGTATTAAACCGTTGTTAGCTAACTAAGCTAATGTTGAACTGCTGCCCTAATAAGATTTACTAGAGGGTTTGATAATTAACAAAAACACCATCTGTAATCTGATCCAGCTGGTACATTGATCTAATTAAAAAAAAAAACTTACCACTAAATACAACTGCTTTGAATCAAACGATAGCGTGATGTAAATCGACGGGCACGCCATCTATCGAGTTACAATTATGTGATCGTCATAAACAACCATACTAATATTATAAATATGAAAGGAACTGTCTGTCTGTGACGTTTTGACGGCTAAATCGTTAGACCGATTTCAATGATAAATTATATTGATTTTGTAAGTAAATCTTTACAGATGTTTTTACACGTCGGACTTTACAGCTATAGTCTGGCCACTGAGAGAATGCGTTCCTGACAGGTCGTGATCCAATGGGCGATGTAACTTTGAACTGGTGTACAATTTATGGCAAAATTTAAATATCTTTTATTAACCTTAATAATTAGTAATAACATTAAAAATTGAATAATCATGCCAATGTACAATAAACCTTTTATTTTGGGCTAAAGTTATTAACAATTAATCAATTAATTAATTTAAGAACAATAATTTTTAAAAGTCTAACGACGTCAAACTCCGCTGTTTCAAGGTTATGTCAATAGTTTGTTTTTGTAGTGATGAGACAAAATAATACTGAATTGTAACTGAGTATTTTTGGAATATATCGAATATATCGTAATATATTCTGTCGGTCGATATATTGTTAAATAAAACGTTCTAATTTTATAATATATAATTTTATTTATTTATCTTTATTGAATACACAAAAAACAGTAGAACAAGATGAGTTACAAAGTATGTAAGGATGTTTTACAGTCGAATGTTGTCACCATTTCAGGGAAATGTGCCGAAATGCTTTGGGCATTTATACGAACGACATTAAAGTTCCTGGGGACATCGGAGAAATTATTCGAGAGTGTGTATAATGTACTTAATACATACGAGTTAAGTTTAATATCTATACTAATATTATAAAGAAGTAAAGTTTGTGTGTTTGTTAAATTGTAGGGGGTAATCTCGGGATCTACTAAACCGATTTTAAAAATTCTTTCACCCATAGAAAGGCACATTATTGCTGAGTGTCATAGGCTATATAAAAAACCGAAAAATAAAAAGGCTTTTACGTGGTAGTCGGTTTTGCAAAGTGAATCGAATGCACTTTGCAAAACCGATGAAGTGAAAGGCCAAAGCAGCGGACGGCGCGCGATGGCTTCGGGCTTAATTCGGTTCGCGTTCGTGCTAGCTTCGGGAGAAGGAGGCGTGGCCTTTTATATCTGAGAGGTAGATACCCGCGCGGCTCAGAGTGCTCAGACGCGTGACGCGTGGTCGGCTCCTTACGCAGCGGACGTCTCCGAAATTGAATTTTTCGAAACGTAATTAGTACACTTTCGACATTGTTTATATAAAAGATTCTTATCAGAACTACTTTCTATCTTATTCTTGGCAGTTAGAAATTAAAACATAACACTCTGTACTAAAAAAGGGTTATTAATATTATGCCCAACGAAGTGGGCACGGGTCAGCTATCTATACGAATCTATACTAATATTATAAAGAATTAAAGTTTGTGTGTATGTATATTTGTTAAATTGTAAGGGGTCATCACGGGATCTACTAAACCGATTTTAAAAATTCTCTCACCAATAGAAAGCCACATTATTGCTGAGTGTCATAGGTTACATAAAAAACCGAAAAATAAAAAGGCTTTTACGTGGTAGTCGGTTTTGCAGGTTTTGGTAGTGAATCGGACAAAAAACGGTCGAATGAAAGCGTTTCTTACGAACGCTGCCTTAACTATGAAAGATATATATTTGAGTTCTAGAGAAAAGATGTGGAGCTTGAAAATGCCTATTTTGAACAATTAAAATTACCATAACCAAACTAACTTTTCCCGCAACTTGGTCCTCATGGAATTCGTTTATCGCAAATCCCGCAGAAAATGTTTTTTCTTTCGGACATATTAATATTAGCATGCAAATACAAACTATACCTACGTATAACCCTCCTTTTGGCAGTTAGAAATTAAAACACAACACTCTGTTCTAAAAAAGGCTATTTATTATCTAACATTATGCCCAACGAAGTGGGCACGGGTCAGCTAGTAGTTTATAATACGATATAGGTACGATCAAACCAAACTTATGAAAATAATTGTCGTGATATCAGTCAGCTGAATTAAAAATAAATGAAAAACTATTTTTATCCCTTTATATTTCTGGTAAAAAGAATTACTTTTCTAAGAGAAGCAAAAAAAAATTGATAATTGGGACAATGTCGTTTTCATTGACGAGACATGGCTGAACACCAATCACGCGCATTCTCGTTGTTGGACAGATGACACTCAAGCGTCGACGTCGATAGTGCCAATCAGTATAGGAGCACGTCTCATAATATGCCACGCTGGTTGTGCGAAGTATGGTTTTGTGGAACATGTTTTATTAGCATTTGAGTCAAAAACTACCATTGACTACCACGAAGAAATGAATGCGGCTGTATTCAAGGAGTGGTTCCAGGATGTGTAGCTACCTGGCCTTCCAGAGCCTTCAGTTATAATAATGGATAACGTCCCTTATCATTCGGTGCAAATAAATAAAGCACCTACTCAAGCTTGGCCGAGTGGTGTCAGCGGTCGCCATGCCGCTTGCTACTACGCCAAGTGTCGTGGGTTCAAATCCCACGCGGTACCTACAACACTTTGTGTGATCCACGAATTGTTGTCCCGAGTCTGGATGTTCTTTGTGTCCGTTTCATGTATGTTTGTAAAGTCCCCCACGACACAGGATGTTTATTCCTAATGTGGGAGTAGTCTTTAAAAAAAAAAAAAAAAAGAGGTATTGGTGGCTTGGCTGCAAAGAAGTGGCATTGACGCAAATATGTCAATGCTAAAAGCTGAGCTGATGAAATTAGTCAACGACCATAAGCTATCAAATATTCGATACGAAATAGATGAGCTGGCTCTGGAGTACGGTCATCGCGTTCTCCGAATTCCTCCATATCACTGCCAGTACAATGCCATAGAGCTAATCTGGGCTCAAATTAAAGGTTATGCAGCCCGCCATAATACTTCTCCACCATATGGCATAAAAAGATGAAGACGCTTTTAAAAGAAGCATGCGAAAAAGTCACAAGAGATGACTGGATGAAGGTGGTTGAAAAAACTAAAAAAATGATATTTGATGACTTTGACCGCGATATTCGTATAGACACTATGATTGATAATAACATGATAATACATGTTGGTGAAGATGACAACGAGTCCTCAAGCGAATCGGAGTCGGATTAAATTTTGATTTGACATTATTGAAATCTTAAAACTATGTATTTCATAATATATATTTTTCTATAAATACAGTATTTTTATTTTCTTTCCCTTGGTTTCATTCAGAAATTACGTTATTATTATACGTTATTATAATTATTATTATTATTATTATTTATTAAAATATATCTAAATTGAATAATAATGAATGCTATAAATACTGTTACCAAATATTATTAATGATATTCATGGCACATCACTACTCATGACCAATTTACAAGTGTCAGAAACGCATTCTCTGAGTGGCCGGACTATAGAAGAGGCCGACATTTCCTAAGATTCACTCTGGGAAGAAATTCCAAAACAAACCACAGAAGTGTCTTTTTTTTTAAGTCCGTGACCATTGATTTTAAAAATATATGCGAGTACAGTATAGGATCTGGGTGGGCCTTTAAAAGAAACGACCGTAGTATTGAGTCGACCTGTCCATACAGACGGTATACGAGCAACAGCCATCGTGTTATGTAACCGGCATAAGTCAAGACAAACGACCCGAAGCGCGACACTACTGCCAGCAGGACATTTGGGTAGGCCGGGGAATCATTGAAAACCACCAGAAGATACTAAATATGAACTATTACAAGCCTAGACAATACTCACATTAACATACACAAAAGAATACGATTCGTATAACAAATTGAAAAACAACATATAATTATAAAAAAAAAAATATAAATATGTCTATCACTTTCACACAAAATACGTAGATAAAAACTGCAGTGAGCCTTATCAATCCAACTAAATTTGTCATCTAAATACTCCAAAACTGTAATAAGCCTTTTCACCTAGTTTTTGTTTTATTAAGGTCTTAAATACTATAATAATAATAATAATAAATATTTCGGACAATTTATTAACACACAAAACACCCAAACTTCGAAACAAATATTTGCAGATCATACAAACATTTGGTCCGACCCGGGAATCGAACCCGAGATCTCAAGCACAGCAGTCGCTTACGCTACCACTCGCGCCACCGAGGCAGTCGAAATACTGCCAGACACTTTGGCTCTTGAGGAAGGAATATATAAGCTATTTTTTTTGCTGCGATTGCCGAGGATAAGGGTGAGAGTGGGGTGATTCAACGCGGGTTTAAGCTATGAAGTAAATATTGTATATGGTTACGTTTTTTAGTCACATAACAGTTTCACCTGTGAATTTATTTGTCTAGGGAGGGAGTATATTGGCTGATTGGCACATACGTTCTATTCAATTAAGTAATGATTTTAAAATAGGTTTAGTATAATAAAAATTAAGTCTTTAGGTAACTAATTAGTTACTACTCAGACTTCCAAAAACTTGATGGAAAGCATAAGATTTAACTTAAGCATTACTGTCGATAGCCACTCGTTGAGTATATATCTTGAAGCCGGTAACGAAACCATACCGCGATTTAAAAAAAGGCACAGCGACATCTATCGAGCGTCGAGGAAATATTTTTTACATTTTGTACTAAGGTGACACATAAATTACTAGACCGCATAGTAATGCTAAAAGTTCTCAAGCAATTGTAAATTTATTTTTTTAATTTGTAAAAGTAGTACCTCAAAGTTATATTCGGCTAAAAGGTGGTCCCTCAATCGTGGTCTATAATCTTGTAAAGTAGTTAAAATTTACAACTGCTCTAAATGTTTACTTTTAGTAGAAGATTTGTAAAAACTTATAACTAAAACTAAAATATTCTTTATACTCTTTCACTATTTACATAGAACTAGCATGGACAAGGTGTATGCGCAACTTTGTATATCCTACTAATATTATAAACGCGAAAGTTTGTGAGTGTGTAAGTGAGTATGTTTGTTGCTCTTTCACGCAAAAACTACTGAATGGATTTTGATGAAACTTTACAATAATATAGCTTATACATCAGAATAACACATAGGCTAAATTTATAAAGATTCTAGCTTCGCCTCGCGGCGTTGCCCGGGGTTTCTGTCGTACCGCGGGTAGCACCGCGGGGTTGAACTAGTTAATACATACTTCCATACTGATATTATAAATTCGAAAGTAACGTTGTCTGTCTGTCACGCTTACGGCGCGGCATGGAGATGCTTTGATTTTTGAGGAACGATATATCCTACTTTTTACTGCGATAACCTAGAAAACGAGGGGGAAGGGAGTATCACCTGTCTAAATCACCTTAGATTTATTTTTACTTTATGAAGAAAGTTATAAACTCCAATCATGACAGAAATGAAATATTTTTTGGAAACTAAAAAGTTAAATTTTAGTTTGTATAGTGTGTTTTATGAAATAACATTCTTAGTGTCAGTGCAGTAAGCATTTATTATTTTAACCCGACTGCGTAAGAAGGAGGGTAATGTTTTTTTAAGTATGGCCCTGCCGAAATGACTCCACTCTGCTTGATGGAAAACATAAGTAGAATCCAAGAGTGGCTGTCACCATACTCATTGCGAACCAGTACGAACGCAGCATGGTGACCCTCGCCATGGCAACTTTTTTTTTTTTTATTATATAGGGACACCCGCAACACCAAAAGCATCACAAGTGCGTTTCCGACTTTTGGGGGATGGGGGAGGGGTTGGGGTATGAGCCTCCGGTATCCTCACTCTCTCGGTGAAACACAGCGCAAGCGCTATTTCACACCGGTTTTCTGTGAGGCCGTGGTAGCGCTATTTCACACCGGTTTTCTGTGAGGCCGTGGTCATCACTCCGGTTGAGCCGGCCTATTCATGCCGAAGTGAGATTTTACATTATTTTTTGTGAATTATATTAAAAAAAAACAAAGAAACACGACAGCACGAACGCTGTCATTTTACGTTGATTTTCTGTGCGACCCGAAACCTACCCGGTTTGATTTTACTAATTGACAATTCGTCTTAAAACAGTAATATAAAAGTGATATCATAGACGAAATGATCTTATCACGATCTTTCATTTGATATCCATAATCATATTATTACTATATATATACTCACAAATTTTAACAAAAAAACAACCGACTTCAAGAACTGGACCAAATTAAAATGGAACCACCAAACAAACACGGGAAGCACTAAATTTAAAATAAAAAAATACACATCAAAATCGGTTCACCCAGTCGTAAGTTATGAGGTAATAAACATAAAAAAAAACTGTTGAATTGATAACCTCCTCCTATTTTGAAGTCTTAAAAAAAACAATTCCAGTCTCCCCTTTTTTCCAATTGCGACCGAATTTAGCCTATATGTCAAAATCTGTCCGTCCGTTTGGAGGGCTGTAGGGTGTGCCAAAGAAATGGACATACATATAAATAAATAAATAATAAATGAATAAATATTTCGGACAATTTATTTAACACACAACGCCGTTTTAGTCCCACGCTAAGCAGAGCTTGTGATATGGGTACTAGACAACTGATATAAATACTTATATACTTTTTTTTTTGTAAATACATACATATTATACATAGAAAACACCCAAACTTCGAAACAAATATTTGCAGATCATACAAACATTTGATCCGACCCGGGAATCGAACCCGAGACCTCAAGCACAGCAGTCGCTTACGCTACCACTCACGCCACCGAGGCAGTAATATAAAAGCTCGAAAAGGAAATAGATCCAGTTACGCTGATTTAAGAACTACGAACGGTTCGGCTCGACTGGGGCGATAACTCACAGAACACCACGCTAAAGTGATAGGCGTGCTAGCATTCGTGCCGTGTCGTGTTTCGTTGGTGATTGCGAGACTAGACATTTTGAACTTGACTTGAACTATGCGCTTTTCCCGAAACTTTCTACCTCGCACAACAAAACTGTGGAATGAACTGTCGCCTGCGGTATTCCCGGACCAATACGACCTTCAAACCTTCAAGAAAAGAGCATACTCCTTCTTAAAAGGCCGGTAAGGCACTTGTAACGCCTCTGTTGATGCGGGTCTCCATGGGCGGCGGTAATCGCTTACCATGAGGCGATACGTCTGCTCGTTTGCCCGCCATATAATAATAATAATAAAAATAAAAATATATAGATGTCTATCAGTCACGAATGAGGGACCACCTTTTCACCGGTTGTAAGTTTTGAGTTACTGCTTTTACAAATTAAGAAATGGATTCAAAATTGTTTGAGAACTTTTACTACAACCTGGTTCATTCAAAAGCACAAAATTCCAATTTACTGCATCAATGGGAATGCGGGCTAGTAATTTATATATCACCTTGGGTGAAAACAAAAAATATTTCCGTTCCCGATAGATGTCGCTGTGCCAGTCTTTTGAATCGCGGTATTGTTTGTTACCAGTTTCGAGATATTACTTAATGTAGTCAGTAAAGCATTTAATGTATGTAATACACTTTTCTTTTCACTCATTTTTTGGAAGTCTTATTAGTAACCGTTTTTAAGTTACCTTAAGACTTAAATTTTAACCGACCTTAAAAAGAAGGAGGTCCTCAATTAGATTAGTTTTTTTTTTCATGTATGTACACTGAGCACTCGTGATTAGTGGACCGATTTTGAAAATTCTTTTTGTATTCGAAAGGGTATGCTCTCGGGGAGGTCCCATTGCCACCAAATCAGGATATGATGATAGCATCCCAAGTAAATCTAAGGAAACCATCCAATTTGTTAGGCACATACTATGATTTTCATATATTTTCTAAAGCTATTACAGTATTTACATCTGGTACTCATCATTTCATAATGATGACCTGATGATGGAAAATACAACTCCTTAACGGTTAGGAGTTCGAAGATAAATCTTTAAATGTCATGTGTTTATATGTTACCTTTAGTCGTATTCTTTCAAGTTATTTAGGTGAGCTGATGATGGAAGGTACAACTCCTCGACAGTTAGGAATAAAGGAATATATCAATATCATGCATCGACATCAATTTGTTTATTATTCAATAATTCACAAGAGGTGATGATGGAAAGTAAATATAGTAGAGGTGAGAGGATGATTCTTTAAATACCAAATACACGAATTAAATTCAAGTTTCTTTTTAATTAAAAAAATCTTAAATTTAATTATTCTCCGCAACTCGACGACTTCAGGAAGTGACCTCGGTGACCCGAGGTGTCCCGCCCGGTATTCTACCACCTCAGGATATGTCATGATGACATGGGCGGCCGTTTCTTGTTCGTCCATGCATCACATGCATGCACAGATGATAGAGAGACCCAATGGCCAATGATAAAGATATGATAATAATGGTGAAATTACGTCTTTTGGTAACAAATCAATTACTATTAAGACTTTCAAAAATATACGAAAAGCATAAATTTTTATTTAGCAACGCTGTTTGCAGCTATTCTTTGAGTATATATCTTGAAAACGGTAACGAAACCATATCGCGATTCAAAAAAATGGCACAGCGACATCTATCGAGCGCTGGAAAATTATTTTTAAATGTTGTACTGAGGAATACATAGATTAATACATATAGCTATTGCATATTTTATTAATTCTATTGTTCCGGCATAATGTTTTGGGTTCGATCTCCATATTTTGTGTGGTAGTGTCAGGGTCTGGGTGTATTTTGTATCCGTTTTATGTACGTCTATAAAATTTCCCACGAAACTCGATGTCAGTCTATATTCATATTAATAGTACAAGAATTTTAATAATAAATAAAATAAAATAAAATAAAAAGCCTTTTATTTCACACCAAATAAGATTAAATCACAGTATTCACATTTGATTTTTAGTGTATAAATATAACAGTTTAAACAAATAACTAACAAAATACATCATGCATTATAATTAAATTATAATATACACTATTAAAAAAATATTTAAAATTTCATTTACATTATTTACTATTCCTATTATTTCATACATTTTGTTTATACATTAATTATGTCTATTTTGTGATTGCATAAATTTTATGGAAAAAGAAAATAGTGTGAACCCCTCTTTGAGGGTGAAGGCCTCCTCCAAAGAAAACCAGTAACCTCTATCTGTGTCCTTTTCTCTCCACAGTTTACCAGCCGTCCTTCAGTATCATCTGCCCATCTTTATATTTTTTAGTGCGTCTAGTAGTTCTAGGAGGTGTGCGTGAGTCGATAAAGTTCTGACATTGTATGTGGCTACATAACATACGTTTGGGTTTTTTATTTCAATGTTTTTTATCTTTGGAGGGTTTTGGTCTGACTCTCCCGCGGTGACCAGCCGTCTTGGGAGGTTTAGGTAGAGAGGGGTACTTGCTAATTTTTATTCCGTTTGTTATGTACTATTGTTATTGTTTTGTTCTGGGGTAGACTGAGGCTGAGAGGGGGTCCTTGAAATGTTAGGGTTTCTTCATAAGGTAGTTGGTCATGTTATTGTTTTTAATATTTTTCATTGATTGTTTTTTGTTTCCTTTGTTGCTAGATCCTCTCAGTGATTCTGGTGATTTTGATGGGTTTCTTTTCTTATCTTTTTTCTCTTGTTCTATTTGTTCTTTTGAAACAGTACTATCTTTTTGTGTATGATTGTTTCCTAAAAAGACAAGTCTGTCATATTTTATGATTGCCCTGTTTCCAGATTCTCTCTCCTTATTTAGCTCCAATTGAAGCTCCTTTCGTTTTTTTAGTACTTCTTGAGGGAAATCTTCTTTTATGTAGAATGGTAATGATGTTAGTTTTTTCTTATTTTTAAGTATTTTTATTTTTAGACCCATAGTGATCAATGTTACTACGATGGGTCTCATGTTATCTCCCTTTTTTCCGAGTCTCCTCACAAATTCAACACTGTTTTCGTTGCATTCAATGTTTAGATACTTGTTTATTATTTCTAGTACAATTTTTAACAATTCTTGATACGACCTTTCACCTTCTTCAACTCCGAAAAAAAGTAAGTTTTTCCTTCTCATTAATCTCTCCATGTTGTTTATTTTACTCTTTTGTGATTCTAATTGTTGTTCCAGTAGTTCAGTTTTTAATTCAAGACCATTAAATTTTTCATTCATGTTGCTAATAATAGTATTCTTTAATTCCTCCTTCATGTCTAACATGTCCGTTTTTTGCTGTTTCATCTCTTCTTGCATACTTCTTAGTATATTTTTAATTTCCTCCATTTTTTGTAAATTTATTATGTTTTGTTTATATTTTTATACACCTTAAAGTACTACTAATGCCCTCTTGTAGGTAGCGGAACCATGTTGTCAGTTGTAGATGATGTGTTCCGATTTATCGATTTTTATCTTGAGAGTTCAGCTGCTCAACGCCAGATGGCGCTAATCTTTTAAAACACGCGATGACGATGTGAAAAGAAAGAAAAAACACTTATTTGAGGTTATCCACTTTGATGAAATACACATTTATCACGTCCACAATAACAGTTTAATGCTTTTGATGTTTATTTATTTCCAATTCACTGTATTTAACGGGTTCCAGATCTTATACGCTTAAGATAATCATTAGAAACGACAGTTGTAAGTCTGTTCGTTTTTTCACTGTTTACGTACTTTCACAGTCAAAAATACACTTTGTCCTTATGGTTCTTAGTAAAACACATTGATTTATCACTGCTTAGTCGCATTCTAATCACTAATATTATTTGTTATTTAATTAAAACAGAGATGAAGATAAAAACGATGTGAACGGTCGTACCAAGAATTTTAATAATAATCACAAATTTTTACAAAATAAAACAACCGACTTCAAGAACTGGATCAAGTTAAAACGGGACTACACGGGAAACATTAGCTTTCAAATAAAACAATAATCATCAAAATCGGTTCACCCAGTTAAAAGTTATGAGGTAACAAACATTCTCCAACAAACCTCCATATATAAGTGAGACCATATTATACTGGTCGAAGTACCAGGTCATGGACTTACATTTTATGATACTAATAATAATAAATATTCGGCCATCTAACATATAACGCCATCTAGTATAGCCATAGAGCTTGTGTTATGGGTACTAGACAACTGATATAAATACTTATATACTTTTTTTTTTGTAAATACATACATATTATACAAAGAAAACACCCAAACTCCGAAATAAATATTTGCAGATCATACAAACATTTGGTCCGACCCGGGAATCGAACCCGAGACCTTAAGCTTAGCAGTCGCATACGCTACCACTACGCCACCGAGGCAGTCAATGATGATACGTAAATACATATTTTTACCCATTATTTTATGAATACAGATAAAAAAGAAACAAAAATACAAATAGAATAAAGTGATAATAAACCCACAAAACACATTCAACACTACTCAAACACATTAAATACAGTGAAACTTGGTTAAGTGGGACCTGGATAAGTGAGAAACCTCTATAACTGGAACTCATGCTAAAGTCCCAACACTTTAGCACTAAATTACCTCTGTTAGTGGGATGAGGTAACCTCTATATCTGGGATTTATTCTTTCGATTTATCATCATAGTTACCTCTATAACTAAGACAGCCAGTGAATTTTATATGTATAAACCTCTGTAACTGAGATAATATCGTTTTGTTTGTTTACTCCTTCTTATCCCACCCACAAATTATTTTGAAATGACATCTATTGGTGACCAAAGGATATTTGATAAAATTTATAATATCGAAAAACATCTGATTGCTGATACTTCCACAAGACTAACTAAAATGACAGATTTTTATAATTGATTCATTCTGTTTCATTCGTACTTGAATATTTTTTTATTACATTTGTATAATTACCTTTAGGTACTTTTTTTTTATTATTATTAAAACTCAATTATAAAACAATTACATAACACGTTATTTTATTCAATTATCGCACCATTATAACTGAAATAACCCGTATTCTCACCTCTATCAATGGAACCCTCTGTAAATGAGACAGATATTAATTTATACCTGGATATCTGAAACACTGGGTAAGTGGAATACCTCTATAAGTGCAACGACATTGCAGGTCCTTTGGAGTCTCAATTAACCAGGTTTCACTGTATTTCAAACCGATCCATCTAGAAGTAGATTGTTTAATGTAGTTATGTTATAACATGTCCATGTTTAAACATATTGTTCAGTTTTCTTTTTATGTATACGAGTATTGTACTTACTTTGACGATTGTAATATTTATAGAAATAAAACATTATTATTATTTACAAAAAATTAATAGATATCCGTTAGAGAACCAAAGTGACCGACATAGCTCTGAAAGTTGGTAGTATGAAGTGACAATGGGCTGGTCACATATGTCGCAGAACAGACAACCGCTGGAGTAAGCGTGTCTTGGAATGGAGACCGCGTCTTGGCAAACGTAGTGTGGGACGCCCTCTGGTCAGATGGCGGGACGACTTACGTAGGAGGGCTGGCAGCAACTGGATGCAAAAAGCAACAGACCGGGCTTTGTGGTGTTCCTTGGGAGAGGCTTATGTCCAGCAGTGGACTGCAACGGGCTGATGATGATGATGATGAATAGATATTGGAAAACTTAAAGGAAGTTGAAAAATAGTGATTTTGAATTTTTTATTATTTTGTAAAAGAAAATCAGAAATCTTCTACAATTATTATTTTTAACCGACTTTAAAAAAAGGAGGAGGTTCTCAATTTGACTTAATTTTTTTTTGTTACCTCATAACTTTCGACTGGGTGATCCGATTTTGATGATTATTTGTCCTATTTCTATTTGGTCCAGTTCTTGAAGTCAGCTTTTTTTATTAAAATTTGTGATTGTATTTATTAACTGACACGTTATAAAAGTCTGAACAATGACAGATCCAGTTATTAGAAAAAGGAATTTAAGTATCCATTTAGAACGTTTAATATTTTCTCGCTATTAGATCTTTGAATTTTTAAATAAATCGTATACTTATAGTGTATATACCCGTGCTTCGGAGGGCACATTAAGCCGTCGTTCCCGGTTGTCACGAACATCTATGGCAATCGTTATTGGGAAGTCAGTGCCCTCAAATATACTGACAACTAGTTCAACCTTCGAATTCAGTTCGCCCTCAGGGTTGCGGAGGTCAGATGCCAGTCGCTCTGTGTAAAAACTGATATTCAGGTAAAATCGGTTGAACTGGTAGCCGACCCCAAATAATATTTGGAATAATAAAGGCTAGGAAGATGACTTATAGTGTATATACCTGAGTGAACGCGCCTTGCTGAGTATTTTTTTTGTTAAAAATGAATCGAAGCTAGATCGATTTATTGCCCTCGAAACGCGAAACTCTAATTTCAGAGTTTCCGAGATTCAAATTAAACATTCATGGACGCTGAACCACGCGGTGCTATCCGCGGTACGACAAATACCGCGGGCAACGACGCGAGGCGAGCTAGAATCTTTATAAATTGTAGCCTATGTGTTATTCTGATGTATAAGCTATATTATTGTAAAGTTTCATCAAAATCCATTCAGTAGTTTTTGCGTGAAAGTGTAACAAACATCCTCACATACATACTCACAAATATTAGTAGGATTTAAATTACATCTAGACCATTTTTACATTTACAACCTACAACAAATCATCGTCGTTATCACACAATTATTGATCCTAATTCAGAGTCGAATCTGCAACTTGTCGCTGAACATTCAGGATTCCTAACTCCTACTATACGCCCGTTACTCTAACGTTATCAGCAGATGTATAAAACATGTGTATTACAGTTACAATCATAAGAAATAACTGCATATACATTGTACATGTGCTTCCTAACTTTCAAATAAAGCTGTACTTTAAACAACCATTCAAATTCTCAATTCAGATGACAGATGCGCGTGCGCCATGCGCGTGCGCAGTTGCCGGAAATCAATGATATTGCGTAGAAAAAATGGTATGAGTACGGTTTATTGGATCATCTGGTTCATCACATGTTTTAGCGTTATGTATCTTTTTAGGTTACATATGCTTTGGTACTCCCGGACTTGATAGAAAGTTTACCAGAAAATTGGTGTTAAACCATTTTCTTTGTTGCTTTTACTTAGTGAGTAAACATCCTTAGTTCTAGAGGAAGAAGGGGGGGGGTTAAGAAGACAACTGCAACATTAGAAATATATTACTGCCTAGGTGGCGCAGTGGTAGCGTATGCGACTGCTGTGACCAAATGTTTGTATGATCTGCAAATATTTGTTTCGTAGTTTGGATGTTTTCTATGTATAATATGTATGTATTTACAAAAATATTTATATCAGTTGTCTAGTACCCATAATAAAAGCTCTCCTTAGTTTGGGACTATGTAGTTGGCATTGTGTGTTAGATGTCCGAAATATTTATATTCTGTGTCGCGTCGCGGGGGACTTGAAACTGACACAAAGTATACCCAAACCCAGAACAGCAATTCGTGGATCATACAAAGCGTTGTCCCATGTCTAGTTTGAACCCATACCGCTTGTGAAACAATGCAATTGTGTCAAAAAAATATTAACATCTCTCCCACGAATGAATGAATATTCACAGATAGAGGGTAAATGTGTGATTTGAGGGCATTGACTTCCCAATAATGATTACCTACCATAGATGTTCATTACAACCGAGACCGACGGCTTAACGTGCTCTCCGAGGCATGGGCGTGAAATACCGCCAACTAAAACATACACCGAGCTGTTATTAAAAATATATTTTTAAGTAAATTTATATAACACTTTTGTCCCTCCCCGAAAATCGAATACGCCTCACAGAGTATTCGTGTTCAGCAATTCATTCGATGCTTTTCGTTGTCTGTTGTTTATTGACGCGTGACGTTATTTTTAAAGAGTTTCTCAGGAGTTTTTGTAGGAGATGGCAGGTACCATAGGTAGTTATTTTCTGTAAATCTAACAACGTGTAAGAATCAAGAACAAGTGTAGCAAACAAACATATTTTTGAATCGACTTCAGAGATTGGAAGGTTTACACAATTATCTCTGCTGCTGATTTCATCTCGCTCGTGTTGGGGGCGGGGGAGACTTCATGGAGCGCTGGGCTTCTTTGAGACTGTCCACGCGGCTCATCAGAATGAGCCGATCATTGTGGTTGTTCAGCCTCGAGGCTCGAACCGCCGGTCGTCCCTCCGGAGAGGGGACCGGCGATGCGCCTACAAGAGGCTGGCGAATTATCCCTATAATATGTGATGCGATTGTAGTCATAGACACAACATATGGTAAGTTTTTTATGAGCACATGACAAAGTATTTCATTTACACAAGCCTCTTACAAAGAATACATATTACATTTTTTTGCATACTATTTGATGTATCTCTTTGTTTAAACTTCTAAACGCACAAGCAATTAAACAAACTTGTGAGAGTAACAGATGTATTAACACAAGCTGCGTGTCCAATAGCAACGCACATTCACCTCCTAAAGCCCAAAAGGCCAAACAAGGACGTCTTGTGAAAAAAAACCTTAAGAAAAAAATGTTAAAGCATCTGTCGCACAGGCACGCGCCGCATACAGCCAATAGCAAAATGGCGGGTGCAGGCTTCTGAGCGACATATTGCGAAGTTTTTTTTTGTGATGGCAATAATCGGATATTTTTGTTTTTAGCCATATTGCGTGCTTTTTAATTTGAACTTTTTTTTTGGATCGGTCGTCTGTGCCTTCATGTATCTGCTTCGATTAAAATAATTTCATCAGAGACATTTAACAAGTTTTTTTTGAACATAAGACTTGAAATTATATAAATATAGTTTTGTCACGATATAATGTATTATAAATTATTTTTGGATGCCACGAGAGTAATTCTATTTAGTACTATTTACCCATTCCATCCATTTGAAATAATCCATGCTTAATGTTATAAATTCGAAAGTAACTCTGTTTCTTACACTTTCACGACTAAACCGCTGAACCGATTTGATAAATTTATAAAAAAGAGATAGGTTGGGCCTTGGAAAAAGACAGGCTTATTTTGTGTCTCGATAACGGACATAAATGCGAGCGGAACCTTGCGCAAAAGCTTATTTACTGGCTTCTTACTCGTAAGTCAATTTGCTCTCGGAAACTTTCTAGGGATCCAAATCCACTTGACTTGTTTTACAGTACCGGGGGTTTAGTCGGTTCGATTCTCAAATACCACTTGAATCCCAGGCATTAATGAAGCATGTCAATTGTGTTGTTTTAGGTGTATTACTGTTATTTGTTTTGTGTTTAAGAAATTTACGAATATAAAGCAAAATCAGATTAATTTCAACGTTTCATAAAAGGAATAAATACAAATTATGACAGATGACAAGAACGACAGGTGTCAAAATTTGGCGCCAATTAACACTCTTTATATTGTCTGTGGTAACACTAACGAGATTAATAAACGGCTAGTGACGTCACCACTATAGTAAGAAATGTCTCAAGTGCTGTTAATTTCACCAATTATATGATTAGTCGAGTCGTGAGGTTAAATGCTTCCTTTGTTCAGAGAGAGGGCAGGTCTTGTTAAGATGTGATTCCTTTTTTTTAAATACGTCCTGTTTGGAAAAGAAACTGTTGAAATATTTGAAAATAAGAATAAAGACGTTCTTGTTGGTTTATAGTTTGTTAGTGGTCTTGATTGCGAAGCCAGGGGTCGAACATAAACAACTTAAAAATAAATATTTATTCTGTGTACCTATAACAATTGAATCGTATTGATTATTCATATGATATGATATAGTTTGTGTATTTTAATAGTTTTAAGCCCGTATTATAGAAGGCGTCTCAAGTATCGTTTGAACTCTGATCAGTTGAAATAAATAAAATGTTAAAAATCAAATGTACACTATTCGTAATTTTTTTTTGAGACTCATTTTCATTTTAACATTAGATATATTGCTAATATCATATGTGATGTTAATAAACTATGCTTGTTAATACTTGACTGCACGGTTGGCCTAGTGGTTAAGCGACCACTACGCCGCTTGCTATGCGCTAAGTGCCGTGGGTTCAAATCACACGTGGGACATCACTTTGTGTGATCCACAAAATGTTGTCCCGAGTCTGGGTGTTCTTTGTGTCCGTTACATGTATGTTTGTAAAGTCCCCCGCGACACAGGATGTATGATGTATTCCTAATGCGGGTGTTGTCTTTTAACAAAAAAAAAAAGAAAAGAAAAAGAATTAATTATTGCTTGTCAATGAATATGTGAAATGAAAGGCTTATTTATTTATTATATTAATTCTTATTATTTCGCTCTACCTGCTTAGCGTCATTTTTTTGTTAGGTCCTGCTTATTACTTCGATTCTTACAAGTAATCACGACCCAATTCGAGTAAAACTCTGTGCCCTACATTCTGACGCCAATTTTGGAACATTTAAAGGAAAATCATGAAACAAGGAACAACAGTATTACTCTTTTGTACTAAGCGATGTTATTTATATAACAAAGGGAATGTCAAATAAGTTATATTTGCGCTTACAAACCGTTGATTTCAAAGTAAAACCATTGATTTTTCATTAACCCAACTGTATTTGTAACTTGGTTGGGACAGTACAACAGAGATTTGGGATCTCCTTTGTGGGTTTAATCGAGAGATATCTACCTACATTTTTGATGAAACCACAGGCTATGTCTTGGTAAGTCTTCAGCACAAATGTACCGACAGGAGTTAACACGACCTCATAGAAAACCAGTGAGCTATACTATAAGGTGTGTAATGAGTGAGCTATACACAACTGAGGGATGAATTGTGGCCTGCGGTAATCTCGAACCAATACGACCCTCAAACCTTCAAGAAAAGAGCGTACTCCTTCTTAACAGGTCGGCAAGGCACTTGTGACGCCTCTGGTGTTGCGGGTGTCGCTTACCATCAGGCGATACGTCTGCTCGTTTGCCCAATATACAATAAAAAAAGGTACTAGCTGAACCCCGCGGTGCTACCCGCGGTACGACAATAAACACAGGCAACGTCGCGAGGCGAAGCTAGTATCTTTATAAATTATGACCCACGCAACCTCGTTTGCGTCTTATATAGCCCGTAGCCTGAAAATTTTCGCAAAATAAGTAACTTTTCTGGTTGATTTTTACACCTTGTGTCCGAAAAGCCCAAATATCTTACGGAACCCTATTTTTTTCCAAAATAAAATATAGCCTATGTTACTCGTGGATAATGTAGCTTTCGAATGGTGAAAGAATTTTTAAAATCGGTCCAGTAGTTTTTGAGCCTATTCATTACAAACATACAAAAATAGGTACAAATCTTTCCTCTTTATAATATTAGTATAGATATCAGCATTATGATAGCATTTGTACTGTTGTGTTTCGTTGGTGTGTGCTGAACTCGGAGGCCCAATGATGCAAAAGCAGAAAGCAGAGAATTTTTTTGTCGGGACTTTTACTGGTAGGTAACTGATGATACAAGGAGTAACATAGGCTTAGCTTAGGCTTTTTTAGACAACTTCGCCCCACGGCGCTACCCACGGTTCAACAATAACCGCGGGGAACACCGCGGAGTTCACCTAATTTATACTAATATATTATTATAAAGCTGAAGAGTTTATTTATTTATTTGTTTGTTTGTTTGAACGCGCTAATCTCAAGAACCGCTAGTCCGATTTGAGAAATATATATTTCAGTGTTGGATAGTCCATTTATCGAGAAAGGCTATAGGCTAATATTAACAAATAAACAAACAAACAAATATACTCTTCAGCTTTATAATATTAGTATAGATATAAAAAACATAGTATGTGCCTAAGAAATTTGATGGTTTCCTTCAAACTACTTAGAATCCCATCATCATATCCTGATTTGGGTGCAATGGGACCACCCCGGGAGCATACCCTTTCGAATACAAAAAGAAATTTCAAAATCAATCCACTAATTACTGAGTGATCAATGTACATACAAGAAAAAAAACCCAATCTAATTGAGGACCTCCACTTTTTTAAGGTCGGTTAAAATTTAAGTCTTAAGGTAACTTAAAAACAGTTACTAATAAGACTTCCAAAAAATGTATATAAAGATAAATATTTATTTAATGCATTACTAACTACATTAATTTATATCTCGAAACTGGTATCAAACCATACCGCGATTCAAAAGACTGGCACAGCAACATCTATCGGGCTACTAATACCAATAGGAGCGAACCACCAATGAAGAATGTTCCAAAAACGGGAAAAAAATTTCACGCTCCGGCAATAGAAGACTCAAACAAGGTTGTGTGGGTCAGCTAGTACTTAATATAAATATTGGTCTTCTGTGCGAGGGTGGTACCGCCCCGTCGAGCTCATCCTCCGTGCTGAAATCAACGTGACCCTACCTTCATCACTCTATTATCTATAATTAAGACATACTTTATATTCAGTTTAATCGGAAATGCGTAAATACATTAACTTGTATCAATCACATAACTTTAAGCAACAACTACGAAGCTATAAGCAAACACAGGTGACAGCTGTCAATTTGGTTTCATTCCTTTACACTCAGATTTACTTGTACTACCACTTATGTACCTACACAAATAAAATATAAGTGTCTGTTTGTAATTTCAAATTATCACTTTATCGTAGATAGACCCTGCGAGGTTTTCGGTCTGTGAATGTACGTGTAATGGAAACAAAAAAAGTAGTAAGAACGTAATATCAAAAAAAAAACTATTTTTATAATTTTTGTCGTTCTGTCTTATTTATTCTCTGGAAGGGCTGGACCGATTTTGACGGGACTTACACTTACAGTTAGCTGATGATCTAAGGAGTAACTTAGATAGACCCTGCGAGGTCTTCGTGGTGCAGTTTTTATCACTGTATCTGTGAATGTACGTGTAATGGAAACAAAACAAAAAATAGTAAGAACGTAATATCAAAAAAAAACATTTTTATAATTTTTGTCGTTCTGTCTTTTCTCTGGAAGGGCTGGACCGATTTTGACTGGACTTACACTTATAGTTAGCTAATGATCTAAGGAGGATAGACCCTGCGAGGTCTTCGTGGTGCAGTTTTTATCACTGTGTCTGTGAATAGATGTGTACTGGAAAAACTTTTATTTTGAACTAGGTTCGCTTCGTGGCTTTACTTTTCAACAATTCAAGGTAGCAAAACCACGATGATTTCAGCACGAACGGTGAACGTTCAGAACCTGTTTATTTGAAATTACATAATTACACATAATACTTCTCACTCACTTTAAACTGATTTAAAAAAATTGTAGGTCAATTCTATCATGGAGGGTGGTCGCAACATATAACAAGGATAGGGTCTTATAGACGCAGAGTAAACTGAAATAACATGGTCCGGGTCCTCGCCAGAGAAGGGCGCCTGAGACCGGCCGCCGGGGTGATTTTTAGTGGAATCAACACACCTGACTCCTCAGTCCCCGAGGAGCCTGAGATCCGAAGGGATTTTCCACTTCGTCAACAAAAAAAAAGACCTACAACCTACAACAAATCATCGTCGTTGTCACACAATTATTCGTCCTAATTCAGAGTCGAACCTGCAATCTGTCGCTGAGCATCCAGGATTCTTAACTTCTACTACACGCCCGGAGATCCGAAGGCGTTTCCACATCGTCAAAAAAAGGTCAATTCTATCATTCAATTCGCTCTTATTTTTTGTTTTGTAAAAAGTTAAATCCCTAAAAAATGTGTTTAAAATACAATAAAATATAAAAAAAGACGGCACGGTTGGCCGAGTGGTTTCAGCGATCGCCATGCCGCTTGCTACTGCGCCAAGTGTCTTGGGTTCAAATCCCACGCGGTACAACACTTTGTGTGATCCACGATGTTTATTCCTAATGTGGGAGTTGTCTTTCTTTTTTTTTAAACAATAATGCAAGCGAAGTTGTGTCAACGTACTCGTATATTATCTCTAACTTAGCACAATAACGCTTTACTCAATATGTATAAAAAAAAGAAATTTCTCTACATACTAAAAACGTTTGACAGATGCTAAAAGAAATTACACTCAATACCCTTTAGTCGGGAGGAGGGCTAGAGAGGGGAGAAGATGCGAGTACGCAAGGTGCGGTGTACATCTGGCATTTGGCAATGTGGCGCACGACATAAGAAAATATAATGTACTTTCTAATAAAGGTTATACGTAGAAGTTCAATGTATAATCCTGTATGTCTATTAAAAAGTAGATATAATTTTGTAACTAACTGATAAACGCTAACTAGTCTGCGTTTCGTATTGACTGTAGCGTGATGTTATAACAACTTGAACAAAGTTTACCATAGAAAAGTGTATTGAAAGATAGACATAGGTAATGATAGAAAAAAAGAAGAAGGCTATCAATTCGACTGTATTTTATTTTTATGTTTGTTACCTCATAACTTTCGACTGGGTGAACCGATTTTGATGATTATTTTTTTAGTTGAAAGTTGGTATTTCAATTTGGTCCAGTTCTTGAAGTCGTTTGTATTTTTGTTAAAATTTGTAATTATATTTAGTGTTACGAACAGACAATTCAATTATGTAACTAACTGATTAACGCTAACTCTAGCTTGGTGTTATAACAATCTGAACAAAGTTTACCATAATAAAATAATCACAAATTTTAACAAAAAAAACAACCGATTTCAAGAAAATTTAAATGATGTGGGACCACACGGGCACGGGAAGCACCAGCTTTCAAATAAAAAAATAATCATCAAAATCGGTCCATCTAGTCGAAAGTTATGAGGTATAAACATAAAAAAAACAGTCGAATTAATAACCTCCTCCTTTTTTGAAGTCGGTTAAAAAAGGGTATTGAGAGCCAACCTTAAATGATAGACATATGCTGTAGCGGCCTTTCTTTTGTACTGTAACTTTTAAAAGAAACAATTCTTTCATTTATTGTTCTTGTCTTTAAATGGACACTGTCCAAAGGAATCATTTTCTCTAACGTAACGATAAATAGCCTATAGCAGTGGTTCCCAATTAGTTTTTGCTACGTACCACTTCAAAAAGACCTCAAACCTGCGTACCCTTAATGTAGCAATCACACTAATATTATAAATGCGAAAGTTTGCGAGTGTGTGTGTATGTTTGTTACTACTTCACGCTCAAACGCCTGGACCAATTTTGATGAAATTTGGTATACAGGTAGTTGACACCCTGGATTAACAGATAGGCTACTTAAACCGCGAGTAACCCCGCGGGGCACAGCTAGTGATAAATAAAAAAATAAGTCAGTTTAAATAACATGTATTTTCTTCAATTTCAGTACAATAGCGAAAATCAGAATAATATGATGTATCGGCGAAGACGCTAATGTGACAAATGAGCACGTTTTTCTTTGCACAGCTGTTGAAAATCTGGTTGTCCTTCAGTCAGGTTCAGTCTTAAGTAGTCTTCAAGTTGAAGTCTGTGACGATGTTTAGTTTTAAGTTCGTCATTTATATATGTATCCGCTTTACAAGTCCTGAAAAACGAGTAGTCATTGCTCTGGCACCATCAGTACATATTCCTACACATTTTGACCAATCCAATTGGTTTTCTTTTACAAAACTGTTGACCATATGAAATATATCCTCCCCGGCGCGGTGGTGCGAATCGAAAGGGCACGACAAAACAGGAATTCTTCATGAAACTTTTTGGAATGAACATAACGAACGTACGTTAGTTACGTTATATAGTAAGTATTTCCATTAGGTCTGATGCAATTTTTACCCTACATCTTCTTAGGGAGGGAGATAAACGAATGAAGGATACAGTTAACCTACTACAGATTATGATCTTTTAGAAACATTGAAGTTTTTTAAAAATTAAACATTAATGAAATCTCTTATTTGCATTGTTTTGCAGTTTCCGTGTTCACTGATTCTACTTGTATCTTTAATTACTTCAATAACCTTGGGTTGCAGTAATTATTTTTTTTATAAAAATAATTGTTATTCGCTTTTGACTGTTGAATTTTTATGAATATTACATGGCAGAGTTTCTCAAACTCACAGTTTAAGTTTTTCTAACTGAACCCCGCGGTACGACAACAACCGCGTACAACGACGCGAGGCCAGCTAGTATCTTTATAAATTGTAGCCTATGTGTTATTCTGATGTATAAGCTATATTATTGTAAAGTTTCAAACATACTCACTTACATACTCACAAACTTTCTCGTTCATAATATTAGTTTTTTTATATATGAGCCTGCCAAAGCGACTCTTCACTGCCTGAGGGAAACTACCTGAAACTCACAAATGCTATTAACTCTCCATCATCAACAACCTTTAAGCGTCCACTGCTGGACGTAGGACTTTCCTTATTGAGGTGGTTTTGGCCTTATATACCACACTAGTCAGAAGGTATAGACGTTGGGTCAAGTTTGTCATATCTCTACTATATACAGGGTGTAAAAAGACTACTACCGAAAACTTGGGGGTTGCAATCAGACCATGATACTGAATAGGTTTAGCTAAAAAAAACGCAAAAAAAAAAATATAATTTATCTAAGTCCTTTTATGTTTTTATCTGCTTACATACACATAGTACAACATAATAGGACCCAAACTACCTAATTATCTCATTTAAAAAACCAAAAAACAAATAAAATCAATAAAACAGCAATGTATTTTGATAAACAAAACAGCTGGTCGGGTGAGTGCAATGACCTTGGCCGGGCGCATAGGTATTCAAGTAGCTACGCGGTGCACGCAATAATACATTACTGGCTTGTGGAATTATTAAAAATCTTGACACATTGTTTTTTCCGGCTACAATTTTTTCTAAGGACAACTGTTTGTTTTTTTTTATAAGTTTTGGGGTGCTGGATCAGCCCCTTTCGTTTTCGGTAGTCGTCTTTTTACACCCTGTATATGCTATGCAGTACTATAGCACTGTTAACCGTAGTAAGATTTTACGAAATCGAAAAAATAAAAAAAAATACTAAATAATATAAAAGGCTGATTTATAAACAAATTTATATACATACCAAATTATAATTCGGAGCAACGGTGAGATATTTGTTTTCTAATTTAATCGATTTCAAATCAAAGCGAACACTAATTAGAAACAAAATGAAAATTAAGTCAATTCGCTCTGTAGCCTTCTTGTGTTATACCAATTACGTAAATCAAACTATTGTAAGCAATTCTAAGTGTAAATCAAATAATTTTAATAGATTTATAATTAGTTGTAAAGAAAATCTTTTTTATAGATTCATTAGTATTCATTTTAATTGCACTAATATTATAATGGGTAAAGTTTGTGAGTGTATGTTTGTAACTTTTTCAAGGCCCACAGCGGTAAAAAATTGTATGGACATAGCTTAGACTCTGAATTGATACATAGGCTTTTATTCTGAAAAAAAAAACGTATTTAAATAATACGCGAGATGGAAATAGATTTGCTGCTGTTTCAAACTCGGCCGAGGTTCACAGCTAGTAGATAGTAAATAAAAAGGGGTATAGTCAAAAGCCCTATAGACGCTATAGGTATAGGTACCCCATGAGGTTAATCAGCTAACATTTTGGGGTTTGCGAAAAGTTTGAGAAACGTTGTACTGTAACTGAACATGACCTTAGCTCTGTAACTGCAGATGGAATTTACTAGAATTTTATTAACAACTAGCTGTGTGCCGCGGTGTTACCTATGTTTAGTTTTAGTCTAAAACAAAGTAGCCTTAGTTACTCCTTATTACATCAGCTATCTACCAATGATAGTCCCGTCAAAATCGCAAGCGCAGCCGTTCTAGACATTAACCGGAACAAACAAACAGACATATACTTCCAAAACTCCTTTTTTATTGAATAGGGTGCAAACGAGCAGACTAATCGCCTGATGGTAAGCGATTACCGTTGCCAATTGACACCCGCAACACCAGAAACGTTACAAGTGCGTTACCGGCCTTTTGACAAGGAGTACGATCTTTTCTTGAAGGTTTGAAGGTCGTATTGGTCCGGGAACACCACAGGCGACAGTTCATTCCACAGTTTTAGCTTAGCCGTAGTCGAGTTAATAATCAGTCGTTCATTGATTAATCCCATTACTTTATATCCTAACATACGTGTGCAAAACAATTAACTACCATTAGGGACATCACGCAATCAATAACTCGTAATCATGAAACAGTAATGATTTCACGCAAAAAGTCATTAAAAACCATTTGTACCATTACCTAATGAATTCACCACGGTGGGCTGTTAAACGGTTTGAATACCTGAAGGCCTAGTGTGAGTTTTTTGCATTTCGACTTGATCTTGACAATAAGTGTGTTCAGCGCAGTGATTGGCGCATATTTCAGTGCGGGCCAATCGCTGTTAGAACTTAACTAACACAGATGCCGTCCAGTCCCCACGCCGACTTTCCACCGCGCTCAGTGTTCAGGGTTCAATATAAATCTCATAGGGAACAACACTTCGTGTGATCCACAAATTGATGTTCCGAGTCTGGGTGTTATTTCTGTTCTTATCACGTGTGTTTGTTTAATCCGACTCGAAATAGGAAGTGCTCCTAACGCGGGATTCGTCTTTTAAAAAAAAATAATACATGAAGCAACAATTATGTACCTCTTTTTAAGAAAATTATGCAAACGGAGGAGTATGAAATTTAACATAGTTAAGGTTTATACAGAGGAAGAGTGAAGAAAGCTCGAAAAAAAAAATTTGAATTATGGCTTATGGTCGAATTTTGACCACTGGGGCGACCACAGGTCCAGATCAATTTATCGAGAGAGGGTCGATATAGAATAAACTCACACTAGGCCTCGCCGTTTGGAGCCGGCATAGAATAGCTCCACTCCATCTCCTCCCGTGGGTGTCGTAAAAGGCGACTAAGGGAAAGTAGCTGGGCCGCCATCGCCTCGTTCATTGGCGAGAGCGAGGTGGTGACGGTCAAGGAGAGGCCTGCGGGACCGGGATTGAGCTGGCCTCGCTCTCCCGCCACAGGGAGTCGCCCGCGGCCCCGAGCGGAATGCGCCCCTGTTGTTTCTCGAGGCCGCATACCAACGTGGGAGTGGGGGGCCGGAGCGATCTGCCCCCTCCTCCCCCCGAGGCGGGCCTGAAAGGGCGTCCCTAGCCGAGTCGCGGTGAGCATCCTATCCCGTGGCTCGGTACTAGGTGAAGAGGAACACCGTGGTGTTTAGTGGGTAGTCTGGCCACCTCTCCCGGAGGCCAGGAGTCCCACACGAAGCGAACCCACGGCCCCCGCGGTGGGCTAGCGAAGTGCCTAAATGCATTCCCAAGGGAAAAAAAAAAACCACTCACACTAGGCCCTCGGGTACCTATGGATCCATGGACTTCGTGATACATTCGTATAAATGATTGTAATATTGATTTCGACGTTCTTAATACATTTTTGACTTCTATTCTTGAAAGATAAATAACACACAGACACTGAATAAACGATAGAACAATCATTTTAATGTCTCATCACATAATTTTTTGTCTTGCGTGAGAATCGACCTCCGACTTAGCAATCAGGGTCACTAACCACTAAGGCATCTTACATATATAAATAAATATTTCGGACATCTATCTAACACACAACGCCATCTAGTCCCAAGCTAAGCAGAGCTTGTGTTATGGGTTCTAGACAACTGATATAAATACTTATATACTTTTTTTTGTTAATACATATTATACATAGAAAACACCCAAACTCGGTAACAAATATTTGCAGATCATACAAACATTTGGTCCGACCCGGGAATCGAACCCGAGACCTCAAGCTTAGCAGTCGCATACGCTACCACTACGCCACCGAGGCAGTATAATATGTAGTAGTATGTATTTACAAAAAAAAGTATATATGTATTTATATCAGTTGTCTAGTACCCATAACACAAGCTCTGCTTAGCGTGGTGGCTAGATGGCGTGGTGTGTAAGATGTCCGAAATAAATGTTCGAAAAAGTATTAAAATTTTTTTTATAGTCGATTGCTCAAACTCCCACGGTTAGAATTGACAAAAAAAATTGTAAAGTATTTTTATGTCAATAAAACATAATTGCAGAATAATACACTTTTTTCTTTATATGAAGACAATACATAGACAATTAGCTTTTCATTAATAATTGCATTATAATAGTACCAATACATTTTATTTAATTCCTAAGTATTAGGACTATGCTCAAGTATTTTCATAAACACCTGCACTTATTTTTAAAATCTACGCACGCGATCACAAGCCATCCCATACTTACCTCTTTTATCATTACAAGTTTAGCACCTTTTATGAACAAAGGTCCTTCAAAATGTCATACAAAATTAACTTTTCACTATCCCCTTTGTCTAACACATCTGCTAAGCTGAAAATACCTATGTTGACATTCTCCCTCCATTTTTATTGGCGTCCCTTTCTAACATTGTAAGTTAGAAAAGGTAGGCAGTAAGGGCTGATGATGCGCACGCAGCTTTCCCGAAACCCTTGATACGAATGCTTGGCGGTTCGTTCGTCACTCCGCGGCCGGCTCGCTTACCGCGCGGACGTTTCGCGTTTAGGTCGTGTATACAAGTGCGTTATGGATATCGTGAGTTCGTAAACACATTTTCCGTGTATCGTGTTCAATTATCGGTGTGACAGTTATGATATAGGAGTTTTTAGTTTAAAAAGATTTTTAATTGGAATTAACCGCATCAATGATGGGCGTAAGTGGTTGTATGAGCGTGCGGCAGGCCAGGGGCTCCTGCCACTGTCCCGCGTGCCCTAGGGCTTCGGGTCACGGTGCTCCGATGCCGCCCCAAACGCTCGTTCTGCCCCCGATGGCTTTAGAACCTGAAATCACACCTGTAAAGGATAAAAAGGGTTCCAAAATGAAAGTTCTGAAGAAAATAAAGAAAAAAATTGGTCTGGGTAAGTTTAACGGTCTTTTTTATATTATTATGTAAATATGGGGGAGATTAAATCGATAACGTATTTTGTTGTGTGAGGGTCATAGTATTTTAATATATTTTTATTATACTTAACTAATATTATCGTGATTAGATGTAGCCTGAGTTTTGTGCCAGCGCTTGAGGAATGAAACAGTTTTTAAAATTAATTAAGATTTTATCTAGAAATACCCTTATTTTATATGTTAATAGAATTCGTTTACAAAAATGAAAACTTTTTTAAGTTATTTTATTTTAACATTTCTTTTTAAAATACTAAAAGAGAAGGGTACACAACAATTCGGTTTTTATTTTTGTGTGTTTGAAACATCAGCAGATCATGTTTTTTAAAGATTTTTTTATTAATGAAAACTATATTTTAATAGTTATTATCCTATTCCGGGCGAAGACAAATTCAAAAACACAAAAATTATAAAAATTGGTCCATTCATTCTTAATTATAAGTAGTGCAACTAACACGACGTTTTATATTGTACGAGTATATAGATAAGTAAATTTGTCAGAGACATCTTGTATTGCACAAATGTAGAATATTGAATTGAAAGAAGATACTTTCTTTACCGTTTTCGCCGTATTGTCAGAACCTTTCAGCATATCGGACTGAGCTGGTATCTTAGAAGGCTCATAACATAACATATACAATGTACCTCCTAGTAGTATCATTGTACTATATAACTGGCAGCATTGATATAAATAATCACTTATCATTATATTTCTATCAAAGTACATAAAAAACTTAACAACAATTTATCAAGTAATTATAAATTCATAACAATTTAAAATAAGAACAACTGGTTGGTTAATTAGAAGAGCTCGCGCCATCTGCCTTCCTGTAATGTTTTTTTTTTAATCAAAGGCCAGATGTATGTTACACCTTGGCTTAATTTACTTTTTTTTATTGCGATTTCGGATCAGAATAGATGTTGTAATTGCTCTTTTTTTCTAAGATTCTGAATTTAAATGTAATAGTGATAAGTTCGAATTTTGTCGATTTTGAATGCCTTGTTTTATTTCATAGACCAGTGTAACTTGAACTTGTATTACATTACATTCTTGTACCATGACAGATCTAAGTATAAATGAATCAAATAATGTCCGATATGCTTTCGACAAAGCAAATACATAACGTTATTCCATTTTCAAATCGATTGATTCGAAATTCAAATCTGTTGCTTTTTTTTGGTTTCGCTTACTGTTGATTAGTGGTGGGTATTTAGTATTTACTATAGAAGCATTTTATTACATAATGAATTTTTAAATTAGTAAACACCAAAATTGTTATGAAATAAGTATGTGTGAGAGTATTACACTGCAATGAATGTAACTTGGCCTCGATTTATAAAAAAATAGAATGGTATAATGTTGTAATACATTACATACTGTTATAATAATCCTTTTCTCAACATAAATTTTTTCAATAAAAAAAATTAAGAATATGTCAATTGCTTTGAACTGCATTGCTAAAATGCACTTAAAATCATTGCTGTTTATTCTTAAATTTGTAATTGTCTTTTTCTTAATGTCACAAATTTACCCAAATTAGTAATTAAACATGTCAATAGGATTTCAATTTGGTTTCAGCTTCACAAACATTTTAATACGGGTTGCTATCTCTTCAATATTAGTAATTCTTTAATTACTTACTGTCATTTTTAACGTCACGGGTAAAAAAAATTCTTTACCTAAAACAATATGTTTCACAGAACAAAAGCAATTTGCGGACAATAACCTTAAGTTCCGAAGTCGCAACATCTGTTCCTGTTCCGAAGTTATCCTTTTCCGGAATACATTAAAGGACAAAAGAAACAGATGTAGAACTTTTAAGGTCGTAGGTACTGCCAGATGTTTTAGAACGTGGGATTCTTAAACCTATGGGTATTTTTAAAAGAAAAAAGTTTTATGATTTTAAATTTAGAATTACCTTTTTTAATAAGTAGTTTTTTTTTTATTATTATGTTGCACATGTTTCACTTGCAGTACTTTTGTTTGAAAATGGAATGCTTTGTATTTTTTTTTTTTACAGAAATATGGTTATAAAATGTAGTATTTTTGTTGTAGGTACGTTTTACTAGAAATGCTCATAACTTTACGATAGTTCCCAAGCCAATAAAACTACACCATATTTACTATGACTACACGCTACAACCTAGTATATTTTTGAGATACCTACCTGTATACACAGATATAGATACGAAACACCTATATAATATATTAGGACTCGTAAAGTTATCTATGCTTCTATTCTTACTTATCTATATTACTAATAGTAATATTTATCTGCCACCATGAATCATGTCTGAAACTTGATAATCCAGTAATGATTGCCATAACAAAAAATATCGTAATATTTTTTTTCTTTCATAAACCGCTTCAATAGCCACAGGTAGGATAGAATTACTATTGTTTATGGTGATAAGTTTTTTTTTTTTTTCAATATAGAGTCATGATTCCCCTATTGTTTTCTGTGCATGACGAACCTCCGTGCACGCGTGATAATGATGGGTGGGTTGTTAAACCTTGCGAGGGAATCGTGATGTAATTTCCTTAAAATAACTTCACGCTGTTTATTGATGGTGGTTGTTATTTGATCGAAGCGAATTTGTCTTGAAACTTACTATTGCTCGCGGCTTCGGTTGATGATTATTTTAAACTTTCAACTTTTGGTAATCATCTGTCAAAACGATAACCTTGTATAAAAAATGTACTAAATACAAATTTGTGACGTCACTGTTTTAGACTAGGTCCATTGAGCAATATATATACCGTGGGAGAGATATGCTTCGGCATGAATGGGTCGGCTCGACCGGAGTGATACCACGGCCTCACAGAAAACCGGTGTGAAATAGCGTTTGCGCTGTGTTTCACCGACTGAGTCTCCTTTCCCATCCCCCAAAGGTCGGCAACGCACTTGTGACGCCTTTGGTGTTGCGGGTGTCCATGGGGGCGGTAATCGCTTACCATCAGGTGATACGTCTGCTCGTTTGCACACTATTCAATAAAAAAAAATATTGCATTGTTTTTTATTGATTACAGTACAGTCAAATACGAACTATTTATAATGAACTTCCATATATAGTCTCTTTTAAAATTTCAAGTTTAAACCTTAATAAATTAAGTGTGCCCAAGTAATTTTATATTTATAGATCAAAATGAAAATATTTATACCTCTAAGGTGGCAAAAAAACACGCTTCGCTTGACGATAGTATCGTGCGCGTAAAAGTTATTTTTAGATTAAGGGTGTTTTATTTTTAAACTCCTTGCAACATATGCAAAGTGACTGACAGTTGTGTAGTTCAGACGAGACAGACGATGTACACAAATATACGAAATTCATTATCACATTATCTACTAACTTAGGAATGAGGCTGCGTTGCTATATCTCTTATCTCTGTTTCTCTCCATTGTAACCTTATCTAAAGGAAAATATCTCATAGTATCATATTAGGGCTATACGCAGAGTTCTATAGAGTCGAGAATATATACTAATATTATAAAGCTGAAGAGTTTGTTTGAACGCGCTAATCTCAGGAACCGCTGGTTCGATTTAAAAAAAAAACGAGTCATTAAAATTTTACTTTTATTCTTATTTTAAAATTAAAAAAAAACTGTCTGTACATTTTAAAATCATATTTTCAATTAAAGAACACGTAAGTAATCTTAATCTAAAGTAATATAATAAGGCTGAAGAATTCTTTCAGTGTTGGATAGTCCATTTATCGAGGAATGCTAGAGGCTATATATCATCACGCTAATACTAATAGGAGCGGAGCACCAATGAAGAATGTTTCAAAAACGGGGGAAAATTTTCACGCTACGGGCAATATAAGACGCAAACGAGGTTGCGTGGGTCAGCTAGTATGACATACTTGGGCGGATTCAATTACTAATACTCTTCATTTCTTAAACTTTAAAAATTAAATAAGGCAGCAGTTCAAAAGCCTGCATGCCATTTAATCATGCCTGCCTCGGTGGCGCAGTGGTACTGAATGCGACTGCTGTGCTTGAGGTCTCGGGGTCAAATCCTGGGTCGGACCAAATGTTTGTGTAATCTACAAATATTTGTTTCGGATTTTGGGTGTTTTCTATGTATAATATGTATGTATTTACAAAAAAAAAAAGTATATATGTATTCATATCAGTTGTTTAGTACCCATAACACAAGCTCTGCTTTGCTTGGGACTAGATGGCGTTGTGTGTTAGATGTCCGAAATATTTATTTATTTATTCATCATAACGATTTGTATGTACTTTTAAAAATAGATAAACAAATGCTTCAATCAACGGTCAACACCTATCAATAAATATTTATTGTTTACAAGATCAAAGTATGATACTAACATACAACTCGCATATTTGTACTAGTCGATTACATCAGATTAAGAATACGGAGTGATACTACGGCCTCGCAGAATACCGGTGTGAAATAGCGCTTGCGCTGTGTTTTACCGAGTGAGTGGGGATATCGGAGGCCCATACCCCAACACCTCCTTCCATCTCCCTCCCCACCCACCAAATGCGGTGGTAATCGCTTACCATCAGGCGATAGGTCTGTTCGTTTGCACCCTTATTCCATTAAAAAAAGCAAACTCCACAGGATAAAATCACTGAAGAACAAAGAGAAGGAAAACTTGACACAATCTATACTAACCCGTCTAGCCAGCGTGGTAGTATAGATTGTGTCAAGTTGTGGTACAGTAGACCGAAACCTACCTTTCTAAGAACAGGCGTATGTCCAGCATTGGACTTATAAAGACTACTTTCATATCTTAATACTAATTATATCTCCTCAAGTGTTAAAGCACTTGTCTAGCAGATGTTATAAAATGGAAGTCAAATATGTATAAGTTAAAAATACCCACCCACTTGAGATTGGTCGGTAGATCGACTCTACTGCGCACGCGCATCTTTGCAAAGATGAGACTATGAATTTATAAGATCATATCGGCATTCGGAGACCTCTTGATCGGCAGTCGCTTACGCTAACCGCTAGACCAACGAGTCTAGAGACTACTTTGCTCCTATAGGTAGTAGCGTGATTTTATTTATACACAATTACTAATATAATAAATTTGAACGTAACATTGTCTGTCCGTCTAAACTGCTACAGCGATTTAAATGAAATTAGGCATAGAGATACTTTGTACCACGAGGAAGGACATAGGCTATTTATTTCACGCGATAACCGACATACACACGAGCGTAGCCGCGGGCAAAAGTTAGTTTCTTATGTAATGAAAGGTGCTATTTCTTTCTTAACTAGTATATAAAGTAGATATCATTACATCTGCTGCTTGTTACACCTGGACTCTCGTGTAAAATTCATTATGTCATTTGCACAGTTGGGTAAATTTTTATTGAACTTTTCTAGAGCACACCTTATCATTAACAACATGAGCATATGTCCTATATCTATCTCGCTCTAACTCATTGATAATTGCATTTAGATCCTGCTCACACGTATTTGTATAAACGCCAGCTGTTTCGCAACGGGATTTTTGTGGCGTGCGCCTGCGTCTGTTAGGGCTGTCGCGTTTTATTTTAGTATAGTTTATTTCAAACTTCGTAAACCAAAAAAAATACATTTTTAAAACGCGGTTACATAAAAAATACAGGTGAGGAGAAAAAATCAATGATAAAACACTCGCCCTTCAAGTTAATCAGCTAAAGTAGATAAATAAGTAAGTATGTCTACTGAAAATTGAAATAAAATTACGAAAATATTATCGATCTTATTGATTACCGAGTTTGATTGATATGTTTAGTTATTTTGTCATTATATAACTTCATTTAGTGGCCTAAGCCTTTTATCTAGTATCTTTTAGTTCTTATGTACACTTCCTTATGATATAATTATCTAATACCTTTAAGCGAGCAATTCTTATATACATATCTACTAATCTATACTAATATTATAAAGCTGAAGAGTTTGTTTGTTTGAACGCGCTAATCTCAGGAACCGCTGGTCCGATTTGAAAAATTCTTTCAGTGTTGGATAGTCCATTTATCGAGGAAGGCTACATATTATCACGCTAATACTAATAGGAGCGGAGCACCAATGGTAATTGCGTGGGTCAGCTAGTATATGTATAATCTGAATCTAGGAAACGGCTCCAAGGATTTTCATGAAATTTTGTACGGACGGGGATTCGGGGGTGATAAATTGATCTAGCTAGAATACAATTTTAGAAATTTAAAAAGAAATACAGAGCAGAGTCAGTCATTCGTACTTATACATAAGTACATATATCCGAAAGTACTACAACCTTTAACAGTCCACTGTTGGACATAAACCACTCCTTAGAAAGGAGGTTCAGGCCTACTATACAACGCTGACAGGTATAGGATTTGTTCCTGGGAGGGGTCCGGTCGTGTTAATAACAGCAGTTCCCGGACCCCTCCCTTCTCAGGCGCAGAGTGGCACACCGTGTGGTTTTAGTCACACAGCCCCGCCGCAAACATCGGCGGAGAGACGGCCCGAGGTTTCCACATTTAAAAAAAATACAAAATAAGGATTTATTTCAAGTTTTCCTTTGCTTTTGTGTTGATGTCCCGCGTAGTTCGTTTCAAGTGCAAGTTTAAATTTACTCTTATGTACTTATAAGAGTTTATACAATAATATATTCTATTGATATCGTTTGAAGGTTGATTTTTGCTTCACATACGTTCGTCTCAATGTAACTTTGTATTTTTTTTTACTGGTTATAAGTTTCTGATAAGAAAATTGTGTAAGTGACAACCCTGGAGAGTAAGCTGCACTCGCCATTTCGTTTTCTACGACATTTGAACACAGCTGGTCTCATTGTATTTTTTTTAGTCCCGACCTTCATAAGGCTGTGACGGGAGGCGTGTGCATGAAAAAAAAAATTAAGGATTATGCAGTGTGAAGATAAGGAAGGTCTGAATGATTGTAACTTAGAATGGGTTCAAATTTAGAAGAGTGCAGTTAGAACAGTCCGATATTAGTTATATTACTTGCCTACAGTTTAGTTAATAGGGAACATATTTATGTAACTTTTAACCGACTTCAAAAAAGGAGGTTCTCAATTTGTCTGTTTGTTACTTCATAACTTTCGACTGTGTGAACGGATTTTTATGATTATTTTTTTATTTAAAAGCTAGTGCTTCCCGTGTGGTTGATTTTTCAATTTGTTCCAGTTCTTGAAGTCGTTTTTTTTTGTTGTTAAAATTTGTGATTATAATCAATAAACACGTGTTTTAGATAAATTACAATCAGACCCAACAAATGGTCGTACTCAACACAATTATTAGCCCTGGGTGGGATTTGAACCTACAACCTCTGGCATGGCATTCAACATCGCTAACTACTAGACAATAATTAATCAATTAATGTTTTGTTTTTTTTTTAATTTATTTATTAGGTACAGTAACAGAAAACAAAATCAAAGACAAACAAATATTATACATTGTAGTTTACAATATGTAGGTCTGTCTGAAGTCTAATTACAACAGTACATTGTTATAATGCTTAATTGGATTATGTATTCTATTCTTCAGATATTTTGATTATTAAATAAGTTAAAATTTGTTTTTGATTGTTTGTTTGGACGCGCTAATCTCAGGAACCGCTGGTCCGATTTGAAAAATTCTTTCAGTATTGGATAGTCCATTTATCGAGGAAGGCTATAGGATATATATCATCACGCTAAGACCAATAGGAGCGGAGCCCCAATGAAGAATTTTTAAAAAACGGGGGGCGGGTAAATACGTACGAGTAAACGAGGTTGCGAGGATCAGCTAGTTAATAATAACTTTGGAGTATATTAAGTTGTATATATATATATAGTATATGACTATAGTTAAATAAATAAGTATTTTCGTACATAAATATATCATGTACATAAAAAGAAGATCAAACAACACGACATAAAATATACCTTCGAACTAAGAAATCTAATAAAAGGTATATATTTATGAGAAAAAATAACAAAACAGCTGTCTTACTATAGAGCGAGATAGTCAAAATCTTTGTACGTCAGAAAGAGACAGAATCACAACAGCTGATGCCCCAGGTGATATTACAATAAGTTAGATTTTTTCAAAAGCCGTTACGATTTCAAGGTGAATTCGAAATTTGAAGTTTTTGTGTGATTACTGGTTCACTTCCCGGGTTGCGCACATTTCTCGGGATTTTTGAATAGAGGTATCAGCTGTCTACCCGTATAAAGGTGTGTTTAAAACGACTAGAAACGTCTGACGGTCAGATTTCGATTTATTACATTGTCCAGTATAAGTTGGACTGTCCTTGCATAGATTTATGTCTTGTATCAGTTAAAAACTGGTACCTGAATGACCGGACAAAGCTCGGTATTTTCTTTCTGTTAAATGCTCTTTAATTAATCCTAGCTAGATTGCAGATGACTGCACGGTTGGCCGAGTGGTGTCAGCGGTCGCCATGCCGCTTGCTACTGCGCCAAGTGTCGTGGGTTCAAATCCCACGCGGTACTTACAACACTTTGTGTGATCCACGAATTGTTGTCCCGAGTCTGGATGTTCTTTGTGTCCGTTTCATGTATGTTTGTAAAGTCCCCCACGACACAGGATGTTTATTCCTAATGTGGGAGTTGTCTTTTAAAAACAAAAAAAAAAAAAAAAAAAATTATCGTCCCCGAAATCCCTCTGTATAAAAAAAATCATGAAAATCGTTGACCGTAACCGATTTTGCGATTATCCATATATGTACTAGAATTTTATTGCTTTTTAAAGGTTTGTTTGTCTGTTTGTTTGTTTGTTTGTTTGTTTGTTTGTTTGTTTGTTTGTTTAAATTTACTAATATTATAAACGAGAAAATTAAAGATGCATGTATGGATTTTTGGTACACTTTCACGCAAAAACTACCAAACGGATCTGGATGTAACTTTACAGTAATATAGCTTATACATCAGAGTAACACAGGCTATTATTTACTGCGATAACCGACATGCGGGCGGAACCATAAAGATAATAAGAATTCCAAAATTGAAATGCGTCGCTGCGCTATGTATGTTTCAAAAGGAATAGGTGGATCTGTTAATCTCATCATCAGACGACTACCTTTGACGAAACGGCGAACGATTGAGCCTAAATTTGACGCGAACAAAATAGTATTGATATTCAATATTGTTGTTAGACATCGTAGAATGAAATAAATGTTAATATAAAACAATCGGTGACGTCTACACCAATCGAATTCCAATTCGAAAATGAATACATTTAAAATTTATTAATAGGGATTCCAAATTCAAAATTAACGAATGTGTCAGAGCGACCGAGTGCAGCCGAACCCGGCCGAAATTGTTTACTAATGATCGTGAGAATCTCTGGGAATGTTAGGCTCTGAATGTGTATTTGAAATTCGAATCTGTTCTGTTTAGAAATCTTGCTTTTATTTATTATCTAGAAGGAATCGTTCGTAAAATAACAGGAATCGTTGACTTTTTTAATGATGTATGGTACATAGTCTTTATGTTGTCTTGATGTAGGCAATTTGTAGATACTTTTCTTGGACGTTTATATAGAAATAACTTTTCTGTAATGATAGAATACGTGATGGCCGTAATAGAGGTTAACTATGTAAAAATTGATTTAAACCAAAACAGTTAAGTAACGGATGTTCGCAAGTGAAACAAATCGATTATGACCTTAAAATTGGATGGTACATGACCCGAACACGCTATAAAAAGATGCAATTATCTATATCGATAGGTAATGATGACTGCCTCGGTGGCGCAGTGGTAGCGAATGCGACTGCTGTGCATGAGGTCTCGGGTTCAAATCCTGGGTCGGACCAAATTTTTGTTTGATCTACAAATATTTGTTTCGGAATTTGGGTGTTTTCTATGTATAATATGTATGTATTTACAAAAAAAAGTATTTATGTATTTGTTGTCTAGTACCCATAACACAAGCTCTGCTTAGCTTGGGGCTAGATGGCGTTGTGTGTTAGATGTATGAAATATTTATTTATTTATTATGATATCATGGCTTGTCCATTGTAATTAACTAGGCACGGCTTTGTACGGAAGTCTTTGAAATTATTAGATTCCTTCTACTATAGTATGCATTAAATACACAAAAAAAAAATCTCAGTAGTCAAAGATTGCACGTTTGGCCTAGTGGTTAAGCGGCCGCCATGCAGTTCCTTTCTTCGCCAAGTGTTGTGGGTTCAAGTCCCACATGAAACAATACTTCTTCTTTTTTCTTCAGGAATCATTCCTAGTACGTGAGTTATATTTTTATAAATAAAAAAGATGATTTCCTTGCAACCATAATGTGCCTCGGTGTGGTGGGTTACAGCTAGCCTACACGAAGCATAAACGGACAAGTATGAAACACTTAAAGTTTATACAGAGGAAGAGTACAGATAGCAAAAAAAAATAACAAAACAGTCATGGGGACTGCCGACAGAAGTGAAAACTCAAAACTATAAACAAACAGTTGTTCTCACCTGAAATGAACCTCTTTGCTCTTTAAATAAAATGCGCGATAAAAAGAAGTAAATAATAACAATCACAAATTAAAAAAACAATTTTTAAAAAGTGCTGGGAGGCACCAGCTTTCAAATAATATAATCATCATCAAAATCGGTTCACACAATCGAAGGTTATGAGGTAACAAACATAAAAAAAAAACAGTCGAATTGATAACCTCCTCCTTTTTTGAAGTTTAAAAAGTAATCAATATGCCAAAAGAAGCTTTTACTTCAAAGTATGGTCGAGTTCCGACTACTGTGCGACCACTAGTGTGTATAATTATGAAATAGATAACGTTTTGAATTGAATATGTTGCATTTGTAACAGTAAAGATGAGCGCCAACACCGGGTCTTAAAGGTCGTGGGAGCATGCGTTAACGGGTCACGTAACTTGCGCCTTCTAACAACTTGTTCAGAGGGCCTAGTGTGAGTATAGTTTAAATCAACTCGATCGTTACGGTGACCCCTTTACGCATTGTGATGGGCCCTCACTTAACTGAGATAAACTCACACTAGGCCTGCTCACTAACTAGCTGTCATACTTCTCGTTTGTTTATCTAAAAATCATTCAAACTTTGAAACCAAAATTTTATCTTCTGATCTACATATATGCGACTATAGATAATATTTAAAAAAAAAAATATAAAAAATTGCAATCGATTTATTTCTGTCAAAAATTTGATCATTATTTTCGAAACAATTATTGTTCAAACACAAAACCGAGTACTGTAAAAATGTGTATTGTTATTACTTATTTAAATAATTTACTGTTACTTACCATAAATAGCACATATGTAATGAAATATTCAATAATATAGATCTAATATCCCGGAAGCGCCGCCATCTTGGAAACGCGGGAACAATCGTTAAAAATTATTTACTACTATTACTATTCATACTCTGTTGCGATCGACAAACTTAGAAATTAAGCAATTCTAAAAACGTACTTTATTTCCTTGGTTTAAAGTTTCAATTTCATTGTATTGGTATAATGAGTAAAGCACGCCGTATTGGTTTGCTAGTACTCGAAATGTACACTTACGATGTCGAAAAGTATACTTTAACGCTTAAGTTTTAAGGTTTAGTTTCAATATTTGATGCGCATACAAAATTCGGTAACGCAACCACCTTAGAAAGGTAATTGGTAAAACAAAGCACGTTCCTTATTTGAAAAAGTTTAAAGTTTATTTTTGTTTGAAACCTTTTTTGTTTATGGCAAAAAGTAAAATTGCTATCTCACCTAACATTTCCATTCCCACGGTCGAAATTTTAAATTTAACTTTTTTTTTCTGAAAGGTGTTTCAAACACCTTGTTAAGGTACTGAGTTTTTGCAACTGTGCGAATTTTGAGGAAAAGGGTTGTCCAGATATTGTCGTATTGTGATAATAGGTCTATTGTAGTTATCTCAGTGGGATTATTTCCGGGTTTAACACTTTTTATGTACTATGTGATCTTCGCGTGCGTATAGACACTAGTATGAGCTTAACAGAGGCGGGTCTTACTTAGAACTTCCTTTTATTTTAAATAAAAAAAAAAAAAATACCTCAAAGAAAGGGAACGCACTTGTTACCCATCATTTGCAAAAACAGATTTGATTGTCAACTACTATTAGGTGCTGAGAACTCTCTTTATCATGTCACGTTGATTAAAAGTGTGAATACCTTTAATCCAAAAAAAAGAAACCTTGATAGCACCGAGAAACATCATTACGTTTTTTTCCTGCGCAAGCGCAGTAATCGGATTTAATTCGGCTCACGAGCACCGCGGCTAATGATCTACGACACGCAGAGATCTATAGCCGAGATCTATACGTGAGATGATTTTAGGCGTACAGTTTAAAACATTTTTTGATTATTTCAACTTCTTACTTGTATTTTTTTTTAATATGGGTTTTTATTGTCAATGTGACCTTAACCTGGTTCATGGTAAGCTAAGCTAAAGGCCACTAAAGAAATAACGAATTTTAAAATGGCGGTCTAAGTTCCAGAACCTCGAGGGATTGTGGTAGAGCCATGCTTTAGCAGATGAGGACCGGCTCAACTTGGGTGCTACTAGGACCTAACTTTCTTGAAGATTCGCCTCAATAACCGGTACAGAAAACGCACCGTAGGTGACCTTCCACAAGTTCCGAAAGTCACAATTACAATTCGCTCAAATTAACTCTGGTAAAGCACTAAATCCAGGTACTTATGCCTTGTACGATGCAGGTTTCCACAGTCAGATTCTCTTCATTATTTTATCTCCTATATACCAAAAAGGAGAAACAATACATATCTCACAGAAAACCGGTGTGAAATAGCGCCTGCGCTGTGTTTCACCCTTCCCCCATCTCTCTTCCCATTCCTCCAAAGGCCGGCAACGCACTTGTGACGCCTCTGGTGTTGCGGGTGTCCATGGGCGGCGGTAATCGCTTACTATCAGGCGATACGTCTGCTCGTTTGCCTCATATTCAAAAAAAAATCCTAAGTCACTCGGTCACTTAAAACCTCATTCATTAAAATCGGTTCAGTAGTTTAGTCGCTACTGTGGAACCAGTGGAACTATGGAGGGTAGAGACAAGGAGTGTTATCTTATATGGAAGAAAATTGAAAAAAGTGTCCAGCATAAGCTGTAAATAACAGTTCAAAAACCTTCCAGAATGGCGCTGGTGTAGACACAGGTTATGGTATGAATGTAGCAATTGTGAACGAATTGAAGTACGCCGAGGTAAAAAAATTAACATTATTGTCACTACTTGCGTATTACAAAATAATGTAGTAAATATATTTTATTTTCTGAACTGTGAATAGTACGTTTATTGATTTTTTATCATTCAATTTTATGAAAAAGTGTGTGTATTGATTTTAAGAAGTTTACTCTGATGCTAATGTGGCGCCACCCTAATTTAATGCATTTCAACGGACACTTTTCGTGTACACAGATGATACTCCTTATCTCTACCCTCCATAAGTGGAACATACATAGACTGTCAAAACCTCTTTTTGGTTTTGACATAAAGGATGTCCTTTAACCACAGAATAAAATAACTTATCTAGAGTTCTGTGTTGCTATTTTATCTTAGTTTACTTCACAATTAGTTGTATCTGTGGTAGTAAACAAGTGACAGCGAAGTGATTTAACCGTTAGCTTCTCACGAGCTTGACCTCAGATCGTACCAGACTTTGTTAAACCTACCCTTCGTTGAAAAAAGTAATTCATAAAATAAGTTGTGGACTTCCATCATCTCACGATGTTGAAAGATACAGTTTTAGAGACAAGAAATGTGATATTGTACCATCTTTGGGTTAATAATAAAATGCCTTCACATGTAACGGGTGTTTTTTTAAGCTAGATAGAACTTTAAATTGTAAAAAGTAACACAAAAAATTAAATTTTGATGAAACTTTTTTTTTTATTTGTTTCAGTATACTCTGACAAATCATCATGAATAGACTCACGCTTGAACAACGCTACGAAATTATCCAAATTTACTTTGAAAATCAGTCGTCGATTCGCGCAACTTATAGACGACTGTTTTATCGCAAAATTGTGTTCAGCGATGAGGCGCATTTTTGGCTTAACGGGTTTGTTAATAAGCAAAATTGCCGCATATGGAGTGAGACCAATCCACAACAGACCCTACAGACTCCATTACATCCAGAAAAATGCACCGTATGGTGCGGTTTTCACGCTGGTGGCATCATCGGACCTTATTTCTTCAAAAATGAGCTGATTTTCAAAGTAAATTTGGATAATTTCGTAGCGTTGTTCAAGCGTGAGTCTATTCATGATGATTTGTCAGAGTATACTGAAACAAATAAAAAAAAAAGTTTCATCAAAATTTAATTTTTTGTGTTACTTTTTACAATTTAAAGTTCTATCTAGCTTAAAAAAACACCCTATATTTAGAAAGGAAAGCAATGAGAAGGAAAACTTCAAACAAACCCTATACCCCCGCTTAGCAAGCGTATTTTTTTTTTATTGAATAGTGGGCAAACGAGCAGACGTATCACCTGATGGTAAGCGATTACCGCCACCCATGGACACCCGCAACACCAAAGGCGTCACAAGTGCGTTGCCGACCTTTGGGGGATGGGAAAGGGGATGGGGGGAGGGGTTGGGGTATGGGCCTCCGATATCCTCACTCACTCGGTGAAACACAGCGCAAACGCTATTTCATACCGGTTTTCTGTGAGGCCGTGGTATCACTCCGGTCGAGCCGACCCATTCATGCCGAAGCATAGCTCTCCCACGGTATTATAGTAAGACAAAACCTTATTTGCTAAGGAGAGGCCTATCTCCAGTTTTAAAGGGTGTTGATACCGACATTGACGATATACCCACTCAGTAAAAGTCATCCGAATAGAAAGTAACCTTTTGAGCTCAGTTACAAATTATAACTTAACCAAAAATTATCTATGGATTATTTTAGCCATCAATCTTCACTATAAGTCTGATTATTCATAAGCTCCAGTCAAAAACCTCCTAAGATTCAAATCACCTTGATATACGAACAACCAAAAAGCATCTATTACCCAACTTTACGCATCCAGCCACTATTGCTGTCGCAACACTACACCCCTCTCTTTTACTCCACAAGTCTCACTCGCACGCTCTCACGGACCGTGGGAACCTCACCTTTGCGATGCAGCATCGATTTGTCATTGGGTACATCGAAACATTGATTCCGTGGCTGGATTTACAGGAAGAATCGGGAGCTGGCAATTCTTTGAATTGTTTTTTAACAGTTTTACTGAAAAAGTAAAATCATTTTGCTTGCACTGCTAATTCGAAAGCATTTTAGAAAGTTTTTTAAACAGAAATACTAAAGTATAATTTAATTACATAAAATGGCGGTGAAAATATACTACTCGCGAATGTTTTATTTATTTTAAGATGCCTTTAAGGTTTGTTAAGATTATTCGACGCACATAAGTACCTAAGGAATTCGGTAGCTTTTGGCATAATCGTACATTCTTGATGACTCATGTGTCCAAGAACCAAAAGTCCTTAGCATTTAGACTAGTTCAGGCGAAATACAAAATGACCAAGGATTTTGCTATCTTTTGTCTTTGGAACCTTTAATGAAATAAATTCTTAAATAAAACATATCTTTAGTTCACTGTTCAAATGAATAAATTATCTTTGAGGATAATTGGAAATTTACATAGCTATAGAGCAAAAAATTCCCAGATACAATATTCTTAAAATCTTCGTATTCAAACATTTATATCTGACTGACGGTACATATTTATTTTATAAACAAATTAGAACTTAAAGGTTTACTAGTACGTAGGTTCCAAATATCTTTCACAAGTTCGAATGTACGAAACCTTTGTAGTCTGGCCCCCTCTTCCGGGGGCCAGGAGTCCCACACGAAGCGGAGCGAAAAAAAAAAAACAACTATACATAAATCTAACAGTAAGTCGGTAAGGTTAATGGCAGTTGCTGGAAATAATTTGTCAATGTGAAGGTCATTACACTAGTAATTAGCGGTCAGTGAACAAGTACGACCGAATCGATTTATAAGCATAAATCGATTACCATCAGTGAACACAGTTTTGCCGCCTTTTTAGAAAAAAAAACTGACAGTATTGACAGTTCTTTTTGTGTTTTAAAATTAGAATCTAGTTGCAATTCCCGATGAGTAAACTGTTTGACAGGATACGAGTATCTTCTTTTAATGCGTGGGAAGCTCACCTGATCTGCTTATTATTTTTTTTTACTTTACCGTTTAGTGAAGCTCAATTATTGTCTACGGGTCCTGTGTGTTTAGGTTGTTTTTTTTTTGTTTGTTGATGGTATTGTGTGCGGCCAGAAAGGTTTCGTTTTCTCTTTATTACGAGCTGTTAAATTTAGTACTGTGAAAATGGTAATTAAGATGGCTATCATAAAATAATATAATTTTTAATGTAGAATAATTTATATTTATATTTTTCCCATGGAATAGCTACCTTGGCATTTATTCTATCAGACTGAAAAAAGCTACAGCCATAGATCGTTTAATTATATTTCCTTCACAATAAACCTCAACAGCTTACAGCGATAAAGTGAACTATTCATTAAAACTAGAACAATAAAGAAAACTAAAAGTAACAAAACAAAAATAAAAAGTAAAAACAAGATGGCGCCTTGAAAACAAAAGTAATGAGACGTGGGAAACGGGATGATGCACCGTTATAATAGCCCAACGTCCTGTCAATTTGCAGAGATCCGCAAACGATTATAAAAAACTTACACAACCACTTGTAATTTCTGCTGCCCTGGTATTAAACATTCACATTTGGATGGGTAACCACTTGGGGCCGGTAGTATTTCCTTAACAGACTATAAAATAATATAACTTTAAAAGATTATATAATTTCTAAATCTTATCAAAGACACACATAATTTTAGGTTAATTATTTTACTACCATATTCAGTAAACATTTAATTACATAAAAACACCAAGCACCGTTTCATACTCACGGCAACAAAAATAAAAACTCAATAGACTAGGTTACAATTACAATGAATAAAAAAAAAGTAAAGTTGTCTCCGCTCCCGTGAGAAACATTACTCGCTTATTAAAACTGGTCTTTATTGTTCTTGGAATAGAGTGTCTTATTGAACGGAAGTCATCGATTGTGTAAGACTGGACTCAATGGTTCGGTGTAAACAAGTTGAGACATTCTCGAGAACCGATATGGCGTTATTCTCAGGTGTTTTCACACAAAACTAGATGATAAAACATAGGTGTTTTACGATAAAGTGAGTAGTTTTATCTGTTTTTCACACCATCAATATAAAAAAAACATTTTGTTTGTCTATGACCGGGTTAGATTCAGAGATAGGTGACTACTTCCTATTAACATTATAAATGCGAAAGTTTGTGAAGATGTATTGATGTTTGTTACTCTTTCACTCAAAAACTACTAAACTACTTTTACAGTAATAAAGCTCACTAGATTTTGCCCGCGGCTCCGTCCATTTTTATATCAGTTAGTACAGTTAAAAGTAGCCCATGTCCTTCCTGAAAAAATTAAATATCTCGTCAAATTTCATTAAAATCGGTGCAGCCGTAAAGGCGTAACAGACAGAGTAACTTTAGAATTTATAATATTAGATAGAAACATTCGAAATACACGCGGGCGGAGCCGAGCCCAAAAGCTAGTAACAATAGGTATATAATGTGTTAAAATAAAACTTTTAATTTTAAATAATGTATGTACTTACATCGTTCTAAAAAACTCACAGTAATGCCTTACGCATAATTTTGAACGTTCTTAACAAATGTACATAATTAATATAATGATCTTGATGGTCCATAGATCATTTGGCGTGGGAACTCATTGTGCGTGCACATTGTGTATACCTACCTACTTACATAATTTGTATATGATTTATAACCCTATCAATTATTGCTCTCACGATTATTATCAACCAAAATGGTTTATCTTTTAAGATAAATCAATATAAGTTGTACGTTCACATGGTCATTTTTCTGTTCTTATAGTTGGCAAAAGCAAGTATTCCGGCTAGTGGCCACCTTTTACTTTTATGTATTCTGTTCGTTACAATAACAAGAAAAAAATTAAATAACTAAAACCCCATTCCCACTTAGACCCCATTCCCTTCCTTTTGGCTTCGCTGTACTCTGGTAAAGTAATCTCAAATTTTAACAAAATCACAACCGACTTCAAGAACTGGACCAAATTAAAATGAGACTGTGTCGACTTCCACATACAACACAACAGTAACCTACTACAGCGCCATCTACCGAAGATATACTGAACTACGAAGTAACGCACTACACGGAGTAACTACCAATCCTGAATCGCGCAATAGAAGTTATCGCGCCGATTATCATATGTATAACATCGCAACTCAATTGTTGGGCAGTAGCCCGCCAGGCTTGATCACCTCGCCTGGTCGGAGGATCCTCCCTTGTGTTGGTGGAACATGATACCCGTTCCCACACGACCATACGGGAAGCACCAGCTAATAAACATAAAAAAAACAGTCGAATTGATAACCTTTTTCCTTTTTTGAAGTCGGTTAATTAGCGTCACTAGAGATACTAACATCTGTCCAATGTTATGTGACTGGAAATGACACAATCGCGATCGTGTTGACTAAACAGGACAAGCTTACTTTACAGCCTGTCCTTTCTATAAAATTAGTCTAAAAACGGAATTGGAATTCTTATGTTCAATAACAACAAGAATAAGTGGCTTTTATGTAAGAACATAATAAAATAATTAGTTGTCACATAGTACCATGGCGCTTACAAGTTGTCTGTTCAGCCCCAGTATGCATTCGTAGTGTTAAAATATTACCGTCTATACGCTAAGAAGTGTGATAAATATACGACCAACAAGTTGAACACAAAATACACTTAATGTTTGCTCTGTGTGACATTTGTACATGTTTGTACAAAACATTGATCAAATATTGGCCGTTTCTATTGTAAATAAAAACCGCACATGACGCAATCACCCAGTATCCACGAAAGAAAAACAAACTTAAAGATGATGTTCTTATATTTTGATATTTAACACGTTACTTTAATAACATAAACACTTTCCCTCCAAAATTACGCCTGACAGTGTGGGCGGCCATGTTTAAAAATAAACAATGGTCTATACTCGCGTGGGGTATAGACTAAGAGTAACAAGTGTGGTACACATGGTATTATTCCACGGGGATATCTTGTGTTAGGGCGACTCCTTTATTTGAAAATCGATTAATTAAGTCATTCGAACAAACCCATTGTAGGAAAACCTCAAAGAGATTGTATGTTAAAGCCATTTATTGAATACCTATAGCTACCTAAGTGTTTGTTTTAATATGTATGGCTGAGTTATATATGTATAAAAAAATCAAGGATACTGATAAAAATAGCTGTATAACGTATTAATTAAATTTATTAATTAGTCTGCGTAATCTCTTTAATCTAATTAATAAACCGAATAGGTAATATTTTATGTAAATATATGACTTTTAACTTTGTATAGTTACCATTAATTAGGTTTGAAATAAATTACATACCCAATATATTTAAAGGATACATTGGGTTTGATATTTGTTATTCACATAAGAACTTAATTCTATCTTCTACATACAATAACAAAAATAATTTAAACTCATAGTATTTTATATAAACCCCTTGCAATGCTGCTTTTAAAAAAAATTAAAAAAATGACATTTTACACTAAGGTTACAATTTTTTTTTATTTTTTTTTATTTGACATCCATCTAAGGACAGAAGAGTAGCGTTACGAAAGGAGTAAACAAATACAAGTTTTTAGTTGCGGTGACCATCAAGTTTGGTTTCCTCCACACCCTATCATCCGGTGTGGTCATCCTGTCTTACACTTACCGCACTTTCCGTTATAACTAGATACTGTTGAGAAAGTCACATTTTGTTGTTTATATCCTTCCATGGCGGGCAATTACACTTGCGAGAGAATTTATTGTAAGTATTAATGTAATTATTGTGGTAGTACAGAAGTCATAAACCTTATTAAATGAGGGTCTGACCCACTCGCATGGAACCTAATTGTGCCTCCTACTGTTTCAAATATCTACTGTCTATTTTTCTAACTTTATTTAAAACGTAATTGAAATTTAAAATGTATATTTTACTTTCTTCGCAGAAAATTGATTTTAATTTAAGAAAAGATATAAAACATGAATTTACTAAATTTAACGTGTAGTAATCAAGCTACAAGTACAATAAGAAAAATAATTATTTGGAACTACTTGAAAATAAAAAAATTACAAATCATAAATGTGGCGCAGTCATTAACGCCCACCTGTGAATGTGTATACGGTCCATTTCTTCTGTAACTACCTTATTAAAATTAAAAACTTTAACAAACTAAATAAAACTAAGCTCAAGTAACTAAAACACAAGCAGAAACTATTAATATAGTCTGTGTCGCTGCTCTCACCTACTTCACTCAAAGCGGGAGACAAAATACTATTCTTGATCAGAGGAATTATTCCAAAATACCCTCAAGTACTCTCAATATTGCCCCGACATCTAAAGTATTATAGAATTTTCTCCAAGCGGGGGATAACACAGTAACACTGTTTCGCGGCATCTGCAGGCCTTATTAAAAATAAATCGAACTCAGTTCCCCCCGGGGTTGCTATCCTTAATCCAATTTTGCCTCGGGATTAATATTTTATACGCCTACATGTTTCTATGTTACTTTATTATTATTTTTACGTTGTTGTTAAGAGGACTTAACTTTAGTTTTGTGTAGATTTGATGTTTTATCAAGACATCACACACACATCAAGATAGATCATAATTTTAGTTTACGAAATTCGGTAAGACAAAGCTATAATAAAGTCAATAACATAAACAATTTGATTGGTTTTTTTAAATTTACTAAAAATTAATGCAAGATCTTTTGGTAACTAACAATTGATTGAACTAGATTTGGTGCTACTAAATGTAAATAATTATGACAGATGTCAAATATTAAAGATATTTATTTCAAAATGGCGGGAAGTTCAACGTCTTTTTAAAACAATAGATCATCGGTTCGCTTCAATAGAAAAGAAGGGTTCGAGTACTGCAATATTGCCTATGATAGCAATAATAACGGCGATATACCTCCACAATTACTACCACATACTAAGTTGATTTGCGTGATGTTCTCTAAGACCGCAGAGCGTGACCAAATGAACGCTGTGATACGCTCCAGAGCGTGGCGAAAGACAGAGACGAGCATACGTAACATTTTAAACAACAATACGTGTAAAGAAGATAGATGTATCCTTAGAAGAATTGTTTATATGTGCGATAGAGATAGGTATAGTGTAATGAAAGTGTTAGATGTATGTACTTGTTGTTGTTGTGTATTGTTTTACGAGATATGAGATCATTTTTATAAAGATTGCTTTATGTATCATAGAAGAACCAGTAGAAACTGGCATAAAGCATATAGTCAATTAATAACAATTTCATAATTTAGGACTTGAATTGAACAAAACAGGAATTCCAGCATCAAATAATTCAATACATTCTGAACAACTGAGACGCCACGTACATTACAAAATCAAAAAGACCTTGTTTCAAAACCATTCACAAAATATCTCGTCCATCAGAACCATGACGGCGCTAACGATGTCAAATGTAATAAAAAAAATAACAATTAAAAAGTATTTTTCAATTTATGTTTAGAACATAGATACCAATAAAATTCTTAGCAATAAAATCTCGACCGTTTGTTACCGTGTCTAAACGTTAAATTGAATTAAAAAAAAACAGAGCATGGCCATTGGGCGGGCTGGTCACGGTAACTGAATATTCTGAGGTCTACGACCTAGCCGCATTTCTTGTTAAAGTAAAGTTTAAAATGATGGATATACCGTTTGAGAATCTAACTATACTATGCTGTAACCTTGTGTAATAAAATACAAATGAGTTTTTCTAATTTAAAAAAATAGAAATGAATAGTGTACAATTGCCGCCAAAACACGAACTTAACCATTTTATAATTTAAGCATAGATTACAACTCTATAGGATATAAGCGCATACGCGGTCATACTCAGTTTTTTTATATATGAGCCTGCTGAAGTGACTCTACTTTGCACGATGAGAATCCAAGAATAGTGGTCACCATAATCACTGCGGATGCAGACTAAGCAACTATACTACCCAGTGACCCACACTATTGCGGTCGATGGAGATGCTTCTGCATCATTGGGCCTACGATCTCGCACCACAAACGAAACACAACAGCACAAATGCCACTTAGGTTGACCTTCTGTGCGAACAGTTAATTAATAAATTATATTCATCAACAACCCATAATGTCCCACTGCTCGGTCTCCTCTCAGGAGAGGGTTAAGACCATATGTCCCCACGCTGGCCGAGTGCGTGTTGGGGACTGGCAAGACGACGCTGTGGCTACGTAATCTTCGCGCTTGGATGTTTTAAGCCCGACACGACTACTTAACTAAGCTTCACGACAACCGGGATCTCCGAATCACGGAGACGCTCATAGTAACATGTTACCAGCGGTCACCCATCCAGGTACTGACCGCGCCGACGTTGCTCACCCTTGGTAATTGTTACTAATCACCGAGTGCAACTCTGATCTCTCTGGGACATTTCTTATATAACCGACATCAATTCCATGCACCTTATTTCTTCAACGTATCTCAATGAAGTGTTCTAATGACGCAACGGTATTGTTTGAATACCACTGTTCGTCATGTATACAAAGGAATCGCGTCATACGTTGCATTGTTGTATTATGCTACATACTGTCGATGAAAGAAAACAAACCGTTTAAAAAACTGCAATTCTTTTAATAGATTGGGTGATTATGAGGTCTTTAGGTTTGTCAACTTCTAAGCTGTATAGAATCAATGTGGGGATCTAATGTCTAATCCTACTAATATTATAAACGCGAAAGTTTGTGAGTATGTAAGTGGGTATGTTTGTTCTTCTTTCACGCGAAACCTACTGAATGGATTTTGATGAAACTTTACAATAATATAGCTTATACATCAGAATAACACATTACAACACAATTTATAAAGATACTAGCTTCACCTCGCGGCATTGCTCGCGGTTATTGTCGTACCGATAGCACCGCGGGGTTCGACTAGTCTAAAATGAAGGGTCAATCTAATGGATCCGTTATAGGTCGTGGGTTCCTTTCCCGATAAGGACAATAAAGTGTGTCATGAGCACGATCATTGGTCTGTCTGGATTTAATTTATCTATAACTAGCTGATATTATCCACATTAAAGATAAAACGTAGGCTAAGCTACTCGAAATATCATCAGGAGTGCTGATAAAAGTTCCTTCAAAATCGGTTTAACCATTCCAAGGATTAGCCGGAACAAACAGACCGTATATAACTTTCACATGCATTTAATGAGGAGCTGTTAATTTGAAATTAGTAACAGGCAGTTGATTTATTTGCATAGATTCATCTGAAGTCACCACCTGTTCTTTCCGATAGGCTAATTAGTTTCTTTTTAGTCTTACTAATGCCATTACTGCGGCAAATGTCAGCGTTGACGTCAAACGGTCTTCCTGGTGCAATCCCATCCTAATCATAGCGTACTGACGTCACAAGTGGTCTATATACAAGAATAGACGTGTCTGGCTTGTGGTCGTTTTGTTTGTGTAAATGTTTATGTTTACTTGCATCACCATGTTGAATCACTAGCTGACCCACGCAACCTTGTTTGCGTCTTCTATTGCCCGTAGCGTGAAAATTTACCTCAGTTTTTGAAACATTCTTCATTGGTGCTCCGCTCCTATTAGTATAAGCGTGTTGATATATAGCATATAGCATTCCTCGATAAATAGACTATCTAACACTGAAGTAATTTTTCAAATCGGACCAGCGATTCTTGAGATTAGCGCGTTCAAACAAACTAACTCTTCAGCTTTATAATATTAGTATCGTAGATATTATAGGTGTCCGTGTGGTGAGAGATAAAGTCGGCTTTGTCTAATAATCCACTGCACATGAAGCTCTCTTTAAGAATGGAAAAACAATCCTCCTACTTTGGAAGTTGATTAAATAATATACATATATTTTGGAGCTGTACAGACCTAGCACTAAAATGTGAGTAAGAAAATAATATGTCACTTGACCAGAGAACAATAGATATACAACAGAAATTATGTAAAAGTGAAAAATTATTTAAGCGTGACACCCTTATGTAACATGTTGCTGGCTGCTGCCAACCCTAGTAAGGAGATGCGCGCTGTTGCGCTTGCGCATCCGGCCCTGTAGCACACACAGGAAACATACCTAATTATTGAGTGTTTACTGGATTTGTATACTCCTTTATTGTACGTTTAATGGTTATTCTCCTTCCTAAAGAGCGGAGAAAACGTGTTAAGATCTTGTGCTAAGTATGTAAATACGTACTTACTGGAAAATACACACACACACATATATATACTATGTGTGTATGTATACCTACATGAGAACAGGGCATTTGCCGTTCAATCTCATTCCAATTAATTAATCCATACAAAAGTATAAATTTTAAGGTAACTCTACCGGTCTGTGTGTTAAGCATTCACGGCTAAACCGATTTTAATGAATTTTGACATAGAAATACATTGATTTTTGGGAAGGTCAGGCTACTCTTAACTCGATAACGCTCGCAATAACAGCTAGAAAGAAATAAAGAAGACATTGAATCGGCCATTTTAGACATTGATATTAAGACAAAATGGAGTGTATTGAAAAGGAAATACTAATTGCTTTCGAAAGAAACATGAATTAGTTAGAATAGGGAATAGGTTAATCTATAAATGTAATTGCGAAATGTCATTATCTTATTAATAGAGCTTTATGACGGAATATATCTGCCTGCCTCGGTGGCGCAAGTGGTAGCGTAAGCGACTGCTGTGCTTGAAGTCTCGGGTTCGATTCGGGTCTGACCAATTTTTTGTATGATTTGCAAATGTTTGTTTCAAAGTTTGGGTGTTTTCTATGCATAATATGTATGTATGTACAAAAAAAAGTATATAAGTATTTATATCAGTTGTCTAGTACCCATTACACAAGCTTTGCTTAGCTTGGGACTTTGCGGCGTTGTGTGTTAAATTGTTCGAAATATTTATTTATTATTATATCTGAGGAAAAGAAATGAATAGCCTTTAGAATCCTAGCTAGTACCATCATATAAATGTTTATGAAAGAAAAAATAAATTTAAGAATCGCTTCAAGAGTAAATAAACAGCTGTTTGCAATCAGCATCTCCACTCCAAAAACCAGGTGCTCAAACTCGGAAGTGGTTGAAAAAATATATTGTAGGGGTGCCTGTTCTGACTCGTAGGGGATCAAGTTCCGCCGGATATTTCCGATTTTATCTTGCACAATGGTTTTTGGGGTAATACGACACTTTTAGAAATCTTTAAAGTGTTTGGTATCGGATTTTCGTTACCGATAGATAATTTATAATAGACTAGAGTGCTGTTTAAGAGAAATACAACTTTATGACATGACAAACTTCTGCTATGTTTACATACATAATTATAATTGCCTCGACTGCCTCGGTGGCACAGTGGTAGTGAATGCGACTACTGTGCTTGAGGTCTCGGGTTCAAATCCTGTGTCGGACCAAATATTTGTGTGATCTACAAATATTTGTTTCGGAGTTTGGATGTTTTCTATGTTTAACATGTATGTATTTACAAAAAAGTAATCAATTTCTGAATGGCAGGATTACAAGGTCAGAAAGATAAAAGATACAACGAAACTGAAAGAATTATCCGCTTTTTTTGAAGAAGGTATGCCTTAACACTTTTTAACATTACAAAACAACATTAATATTAATAGTTTAGACTGTTTTTATAATAATCATAAATTTTAACAACAAATAAAACCGACTTCAAGAACCAGACCAAATTGGACCACACGGGAAGCACCAGCTTTCAAATAAAAAAAGAATCATCAAAATCGGTTCACCCAGTCAAAGTTATGAGGCAACAAACATAAAAAAAAAACAGTCGAATTGATAACCTCCTCCTTTTTTGAAATCGGTTAAAAATATAGCTCATGGAAAGCGTTCGGTGACGATGCTGATAGTTTCATGATTTTTGTTCGTCCAAAAAGTTCCTAAAGAAGCTTTTACTTCAAAGTATGGTCGAGTTCCGACTACTGTGCGACCACTAGTGTGTATAATAATGAAATAGATAACGTTTTGAATTGAATATATTGCATTTGTAACAGTAAAGATGAGCGCCAACACCGCTTTTCTTTACTGTTCACACACATATACAAAATATTTTTTTAGCCTGTCTTAAATTGTTCTCAAATACTATACCAAAATGTATACTCTGCCCTAAATACCTATATAATCTACCCTAACACATCTGTGTTTATGAACAATATTCTCAAGGGGTTGGTAATGAAACGGCTATTGTTCGAAGACCCAAGGGATCGCGTATCTTAGGGTGAGACATGAACACTTGTGGATTTAATACGGGCCTTTGCGTCTTTGACCAAATGTTGCATTCCCTTATCTATCTACATATATAAAAATGAATGTTTGTCTGTATGTCTATAAAGGACAAGAAGAATCGTAAACTATGCATTGGTGCTCCGTTTCTATTAGTATTAGCGTTATGTTATATAGCCTATAGCCTTCCTCGATAAATCGACTATCCAATACTGAATCACTTTTTCAAGTCGGATCAGCGGTTCCTGAAATTAGCGCGTTCAAACAAACAAACTGTTCAGCTTATATTAGTATAGATTAGTTATTAGGTTTTCACGCTCATACATGATATACAGTTTTATTATTGTTTTTTAATTGTAATATTTATCACTTATACACGATTATAACAATTAAATATCAGTATCTAACAAGATGCGAATACCTAATTTATTTACATGTACATGTATCGTAATTAAAACTTGAAGCAAACACTTTGTACACCTAAACAAAATTAAAATGAATTACGGTCGAATTTCGGCTAGGCTACCACTAGTGCGAATAATGTGTTGTTTCTATAAAACTGTCAACATTACCGCGACTTTTAGGCCATCGACTGAAACCTCCCCTATTAAATAACACTTTTATCCCTCATAGTGAGGGGTGGCCATTACACACGCACGTGTCTCCGTTAAAGGAAGTGACGCAACACGAGTCAATTGACGGACTAATTGTAATAGCTGTGTGATACGAACTTCCTACATCCGATGTTGTAATTTGAATGTTTTAACGCAACCATAATAGTTTACGTATTAAGATATTGAGGGTAAAAGGATTTTATATTTAATACTAGTATTTTTATTAATTACTGCTATAAAGCGTAGCCTAGATGTTTTTCCTCAGAAATCAAAGGTTCATTGAAATAGTGATTAAAACCTGAAAGCTTAAAAATAATTTAAATATAATACATTATAACCGACCTCCAAAAGGAAGATATCCGAAATAAAAAAAAGCCTTGATTAATTTTTATGAGTACTTTTTCCCAATAATAATAATTATGACCTCACACTGGTCCCTAACTACACAGAACTTGTTACTGTGGTGTGTCAGACTGGTGATAAACATACATATATACTATAGATATATACATATTATAGACAAATAACACCCAGACACGAATAAATGATCGTCGACAGACAACTTTTGTTTTAGGTTAACTGCCTCGATAGCGCAGTGGTAGTGAATGCGACTGCTGTTATTGAGGTCTCGGGTTCAAAACCTGGGTCGGACCAAGTGTTTGTATGATCTACAAATATTTGTTGCGTAGTTTGGGTGTTTCCTATGTATAATATGTATGTATTTACAAAAAAAAAGTATATACGTATTCATATCAGTTGTCTAGTAATCATAACACAAGCTCTACTTACCTTGAGACTAGATGGCGATGTGTGTTCGATTTCCAAAATATTTATATTTATTTATTTTGGTTAGAATCGATCTAAGATCGGTCAGTCCAACAGTCAACTAGTCAATGTCGCTACTATCGATAAAAGTAGCCGTTCCTTTTTTAAATTGTTAATTTTTTTTTTATGTAAGTTGCTTTGCTATAAATAGCATTAGTGAACCCCTTCTAAGCGGTGTTGCCAATTGGTTTAGCGTAACTGTTAAATGGTGTCAAAAGATATGACCTCCTTGCAAAGTTATTCGCAATTATATCTACCAGTACTAAACTAAATTGAGGATACGATCTTAAACTCAATTGTATACAAATTGAGAGTACGCTACCAGTTTGGTTCTAGAACTACCATAGCTTGGGTAAAAATTCACCACCACATATTTAAACTGAAAGTTTAAGAATTGAGGAATAATTAATAACAGCTCGGAGTTTGAAAGTCGAGGTTTTAGGCCCCCCGTGCCTCAGAGAGCACGTAAAGCCGTCGGTCCTGCACCTGATCTCTCCCTGGCTGTGTCAAATAGCCATCACTCCCATCGGATTATGACAGTGAGGAAATGCAGGTGTAGCATGAGTGTGTGTGCATGATGCAGGGTACAGAGGCTATAATTGTACTTTAGTGTCAGTTGACTAATGTAGTGATGTGGACTAGACTAGGATATCGATTTGTTGGTGTTATACTCGTAGTAATATTGGAATAGTACACCTACAATATAAATTATAAATTAGAGATAAAACTCAAATAAATGAAGCATTAATTAAGAAAATTTAAATTACGATTAAGAAACATCTACTTAGTATATAATTAAAGAAATGGCCCCTTGTATGCGCGTGCGCAAGCTGCTCGCGCATCTGCCACGCAGGTGGTGACGCCATGATGGTAAAATGGCGGTCGAGGGGTGAAACACAATGCATTTTCTTAGGGGACGGAATGAAATATCCTTGGAATAATATTTGGGGGAGTTTTAAGAATAATCAAGAATGATTCTAATGCTTCAGCCGGTTTGAACCTACAATACTTGGTCGTGATTATTTCGCGTTAAATTTTGCTTTCTGGTTTTGTCTGTCAAGGTGCCACAACTTTGCGTTTATTTAGATAGGAGATATAATATCATTATTTATTACTATGTAGTTTAAATGGAAAGTTTACGTTACATCTTGAAACGAGTAAATCTGAATTATCGTTTCTTATTTCGCAGTCAGGCAGAAACGTAACACATTTACACATAGAGATACATATTAAAATAGAACCTATTTATTTATACTATTTGAAAATAACATATAAAAGCAAATATTCCCGATTCTTAATGAAATAAAAAAGACAGTCTTTTAAATAAAAGGATCAGAATACAAATAAAATTTAAATGTTCTATTGTTACAGCTCCCCGCACATCTTGCACAGGCGGTACCCCAAACAACCTCCCACCCCTCGGTTTCCACTCCGTCCACGGGGAGAATGTCAGGGTTTCAAGAGACGGCTCCATGGCCCGACGTGTGGAATCTTTCTGCAAAGGGGTAGCTTTCAGCGCCAGGCCCGTCAGGGTCAACGAAAAGGTGAGTTAAGAAATAATTTCGAATCAGTATAAATTTGAAACTCAGGACAATCGTATACCATCCCTTCTTGACAGCGTAGTATAAAAAGCGAAAACTGCCTTTCTAAACAGGGTTCAGTAGTAGAATAATAAAAGGTGTTGATGATGATCAGGAATTTAAAATGTTTTAAGACTAAAGAGAATTTACAGATGCATTTAAGTTTGCTCGTTGTCTCCATCATAAGTTAGGACATATTTGCCGGCGTCTTAGAAGTAAGATGATGTGATGTTGATATTGGGTTATTTAGTTTAATTTTTGGGTTAACCTTGCCGCTTTGAGTCTAAAAATGAACTGCGTAGAATACACGACAATGACACGTAATAAAAACACTATTAACTTTTGAAATATTTTGCATACTTACATCTTCTAATGCTTCCAGGTGTGTATTCGCTTCGTCGAGATCTCGAACAGTTGGAGTGGCGTCATCAGATTCGGATTCACCAACCATGATCCTGCTACCTTATCCCACGCCTTACCCAAATATGCATGCCCAGACTTGACCAACAAACCCGGCAACTGGGCAAAGGCTTTAGGCGAAAGATTCTGCGAGAAAGACAATATCCTCTATTACTACGTGAATTCCTCTGGTGATGTCCATTTTGGTGTAAACGGAGAAGACAAAGGACTATTTTTCTCAGGAGTAGACATAAGGAGTCCCCTCTGGGCCTTAGTAGATGTTTATGGCAACTGTACTGCTGTCCAGTTCGCTGACCCAAGAGCCCCAAGCCAGATTAAGAGACACAGTCCTATGGAAGAAGAAAGGCTTGTCGGAAGTATGAGATCGTTGACAGTAGAGGAATCGTTACCTCCACCTAGATATCAGAATCCTTTAGTACCTCTAAGTCTGCACAGGACCAAAGGCAGAAACGTACAGTTCATCAATGATAGAGGTGTCGCGGCGAGAGCTGATGCCGAATTTTGCCAAGGATATGTATTTACAGCTCGTCCAATGCGTCCAGGACAAACCATTGTTGTCCAGATTTTAGCCACAGAGTCAGCCTACGCTGGCAGCTTAGCTATCGGTCTAACATCCTGTGACCCTGCAACTTTAAGACCGTGCGATTTACCTGATGACGCTGAATTATTACTGGATCGGCCGGAGTATTGGGTAGTACGACGAGATGCTGCTAATGCTTTAAGAAGAGGAGATGAACTGGCTGTCACGTTAACTTTAGATGGAGAAGTACGCGTCAGCAGAAATGGATGTCCCGCTATCACGGTAATGCACGTGGACCACACACTGAGACTTTGGGCGTTTGTGGATATTTATGGAGCTACACAGAAAGTGAGGATGTTGAGTACACAAGTGCCTCAGCCAGCGCAGACCCCTCCTCAACAGCTGCGCGTTCTGACTGGTTCAGCAGCTCCGATCAATGCCGGCGCTGGTGGCACAGTCCTCGTCGTCAGTCTACCCCCTCAAAATGGTGGACAGAATGCCGCTAATCAGCAGAGCATGACCCTAGCTAGTGCGCATTACATTGAGGTGAGTTTCATGTTTATATACATATTTTGGTTGTTGTTCGCTGGTTAATTGTGATAATTCATATAGATCACTTGACGCAATTTTTCTTTTTTGAGTTGAGTATAAAAGTTTTTTTTTTATTATCGTCTTCTCTAAAAACCACACGTTCATCGTAAGAGTATATGACCTATCTATGACTTTAAGATGGAAATCCTTATCTGAAGAACTACCAACCTATGCCCAACAAGAAAATTACAAAATAAAGACAAGTTTTTAACATATACTTTCTCTTATTACAGCCAATTCAAACATCCCAGCTCTGCCTGACCAGCCTCTCCAACATACCCATCAGTCAACCGAGCTGCAACTACCAACAGCGTCCAAGAACCGACAACCAGTGTTCTTCAGCTAGCCAGAACAGTCAGAACGAGCAAGTCCAACTACCTAACGGACACTCGGAGCCTCTGAGACTGGTGGAGAGGTTACCTAGTGGTCCTTCCACCAGCCGGCACCAACCAATTTATTCAGTTATAGGCGAAGGAAATCTTACAGGAACTGAGTGTACCATATGCTATGAAAATCCAATAGATAGTGTGTTATACATGTGTGGGCATATGTGTATGTGCTATAGGTGTGCCGTCCAGCAGTGGAGGGGCAAGGGGGGTGGCCAGTGTCCCTTGTGTAGAGCACCAATCAAAGATGTTATACGCACATACAAGTCTTGATGTGTTTGAAATGCCAAAATCGTTTTTTGTAATCACATAATGTTTGTGTATATATCTGCTCTAGTAGGATAGCTTAGGGTGTTTGTGCTGGATTTGGTGACGCGAAAAAAATTGTCTACAAAAATTGCGATAATTCAGCGCAAATAATAATAATTAAAAAAATAATATATCAATATTTATAATATATAACTTGCTTATAGGTCATTAATTTATTCGATGACGTAACAAAGGCGGTAGTGACGTAAGCAGTGATGGTTAAACGGCTATGATTCGAATGATATTTGTGTAGAGGTGCGAACAAAGTTTTATACAAATATCGTTTCTTTGTATTATTGACTTAGTAAATAATATGAATCTTTGATGTCCAAAATACTATGTAACTTGTAGTTATATTTATTTTAAAGTAACATTCGTATAGGAAATGACATGAAAAGACTTAAAATTCAATTGACATTAGATAACATAGGTTAACAACTCCATGTTTTAATAATAATCTTATTTTGGACCACGCAATTCCAAATTCGAAATTTTGAATCTGGAAACACACGTTCTTTTTTTAATTTCTGTTAATCAAAAGAGTGAATATCTGTTTATTTCAGATAGTGTCTCTAATACTACACTAGTATGAAAGCGATCGTTAATAGAGCGAAAAACCAAAGGGCCAGTGACAGCAAAAAAGTAACTTAAAAGCTAAGTGTTAGACACTATTTTTGTAAGACTTAAACAGTTCTATACAGTCTACTCAACATATCAAATGATCGATCGAAAATTGTACTTGTTTTTTTTTAGTATTCTGTCTTTAGTTTTTCTTTTAACAACTTAAATTATTTTCTTTTACACTCTATAGTAAAACTAATGAAGTTTAGAAATCTTTGTTTGCTCTGTTCATTCACTCTTTTAAATCCTGACATTAATTTATCGATTATGTCTCGAAGTTAAGCATGATGCCGCCGATGAGGCTAACCAATAATAAAGTAGTATGCCAGAAATAGTGTACTATAAGTTCCTAGAATTAGGAGTTCATAGCGTTTTTGTAGCACAATAATTAGGACACGTCTATAGAAGAAAGACTTACGATAACTGAATAATTTCATATTCTTAGAAAAGACTATTGTCACTCCATCTATATGTGAGTTCATTGAATAGATTTTACTAACGTTGATAACAGATGGCGTTAGTTGTACTTTTATTAGTCACAATCGATGTTTACAGGAAACATTTTTTTTTAAATTACTGTGAAAGTGTAGAATGACTCCCAATATCCCCTTTGTCAAGTAAATGGGGTGTCAGCAAGCTATTTCTCCTACCAATAAAGAATCGATGTTATAACGTCCATGACTCTACAATAAGCATTATAATATTTAACACTTTCCATATGATGTTTTTAAAAATAGGTTACCGCAGACCAAGAAGTAACTATGATTGTAGTTTTCATAACTATTTCTTGGTTTTAATTTCATTGTCTCCAAAGACACTTTGAAAAGTTAAACTAGCTTACAGAAACAGGAGTTCCTAAAAATGCCCTAAACGATTTTCTGAACGACGAATGGTTATCACCGAATATTCTGAAATGCTTAAAATTGTTTTGAAATCATACTGTTTATAAAATAAAACATCATTTTATAGTATTTGTGTAGCCATACGTAATATAAACGACCGGAAATTTCTCTCAGACACGCCCGTAGATGTATTAAAGCTACCACGCTGTGTTGCAAAGGCTAAATTTTTACGGTCTTTAGTAGAAAATCTGGCAGAAGCATTTTTCATTGACACACTAGGCGAAAAAAGAGCTTTAAGTAAAACTTTAACAATTGTTTTAGACCCTGAGAAATAGCTAGTGATTTCCTTTAGTGACTCTGACTCCTAATGATTAGTCTCTGGCAGGCTATAGACACACTGTCAGAATATACTTAATAATTTTGACGTAATGTTTTTTTTCTATGAATAGAAATTAAAGTTAACCAATTGATTTTCTGTAATTTGTGTATCATTCCCGACTGCTCAATTTCATGGTAGCAATTTTTAACATATCATATTATACACGGGCTGTTTTGTATTAAATTCACTTTCGTAGCATTATTTGCTTAATATTTTACTTGGCGAAATTATGTAAACAAATTATTGTGTACTACAGCATAATACTTAAATTAAGTAATCTTTTTAAAAAAAAACTATTGCATAGTCTTATTTTTTTTTAATTTTATCTTAGTCAGCATCGTTTTCCTTTAAAGTTCTTTGTTATAAACGTTTCAACTTCGAGTCTTTGTTATTTACAACTTTAAATTTACAAAATTTAAGTTAAGAATGACAGAACTGTTGCATTTTTTTATTTTTTTAATAAACGTTTATAGATTTTATAAATAAGGCCATAGATAAATCACACTTTTTTTTTGACCTTTTTTAATTCTCAAAATTATTTATGCAGAAATAATGTCTTTTTAAATCAAACATCACTCTTTATATATTTATGAAGACGTATGCATTTATTTTTAATAATATTACTGCCTTGTACATAATGGGATTAAGAAAGTTAATCATTAATTTTATCCGTGTTCTTACATTTGGAAAAACAAATTGATAAAACCAAAATTATGGGAGAGTACTTATTAAAAACTTGTCTTGATTTTGAACTCTGGCGAAAACCTTTTTTATTAAAAAGGCGAAGTTGTCACTGGTTTATATTTTCTGGGTTTTGGTTTTTCTTGTTTTGTTTTGATTATGATATTGTAACGAGCATTTTATTGAAGCTACATTCTGTTAACTAGCTCAAATCGGTATAAACAGTTCATAGTAACATTTAGTGAACACGGATGATTTTCATTTGTAAATAAAAAACCATTCCTTGATTACCACAACTTGTACCAAACGATAAGCCAGTTGTTAACGAGTATTTTAAGTTTTGGTATAATAGTACCTATCTTTTGTTTTTTTATTATTATTAATATATACTATCTGTGGCTGTTGTGACAATACTTTGATGAAAATAGATTATTTTAGACATGTTTAAATTTGACATCTTTTTTATAGTATCTGTTTTTTCAATGAAATTTATGGTTTTATCTGCTCTATATAAATATTCTGTCAAAATTTTAAATGCATTCATAATTTTACTAGCTACAATTACACGTTTGTAATCGTAATTAACTGAATGTTAACATTTTTAAAACTGTATAATTATTTTAATATGCACCTTGGTTTGTTTAAAAAATACAAGTGACCGTATATTTCATTCACTATTGTCAAAACAATCACAGTCCATTCTAGACCTATTTATTTATTTGTAAGACATTTTTTACAATAATATCATACCAAAATATGAACAGTTTGACAATTGTAGTGTTAAAAACAGACTATTAAAGCCAAAACTTGTAGCGTTTAATGGAAAATGTATATATCGAGCGAATGTGGGATTAATGTGTGACTTAAAATGTTTATATTTTAAGAATAAACGGTATACATATGTGCTTCTCTATTTAAATCTTTCAAATCATGCTATTAGAGGTCTTGACTGTTTGTTATTTTTTTTTCTTTGAGCTAAAAAGGTATTAACTACTCTCTACGCTTCCTTTTGATATTTATTTTCTAGGTGCTTTATTTATTTCTTCTTAACTGATCAGTTTGACTAAAAAATTAGACAAGGACCTTTCCGATTGGTATTATAAGGATTTTTACCGGCAATATTTAAAGAAATTAAAGTTAGCTTTGAAAATAGGAAATTTAGTAAGAATAACCTTTACAACTTATAAGTATATTTTATGTACTCGAATATGTTTTATTAATGTTTTTAGTCACACATTGGTCCGAAGGAACAAGGAGTATGTGATATTGTGTTTCTTTTTAATATTTTTCGAACTCGGTCAGTGTACAGCGTTGTCATCTAGTCTTTAGTAATTTATTTTTCTTTTTTTATTATTAATTTGTGTACGAACGCACTATTTGTAACGATGTTGGAGTTTAGATTAAGTTTTGAAATAAAAATGGTTATCGATCGATTTATTTGAGTATTTTCATTGTTTTACCTCTTTTGTAATTATACCTACATATATATATCATACAGTTAATAGGATAGCTTTGAAATTCTTTTCAAGATGTTCATGGCTTCGGCAGGACCTGTTGGCTTCGTTGCTTGCTAAGCTAGAGGGTTAAGGTTCGATTCCCCCTTCTGAATATTTTTGTGTGATGAACAAGACCGTTTGTTCTGTTTCTGAATCTTGTAATTAAAAATCTATTATTTATTTATATCATTATTTTATACATACAAAACAAGAATCACAAAAATGTAATAACGGGCGGTCTTATCACTCACCGAGATCTCTTACAGACGACCTTAAGTAGGTTTTTGTTTGGGAATATACATTTATCAGTATTCTGATTACCATATCACAGGCTCTCCCAAATGCGATCAGATGGTCGTGATAAATATCTGATTACTAATATTGTTATTCTACCGTCAGAATCAACTACACACAGAACACCTTATTTCAGAACTAGCTTGGTTAAAAACAATAAATAAAGAAACAATTGGAAGGACTGCTCTGTTGGTCTGGCGGCTAGCGAATGCAACTGCCAGTAAAGAAGTCTCGGGTTCGATTCCCGAATCGAGCCAGAGTAATCTGTTGTGTTTCGTGTATGAAATTCTTATTAACCGGCCCGGAGGTGTTAGCCGCCCGTGACTCGTAGAGCACGTTTAGTCGTCGGTCCCGGTTGCCATTAACATCTTAACATCTACGGTAATCGTTATTGAGAAGTCAGTACTGTCAGTGTCAGTATATACTGACAACCTTAGTTTCAACCTTCGAATTCAGTTCACCCTCAGGTTTGCGGGCAAACTGATATTCAGGTAAAACCGGGTGGAAATAGTAGCTGACCCCAAATAGTCTTGGGATAAGGCTAGGAAGAAAAAAAAAGATCATTTTATAAAAATGCAATATATTTACAGAAAAATTACTTGTACAAAAATCATTCATTTTAATAAATTTATACAAATAAACACTATTCATAATCGGAGTATTTTTACACCCGTAGATATAGACAACGAACATGCGTTGTTTTAACTCATTATGATAACTTGATCATTTCCACATGCGGAACCCGGAGGATCTATACACAGAACCCTCAGTTTTATTATTACATATTTGGTTGATGTTTTTTTTTATAATTTGTCAAAACTTAACAGGAATGCGCAGCGTCAAGAAGCAGAAACAAAAATATTCGTTTTAAAATTAATATTTAAATTTTTTGTTTATTTTATTCCTGTGTGAAAGAAAATTAAGCCCTATTTTAGCAATGATACATTTTCCCAAGGATCCCTGTTGAGTTTTGACAGCTAGTTGACACTTGGTATACAATTATTGTAAGTCAGCCATTACTTCATATGTCAAAAACGACGACATCCAATTGCCGAAATGCTGATTAAAACATTGTTTTAAGTTAGAGCTGTCAAAATGACAGTTTAAATAGTTTCATTATTAACTAAAAATATGTCTGATAATGTGTGTGTTGTGATTCTAAGCTAAGATACAGGTCGCGGGTTCCGTTCCCATGATAATGATGTGTCAAGACATGTTTAGAGAATAAATTCCTTTCAGTTTTAATCAACTTTTCTGAAATTGAGTGTGATTCAATACTATATTTTTTTTAGATATATAATTATAAACACATTACAATTAATGATCACCCTTAAACTTGAATATATAAATAAGTATTTCTGACATTGAACACACAACGCCATCTAGTCCCAAACTAAGCAGAGCTTGTATTATGGGTACTAGACAACTGATAAAAATCCATATTTACTTTTTTTTGTAAATACATACATATTATGCATATCGAGAATAGAACTCGAGACCTCAAGCACAGTAGTCGCTTACGCTACCACTTGCGCCACCGAGGCATTTGAATAGGGTAAATAATAATAATAAATCATAAATGTATATAAACTTCCCGATCCAAGGACTCAATTTATACATTTTCGGTATTATCAACACAGTATTTCTTTTTATTTCAATAAATTGCAATAATTTTAGATGTGTACCATTTTCGCTTCGTTTTATTACAATTTGTGGCAGTAAATACGTAGAGAAAGGGACGGAAGTTCATAACAGGAAGCCGGAAAAACGCGTCATATTTGTTTTACAAATGATTTATATAATATACACAAATACAAAGTTGAATAAGAATTCAAAATGTCAATGCGATCTTTTAATAGTTCGTTTTCATAGCTGTTTTATTTTAATATATTTCTAAGACAAATTAAAATTCAGTTATTACATACAGCTGCCATATTTTCTTTCTACGTATCCTAAGAAAAGGACTTTTTAATTTTAGAGGAATTAAATAATTACCGAAATTTTAAAATACGTACATGTGGGTACCTGTTAAACTCCTTATCTGAAGCCGTAAGGCAGGCATAATCCATCTAAATGTTGCCTGGAAGAGATCGCAAAGTCGCGCTTTGTACCACTTATTTTATTTGTTATTATATTTACTGTATCTTTCATTTTATGGTGTGCAATAGAGAGTACCTATTTATCTATCAACCAACATTTTGTTATCTGTTGTTTGTTTTTTCGATTCCAATATTTCTTTTGAAAATATTTCTAGACAATTTCTCCAATATTGATCGTGGATTATTGTATTTTGATTTAAATATATAATTCTTTCGGTGGTCATATTTATTATATAATACTGTGATAAATAATAAAAATACAATATTATTGTTCATCATCCAAACATGCCTATAGAAGAGGTTGTACCTCAAATTATATAATCAAGAAATCATCCTATTTCAATACATTTTCTTGTCATGAACCTATTTCATTACATTTTAGTGCTATCCCAACAGCGAAGACCAAGCAATACAATCGATAAATTACAAGGCATCGTAGTCTTAATCTAATTACATATATAGGCACATATACGAACAAACTATCAATGCTAGGAACACGAGCATTAGCTATTGGGCCAGCCACTAACAATACTTTTTTGCTACCTGATAATATAAATTGCTTAAACATTTTATATCAAAATGAAATAGAATTTGTTTTAATCAATACTAACTGCTGCCTCTGGCTCCACTCGGTATAAAGTAGCTAAACTATTGTGTACCTCAAGAACAAAAGTATTTCTATGGCAAATTTCATTAAAATCGGTTCAGCGGTTCGACAGACAGATTTGATTTCTTTTTTTTTAATATACGAGTAAGTAGAAGTTATCGGTGGTTTTAATACTGTTGGTACAGGCATACATAGTGATACATTATATACCATAGATTAAATTAAGCTTTTTTTATAGACAATAAATTTTTACTCCCTTGTGTGCGAAATGTATTTTTGGCTAAAGTTCATTTAAATTATAGTATGGAAATGGATTCTCAAATTATTAAATTTCGTAAAGATTTTTTTAATATGCATTTAGTAGGTTTATCTGTTTGTTTGTTTCGAACAGAGTTTTGCAAGTATTTTGAACCATATTTAATATTTTATTTACGAAATAGAACACACCGCAACATATGTACGTAGCTGTGAACTAGCTTAGTTAACCGTTTAAGCAACAGTCTAGCCTCTGTACTAAACAGCATCGTTTAACTTTTTTTTTCTTTATACTCCCTCATTAGGAATATACATCCTGTGTTGCGGGGACTTTACGAACATACATGTAACGGACACAAAGAACACCCAGACTCAGGACATCATTTTGTGGATCACACAAAGTGATGACCCACGTGGGATTTGAACCCACGACACTTGGCGCAGTAGCAAGCGGCGTAGCGACCGCTTAAACCACTAGGCCAACCGTGCAGTCAAAGTAACTAGCGGTTGTGTAACGTGAAATTGGGAGGCAATTGATTGAACAGCTAATTAAGCTAGTTGATATATACATAAATAATGTTACCCAAAAGGCAGAGTACAATCTAATAGAGATTCAGATAGTTTTAAACCCGTTTAAAGAAGTCCATTCCACACTAACTAAATCTGAACTTAAGTACAAAAGTAATTATCAAATTCTATTTCAAAACTAAAGGCATTTGTTATTATTGTGTATAAAAATACATGTGTTTATAGTAGTTTTAAAAATACATCATTACCATACAATTACAGCCCATCATTTTCTACACCCGGTCTACATACTTTAACTTTTCACATGTACAAGTAAGTCTAATCTTAAGCTAAGTTTTACATAATTAATACTGTTAAGTTTTGGTCTGTATGATACGGGGCGAAGTCGGGGTTCGGCGCTCCGGTAAGATAACTAACAAAACGACTTATTCATATATCATTTTCTTTCATAGATAGATATTTAACGCTAATATATTGTATAAGGCAGGCTTATTGCTTTCTTTGAGTTAGCCCTACTGGAACTTTAAAGAGTTTTTAAAAGGGAGAAGGGGGGGGGGGCGGGGTTATGAACGGTTTTTTCAAAGATAAATCTCGCATTAAGACTAAATCCTGTATCGCTGGGGACTTTTACATATATGAAACGGACACAAAACAACACACAGATTCGGAACAACAATTTGTGGATCACATAGTGTTGTCCCATGTGCAGTTTAAACTTTAGGGCAGTATAAACGTGATAACCGCTGCGCCATCTACGGCGTCAAAATAATTAATATAATGAGATACTGCCACTAGTAAAATAGTTCAACCAGTATTTACCTAATATCTAATACAGGTAAATTCTCGGCTCGAAAGACCAATGTGGTACCCCGACTTCGTTCTACTCATGATTACACAGCTACACACTAATAAATGCGTATATATAAACTACAAAAATACTAGCGTTTGTACATATGTTATAAAAATACTATTATGGAGCTATATTAATACCTAGAGAGTGGACAGGCGGATGGGCTGAATCAACCCTTGCATCAAAGTCTACTTAAATTTAATAATCTAGTCTTAAGATTAGTTTAGCTTTCTTCACATAATCAGCATCTTAACAGCTCACAGACATAGGCCTCTTCTAATCCCCACCACTCTGATCGATTTTGGGATTATTTTTCATGTATGTATAGTATACATAACAAACAATACATCATAGATTTCAAGTTGAGTAAAAAAATTGCCAAATACGATTTAGACTTGAATGGGGTAACTGATCAAAAAACAATTCACAGTCCTCTAGAAGATCTAGGTTGATTGGAAGAAGATGACAAAGCCCACGAACAATGGCCCAATCAAGAAGCTAAGTGCGGAAACAGCCCGGGAAAACCAAACCACCAGGATGATGACCATACCTCTTGGATTCTGCTTGAGCTTTCCATCAAGCAGAGCAGAGTCATTTTGGCATACGTTGTGGTATAATAGTCCAAACTGGCCAGTAGTGGACAGTTTAGGGCTTTTGGAGACGGAAAAAAATATATTTAGGTAAGTAGACTTTGATGTATTAAATTAAAATCCCAATTTTATTGTAGCCATTCTTAAAGGCACAAATATTGTAGAAAGAGTTAGCACACCAATATTGTTGTTTTAACATTCAAACACATTTTATAGGCAGATTTGTGGCTTCAAAATCTCATACACCTTGTAATCTAATTGGCTATTTTCGGCATGTTACATAAATAACAATGGCGGACAACCAAACAAAATTTTTATTGGCTTATTTTTTTAGCGTCTTGTGGTGAAAAATATACAAAAAAACGTAGAGATGCCTGATAGAAGGGATAGCTTAAATTAATCTAAGTTGAACTATATAATATTAAATATCAGTTACTTTTTATCATCTGTCAAAACGTTAACTTTGTATGTTAATATACTAAATACATACTTCTGACGTCACTGTTTTAGATTACTCATTTGATCAATATATTTTAAAGTGTATTTGATTAAAATTTGTAACAGAAATGTGTTTCCAAGATGTTTTATAATATTCCGTTTTAATGAAAGAGATATCTGTATTTATATACGATACAGTCGTCTACCCTATGGTCAATACAGGGTCGCTGTCATTATTGCCAGACTTGATTTAAATCTAGATAACTATTTTTTTTTTTATTATTATTAATCAAATGTCTTCTCTATGCTAATGACCAGGTTATATGTAGGACGAATATAATGAGGGATTTAAAATGAAAGGTATGAAAATTAATGTTATGAAATCCAAAGTAATGATGTTTGAAAGGGAAAATTGTATGACTGATTTGAATAATACGATTAATGATAAGAGAGTAAAGCAAGTGAGGACGTTTGAAGAATAAGCCTCACAGAAAACTGGTACGAAATAGCGCTTGCGCTGTGTTTCACCGACGAGCTGTATAAGCTTACAAGACCAAAAAAGTTTAAAAACTATACACAATTAAAAAAAAAAATATAGTCCGGGCCATTATTACGAATTTATTGACGCGTCATTCATTCAAATTGGTTTAGCAGTTTAGGCGTTACGTCGAAACATACAAACATAGATGGTAAAAAAGGAAGTTTTTTTTTAAAGTTTCGAGAAATAGCCAACTTTATTACGTGGTGTATGAGTTCTATACATGCTTTAGACGTCTCAAGGAAAAATATATCTATAACTTCCCGAAAGTTTGATCCGACTATAATATTGAACGAAGCTTATAGAAATGACTCAAATTTGTCATTTCTCACTTTGTCTTATATTAAATATAGGAAAATTGGTGTTGCTATCCTCATATTTAAATCTACATATCAATGCATTAGTTACATGTACATAATATACGGTTTAAATGCTTTTTTTATATAAAATAATACTACTTTTATTATGCATAGCTAAAATTACTGGCCTGATGCTGGCAACACTGATTCAATAAAAATTGTCAAAACTATTTTCTTTTATATTTAACGATTATATTATTATGAGTGAGGCCATAATTTTACATATACTACCAATTTATTTTCATGTTTCATCAAAAAGTGTTGCCAGCCTCTTAACACACTGAATAGTCATATCACTAACTTGGAATAAATTTGATCACAAGTACATAAGAACTAATTGTATTGCCACACTAAAATTATTTTAAAATTACAATCACTTCTTTCTTGTGATACATTTAATTAAAATCATATTACCTATTTAATTTGTTAAATTTCTACTTAAAATAGTTGCCATTGAAAAAACATGATTAATTCTGAATCACAAAAAAAATCAAAATCATTGCCAGTATACAAAAGAAAAACTACTATAAAGAAAGTTATGGTAGAAAATTCATACTAAAATTAAAAATACTGTGGGTTGCCAGCGTCAAACTTAAAAATATTATTACCTTAGCAGGTCGCATTGACTTGTTATTCTTCTCGATACTGTTATTAACTATTAGGTTGGGCTTCGCCCCACGTACAAAACCAATTATAATTAAACATGGCGGCGTATGGATGTTTTCTTTTTTTATGAAGTCTTAAGGATTCCTCGGACGCATACCAGTACTGTGGGAACTTGTCGTATGGGTATTTTATTGGTTCTTTTACGTATGGTTCTGATGGGTCACCTGAAAAATACACAATACTTGAAATAAAATTATAGTGCACAAGTGCGCACACAAAGGTGCACTTTCTGTTCGCTCACTCCCATAATCCGATGGGACGGTTATCTGATACCGGGACGAAATCAGGCGCAAGACTTCACGTTCATTCCGAGGCACGGGGGTTGAGACTCGTTAGAAATATATAATTGTAAGTGCGTTGCCGGCCTTTGGGGGATGGGGGTAGGGGTTTATGGGCCTCTGGTATCCTCACTCACTCGATGAAACAAAGCGCGGGCGCTGTTTATCTATAATCAAACTTTGTCCGCGTCTCCGCCAACGTATTTATCGGTTACGGCGGCAAAAAGTAAAGTCGGTAAAAGACAACTGATATAAATATACATTTGGTCCGACTCGGGAATTGAACCCGAAACCTCAAACATATGCTATCACTACTCCACCGAGAAAATCATACAAAATTTTGAGCCAGCCACACTAGGCAGAGTCTGTGCCGTGTCTATCAAACGATGTGTGTCTCTGTGTGTGTGTGTGTGTGTGTGTGTGTGAGTGTCTGTGTGTGTGTGTGTGAGTGTCTGTCTCTGTGTGTGTGTGTGTGTGTGTCTGTCTCTCTGTGTGTGTGTGTGTCTGTCTCTCTCTGTGTGTGTGTGTCTGTCTCTCTCTGTGTGTGTGTGTGTGTGTGTGTGTGTGTGTGTGTGTGTGTGTGTGTGTGTGTGTGTATGCCTGTGTGTGTATCTGTCTGTGTGTAAATAGAAATAATTGAAGGTTGTAAGTAAGAGTTGTTTGTATGTATACTGACCCTGCGGGATGCAGTACATGCAGAATATCCTGTGGCGGCGGCTCTCGTGGCCCTCGAGGTGCTTCTTGTGGTGCTTGCGGCGCGTGGACACGTGCGGGCAGCACGGGCAGGGCACGGCCAGCTCGCGCGGCACGCAGCCGTGGCGCTCGGCCGCGTGGGTCAGCAGCGTCGACACCACGCGGTAACCCTGCCCACAAACGTACACCATGTACAAAACACCAAATATATTGGTCCAACCTTGGTACCTGCAGGCAGACCAAGGAGGCATTCCCGTCGATCAACCCCAGATTGTCACGGAAGCTGATGCAACTTAAGAGGCCGCTGCTTCGACTTTTAATTGGAGCAATAACTGGTCATGCATTACTAAACAAACATCTGTTCTCTTTAGGTGTAATAGACGGTCCTCTGTGCAGGACATTCATGGAGGGCGAAGAAACGGCCACCCATGTCATCATGTCATGTCCTGAGGTGGTAGAATACCGAGCGAGACACCTCGGATCACCGAGGTCTCTTCCTGAAGTCGTCGGCAACGTGAAGCGAGTCTGTCTGGTCGTCGAGTTGCGGGGACCCAGCCCGCGAGTTTCATGTTCGAGTACACACAAGTAATATTATTTATAACATTATCCACCCCAGACTTCGTCATTTTAAGAAAGATGAAATTATTAGGATCGATCGTCTACTCTAACATATACTCAGAAAGGAATGGATACTCGCTAAGCTGTAAGCGCGACCGTTATACAGTTAGAATAGAATAGAATAGAATATACTTTATTGTACACCATTAACAAATTATTCAACTTACAATTCAAAAAAGATATGTACAATGGGCGGCCTTATTGCCAAAAGCAATCTCTTCCAGGCAACCTTTGGATGGACATATTGACCGGAGAAAGAAATTAACGGAATAAAGGGTAGTGAAGGTGTTTTAAAGATATGGTGATGTTTAATAATAAAATATATTCATAAACATACACATATATATACACACACATGCACATATATATACAAAATCCAAATATATACAATATATATATCAATATATAAAAGCATTTAAGTCAGTACTGAGACTAAAAGTACTTATGAATCTAAGTAGTGAGCTTTAACCATATTTTTAAATGCCGTCAGTGTTTGTGCACGTCTAATAGATATCGGTAAGGAGTTCCACAATCTGACAGCCTGCACCGTAAAAGATTTGTCGTAGAATGCAGTAGCGTGGCTAGGTACCATTAGCTCCAGTTAGCAGGTACCAAAGGTGAAAAAAATCATGCTAACTTACAGCATTTTACGAAGCCTGAATTTTATATACAACATTAAGTTAATATTTCAAAATATTTTCCTATGAGCCAGACAAATATAAAAACAGTGAGTTAATATTTCATTGAACAGAAAAACAATAAACAAGAATGAGATTACGAGAGCAAGAATAATACACGTGAATCAGCGCTTGCGTTGGCAAGTTTGGCAACGGTACTAGATAGGCGAAGGCGGGGCGATGCGTGGGGAAGTGGGAGGTGAAACGCATTCCAGCCAGGTGTGCCGATATTTTTAAGGGGTTGTATTTTCATGTATTGTGTCATGTGTTTCAAATTTTTAGAGGTGTGCTATAATACGAGTAATTTTAATGTTGCTCAAAAAGTACATTATCTAAACAGGACATGTTTAAAGTCAACGTGGTTTGAAAACTAGATGACGTCAGATTTGCGAAAATATTATGAACTAGCTGAACCCCGCGGTGCTACCCGCGGTACGATGATAACTGCGGGCAACGCCGCGAGGCGAAGCTATATCTTTATAAATGGTAGCCTATGTGTTATTCTGATGTATAAGCTATATTGTGGTAAAGTTTCATTCAAATCCATTCAGTAGTTTTTACGTGAAAGAGTAACAAACATCCATACATACATACATCCATACTTACAAACTTTCGCCTTTATAATAGTAGTAGGATTATTTTAAAATATAAATTACGTATTTTTTTATGAAATATGTATTTGAATCTGTATGTATGAATGAGTTTACTGACGTATTTAGTAGAAAAGCAACATTTTATTGATGGATCAAAAATCGTGCACTGACTGAATTAATTGATTTCAAACATATTATACTACGCCATCTTGCTAACAATTATGACAATTCATTTGTATGTATTTAATTGTAATCTAAAACCTAAAAATTTTAAGTTCTAAAAATCTAAACAATTAAAGTGTCATTGTCAATGATATTAGCAGCCAAATAAATAAATATTCCGGACATCTAACACACAACACCATCTAGTCCCAAGCTAAGCAGAGCTTGTGTTATGGGTACTAGACAACTGTTATAAATACTTATATACTTTTTTTTGTAAATACCTACATATTATACATAGAAAACACCCAAACTCTGAAACAAATATTTGGTCCGACCCGGGAATCGAACCCGAGACCTCAAGCTCAGCAGTCGCATACGCTACCACTACGCCACCGAGGCAGTCAAATAAATTAAAACATTCCCTACCATGAGTTACGCCATGCGGTACAAAAGTCGCACACATACCTACCATTGCCTTTATTGCTTAACCTCTCGGGTGCGGCAACACGGATCCATGTTTGTCCCGTCGGTGCGGCACACACGGATCCATGTTTTTCGCAGTTAACTTGCATTTTAATTAATTTTGGGTATTAAAGTTATTATAACGAAGTCTAGAAAGGTTTGTTATGCATTTGCTTTATACGAACAACATTTTAAAACATTCGTTTGTCAAGTGCGCTTCAAGAGCCGTAAAAAAAACGAGTTCCAATTTCAAAATTGACGATGACGCAACGCGATCTGTCAAGTGCCTCTTAAAACTGATTTTTTGCCGATAAGGTGATTTTGAAGGTAGTTTGTTGTTATATTTTACTTATTATACTTATTTTAGGAACCACTATCAATACGAATTGAGGCATAAATCATGCGTAATTTTGAATTGTGTTACTCAAAAAGTTACCGAGTCTATTACCTATTGAAAAGGGCTTACTCATTTGAAGGTTTTTACGCATTTATTCTTATGTTTTTATTGATAAAATGATATAATTGCGATGAGAATCTTATATAGAATATAGAATAGCAACAAAAATGTGTTAGAAAAGCTAAATATTTAAATAAACACTCATTTTTTGCCTGACGAGCGAAATTAGACGCACACATACAAAGGGCTCCCACGCCATTACTGTTCTACATCATCATCAGCGTATCGTAGTCCACTGCTGGACATAGGCCTCTCCAATAGCACGCCACTTAAAATTGTATATCGCCGTTGATTCGTGTTTGCACGCAGCCTAGCGGGAAGTCCCGGAACTATTAACACCCACACATACACAGTAGTGACGGACAATGAACAAGACGTAAACTGATCTTTGTTTATGTTTTACTAAATTATTTTGTATTGACCATAGACTTTGTGTGTCACATAATGGAACGATCAGTTTGTTCTCTTTAGCATTCAGTCATTTTCATAGAGTTTAGAGAATTCTCAGAACTTAAAAATAATAAATGAAAACTGGTCTAGCAAACGAGTCCTTTTTTTAAATAACTTGATAAATAGGTTGTTTTTTTTATGTATTGTTCCTGTCTTTTGCACTAGTTAACTAAAAAAATAAATTATTTAACTAAAAAACACTATTTCTTCATATAAATACTACGTAATTTGGTGTTCGGCGCAAATAATAGTTTGATTGTAAAGTGACAAAATGGCGAATATCTCGACAGCGAAATGTGATTTTTACAAATATGTTTCTCAATGAATTTTTACTGCAGTTATAGTGTTTTTTATATCAGTAGATAGCTTAGTTATCGAACTTTATGAGGATAATAAGTAAAATGAATAATAAACCACATAAAATATTAAAATCATGTTTATTAACACAAAAGGTGCGTAAATTAATACTTGGCTCAATTGTGAGTAAATAATAAAGCGATAACATTAGTTTAGTAATAAAATATGGCATAACCATGTACGCTTGTTATCCATCTTTTGAAAAATAATCACTTTTATAACCACCGAGCATTGTTTTTGAAAAGATTTGATCATTTTCGTACACCATGCACCGTGCTGCAAAATTTTGCAATTTCGCCGCACGGTGCATGGAACCGGAAGTACCCGTTCGCGCATCCGAAAGATTAATCAACTAAATTGTATGAAAAGAACCAATACAATAATACCTATGTCGCGGGGAACTTTACAAACATACATGAAACGGACACAATGAACACCCTGACTTAAAACAACAATTTGTGGATCACACAAAGTGTTATTCCATGTGGGATTTGAACCCACAACACTTGGCGAAGTAGGGAACGGCGTAGCGACCGCTTAACCACTAGGCCAAACGTGCAGTTATTAAGAATCAATTACAAACAGCATTCTGCTTATAGCTATTTAGTCTAGCCACAGATGAAATAGTTAAAAAACAAGTTTTTATTCAACTTACCTTAAAACAATGCTCGCATCTGTAAGGAAAATTCTTCCATTTAGGATTCTTTTTCCTACTGAACACCATCTTGTAAGGCTCCCCAGGAAACCAGTCCTCGGGGTCTAGAAGGAGTTCTACCAACTCTACGCCTGAAATTTACAATTAAAACATAAATTAAAGATACTATTTTGCCAGGAGATCATAATTTATTACTTTTAAATTTATTTTTGGCTTGTTTTTTTATGTATGGACCTGCCAACTCAGCCTGATGGAAAGCAAAGCAGAATCCAAGAGCGGTGGTCACCATACTCATTGCGAATGCAGACGTCGCAGAAAGTCGCTTTCGCTGTCTGTCCGTCCCTATGTATGCTTAAATCTTTAAAACTACGTAACGGATTTTGAAGAGGTTTTTTTTTAATAAATATTTGTTTCGGAGTTTGGGTGTTTTCTATGTATAATATGTATTTACAAAAAAAAAGTATATAAGTATTTATATCAGTTATCTAGTACCCATAACACAAGCTCTGCTTAGTTTGGGACTAGATGGCGTTGTGTGTTAGATGTCCTGAATATTTATTTATTTTAATAGGTAGAATAATTCAAGAGGAAGGTTTATATGTATAATACATACATAATATTGTAGAGAAAAACTAATAAATTTGAGGTTTCTAATGTGATGTCGTCAATAAACACATTTTTTTTGCGCTTACATTGCAAACGCTGGCTGCACCCTACGGGATAGACCTAAATAATGTACAACAGTATTGTACACCTTAAAAAGGTCTACTAAAAAGTCCGCTAATATCCATCTCACAATTTCCATTTTTTATTCCTTTCTTTTTACTTTTTACGAGAAGCTTGCTCTTTTCAATACTTGACACTACATCTTGCAATCCACAACGTTCTCTTATAACTACACTAGCTGACCCATGCAACCTGGTTTGCGTCTTATATTGCCCGTAGCGTGAAAGTTTTCCCCGTTTTTGAAACATTCTTCATTGGTGCTCCACTCCTATTAGTAGTAGCGTGGTGATATATAGCCTATAGCCTTCCTCGTTTAATGGACTATCCAACACCGATAGAATTTTTGAAATCGGACCCGCGTTTCCTGAGATTAGCGCGTTCAAACAAACAAACTCTTCAACTTTATTATTAGTATAGATTCCTGCTGCTGCGTTCTCTTGTAAGCATTTGACGAATTACTAGTTTTTTTTTACCCCCAGCGAATAATAGGCACGTTATTATTACCTAACTACAATACTAAAAATGATTTCTCGACACTCGATAGATGGCGCTGTGCCAATTTTTTAAATCGCGTTATATTTTTGTTACCGATTTCAACATATATACTCAAAGTGTAGCTGTATACAGTTCCATCATATTTTTGGAAGTCTTTAGTTGTAACTGTTTTTAAGTTATTACCTTATGACTTAATTTAACACTTTAATAGTTAATATACGATCACTGTGCTCACTCATACTGGTTGTTCAGTGACTACAGAAGAGATATTAAGTAATTACAAAACGTATTCAGTGTCTGAAATTTGAACTGAAAGTTACCTAAATTTAATAAATAATAATAATTTATTTACACATAAAATGCACTAATTCCACCTCGTTTACAAATAATTCGTACGTAACTGTTACAATCGAAATAAAAAAAAAATCAACAGTCAGTTCATATGCAAACAAAATAAGTCAGATCTTGTTCTTGGCTCCCAAACTAGGTTTATCACCTGTGACTTGGGAAAAAATTGATAAATAATTAATTAAGAAAATATCTTTGCCTACAACTTCCATCTTCTAAAGAAAACACAGGCTCACACAGAACAACGACTAGTGACTCACAGACTGTTCTAGGGTTCGAAACCCGAACACCCAACGCTGTAAGAAGATGCGATTGCTTTCCTTAAAGGCCTACTTGAAATAAAGATATTTGATGGGGACGGTCTTACCTTCAGGTACTTCTATTTTAGGGACAGGTTCTGGCGGAGGAGCAGGCTGTATACTGACTCCTGTGATGCTTGTATTGTTAGCGGCTAGTAGACTGGAGAGAATTGTGTTTTGTGTCTAAAAAATTAAAAAGAAAACATTCTATTATGATCTATATAACTTAAAGAACGACATAGTCTACTGTTTACAGCGATAACCAACATACACGCAGGCAGAATCACAGGCAAAAGTTAGTGTTTTATTTACAGTCCAGATTTAGTTAAATGAATTGAAAATATGATCTGTTGTTGAAAATTTTACTGCAAAAGAATTTTTTTTAGATGTTTCCGAGGGCTGGTAATTTTTTTATGACAGAGCCGGAAAACAAGCAGCCTAGTGAAATGTGACTACCATCAGCCATGAAGGCCTATATGCAGGAATCACAAGCATCTTGCTGGTCTTTGAAATGTGACTGCCATTGTCTGATGGAAAGCAAGACTAGAATTCAAGAGTGGTGGTCACCATACTCGTTGCGAATGCTGACTTTTTTTTTTTATTGAATAGTGGACAAACGAGCAGACGTATCACCTGATGGTAAGCGATTACCGCCGCCCATGGACACCCGCAACACCAAAGGCGTCACAAGTGCGTTGCCGACCTTTGGGGGATGGGGGGAGGGGTTGGGGTTTGGGCCTCCGCTATCCTCACTCACTCGGTGAAACACAGCGCAAACGCTATTTTACACCGGTTGAGTGGGTTACAATGCAACAATGCAGCATTGTAACCCACTCTATAGCGGTATATTGAGATGATTCTGCACCAACGAAGCACGATAGCACGAATGCTATCTTCTCTGAGAGTGTAGACCACCCTCTTTTTTTTTATGTGTGGAACCCCCCTCGGGCCGTCACCCCGCCGGGGTTTGCGGCGGGGCGGTGTGTCGGAATCGAACCGACTAAAACCACACGGTGTGCCACTCTGCGCCTGAGAAGGGAGGGGTCCAGGAACTGCTGATATTAACACGACCGGACCCCTCCCAGCTCCTGCCCGCACTGAAGCAGGCACCGTCTGCGGGTAGACCACCCCCTTTTTTCTTTTTTTAACGTGTGGAACCCCTCTCGGGCCGTCACCCCACCGGGGTTTGCGGCGGGGCGGTGTGTCGGAATCGAACCGACTAAAACCACACGGTTGTGCCACTCTGCGCCTGAGAAGGGAGGGGTCCGGGAACTGCAGTTATTAACACGACCGGACCCCTTCCAGCGCCTGCCCGCACTGAAGCGGGCACCGTCTGCGGTAGACCACCCCGGCTCAACCGTGAAATCAGCGCTGCTCTACTACCTTGAAAAATAGGTTCGGTAGCTGATGATGTTGATCATTTCTTAATTGGCGTTCAATAACAACTCAAAAAATGTTGAATCCTACATTACCTGTAAAGTCCCGTTAAAACTCTGCGACAGATCTGGTTTTGGTTTCCTCTTATACCCTTTAGGGGGCCCTCTCTTCTTGGCTACTTCCCCATTCTTCTTGTATCTTACGACTTCGTTATTCACAACTGGTGTTATCGTGAGCTTTGAAGGCAATGAATATCTGAAAAAAAAAAATTTTTTACTTATAGTTTTATGTGTAGAAAGAGAGATTATTACATTTGTTTATGGTATAGGAGGCAAACGAGGATACGTGTTGCCTGATGGTAAGCGATTACCGCCGCCCATGGACACCCGTAACACCAGAGACGTCAAAGTGTCACCGGCCTTTCGGGGATAAGGAGTAGGCAGGGGGGGTTGAGGTATGGGCCTCCGGTATCATCAATCACTCGGTGAAACACAGCGCAAGCGCTAATTCACACCGTTTTTCTGTGAGGCCGTGGTATCACTCTGGTCGAGCCGGCCCATTCATGACGAAGCGTGGCTCTCTCACGGAGAGCCATTAATGTACAGGCATCGACCTCTTACAATTTTAATATATGTATCTTACCGCCGCCCATGGGCACCAGAGGCGTTACAAGTGCGTTGCCGGCCTTTTAAGAAAGATTACGCTCGTTTTTTGAAGGCTTGAAGGTCATTACACATAATTTCGGACATTTCGGACATCTTTTCGGACATCTTATCAACACACAACGCCATCTAGTCCCAAGCTAAGCAGAGCTTGTGTTATGGGTACTAGACAACTGATATAAATACTAATTTTTTTTTTGTAAATACATACATATTATACATAGAAAACACCTAAACTTCGAAACAAATATTTTCAGATCCTACAAACATTTGGTCCGACCCGGGAATCGAACCCGAGACCTCATGTTTAGCAGTCGCACCGAGGCAGTCAGTCAATTAAAGCATGTAATCAAAACTACATACAAACACAGAAGAAATAACCGTATTGATCGCACAGGTTCATTTTATTGGTTGTCAGTCCAACCCCCCTCGGTGCTGGATCAAAATGCCACTGAACCATGCATAGTAAGATGTAGCAAACGAGCAGACGTATCACCTGATGGTAAGCGATTACCACCGCTCATGGACACCCAACACCAGAGGCGTCATAAGTGTGTTGCCGGCCTTTTGAATTTAAAATAATTTATTTGTTTTGTTGTAATCGATGATCTTGATGCATGGTAAATCTCAAATGTGATTGTGATTGCATCAATTGTAAGCACTTTTGTAACTTCCTTAATAATTGAATAAAAAAAAATCTAAATCAAATAAATCCATACCTGTTATGTAAGGAATTGACAATACTTTCTCCATTTTGTCCATTTGTGGCCGTAAAAGAGAGTGGATTTGCTAAATTCAGTGGGTTATTCACAAAATTAGGTAGCGTGTTAGTCGGGTATATTGATAGTGACTTTGGTGTATTGAAGGCGGGTATCTGGTACACTTGAAGGTTAAGTGGGGAGTACTTGAGACGTTTGGCTTCCGGTTCATCATCGTCAGACTCTGATCCCATGCCGAGGGGGTCCTTGTCTGTTGCGAATGAATTTGTTCTCTCTTTCTCTTGAACACAGAACATCTGAAAAGATATTTTAGATTATATTAAAAACTATATATTGCACGGTTCTACATGCTATGCAAGTATTTATTTTTTTATAAATGTATAAATATTTCAGACATCTAACACACAAAGCTGTCTAGTCCCAAGCTAAGCAGCGCTTGAGTTATGGGTACTATACAACTGATATGAATACTTTTTATTTTTGTAAATACATACAACAGATTATACATAGTAAACACCCAAACTCCGTAACAAATATTTGCAGATCATACAAACATTAGGTCTGACTTGGGAATCAAACCTGAGACCTCAAGAACAGCAATCGCATACGCTACCACTGCGCCACAGAGGCAGTCAATATAATTACATAATCAGCCTATCTAACTACAATTGGTTTCATTACCATTTAATCTCAGTCGCATAACCTTTGTACCTGCAGGCAGACCAAGAAGGCTCTCCCGGAAGCTGACGCAACTCAAGAAACCGCTGCTTCGACTCTTTAACTGGAGCAATAACTGGTCATGCACAGACAGCCTGCTATGCAGAACATGCATGGGTGAGGAGGAAACAGTGGCCCATGTCATCATGGCATATTCTGGGGTGGCAGAATACCGGGCGAGTCACCTCGAACAGCCGAGGTCACTTCCAGAAATCCTCGGAAACGTAAAGGGTCTACTAAGCCTTCTGGAGGATGGACTCAAAAGAGGCGCACTAAAGTCGTCGAGTTGAGGAAATCCAGCCCGCGAGTTCAAGATCAAGAATCTGAGTCACATTGACCTTAGAAAACACAAAAAACACGTAGACAGAGAACAATGGTTTATGGATCACACAAAGTGTGTTGTCCCCTGTGGCTATCAAAACCGACTACATCCACAAATGAAATGAAATCATTTATTCTGAAATTAGGTAACAAATCCACTTTTTCAAGTTAAAACTTTTTTAAGCAGATGTATTTGGCCTTTCTTAAAAAAGTATATAAGTATTTATATCAGTTGTCTAGTACACATAACACAAGCTCTGCTTAGCTTGGGACTAGATGGCGTTGTGTGTTAGATGTCCGGAATATTTATTTATTTATTTATTATTCTTAACTGGACTGGCGCTGAGAAGAAAGGACGAAACCAACTCAGGGGTCATTGTCTGCCTCCTAAATGCAGTGAGGTAGCCACTTAAACCACTATAACATGACATGCAGAATTAATGGATAACCAATCTTGAGAATAATAAAGGCTAGGAAGAAGAAGAATGGGTAACAATGAATAGTATTTTTTAATTGCCTCAAGGCAACATTAACTATCTAACCATGTTGCAAATAAATACCTAGATATCATTGTTATGATGACTATTTATAAGAAAATCAAGTGTTTCTTCTAAAAATAGCCTGCATTAAAATCTTTCCAAAAAAGGTTTGATAACACTGTTAAAATTTTTTTTTTTATTTATTTCACATCCTCATCGAGGTTCAGACAGAACAAAGTTTTTGAAATTCTAGGATTTCCTCTTTTAAAATATGCATGTTTTACGCATATAAACCTTCTTCTTGAATTTAATTCCGTCTAACATAAGCTGAAAACTGCTTAAAAATCTGTTGGGTAGATTAAAACATCTAAATGAAAAGACAGCTGAAGCAACTTCATTTTATACTAAGTACATAAAGTTTTGTGTTTTTCATATTTTGGTATCAAAATGTGTGTTGGTTGATACTTAACATCACGCTTAGACCAATAGAAGCCGAGCATGATTTAATAGGAACGCAGACAAAGTAATGTGGGCCAGCTAGTAATTTATATGTCAAGATGGAATGATGCTACCAAGCCACCAGGCAGGTTTAGTATGCATGCAATCATGATGGAATTATATTGACAACAACAACACTACTGACAAACAGATACATCGGGGAGGAATTCAATAGAAAACGGTTCTATACTACAGTCAAAATTGCTTAAGTGGGAAGTGGATAAGTGAGAAACCTCCATAACTATAACTCATACAGTCAGTCCCACACTTCACTTACTGAATTACCAACAACACAGTCAAAGTATAAGTACAAAAGGGGCCTATGTAACTCTATTATGACACAGAATGTATATCTATATATATATATGTGTGTGTGTGTGTGTGTTTTTTTTTATATAATAGGTGGCAAACGAGCAGGCGTATCGCCTGATGGTAAGCGATTACCGCCGCCCATGGACACCCGCAACACCAGAGGCATTACAAGTGCGTTGCCAACCTTTGGGGGATGGGGGGTGGAATGAGGGAGGGGTTGGGGTATGGGCCTCCGGTATCCTCACTCACTCGGTGAAACACAGCTCAAGTGCTATTTCACACCGGTTTTCTGTGAGGTGGTATCACTCAGGTCGAGCCGGCCCATCCATGCCGAAGCGCGGCTGTCCCACGATTACTGTTGTGAAATACTTAATGTTTTGTTATAATTGCTATGCGTGAGTTTGTAGTGTTTGTGTATATAGGGTCCACTGGCTTGTGTTTGCTCTATGTAAATTACCCTTGTTAGTAGGACAAACCCAACTTCTATATCTGAAACTCATTCTTTCTATAATAACATTCCAATTACCTCTATAAATGAGACAGTGAGTATATTATACCTCTTTTGATGAGTCCATATTTTATAAAACACTTTCTACATTTTTTTTTTACTTTTAGGCATTTGACATCTGTAACTGAGATAACATCAATTTATCATCTCTCTAACTTGCATTTACAAAGTCTTAGGCTACCCGCATATTCCATACTCAGCTAAACAACAGTATTACTGACAGTTTTAGTTTTGTTTTGCTTCTTTCAAATGTTTGTTTGCAAGATACTAAAATGGAAGCTCAAATCTTTATCAGTATGTGAAAAACCAAAGTTAAACCTGTTTATGGAAGTGGGAACAAGAAATTTCTTATTACATGGCCCTTTCAAGACATTGGTAATTGTTCTCTGTGTACAATAGTAATAAGTTCCTTTTGTGAGTTGTGATCCATCATCTAACTTTATAATGTAAGTTGTATGTTGTTTATTTCATACACAAGTTATTAAAAAAATATATTTATGCATGTAGTATGTTTATTATAACTAATATTATAAGTGGTTCTCCAGATCTGCTGAACCGATTTTGAAAATTATTTTACTATTAGCAAACCACATTATTTGTTAATTTCATAAGCTTTATATATTAACCCGAAAAAGTATGAAGCTCGTCATTTTTTAATTAAGTAATACGATAAAATCTGTGGGCAGTAGCTAGTTAGGCAATAGAAATAAATCTCCAAAGTTTTTCAAAGGCCGGATGTATACAGTTACTTAAAATTATTGCGAAATAATGATTCATGTTAACTTGACTTAGTCAAATAGTTGTTAAATACGAATATTAAATTATAAATAATATTGAATGAAGTGATATAAGCACAGAAAAACAAAGCAATTGACGAAACAAAACTATTTGGTATTGGTATACAAACTTTTTCATCCATAAAAGCTAAATGCCGACGCTTCATAAAAAAGTCAACAATCACACTTTCAAACACAGTTTCACAACACTTGACATATTTTTATAAACAAATTAACGTAAACATAACACACAAATATCATTGAGAGCCCACAAAATGGCGTTGTTATTCATAAATGCAAGAAACAATAAGTCTTCTCATGAAATAACTGCACACGAGTGTACTACGCTGTGATCTAATTACACTAATATGTACTTATTTTGAATGAAACACATACCTTTTAATGATTTTTTACACAGATCAAATGTAGTTATTAATGTTAGATTCACATTAATGGCGTTTTTCTTGATTTCTATAGTTTCTCCGTTAAAATTAAAGCGAAACATGAAAATAAAAGGTTAAGTACACCCGTACATAATAACAAGTTATTTTGTGTAGAGGTAGGTACCATAAATTCGATAAACTTTTGGAATCGATTATTGGTTGTGGAGTAAAATTATTTATTAGTGTAATTTTAAACAACTATGCGAGCAAACCTATTTAATTGTATTTTATAAATAACAAGCGAAGTTATTATTTCTTAATCACTTGAATCTGATAAAATCATCATGGAGCGTCAAAAACAAATAACCTCACATTTGCTTCCGAAGTAGTTTTCAAAGTGCATAGGTAGTTGAAATCATTTAATCTAAGTATACTGAGATGTAGTTTTATTTGAATGCAATGTATGTAACCTGATATATATCAAACCTGAGTGTATTTATTTCTTGCAACTTCTAAAATTGAATCAAGAATCGAAAAACTATCGATTTGAAATTGCCTGTCCAGTTTGTTCCTCCTCTAGAGCAAGTTTTTCGTGCTTCTGCTAAGTCGCGTCAAGTGTTTGATATACTTAATATTTTAGACTTTATCTCAATAGAATAAGAAATCAATTAACATACACAGTTAATACCAATAAGGCTTTACTTAATCCCGATACGATTTAATATCTATGTATTTTTATCCAGAAAAATATCTAATAGACATATTCGCCCTATCTTTAATGCATATTAAAATATTAATTAATAAGTGACAAAGAATTCTTACTCTTCAAAATATTACCGACTAACTTTTGTTTGTTACCAGCCTATTGCATTCCATTGCTAGACATGGCTCTCCAACCTCAAAGGGGGCAAACGAGCGGACGAATCACCTGATGGGAAGCAATTACCGCCGCCCATGGACACCGGGGCGTCACAAGTGCGTTACCGACCCTTGATGGATGGGGGGAAGGGGAGAGAAACGGTTTGTGGTTCATGGGCCTCCGGTATCTTCACTCACTCGGTTAAACACAGCGTAAGCGCTATTTCACACCAGTTTACTGTGAGGCCATGGTGTCACTCCGGTCGAACCGGCACATTCATGCCTAAGCGTGGCTCTCCCATGTTCTTCTGGAGACTTGTTATGAAACCTTGGCTATATTTAGAGGAATTTAATAATTGTATCGGTACTGTAATCAGAGCTGACTTAAGGTACCTACAGTACAAGGTAAGTGCGTAGGTTTTTAAGTAAAAAGCAACAACACAATTTTACAAAAAACTTTAATAAAGGTATATATAACTAAATATAAAGAGTATACTTAACAATATTATTATTGTTGATATCGATCTCAACATGTTCGCAACACTAGACATGCTAGGGTTATTCACAATCACGTCACGAATGTCGTCAACGTTTAACGGTACATTATGGAACGATCGACGACACGTCGACGTGACGTTTTAAATTCCTACCTTCCTACTGTTCAAATATATTTCTACGACAAGCCCTAATACTGCCCTGCGATACCTGTGATTTTTTTTTTTTTTTGAATTGTGGGCAGACGAGCAGACGTATCACCTGATGGTAAACGATTACCGCCGCCCATGGACACCCGCAACACCAAAGGCGTCACAAGTGCGTTGTCGACCTTTGGGGGATGGGAAAGGGGATGGGGAGGGGTTGGGGTATGGGCCTCCGGTATCCTCACTCACTCGGTGAAACAGCGCAAACGCTATTTCACACCGGTTTTCTGTGAGGCCGTGGTATCACTCCGGTCGAGCCGACCCATTCATGTCGAAGCATAGCTCTCCACAGAAAGACTAAATACTTTTCTTAAAATTGACAGAGGTCTACATAACATTTTATTTATTTTTATAAGTAGATAGAAACGTGGACGCCCAAGTGACCCGATTTGATGGCAAGACAAGCGTCGCCCATAGGGACCAGCAGTCAAGAGAGTCAAGAGTCGCAAGTCAAAAATTTTAAGAATTGGTTTACACTGGTTTACTGGTTTGTTCTGTCAAGTTGTTGTGGCACTGTGGTCAAACTGCCTTACGCGTGCTGGAGCATGGCACTCCCGCAAGTCATAACCACGGGATGTATGTTGCTATATCCAGGATTAAGCATAATGAATGACACTATCCCATCCGTCTCATGTGAGCGTAAGAGGCGCTTGAGAGAGTAATCTAAGCGGGATAACATCACTGCAAACCCAAGGCAAACTTGTATCAATCCAGGCTAGGGATGTTGCGGATACCGATTTTTACACATCCGCGGATGCGGATGCAGATGCGGATTTTTAAAGGCTCACATCCGCGGATGCAGATGCGGATGCGGATGTTGAAAATCCTATAAATACAGTTTATGAATATCGATTATTAAGAAATAATATTAACTACTAGCTGACCGACGCAACCTCGTTTGCGTCTTTTATTGCCCGTAGCGAAAAATTTTCCCCCGTATAGTGTGTCGCGGACTTTTTTGTTGATATTTATAAGATCTACGATTGATTAGAACATTTTATGGTTCTATCTTTTATAGTATAGGCAGCGTACGCAAAATAAGTAACTTTTCTGGTTGATTTTTTACACCTTGTGTCCGAAAAACCCAAATATCTTACGGAACCCTATTTTTTGCCAAAACAAAATATAGCCTATGTTACTCGTGGATAATGTAGCTTTTGAATGGTGAAAGAATTTTTAAAATCGGTCCAGTACTTTTTGAGTTTATTCGTTACATACAAAAATACAAATCTTTCCTCTATATAATATTAGTGTAGATTAGTGTAGATAATTTCTTATTTTTTTAATTATGTAACAAATGTTCGTATTGGTAAATGAAGTTAAAAATAAGAGCATTATATTTAATAAAAAGTAATATTGCCGCCTTTTCTGATTCAAGGCGGTTACGGAGAGGAACATCAATTAAGCCCACGCTACTAAACAGTTGTTCGCTAGGAACACTGTGCTTAAAAATCTTCGCGCGGAATCAGTATTTTTTATTCTTTTAGACCCTTCGGCATTGGCATTAGGAGAATTAAAAAAATATTTTCAGTATTTATCATACTCAAAATGTTTGGTATTTAATGGGTCATTAACACGTGCGAACGGCACGCACCATTCGCTGGCCCCGCCCAATTTCTTTCTTGTCGCAACTTGTATTACATTCGCATCCGCATCAAAATCCGCATTGATTATTGCTGATGCAGATGCGGATGCAGATGTTCAAATCCATGCGGAAGCTCCGCATTTGCGGATGCGGATGCGAATATTCGCAACATCCCTAATCCAGGCTAGCATGGTATGTAGGCTAAAACATCCTTTCTCAGGAGAAGCCTATGTCCAACAATGGAGTAATAGTCTGATGCTGGACATTGGCTGTTGTTAACTTTTCTGTTCCACAGGACAGATATCGCTAAGATACTTTTATCAAAACAAGCTTACTCTAAGACATGCTTCGTCTTCATATGCCGATGTAATCCAGCTCTATCACTCGCTGAGTAGTTACAAATACCACAGCCAAATGGTTTCTCACCAGTATGAGACCTCATATGCATAGCCATGTGCTGTTTCACATGTGTAGCATACCCACATTGACACTGCATTTCTTTCACATCATTATAATGCTTGATCAGCTGCTTCAGATCAGCACCGGAGAACTGACACTCCGTACACTTGTACAGAGCAATTCGAGAATGTATATGCATGTGGATTTTCAAATTCGTTATGTTCTGTGTTGAGTAGCTACATTTTGAGCATTTATATTTAGATGTGTTGATGTTAACTTTTGGTGTAATGCAATCCATACATTCATTTTGAATACTCCTGTCTTTTGAGTTTGTATGATTTGATAGTTTAGATTTTTCAGCAGAATTGTTGCCATCTGAAGGTATTTCTTTCGACTTCGGTAGTTTCTTTTTTAACGTAGATTCTTCAACCGGATGGTCATGCTTTGAACATATTTCAATTTCCTTTGGTAGTTTCTCTGGGAAGTTTTTATCTACTGTGTAGTTCAGATCTTTGATGCATATGTGTTTTTGTAGAACATCTCTGTTCATAGTACGATAACCGCATGCAAGACAGTTATAAATAGCTTTAATATCGGTTATTTTTAGCTGTCTCTTTTGTTTTTTCACATGACCGTTTGGTTTAGCTCTTTGGTGTTTTCTGAAATTAAATGATCTGTATATTAGATTTATTAATTTTATTCCTGTACTAGCTGTACCCCGCGGCGCTAACCTCGGTACGACAATAACTGAGGGCAACGCTTGGTCTTTATAAATTGTAACCTATGTGTTATTCTGATGTATCTATACTTAATATTATAAAGAGGAAAACTTTGTTTGTATGTTTGTTTGTTTGTTTGTTTGTAATGAATAGGCTCAAAAATTACTGGACCGATTTTAAAAATTCTTTCACCATTCGAAAGCTACATTATCCACGAGTAACATAGGCTATATTTTATTTTGGAAAAAAATAGGGTTCTGTAAGATATTTGGGTTTTTCGGACACAGGGTGTAAAAATCAATCAGAAAAGTTACTTATTTTGCGAAAATTTTCATGCTACGGGCTATATAAGACGCAAACGAGGTTGCGTGGGTCAGTTAGTTAGTTATATTGTTGTAAAGATTCATCAATATCTATTCAGTAGTTTTTACATGAAAGAGCAGCTAAAACCCTTTATAATATGAGTTTTATTCCTGTATAATACTGTCCACATTTGTTTCATATGTAAATAAATAAATATTTCGGACATCTAACACACAACGCCATCTAGTCCTAAGCTAAGCAGAGCTTGTGTTATGGGTACTAGACAACTGATATGAATACATATATACTTTTTTTTGTAAATACATACATGTTATACATAGAAAACACCCAAACTCTGAAACAAATATTTGTGGATTTACACAAACATTTGGTCCGACCCAGGATTTGAACCCCGAGACCTCAAGCACAGCAGTCGCATTCACTACCACTGCGCCACCGAGGCAGTCATATTTAGATAATTTGAGGATATAATTTAATAAGAATATGTGATCATACAAGTAGTAAAGTTGCCCTTTGCTCATAGATTCTGCTGTATATTTTGTACTTTAGAATAACTGTTGAAACTCGGGTGTACGAATATAGAATTATTTATCTATATTATGAGTTTTATACTTACATATAGTCATGATCCCTCAGATGTCTATACATACTCAATGAGCCAAACAGTATATTATTATTTTTAGAACTTGCCATTGTATTTAATGTACTTTTCAAATTAGTAACAGCTGTAGGTCAATATCCGTGCTCTTAATATAGATAATAAATTCTTCTCTGGACTTTAGTTCTTTAAAAGAATTACAAGTTTTGTTAGCCTTTTTAAAATACTGCCATCTTTTGTTTATTATGGAGTTAAAGCCTAAAGATAATAGTTTTGTATTTTTTTCAACAGGCTATCGTAGTCCACTGCTAGTCATAGGTCTATATTAACACCATACTTGGTTTAATTTTCAGCTTTCGCATTCAGCTCCTGGACTGTGGACGTTCTACACTGTTTGCAAGACGCAGTCTCCACTTAAGAACCCGTTTACTCGCTGGTTAACAGTTCTGAGGATAATATAACCAGCCCACTGCCACTTCAGCTGAGCTATTTGTGTTTATATTCTTCCTTTAGATTCTTGTCTGTCTTAGATTTAAAACTCACGATAAGAAAGCTGAAAAAACAGTATTGGAAAATTGAAACCAAAATATTTTCGTTTCTTGACATCGAATCTGTCAATTTTCATAGATAATATTTGTTGTCAATTTGACGTGTATTGTATAAGTTACTGAAAATCAACAAATGTTTTTTTTGTAACTTGTAACTCGGTTTCTTGAGCCTTCACCCAAGGTACCTCTACCCTCCATAACCCAAGGTAAATTAAACTGCACCAACTCTTTCAGGTAACAAAAAATTATGCTATAGTAGGCGTGTACCATAATGGAAATTTAGTTAAATGAATCTTGCTACTCTGCTAATATTAGGTACACACACAACATTTTGAGTTCGTTTTAAGTTGTAACATAGACTATAGTCGTTCCAATACTTTATTTAACTTTTGACAGATCACGCACATAAAGTTTTGTAATAATTTTTGATACAATGTACTACAGATAATACTGTACTTTATGGGCGGGCTCCGCCTACTTAGGGATGTGTCATTCGTAATTAATGACCACAGATTATAAAAACGGTTTTGAAATAAATCGATTATCGATTATATTAATAAAACATACAATAAAATTATTGTGATTATATTTTATATCAAATCACGTAAAAAGCTTTATTATTTTGCATTAAAATGCCCTAAATGTCTCTGTTTCAATGCATAAATAATTTGCGTAATGAAAACAGTTCCATCGTACTCGTACCTAGTAATGGGATCGAATGTATTCGCCGCAAATTAATGAATCTAAAATAATTGTTTAGACTTACTATAGTTGGTTCAAATAAAAACTACCTGCGGTACCTACTTGTAATGAACAGGTACAAAATGTTGAAATTCGTAGTAATTTACGGATTAAAAATAAAACAACCAAAAGAGGTACTGTAATACTAATTTTAATTTTAAAGAATCGTCTTCTTCGTATGACCAGGAATCATCATCACTTGAGTTCTCAGTAATATTGATTATCATTTCTTGGATAGATAAATTGTCGAATGCAACATCCCGATCCCAATCCGACATTATCACCTTCTTTGTTTTTTCTACAACATTTGCCCAGTTTTCTGGAGTTACTTTTTCACATGCATTTTTCAGTAAATTCAGCATTTTTCTTGCGGTGAAAGGAGAAGTTGTATTGTTCCTCGCAGCATATCCTTTAACTTGTGCCCAGATCATTTCAATTGCATTATATTGGCAGTGATATGGGGGAATTCTGAGGACGGTATGCCCATGCTCTGCTGCCATTTCATCTATGACGTATCGTTTTGGCAGCTTCTTTGTTTTTAATATCTTTACTAACTCTACTTTTAGTAGGGACTCATTCACCCCTTCGCCATTGTCACGGAGCCAGTTTATAATTTCATGTTTTTTGTTGGCCTGTGTTGGTATTTTATTAATTTGACGAGAGTGATAAGGTGCATTATCAATAAATATTATTGATGGCTCTTCGAGTGATGTAAGCATTTCTCTGAACCACTTTTCATACACGTTCGAATTCATCTCCTCATGATAATCTCCTGTTTTCTGGGATTTAAAAGCTAATAGAGCGCCTGGCACAAATCCTTTTACTGTTCCTGCATGACAAATAATCAGTCGTTCGCCTTTTCCCATTGGTACTGTAGAAGTGGAGCCAACGGTGTTGTCAGTCCAAGTTTTTGACAGCGTATGATTCGCATTGAGCCAAGTTTCATCTGTGAAAACAAAATTCGACCAATCTTCTATTTTTTTGCTTGTCTTAAAAAATCGCATCTATACAAAGCAATATCATTGCGTTCCATTAAAATTTTTCGTTTGTCACATTTTTGGAATAATGTCTTTCAATACCTTTGTCAGAGAAGATTTTTGACCACGGAACAAACCACTATTTCGAAGAGATTGTGTTAGTTTTTTTAATGTTGGAATCTCTTTTCTTTGGTAATAGTCGTATATATGACGACGAATAGCATCAGCGTCAAAATTGTCAACGGCTGTAACTTTACTAGGCGGACGTTTTTTCTTAGGTGTAGATAGCTTATTCTGTTCCATGCCACTGCTGCCGTAGCCTTCTTTTGTTATTTTTGCCACTGTTGGAGCACTAATACCTAATGCTGCTGCAACACGGTCTCTAACTTGAGTCACTGGTATAAGAGGCCCACCATTACGGATTTCCTTTTCAAAGTATTCACGAAGTCGCAAGACAAACTCTCTTGTTTGTCCTTTGAGTACTTTCTTTTTTGGCATTTTGACAGTAACGAAGGCAGGAACGATACGCTCAACTCAACCAAACGTGAGAATTCACAAATAAATCAATACGGAGGAATATAAATACTCAACTATATTGAAGGTTACTCATTGAAATACTGTAGATTATTTTAAAATAGACATAGAGAGATTTAATAAAGATCATCAATAGTTTAACAAATACAATATTAACCACTGAATTACAACACAATACAATAATACATTTTGAAAATTCAGCTCCTTTTATATATTTTTTCATGACATAGAACCGTCATATTTGAACAACATTCTTTTAATCCATTTCTTCTTTATTTTGACAAAGGAGGTCGCACATTGAAACACATAGAAATATGAAGTACGAAATTATCTATAAAATAATGAGTTTGTTAAATCGATTAAAACTTCTTAATGCATAAAATCGATCGATGAAAGAAATCGAATAGGTAACGGGTCAGGGTATCACTATTTGATTAAGTATTAGAGCTGTCAAAAGTTAAATAAACTATTGGAACGACTATAGACGAAAATTATTAACATTTCGTCAATAGTATAATTCGTTAGAAGACGCAATCTTAGCATCAGTAGATTACACTATTTAGCTCAACTAAATAACTTTTTTTAAGGTCTCACAATAATCATTGGTTGCTATAATTAGTTTGTAATTAAAAGAGTTGGAGCGCCTGTACAAAAACATTGGCAACAAACTTCATTTATCTATTTGGAGCTATCATCTTTTTTCGTAATACGAAAAAGGTTCATATTTTTCGGGACGCGATAGTTCTTACTAGGGGCAGGAAGGGATAGGGAGAGATCCCTTTCGTTATCAGTGTAAATCGTTTTATGAAATAAATAACTCCTATTAAAATAACTTTATTTGTAAAACAATTACATTAAATTATTCTTAAAAAATATCTTAACATTAGGTACAATTCTACATTAAAATACTTACAGATTTAGTTTAATATAGTGTTATTTATTATTTTTCGTAAAAATGTATACTTTTAACGCATACATACATAAAAATACATAGAACCTTCCTCATAATGAAAGTCAGTTTAGCAAATGCGACATTTTGTTCAAAGCTTGGCACGACGATATGGTGTACATATCAATTAAACCTTAAAAATAGACACAATACATTTTAATATGAAATTACATATACAATATAGAAATTTACTACAATAGAAACAAAACTTCCCATATTATTTTGGACACATTTTTATACAGCTAAGTGTAAGTCATAATAGAAGTGTCTTTGAAATGGATGGATATTAGTAAACATCATACTTTTAGTTTTAGGATAGTTTTAATTTATATAAATATCACATATTGCCATTATTTTAATTTAAGCAGACACTTTTGCGGCTGCGGCCGCTGCGAGGGCGGCTGCCTTCTTCTTAACGGCTAAGGCCGTACGTTGTTTCGCTTGAATCTTCATTTTTTGACTTTTGGAAAGCTTCCGTTGCTTCTTTTGTTCGTTATTCGCTGAAAAATTTGAATATTTAGTTGCCAGATATAAAAAAATGTGAGCGCGATATTACATGACTTAGTTTGAAGAGCAGCCATAGGTATAAATGAAAATAATTGAAAATTCTGTCTATTTATACACAATTTTCAGTTAGTTATTCGACACTCATGTTATTTTTTTTTTTAATTTTTAATTAAATTGTATTTGATTGATGATAGCGACATACGCGATATTTAACTCAAATCAAAATTTTAAAGGTAATATAAATATCTTTTAATGAAATTTATCAAATAATAAATAATCGGGAGGTAACACTTATTTTTATCGACTACATCATACAGTCAAAAAAAGAAAAGGTGCCTGTTTAAAAAAATATCGCTTAGCCGAAGTAACCATTGAGGTTTCATTAGTATCTATTAGATACCTACATAATTATAAAACAAACCTGTAGCTAGTGCATGTCTGTTATTTGCTGTCCGCGCAAGTTCACCGAGCGTGTTCGCAAGTGCTGTCCCGAGGCGGGAACACTCGGTCCTTGAAGCTATGGTCGCGCGGAGAGCTAGTGTTGCCAGTCTGTAAACATAATAATAGCATACGTATGTAACTATTTAAATTTACTTTCATAGAAAAGACAACGACCGCGATAGGAATATATCCTGTATCATAGGGGACTTTACAAACATACAATAAATGTACACGCAGCCTCAGAACACAAACGTGGCGCCCACTTAAACAACTGCAATATTTGTGCAGTCACATTAGTCAGATATTCAACGTCATCACCATGATGACATCTTTGTGTCTATGTGATCTAATATTCTGCATAATAGCCTAAAACTCCAGATTAGGTTTGGCTATAGAGACGACATAACAGCCTATTACAGAACCAGTTAAGGTATTTCGCGGCGCCCCAAATAAGACAAAAACCCCAGTGGTAATTTACGATTTTTGAAGTAAATCTTCTTTGCGTGCATGTGGGTTAAATTTAAAGGATGAAACGCAATAAAAGTGACACGCGATTGAAACCGATTGAGAGAGAGTGAGAAAGGGTTTACTTTGCAAAAGAACTCCTAACATGGGTACTATGTACCGCACACAATTTTTTTAAGCTAGTGGTCACCCATTGGTCGAAATTCTACCTCCTCCGAGTTCTACCTTCTGCACTCCTCATATGCTTTCACTGTGTCAAATTTTATCCTCCCCCGTTTGCCAAATTGAAATGGAACCACGCAAAGCAAATAAAAAAAATAACAAATGCATTAGTCGACCCTACGAATTTCGAAGGTTCTCCTCGATTTCTCTTAGATGCCATCATCAAATCAGTGTCCTTATCATGGTACCACCGTTGGGATATCTCCTTTCCATTAAAAAAAGAATCATTAATCGATTCATAAACGACGGAGTAAGTAAGTAAACAACAACAAAATATATATACGGTCGAATTGAGAACCTCCTCCTTTTTTGAAGTCGGTTAAAAAGGGGTACAAAGTTTTTGCTTCACGTGGTAATTTTTTTTTTCATCTCCCGCATTAGGATTATACATCCTGTGTCACGGGGGACTTTACAATCATACATGTAACGGACACAAAGAACATCCAGACTCAGGACAACATTTTGTGGATTACACAAAGTGATGTCCCACGTGGGATTTGAACCCACGGCACTTGGCACAGTAGCAAGCAGCGTAGTGACCGCTTAAACCACTAGGCCAACCGCGCAGTCAAATATATATGTAGATTATCTACTACATTAATTAGTAGGTTTAGTATTTTTTTTTCTAGTAACATAGCAAAGCTGGTAACCAGGACTCACCTTCCTGCTAACTCCTGCTGGTCCACGTCGAGGTCGCAAGGGACTGCGGTAGAATTCTTGCCCTTTGGCGGCATCTGCCAACGAGACTGCGAGATAATATTGTGATTTCTTACCTCAATAAATATTTAATATACATCTACTCAATCTTATAAAGCTGATATATTTGTTTGTTTGGTTGAACGCGCTAATCTCAGGAACTATAGATTCGATTTGAAAAATCTTTAAGTAAGTTAGGTACTTTATTCATGAATTAGTCAGTTCAAGTAATGTTATATGTGCCTGTAAGAGATTGCCTTCGGGCGATAAGGCCGCCAATTGTACCTTAATAGCTTAAGTTACCTTTGTTAATTATCTGATGTGCAATAATGCCCGATTCCTATATTTAACGAATCGTCATCGTCTAAAAATTTTCTACAACCGACTACGAGTCGTAAGTACCGTTCCTCAATTTATTTTTTATAGGAACGATTTTAGCTTACGCCCCGTATAATATACTACTATTCGTACCCAGAACGGATCGTTTTTCAAACATAGGAACTGGGCATAAAGCGATAATTATTATTATTATTTATTATGTGCTGATTTAGACCAGATAAATTCACCTACCATGTTTAAAGTTCCAACATTAACTGAGTTATAACATTTACTAGCTGATCCACGCAATCTTGTCTGCGCCTCCTATTGCTCGTAGCGTGAACTAATTTATTGACCTTCAAACGGTTATCGTTTTTTTTTGTTTTTTTTTACATGTGGAAACACCCACGAGTCCTCATCCCACCAGGGTTTGCGGCGGGGTGGTGTGTCGGTAACGGACCGACTAAAACCACACGGTGTGCCACACTGCACCCGAGAACCGAGGGATCCGGGCACTGTTATGAACACATCCGAACAAAACGGTTTTAGTGAGCCAACCTTAAAATATATAAATATACTGTAGTGTAGAGGATTGTTTTTTAAAACATTTCAAGGAAAATAAATCTTCATAATGCATTAGTTTTGTTTTGGGCAACTTGAACCGTTTCTATAACGCATGCAATAGGAGCTTTCAAAAGGAATATTTTTTCCCCGATAACTATACCCCGGTATATTTAAAACTGAAAGATTATTTTCCGAGTACTTCTTGAGATTATCAAGTTCAACCAACCAAATAAACAAATTCAACTTCAGCTTTATGGTATCGACGGTAAAAGAGAAATAAATTATTAGACGATTGAATTTTGAACGATTCTATATGACTAGATTGACCTTCTAAAAAAATTTAAAAAGGGGTTCAGAAATTATTTGTTCCTATACTTATTCACACTTTTAATTTAGATTTTTCGTGAGTAGGTACCACAAGTAAAGTTCGAAAATAGCGTTTTATTTAAATACATTTCTACATTATCTGTGCTATTTTCTATTTTTACTTCAACAACATTAATTCATTCGGAACAGCTGTTTAATGGTTGAGAGGATTTGTCGCAGAAACGGATGATGTGCACTAATGTGTAAGTACGAGTATTAATACACAGTACTCGATGTACGCAAGTCGCATTTACAAATTTATCCTGCGTCAACGCTGTGTTCACTGCAGTAAAGTTGGTATAAATACGTAGGCGAAATTGTTTAACAAATAGCGCGACTTAAAACAAAGGTTGTTTGTGTCGTAAATTGAAATATAATGGCGGATAAAATCACCGTCAAAAACCCACATTTTGTTATGCTCCATTATAGTACACATAGCTATAAGGTTATTATTATTTTGTTCTAAACGCAATGAGCCTTGCCGATGCTAAAGTTAATATTTAATGTGTAAATTCATGAAAAGGGACGTAAGTCTGTTAAAGGAGGTCCGCGCTCTTTAATTTGACTAATGAGCGCCAAGAATAGGCTTCTCTAAAACAATTACAGATCAAATGACAGAATTTTAGTAGGTATCGTATTCGATTAAAATAAGGCTTGCTCGTTTTATTTTTTATTATTTAGTTTCAAGTTGGATTTCTTAATTTACTAATAGAAAAAATCCAAATAAAAAAAAAATAAAAATAAAAATTTAAACATTGAGATTTTTGCGACACAATCCAGATATTTATATCCAGCAATACGCAATGTTAACCCAATGAAAGACGAAAGATAAACAACACAAAGTATTAAAGTACGTTAAATAATGTTCCTACTGGAAAGTAATGTCTTTTTGGCTGTTTTAGGAGGAGTAATAGTGTAAGCAACGCGTGTGAATCATGTCTCTGATCTTTCGCCAACTGTAGGTTTTATAGGTTATTTTGCTATTTACCTTGTAAGTCTGTGGGCAAATACCGAACAGATATTTATCTAGAGTCTGCTTGAACTCATCAGCAAAAATGAGCGCTGCTCCGTCATTCATCTGAAAAAATAAATAAACATCACTTAGTTTGCCGCCATGACTGTAAAATTTTTTGATGAAAAAAGGCGCTAAAATTTTAAAAAGAGAAATGTAGAAGCCTGCAAAAAAACAGCACTTAACTTCCTGCCATTACTTTAAAACACATTCCGATGAAAATTGGCGCTAAAATTCTACAAACAAAGATGGCAACGCCATTTGGAAAAAATAAATAAAAACGCTTTATGAAATTGTTCTTTTAATCAATTTAACAACTGTTTATTTGAGCATCATACTAAACATCTTTGTTCTTTGTTTTATTTCCTCTCTGAATTATCGCAGCTGCTACACAAAATTGCCTCTTTAAAAATTAATTTGTGTTTTGTTTGCGTAAGCAAATCGATTATCATCATCTTTATATTCAATGTATACTTTGGAGAGTGGGCTATAAAATAATAGAAGTTGTTTTCTAGACGCATTGATGTTACCGTGACACCTTTCCTGTTCATCCCATGATTGTCGTAAGACGCGATCCAAACTACGTAGGACAACTTCATTGCAAATGGAAAGAAATCTTGAAACAAACCCTATCGTCTGGACAGCGTGACATAGTAGACCAAAGCCTGTTTTCTACGGAAAGCCCTTTGTCTAGCAGTGAACTGTTAAAGACAAGAAACGTGATGGTGCACCAGTTTAGCAGGAGGGAAAAATTCATTTTTTTTCTTGCAATCAGTCGATAGACTATGAGCAGATGAGGTGAGATATGTGTGTGTACTTTTTAGTGCGAAAACCGCACTGGAATAATCTCTATATTGGTATATTAAGAGCAGCAATCCAGTTCCAAAATATGCTGCCTTTTCAGTCTTTTTAATGAATCCCAAATGGTCAATTGCACTGCCAATTCATTCGGATGATCTGCAAGTCGTGCTTTGTATTTGGAGCTGCACGATCTTATTTCCTCCTTGATGGTCCTCACATTCAAATGCTCATGTATCTCCGAAATCTTCAGGAACCATGGTGAGTTACTAATTTGTTTTAAGATATAATTCTGAACCCTCTGAATTATGTTAATGCTGGAGTCGCTCGCTGAACCCCGCAGTTCTATGCCATATGACCAGACGGGAAAATCCATTAAATTAAAAAAATGGACATGTTTCTCGTTTCGTATATACAAATACTTCAAGTTTGTTTCAGCCGATACGGTTGTTAAATCTTGGCTCCGATCCATCAGCGCTAACCTAACACATTAATTCATTAGGCATCACTAATATTGATTGATTACATTCTTGGTAAGTTTTGAAAATTGCAAAATAACTCTATTCTATTTTCCGCAGTACATTAGCTAGTGTATTTTGAAAATTAACCAAAGAAAAATACTGAGCAAAGCTCCGTCATCCACATACTTTTTAAAAATACTTACAATACACACAGAAATTAAAAAATTCTAGTTCTAGGCATGTATTAGATACAGGCAATTTTTTTTGTTAAATTCTTCATAACAAAATTCAAAATTTTCATCATGATCGGTACTGAAAATATAAACTGTTTTCTATTCTCTAAATAGCTAAGTGTATATTTGTGTGGCGGTGTTTGTTTACTTAGCACTTTTTGTGTTGTTTCTGCTGCAGGATGCCAGCAAGGGAAAATATAACATAATGTGTAAGTGCTGTCGACTTTAAGATCCATACAAAAATACAAAACTGTATTAATTTTGCGGCTTCACACGAATGTACTTATCTTATCGCAGTGTATCTTTAAACTGTTATTTGACAACCAATTGAATTGAAAAACCACTAAATCTTAAATTAAGTTTACGTCAAAAATATAAGAGAAAATCACAACCAAATCGGTTATGCCACTTCTAAGATTAGCGTGCACAAACAAACAAACAAAAATTGTGAAAATTAGTAGCTTTGAGTTTTGTTACCTTGGTTTGAGTGGGAAGGAAGTTTTTAAGATAATACAAAGCGCGGACGCACAAGGTTACTTTCCGGCTAACATGTGTAACTTGTGCCCGCCATTCAAGTGTTGAGTCCGTATATAGCCCCAAGTATTTTACCACTGTAACCAGAGAGTTATAGTCAGGTTGTTGTAGACAACCAGTGGGATGTCCGACCTTTGGGGGATGGGGAGAGGATGGGGGAGGGATTGGGGTATGGGCCTCCGATATCCTCACGCTAGCAAGCAAGCACTATTTCACACTGGTGAAATAGTGCTTGCGCTGGTTTCTGTGAGGCCGTGGTATCACTCCGTCTGAGCCGGCCCATTCATGTTGAAGCGTGGTTCTCCCACGGCAAAACGTACAAAAAGTACACCTTAGGTTTGAATTTTTATATTTTAATTGTACTGTACACAATTATTTTAAAATATCATTTACTGTACATCATTTCTTAATAAAACGGGCACAGAAAGAGTGAAAAAATATGTGATGCATGAACATGACGCTTATTCAGATAATAAAACGTGCATCAAAAATAAAAAGCCATTTTTATTATATTTGCCAACTGCTACAAAGCCAATTATTATTATTGTCAAAAGCGGTTTAAAAAAAAAACTTATAATCAAACTCATCTCTCCTGTATAAATTGTAGTAAAAATACTAAAGTATTCAAAAACATAGTTGTACTAAAGCTTTTAAGCAACTTTTCAAACAAAAACACGCTATCAAAATATTAAAAATAAAATTAAATTCAGATTATTTCACAAAGAATGTAGCAATGGTAGAAGTTATGACAAGCAGGTGGCAACCCAGATTTAAACTTTTTTATGTGAGGACAGGCAAAGCAATTAATATCCACATAGCTAATAAAAAAACGGGCAAGTGCGAGTTGTATTCGCGCATAAAAAGTTCGGTACCACTGGCCTCGGTGGCGCAGTGATAGTGAATGCGACTGCTGTGCTTGAGGTCTCGGGTTCAATTCCTGGGTCGGATTTCTAATTTTGTGTGATCTACAAATATTTGTTTCGGAGTTTGGGTGTTTTCTATGTATGATATGTATGTATTTTCAAGAAAAAGTACCTATACATATATGTATTCATATCAGTCATCTAGTACTCATTACACAAGCTCTGCTTAGCTTGGGACTTACTATTACGGTAATCATGAGATACAGCCTGGTGACAGACGGACATACAAACTGACGGACAGCGGTGGTCTTAGTAATAGGGTTTTACCCTTTGGGTACGTTACCCTAAAAAAAAAAAGTCTCGCATGATTTAACATCTTTTGCTCCTTTCATTTAAAAAGTTTGCGCTAAAAGTTTTAAAGCAATTTCTCACTATCTTCAAAAGTTGCGTGTTCATACTATTTTCAGCTTGTAAAATGAATGGACTCAAGCAATATATCATGATTTTTTGCTACTACACGTGTATAAAATTTATATTAGTATGTCTATCAATATTTTATAGATCGATTGATTTTATTCGAACGAGATAGTCGAGTTCATTTGAACATGAATCTTAAGTTTAAGTTAATTGATCAAATATAATTAGTCGACTCGAGTCCATCAATCTGTTTTATAAAAAAAAAAAAATTGTAGTCTTAATAAGGTATTAAAATAAATTTGTCCGTAGGTACCTACTGGTATTGGTTCGAAACCTATTCTGATGTAGGTATTTTTCATTTAAGTTTCGTTTTAAATGTATGTATAAGTCTAAACAGTTGTATATCTCTATCAAATTATTATTATTATTATACATATATTTACGTGAATATTTAGGCGAAAAATATAAACGAAAGTCTAAGCTATGAAAACGATGATTCATTTGCGCGCCATTTTTACAAATCAGACCTTGACAGCGGCCTGCATTAACTTGTTTATAAATACGAGGCAACGGTACATACATCATACAGCCAATAATGATAACCCAGCACTCGATAATGTTCGTACAAACCGTTTACATTGGCTCCGCTCCAAAATGTAACGTTTGGTATATTATTATTAAATATCAAACTGTTATAGCAGTCTGTCTGTCTGTTCTAGACAATTTCTTTGGTATTTAATTAGTTATAACAATTACATGTATTTACGGTACGGTACGTAGTAAGAATAAAGACGATTGCATCATTGGCCATAAAATCTTATGAAATATTTATTCATGATGATTAATATTTATTGTTGTACACTGTATTCGCCTTAGCGGTAGTAGGTACATTATCTATTCCGGAACCAAACGGGACAACAATAGGATAACCTTTAAAAGCAAAAGAGAATTTTCCAAATTGGTTCATAAGTATGACGGCGTTTTAAGTTATCAAACATTATGATAACACAACCGAATTAAGAATAACTGCCTTTTCCCATTTTGAAATCAGTTCAAAACAATGAAATTACGACACTAAACTTATACGAGTTTTTAAAATATGAAATCGAGTCTAAATTAAAGCATATAGTCGTTCCAATAGTTTATTTAACTTTTGACAGCTCTAATACTTAATCAAATAGTGATACCCTGACCCGTTACCTATTCGATTTCTTTCATCGATCGATTTTATGCATTAAGAAGTTTTAATCGATTTAACAAACTCATTATTTTATAGATAATTTCGTACTTCATATTTCTATGTGTTTCAATGTGCGACCTCCTTTGTCAAAATAAAGAAGAAATGGATTAAAAGAATGTTGTTCAAATATGACGGTTCTATGTCATGAAAAAATATATAAAAGGAACTGAATTTTCAAAATGTATTATTGTATTGTGTTGTAATTCAGTGGTTAATATTGTATTTGTTAAACTATTGATGATCTTTATTAAATCTCTCTATGTCTATTTTAAAATAATCTACAGTATTTCAATGAGTAACCTTCAATATAGTTGAGTATTTATATTCCTCCGTTTTGATTTATTTGTGAATTCTCACGTTTGGTTGAGTTGAGCGTATCGTTCCTGCCTTCGTTACTGTCAAAATGCCAAAAAAGAAAGTACTCAAAGGACAAACAAGAGAGTTTGTCTTGCGACTTCGTGAATACTTTGAAAAGGAAAGCCGTAATGGTGGGCGTCTTATACCAGTGACTCAAGTTAGAGACCGTGTTGCAGCAGCATTAGGTATTAGTGCTCCAACAGTGGCAAAAATAACAAAAGAAGGCTACGGCAGCAGTGGCATGGAACAGAATAAGCTATCTACACCTAAGAAAAAACGTCCGCCTAGTAAAGTTACAGCCGTTGACAATTTTGACGCTGATGCTATTCGTCGTCATATATACGACTATTACCAAAGAAAAGAGATTCCAACATTAAAAAAACTAACACAATCTCTTCGAAATAGTGGTTTGTTCCGTGGTCAAAAATCTTCTCTGACAAAGGTATTGAAAGACATTGGAATGTTATTCCAAAAATGTGACAAACGAAAAATTTTAATGGAACGCAATGATATTGCTTTGTATAGATGCGATTTTTTAAGACAAGCAAAAAAAATAGAAGATTGGTCGAATGTTGTTTTCACAGATGAAACTTAGCTCAATGCAAATCATACGCTGTCAAAAACTTGGACTGACAACACCGTTGGCTCCACTTCTACAGTACCAATGGGAAAAGGCGAACGACTGATTATTTGTCATGCAGGAACAGTAAAAGGATTTGTGCCAGGCGCTCTATTAGCTTTTAAATCCCAGAAAACAGGAGATTATCATGAGGAGATGAATTCGAACGTGTATGAAAAGTGGTTCAGAGAAATGCTTACATCACTCGAAGAGCCATCAATAATATTTATTGATAATGCACCTTATCACTCTCGTCAAATTAATAAAATACCAACACAGGCCAACAAAAAACATGAAATTATAAACTGGCTCCGTGACAATGGCGAAGAGGTGAATGAGTCCCTACTAAAAGTAGAGTTAGTAAAGATATTAAAAACAAAGAAGCTGCCAAAACGATACGTCATAGATGAAATGGCAGCAGAGCATGGGCATACCGTCCTCAGAATTCCCCCATATCACTGCCAATATAATGCAATTGAAATGATCTGGGCACAAGTTAAAGGATATGCTGCGAGGAACAATACAACTCCTCCTTTCACCGCAAGAAAAATGCTGAATTTACTGAAAAATGCGTGTGAAAAAGTAACTCCAGAAAACTGGGCGAATGTTGTAGAAAAAACAAAGAAGGTGATAATGTCGGATTGGGATCGGGATGTTGCATTCGACAATTTATCTATCCAAGAAATGATAATCAATATTACTGAGAACTCAAGTGATGATGATTCCTGGTCATACGAAGAAGACGATTCTTTATAATTAAAATTAGTATTACAGTACCTCTTTTGGTTGTTTTATTTTTAATCCGTAAATTACTACGAATTTCAACATTTTGTACCTGTTCATTACAAGTAGGTACCGCAGGTAGTTTTTATTTGAACCAACTATAGTAAGTCTAAACAATTATTTTAGATTCATTAATTTGCGGCGAATACATTCGATCCCATTACTAGGTACGAGTACGATGGAACTGTTTTCATTACGCAAATTATTTATGCATTGAAACAGAGACATTTAGGGCATTTTAATGCAAAATAATAAAGCTTTTTACGTGATTTGATATAAAATATAATCACAATAATTTTATTGTATGTTTTATTAATATAATCGATAATCGATTTATTTCAAAACCGTTTTCATAGTCTGTGGTCATTAATTACGAATGACACATCCCTAAGTAGGCGGAGCCCGCCCATAAAGTACAGTATTATCTGTAGTACATTGTATCAAAAATTATTACAAAACTTTATGTGCGTGATCTGTCAAAAGTTAAATAAAGTATTGGAACGACTATAGTAATAGACAATCACTTTCGACTGACATAGTATTATTTCTAGTTCCAATTTCAAAAAGAGATCACGAACAGCGTCGTTTATTTTTTTATCTGTTCCAAAAATAAAATTGTTTGCATTTTTGTTGTAACAATGTTTTCATGTGTGAAATTTAAAGTTTCTCTTTCACAATAAATATTTTTAATGATATGGCGATAATGACCGAATGGGCATCGAACTAATTGGCTTCTGTTCAACTAAATACAAGTTTGAGATGACATTTTGATTTTGTAAACAGAGCGACGTAGGTACTTATTTCAATACGATCTTTTTAAGTTTTTTTTATCAATAAATGTATGTAAAATAATAGTAAAGTTTACAATAGCGTGTGTATTCATTGAAATGCCTCCAAAGTTTGCGTTCGTTGCCTATAGGTATACGTTGCGGATAGAAAATACTTTTTAAATCTATACTAATATATAAAGCTGAAGAGTTTTTTCAATATAATATAATCATCTCAAGAACTACTGGTCCGATTTGGAAAATTAAGCTACCCATATACGAGGATGGCCATAGAGTATATAACATCACGCTAATACCAATAGGGGCGCAGCACCAATAAAGAATGTTACAAAAACGGGGAAAAAATAATAACGCTATGAGCAATAGGAGAGCTAACAAGGTTGCGTAGATCAGCTAGTACACTACATAATTTAATTGATTTATCATTTTAATAGCAAAATTAAATTCATTTAATACATTTTTGTTTTTACTGTAAACCATAAGTCATTAATCGCTTGTGATCTTTTCCCGAAGACCTTAAATTGCAATCGGTAAATAGATAATTAGCTTTACGTTTCGTTACTCAAATAAATCATGATCAATTTCCCGCGTGGACCACACACTACACGGAAAATAGAGACGTGTATTAAAAAAAATGAGCGCTGTCTATGTTTCGACTTACATATTACCGATTTCCGTGTGCCAAACTGTAGGTAAACGTAATAATTAGTTTTTTTTTTAAATCTTTTATTGTTTGGTGGTTTTTATCGTAATAATTTGTGTCTACATTATTTATTATCATATATCTTGTCGTATTGCATTACAATTATGAAATTGACACTTAACACGGTCATGTTGTATTGTAAATTGACTTGCTCCTATGATTATGAAATGAAAGAAAGTTCAAAGTGATAAATTTGTAAGCAATTTCTTCTGGGGCGACTTAGGGAGCAAACTACGCAGGTCTACATCATATCAGCGTGGTTTAATAGACCAACCCAAATCTCTTTTTCTATGGTGAGACCAGATACAGAAGAGTTATCAAGAGTTTGTTGGGCCTGTGGACCGTAATCCCGAAAATCGCCTATTGAAACGCGGTAGGAAATGAAATACACATCCAAGCGAGCTGCGAGGCTTTATTTTATTAACTTAGATGACGCTTATATACAATAGTCTATGGTTTTTAATATCGTGATACAGAGTCGATATAACGCCATCTATCAAGGTCAACCATAAACAATGTATATTATTTACTTTGAACATTCTGTATAGTTTACTAACTTATTTTTATGTTACGACACCTATGACTGTATTCTTATTTCCATTACGACATGGCTAGCAAAATATTTCTCGTGGTTATTATTCGCGGCAGAGCCAAGCTTCACCACGCGTAGGCCAGTTCGACCGGAATGTCATAACAACCTGACATGACAAACCAGAAAACCAGTGTTAACCAATTTTTCGAGGAACAAGAGGAGGAGTTGTCACGAATTGTCTCTTACGACACCCACGATGATAAACGTGAGTGTTTCACACTTCATTCGTCGTTCTCCATTCGTGACAATTCATTCGTCATCATTCTTATACGCGATGCTACACACGGTACGACAATAACAGCGGGCAACGCCGCGAGTCGAAGCTAGTATCTTCATAAATTGTAGCCTATGTGTTATTCTGATATTTAAGCTATATTATTGTAAAGTTTCATCAAAATCCATTCAGTGGTTTTTGCGTGGAAGAGCAACAAACATCCTCACATACATACTCACAAACTTTCGCGTTTATAATATTAGTTGGATTAGCAGCATCATAAAAAAACTTTTACGAAAGTACTAGTTGTGTTTTCACATTTTGCTACTGTAAAATGATTAACTATTATGTTCGGTTAGATAGACGATTAAAAATTACAACACAGATTAAAAATAATAATGTCACGTTACCACAATATTATAACACAAATATACGCCAGCTCCAGAAATACTTCCAATGTTCTTTGGATGGTGATTCAGCTTGATGACAGACTTAAGCTGTAATACTGAACAATTTATTGTTATTACGCAGATTGGACGCCTGGGCTCCGAGAAAATCTGTAGTTTCTTGAAAGTTAATATAATGTAAGCTGTATCCCCGAAAAGGAGGGAAAAGGGGGGAGGTGGTGAGTTGAAAGTGTGTTTATAAAAAGTAATTTTTAACATAATGTAAACATTAAATAAAATTAAAAGCAAAAAATAAATATCTACTGGCATTCTAATAAATTATACAATATGACTTTCCTCATTGTTTATTTTACGATAATAGAGTTATAAAATTATTGTTTCATCTAACCATTGTAACAAACAATGTTGTAAAAAAATTACATAACATTTTTAAAATATTGTGCTTCAAATTTCGAATATGACATCGAATAATTGCGCGACAGTTTGACTGCCAAAAATACTACGTAATAAAAAAGTCTAGTATTTGCTGAGAAACGCTAAGTGACGGGTATTTTCTGCGCGTGTGTGCTTTCGTCTAGGAACAATAAATCAAAACGTTCTTCAGTTGTAAAAAGAAACATAAATGTGTGGTTCCGGGTATAAAATAAAATTATGTAATGTCAAATGCTTTTTAGTGTTATAGTTTAACTACAACACAGAAACAATTTTTTTTTCTTCTTAAACTCTGTACATATGAAAAGAAAGTAACAGTATTTTTGTTGGTTTTAATGCACTTTAGTGACGAAGCAGTAAGCATAAATAGTCTTGAAATTGCGCGATGTTATATTATTAGATAATTATATTACATATAATACAAATTCTCGGATTTCTCCTACTATAATATGTTCCACATTAAAGTAGAAGAACTACGAGAATTTTAAATACATTCGTATTACACATATAAACCTTCCTCTATCTATTGCTCAAAACTGCAACAAAATCTGTTGAGTTGTTTAAAAGGTCTAAGCGAACAGACAGCGGCTGTGACTTAATTTTATACTACGAGTATTTGAAGTGAAAACTTTCTTAGCCGCGTTGAACACTTTTTGAGTTGAGCAGACAATGCAGTATGGCGTCCCGAACTACTCCCCTAAAGAACCCGGCATCATAGTGGGAGGTATACGTGCGGTGGTAATGAGTTCCAGGTTTTAACTGCTCGGTATTGGAAGAAAGAAAGACTGTATAAAGAGAAAGATATTGTTCTCGTGTGAAACCGGGACGGGTTGCTAGTAAATTACAAGCAGGTTGTATTTGGATATGATTCAATGTTTGTACAGCAATTTTCAAACTGTGGATAAAACAATCAACGCGATGTTGAAAGCTTCATTTCAATGTTTGCTTACAATGAATGCAACGTTACTGTGTTATGAATGGGTGCGATGATTGTTCAATTCATTGTATTTTGAATCGGTACTGACGTAAATACTGTAGAAGAAAGTAGTGTATAGTGGGAGAGATATACTTTCATCGAGTTAATGAAGTCAAAGGAAAGGTAGTAGAGCCACGATGATTTTTACACGAACAGATCGGATCGAGCGGGGCGGTACTGCCCTCTTATATATGCCCTCTGCCATTTTAGGTTGTTGAGTGCGAAACTGGAGGCCTAATGAAGCAGAAGCATCTTCATAGGCCGACATGTTGCTTGTTGCACAGTCTGCAGTCGCAATGAGCATGGTGACCAACACTTTTGCATTTTGTTTATGCTTTCCATCAGGCAGAGTAGACTTTGGCAGGCTCATACATTAAAAAAAGTATCGGTGGATCAACTCCCTTTCCTTCCCCTCAGGAGTTACTTAATGGAGGGTTAGGGAGTGAGGCAGCTGGTGTTTTGACCATTGAACTAATACCTATTACCAAATACATTACAACGTAAGGTATGTTATAATTAAATTTTGCGACTATATATAATGCGTGCGGGAATTGTCTTTTAAAAAAGAAAATAAAACGCTATTTAAGTGTATTAATTTGATTAAAAAACTACAGCTTAATAAATCAAAGCCTAAAGAAGTTTCTAGAAACTGAAATTATTTTTGAACGAACGTACGTCATTTCATAAATTAGACTCCAAAATGGCGGATAACGTAGATATTTTTATTTTTTTATTACCTACGAAACTATAATAGCGCCAAAGCCACAGATTAATTATCTAGCTGTAAATAAACTTCGATGAAACTATTTTATGGGAAAATTTATTGGGAATTAGTGTTTATGAAAGTAAATATATGGTAGAGTTACAAACTGTAACAAATATTTGCTTTGATCATCGAGTTTGCATGCAATAGTACCTACAAATTAACATCATCAGTCTATTGCAGTCTGGTTTGTCTAGGGGTTGCCAAACGAGAGGTGGGTTCGATTCCCGAGTCTGGCCCAAGAAAGAAAAGCTCAGTATCACGGACCGCCGGACGGTACCCCTTCTACCGGAACCCAGCGGAGGCGGCACGGCCAAACATCTGGTTTTCACGTAACAAGGCTGTTGCCGAAAAACCTGTCGCACCAGCGCAGGTGTCTCTCCTGCAGTTTGTCTGCAATGTCACGGACACGCTAGCCGCCGCGAACGCGGGAGTTTTTCTCAGGATCATTTTACCACTTGTAACTACAAGGTGTCTCAAAAGAAATTTCATATTTAGTGGATTGATTAAAAAAAAAGGAAGCGGTATATAGAAAAAATGTTTATTTATTGTTAAAATACACTTTTTGGGAATTCATTTCTTAAAAATAATATCGTCTAAATGTAAACCCTCACGTTGTTGGCACTCATTTAATCGAACAGTAAAATTACTTATGACTGCTCGACAGGTGGAGTGAGGGATGGCTGCCATTTCGTGACGGATATTTTCTTTCAAATGCGCCAGTGAAGTTGGTTTATTGGCGTAAACTTTAGATTTAAGATAACCCCATAGGAAAAAGTCCATAGGGGTTAAATCTGGGCTACGTGGAGGCCAATTTATGTCACCTCTCCGGGAGATCAATTTTCCTGAGAAAATTTCACGAACACGTGGCAGAGATATATTGGACGTGTGTGAAGTTGCTCCGTCCTGTTGAAACCATGTTCTTTGGTTATAGCCAGGAAAGTTTTGCAGTTCAGGTACCAAGAAGTTGTCTAACATCTCCACATAACGCTCTGAATTCACTGTAACTGTACGCCCCATTTCGTCTTCAAAAAAGTAAGGGCCGATAATTTCTCGCGCCGACATGGCAGCCCATACGGTCACTTTAGGCGAGTGTGGGGTTTCTGATGTTTGCGTTTCGGATTGGCTGAACTCCAGTAGCGGCAGTTTTGCTTATTTACGTGGCCATTAAGATGAAAATGAGCTTCAGCCGAAAACAAAATGTTGGTAAACGTTGAAAATCGCTCAATCATCTGATTTACGAAATTAAGCCTCTGACCGGCATCTTGGGGCTTTAATTCTTGCACCAATTGAATTTTGTAGGGGTGCAGCTTTAGATCTTTGTGCATAATGCGATGTAATGATGATCTATGCACATTTAAAGCACTCGCGCGCTTCCGAATTGAAAGGCTCGGGTCGTCACGTACAGATTGATTAACACTCTCCACGTTTTCTACCGTTCTTGATGACCTAGGTCGCCCGGATTTTGATTTATCCAGCGTTGATCCAGTCTCTTCAAACTTTTTAACCCAATGTCGAATGAGAGGAAGGCTTGGCGCATCATTTAAGTGGCGAAAACCTCGAATACTGCAGATTTTTCTACGCGCGACAGTTGTCGAATCACCGTTCTTGTAAAACTCTCGCACGCACAACGCGCGGTCTGCTCCCGAGAAACGCTCCATAGCGACTCCCCAAGAGCCAAGCTACCAATTGACATAACCCCCGCACCCCTCAAGTACGCAGCGTTCACGCAGTAAGCTAAACAAATATAAAATTTCTTTTGAGACACCCTGTACATACCTACTTCTACTAGTTCTACTTTTTATAATTATCTGGTGTACAATAAAGTTATTATATATGTATCATAGCGATAATTTTCTAAGAAGATGCAGTACCATTTATTTATACTTCATTGTTAATAAATATCGCAGTTCGCGTCATGTCGACACAGTAATAAATACATAGAAGATATGTGTATCGGTCTATAAACAACAGTAAATATTAACGACCCGGGACCGCAAGAACGGGGCGCAAAATAGATTTAAAGCGTCATTAAATACAATCGCACAATAACAGGTAACACTCGAGGTGCAGGGTTCGATTCACGGGTCGTACCAAATGTTTGCATGATCTGCAAATATTTGTTTCGGAGTTTGTGAGAAAAGAGAAGGCATTGCATGCCGCAGTTGGGATAGGGAGGGTAGTTAGTGAGCAGTTGGATGCGACCGTTGGGGCAGACAGGGCAGTTGGATGCGGCAGTTGGGGGAGACAGGGTAGTTGGATGCGGAAGTGGGTAGAGACAGGGCAGTTGGGGGAGACAGGGCAGTTGAATGCCGCAGTTTAAAAGGGGCAGTTGGATGCAGCAGTTTTTATAAATTAATAACTGCCGCATCCAGCCAACAACAAGAACACACTTTTCTATCTTGTGTTTCTTTCTAGTTATACATAAATTTCTTTATTGTGTTTTATGTCTGCGTATTTGCTCCCTTTCTCATAAAGAATCTAAAAACTTGCTGTAGAAGATCATCATCAACTTCGTTTATAATTTTAAAACGAACACACATTCTTCACTTTGCAACTAAAACATTAAATTAATGATCCTTTTAATTTATTTGACGCCCCATTTTCTAACGAATATTAGGTATAGTTGATTTATATAACTAACTCTTTAGTAAACTTCATTATATTAAATCTATACTAATAATAAAGCTGAAGACTTTGTTTGTTTGTTTGAACGCGCTAATCTCAGGGACCGCTGGTCCGATTTGAAAAATTATTTCAGTGTTGGATAGTCCATTTATCGAGGAAGGCTATATATAGGCTATATATTATCACGCTACTACTAATAGGATCTGAGCATCAATGAAGAATGTTTCAAAAGCGGGGGAAAATTTTCATGCTACGTGCAATATAAGACGCAAACGTGGTTGCGTGGGTCAGCTAGTGAAATACGATTATATTTGTACTGTGTCGAAATAACGTGTTCCACTATACGTGTTCTAATATATTATCCAACAGCAGTTAATATAAAATATAGTCCCATTACTAAACTAATATGAATTGTGTAACTAATACGAGTATTAATATCACATTTCGTGAACATAATATTCGTATTAGTCACAGGTATTGCAAGACCCTTCTTAATACTTTAATTAGTTTTGATCATTCTAAATTTTCGTGTTAGCTTATTTGCATAATAAGATCGTCCACATTGAAGAGAGAAAGGGGAAGACCAAAGAGTGCTAACCATTGAGTAACTCGTCACTTAGAATTGGGCGGGAATTGTCTCCGGTAGCCTAATTCTCTGAAGTTGAAAGCAAAGCAGAATTGCATCAAAGCGGGCACATTATGTGCCGAAACATAATTTTGCTGATATTACTCGAATTTCATCATTAATCGATTCGGGTTTTTTTATTATTTGGGATGGTTTAGCCCCATTCAAATTTGGAGAAAGCAATATCAAGATTGTAGAAAACAATATATTCCAATTAAAATTTTGAGACATCTTATTTAACGACTCATAAAATATTTTTCTCTCGAGTTAAATTAGCATTTGAAAAATAATAAACAGAATTATTTTTATAACAAATGTTCAATAATGAACAACTATTATTTGAGATTATTTTAGCTTTCCTACGTCTGCGTAGGCGCAGTATAAATTTAAAAACGAGAGCAAATTTGTTTCTGGTCTGATTAATTTGTATGTAATTTCTAAACTAGAACAATATACACAAGATGGTTGAATAAGAGAGTCTGTGAGTTACTATTATCTGGTTATTTTCTCTATAAATTTATATATTTTATTGCTCAACGTTTTACAGCACAAAATATCTAATTCGGAGGAGTGTTTAACAGTTTTATGTCTATTACCTACCTGATTTTATTTATTTTTTGCTCAAAGTTTAAATCAATCCGGTAATAAATTATTTACGTCAGCTTTTTTCTTGGATAGTGTGATGATGTTTCGTTGGTTAAGCGGTCACCGTATGCGACTATCGATTAAGAGGTTTTGGGTCATAAATGTTGTTGGAATTATCTAGAAAGAATTTTTTAATAACATTACTTAACTAAAGGTTTTTTTTTACTACCTACGAAACCATAATAGTGCCAAAGCCACAGATTATTAATCTAGCTGTAAATAAACTTCGCTAAAACTATTTTATGGGAAAATTTATAGGTAATTAGTGTTTATGAAAGCAAATATTTGTTAGAGTTAGTTAGTTAGTAGTTAGTCAAGGAGTGATACTGAGGTTTTATAATATAGGAATGCTTAATAACAGTTCGGAGTATGACAGTTTGGTAGATTAAATATTATAACTAGCGACCCGGCTGGGCTTCCCACGGCAATCTTTAATATAATATGCAGGTATTACACATTATATATCTTCCTCTTGAATGACTATCTATTGCTGAAAACTGCGTTAAAAGCCGTTGAGTAGTTAAACAGATTTAAGCGAACAGACATTGGAAGCGACTTTATTTTGTACCATGTAAAGATGATAATTACTTGTCGTTAACGATATCACACAGTTGTAAACATGTATTAAAGTTTATAATAATAATGGCTTTGGCAATTGACTGCCTCGGTAGCGTAGTGGTGTATGCGACTGCTAAGCTTGAGGTCTCGGGTTCGATTCCCGGGTCGGACCAAATGTTTGTATGATCTGCAAATATTTGTTTCCCGATCCCGACTAAACTTCGTAAGCGCAGATAACATCACTTCAAAGCGAAAGCGAAACTTGAAACAAATTTTATACGAACCCATCTAGCCAGAAAACATTCTTTCGAAGGAGAGGCCCATGCCTAGGAATGGATTATTAATTAAAAACACACGTAATAAAAGGCCCATATCTATGTATAATAATAATAAATATTCCGGACATCTAACACGCAACGTCATCTAGTCCCAAGCTAAGCAGAGCTTGTGTAATAGATACTAGACAACTGATATGAATACATATATAGTTTTTTTTGTAAAATCATCCATAGGATACATAGAAAACCCCCAAACTCCGAAACAAATATTTGTACATCACACAAACACTTGGTCCAACCCAGGATTTGAACCCGCGACCTCAGCAGCACAGCAGTCGCATTCACTACCACTGAGCACCGTCTGCTGGTAAACTCTCAATTTACACGCAAAACGTTGCCTCCTCGCGGCTGGCCCTCTTAAGCGGATGGAGGGGAATATCCGTCCCGACCATCAGCAGCCACACTCAGGGCGGCTTGAGGTGCTGGTAAGCACGCTTCCGCCACTCGGTTCGCCGGCGGTGAAATGGGCCCTAGTGGAGGTTGTCCTCCCGGGCCTCCGACGCCGTCTTCTGCAAATTTACGTCTTTGCGGAAGGTTGCGACCGTGGTAAAACTGCTGTCGCTACTGGCCATGGAGCGTATGACGGCCGGTAGCAAGAGATCTCCTCCGATGACTGCACTGAGGGCTCGACGCTGCGATGTCCATTAATCTTATACCTACACTAACCCATGCGTATACCTACGTATTATAAATTCGAAAGCAACTATCAGTTAAACCACGGGACAGATTTGTCTACGATACGTAGGGTACGTAGTACGTACGGTACTACGACCGATTTACCGCGAAAACTGTATGTCACGCAACCGAGCTTCGGGCAAAATCTTATAATCTATGATTTCTTTAATATTAAAGTAGTAACTGCCCTCACGGGTTTAATTAAAATAATATAATATCTCATTAATGAACAATTGATTTTCTCAAATGATTCATTTGTTTAAAAAAGTAAAAACGTCAAAGTTGCCTGTTAAAGGAAGTAATAAATTCAAAATGGCGTTTAATGTGCAAACTTTTTATGTTTTATTTAAATTGTAACATTTTTAAATTTCATTTTGGTGGGTGACTCAAACTTGAGCGTCTAAAAAAAGCTATTTACGCACATGCATCGAAGTGTACTGCCTTATTGTGAATAATAAAATATTGTAAGATGGAGATCAGAGGGAATGTCAAATATTTTTATTTTATTGCTGGTGTGTAATGACTTGCCGAAATTGTTTTATTCATTGTTTTTGTATACTTTATACGTAAAGTTATTTATTCGTTTTTTGATTTGTAATAGACAACTTGCACTCTTTTTTAAAACTCTATCTCCCTCCTAGTTGTAAAGTTTTGTGAATTTACAAAATAGGTTTAGTTCTATCGGCAAAGACAGTGTATTAATGGAGTTTTATATTAGTTTAGACTGTAAATTTTTATTTTAACGAGTGAAAACATCCACAATCCTTAACCCTTTCCTGAGAGGAGACCTGAGCCTAGCAATGGGACATTATGGGTTGTTGATGAGACCCCTTCACTCGGTACGGTAGGCAAAGCGGTATTAAAATATTTTGTTGGCAAGGTATAATTATTTTAATTCTAATAACGTAATTTTAAAAATGAGACTGCCTGTTGTTTTAATGGTTAGCGGTCTCGTTGGTCTAATGGTTAGCGTAAGCCACTGCAGATTTGAGAGTATTTACCAGCAGACGGTGCCCGCTTCAGTGCGGGCAGGCGCTGGGAGGGGTCCGGTCGTGTTAATAACAGCAGTTCCCGGACCCCTCCCTTCTCAGGTGCAGAGTGGCACACCGTGTGGTTTTACTCGGTTCGATTCCGACACACCGTCCCACCGCAAACCCCGGCGGGGTGACGACCCGAGGGGGTTTCCAAACGTAATAAATAAAAAAAAAGAAACTGCAGATCTTGAGTCTTGTCTTGTCAGGTCTTGAGTTCGATTTCCGGGTCGGACTACCGTTGGGTTTTTCTTACAAGAAATTCTTAATAGCAACCAGCAAGTGCCTCGGAGAGCACGTTAAGCCGTCGGTCCCGGTTGTCATGAACATCTATGGCAATCGTTATTGAGAAGTCAGTGCCCAAATATACTGACAGCTAGTTCAACTTTCGAATTCAATTCACCCTCAGGGTTCTGTCAGTCGCTCTGTGTAAAAACTGATATTCAGGTAAAACCGGTTGAACTAGTAGCCGACCCCAAGTAATCTTGGGAATGATAAAAGGCTAGCAAGATGATGGTCTGACAGACCCAGATATGAAATCGTCTCCCGTCTGGGGTAGGTCTTGTATGATGAGCATAGAGCAACACGGTAGGGAGTTGCCATATGCAGGCGTTCACCTCTGTCAAAGCATAAGTACAAATGGGCCTATGTGTGCGTGAAATTGTGAATATGTCTATTTTAATTTTTGCTTTTGTACGTAATTCGCTGCTTGTGGCAATGTGTATGTGTGAAGTCTTCCCCCCAACAGCAAGAAATGACGGACTGTTTTGTATTGGGCAAATAGACTATGGCTATTCCCTTTCGATCTACTCGCCAGTGTTCTTCTATGATGATACGCATGAATATATAATATATGTATGTTTATCTATACTAATATTATAAAGCTGAAGAGTTTGTTTGTTTGTTAAACGCGCTAATTTCGAGAACCGCTGTTCCGATTAGAAATTTTTTTTCAGTGTTGGATAGTCCATTTATCGAGAAAGGCTATAGGCTGTATATCATCACGCTAAGACCAATAGGACTGGAGCACTAATGAAGAATGTTTAAAAAAGGGGGAAAATTATTACGCTACGGGCAATAGTACCTAGACGTAAACGAGGTTGCGAGGGTCAGCTAGTTTATAAATATATGTATGCGGTTGATGGCAATAGGAATGACCTCAAACGTTACTAACCCGTACTATTTACTAAATAGGAAATAATTAAATAAATAAATAATAAATATTTCGGACATCTAACACGCAACGCCATCTAGTCCCAAGCTAAGCAGAGCTTGTGTTATGGGTACTAGACAACTGATATAAATACTTATAAACCTTTCTTTTTGTAAATACATACATATTATACATATATACACTCAAACTCCGAAATAAATATTTGCAGATCATACAAACATTTGGTCCGACCCGGGAATCGAACCCGAGACCTCATACACAGCAGTCGCATTCGCTACCACTGCGCCACCGAGGCAGTCAATTAATCCTTCTTCATGACTATTTTGTAGGTCAAATTGGCCTTCATTAAATTAGGGCATTCTAAAACTTTTTGTGTCTGGCAAGACGACCTAAAATGATTTTTTTGTTGATAAAAATACTCGATCAAGGTGAATGTTTAGATTCGTTCACATTCCTCCATCAGTTAGATACGACATTACACTGTTATCTGCTTTAGATCTTAGGATTTAAGAGTTTATTTATTGGCGAAGACGAAGTCTTTGGTTCTATCTACTTTTATACTTTTTATTTTTAATCTATACAAGATAGTGTCAACATTTTCAGAATAAATAAATTATCTGTCGTACTGGTTGATAATAGTCGATTAAAAAAAAAAGAAACGTATATTTTTTTTTCTAATAAATCTATTATATAAAATTCTCGTGTCGCGGTGTTAGTTACCAAACGCTTCTGGAGCGCATACCAAATATTTAACCGACTTAAAAAAAGGAGAAGGTTATTAATTCGAATGTAATTTTTATGTTTGTTACAACTTTCGACTGGGTGAACCGATTTTTATTAATGATTTTTTTTTTATTTAAAAACTGATGCTTCGCGTGTGGTCCCGTTTCAATTTCTGTAGTCCAGTTCTGACAATGTTGTCCATGAGAAAATCATGTAAATCTTCAATTTGCATTTGTATTCGCTACAAATTTACGAATAACTCAGTATCATGGCAACTAATTTCGATGATTCTTTTTTTATTTGAAAGCTGGTGCTTCCCGTGTGTACCCATTTCGATTCATTTGGTTCAGTTCTTGAAGTCGGTTTTTTTGTTTAAAATTTTGTATTATATGAAATTTTGTATGCATATCGGGTAAGTCTGAGAAACGGCATCTATTATCATACCAGTAAATGATAAGGGTGGGTCACCCCTAAATTTTTTTTTTATGGCAAAGCAGCTTTTGCTGAGTCAGCTAATAAATATAGTCAAAATTAAACTACATACTTAGTATCATAAATGTCTACTTTAAAGATTATTAACATTTTATTCATTAGTTTTATAATTTTTTTTCAATAAAACTTATTTATTAATTCTAATAAAAATATTTTCTATCGTTCTTTTTTATGTTACCGATTTAAATACTAAAAATTTTAAGAAACAGGACTGTGACCGATTAAATATTAGTAATTTCTATTAATTTATAAAATAATTATAATATTTTTTTACCTTTCTTGGAAACTTCACTTCTCCCGAATGATCATTAGCTTTGCTAACATTCAACTTCGCTCTGCTCTCCCCACATAAACAAATAAAAAATATAATCACTGATATTTTAATAGCCCTTAATGACTCCATTTTAAAAATGTTTATCTCCAATAAAATATTTTAATGTGCACAGATTTAATTATAATGTCATAATCGTTTTCAATCACTTTATTTCGATTGTTTCCGAAATGAAAGATGGCCGCGAAAATAGGCGCGAATGCCGAATGTCAAATCGGTAGGGCCGACTCCAGACGACTGGAAATTAGTTTTACAGACTTCAAGACGCGTTTATTTTTAGGATATCGATGGGGCGGTAGTGTTTGGGTAAACGACTGTTTGATGCGGTACAGTTATTTATTGACTATACAATGTATATAATTTATAATAATAATTATTTTGTAAAAAAGGTAAGTTAAGCTAAGAAACAATTTTATTAGATATAAAATATTAAATGTAATCAAAAGTGAAAATAAATAAAAGGCATCTAAGTAGGTATTTGGATAGAACCGATTCGGTATTTATGTATATTGGTGACTCAAAACTAAAGTCGCTTACAAATTGTTTTGTCTCAAATAGCTCGTGGCCTTAAAAGGAAATCCCTTGCCGTTCTTGGACGCATAATTTTTTTAAAGTACATGTTGGATATCAATGAATTTAATTCATAGACAAAATGCTTCAAGAGGAAGTTTTATTTTAACAATACAAGCATTGAAAATTATAGTAGGAATAATTGAAAAACTATACAAATGAATAAAATTAAAAAGTCTTTTTGTAATTTCAAAGTAAACAACTTTTCTTTAAATGCATATGAAAGTATGAATGATACTTAAAAAAACTGTTTGTTTCGACTAATCTCTGGAACGAGTGGAGCGGTTTTGACGGGACTTTCACTGACATATAGCTGATGTAATATAAAGTGGCGTTATCCGCTATTGCGGTTTAACAAAAACAGCGAATAATACCGCTCAGCTAGTAATAAATATTTAATTTAATACATCTTTTGCACTGTTTGTTCAAAACAAATGTAGCCTTTACGCTCTGCATGTGCGTCAAAGAGCTTCAATATAATATTCTTCGGGTTAAAAATATTGGCGCGGACACTTTGATAAACATATTTCAACACTTCGGCCATGTGGATTGTGAATACACACGTCTTTTGAAAACTCCAATAGCTACGCGGCAACGGACTAACAAATTGCTTTTTAATTATTTTAGTTTTTTATGGTATATCTTGAACAGCGTTTAATAGTGGAATACTGTACGAACTGCCTCGTTGGTGCAGTGGTAGTGAATGCGACTGCTGTCCTTGAGGTCTCGGGTTCAAAACCTGGGTCGGACTAAATGTTTGTGTAATCTACAAATATTGGTTTCGGAGTTTGGGTGTTTTCTATGTATAATATGTATGTATTTACAAAAAAAAGTTTATATGTATTCATATCAGTTGTCTAGTACCCATAACACAAGCTCTGCTTAGCTTAGGACTAGATGGCGTTGTGTGTTAGATGTCCGGAATATTTATTTTTTTATTTATTAACTAACCTTAAAAAGAAGGTTGAGGTGTACGCTGACAAGACAAATTGGTAGATATAGGGTTTCTTTCAAGTTTTTCTTCTCTTTGCAGTGATTTTTGTGTTGTAATGCCGTCGGTCCCGATTGTCATTAACATCTATTGCAATCGTTATTGGAATTGGTAAACAAACTGTCCGTTTGTTCCTTGTACAGAAGTTCTGTATTGTGGCTGGTTAATAATTCGGAGTCTCCACTGCTACTCATCCCTTAAGTGTCGTAAGAGCCGATTAAGGGCGCAAACTACACACGGGACAATCGTGATCTTCATCATCGTCCTTTTGCCGCGGCTTCATTCTCACAGTAATCACAGTAAACATAGACCGTGTGCTATTCTGTTTTATCAGTAAAGTTTAACTTATATCCGTTCAGTAGTTTTTGCGTCAAAGAATAAAACATTCATTTATATCGAATAAATTTTTCGTATTGATAACATTAGATATTCAGAATGGTGAGGTCGGTGACACAAAGAATACCCAGACACAGAACCAAAATTTGTGTATAACACAAAGTGTTATCCCATGTGGGGCTCAAACCCACAAGCAATCAATAAAATTAGCACAATAGAAAGCGGCGTGTCGTCTGTTTTGACAACTATATCAGCTGTGTAGTCAATATTTTTTTATGGTATAATGGGCAAACGAACAGACGTATCGCCTGATGGTAAGCGATTAACGCCACCCATGGATACCCGCAACACCGTTGCCAGCCTTTGGGGAGGGGGAAGGGGATGAGGGAAGGGGTTGAGCAATGGGCCTCTGGTCACTCACTCGGTGAAACACAGCGCAGGCGCTGTTTCACACCGGTTTTCTGTGAGGCCATGGTATTAATCCGGTCGAGCCGGCCCATTCGTGCCGAAGCTTGGCTCTCCCACGGTAATAAAAAACAGTATCCTAAGGTTTAATCTTATGATTGTGCTTGTGCATCTGAATCCCAAACTGAAAACAAACTGCATACGACCCAATGTTCTTAGAAGTCTGATCTACCTCAATTTACGTCCGGCCTGGAGATTCTGAAAAGTATATCCAAAGAATTGAATGTGTTACGAGTACTTTATATGTGAGTAAAGTCAGTATCACTTTTGCAATGTTCCTAGTCGGGACTGAGATATAAAATACGAAGTGAATTTAAATTGGAAATATATTTAATTTTAAATTTAATATTATTTGAAAAAGTTATACAAGGAATCTACACGCGTTGTGTAGGGTTGGCACGGCGCAAAGCTAGTTAGCGTTGCCCGGCCTTACAATCGGGTGGCCAACCGACAAAGCTTACCTCAGCTAAAATATAATAATGTGTGCCTACAAGTAGATTTTACGTATGGTGACAGATTAACAATATAGAGTGTGTTAAGAGCCGAATAAAGGAGCAAATTAAGCACGACAACATCACGGCAACGAGAAGAAAAACTTGAAATAAACCCTATGTCTACCCGTCTATCACGCGTGGTCGGTAGTACCGTACCGTAGGTACTGTCGGACTAAAGCTGCCTCTCATATGTCGTAGGCATATGTCTATATTTAAACTTCGAAGGGTGATGGTTTTGTGATAAACTTTTTTTATATCACTAATACATTTCTGTGTGTGTAAAACTTTCATAATAAAATTGTAGCTTTAGTTTGCAGAAATCGTTATCTATATTGTGTTGCCAAATAAAACAATCTAAGGTTGGTTCTAGACAGAATTGTGTTCCCTGAACTGTACTATCCGTCTTTTTTTATAAGTTCAAGTTCTCGCCCTCTCATTTTCAGGACACTGAAAGGAGAATGCACTTTGTGACTATCGGTCCAAAAGTCCGATCTTCAGAAGGCGAATTATCGTAATAGAAGTTCGATCAAAATTAAAATAAATAAATCAATCAGTCGATTATTAGTTAGTATCTACATTCTGAACCATTTACCATACTGTACGTATTTACAAAAAAAAAAAAGTTTATAAGTATTAATTTCAGTTGTCTAGTACCCATAACACAAGCTCTGCTTAGCTTGGGTCTAGATGGTGTTGTGTGTTAGATGTCTGGAATATTTATTATATTATTATTTCATTAAAACGAATAAATATGTAACTACAAGATTATAACTGTCATAAAAACGTCTAATATAAAATCAGCCAAAGTTTCCCGCCGTATTGACAGAACCGCGGATAATAAAATACAGTGATTTGGATTTCTAGTTTTAGACAATCGAACGTTAATAAAACTCAATGACGTCTACTTTAATGGCGGGAAAATAAAATGTGTTTTGTCTGTGGTTACTGTGGAATTAAATTCGTGTTGTTTTATTCGTTTTAAATAACAGATTTTTGCGAACGTGTTTATTTATTTGTCATCTGCTTTTTTTACAACATTTTAAAGCGACTAGCATTTTGCTGCGACTTCGTCCACGTGGTGGACATCAAACATCGTAAGATTAAGTATTTACTGGGACAGACTCGTGCTTCACCTAAGTTCTCCACCTGGATGAAACATGGGAACTATACATCTTTTGTCCAAAGCGGGACAAAGTAAAAAACCGTATCAACGTATCGCATCGGGTTATTTTAATATTACAAACAGACACTTCAATTTTATTTATTTGTTCTATACAAATAAATAAAATACAGCACTACGCCTAACTAATCAACTTCAATTTGGGCGTCCGGCTAGTTTATCCCAAAAGCGGGACAAAATCTATCCCACGCGGGACGTTACAATTTTGATCCAAAAATCGGAACGTCCATAATGTCTTAGACTGTTCACCAGATATATTGGTTCAACCTTTGTATCTGCAGGCAGATCAAGGCAACCCTCCCGACCATCAACCCTGGATTGTCACGGAAGGTGATGCAGCTCAAGAGACCGCTGCTTCGACTCTTAACAGGAGCAATGGTCATTACTAAACAAATATCTTTTCTCTCTAGGTGTAACAGACAGCCCTCTATGCAGAGCATGCATGGATGAGAAAGAACAGCCGCCCATGTCATCATGGCATGTCCTGAGGTGGCCGAATACCGGGCGAGATACCTCGGCTCACCGAGGTCACTTCCAGAAGTCGTTGTCAACGTAAAGGGTCTGCTAGGCTTCTTGAAGGAACTGGTTTGGCATGAATAATGCCGACCCAGAAGCCATCGAGTTGCGTAAACCCAGCCCGCGAGTTCAAGTTTAAGCGGGACGTCGCGCCAAAATCGGGGCGTCTGACAACGCTGATGGTGAGTGACACTGTGGCGTATTGAAATGCTTCTGCATTATCGATTCCTAATTCTTCCTAAAATTGCCAACAAGCCCTAGGTCTAAGTCTACTCTCATTTATTTCAACATCCGCTACAACTACCACAATTTATGACTTTTTACAAGTACATTGATTAATTCAACATTAACGTTGGTTTATTTATAAAAGTTTATTCGTTCCGAATATAAATTCTATTCGAAGAGATTTACAACTGTTTTATGAGACAACCAATGGTTTTACATCGATATGAACCAGGTGTGTTGTTAGTTCACACTGTAGTATGATCACTTGAACTTACTCGTATATCTAGAAATAGATTTAAATATAGGTGCGTCGCAGAGGTCCGATACCAGTCGCTCCGTGTGAAAACTGATATTCAGGTAAAACCGTCTGAACTAGTAGCCGCCCTCAAATAGTATCCTACTAATATTATAAACGCGAAAGTTTGTGAGTATGTATGTTGGTTGCTCTTTCACGCAAACATTACTGAATGAAACTTTACAATAAAAACTTGAGAGGTGTCAAGGGACACCCGGATGGAACGAAGTTCGAAATAGAAAGACGAAACGAAAATATCTGTGTGTGTCGTCGTCGTGTCGTGACAACAAATTGTGTCGTGACAACAAATTGTGTCGTGTCAACAAATTGTGTCGTGACAATTTTTCCGTCTAGCCCCCTTACACAACGTGCCATAAGGAACTTCGTTCCAATATAGCTTACACATCTGAATAAAACATAGGCTACAATTTATAAAGGTAATACAATGATAGATATCAACACAAACCTCCTTTGTGAAAATCACTGGCCACTTATGTATAGTTTTTTTACCAGGACCAGTACTAGTGAATGGTATACCGAAGTTTGTCTGCCTCTGTCGGGGAGTTGCATAGCGAGCGCCCATGGAACGGCGTCTCTGGCATTCTTTTTCACCAAGATGTCGCGCCCGCTCACGCAGCTGCTAGAACAATGGACTATTTGACAACTTCGGGGTACAAATGTTACCCCATCCTCCGTACAGCCCAGATTTAGCTCCATGTAATATTTCCCACGGTGAAAAAATGCTTTATGGGCGAAAATTTAGCACTGCAGACGCGGCCGTCGAAGAATTTCGGTGGTTATTTTTCGACACGTTTTTTAAATGTATTGAAAGCTGGTTCACCCGTATGCCATAAGTGCATTGAGATTGGAGTAGGATATTTTGAAAAGCTGTTAATGTTTTTTATTATATTCTAACTATTTTTCATTTCACTAACTATTTTTGGAGCAGTTTACGTATTATGTGAATTTTGTATGCAAGACAGAGATAAATATGACGTTATACTTAAATTAGAAAGATGATTAACATTGTATCTAACTTTTTTTTTTAAACTTAGAACCACAATTTGTGCATCACACTAAGTTTTATTCCATGTGGGATTTGAACCCACAACACGAAGTAGGGAACGGTGTGGCGACCGTTTAACCACTAGGCCAAACGTGTAGTATTTTTTTCCTACATTCTATTATCAGCTTTCTACATATGTAGATATTATATTTGTATCTCACTAACTTCTTCCCGCGGCTCCTCCCACGTCCTGGACACATGTTCTTCCTCAAGGATCAAAGAGTACATATCTTCTATGTCAAATTTCATTAAAATCGCTTCAACGATTTAGCGTGAAAGCGAACAGACAAACAGACAGAGTTACAATCACAATGTATTACATTTGTTATCTATTTACATGTGAAGAATCCTATCGGAAGTTTCACAGAATCCTATGGGAACCAAATAGCGATGATGCGAAGGCTCTGTTCAGATTCATGTCGATTGTTCTTAGACGATAACTATGTAGTAACTTGTTCAGGATACGATGGAACTGGCATACGCTCTGCGTAAAAGTTCCAAAACAAAAACATAATAAAAAAGAAAAAAAATAATACTCTTTAGATCCATCTGTGCCTTGTAGAGCACGTTAAGCTGTGTCAGCTCCGTTTGCAACTCAAACAACAATCAATATCCGTAATTATTGTCACACATTGACTGCTCGGCTGGCTGCGTCGTAAACGTCGCCACGTCGCAATTTCTTACCTTACCTTGTAAAATTTATTGAGACTTAAGAGACTTAGGTCCGTATTATAGAAGGCGTCTCAGTCGTGAATCGAGTTTTAAAACTAGTTTCAAGAAGAGATTGTATTATAGAACGTCTCTTGAGACAAGATTCACTGATCGTTGCTTATTATATAGCTTATTTTAGAACGACGCTATGTCAAAATCGTCTCTCAAGAACAGATTTTGACAGATGTGATCTCTGCTCAACTGAGACAAGCTCAATCTAGTCTCAAGGGGTAATTTCTAATGATTTTTCTGAATAATAACGAAAGATTTATTTTACCATACTTTATGACTGCACGGTTGGCCGAGTGGTGTCAGCGGTCGCCATGCCGCTTGCTACTGCGCCAAGTGTCGTGGGTTTAAATCCCACGCGGTACCTACAACACTTTGTGTGATCCACGAATTGTTGTCCCGAGTCTGGATGTTCTTTGTGTCCGTTTCATGTATTTTTGTAAAGTCCCCCACGACACAGGATGTTTATTCCTAATGTGGGAGTTGTCTTTTAAAAAAAAAAAAAAAGATTTACGAAAGAATTGCTTATTATACACATTTCAATACATTTGTATGTTATTTTAGAACGATGTTTTTGTGAAAATCGCCTTTCAGGAATAGATTTTGACAGATGTGATATCCGTTCAACTGAGACAAGCTCAATCTAGTCTCAAGTGGTAATTTCTTATACCTTGTAAGGGAAATTAACGTATTTTATGATGATTGTCCAGAATAACAACGAAATATTTATTTTACTTTACTTTATTTACGAAAGAATTGCTTATTATACACATTTCAATACACTTTAATTAACATTAATTGATTTTAATTTACTTAAAATACACATTCAACTATTTATTTCAAATAATATCCTTCGAGCAATAGTAATAACCTTTTGGTTTCTGACAAAAATATTACAATAATATTAAAATAAAAACAAAAACAGTTTGATAATTCGACATTGACAAGTATTGAAAACAATTTGAACATGCCGTTATAGGTAGTATCTAATCAGTTTTATTTTAATATTTAAAGTATTTAATTTAGGACGAATTGCTTCTTATTATTATATTTAAATTGATACACTAGCCAATAGTGTATTATATATAAACTAATAACCAATAATATATAAATTATACTTGTTAGATATGATGTATTTAATATAATTAGCTGCGTAACACAGAACAATAATTTCGACAATGCAGAAACGTAACTGAGAACAGACTTGTGAGTTGAGATTAGATATTGAAACTAGTTTCAACTGAGTAGAACTCAAAACGCCTTCTATAATAAGAGCGACGCTTGAGATTTGATCATAACTTGAAACTCGATTCAGCTGATCGGAGTTCAAACGATACTTGAGACGCCTTCTATAATACGGGCCTTATTAAAGTTGATCTCAATCCAGTTTGGTTAAATACCTCGGAGAAAGACTCTCTAATTCTCGCAAAGTCAATTATAAACGGTTTTAATTTATCTTATGTTAGAACTTTTTTTTAAAAGACTACTGCCGCGTTATGAACATATCTTGTGAGGCGTGGGACTTTACAAATATACATAGTACGGATACAAAGAACATCCGGACTCGGAACAACAATTTGTGGATCACACAAAGTGTTGTCCCAATTGGGGTTTGAACCAACAATAGTAACCTCTACTATAAGTATACTGTTTCTTTAATGCCAGTATAATGACTGCCTCGGTGGCGCAGTGGTAGCGTATGAGACTGCTAAGCTTGAGGTCTCGGGTTCGATTCCCGGGTCGGACCAAATGTTTGTATGATCTGCAAATATTTGTTTCGGAGTTTGGGTGTTTTCTATGTATAATATGTATGTATTTACAAAAAAAGTATATAAGTATTTATATCAGTTGTCAAGTACCCATAACACAAGCTCTGCTTAGCTTGGGACTAGATGGCGTTGTGAGTTAGATGTCCGGAATATTTATTTATTATTTATTTATTTATGTTTGATAATTATACTTTTAGATTAAAAATAATAACAATTATTAATTATTCGCGGTTGTCGTTGTAGTATTACAGGGCTCAGCTACTATAAATATGTTAAGTTGCTCTGTCTGAGATTTACATCCTCAAAAAGTTATGCTCAGTTTGTGGAAGAACGAGTGTCATGTCCCTCCAACACAAAGGGAGGATCCTCCGACCAGGCGAGGTGATCATGCCTGGCGGGCCACTGCCCAACAGTCGATGTTGGGATGTTGTATATATGATAATCGGTGCGAGAACTTCTATTGCGCGATTCAGGATTGGTAGTTTCTTCGTGTTGTACGTTGCTCCGTAGTTCAGTGTATCTGCGGTAGATGACGCTGTAGTAGGTTATTGTTGTGTTGTATGTGGAAGTCGCCACAAGCTCTTTTGCCACAATGTACAACCCACTTCAAACATTGTTTTTGTATATTTTTTGCGTTCATGTTGTTCCCCATTTCTAATTAATGCAATCATAGTGACGTGTGGTAAGGAAGCTAGTTAATTATAAAAGTGAAGAACCGCTATTGAATATTATGCGAACGGAATCGTGAGTAACGGATGTCAATAAAATGACGTTTAACCAACCGACAGAATAAATAATGAACGATGAAATATAATAAACGTTTCATCTACGCTAGACTGTACAAGAAGTTGAAAATAGCCACAAATATTAGCGCATCTTTAATATTTTCTTTGGCAGTATGTATGTCTGAAAAATCGCCGTTGCATGTAAACACGGTACGTTATTTTTGGATTGTTATTTTAATTGCAATTTAGCGGGATAATTTATAAACTGTCTTAGAGATCAGTCTGTGCTAGAAGAATGAAGCCATGAAGCTCTCAACACTGTGCTAGTGTCCATCTTACATATACCCGTATATCTCAAGAATAGAATAAGAGTAGTTAATTAATCAAATGAGCAAACATATCGCCTGATGGTAAACGATTATCGCATTTTTCCACGCAAAATAGGCGCACTGGAGTCGTTGAGTTGCGGAGACCCAGCCCGCGAAATTCAAGTTCAAGTTCAAGCGATTACCGCCGCCCATGGACATCCGCAACACCGGGGGCGTCACAGGTGCATTGGCGGCGTTTGGGGGATGGGAAGAAGGATGGGGGGAGGGGATAGGATATAGGCCTCCGGTATCCTTACTCACTCGATGAAACACAGCGCAAGCGCTTTTTGACACCTGTTTTCTGTGAGGCAGTGGTCACTCCGGTCGAGCTGGCCCATTCATGCCGAAGCGTGGCTCTCCCACGAAAAAATGTGGGGCTCAAACCCACAAGTAATAAATAAAATCAGCACTGTAGAAAGCAGCGTGGCGTCTGTTTTGACACATCTGTGCACTCAATAAAAAAAAATACAGCACTCTATGGTTTATTTATTTATTTAAAACTTCATACACTTATTGGGGTTGTAGGTTTAATGTTACGATTGGGCAAAAAACAAACTGCATACGACCTAATGTTAGTTAGTTAGCAGTCTTATCTACCTCAATTTACGTCCGGCCTGGAGATCCTTAAAAGTAGTGAGTTTGGTGTAGACAAGTGTGCACTTGTCTACAACAAATTCCGTCTTGATAGAATTGCTAAAGTTTACAGTGACCTTTAGTAACTCTGTCAATTGTAATGTAACTCTACCCCCACCAAAGGGGCAAGTAGTTTCAAATCATCAATATAAAGAAGATGAGATATAACTCGATCAACTTTTCACAACCTATAGCCTAACTCTGAACCCTGCAATAGAGTGATTAGAGGGTTTAAAACTAGACAAAAACACAAGGGACTCACTTGAAAGATGCCCCGCTCGATTTTTGTAAGTACATCGTTCATCGCAGACTGCCGACATCCAGGATAGCGAAGTACTAATCTCCATTGCCCCATACATGACTTCAAGAAAGTGCACAGAGTTGTGTCAATTTTATACAACTCAAGCACCCTCATAATCAGTCCCATGTATGCGGAACGGAGTCATAAGCCTTCTTGTAATCTATCCAGCATGTCGCCAGGCTCTTACGACTACGACGTACCTGCTGGCTAATGGTCATGTCTATGATAAGGAGCTCTTTAGTACCACAGGTATATCGATTTTGAGACACGGAAATTATCGAATTGTAATTAATACGTGTTGAAATTTTGAGTCTCAGCATAGATGTCAGACGTTTATATTATTATTATAATATGGCAATCGACGCTGAAGTGATGGATTCGCTTTATTTTTCGTTAAGAGTCCTAATACTTTGCCCGCGCCTTCGCCGTATGTCTATAATCGCGGTAAAGATTCCAAATTTTTTTGAAATTGGTGCAGAGGTTCAGACGTGAAAGTGACAGGCATAGTTACTACCGAGTTAATGCTATTAGTGTAGAGTATGAATAAAAGTACAAAAATATATGTTTTATGATTATTCTTTGAAGAACCAAGTTTAAGTGGCATCTGACACTGTTTCCAAAAATAATTAAGCAGTTTTTGATAGATTTTGTTAAGTAAAACTTCTTTATGCACGTTTGACTTGGGGAGTAAGCTGGTGATTGCGTGACAAGCTTTACGAAAATTGTGATAGGGCGAGTGAGAGGGTGCATAAGTCAGTAAAGATAAAGAGAGAGAGAGGCGTGAGCACATATTTACTTTCTCTCTTTTTCTCAAAGCAAGTCATACATAAAAAGTTTTACTTTGTGTCATATTTTTTTTATTTTATCCATCACATCGTTGTCTTTAAGGAAATAACATTCTTTAATTAAATTCGATTCGATTATACCTATAATTCAAACGTTTTTGTCGTTATTTTTGCTTGTTCATAGTCATTCGTATTTATGTCTGCCAAAGTGACTGAACTCATTGCGAATGTTCTGATGATGCTTCTGCGTCATTATCTCCGGTCATTGGGTATTGTTAGTTTTAAACAATAGTTGACTTCTCAACAATTTCAATTTATCATATATCCAAACTTGTACTAGAACACGCTACAGCGTCAGCTTTTATAAAATGTTTCTTCAAATGAGGCTTCATATTAGGAATAATTGTCTCCCTAATTTTTTGTATTTCCATATCTTTTTCCTCTGGTTCTAAGATTTTCAATTCATTTGCTAAATCTTCATTATATTTAAACGTATCAATGCTTTCAAAATCTTTTTCCGATGATGCCATTAATCGTAAATATTGTCCCCGGGACCACCTGTCCCAGAAGAAAATCTCCCGATACCAAAGTGAAATAAATGGCAGTTGGGATTCGATGTAAGTAATAACTTCATTTAGATTTTTATCCACTTTCCTTTTACCATAAATCCAAGCCAATATAGACTCACAGCTATACGAACAAATTAGTGTGCAGTATAATAATATTTTAGTATTCATATCAAATATACTTGCTTCAAAAACCGCACACATAAATTCTGCAGCAAAATATTCGGTAAATGTCGCATGTATATACACTGGTAGGTTGTCTGGAGTCAGGTGTGATATTAGACCTGTTCTTTCTTTGCCTGCTTTTATTATGCCTATCATACGATCCTGTTCATCAAAACCTTTATGCATCAATGGATCGATCTCTTTAAATTCTTCAATATCTGCTGTGCTGCTAAATACTGGACTCCCAAAAAGTAGACTTGCAGCTAATTTCATATGTAGTATTTTACAGTCTGCTAGGTCTTGTTCAAATCTATCCATTATATCGGGATTGTAAATATCCATTTTGTTTTTCTCTTCAAAAAGTATTTTTTTGAGTTTAGTTTCGATAAACATCTCGTATATTTTATGAACATTGATGTATGGGTCCCATTGGAAGGATTTTGTTTTATCGCATACTAAATTCACAAAATAATCAGCTGTTAAATATATGAGTAACGGGGCTCTTAACAAAGTTTTATCTTGTAAGCTGACTTTCTTGCGTCCACCAAATATATTGTAAATAAATTTTATTTCATTATCTGCTTTTAAACAATCTTTTTTGTCAATATGTAATGTGTTGTCTGAATTGTATTGATCGAAATATAAAGGAGAATCTATATCAACAAGGGGCATATTCGATAGAATATAATTATAAAACAAGTAATAAATTTCTCGAAATTTAAGCTGTAAAGAATCGACAGTTTTAATATAATTTAACTGATTTTCTTCCATGAAATGAATAAACGACAAAACATTATGTTTTTGTATATTAGTGAATTGATCAAATTTTAATTTGTATTGCCAAATTTTCTTTAAATACATTTCTTGTTCTGTTTCATTAAGATATTCAAGTCCATAAGATTTACCTACAACTGTTTTTAGATCTGGTAAAATGTCACAGTACGGCCTGCTTGTAACCCACATTTTGTTTTTCTGAGGATAGTTTTTGACTATATGAAAAAACTTGACTACACAGTCTTTATAATTCGGACAAATCTCGTCGAAGCCATCGAATAAAAATATCACTTTATTATTATTATAAGAATGTAGAAACAGATTCAATACAAACGCATACCACTCATCGCCAGCGCAGTCATCCAAATACATTTTATTATCGATTTCTTTTAAACTTATTTCCAGTTCGTAATTCTTTAACATAACTTGACAAATGAATTTCATAGTTTCTATTGAATCTATATCAGTTTCGCAATCAGTAAGTTGCCAATCATGAAATTGCTTAGGATACTCTAATAAATTAACGCGTACTATCCAGAGTGTTTTATCGTATTCTCTTGTTTTCAATGATAAATGGGTTAGTAAAGTTGATTTGCCCATTCCGGGTGGAGCTGTTATAAGTACAGCATTATCTTTAATATCATTAAATGTATCCACAGGAAGATTCCTCACAAGGTCATCATATTTTTCATCGGAATAGATACTAAAGTAATGCTCATAAGCTTTAAGGAACATAGGGTCTATATTATCATCGAGAACTGTAGTCTGACTAACCTTTCTGTCAACGTATAAATTCTTTATTTCTTCGTAATTGAAATTACTCAGAGAGCGACCAATTTGTAGAGTTTCTCCACGCATTATCTTACTCAAAACTGTTTTATTAATAAACTTGACCGATATGTTGTCTATAAGTAATTCCAAGTCTATTTTATGGTCTTGAAATATCACTTCAGCATTTTTCATGATTATTTTTCTTGATTCCGGCGTAAGATCAATTAAGTTTAGTTTTTCATCATAAATTATATCTGAAGGTGAAAAATATTTGTTCACAGTTTCAATTAATGTCTTTTGTATAACCACAATAACTTTTAGGTCTTTAATTACTTGTCCTATTTGTGTTAATCTCTCCGCATCTTGTTCACTGTTCCATACCATAATGACAAGCTTTTTTGTTTTGCTTAATTCTTCTATTAATTTATAGAAATGTATCGATATTAAGGTCATCACATATTCTAAATCTATAATTACTAGATCGTTATCCTTTCTGTTTCTTAATAATTGAATTACTTTCATAGTCGTTAATGTAGTTAACTCTGTAATAACAAGTGTTTTTGACAAACTATTCAGTGATTGAAGCGACTGTAAGGCGTCGTCGACAAAACAGTAATCTGTATTTTTAATTTTATGGATGTAAAAAGTATTCTGTAGTGAACTCATTTGAGGTTCTTTTATGATATTGTCTATAGATAGTTTAAACTTATTGTTCTCTTTAGAAAGATATGATTCTGTCGTAGTCGATAACCACCAGTTTAGAATGACGTGATGGTAATGTACAAAGATTGTATCATAATCCACCGAGGCACTCGGTGGGTTGGTGAACAGATACTCTTTGATTTCGTTTTTTAATTTTGATTCCACTTCGAAATGATTTGATTGTTTCTCGTAGATGAGCAGTCGGCTTAAAAAATCTTTCACTACGTTGCTGTAATCCAGAGCCAATTTTGGGAATTTCATAGTTTTCACTTCAAACCTATATTCATTGAGATTATTAAATCTTTCTTTTAGTTTTAAATATAGATATTTGGCGTTATTCTGAAGTGATTCATGGTCACTTGTAAATTTAAATAGTTTTGTATCACTGTCATAAGCTAAAATGTTACCGACCCCACCACCAATACCACCGTTTGAATTCAAAAGTCCTTCACTAACATTATCGTCAATAGTAATTACTCTATAGTATTCGGTTTGGACGGCATTTTCGAGTAATTCCACCATGACATTTGTGAGATGATTCAGTCTTTGTTCAATATTTGCAGGAGTACCTCTAATTGCCAGGTCTATGTTACCAAATGCAATTGGTACCGGTAATGCAAGACTTTTTAGTATATTTATTGCAGTAAATGCATTAGTATCATATATCATATCTACAGAAATATTAATTTTATCTAATTGCTCTGTATCAGACTGGGGTCTCTTCATAAGGAATTGCAATTTCTCATTTTTATAGGTGATGTGATTTTCCATAAGAGGGCTTAATGTAGCTGCACATGGGTTAGCTAAGAATGACGATATAAATGCATCCAATGTTTTCTTACATTTTATTTTATCTCGATTTTTCAACAAATGTTTGTACAAATGTTTTCTAAATATAACAATAAATTTCTCGTTAGTTTCAAAGAAATCATCTTGAAATGATAAAATTCGACATTTCGAGCCACGTTTTTCTTGAATTTCAGACAAATTAACAACTTTATTTTTTAAAATCACATGATATCTTATGATATATTCATTGTTCATTATGTTAATCGAAGTTTTATTATGAAGATATTTTTCGAAATATTCCGCTACTAAAGGTATCTCTTCATTTAAAATGATCAAATTAAAATCTTCAATATCTTTATCGGTATAATTCGGTTGCAAGCCAGCGGCACCAGTTGATATTAACTCATTTAATTTCTTAGCGTAACTGTTCTCGAATGTTCTATTTGAAACAGTTTTACCGAAATCGTATTTAGCGTTTGTGTAAACAACAAATAGGCAATCTATATCTGTAAACATCCCACTGAAATACCGATCCATATTATTGTTATTACTAAACTTTTCCCTAATTTTTGAAATGCTCTCACACCATTTGGCCAATTCGTTTCTGTCATCAAGTGTAGCTGAGTCATTTTCTTTATGTTTCGCTTGAATTAAAACTAGTAACGGTCTATCATACCCTTTTAATTTCACTTTAAGACAAACATCATCGAATGCCCCAATTTCGTCCATATTGGAAGCTAGAAGAAAATCTTCTACATTTTCGCTATGCAGCAGTCTAAACAGTATCAAACTTATGAGTTTAGTCTCATATAGTTGTCCACTAATGCCAGACGTACCTGGGCGCTTTTTGTACTGATCCATTATGCCAGAATCAATACTCCAATGAAAATCTTGTCAAAACAGTTTTTGAGATTTATAGTTCAGTTGTCTCGTGCAACTCCAATAGTTCTGTAAGGAAATAAGTTGATTTAAATAGAATGTAAAGTTATTTTTGATTTTTAACGAGTAAAGTCTCGCACTCACCTACGAAACACAACAGCGCGAATACTGTCACTTTAGATTAGTCTTCTGTACCAGAGTAGTACAGCCTCGGCCGAGCCGGCCTGTTTGTGCTGAAATCACATAAATACAGATATAAAGGAATGTTATGGTCCGTACCTAGGATAACTGAGGTAGGATGTGTCCGCTGAAGACGATATTTGCGTCTTGGTTAAAAAGAGCAAGGCTGGCTTTGCTGTGTCGAGGTGGTGATGGACAGCATCAAGGTTACTAAGTATTCTCTGATGTTGCAAAATTCCACGACCAGCGTGATAGAGGGTGCCGTGATGTTACTGCTCCCCAGAATACGAGGGGCAGCCTGGACATCTACGCTCAGGCTTGTTATGTCCTGAGCGCAGACGCCCAGAGAGGGATTCTCCGACGCCAGAGCAGTTGGTACCCTACTGAGTTAACATTCTGTGTTTCAACTGCGCCATTATAGGGGAGGTTTGGAAATTGGCCTCCGGTATTCTCACACACTCGGTGAAACACAGCGCAAGCGCTGTTTTAAACAGGTTTTTTGTGAGGCCGTGGTATTACTCCGGTCGATCCGGGCCATTATCGCCGAGGCGTGGCTCTACCACGGATAAAATATGTCAAAAACGAAAGCCACAACAATTTAACACTCAGGCTACTCCTGTTGACTAGGTACTTACTGCTGACGTTGTCCAATATATGCCTTTGGATGTCGTACCTATTTGCACCTGCACCTGAAATAACGAAGATCACTTACACTACTCATGTTGACGAGGTACTTAGTGCTGATATTTTTCAGGACATGCCTCTGGATGATGTTGTTTTTAACAGACTTCAAAAAAGGATGAGGTTCTCAATTCGAGACAGTTCTAATTGAATTTAAACTGTTTTGTAATATATTTCTATTTTATATAGTTAATTAATAATAATGAAATAAAACTAGATCAATTGAAATGTCGATTATTCTAACAATTTTAGTTGTTTTACAGCATCGCAACAATTACTTAGGATTTAATTTACAAAATAAAATGCATCACACTTTGTTGAAATTTTGAGTTCCTGTTAGGAAGATATTTTGACACTTTTTTTCACTAAATACTTTGAATTTAAATTACTATAAGTACGTGTAAGTTATTTTGTTCATTTTATCCCCTTGGTCTCTTATTTAATTGACTTGCACTGCAAATTTTTCGTGGCTGTAAAATACTTCAATAAAAATTTTGTGGGCTGTAAAGGACGCTCACTTTCGTCAATAAATAAGTTTAATTAAATTATTTAAATTATAAGGATAACAATTATATATATTCGATTCGATATACCACAAATAAAAAAAGGTTGCAGCCTCTTTTGACGTCATAAATAAAGCACTTTGACAAAGCTATTAGACAAAATATTTTTAGGTTTTTGGCTCTGCTGAAAACCCACGTTTAGTCCCTTTACGACAATTGAAATTTCCGGTATCAATATAATATATATGTATATATATATATATGAGTATGTTTATCAGTTGTCTCGTTATTACAGCACAGGTTCTGTCTAGGGCTTCCAAAAATACGGATATGTTAATTACGGAACTGATTAATCATTTTTATCCACCAATTAAATTTACGAACGTAATCAAAGTAAATAGTTCCTGTCTACTGGTCTACTGGTCACTGATCAAAAAGTGTCCAATATAATAAAGCTAAAGAGTTTGTTTGTTTGAACACGCTAATCTCAGAAACCGATGGTCCGATTTGAAAAATTCTTTCAGTGTTGGGTAGGCCATTTATCGAGGAAGGCTATAGGCTATATATCATTACGCTACTACTAATAGGAGCGGAGCACCAATGAAGAATGTTTCAAAAACGGGGGAAAATTTTCACGCTACGGGTAATAGAAGACGCAAACGAGGTTGCGTGGGTCAGCTAGTCAAATAATAAAATAGTTTTTGAGATTTATAGTTCAGTTGTCTCGTGCAACTCCAATAGTTCTGTAAGGAAATAAGTTGATTTAAATAGAATGTAAAGTTATTTTTGATTTTTAACGAGTAAAGTCTCGCACTCACCTACGAAACACAACAGCGCGAATACTGTCACTTTAGATTAGTCTTCTGTACCAGAGTAGTACAGCCTCGGCCGAGCCGGCCTGTTTGTGCTGAAATCACATAAATACAGATATAAAGGAATGTTATGGTCCGTACCTAGGATAACTGAGGTAGGATGTGTCCGCTGAAGACGATATTTGCGTCTTGGTTAAAAAGAGCAAGGCTGGCTTTGCTGTGTCGAGGTGGTGATGGACAGCATCAAGGTTACTAAGTATTCTCTGATGTTGCAAAATTCCACGACCAGCGTGATAGAGGGTGCCGTGATGTTACTGCTCCCCAGAATACGAGGGGCAGCCTGGACATCTACGCTCAGGCTTGTTATGTCCTGAGCGCAGACGCCCAGAGAGGGATTCTCCGACGCCAGAGCAGTTGGTACCCTACTGAGTTAACATTCTGTGTTTCAACTGCGCCATTATAGGGGAGGTTTGGAAATTGGCCTCCGGTATTCTCACACACTCGGTGAAACACAGCGCAAGCGCTGTTTTAAACAGGTTTTTTGTGAGGCCGTGGTATTACTCCGGTCGATCCGGGCCATTATCGCCGAGGCGTGGCTCTACCACGGATAAAATATGTCAAAAACGAAAGCCACAACAATTTAACACTCAGGCTACTCCTGTTGACTAGGTACTTACTGCTGACGTTGTCCAATATATGCCTTTGGATGTCGTACCTATTTGCACCTGCACCTGAAATAACGAAGATCACTTACACTACTCATGTTGACGAGGTACTTAGTGCTGATATTTTTCAGGACATGCCTCTGGATGATGTTGTTTTTAACAGACTTCAAAAAAGGATGAGGTTCTCAATTCGAGACAGTTCTAATTGAATTTAAACTGTTTTGTAATATATTTCTATTTTATATAGTTAATTAATAATAATGAAATAAAACTAGATCAATTGAAATGTCGATTATTCTAACAATTTTAGTTGTTTTACAGCATCGCAACAATTACTTAGGATTTAATTTACAAAATAAAATGCATCACACTTTGTTGAAATTTTGAGTTCCTGTTAGGAAGATATTTTGACACTTTTTTTCACTAAATACTTTGAATTTAAATTACTATAAGTACGTGTAAGTTATTTTGTTCATTTTATCCCCTTGGTCTCTTATTTAATTGACTTGCACTGCAAATTTTTCGTGGCTGTAAAATACTTCAATAAAAATTTTGTGGGCTGTAAAGGACGCTCACTTTCGTCAATAAATAAGTTTAATTAAATTATTTAAATTATAAGGATAACAATTATATATATTCGATTCGATATACCACAAATAAAAAAAGGTTGCAGCCTCTTTTGACGTCATAAATAAAGCACTTTGACAAAGCTATTAGACAAAATATTTTTAGGTTTTTGGCTCTGCTGAAAACCCACGTTTAGTCCCTTTACGACAATTGAAATTTCCGGTATCAATATAATATATATGTATATATATATATATGAGTATGTTTATCAGTTGTCTCGTTATTACAGCACAGGTTCTGTCTAGGGCTTCCAAAAATACGGATATGTTAATTACGGAACTGATTAATCATTTTTATCCACCAATTAAATTTACGAACGTAATCAAAGTAAATAGTTCCTGTCTACTGGTCTACTGGTCACTGATCAAAAAGTGTCCAATATAATAAAGCTAAAGAGTTTGTTTGTTTGAACACGCTAATCTCAGAAACCGATGGTCCGATTTGAAAAATTCTTTCAGTGTTGGGTAGGCCATTTATCGAGGAAGGCTATAGGCTATATATCATTACGCTACTACTAATAGGAGCGGAGCACCAATGAAGAATGTTTCAAAAACGGGGGAAAATTTTCACGCTACGGGTAATAGAAGACGCAAACGAGGTTGCGTGGGTCAGCTAGTCAAATAATAAAATAGCAGGAACGGACACAGGCAAATAATTAAAATTGATAGACAGAGATTCAATGATCTTAACTCGCTTGATCAACGATCAGTGAATCTTGTATCAAAAGACGCTGAATAATACGTTCTTAAAACTAGTTTTAAAACTAGATTCACGATTGAGACGCCTTTTAAAATACTGCCCTTCAACTGAAGTGAATTTTGTTTCACTTAATTCAAAAAGAGTAAAATTTGAACAAACAAGCATAAGTTTACGCTGCTTTACTATACAATATTAAACATTATTCGTTGTGTGTCACAACTCAATATTATTTGTTAAATAACATTTTTAAACATTTTACTGCCCTGGTGGCGTAGCGGTTACGTATTTGACTGCAGTGCTTGAGGTCTCGGGATCGATTTCAGGTCGGACCAAATGTTTGTAAGATCTGCAAGTATTTGTTTCAGAGTTTGAATGTTTTCTATGTATAATATGTACGTATTTACGAATAAAAGTATATATGTATTTATATCAGTTGTCTAGTACCCATAACACAAGCTCTGCCTAACTTGGTACTAGATGGCGCTGTGTGTGAGACGTCCGAAATATTTAAATTTTTGAAACAATATCAGATTAGGTACCAACAACCAACAGGGGATTACCCTTTTACTCACGATTATTCCAAAATGATTTCTATTGCTTTAGTGGAAAACATGTTATTGCATTCCCAATTGAATTTTATTGGAGTTTATGAAATAAACCACGGGGAATACCCATATACAGTATTATTTTAATGGTGTAATGTTGTTTAATGTTGCCATGTCTAGCTAATCATAGTCGTTAAATTAAGTAAATATATAATAAATAATAATAAAATAATAAATATTTCGGACAATTTAACACACAACGCCATCTAGTCCCAAGCTAAGCAGAGCTTGTGTTATGGGTACTAGACAACTGATATAAATACATATATACTTTTTTTTTTTTGTAAATACATACATATTATACATAGAAAACACCCAAACTTCGAAACAAATATTTGCAGATCATACAAACATTTGGACCGACCCGGGAATCGAACCCGAGACCTCAAGCACAGCAGTCGCTTACGCTACCACTCGCGCCACCGAGGCAGTCAATAAATTTAATAATATTAACTAATTATTATTTTAATTCTATTCTAATTCTAAATATCTATATTTATAACACACTATCCAGCCCGGCAAACTTCGTACCGTCGCCATATCTAAGTTTCCAAAAGACTCGTTTTAATATTTACTAGCGACCCGCCCCGGCTTCGCACGGGTGCAATGCTGATACTAAATTAAATACACTACAGAAAAACTATGAACGTTGTATATAAAAACATAGCGGCCCGCTCCGACTTTGCACGGGCATAAAATAGAAACCTCTAAAATTAGCAATGTTGCCTTAGTATATGATGCATGTATTATACATATAAACCTTCCTCTTGAATCACTCTATCTATTGGAAAAAACCGCATCAAAATCCGTTGCGTAGTTTTAAAGATTTAAGCGCACATAGGGATATAGGGACAGAAAAGGCGACTTTGTTTTATACTATGTAGTGATGTACGTCTCAGGTTTCCACGAGTAGTGTACAGTCCCGGACTAAGAACAGATAACCCTTTCGGTTTCCTTATAATTTTCTTCTATACAAAACTTGTCCTCATAGTAACAAACACATTAAAAAGAATCATTCAATTTAGTGCAGACGACAATAAGAAATTATGCGCGTAACTCACTTTGATGATTCACTTTTACTTCAATAGATTATATTCTTGATAAAATATACCAAATATATATCAATATAACAAATAAAACTAATCTAAATTTAAAGGTTATACTTACTTGTAAAGAAATTGAAGATGTTTTATTAATAGACGTGATAAATAGAACGTTATTACGTTTTAAATGGTTTCTAATACATTACATATGTATATTATGGTCATTTAATTATCACTTTCACGAAAATAACACTTATTATTAACAATATTATTAAATAGAGTATCTAAATCAATTCACTAAAATGTTTCTGTGTAGACACATTGATAATGTTTATGTGCCTTACTTTACAATTTCGCGTTGACCTTGGTCGGACAGACAAAGGTGCACACATATGTTAGAGCGAGAGAAATGGTTATCTAGATACTTGGTTTTCTGAAATGCCCTCATGAGATGGCAGCACTCTAGCGTTAGGTTCAACAACCAATACATGCACGATTCGTATTTTTTGGGTTTATTTATTCTTAAAAACGTTACAAAACGAATATTGTTTTCTAAAAAGCCACAATATCGTGAAGTGCCTACGTGTGCAAATATAACGAAAATTTCCCACGTTTTTTAAACATTCTTCATTGGTGCTCCGCTCCTATTAGTAGTAGCGTGATGATATATAGCCTATAGCCATCCTCGATAAACGAACTATCCAACACTGAAAGAATTTTTCAAATCAAACAAACAAACAAATTCTTCAGCTTTATTATTAGTATAGATTTAAAATTTATTACTGCCAATGACGTACTACACGTATTCACTATATTTGATAATTAAAGTACAGGTAAGGTAAGGTAATAAAATAGGAGTGTTTGTTTGTAATATTAAAATAACTGCTTTTTACTAAATGCACACGGTACATGTACCAAAATAACATTTTTTACAATTTTTGTCTGTCTGTCTGTCTGTTTGTGACAGCTAATTTCTAGAACGGCTAAACCGATTTTGATTGGGCCTTTCACTGATTGGTAGCTGATGATATAAGGACTAACTTAGGGGTTTTTTAGACTAGCTTCGCCCCCCGGCGTTATCCGTAATACGACAATAACCGCGGGTAACACCGCGGGGATCAGCTAGTCGTCAATATAATCGGTCTATACCAGGCAATTGCTGGACATGTATTGTGTCTCTCCAACTGCATGCCACTTGTTCCTCGACTTCTCATCCAGCTTCAGCTTCGCCAGCCATCCTTCATAACATTGACTGATGAATTATTTGACGCCTTGTGACAAATTCGATTTGTATATAATAATAATACCTTTAGGAGAAACAGCGGCACAAAAATTGCTAAAACCCTATTAAATACGCATATTTTTGAAATGAATTGCAATTAGGTTTCAAGAACACTTCTACATGTAAATTTCTTTGACTAAATTAGTTCGTCCTTTCCTGACTAGACTGGCCTTGAGAAGAAACGATGAAACCAACTCAGTAATCACCGTCTCTTTTAAAGTCAACCTTTGAACCTTACAACCGTCCTAATTGGTTTTTGATACCACGTCCTCACAGAAAACTGGTTTGAAACAGCGCCTGCGCTGTGTTTCGCCGAGTGAGTGAGGATACCGGAGGCCTTTTTTTTACCTTTATAAACCCCCTCGGCCATAGGATGCAGGCAAACATAAAGTGCAGTTCCGGTAGCATGAAAAAGACTTGCCCGTAACCTGATTAGACTAAAAAGTGACGATCTCAGGAAGGTCATAGATATCCTGACAGGGCATTGTCTCCTTAATAACCACCTATTCACTATAGGCGCAACAGACAGCCCTCTGTGCAGGGTATGTATGAATGGAGTCAGAAGAAACGCCACAGCACGTTCTCATAGAATGTAGAAGTGTGGCAGATCAACGGGCGGACATCCTCCAATCGTCATCAATCCCGGAAGCATGTAGTAACCTGAAAAGGCTGCTGAGCTTCTGGGATAACCTAGGTTGGTTGGAGTAGGAAGATGAAAAACTCACGTACAACGGCCTAATCAAGAGGCTAAGTGCGGGAATGGCCCGGCAAAACAAACAAACGAACCCTCTCGGGCAGTCACTCCGTCGGAGTTTGCGAAGGGGCGGTGTGTCGGAATCGAACCGACTAAAACCACACGGTGTGCCACTCTGCGCCTGAAAAGAGAGGGGTCCGGGAACTGCTGTTATTAACCTGATCGGACCAGGATACCGGAGGCTATACCTAAACCCCTTCCCCCATCCCCTTCCTCATCCCTCAAAGGCCGGCAACGCACTTAAAACGCCTCTGGTGTTCATGGGCGACGATAATCGCTCACCATTAGACGATAAAAGTCAGCTCGATTGCCCACTATTCCATACAAAAAAAACTGTTGGGGACAGTCAGGATTCAAGAACTCAATGAAAAACAATATACAGCCTTGGTATTATATGCTTTTGTAGACCTTTTCAATACAATCATTACATACAATCATTATTTACAATATATAATATTATTCTTTACTAAGTTAATTCATTTTTAAATATAAGAAGATTAACTTATAGAAATCGAGCCTTCAAGATTTCATTTACACAATACCAGCCAATTGAACTAATCAGCTAACAATGCGAAGCGCATTATAATTTCAGTCACAATTCTTATAATTGAATAAGAAAAATAATTGTCAACAAGTATGATCAAAGGTGAATTTGTATCAAATTATATATTATCGTCACGTCATAAAATAAATAATTACAAATTAAAAATTAACAGCGTGTGTATTGTGTGTATATTAAAAAGCAAACATGTATAATGTTAGTTTTTTTTTATTATTATTATATAGAGGGCAAACGAGCAAACGTATCGCCTGATGGTGAGCGATTACCGCCGCCCATGGACAATCGCAACACCAGAGGCGTTACAAGTGCGTTGCCGGCCTGTTAGAAAGGAGTACGCTCTTTGCTTGAAGGTTTGAAGGTCGTATTGGTCCGGGAACACCGCAGGCGACAGCTCATTCCACAGTTTTTCTGTGCGCGTCAGAAAGTTTCGGGAAAATCTCACAGTTGTGGACTGCCAACCATCTAGAGATGATGGGCATGAAAATTCTGTCGCGTAGGACGATGGCAGCAAGATGCGGCAGGGATAAATCCGAACAATTTCTCGGAGTTCTGCTAAAGGAGCTAGTAATCTGGTAAATATTGAAGTTAAACAAGTTGATTTGCACAAACTTAGACTTAATGAACAGTGTAGATGACTATATCATAAATAAATACCGATGTCTCCTTCATTAAAACGAATATTACAAAACCTCTCGGCAACTATAATTATTACAGCCTTTTATTTCACTAACAAATTACTCTAACAACTATCTACACTATTTGCTTTTAAATGAATTATTATTAAGTGGGAAGTTTAAAAAAACTATCGTCGTTAACTCGTCACTAAGGAAAAAATTATGTCCATTAATAGGGGGGTGAAGTGGTTCGCGTCCGTAGGAAATCACAGAACCGTTACCCTACACGTGCCCCCCGGGTGGTGCAAAGCGAACCCCAACGCCGAGCCTCGGACGGCGGTTAAATAACCCGACAACACTGGCCCAACAAGCCGGTCAAATGTGGATATTAGGAAACCCACACTCGCAACTGCTAGCCAGCAACCAGGAGTCTTGGCTTAATTGTCTGGACAGAGAGGAAGGCAACCTCCACAGAACAATTACCCCAATTCTACGGTGAGAGACGTGCCAATGAAATGCATGGCTGATAGCACAACATGCTGATAGCAGTCTCGAGCACCAACCTCGGCGGATTAGCCTTTTTTTTTTTTTTTTTTTAACGTGTGGAAGACCCCTCGGGCCGTCACCCCACCGGGGTTTGCGGCGGGGTGGTGTGTCGGAATCGAACCGAATAAAACCACACGGTGTGCCAACTCTGCGCCTGAGAAGGGAGGGGTCCGGGAACTGCAGTTATTAACACGCCGGACCCCTCCCAGCGCCTGCCCGCACTGAAGCGGGCACCTTCTTCTTATAAAAAATCTCAATTTAGGCGACGCACGGCACACGCGTACGTCGCCCCCTCGCGGTTGGCCTGTAATGCGGATGGAGGGGAAAACCCATCCCGTCCATCCGCGGCCACACTCAGGGCGGCATGAGGCGCTGATAGGCGCGCCTCCACCGCCCCGTGCGCCGGCGGCGGATCGAGTCCGAGTGGATATCGTCCTCCCGGGCCTTCTCCGCCGCCTCCTTCCGCGAAATTACTTCTTCGCAGAAGGTCGCGACCGCGGTAAAACTGCTGTCGCTACCGGCCATGGACAGTACGACGGCCGGTAGCGACAGATCTCCTCCGATGACTGCAGTGAGGGCCCGGCGCTGCTCCGCCCAAGCGGGGCAGAAGTCCAGCGTATGCTGGGCCGAGTCCTCACTGCAGTCGCAGTGGTGGCAGGCGGGACTCAATTCCCTCCTAGCGACCGAGTGCAGATACTTCCCGAAGCAACCGTGCCCGGAAAGCACCTGCGTCAGTCGGAAGGAAAGAGTCCCGTGCTGCCACCCTGCCCACTCGAGGATGACCGGCTGGAGCGCCTCCACGGTGGCAAAGCCAGCGCGTGGAGCCTCCAGCCGGGACGACCAACGAGCCATCGTGGCTCGGCGAGGGGCTTCACGCCATTCGCGTACCTCTTCGGGCGGAGGACGATACCCGTTCTCCGCCCGATATTCAGCCGCTCGCCGATAAACTTCGCCGAGCACTTCCGCCTCCAAATCCCAGGGGGGTGTTCCGGCCAAGGCGCACGTTGCCTCCGTCGACACGGTGCGGTATCCGCATATGGCTCTGACTGCCAATAACCTCTGAGGGCGCCAAAGGCGCGCCTTATTCTGGGCAGTCAGAGCCGCCACCCACACTGGTAACCCATACAGGGCCATCGACCGGACCACCCCCGTGTAGAGGTGTCTAGTTGCGATGCTGGCTCCACCCAAATTGGGCAAAAGACGCCCAAGGGCGGAGGCAGCGTCGACCAGCTTCGGTGATAGCTGTCGGAAGTGCTCATCGAAGAGCCACCTACCGTCGAGGATCAGGCCCAGATACCTCATCTGGGCCCGAACCGGTACGAGGACCGAGTTGACTACGATGGAGACGCCGAGGGGTGGACCACGACAGGGCCCATGAAATAACAGGGCCTCCGTCTTATCCAGGGCCACCCGCAAGCCCAGCGCCTCGATGCGCCCAACCACCAGAGAAACACCCCTGGTGGCCAGGCGCGCCGCCTCTTGGAAATTCGCCCCCCGAGCTGTGACCAATGTGTCATCGGCGTAACAAATTACGCCCAGCCCGGGGGGCAGACGACTTCGAAGCACCCAGTCGTACCCCACGTTCCACAGGAGTGGTCCGAGGACAGACCCCTGCGGAACGCCGCACGATATGGGTCGCCGTCTCAAGACGGCATCTCGATCCTCGTACACGACGGTACGCTCCTCCAAATAGTCTGCCACCAGCCGCCTCAGGTACTCTGGCACCCCATGATACTGGAGTGCTTCCCTGATGCAGCTGAATGGCAGACTATTAAAGGCGTTGGCGATGTCCAAGGACACCGCCAGCACCACGCCGTATAGCCAACCGCCTCTTCGGTCACGGCCCTAAGGCGCATCACGGCATCGACTGTCGAACGCCCCTCTCGGAACCCGAATTGGGCGTCCGACAGGCCGGGGCCCACCTCGCTAAGGTGCCGGACGATGCGGGCAGAGAGAATCCTCTCGAACAATTTGCCCGCCTCGTCCAGCAACACGATGGGCCTATAGGCCGCGACCGAATCGGCTGGCCGTCCCGGCTTTGCCAACAGGACCAGCTTCCCACATTTCCAGCACTCAGGGAAGCGTCCGGACACCAGGCTGGCGTCCGAAACCTCCCTGAGGCGGTCCGACATATGGTCGAGGGCTCGGGCCATCACTCGGGGTGGTACCCCGTCCGGCCCAAGGGCGGTGTTCTTAGAACGAATTCTTAGAACAGCCGCCCCTACCTCCGATTCCCTAACGGGCGGCACCTCTCCCTCCGTCCCCGTCGTCTCTAGCCGGAACGGCCATCGACGGGGGCGTGTGCTCCGCCCGCTGCGGGAAAAGGCCCTCGACCACTTGCTGCAGGAAGCTGGGCTGGAGAGTCTCGGTAAGGGGGGGGCCCGCCGTGCGGAGCTTCTGACGCACCACACGATATGGGCGACCCCAGGGGTCACGATCGAGACTCTCCAGCATCTCCTTTCTCTTTGCCTCTTTGGCGCGGCAAATGGCCAGCTTCAGAGTCCTCCGCGCTTCGCGGTACTCCTCATTAAGCTGGCCCTCCTCACCGTCTACGCGGTGGCGTCGCCGCCGGCTGCGGGTGTAGGACCTCCGGGCACTAGTGCAGGCCGCGCGGAGGTCCGCCAACTCCTGGGACCACCAGTAGACCCCGTTCCGTGGAGGCCGACAACCCCGAACGCGGAGCATGGCCGCATCGCAGTTCTGCGTAATCGCTGTGCGAAAGCGGCCAGCCCCCATGTCGACCTCCTCGGTCGGGGCCCGCGGAGACAGCCAAGACTGAACAATGGCCGCCTCCTCTAGCAGGTCCCTATCGAGCTTGGCGACTGCCCACCGCGGAAAGCGGGAGGAATGCCGCGCCACGTGACCCCTACTGGGGCCCTGGGACCGGGAGAGCTCGAATCGGATATAAAGATGATCCGAGAGCGTCTCAACCTCATCCAGGACACACCAGTTCCTTACTCGTGCGGCAACAGCAGGGGTAGCGAACGAAAGGTCCACTATCGACCCCCCCTGCTGTCGCACGCACGTGTTGGTGGCGCCTCTGTTTAGCAAACAGAGGCCCACCGAGGCCGCCCACTCCACTACGGCCTCGCCCTTGGCGTCCATCGTCGGGGAACCCCACGCAATAGATTTCGCGTTGAAGTCCCCCAGCACGAGGACGTGCCCAGACGCTAGTCGCCGCATCGAGGTCTCCAAGTTGTTAAGGAAGACCTCGAAGTCGCTCAAACTCCGGTTGGGGGAGAAGTAGACACCGTAAACGGTGATTCCCCCCCACTCGGCGGCCACATATCCAGAGCCCTTGTCTCTTAGCGACAAGGGCGGGGAACGATCCGTCGAGGAGCCGACGACTGCCACGGAGCCGTCCCGGTCACCCATCCAGTTTGGACGGGGAGGGACGTAATAGGGCTCCGCGACTACGGCAACACCTATCGACCACTGCGCCATGGTTTGCAGGAAGAGATCCTGCGCCGCGGCGCAGTGGTTCAGGTTCGTCTCGACAAGGAGGTTGGAGACTTGATCCATTTACTGGATCGTCTCTACAAACTCCTCCATGGGCGACGACGTCGACGCACATACGACGTCGGAGGCAGCCAGGGCCGTCTGGCTAGCCTCCGACGCCTGCTGAGAAGCACGGGGGGGCCTGCAGCCCCCCTGCCCCATCTGGTTATTAGCGGGCTTCTTGCCCGCCGCACACACGGGGCAGTGAGGGGCGGCAGAGCACTCTGCCGCCTTGTGCCCCGGTCGACCGCAGCGGAAACAAAGTCCGCTGCAGTCGAAGCAGCTGGCGCACTTCGAGCGTGTGTGTCCCGCGGCAAGGCACTTATAGCACCTCATCGGCCTCGCGGCTAGGACCGTGATCCTTAGCACTTGCGAAGCCGACGAGGAGTCTGCCGGCATCGGCCAAAATTTTGGCCGACGCTACGGGACAACTCACCCACACGGCGCCAAGCCGGCCGTTTATTCCGTGGGAGAGCCGCGCTTCGGCATGAATGGGCCGGCTCGACCGGAGTGATACCACGGCCTCACAGAAAACCGGTGTGAAATAGTGCTTGCGCTGTGTTTCACCGAGTGAGTGAGGATACCGGAGGCCCATACCCCAACCCCTCCCCCATTCCCTCTCCCCATCCCCCAAAGGTCGGCAACGCACTTGTGACGCTTTTGGTGTTGCAGGTGTCCATGGGCGGCGGTAATCGCTTACCATCAGGTGATGCGTCTGCTCGTTTGCCTCCTATTCAATAAAAAAAAAAAAAAAAAAAACCGGGGCGGATGGTGCCGACCCTGATGTTGTCCGCGCTACAGCTCGTCTTCTCCTGAACTGCAACGCGGACATCCTCGGCCGTGACGGAATCGTCCAGGCCCGAAATGCGCAGTTCCGCGCACTTTGTGGGCCTGGCGATCCTCACACCATCCATGCTGGCGAAGACCCCCTTCAGCTTCTCAGCAACGGTGTCCGCCTTTTTTGCGCCATCGGCCCCAGGGCACTCGAGGACTCGAGCTCCCGTTTGGGCGAGGCGCAGACGGACACCGGCCGTTTCGAATTCACCGGCGAGGCTGTCCCGCCGGTTGTCGCCTCCGGTGTCAAGGTGACCACTACAGCCGCGGTCTTCGGCGGCTGCAGTTTCCGCGGCTTTTTAGTGGTGGCCCTCGCCACCGGCGGCGACTGCAGGGCAGAGGCTGCCTGACGGGCAGCCTTTCTGGCCCGCTTCCTCGCCTTCTTCGACTTTGCCCCTCCGACTACCTGCCAACCCTCATTGGAGGGGGCAGATGTAGAGGGGCCAGGCAGAGGTGTTGGAGTGGGGAGCGGAGTGGCCCTCGCTCCAGCCTTTCCCGGCACTTTTGGCCCCGGCCTCAGCGCAGCCGTCTTGGCCGGAGCCCTGGCCACCTGCCGTGCCGTCGCCGACGCGTACTTCACGCGACCCCCCACCACATCGGCAGATTAGCCTTCTTCAAGGAAAGGGCTTTACCTCCAAAGCGACGTTCGATATCGACTTTAATCGTGGGAATAAAATGAATAAGATAAATGAAAAAGAAAACAAAATCCCTAACTTAATACAACACACATTTCAGGCAAGTATGTAAAGTCACTCACTTGGAAACCTAACAGCTGATATCTTAATGCAAAATGCCAACAATGCAAATTCGATCTCAGAAAGCTTGACACCTGGCGAATACAACAAGCAATTTCAACAATCATGGCAAAATGATCAGGCACCTGCTGAAGGGAAAGCAGAACTAAGCCCTGAGACAACGAACAAAAATAAATTAATTACAATAGCATATTTTGCGACAACACAAAATAGATTTCAAATATTGGACACTAAAGACAGTAATGAACCACCTAAGCAGAAAAAAGAGCCTAAACCTCCGGAACCAGAATCCATATTTGTAACAGAAGTATTAGACATAAAAAAATTAAAGGAACTCCTTTCTACAATTTGACAGACATTGACAAATATACAATGACGACGTTAAGATCCCGTCACATAGTGCAGTAGTCTGCGCTACCTCGGTAGGTAATGTTGAGAGGAAGGATACGACCGCTACTGCTACGAGTACTATAACAACTTCCTCAAAAAGGCATAATTCAAATCACAACAACTTTTAATGCCTGTATAAGACTCCATACTTATACCGCTCAATGGAAAATGGCGCAGTAGTAGAAAAACACTACACGGAGCTTGTTCGTACAGACCAATAAGCCTTCTCTGTATTTTGGGTAAACTATTAGAGAGAATATTATTGAATAGGATGCGCGCATATTTATCAGTAGTCATACCGCTTCACCAGTTCGGCTTCCGGGAGAAACATGGAACCATCAAACAGATCCAACGTATAACAGACACCATTTGCTCATGGAAGCGGTGACCGATGCAGCACCCAGGCAATTTGTATTTAACAAAAAGTCCAAGATGAGGACTACATGAGGACCCCCAAGAAGTGCTTCACCCGAAAGAGTTGAGTGTCTTCACAGATGGATCCAAAACAAGGTCAGGCACTGGCTCGGCAGTATTTTCCGAGGACCTAAACATACTCATCTCAACGCTACGCTAGGAGCCCACAACACAGTCTTCCAGGCAGAGTGTATGGGCATAACATTGGCTGCACATGCAATCACTTCCAGGAGAGTAACGGAGGAGGTGTATAACACGACCGGTTAAAGCGGCATAATGTTCACGCGCTGACCGCGAGACTTGATTAAGGAATCTGAAGAGAATTCTCAGATATTCTTTACGCTCTAAGCCAGAAATTTCAATAAATATCAAATGATTGGCTCATTGTGTCAACACATATCGCCAAGTGGCAGAATAAAAAAAAAGAAAAAAGAATAAGGGTCGTTGATGTTGACGAACAATGTAAGAAATCTCGTCTAGTCCTCTTGTCTTCTAGAACCTCGTGTACTGACGAAGGTCTATTTAACATCACGCTGCAGCTCTAGTCCTGGACGTATATTGCATGTAGCTAAATGCAGTTAAAAAACCCATTTCAATGTTGTTTTATATTTTTCAAACTTGTAATAAATAAATATTTTGGACATCTAACATACAACGTCATCTAGTCAGCCCCAAGCTAAGCAAAGCTTGTATTATGGGAACTAGAAGACCGGCTCTGACCGCCCAGAATAAGGTACGCCTTTGGCGTCCTCAGAGGATATTGGCGGTCAGAGCCATACGCGGATACCGCACCGTGTCGACGGAGGTGGCGTGCGCCTTGGCCGGAACACCCCCGTGGGATTTAGAGGCGGAAGTGCTCGCCAAAGTTTATCGGCGAGCGGCTGAATACCGGGCGGAAAACGGATATCGTCCTCCGCCCGAGGAGGTACGCGAATGGCGTGAAGCCGCACGCCATGCCACGATGGCTCGTTGGTCTTCCCGGCTGGAGGCTCCACGCGCTGGCTTTGCCACCGTGGAGGCGCTCCAGCCGGTCATCCTCGAGTGGGCAGGGCGGCAGCACGGGACCCTTTCCTTCCGGCTGACGCAGGTGCTTTCCGGGCATGGTTGCTTCGGGAAGTACCTGCACTCGGTCGCTAGGAGGGAATTGAGTCCCGCCTGCCACCACTGCGACTGCAGTGAGGATTCGGCCCAGCACACGCTGGAGATCTGCCCCGCCTGGGCGGTGCAGCGCCGGGTCGTCACTGCAATCATCGGAGGAGATCTGTCGCTGCCGGCCGTCATAAGATCCATGGCCGGTAGCGACAGCAGTTTTACCGCGGTCGCGACCTTCTGCGAAGACATAATTTCGCAGAAGGAGGCGGCGGAGAAGGCCCGGGAGGACGATATCCACTCGGACCCGATCCGCCGCCGGCGCACGGGGCGGCGGAGGCGCGCCTATCAGCGCCTCATGCCGCCCTGAGTGTGGCCGCGGATGGACGGGATGGGTTTTCCCCTCCATCCGCAATACAGGCCAACCGCGAGGAGGCGACGTACGCGTGTGCCGTGCGTCGCCTAAATTGAGATTTTATTAGCAGAAGATGCCCGCTTCAGTGCGGGCAGGCGCTGGGAGGGGCCCGGTCGTGTTAATAACTGCAGTTCCCGGACCCCTCCCTTCTCAGGCTCAGAGTTGGCACACCGTGTGGTTTTAGTCGGTTCGAATTCGACACACCACCCCGCCGCAAACCCCGGTGGGGTGACGGCCCGAGGGGGTTTCCACATGTTAAATAAAAAAATGGGTACTAGAAGACAACTGATATAATTACATGTATACTTTTTTTTTTAAATACAAACATGTGCCTACGCATGACGTTCGACGCGCCCAGGTACCTGAGGAACTCCACCATCTACCGGGACCTTAAGTTCCTACTTAGGAACCGATAGACGCCTTTATCAAAAGACTGGCCACGGGAACGTTTGAGAGAGCAGACCGCGCAACACTCTCCCACCTATTCGGCATGGCTCCTATGCCCCACCCGGACACGATACTACTGATCCAAAGACGGCTGAAACGTCCCGCTCGAGAGCTCATTACAGCTCCCTCGAGCGGGACGATCGCGACCTCTTCGGATCCTGCTACGAACCGCCAGCCTCCCGTAGGCGTATCACCGGTCTCCTCTCCGGAGGGACGACCGGTGGTTCGAGCCTCGAGACTGGTCAACCACAATGACCGGCTCCGGCCGCCTGATCAGCCATGTTAAGGAGCCCAGCGCTCCATGAAGTCTCCCCGCTCCCAACAAGGGCTAGATAAAAAAAAAACTTTTTTTATTACTTATTATATGTATACAGAAAACACCCAAACTCCGAAACAAATAATTGCAGATCATACAAACATTTGGTCGAGGAATCGAACGCGAGACCTCAAGCACAGCAGTCGCATACGCTACTACTGCGCCACCGAGGCAGTTTAAACTAATTTTAAAACTGACTGGCATTAGTGAAATAGAGCCATGTGTCCAGCTGTTCTGAAATACATAAATGCATTCCCAAACATATAACATTTCATTTTTAGTTACATTCACGTAATTAAATATTAGTCAATTTCTAATTCAACTCGTGTTCTATTTGTACTATGTGACGTGTTTAATCATTGTTCTGCCTGCTATGACGACAATAGAAATAATAAAAAGGAAAAACAAACCTATTTCTTACCACATAAGTGACAGTAATCATCAAAGATGGTCCCTCGGCCTGCTCCGCAGACAGCGCTACCAGCCCTCATTCCTGAGTTCTATGTTGGCAGAGAACTGTTCATCACTGGAGCTACGGGGTTCATGGGGAAGGTACGTAGAAGCAGTTCATGTTTTGCGAGGTTCGAAGGTCCGATTCCCATATCATGAAAGCATAGGCTTTTGACTACTTAGTCTGCGTGAGTCTCCCTAAGGAGCGTCAACTATGCCGCCTGCATCCATCTGCACACATAGTAAAATGTGATTACAATATAAACGTGGGCCGTCCTAAAAAATATTAAAATAATATAAAATACAGGTGGTTTGTGAAAAAATATATTTCATAACTTTTTAAAATGTTCTTCTAAATATCCAATGGTCCGGAAACTTTCAAAAAGGGATCTAGCAGGCGATTAGAAAGTTACATCCGAAAATCTATGACATCCTATTCTCAAATAATAAAAAACAGCATTGAACTAAATTGGAGCGCAGGTTCGGCCTCACATGGAATACTGTCCTCATCTTTGGGCAGGGGCACCCCAATACCAGCTCCTCCCTATGGACCGCATTCAGCGGAGGGCGACTCGTATCGTCGATTGCCGGGATCTTTCAATTCGGCTAGACTCTCTGGCGCTGCGTAGAGATGTGGCTTCACTGTGCATCTTCTACCGCATTTACCATGGGGAGTGCTCCGAGGAATTGTTCGGATTGATCCCTGCCGCATCTTTCCGCCATCGTCCTACGCGACAGAAATTCCATCCCCATCATCTAGATGGTTGGCAGTCCACAACTGTGCGATTTTCCCGAAATTTTCTGCCACGCACAGCAAAACTGTGGAATGAGCTGTCGCCTGCGGTGTTCCCGGACCGATACGACCTTCAAACCTTCAAGAAAAGAGCGTACTCCTTCCTAAAAGGCCGGCAACGCACTTGTGACGCCTCTGGTGTTGCGGGTGTCCATGGGCGGCGGTAATCGCTTACCATCAGGTGATACGTCTGCTCGTTTGCCCCCTATACAATAAAAAAAAAAAAAAGAGCTGTATGGACGATAGGGCACTTGAACATTAACTCACGGGTTGGGTTGCCGCAACTCGACGACTTCAGTTCCTCTAAGAAGCCTAAGTGACCCTTTATGTTGCTGACGACTTCTGCCGATAGTCTGTCATCCCAAGACATGCCATGATGACATGGGCGTCCGTTTTTCCTCCTGCATGCATGCCCTGCACAGAGAGCTGTCTGTTACACCTAGAGTGAAAAAATTATTGTATAGTAGTGCATGACCAGATATTGCTCCAGTTAAGAATCGTAGCGGCCTCTTAAGTTGCATCAGCTTCCGTGACAATCTGGGATTGATCGTCGGCAGGGCCTCCTTGGTCTGCATGCAGGTACAAAGGTTTGATTAATATATCTGGTCTTCTACCTTGATGTTTTGTTGTAGCGTCCGTCGCAGCTAAGCAGTTGGCAAGGGCAGTATTGGTTCTGGGCCTACTGTCCTTGTCTCTGATCCAGCTCTTGCCAATGCATCGGTTATGTCGTTCTCGCGAGATTGCTATACCCCTTAATACACGGGAGAGTTATACTGCTTGTGGTACATACGGACGATAGGGTAAAATGTACTTAGTTCTATTTTCCACGAGTGATTACTTTTCCCGTTGCAAATTAATAAAATTATGTTTAGTTAAATATGGGCTGTACGAAACATCTACGTGGGCTGTTCCTAAAAAATAAAATCGGTGTTCTGGTATTATAGAGTGTTCATATTGAAGATGAAATATGTCAACTTTGTCGAGTCTCACTGTCAAAACACGTAAATTGAAGATTACAAAAAATGCTGTGTTCCAGGTGTTGGTGGAGCGTCTGCTATGGACCTGTCCAGAGTTATCCAAACTACATTTGCTTATGAGACCTAAGAAAGATGTATCGCCAGAGAAAAGGTTGACGCAGCTAAAGCAGTCTCAGGTACGGTCTAATTGCAAAATGAGACTCAAACTTAAGTCATAGTTCCTGTGATAATAAGGTTCTTTTTAGAAATAAATCGCTTGACACATCCACTCTCTTCCTGTTTTTATTTTTGCTACTAATAATATATCTTTCCATTGTTAAAATAATTTTGGAACGAAGTTCCTTATCGCGCGATATGAACGAAAAAACGAAGGGGGCTAGACGGAAATTGTCGCGACATAATTTGTTGTCACGACACTTTTTGTTGTCACCACACTTTTTGCTATTTTAAATTTTATTTGTTATTAGTTTATTTTTCATTGCTTGAAGCAACCCAGATACTATATATATACTATATATATATATCTATATATAATAGATAGATAAGATTTCGAACTTTTGTATATACATATCATCATTATCATCATTATCATCACTATTATCATAATCATCATTTCATCATTTTCATCAATTCATCATTTTCATCACTTTCATCATTTTCATCATCGTCATCGTTTTCATCATTTTCATCATTATCATCATTTTCATCACTTTCATCATTTTCATCATTTTCATCATTTTCATCATTTTCATCATTTTCATCATTTTCATCATTTTCATCATTTTCATCATTTTCATCATTTTCATCAATTCATCATCTTCATCACTTTCATCATTTTCGTCATTTTTATCATCTTAATCATTTTCATCATTTTCATCATTTTCATCATTTTCATCATTTTCATCATTTTCATCATTTTCATCACTTTCATCATTTTCACGATTTTCATCATCTTCATCATTTTCATCATTTTCATCATTTTCATCATTTTCATCACTCATCATTTTCATCATTTTCATCATCTTCATCACTTTCATCATTTTCATCATTTTCATCATTTTCATCATTTTCATCATTTTCATCATTTTCATCATTTTCATCATTTCATCATCTTCATCACTTTCATCATTTTCATCATTTTCATCATTTTCACCATTATCATCATTATCATTATTATTATTATTAATATTATTGTGTACACATATATCATAAAACTAGAAATTACGTAAAATATTGAAGTAAATATAATATTTGTATCGTCTTTCTATTTCGAACTTCGTTCCATCCGGGTGTCCCTTGACACCTCTCAAGTTTTTTAATACAAAATCGGTTTAGACGTGAATGTGTAACAAAAAAACATAGTCACATTCGCAATTTTGATGTGTAAACTTCTTTGGGCGTGTTGAACACTTTTTGGGTGAGCAAAAATCATGGAACTCGTATAGTAATTGAACGATTTCCATGAGTTATCTATATATATATAAATGTTATATTGGTTTGTGTACGCTTCAAAAACTCAAAAAGTTCTGCACCGATCGAGCTGAAATTTTAGAATGATATATACTCCGCTTCAAGGATTGTTTTTATCTAATTTTTGCATCAGTCACAAATCTGCGACCACGAAAAAACACTAAAAAACCGACATAAACGCGGGCGGAGCCGCGGGCAACAGCTAGTATTTTATAACTTCTTTTTATCGCGCATTTTATTTAAAGAGCAAAGAGGTTCATTTCAGGTGAGCATAAACAACTGTTTGATTATAGTTTTGAGAACAATTATTCCTATTTGAGAACCTGAAGGTTTCTAATGTGTACTATTTTTAACAGATCTTTGATGTAATCAGGGAGCGCAGTCCTCAACAATTGGAAAAGTTGAGCATCGTGCCTGGAGATATAACACAACCGAAGCTTGGTCTGGATGAGGACACTCTACAGAGAATAAGCCGGGTAACGTAGAAAATACACAATAGGGTAGATGACATCTTAGTCAAATTGGTTACGTTTTATCACCTGTCAAAACGATAATTTTGTATGAAACATGTACTGAATACAAACTTATGACGTCACTGTTTTAGACTACTCAATTGAGCAACATATTTCAATGTGAAATTGATATAAATTTGTAACAGAAATGAAAAGCTGTAGTAATTATATATTCCGAGATGTGTTTTAATTTATTTGTTTTATTTTTAACTGAATAGTGGGCAAACGAACAGACGTATCACCTGATGGTAAGCGATTACCGCCGCCCATGGACACTCGCAACACCAGAGGCGTCACAAGTGCGTTGCCGGCCTTTGAGGGATGGGGAGAGGGATAGGGGAGGGGTTGGGGTATAGGCCTCCTCCTGTCCTCACTCACTCGGTGAAACACAGTGCAAGCACTGTTTCACACCGGTTTTCTGTAAGGCCGTGGTATCACTCCGGTCGAGCCAGCCCATTCATGTTGAAACGTGGCTCTCCCACGGTGAAAATGGTTTGTAATATTCGTTTTAATGGAGGCATAGATATTTATTTACGATACGTCATATACCCAATTAGTAGACCAAACAGGGGTTTGCCTAAAGAGCTACCCCTATAGAACCTACTACAAAGTATCCAAAGCTTAATTTGTTGTTAGCCTAAATATTACAAGGTTTAAGGTAAAGGTTACACAATTAGACAAACCCTAACTCCCAAACTAGGTACTCCTGTGACTTAGGAGTTAGGGTTAATGTCTATGCGAGACCATGACTGACTTTTTTAAGAAAATGAATCAAGCCGTAAATATTTTTTTTTTTTTTTTTTATTGAATAGTTGGCAAACGAACAGACGTATCACCTGATGGTAAGCGATTACCGCCGCCCATGGACACTCGCAACACCAGAGGCGTCACAAGTGCGTTGCCGGCCTTTGAGGGATGGGGAGAGGGATAGGGGAGGGGTTGGGGTATAGGCCTCCTCCTGTCCTCACTCACTCGGTGAAACACAGTGCAAGCACTATTTCACACCGGTTTTCTGTAAGGCCGTGGTATCACTCCGGTCGAGCCGGCCCATTCATGTTGAAACGTGGCTCTCCCACGGTGAAAATGGTTTGTAATATTCGTTTTAATGGAGGCATAGATATTTATTTACGATACGTCATATACCCAATTAGTAGACCAAACAGGGGTTTGCCTAATGAGCTACCCCTGTAGAACATACTACAAAGTATCCAAAGCTTAATTTGTTGTTAGCCTAAATATTACAAGGTTTAAGGTAAAGGTTACACAATTAGACAAACCCTAACTCCCAAACTAGGTACTCCTGTGACTTAGGAGTTAGGGTTAATGTCTATGCGAGACCATGACTGACTTTTTTAAGAAAATGAATCAAGCCGTAAATATTTTTATTTATTTTTTTTTTTATTGAATAGTTGGCAAACGAGCAGACGTATCACCTGATGGTAAGCGATTACCGCCGCCCATGGACACTCGCAACACCAAAGGCGTCACAAGTGCGTTGCCGACCTTTGGGGGATGGGAAAGGGGATGGGGGGAGGGGTTAGGGTATGGGCCTCCGGTATCCTCACTCACTCGGTGAAACACAGCGCAAACGCTATTTCACACCGGTTTTCTGTGAGGCCGTGGTATCACTCCGGTCGAGCCGGCCCATTCCTGTTGAAACGTGGCTCTCCCACGGTGAAAATGGTTTGTAATATTCGTTTTAATGGAGGCATAGATATTTATTTACGATACGTCATATACCCAATTAGTAGACCAAACAGGGGTTTGCCTAAAGAGCTACCCCTGTAGAACATACTACAAAGTATCCAAAGCTTAAATTGTAGTTAGCCTAAATATCACAAGGTTTAAGGTAAAGGTTACACAATTAGACAAACCCTAACTCCCAAACTAGGTACTCCTGTGACTTGGGAGTTAGGGTTAATGTCTATGCGAGACCATGACTGACTTTTTTAAGAAAATGAATCAAGCCGTAAATATTTTTTTTTTTTTTTTTTTTTATTGAATAGTTGGCAAACGAGCAGACGTATCACCTGATGGTAAGCGATTACCGCCGCCCATGGACACTCGCAACACCAAAGGCGTCACAAGTGCGTTGCCGACCTTTGGGGGATGGGAAAGTGGATGGGGGGAGGGGTTAGGGTATGGGCCTCCGGTATCCTCACTCACTCGGTGAAACACAGCGCAAACGCTATTTCACACCGGTTTTCTGTGAGGCCGTGGTATCACTCCGGTCGAGCCGGCCCATTCCTGTTGAAACGTGGCTCTCCCACGGTGAAAATGGTTTGTAATATTCGTTTTAATTGAGGCATAGATATTTATTTACGATACGTCATATACCCAATTAGTAGACCAAACAGGGGTTTGCCTAAAGAGCTACCCCTGTAGAACATACTACAAAGTATCCAAAGCTTAAATTGTAGTTAGCCTAAATATCACAAGGTTTAAGGTAAAGGTTACACAATTAGACAAACCCTAACTCCCAAACTAGGTACTCCTGTGACTTGGGAGTTAGAGTTAATGTCTATGCGTGACCATGACTAACTTTTTTAAGAAAAACTATCTAGCAGTAAATATCAGTATCCTAAACGATTTTGAATTTATTTCAGGTCTCTGTAGTGTTCCACTCGGCAGCGGTAGTCAAGTTCGATGAGGTGCTAGACGTAGCGGTTGAACAGAACCTCAGGTCTGTTCTCAAGGTTATGGACGTCTGCGACCAGCTTCCGATGACACAGGTAACATTGGAACTGATAGGCTTCGTGTCTTAAGCGGTCTTCACGCCGCTTTCTACTGCGCCAAATGTCGTGTGATCTATAAATTTTTCTCCTGTGTCCAGGTTATCTTTGTATCCGCTACATATATGTTTGTAAGGTCCCTCGTGACACAGTGTGGAGGAACGGGTACCATGTTCCACCCAACACAAAGGGAGGATCCCTAGGATAGCACAGGATGTATATACCTAATGCGGGAGTTGTCTGTTTAAAAAAAAGAGTAAATAAGCTACAAGTGGTCACGTATTAAGAATATGGAGTATCGCCCTGCTTTTTTACTTACTGGCCAACATCCTGTAGTAGTTTAAAACGTCCTTTCTTAAGGGAGGTCTATGTCCAGCAGTGGACTCCATATCCAGATCCTGGTATATGCACTCACAGAGCATCTACATTTTTAATAGAAAATACAAACGATCAATGTGTATCTGTTTAGTTGTTTGTGTTCTTGACTGTGAACTCAGGACTAGAGAATTTGATTCCCACTCTGGACAGCTTTAATTTTCCTAGCTTTAATATCTCTTTAGACCGCTTTCTAGCCTTTGTGTTTTGGTTGCCTTAACTTGCACATAGAAGTACTGTTGTCAAAAACAAACAAACTTTGTATGAATTATTTGAAAAGATGGTGCACATGAGTTTCTCACCAGCTCTTCTCATGAATGCAATACCCATCGGAGCTGGTACTTGGATTGATTTCAATATAAACCTTTGAGTTGAATCGAAACCAATCTAAGCTCCGGTAATTCAAATCATTTCAATGAATTTAGTATTAGTACCTTTTATCATTGAATTGATTACTTGAGTTTTATTTTATATTTTGATGTTTATATTTTTGACGTGTTCAAGTGCCTTTTGGGGCCTATGGAAATAAATGATTTGACTTTGACTTTGACAAATATAGTGGTATATAAAAACTGTAATATATCCCCCATTATTTTACAGATAATGGTGTATATTTCAACGGCGTACAGCAACTCAGACCTTCCCAGTGTAGAAGAACGCGTGTACAGAACGCGAATCACTCCACACCAGCTCATTACACTCGTCGATAATCTCCCTAGAGAAGTCCTCATGGCTGTCACTCCAAGGTTAGATGAATACGTGTACTGAAGTTGTGGGAAATCATACATTGAGTAGGCTTAGTTTGATGTTGATAAATAAACGTGCACAACTGCACAGGCAGAAATGGAAATAAAAATATATTCGAAGTTGCCAGTGACAAATTAACATCGCAGGAGTCTGACCCAATGTTTTTAATGGCCATTGCCAAAACGTAACTCCGTGGGAGAGCCACGCTTCAGCATGCATGGGCCGGCTCGACCGGAGTGATACCACGGCCTCACAGAAAACCGGTGTGAGGATACTGGGGACACTTCCTCAACCCCTTCCCCCATCCCCTTCTTCATCCCCCAAAGGCCGGCAACGTACTTGGAACGCCTCTGGTATTGCGGGTATCCATGGACGGCGGTAATCGCTTACCATCAGGCGATACGTCTGCTCGTTTGCCTTCTATTCCATAAAAATCGGTAAAAGGGCTATAACTTCATTATTTAGTCACCTATCATGAGTTCATGAGGCTCATATACTCGCTCACCTCCTAAATCATAAAAAAAACTCGTTATAATGGTGTTTCTATGCCTTTTTTTCTTGGTGTCGAAGTCGAACCGACCTAAAATCGCACGCCATCTCGATTACTAGAAGCCGAAGAACCAGATGCGCCCTAGGAAGAAAAAATCCTGGAATTCCGACGTACTTCTCAACACCTAGGGGTAATAGATGGCTACCTTCTGTGCGGGTACTTCGATGTTCCCGATGTGAAAACGATCTTCATCCTCTATAAGCGCAAGCTTGAGATCGTTTTGAGATCGCCTTAGTCGCCTACGGTACCGGGCCCGTTTACGGATCATGAACCGGGAGAGTTCTAAATCTCTTTCAGTCCCACTTCACCATCTTCTTCGCAAGTATAACTTGCTTGCAGAAAGAGACGGCGGAGTTCCACACGCTCTCGCTCCGTTACATGACCGCAATCATTTAACCGAGTGAAAAAAACCCCACTCCGATGGCCGCCACGACCTCACGCCTCGACTTTATATTCTGCTAGCGTCAGGAGTGGTAGTCAGTCAGTCTGAGAGGGTTCCTTGATGCCTCTTGGGCCAATACTCCATAGCGAATCTTACCGCCGCAAGGCAAAGTTGCTTTTTAACCGCGTAACAATTTTGATGACCGAACAAGCGAAGGATTCTAAAATTAGAATCCTGGGCCTTAGCGAAGGAATAAAACGAGGTGAAAAATCTTTGCAGTCGAGTGCAACACGTAACTTTTCATCCCAACTCCTCACCTCAATCACAAGATCCTTTTATTTCAGTTTAGTTTAAGTTTAATATTCATTAGGTACTACGAGTACATTATGATAGGTAAGTATTACAGAAAAATCTTTAAATTATTTCAAACAATACTTAGGTAAAATTAAGAATTATTTAAAGTAACGTTGCTAAGAACGTCGTGTGCACGAAGTTTGTGATTGTTGTACAACAAATAATCTATTATTTTATAGGTACCATATTCATTGCGAATGCAGCATGGTGGCCCACACTATGGCAAACTATTGAGGTGCTTCTGCATCTTTGTGCACCAGGTCTCGCACTCACCAACGAACCACGACAGCACGAATACTGTCGGCTGAAATGAGCGTGACTCAACTATCTTAGATTGTTGTTTGCTGGAAGTTCCCAATATTATAAGAATGCTATCCCTATTTTTATTGGTGCATTGAAGTAAAAGTAATATCGAGAAGTTATTATTTTATACAGTTTGATATCACCGAAGCCGAACACATACACCTTTACGAAGGCCATGGCGGAGAGCGCGGTGGTGGAGCGCGCTAAAACTTCCAAATATGGCACAGCTATATTCAGACCATCTATAGGTAAGTACCTTGTAAACTAAAATTAATAAATTACAATCAGTTTATATTTACCCATAAAGACAGAATGTGAAATTAACATATCCGGGGAAGTTTCAAAATGGCGCCCGTTACCCTTAAAATTTCTGAAGTTAGACCATGCTGGTATGGTCACGCTATGAGAAGACCTTACGTATTAAATCACGTAATTAAAAAGTGCCTTTCCTTCGCCACAAAAAGAAAGGCAGAGGAAAGTCTCAAAGGACCTGAATGACGACCTGGGACTCCACGAACAAGACGTTCGAGATGCCTAGAAGTAAATGGCGCATGATGGAGAAAGCCTCCCCCGCGTAACTGAATAAGACAAGGAAGAAAAAGAAGAGTTTATCGTCACCTACAACCCTTAATGTCCCACTGCTGGGCTCGGGTCTCCTCTCAGGAGAGAGTTAAGGTCTTACGTCCTCACGCTGGCCGAGTGCGGGTTGGGGACTGGCAAGATAACGTCGTGGCTACGTAATCTTGCCGTTGAATGTTTTTGAAGAGTGTATACCTATTTGTATTTGACATATACTCCATAAGAAAACGTGCATTGTTTAGATTTATTTCATCGTCTATTTTTTCGTTGCCAGTGGTATCCTCACTGCAGAATCCATTCCCAGGATGGATAGAGAATCTCAATGGCCCTAGTGGAGTAGTTGTAAGCACTGGAAAGGGCTTGCTACACGTTATCCACTGTTCTGGAGACAAAAGGGCTGATATGATACCCGTGGACATTGCCATTGACACTTTGATAGCCCTCGCGTGGGAAACTGGAATAGATAGGTAAGTTCAAACATGTATTCTTATTATTATTAATTTTTAATATTTAAAAAAGACAACTCCCTCCCCATCAGGAATATACCTTCTGTGTCTCGAGGAACATACACACATAACGGACACAGTGTTCACCCAGACTTAGAACATGTGGGATTTGAATCCATAACACTTGGCGCAGTAGAAAGCGGTGTAAAAACCAGTCCCCACCACTCGGGTCCGAGTGGAGATCGTCCTCTCGGGCCTTCTCCGCCGCCTCCTTCTGCGAAATTACGTCTTCGCAGAAAGATGCGACCGCGGTAAAACTGCAATCGCTAACGGCCGTGGAGCGTATGATGGCTGGCGGCGGCCTACATCTGCATTCCTGGGGCAGGACGCTGTCACGTCTAACACCGTTCTACACAGTAAGAGGTGGATCACCGACCCCCGGCCGCACCGGAGTGTCACCTGTCCCGGGTCGATTGCAGTGGCCACATTTCCCCCAGAGGTGACCGTAGCGACCTGACTGCATAATATGCGAGGTTCCATAACAATGGGCCCGATATCGGTCGGAACACAGATGGAAAATCTGCAATCCTTCCTTCCTTCCGAAAGGGAAGATACCGAAGCCGACTCACTCCACTCCACGACAGACCTATCACAAACGTCCGACCTGGAACTCCATCAAGTCCAGGCGTGGTGTTACGGGATGCCAGCCGCCGCACGGCTCAATCCAGCTCTTTCTCCTTCACCTCACATTCGTCGGACCAGAGTAGCTGGTCCGATTGTGACGGCGGTATCGAGCTAAGCTAATCCAGTACCATTTTATATGATCGCTCCGGCTCTTTCCAGGATCGAGCCTTGGCCTCACCGATTACATCACTGAAAGCCTTTACAGCAGTTCCATATTCCTGCGTGCTCCGTCAATCTCCTCGACTGTGGCTTGCCGTCTTCTGCGGGCTCGAAGGTACGGGCGGCGCAATGTCGCGAATGTCGTTCTCAGCCGCGAGATCTACGCGCTCCACCAGTACGCTGAGCTCTTTCTGGATGGCATGACTCGGGGCATTGAAGCGTCATAATATTCCCAAATCAGGCCGCCAGTTCCTCTGGATCGGACGACCCTTCCCTCCGATCAATCCACGACGTGGGATGCGGCTATAACGCTGTCTCTGTAGAGCCGCTTAAGGGATCATCTTTCCTGGGGTGGACTATCAGGGCGGTACAGAGACACATCGAATACGATGTGCCGGTGGTCAGAAAGACTAATCATTTCCTCCGCCAACCGTCATCCTGATACTGTGCGCACCATGGCTACAAATATACCTATGCATATATTAGGTACACATATAAACCTTCCTCTATATATTTCTGAAAACTGAGTTAAGATCCGTTGAGTACTTTAAATGATCTAAGCCTAAGCGAACAGGCAGTGGAAACGACTTCATTTTATACTATATAAAGATATAACATTATAATTTTATATTCCAGGTTTCAAGGAACCCGTGTGTACAACTGTTCTTCATACGAAAATCCATTGACTTGGGGGATGTTCAAGATGAGCATGCTCCGTAATTTGCGCAAACATCCATTTGACAAACCACTTTGGTATCCATGTGGATTTTTAACCGAGAACAGGTAAATGCTCAATTTATGAACATGCTTTAACAGTCCACTGCTCTACAGAAGCTTGTACTTGGAAGGGAGGCCTACTATGCTGGTTAGATGGTTAGATGGGTGATAGGGTTTGTTTCAAGATTGTCCTTCTCTGCAGTGATTTTATCCTGCGTAGTTTGCTCCTTAGTAGCATCTAACCGTGGGAGAGCCACGCTTTGACATAAATGGGCTGGCTCGACCGGAGTGATACCGAGTGAGTGTGGATACCGGAGGCCCATATCCCGTCCCCATCTTTCGTCTATTTTTAGTGTGACGTATGTACTTTTAGTCATCTTTGACAACTTCGTTTGACAGGATGACATTTACTTTTGGCAATTTTATAGCTGATCCGAGTGATCCGGCTGGTTGCTATTTCATCAAAAAAGAAGAAGAAGATTTTAGTTAACAGACGAATTTTATCGAATCGATATAATATAATACCGGTAATTTTTGGAACTTCTTGAAAATTTACAGAACAAAAAGCTTTGAAGCCTTCAATTTGAAGGAATATGATTATTTGTTGCAGCATTTTGTTCTGAGATGTTGTCAATAGACTTGACCATCAAATGACGTTACGTATAGGTATGATGATGTTCTCCGAACCGATTTCGTCCACAGCGGCCAGTCTCTACAGAGACCAGCCAACTACGCAGGAGATATTATAGTGCACCAGTGTGTGCGCAAACACAGGCGCAGTCTCTGTACCCTCACTCTCATTATCCGATAGGACGGTTATCCGACACGACCGGGGAGAGATCATGAACATAAAGGCTGAAACCCCAACTTCCAAACTCGGAGCTATTATTAAGCATCTCTTTAATTAGAATTCTAATCCCGGGCCAACAGCATTATATATACATATTACCTCATCAAATGATCTTTTCAGATTCGTGCTGATAGTAGCTCAGTGGTTGCTGCAAGTGGCACCTCTTCACTCAATCTACTTTCTATGTAACATATGTGGAATTAAGACGAGGTAAGAAACTTGGCTGGAGGAAACTTGATTAAACGCACTAATTGTTGTCTTGGAATTTATATTTTAAACATTTTGTAACTTGGCCCAATATGATTTAATTATTGAATTGGTCGTGTTTGGTAGTGCGGATAATCGCGAATTCGTATAACTGAGGGCCGTTTAATAGAGTTTTTACATCAGATTAAAAGCTAACTAACAATACCACGTAAAATGTGTAATATATTTTTTCTCCTCTTATAATACTAAGTTCGTTCTTCTGTGTTTCAGTCTAAATCTTGCAACTATAAGTGATCGTCTACGTAATATGAGCAATGCCCTTGAATTCTTCATGACACACGAATGGAAATTCCATACTGACAATGTTCGGCGTTTAAAAGAACGGTTGACACCTGCCGACAGCGCCATCTTCAACCTCGATGTATCCGCTATTGAGTGAGTGTGCTTCGAATTAAATGAATATGTTTATCTGACAAATAGCAAATTTTACGACAGCTGGGTTGACTGATATAATAATTTTACACTTTTTTTATAAATATAGAAAACACCAAACTCTGAAATATATTTGAAGATCATACAAATATTTGTTCTAACCCGGATATCGAACATCAAGAACTTAAGCACAGCAGTCGCTTTCGATATTACTGCGCCTCCGTGGCAGTCAATTGACTAATATAGGTATATGAAAGATACTTTAGTTGTTTGTTTGCGAGGCAAGTTAGCCCACTTGACCCACCAGAGCCCATGGATACGTTTAAGTCTGGAGTCAAAAGAGAGTTGACGCCCTTTGAGTCAAAGGCCTAGGTTCAAGGGAAGATGGGGTTTGAGCTATATACTTTCGCACATTTAAGCTACCTCAACCAGAGTTATCCTATGGCTTTAAACAAAATCTGTGTTTTTTTTCTTTCATTGCTGTTTACAGTGTGAATGAGGCACTCCTCCCCAAACTCTTGAATTTTACCCTTAGACTGACAACACAGCCTTCTCACTTCAGAAATCGAAGTCCGAAACAGAAGTTGTATTTTTAATTAAATAAATAAATAAATATTCCGGATATCTAACACACAACGCCATCTAGTCCCAAGCTAAGCATAGCTTGTGTTATGGGTACTAGACAACTGATATAAATACATATATACTTTTTTTTGTAAATACATACATAATATACATAGAAAACACCCAAACTACGAAACTAATATTTGCGATCATACAAACATTTCGTCCGACCCGGGAATCAAACCCGAGACCTCAAGTACAGCAGTCGCTTACGCTACCACTCGCGCCGCCGAGGCAGTTATGCCTCTATTGTGTATGTCAACACCAATATTCATAACGTAGGTGTCGTAAGAGCCGACTAATGCCCGGTTCCTATATTTAACGAATCGTCATCGTGTAAAAATTTTCTACAACCGACTACGGGTCGTAAATACCGTTCCTCAATTTATTTTTTATAGAAACGATTTTAGCTTACGCCCCGTATAATATACTACTATTCGTACCTAGAACGGATCGTTTTTCAAATATAGGAACTGGGCATAAGGAATCAAACTATGCAGGACAATATAATCGCAAAGAGAAGGCAAACTTAAAACAAACCAGCCCGTCTGTCTAGCATGGTGTAACACAACAATAACCTTGAAAGAGAGGCATATGTCCAGCAGTGGACTGTTAAAGCGTGCTGGTGATGACGATTGTGTTTCAGTTGGAATGATCACTGCGAAAACTTCATAAAAGGCGCACGTCGTTATCTTCTAAAGGAAAAGGACGAAGATATCGAACAAGCCCACTCGTGGATATACATGTAAGTCATTTATTGGATTCTTGTATTTACAAAATAATAGATACACATTTAAGGAAAATACATAATTAATGTTTTAGATATATCCAACAGCTACCTACTTCAACTGTGCTGTGGTTTCTAGAGACGTTATTGCACCTTTATGAGGCCCCAGAAAAGGCGAAGATCCTGATGGCCAGCAATATCGCGCTATTGCGACGACTGCAACGAATGCTGGCCATCAGGATCATAGAGAGTACCGCACGATTCCTTTGAGGCGGCGAGTCTCCTGACTGGAACTCCCTTGCGGCTCTTTGCCAGTGGCGCAAGGAGGCGCGGGAGTTTAGTAGGAGTCCTGAGACTCGAGAAATCGATGATCAGAAATCCCAACTCCGCCAGATCCTTGTGGAGGAATGGAGGGAGCGACTTGGGATCGCAGAACGATCTCCGTCCTCCATAAGCGCAAGCCTGAGGGTGACAGATGAGACCATCTGTTACCCTAGCAGAAGCAGGCCGGGTGACGGCGCGGATGCGGTGCGCGCCCTCGGAGACAGTAATGGGAACATTGGGGTTCCCACACAGAAGGGGGCCATCTACAAAGCGTACGTGACCCGAGGTACGTCGGGGTTCCAGGGTTTTCCTTTTTAGGGAGCACCTGGTTCCCCGGCATCTAGTACCCGAGACGGCGTGCGGTTCTAGTCTGTTCGAGTCCGACATTATTGTATTTACTTGGGGCAAGTTGCTTGTACAATTAATTACCTTCAAAAAGAGTTTAAAATAGTATTAATTTGATTTAACAATCAAAGTTAATAACGGGAGCGATAAGACCAATAATTAATCGCAACTCATATTTTTGTTATATGTGTGTATGATATGAATATAGGTATCAAATAATTGAGCATTAAGTGGTATGCTATGTGAACGATGAATACAACGCGGTGTCACATGATATCATAGCCGATCATGTTTTCATTTAGTGTCACATATTGTATTTTTTGGTTTTCTTGCAATAAATGTTATTAATACTATTATTCATTGACAGACTACGTGTACTTCATCGACTGATGCAAATCGTCGTAGCATTTCTTCTATGTTGGTTGATACTTCGCCTGTACATCACTGCGCGTAGTTTCTTCAGATCACATACCGTGGAAGAGCCTCCCTTACTGTGGGAGAGCCTCGCTACCGGGGGAGAGCCTGGCTTCGGCATGCATGGGCCAACTCACCGGAATGATACCACAGCGTAGAAAACCTGTGTGAAATAGCGCCTACGCTATGTTTCACCAAGTGCGTGAGGATACCGGAGGTCCATACCCAATCCTCTCCCACATTTTAATTTGTTACAAACGAATAAAAGAATTAAATATGATGTATTTTCATAACTATCTATAGGTATATCGATATGCGTACAAATAAAGAAAATTTAAAAGTATGTTTGTGTTTGTATTTGAAAACTCGGGTACTAGTAACCGGAGAAGCAGGTACGCCCTAGAACAGAAATTACCGGAACAATACTCAACTCAAAACCCCCAAACTTAATAAGGCAAACATCAGAAAAATTTAAATTACAGTGATGATGAAATTATCGTCATCACAGTCCAGTTCCAATAATAATAAAGTGTTTTTTAATCCTACCCTGCTACATATTCTCGTATTTTATAAATGTGAATGTATGTTTGTTTATTTCGATTTTACGCTAAAACTACTTAATCGATCATTGTGAAACTTTGTACACATATTCTTGGAGGTATTAGAAGTAACATAGGATACTTTACTTTTTAATAGTCTGCCAGAGGATATTTGTAATATAAAATAAATATTTCGGACATCTAACACACAACGCCATCTAGTCCCAAGCTAAGCAGAGCTTGTGTTATGGGTACTAGACAACTGATATAAATACTTATATACTTTTTTTTTTGTAAATACATACATATTATACATAGAAAACACCCAAACTCCGAAACAAATATTTGCAGATCGTACAAACATTTGGTCCGACCCGGGAATCGAACCCGAGACCTCAAGCTTAGCAGTCGCATACGCTTACCACTACGCCACCGAGGCAGTCAATATGTGTGTAAAATGTTCAAATCGAGATTAGTAAATTATCTACTTGAGAATCTTCACTGTAATATTGATATATCTTGATTGATGAGAAGCGCCTTTTGTAAATTTAAATTTTGTAAGATAGAGGCAAGTATGTTATACGAATTGTATCAATTTATATTAATTTAATAAAGAGCTACGGCTGCCAACAAACTTTCCTGTGTTTTTTATTAAATGTGAGCGAAGCGAAGGTGATAGCTAGTATTATGTGAGGATGTATGGATGTTGGTTACTCTTTCAAGCCTGAACGGATTTAGATGAAACTTCAAGGTAATACAAGTAGCTTATATATCAGAATAACACATAAATAAGGTAATAAGGTCGGCAACGCACTTGTGACGCCTTTGGTGTTGCGGGTGTCCATGGGCCTGTGCCATGTGGCCATGGCATGTGCCCACTATTCAATAAAAAAAAAATGAAAAAAATACATTGCGATAACCGACTCATAAGTCGGTTATACATATATATGGCGGAGTCTCGGACAAAATCTGGTATTTTCGTAAAAGAAAATTGAATGTAATGTATTGTAAATAGTTACTAAGATAGTTAAAATGTTATTATGCTAATTTGTTGATTAAGTAAAATTTACCTTGGGAGAACTACGCTTCGGCATGAATGGGCCGGCTCGACCGGAGTGATACCACGGCCTCACAGAAAACCGATGTGAAACAGCGCCTGCGCTGTATTTCACCGACTAAGTGAGGATACCGGAGGCCCCATCCCCTTCCCCTTCCCCATTTGGTAACTGGACTTCGTTAATAATATGTATATATAAATATATTATTCTTGTAACTGTATTTTTATTTTAAACTAAACATAAAGCCCCAAAACTCTTTGTGATATACGTAATTAACCTCGGTAACATTATAAATGACTTTCTTTTTTTTTTTTAACCTGTGGGAACTCCCTCGGGCCGTCACCCCACCGGGGTTTGCGGCGGGGTGGTGTGTCGGAATCGAACCGACTAAAACCACACGGTGTGCCAACTCTGCGCCTGAGAAGGGAGGGGTCCGGGAACTGCAGATATTAACACGACCGGACCCCTCCCAGCGCCTGCCCGCACTGAAGCGGGCACCTTCTTCTTTCTGCTGGTAAAATAAAATAATCTCAATTTAGGCGACACACGGCACACGCGTACGTCGCCTCCTCGCGGTTGGCCTGTATTGCGGATGGAGGGGAAAACCCGTCCCGTCCATCCGCGGCCACACTCAGGGCGGCATGAGGCGCTGATATGCGCGCCTCCGCCGCCCGGTTCGCCGGCGGCGGTTTGGGTCTGAGTGAACGTCGTCCTCTCGGGCCTTCTCCGCCGCCTCCTTCTGCGAAATTATGTCTTCGCTGAAGGTCGCGACCGCGGTAAAACTGTCGCTACCGGCCATGGAGCTTATGACGGCCGGTAGCGACAGATCTCCTCCGATGACTGCAGTGAGGGCTCGGCGCTGCGCCGCCCAAGCGGGGCAGATCTCCAGCGTATGCTGGGCCGAGTCCTCACTGCAGTCGCAGTGGTGGCAGGCGGGACTCAGTTCTCTCCTAGCGACCGAGTGCAGGTACTTCCCGAAGCAACCATGCCCGGAAAGCACCTGCGTCAGTCGGAAGGAAAGAGTCCCGTGGTGCCGCCATGCCCACTCGAGGATGACCGGCTGGAGCGCCTCCACGGTGGCAAAGCCAGCGCGTGGAGCCTCCAGCCGGGAAGACCAACGAGCCATCGTGGCTCGTCGAGCGGCTTCACGCCATTCGCGTACCTCTTCGGGCGGAGGACGATACCCGTTCTCCGCCCGATATTCAGCCGCTCGCCGATAAACTTCGGCGAGCTCTTCCGCCTCCAAATCCCACGGGGGTGTTCCGGCCAAGGCGCACACCGCCTCGGTGGACACGGTGCGGTATCCGCGTATCGCTCTGAGCGCCAATACCCTCTGAGGGCGCCAAAGGCGCGCCTTATTCTGGGCGGTCAGAGCCGCCACCCACACCGGTGCCCCATACAGGGCCATTGACCGGACCACCCCCGTGTAGAGGTGTCTCGTTGCGACGCTGGCTCCACCCAGATTGGGCAAAAGACGCCCAAGGGCGGAGGCAGCGCCGACCAGCTTCGGAGAAAGCTGTCGGAAGTGCTCGTCGAAGAGCTACCTACCGTCGAGGATCAGGCCCAGATACCTCATCTGGGCCCGAACCGGTACGAGGACCGAGTTGACTTCGATAGAGGCGCCGGGGGGTGGACCACGACGGGGCCCATGCAAAAACAGGGCCTCCGTCTTATCCAGGGCCACCCGCAAGCTCAGCGCCTCAATCCGCCCAACCACTAGAGAGACACCCCTGGGGGCCAGGCGCGCCGCCTCTTGGAAATTCACCCCCCGGGCTGTGACCAATGCGTCATCGGCGTAACAAATTACGCCCAGCCCGGGGGGAAGACGACTTCGAAGGACCCAGTCGTACCCCACGTTCCACAGGAGTGGTCCGAGGACAGACCCCTGTGGAACGCCGCACGACATGGGTCGGCGTCTCAAGACGCCATCTCGGTCCTCGTACACGACGTTACGCTCCTTTAAATAGTCTGCCACCAGCCGCCTCAGGTACTCTGGCACCCCGTGGTAGTGGAGTGCTTCCCTGATGCAGCTGAATGGCAGACTATTGAAGGCGTTGGCGATGTCCAACGACACCGCCAACACCACGCCGCCACAGCTCACTGCCTCTTCGGTCACGGCCCTAAGGCGCATCACAGCATCGACTGTCGAACGCCCCTCTCGGAACATTATAAATGACTAGCTGACCCACGCAACCTCGTTTGCGTCTTCTATTGCCCGTAGCGTGAAAATTTTCCACGTTTTTAAAACATTCTTCATTGGTGCTCCGCTCCTATTAGTATTATCGTGATGATATATAGCCTACAGCCTTCCTCGATAAATGGACTATCCAGCACTGAAATAATTTTTCAAATCGGACCAGCAGCGCCTGAGATTAGCGCGTTCAAACAAACAGCTTTATAATATTAGTATAGATGATGCTGGTTACCACAGGGAGTTCTTGGCTTGATGTAAAGCTAAAAGCTGAATTGGGTATAGCCAAATGGCTAATTGGCTAAACAATTAGGTACTTGCTTACACTTATATATGTTTTACTAAAGCAAATGTACATAATCTAGTCGCAACTTTGACTTAAGAGTTCATATACTCGTATGCGGTACGGTATAACATCAATAATGAACATTGTTTTCACCGTGGGAGAGCCGCGCTTCGGCATAAATGGGCCGGCTCGACCGGAGTGATACCACGGCCTCACAGAAAACCGGTGTGAAATAGCGCTTGCGCTGTGTTTCACCGAGTGAGTGAGAATACCGGAGGCCCATACCCCAACCCCTCCCCCATTCCCTCTCCCCATCCCCCAAAGGTCGGCAACGCACTTGTGACGCTTTTGGTGTTGCAGGTGTCCATGGGCGGCGGTAATCGCTTACCATCAGGTGATGCGTCTGCTCGTTTGCCTCCAATTCAATAAAAAAAAAAAAAAAAAATTGTAACTATTCGTTCATCAAACGGTTAGTGCAGACAAAGTACCCAGGAGTGACAATTGATCAGCGCTGACCTTAGTATCCTCACCTTGATCAAGTAACGAATAAACTTAGGAGATTAAGCTGGATATTCAAGACTCTCAGACATATTGCACCAAAGAAAATAAATACGACCAGTACCGGTAACCCAACTAGAAATATTTTACAGAGATCCACGTTGCTCTGGGTTTTTTTTATGGATTTTGTGGCAAACGATCAGACGTATCACCTGATGGTAAGCGATTACCGACACCCGCCTTTTAAGAAGGAGTACGCTCTTTTCTTTCATATGAAAGTTTACGTAGATAATATAATATAATATAGATATTATAGTATAAGTAGATAAACCCGTAATATTTAATAAATAAATATTTTGAACATCTATCACACAACGTCATCTAGTCCCAAGCTAAGCAGAGCTTGTGTTATAGGTACTAGACAACTGATATAAATGACTATGTACTCGTACATAATTGTGGGGTTCAAGTATAAATTTGCCGATTTGTAGTTTTAAATAAAAAAAAAACCTAACATGTATCATTTCATATTTATTTAATCAAAATATTTACTTTCATTATTTAGACATTGTTGCTATCTAATCAGAATTTATTTTATTTCTTTGCGATAGAAGTCTGCGAATCTAGATTCGCCCTACTGTGTGGAAACATTTTGTACAGCCTCTTGGGAAGCAAAAATTTTGTCACGTAGAAAATATTCTAAATTACGTTTAAATTACTCTTCAGCTTTATAATATTAGTATAGATTTATTTATTTTATATATGTATTTGAGGAATAAGCTGCCTGACCGCAAAAGAGACTATAATATTAGGTCTTTACCTATGAAATTGCCGTTTTGTATGCAATAAGTGAAAGTACTTATTTTTTCAAACTTTTTTATTTCTGTTATTCGAAGTAATCACCCATGCAATCAACGCATCTTTGCCAATGCATTGGCAGTTTATTGATGCCCTTCTTGTAAAAATCAGCTGGACGGGAGGCAACAAACTCTTCAAATGCATTTTGTACTGCCTCTCGGGAATTGAATTTTTTACCCACTAAAAAGTTGTCTAAATTTTGGAAAAAGTAATAGTCGGTAGGTGCAAGGTCTGGTGAGTATGGCGGATGAGGGAGAGCTTCCAACCCCAGCTCTTGCAGCTTGGAGACTGTCTGTTGCGCAGTATGGGGTCGCGCGTTGTCGTGAAGGAGCAGTGGGGACGACCGATTGACCAAAGCTGGTTGCAGATGTGCAAGCTTCTCCATCATTCTCTCCAGTTCTTCACAGTACACATCTGCATTAATGCTCATGCCGTTTTGTAAAAAGCTGTGGTGAATCACACCCGCACTAGACCACCAAACAGTGACCATCACCTTTTTAGGGGTCATTTCTGGTTTAGGGCATTGCTTTGGTGCTGAACCAGGGTCTAACCAACTTGCTGAGCGCTTTCGATTGTCGAACAGAATCCATTTTTCGTCGCACGTAACTATTCGTTTCAAAATTCTTTCATTTCTTTGCCTGTTGAGCAGCGAAAGGCAGGTCTCGACGCGTACGTTGCGCTGGCGATCGTTAAGGTCGTGGGGCACCCATCTATCAAGCTTTTTTACCTTGCCAATTTGTCGCAAATGGATCAATATTGTTTTGATGCTTACATTAAAAGCTGCTGCTAGCTCAGCTGTAGATTGAGTTTCGTCAGCTTCCACAATCGCCTTTAATTCATTATTGTTAACCAAAGTCTCCGGACGACCACGAGCTTCATTTTTCAAGTCAAAATTTCCAGAACGGAACCGGGAAAACCAATAAAGGGTTGTGCGTGCGTTTGTACAGTTCTCTCCGTAAACGTTTTTGATTTTACGTGCCGTTTGTGTCGCGTTGGTGCCACGACGGAACTCATATTCCATAATTACACGAATTTTTAAAGTATCCATTATGACGAAAAATGTTCAAATGTAATGAAAATACAACGCTAATCAAAAAACAAAAGACTGAGTTTGTAAATAGAATGTCATGGTTTTAAAACAAAATTAATTTGAATTTAGAATACAGAGCCATTACAAACTTTTTTTTATTTGAAATGACCAGTACTGAAGAAACGCAATTTCATAGGTAAAGACCTATTATAAACCTCACAAAAAGAAAATGCAAAAACAAGCTGCAATGAAATGAAAAACTGCGAGAAAATATATAACGAGCGAACCAACATCAACTCTATAAAAATAGGTTTTGGCCTACAACGCTAGCCAGATGGGTTGGTTTAGAATTCGTATCACTAAAAGCAATGACTTAACATTATCAAATTTAAAAAAAAATCTTAAGGAGGTGATTACAAGTTCTATCAGTCTTTTTTTTTATTATTATATAGGGGGCAAACGAGCAGACGTATCGCCTGATGGTAAGCGAAGCCGCCCATGGACACCCGCAACACCAGAGGCGTTACAAGTGCGTTGCCGGCCTTTTAGGAAGGAGTACGCTCTTTTCCTGAAGGTTTGAAGGTCGTATTGGTCCGGGAACACCGCAGGCGACAGCTCATTCCACAGTTTTGCTGTGCGCGGCAGAAAGTCTCAATCTAATTTGATAAATACAGGAGGTACACCTAATTTAGTAGTCGTTTTTATTTCGTGTCTTAATGTTATGCGAAACATGTCTCCATAATGGGTCATGATTATTTATTACTTATTTTTTTGCAAAAATATTCATGTCGTAAATACGGGTTTTTAATAAAATCACAATGCAAATCTGTTTCTGAACAAATTAGTGATAGCAATCATAAACGATGGTGCCTCGGCCCTCTCCGCAGTCAGCGTATCCACCTCTCATTCCTGAGTTCTACGCTGGCAGAGAAGTATTCATCACTGGAGCTACAGGATTTATTGGCAAGGTACGCAGAACATGAAAACTAACATTTTAAATAATGACTAGCTGACCCACGCAACCTCGTTTCCGTCTTCTATTGCTGAAAATTTGCCCCCGTTTTTGAAACATTCTTCATTAGTGCTCCGTTCCTATTAGTAATACTAATGCGTGATGATATATAGTGTATAGCCTTTCTCGATTAATGGACTATCCAATACTGAAATAATTTTACGAATCGGACCAGCGGTTCCTGAGATTAGCGCGTTCAAACTATCAAACTCTTCAGCTTTATAATATTAGTATGGATATTTTAATTATTATCACAGTTGCTGGTGCTGGACATAGGCGTTTCCTTGGAAAGGAAGTTTTTTTGTGCTAAAGTGACTGTTCTCTGCCTGAAGGAAAGCATGAGTAGAATCTAAGAGCAACAATGTAGCATGGTGACCATTGACCGACGACCTATTGAGATGCTTCTGCATCATTGGACCGGCGATCTCATCATCTCATCTCTCTCACTCACCAACGAAACACGACAGCACGAATGCTGACACATTTTTTTTATATAAAAGGGGGAAAACGAGCAGATGTTTTGCCTGATGGTAAGCGATTATCGCTGTCCATGGACACCCGCAACACCAGAGGCGTCACAAGTGCGTTGCCGGCCTTTGGGTTATGGGAAAATGGATGGGGAGGGGTTGGGGCATGGGCTTCCGGTATCCTCACTCATACGGTGAAACAGCGCAGACGCTGTGAGTGCCATGCATGCCGAAGCGTGGCTCTTCCACGGTATTCTGTGAGAGGTAATACCTTCACGGTCGGTATTACCTTGCAAAAAATTGGTAGAGTATAGAATTTGTTTCAAGGTTTTTTTCTCTCAGCTGTAGTATTGTCCTATGCGGTTTTCCCTCAATCGGCCCTTACGACACCTATTGGGTAGTTAAATTGAAGTGGTAACACTTCACACTGACGCAGACGCTGACGCACTGACTTCTTTATCCGTCATATTAGTATGCGTGATACGTTGCCAATATATTTGTAACGAACTTTGGCCTCAATGCCTTTTAATTAACGATAAATGTTTGCAATGCATATTGTTCAATTATGCATATTATGATATATCATTTATATATAAATAATCTATACTAATACAGTAAAACCTGGTTAAGTGAGACTCCAAGGGACCTGCAATGTCGTTGCACTTATAGAGGTATTCCACTTACCCAGTGTTTCACATATCCAGGTAATAAATTAATATCTGTCTCATTTGCAGTGGGTTCCATTGTTAGAGGTGAGAATACATACGGGTTATTTCCGTTATAATGGTGCGATAATTGAACAAAATAACGTGTTACGTAATATTATAAATGAGTTTTAATAATAAAAATAAAATAAGTAAAGGTTAAATTATAATAATAATAATAATAATATATCACTTTATTGTACACCAGATGCATTTACAAGGTAAGCTTAAAATTAGGGAAGTACAATTGGCGGCCTTATCGCCCGGAGGCAATCTCTTACAGGCAACCATTGGATGGAGAGAAAACATGAGTAAGAGAAAGTGTTGGGTAGTGTCCGGTGTAAGAGTAGGAAAGACGAAGAATAAATAAAGATAAATATACAGTTAATTACATACTTAAATATAGTAGTGTGACCCAATTGACTATATAAATAAAAAATAATAATTGCATGTTAAGGGTCGTTGATCTCTCCCAGGTAATGCTCCTTTACGAGTCTCTTGAAAGCAGTTAATGTTTGTGCTTGTCTAATTGAGACTGGTAGGGCATTCCACAACCGAACTGCTTGGACACAAAAGGAGTGGTCGAGAAATTTAGTAGAATGGCCAGGCATTTTCAGTTTCAGGTTCTCCGACGACCTCAGTAATTTGGGATGTGAGACATGTAAAAAAGTGAACCGTGTTTTGAGGTAGCGTGGGGTAAGAGGATTAAAAATAATGTTATACAGAAGAGAAAGAACGTGTGCATTCCGGCGAAGGCGGATGGGTAACCACTTAAGCTTTTTACGATAATAGGAGACGTGATCATATTTCCGTAATCCGAATATGAATCTTATACAGAGGTTTTGGAGTCTCTCAAGCTTATTGAATTGGTCTTCAGTAAGATCTAAATAACTGGCATCAGCATAATCAAGGATGGGGAAAAGAAGGGATTGTGTAAGGGCAATCTTGGTAGAGATAGGTAGGAAATTGCGTATTCTGCGCAATGACCCTGCAGCAGCAAACATTTTACGACTCAGCTCCTGCAGCTGAGGACCCCAGGAAAAGGTACTGTCGATATAGATGCCCAAGTTCTTTACTTTATCACTATACGGGATTGGTGTGCCCTCACAAGAGACCTGAGGCAGTGAAGTCCAATCAATTTTGGATATCATTCTTGGACTTCCAACGACAATGACCTGGGTCTTGATTGGGTTTATCTTCAGGCCGTGTGAAATGCTCCACTTACTGATTTTTTCCAGGTCAGTATTTGTAGTGTTAATTGCAGTAGTTAGATCAGTCAGTGGTGCCGTGGTAAAGATCTGGAGATCATCCGCGTAAAGGTGGTAGGACGAAGTCAAATTATTAGTGATAGTGTTGATAAAAACGGAGAAAAGTAAAGGAGATAGCACGCCGCCCTGAGGTACACCAGTGCAAGTGCTACACCAAGTAGAGACAATGTTGTCAATGCTGATGCGCTGTCGGCGACCAAACAGGTAGTTACGAAACCAGTCAATCGCAGTTGGAGATATGTTAATAGAGCGTAATATACACAGCAGTATGTCAAAGTCGATGGTGTTAAAGGCATTACTGAAGTCAAGAAGTGTAAGGACTGTGAGCTCACCGTTTTCCATAGCATATCTGATGTTCTCCGTAATGTGAACTAGAGTAGGGGTGGTGCTATGGCCGGATCGAAAACCAGACTGGAAAGGATTTAAGAGCAGGTTTGTAGAAAGGAAATTCGAAAATTGAGTGTGAATTAAACGCTCGAGGACCTTGGATAAGAAGGGGAGGATAGAAATGGGGCGGTAATCGGAGAATGATCCGGGGTTCTTCTTTTTAGGGATGGGAATAATATTTGAATCTTGCCAGGCCTTCGGGAAAACGATACAGGAGATCGAATAATTCAATATGTGACAGATGACAGGGAGATATACAAATGTAATAAAAAAAAATATTCAAGCACGAATGAAACAGAATGAATCAATTATAAAAATCTGTCATTTTATAATAGTTTGTCTTGTGGAATCAGTCATCAGACGTTTTTCGATATTATAAATTTTATCAAATATCCTTTGGTCACCAATAGATGTAATTTCAAAATAATTTGTGGGTAGGATAAGAAGGAGTAAACAAACAAAACGATATTATCTCAGTTACAGAGGTTTATACATATAAAATTCACTGGCTGTCTTAGTTATAGAGGTAACTATGATGATAAATCGAAAGAATAAATTCCAGATATAGAGGTTACCTCATCCCACTAACAGAGGAAATTTAGTGCTAAAGTGTTGGGACTTTAGCATGAGTTCCAGTTATAGAGGTTTCTCACTTATCCAGGTCCCACTTAACCAAGTTTCACTGTAATAAAGCTGAAGAGTTTGTTTGTTTGTTTGAACGCGCTAATCTCAGGAACCGCTGGTCCGATTTGAAAATTCCTTTCAGTGTTGGACAGTCCATTTATCGAGGAAGGCTACAGGCTATATATCATCACGCTACTACTAATAGGAGCGGCGCACCAATGAAGAATGAATATAAGACGCAAACGCGGTTGCGTGGTTATAAGAAGAGAGTAAAAATATCAAAATAATAATATCACTTTCGACTGTACTTATAACCTCATAAATTAGTATATAATTAACTCCTGATTGGTATCAGGAGTTAATTATTTAATAAATTAATTAATATTAATGATACATTTTGAATCAGATCAAACTGAAGATGTAATCACGTTCAAATACTTTTGTACAAATAAAACTAGTTGTATTATTAATGTTTGGCCTTTAGCTCAGGTTTTTGACTACTCAAAAAGTATAAAAGATTTGTTCGCGTTTCGCCATTTTGTATTTTTTAACCCTTAACAAACCACAAGTGACTTGCGGACACAATTTTGCGTTTATGTTTTCATAAAAACTAAAGTATTTATTTTTATGAATCGGCCTTTTATCTAATTTATCGCCAATGTTTTACGAAACTAAACGTGCAATGAAAATATTTGTAACATGAATAATTTATTATTTTTGGTTAATAAACGAAAATAGTACTTCATCAATCCAGAAGTGTCCAACAGACACAATAACATTTTGTTTGATTCGAGTGTGAAGGTAGATTGTTTTTATTTACATTTACTTATAATCTTATGGTATCGGGAGGGCAATAGCGGCTGCTAGACCTTTGTTTGTGTTATAATCGTAGTCTTTGTAATCGTATCACGTATCAGTGAAAAACGATGATGAACAATTATGGAGTGAGAGTGATGATGTACCATTACAAGAATACGTCTCAATTGACAATTATAAAGGAAAAGATGGAACAACTTGGAAATCAGAACCTGACAGGCAAAGCCGAACGCCTCGACACAACATAATTCGCGGTGGTATTCATAAGGTGATTCTTCCTCCAAGGCAAGCTATAATAGATCCGAGAGACAGTTTCAACCTTTTTTTTCGACGATCAAGTATTAGAAATAATAGTAAAATATACCAATACTGAAGGGCTTAGAGTTTTACAAAATCGATGGAAATCAATAGACAAAATCGAAATGCAAGCATTTCTAGGTCTTTTATTGACTATAGGCGTCAATAAACAGGGCGGTGTGGATTTTAGAGAATACTGGGACCCTATCTTTGGCAATCCAATATATCGAGCTACAATTAGAAAAAATAGATTTGCTTCTTTATTACGATTCTTAAGATTCGATGATAAAAATACTAGGTTCCTGAGAAAGTCAAAAGATAAACTTGCACCTATTAGAGAATTATGGGAACACGTAAACCAAAACCTGAAAAAGTTTTATTTGCCTGGAGAAAATCTCACTATTGACAAGCAGCTTGTACCTTTTCGAGGACGCGTATCATTCAAACAGTACCTACCCAGCAAACCTGATAAGTATGGTATGAAAATTTGGTGGATCTGTGACAGCAAAACTAGTTACCCCCTATTTGGTATACCATATCTCGGAAAAGAAGGACAAAACAGGGCGGAAAATTTAGCGTACAATATAGTCAACCAGTTATGTGAACCATACTTCCGAAGTAACAGAAATGTTACTTTTGATAATTATTTCATGAGTATTGATGTCGCAAAATCTTTGGCACAAAATGGTCTTACAATAGTTGGAACATTGAGAAAAAACAAGACGTGTATACCTCCTAATTTTCAACCCAAGAAAACCAGCGATATTGAGTCTTATGTATTTGGATTTTATAAAAATATGACATTGGTCTCTTATGTACCAAAAAATAATCGTGCTGTAATTTTTTTGTCTACGATGCATCATGGAAAGGAAGATGTGAACAAAAACAAAAAATCTGAAATAAACTTGTACTACAACTCCACCAAGGGAGGTGTCGATACGCTGGACCAGATGGTTCATGAGTATACAGTTACGCGTAAAACAAATAGGTGGCCAACTGCATTTCTTCAAAATATTATAGATGTTGTTAGCATTGCATCGCTTATTATATGGAAAAATATACATCCTGATTGGAACTCACGTAAAAAAAATACACTTAGAAAACTATTTTTACGTGAAATCGCAACCGAGTTGGTAACACCTCATATACGGAGACGAAGCACGAAAGGACTAACAAGTTACCAGCAAGTAAGCAGCCATGCAAGACGTGGCAGGGTCAAATCAGGAAGCTACTCAATCATCTGAACCTGCTGCGAAAAGGAAGAAGCGTTGTTATATTTGCCCTTCGAAATTATCAAGGGCTTCTAAACAGTGTTGTGATAAATGCAATCGCAATGTCTGCTCTGAACATTCTGAAAAAAAGGTATTTGTAATATCTGTAAGTAAATAGGTGTAAATATACATTACTGAATACATTATACTGTCTTTTTCATTCAAAATATCTTTCTTTTCTTTCATCACACCTTACATTTATAAAATGAGTCTGTTGGACACTACTGGTCAGTTACGTCACAAAAGCATTCTGGATAGTTAAGGGTTAAATCTCTGATTCGTTCCAGACTCAGTGCTGCCAGCACTATGAACCGTATTAAATAAGTATTTATATACATACATAAATAATATATAGTTTCTAACACTTGTAATATTTTTTATGTGTATTTGATAATATTCAGGTGTTGGTGGAGCGTCTACTATGGACTTGTCTGAAGGTATCCAAACTACATCTGCTGATGAGACGCAAGAAAGATCTATCGCCAGAAGAAAGACTAAAAGAACTAAAGCAGTCACCGGTTTGTTAATAATATCTTAGATTATTTACTTTTTATTTATTTTATTTATTTATTTATTTATTTATCTTTATTGGATACACAAACAAAAAAAAACAGTATTAGAAAATGATTAAAAGCATGTTTATTAGAGGTAGTAAAATCAAGAGTAGTTTTCCGTGGGAGAGCCACGCTTCAGCATGAATGGGCCGGCTCGACCGGAGTGATACCACGGCCTCACAGAAAACCGGTGTGAAATAGCGCTTGCGCTGTGTTTCACCGAGTGAGTGAGGATACCGGGGGCCCATAACCCCTCCCCCATTCCCACTCCCCATCCCCCAAAAGTCGGCAACGCACTTGTGACGCTTTTGGTGTTGCGGGTGTCCATGGGCGGCGGTAATCGCTTACCATCAGGTGATGCGTCTGCTCGTTTGCCCCCTATTCAATAAAAAAAAAAAGCTGATTTTAGCGCGAACGGGCCGGCTCGACCGGAGCGGTACTATATTCTCACAGTAGACAACATTCGTGCTGTCATGTTTCGTTGCTAGACCAGAGACCCAATGATACAGAAATATCTCAATAGGCCGCCACGGTGTGGGTCACAATGCTGCATTGTTGCATTGTATGCATTCACAGTGAGTACGGTGACCAATACTCTTGGATATTGCTCATCTTTTCTATCAAGCAGATTAAAGAGGGATGTAAATATATATACACGGCTCTCTCTCTCTCTCTCAGCCTATTGCCGTCCACTGCTAAACGAAGGCCTCCCCCAAAGAGCGCCAACCATCCCTGTCCTGGGCAGTCCGCATCCATCCGTTGCCCGCCATTTTCTTCAAGTCGTCGGTACATCGTACGCGCCCTACATTGCGTTTGCCTAATCGTGGTCTCCACTCTAACACTTGTCGGCTCCAGCGACCATCAGTCCGCCTGGAGACATGAGCGGGCCACTTCCACTTCAGCGTGCTGATCCTGCGTGAGATATCGGTTACTCCAGTTCTCTTTCGGATTGTCTCGTTACGAATCTTATCAAGTAGAGAAGCACCTAGCATCGCACGCTCCATTGCACGCTGAGCAACCTTAAATTTGTGGACATGGCTCGTTGTGGTTGAATGGACGTGGAATTAAATATAAAACTGACGCTTGAAATGTATGAATAATGGTACGGAACCCTTCCTGCGCTTCGCTTTTTCAAATATATGTTATTAATCATAACCTTTTTCGTACAGCTCTTCGACGTGATCAGACAATATTGTCCCCAACAACTTGAGAAGTTGTCCATCTTGGATGGAGATCTCACCAAATATAGACTTGGCTCGAGTAAAAAAGCGGTCCTTGGACTAAACCAGGTAACGTGGAAATTACTTCTTTAAATTCCTGATAGAAATTATAAGGTGGTCACCATACTCATTGCGAATGCAGACAATGCAACAATGCAGCATGGTGACCCATACTATGTAGGCCTATTGAGATGATTCTGCATCACTGTGCGCAAACACGGGTGCACTCTCTGTACCCTCACTATCACAATACGATGGGATGATTATTCAACAAGACGGTGGAAAGATCAGGCGCAGAATCGAGAATCTTACGTGCTCTACGAGGCACGGGGATTAAGACCACTAGTTCTTAACTCCAGGTTGGTATTTAGCATTTCTATACTTTTTGGCCTTACCAGGGAATCGAACCTGAGACCTCTAGATTGGCAGTTGTACCCGCTAATCGGAGTTGAGCCGCTCGTGTTCTGGAGTGGAGATTACGTCTTGGCAAAAATAGTGTGGGACGCACTCTGGCCAGATGGCGGGACGACTTGCGTAAGAGAGCCAGCGGCCACTGGATGCGAAAAGCAATAGACCAGGCTCTGTGGTATGCCTCGAGGGAGGCCTATGTCCAGCAGTGGACTGCTGTATTAACAGATAAATGATTAGTATTTATTCCAGGTCTCCGTGGTGTTCCACTCAGCAGCGTCGGTCAAATTCGATGAGATGCTTGACGTATCGGTGGAACAGAACCTCAGGTCCGTGCTCAAGGTGATGGACATTTGTGATCAGCTTCCAATGGTACAGGTAAGATTCTAACGACGTAATCTCTGGTAATAATAAATAAAATATAATACATATTTCGGACATCTGACATACAATACAACGCCAGCTAGTTTCAAACTAAGCAGAGCTTGTAAGTTCTATGAAAACTAGTTTGACTGATAGAATGGGTCCTTATATTTTTTTTTGTAAATACCTACATATTAAACATAAATAGCTGCCTCGGTGGCGCAGAGGTAGTGAATGCGACTGCTGTGCTTGAGGTCTCGGTTTCAAATCCTGGGTCGGACCAAATGTTTGTGTAATCTACAAATATTTGTTTCGGAGTTTGGGTGTTTTCTATGTATAATATGTATGTATTTACAAAAAAAGAAAGTATATATGTATTTATATCAGTTGTCTAGTACACCCACAACACAAACTCTGCTTAGCTTGGGACTAAATTGCGTTGTGTGGTTGACGTCCGGAATATTTATTTATTTATAATATTTATAAAAACCCAAACTCCAAAATAAATATTTGCAGATCATACAAACATTTGGTCCGCCCCTGGAGTCGAACCCTTAAATCGCTTGATTGAGCCTGCCAAAGTGACTGTACTCTGCCTAATGAACAGCATGAGTAGAATCCAAGAGTAGTGGTCACCATACTCATTGTTCGTGCAGACTATGCAACAATGCAGCATGGTGACCCATACTAAGGCGGCCTATTGAGATAGGGCCATCATTGGGCCTCCGGTCTAGCACTTCTAGATTGATCTTCTGTGAGAAGGTTCTTATGTCAGCGTGGTTCTATTTCTACAGTGGGAGAGCCACGCTTCCGCATGCATGGGCCGGCCTGACCGGAGTGATACCACGGCCTCACAGAAAACCGGTGTGAAATAGCGCTGTGTTTCACCGAGTGATTGAGGATACCGGAGGGCCATACCCCAACCCCTTCCCGCATCCCTCTCCCCATCACCTAAAAACTGGCAACGCACCTGTCACGTCCCGGTGTTGCAGGTGTCCATGGGCGGCGGTAATCGCTTACCGTCAGGCGATACATCTGCTCGTTTGCCACCTACTTTATAAAAACATGCTGCAATATAAAAAAAGATCAGTTACTGCGTTCTTTCAGGTACTGGTGTACGTGTCAACAGCATACAGCAACGCAGACCTTCCCACTATAGAGGAGCGAGTGTATACTGCTCCGATGGATCTTCGTCAACTGGAGGTCATCATCGATAATTTACTAAAACATCTCATCAGGAAAGTCACCCCAAGGTAAAGGGAAACTGGTAGTGATTCTGTTGCTGTCATCACTAAATTAAAATAAATAAATATGCCGTACATCTAACACAACGCCATCTAGTCCCAAGCTAAGCAGACCTTGTGTTATGGGTACCAGACAACTGATATGAATACGTATTTTCTTTTCTTTTTGTAAATACATACATATTATACATAGAAAACATCCAAACTCACATTTGCAAATCGTATAAACAACGACCCGGGAATCGAACTCGAAACCTCAAATGCAGCAGTCGCGAACGCTACCACTGCACCACCGAGCTAGTTTAAACGATATTGTAACGATATAGTCCACGGGCCCACGAACAACGGATTTCAGTGATTAACAACAGGCTGAAAAAAATGCATCGGCATACAAATTTGATTGTAATTTTTTTGAGACCTACACTCGAAAGTTGTCAAGATTATGTTAATATTTTTTCGAGTGTAGGTCTCAAAAAAATTACCATCAAATTTGTATGCCGATGCATTTTTTATGAAAAATATATATTTTGCAAGCCCCAAAACAAAAATCAGTTTGTAATTAATGAAAATGAATAAAAATTTTCAAGTCACCATTCTGACATGTTAGAGCTGGGGGTGACTCGGAAGGTACCATTCACTTTGTATGCCACAAGTTTTTTTCAGTTTTCCATCGTATTTTCTCGAAGTATTGATTTTTAGAAACTGTTATTAATTAAATTGGGACACTCATCAAATCGACGTGTTTCGCTCCCTATCCCGCTTTTTCCTTCCACTTTCAGAATTTGGTCCAATAATAAAAGTTGGGTGTCTCGTCAAAACGAAGCTGTGTATAAACTTTCAGCCTGTTGTTAATCACTGAAATCCCTTGTTCGTGGGCCCGTGGACTAATACTAATTGTATATTGTACACAGTTTGATATCACCGAAACCGAACACATACACCTTTACGAAGGCCATGGCGGAGAGCGCGGTGGTGGAGCGCGCTAAAGCTTCCAAATATGGCACAGCTATATTCAGACCATCTATAGGTAAGTACCTACCTGCCTACTAAGACTTTAAATAAAACAAAACAAAAATCAGCCCAGAATAGGGACGCCAGACACAGCACTGTTAATGAATCTGCGCACTTAATGAAGGGCGCTACGCTTACTAACATTACATATTTAGCCTACATATTTAACTAATCATGAGTCATTTTGACTATATCTGAGTAAATACATAAATTGTACATAAAAACCAATTTTTAACCTACTTCAAAAAAGGAAGAGGTTCTCAATTGAACTGTATTTTTTTTATGTTCGTTACCTCAGAACTTTCGGCTGGGTGAACCGATTTTGATGATTATTTTTATTTGGGAGCTGGTGTTTCCCGTGTGGTCCCATTTAAATTTAGTCCAGTTCTTAAAGTCGGTTTTTTTATAGAAATATAGTAAGGTATGTGTGCAATATTAGCCAAAATGACTCGGATTAGTATTCTAGGGTTGAAAAGATACTTATACAATTCTCTATAAATATTTTCAAGGTCCTTCGAACACAGAACAGACTTAACATCATGTGTCCTCTTAATATTGTTCAATACTTAATTTAAAAATCATTTGCAGTGGTATCCTCATTGGAAAATCCTTTCCCTGGATGGGTACAAAATCTAAATGGCCCCAGTGGGGCCATGGTGAGCGCCGGCAAGGGTTTGCTGCACGTTGCCTACTGTTTCAAAAACAAGAGGACAGACATGATACCGGTTGATATAGCTGTCGACACCTTGATTGCCTTTGGATGGGAAACTGGAATAGAGGAGTAACTATTTTTTGCAAATTCAGGTCCTTTCCGTGTGGTGACGGAAGAGTGTCGCCACACGTATTCATCCCACGGTTGTCTTAAGAGACGAATGAGAGAGAAAATAACGCAGGACAACATCACTACAAAGGGAAGGAATACTGGATAGAAATCAACCAACCCAGCGAGGCCTCCGAGGGCTAAAAGAGGCCGTGTCTGGGCATATTGGGTTTATATAACATATGTTTAACATTTTTTTTATTGAAATTGGGGCAAACGAGCAGACGTATCACCTGATGGTAAGCGATTAATGCCGCCCATGGACACCCGCAACACCAGAGGCGTCACAAATGCGTTGCCGGCCTTTCGGGAATGGAGGGAGGGGTTGGGGTATGGGCCTCCGGTATCCTCACTCACTCGATGAAACACAGCGCAAGCGCAATTACTCACCGGCTATCACGGGATGAATAGGGGTGATGATAGTGATGATATATCGTCACTACATGGATCAGTTAAAATATATATTGTATCGAGTACTTTCCATTCCAGTTCCAGAGAACCTCGTGTGTACAATTGTTGTTCCCATGATAATCCCACGACTTGGGGGGAATACAACGCACGAATGACACGTGGGGTCCACGACTTCCCCTTCGACTCACCGCTCTGGTATCCCTTTGGATTTTGTACAGCAAACAGGTACTACTCTAAATAAATAAATATTTCGGACATCTAACACACAACGCCATCTAGTCCCAAGCTAAGCAGAGCTTGTGTTATGGGTACTAGACAACTGATATAAATACAAATACACTTTTTTTGTAAATACATACATATTGGAACGAAGTTCCTTATCGCGCGATATGAACGATAAAACGAAGGGGGCTAGGCGGAAATTGTCGCGACATAATTTGTTGTCACGACACTTTTTGTTGTCACGACACTTTTTGCTATTTTAAATTTTATTTGTTATTAGTTTATTTTTCATTGCTTGCAACCCAGATACTATATATATATCTATATATATATATATACTATATATATATATATAATAGATAGATAAGATTTCGAACTTTTATATATACATATCATCATTTTCATCATTTTCATCATTTTCATCATTTTCATCACTTTCATCATTTTCATCATTTTCATCATCTTCATCACTTTCATCATTTTCATCATTTTCATCATTTTCATCAATTCATCATCTTCATCACTTTCATCATTTTCATCATTTTCATCATCTTCATCATTTTCACCATTATCATCATTATCATTATTATTCTCTTTATTTAATTATATATACATATTAATTACATTTTTAAATACATAAAAAAGATAAACAATAACATAATATATATTTAAAAATATAAAAAATAGTAGACCACCGACTTCGGGTACAGGGACCAAGAAACCGGTGGTTAGGGCTCCAAAGACAGGAACCTCCTCACTATGCGTGCCGTGTCAAGAAGGACTGCTTTCTGTATCAGACCCTTGATCCAGCCTTCTAACGTGAGCCTCTTAAGGTGTTGGTCGAGGCCCTTGGCAATCAATCCATGAGCAGATACGACTATCGGAACAATTATTGCCGAATCCACATTCCACATATCGACAATCTCGTGAGATAGATCCAAATATTTTATTTGTTTTTCTTTTTCGACTTTCACGAGATTCTCGTCATGAGGAACGGCGATATCGATAATAATTGCGCGGCGCTCTAATCGATCTATCACCACAATATCAGGCTTATTGGCAACAATAGTCCTGTCTGTAATAATAGATCGATCCCAATATAATGTAGCACGACCATTCTCGAGAACTGGGTCGGGCACATACCTGTAGTATGGCACCTCTGAGTTCACAAGATGGTATTTAAGGGCAAGTTGCTGATGTACGATCCTAGCTACTTGGTTGTGCCTGTGCAAATAATCGCCGTTAGCAAGACGAGAACAACCAGAAATAATATGCCTGATAGATTCTCCAGGACGGTGACATGCCCGACAGATGTCGACCGTACCATCCTTCAGGATATACTTCCGATAGTTATTCGTCATGATAACTTCGTCCATAATCGCACAAACAAAACCTTCGGTTTCTCCGAAGAGATCACCATACCGTAGCCAGGACGTAGATGTTTTAAAATCTATATCGGGTCCATGAAGGGCCCGATAAAACCGACCGTGGAGTTCCTTGCCCTTCCTTCATTATTATTATTATTAATATTATTGTGTACACATATATCATAAAACTAGAAATTACGTAAAATATTGAAGTAAATATAATATTTGTATCGTCTTTCTATTTCGAACTTCGTTCCATCCGGGTGTCCCTTGACACCTCTCAAGTTTTTATACATAGAAAACACCGAAACTCCAAAACAAATATTTGTAGATCATACAAACATTTGGTCCGACCCGGGAATCGAACCCGAGACCTCAAGAACAGCAGTCGCATACGCTACCACTTGCGCCGCAGAGGCAGTCAATGAAACGTTAGAGTAAATACTCGTATATCATGTTATTATTTCAGATTTGTACTCAAGATGTCTCAGTTGATACTGCAAGTCGCTCCACTTCGCATAATTAACTTTCTGTATACAATATTCGGGATCAAAACAAGGTAAGAAAGGATTGCCAAATTTAAAATATTTAAAATATCGGCTTTTTTTTTTTTAATGAAATAGGTGGCAAACGAGCAGGCGTATCGCCTGATGGTAAGCGATTACCGCCGCCCATGGACACCAGCAACACCAGAGGCGTCACAAGTGCGTGGCCAACCTTTGGGGGATGGGGAGGGGGAATGAGGGAGGGGTTGAGGTATGGGCCTCCGGTATCCTCACTCACTCGGTGAATCACAGCGCAAGCGCTATTTCACACCGGTTTTCTGTGAGGCCGTGGTATCACTCCGGTCGAGCCGGCCCATTCATGCCGAAGCGCGGCTCTCCCACGTTTAAACTTAGTTACGGGACTTACGGGAAGCATCGGTTGGCGTGATATTGAGTTACATATTAGTTTATAGTAAGACTTGAATGGTTTGCCCATGGATAACATTGACAGAGCTGGACCAAATTTAAAAGGTACCGCTCGGGAAGCTTTCAAATAAAAAACCGGTTCACCCAGTCGAAAGTTATGAGGTAAGAAACATAAAAAAAATACAGTCGAACTGAGAACCCCTCCTTTATTTGAAGTCGGTTAAAAAAGAAGTAATCTAAAAGAGTCAAAGGCTTGTTTTTAAACATAATATCAAGTCAAGATTGTACTATATGTCTAGAATAAACAATTTAATAATGCTCTTAAAAATATTCTATAAATAAAACTCAAGTGTATGTTTCTAATTTCAAATTTACAGTTTTACACTAAATGCATATACAGATTAAATATGATACTTATCTCAAAAATCATTTTTTATTTTTTTTTGTCTCTGTCTGTTGCGGTTAATCTCTAAAATAGCTGCACTGATTTTGAAGGGACTTTCACTAGCAGATATCGATGATATTGGGAGTAATTTAGGCTATTTATTGGAATAGATTTAAAAATAACTTTATTAACTTTTTTTTTTTTAACTTTATTGTATGTCCAGACCAAGTCTAAAGGAAATAAGCGACCGTATTCAGGCGATGAGCGACGCCCTCGCCTTCTTTATGTGCCACGAATGGACCTTCAGCACTGACAACGTTCGACGTCTGAAAGAAAGGTTGTCCCCCACTGACGCTGCCATTTACAACCTTGACGTTCATACCATAGAGTAAGTGATAAAAAAAATGGTTGTTGTTAAATCAGGACGTTCACTGTTTCTAATAAAAAAAGAACGACGGGTTGCACTCCGGGAGTGTCGGCAGAAGTGAAAACTTGAATATTAACGTTGTGCATTTTTGATATTTTGGAATGGTTAGAGAATAATTTTGTACGAATTGCTTTCATTATCAGTATAAAAGTACTATTATTTATGTGGTGGAATACAATATTCATTTATTGCGCTATCGTACACAAACATGACAATTTATATTACATACACACACGAACATTCGCGCAAGCGCCCTGCGCCGCCTGTCCTGTCACGTGACCTGACGCGAGTTTATACGTCCTCTCTCCATCCGTCTTACGAATTTTCGATAAGGTCACGTGACCTGACGCGAGTTTATACATTTTTACCCATTCCAAAACAAGTACACAGCGCCGCTAAAGAAGTTTTCACTTCAAAAAAATAAAAAATATTATTTGCTTTTGTATGAGCCTTTCAAAGTGATACTCTGCCATATGAAAAGTTTGAGCACAATCCAAGAGTGATGGTTAGCATAATCATTTCGAATGCGCAAATTGTATTGCATTTTCTTGCGGACAATGCAACAATGCAGCATGGGGACCGACACTATAGCGGCCTATTACTGTCATGTAACAATTTTGGATTTCAAAATGTCTTTAAATTTGGTTCAAACCTCTCCCCTATACCTTAATCTAACGAAGGGATCTAAAATTTTTTAAGATGTGTGTTTCTAGTGTAAACGCGTTGGATGGATTCTTAAACTGTATGGTTACTAAAAAAATTTACTATGTGTGTATATTTGCGTTGCAGTTGGGACGATCATTGTGTAAAGTTTGTTAAAGGAGTTCGTCGGTACATTCTGCAGGAAAAGGACGAAGATATTGAGAAAGCTCACAAGAGGGTCCGCCTGTGAGTATTGTATTTAGAAGTCTTTTATATATATTTATAAAATTTAAAACGACAACCGTAGGTAACGCCAGGAGTTAAAGCTAGTCTAAAAAGTAGCCTAAGTTACTTCTTATATGAGATGAGAGTCCTGTCAGAATCGGTCACGCCGATCCAGAGATTAGCCGGAACAAAAAAACAGAGTGACAACAATTTTTTCAATTACTGTTTTAATGTAAGTACCTACCTACATATAAAAGTATATGAAACAGCGTCTGCGCTGTGTTTCTCCGAGTAAGTGAGGATACCGGAGGCCCTCCCCAACCCCTTCCCCTATCTCCTTCTACATCCCCCAAAAGACAGCAACGCACTTGTAACGCCTCTGGTCTTGCGGGTGTCCATGGGCGGCGGTAATCACTTACCATCAGACGATACGTCTGCTAGTTTGCCTACTATACATAAAAGCAAGCATAAAGCATAAAGCAGGGCTATGGCCCACTAGGCACGATCACATCGCCCGGTCAAAGGATTCTTCTCCAGAATTGTGTTGGAGGGACATGATACTCGTTCCTCCACACTTTTCATATGATTTTAGGCCACAGGCCAGTCAGGAGGTCACTTCCCAATTTCATACGCGTTTGCCTACTATTTCGGTGACCTTTGAGCATGTGTATTAATGTGTTATATGTATTTACAGGTTATATTTCATTCACCTAGCCGTGCAATGTGTGATAGTGTTCTGCATTTACCGTCTGGGCCTCTACATCGTCACCAGCATCTCCCAGAGGTGGTGTTAGTTCTGTTGTTCTAATACTCTCTAAACTACACTTCACTAAAAAATAATTTAGTCCTGTCTAACATAGCTAAATGTCAAAAATTGACTAAAATTAGATTTGTCACACTAATAATAGACGAAATCTAAATATCACAGATAATAGAAACAACAACAATTATTTCTGTTTTGAGCTAAATACATAAAATAGCATCATTCGAAACGCTTCACTAAATTAAGAGATAATAGAAGATAATTTTAGAGAAATTTAGTTTAGTGAAACAACAATAGAGATAGCACACTAGTATCTCAGTTTTTTAAGAAGACAACAAGTTAATTGTTTATAGGTAGATTAATATGGGCTAGGAAATTATTTTCGCATTTGGTATTCATATAAAAACATATGTATTTCGACAATGTCAACGAAAAACGAAAAAATAAAAATATTTTTTTCCAATTTCATTTGTACTTATTGTATATATAACTTGTGTTTTTAATAATATTTTTTTAATTTGCAAATTTATAGATGGACAGTTTTTTATATAAGTTAACTTAAACTTAATTAAAATTAAAAGTAAAACCTTTTTTCTAAATTCTAATTCTCCCCTTAAGTCAGTTTATAATTATTAGGGGTTTTTTTTTATTATATAGGTGGCAAACGAGCAGACGTATAGCCTGGTGGTAAGCGATTACCGCCGCCCATGGACACCCGCAACACCGGAGGCGTTACAAGTGCTTTGCCTGCGTTTTAGGAAGGAGTACGCTCTTTTCTTGAAGGTTTGAAGGTCGTTTTAATAACAGCAGTTCCCGGACCCCTCCCTTTCTCAGGCGCAGAGTGGCACACCATGTGGTTTTAGTCGGTTCGATTCCGACACACCGCCCGGTGACGGCCCGAGAGGGTTTCAACACGTAAAAAAATAATACAAACTTAACAAAATAATTCATTTATTGTATTCAAACATGCATTTGGAAGATTCTGTGCGCTGATTATTACATATAATAAAAATCGCCTCTAATAAAAAAGCACCTGTATGTGTCGGTATTTTTTTTTCTGTGGTAAATTTTCTAGAAATGAATCCTAGTTAGATCGATTTATCGCCCTCCAAAACCCCCTGCATTCTAAATTTAAATTTAGATTATTATTATACAAGAATTGCTCGTTTAACGCTATTGAATAACTAACATGTTGTAAATCATACTAATATTATAAAGAGGTAAAGTTGGTTCGGTTGTAGAAGGTATTCTCTGGACTTACACAACCGACTTTCAAAATTCTTTTGCCAATAAAAATCCACATTATCTGCTGCTACAATATTAACCCGATAAATTATTACCATGATATTCGACATACACGCGATAAGACAGAAATAATAACGACCATAAAAGCAGTTTATTCATATAATATTTTATATCAACTTATACCATAACATTCTTGGCCGAAATAAAAATAAACATTTTAGATATAAGATACAGGTCATTGGATGTCATATCTTCCATTCTGCTATCCAATCTGCAACTCTTATAGGTTTTCAAAAAACTTCATGCCAAACGGTATTCGAGAGAATAATATTTCCCTCCTTAATCAGGTAGTATGGATTCATCCTTCGGTTCTTCGGTATTGGTATTCTCATTAACAACCGAAGGTTCTCCAGAAGACGACGATAAAGCTTGTTTTTTCTGCAAAAGTTTTAAGCGCCTCCATTTATGATTAGCCAATGATGTCCTAGATCTATACAATTGACGTTCTCGTACAATACTACGAATCGTATTATGGTAAATATTGTAGTTTTTACTAATATAAGGCCCTGATTTCGCCAACATCCACCATTTTTGTATTTCTTGATGGTAATGTGTGAACAGCACCTCGGGATTTACTTTAACAGCTAGTTTATTAGCTTTCATATAATCTCCTATTTCTGTTTTCAATATTTCCTCCACTTCAAAATGATTACCTTGTTTTGCATAAACAACTAATTTGCTCAAAAATCCTCTAGCTACATCGCTACAGTCGAGTGACAGTTTTGGAAATTTAGATGTCTGCACGTCGAACCTAAATTCATCTAGGTCACAGTTATCTTTAAGTTTTAAATATAAAGATTTTGCATTATTTTGCAGATTAGTATGATCATCTTTAAATTTCAAATACTTCATTATCTCATCGTGTTCAAAAATATTGCCCACACATCCACCTATTCCACCATTGCAGCTCATAATACCATCATCAATTGAGTCGTCAATAGTGACAATTTTATGAGATCCACTTTGCTTAGATTTAGCAAATAGTTCAATTAAAACCTTAGTTAAGTGGTTTAATCTTTGTTCTATCTTTTCTGGCGTACCTCTGATAGCTAAATCAATATTACCAAATGCTATAGGAACCGCTAATTTAAGCGACGAGAGTATATTTTTAGCTGTCATTGTTTTAGTTTCTTCAACCATGTCTGGCGAAATTGGATTTTTTTCCAAACGTTGTACATCACTCTGGGGTCTCTTAGTAATAAATATCAATTGTTCATTTTTGTAAGTGATGTGATTCTCAATCAAAGGACTTAACGTATTTGGAGTAGGGTCAGATAAAAATGATAAAATTGACGCATCTAACTTTTTGTTATTCTTAATCTTCACTCGATTTTTTAAGACTTGTTCATACAAATGTTTTCTGAACAAAACAAAATGTTCGTCACTATTCTCAAAAAAATCATCTCGAAACGTTAGTATTCGACATTTTAATCCTCGTGTTTCTTGGATATCTGATACATTTACAACATTCTGGCCTAAAACGACATGATACTTCACCATGCACTCACTGTTCATAATACTCATTGACTTGCTATCGTTAAGATGTTCATTAAACTGCTCAACCAATACCGGAATCTCTTCCTTTAAAATCGTTGCACCGAAATCCTTCACATCTGTATCGGTATAAATCGGCTGTGAGCCAACCGCACCAGTCGATATTAATGCGTTCAAAATCGTGGAATAATCACTTTCATAAGGTTTACTTGAAACTGTTTTACCAAAGTCATACTTCGCATTTGTGTATACAATGAAAACGCATTCTACATCTTCAAACTTCCCACTAAAAATCTTATCTTGAGTCTTATTAGAATTGAATTTCTCTCTTACTTTAGTGATACTATCGAACCATTTCACTAGATCGTTTTTATCATCAAGAGTTGAGTCTTCATTTTCTTTATGTTTAGCTTGAACTAACACTAGCAAAGGTTTATCACGTTCTACAAGTTTGACTTTAAGACAAACGTCATCGAATGCACCGATTTCGTCCATATTGGAAGCTAGATGGAAATATTCCATATTTTTAATATCTAACAATCTATATAATATCAAACTGATAAGTTTAGTTTCATAAAGTTGTCCACTAATCCCTGATGTTCCAGGACGTTTCTTGTAATGATCAATCGTATCCATAGCAGCAATGTTATTTAATCATGTTCAGAATAAATATGTTTAACGCCATCTAGCGAATACAAGGTGAACTACGAAGTAACTATTGCATCGCACTATATTGTTCTCACACCGTGTATGAAACATATGACATTTAAATAGGCTCGTCAGCCATATTCAGCTAGTTCTTCATGTTCTTTAACACTCCTTCAACAAAGTGTTCTCAAATATCTGTAAACAAAAATTAGACTATTACGTTTAATTCGAAATTATGTCATTTTTTGTCTTCTTATCCGTGAGATGACGTACAAAGAATGCAGTGTCCCCCCGCCCCGTTAATTTCGTGGGTGATACACATCATCGTGGGAGAGCCACGCTTCGGCATGCATGGGTCGGCTCGACCGGAGTGACACCACGGCCTCTCAGAAAACCGGTGTGAAACAGTGCTTGTGCTGTGTTTCAAGTGTATCAAAATACACTGATATTTTGAATTTTGTAACACTTGTCCTTTAATTTTTTAACTTCGAAAATGACATAAAAATAGTCCTATGAGCATCTAGACAAGATAACATACGTGATTAACACAAAGATATTGTTAGAAAACGCTTATCATCATATACATAATGTACTAATTTCCCAAATAATAAAAAATATTTTTAATTAATCATCTTAGCCGTTACAAATTATTTATCTGTTGTTGTTGGAATTAAACCGCGGGAGTTACAAGTAACGTTTATGGTTGCTAATAAACATTGTTTAAGCTTTATTGCCAAAGATGACATCATTGTCACAACAATGATTGATATGTACTCAGTCGGAGATCGATTTTTGTTTTTGGAGATCGTTTTTTGTTTTTTCGAAAGAAGGTCCCCATTTCATGTCATCCACATTGTATATATTTTTTATCATTAATTTCATCACGACGACGACTTGAAATCTCGAAAACTTATAATTGAAGACTATAAATACTTGACATTGGCAGAAATAGCTGATCCGAGTGATCCGGCTGGTTGCCATTTCATCAAAAGAAGATAAAGAAGATACTCAATCAGCAGACCATTTAAAAAAATGTCAAACAGAACAGGTTACAGGACAATATGCTACACAGATAGACGTATAAATACTGAAAGTTTAATAAAATCGTAAATTAAAACTTTTAGTTTACAAAAACAACTGTACCATAGTTTTTTTAAATATTGTACTCACAGTCATATGTTATTCATAAAAATCTTCCGATGTTATTTACAAAGAACAATGTATTTTTGGTCACCAGTCCGAAGTTTTAATTTCATAAAGCGCGGGAAAGCAACCTACGTTTACAAAAACACTAACTAGCTTTATATAACTTTGTTACACAGTTAATAAATGTATTCAATAGTAAATTTAAGACAAAAACATATTATTTGAAATGTTTTCTTATCTTTTAGTGTATTTGTCAAACTGTTATGTGTGCGACAGACAGAGAGAGACGCACATAGGTACGTGAATGAATGTGACAGCGTACCAACTATGTACATGTCGCATCATAAATATTAATACCTCTACCTAATAATACATTGCTATCTGTACCTACACGTTTCGTTTCACAGTAGGATTAAATCATATATATTTTTAAAAAAATTAAAGAAAAGTTCAAAAAGTATTCAATTTTTATTAATATAACGAAATTGTTAATTTTTTTGGAGTTTGAGAATTTACTTAGTATTGTCCAGATACGATACGCTCTATGCGTGCGATTATTTTTTTATTTATTTGTTAATTTCATCATCATCTCAGCCACAAGAAGTCCACTGCTGAACATAGGCCTCCCCTATTGACTTCCACATTGACCGGTCGGTAGCGGCCTGCATCCAACGAGTCCCCGCGATCTTAACCAGGTCGTCCGTCCATCTCGCGGGAGGTCTTCCTACGCTGCGTTTACCGTCACGTGGTCTCCCCTTAAGAACCTTTCTGCCCCATCGGCCATCGATTCTCCGGGCTATGTGGCCTGCCCACTGCCACTTCAGCTTGCTGACTCGCTCTGCTATGTCGGTAACTTTAGTTCGTCTACGGATCTCCTCATTTCTGATTCGATCTCGTAGAGAGACCCCACGCATAGCCCGTTCCATAGCTCGCTGTGTGACCCCGAGCTTCCTTATGAGGCCCATAGTAAGAGACCACATCTCGGCACCGTAGGTCATTACTGGTAACACGCACTGTGTTGATGACCTTCGTCTTTAAGGACTGTGGTATTTTGGACGTGAAGACGCTGCGTAATTTCCCGAACGCAGCCCAGCCGAGTTGGATTCGTCGATTTACCTTCCTAATCTTTATACGTACCACACAAAGCGATGTCCCGTGTGAGGACTCGTAACACAAAAAGTTCATAACTACCGCTTAAACCATTGCCAGCCGTGCAACTTCCGTTAAAATTAAATATATACACTAGTGTTTTAAAATTAGCCGCTTCAGTTCTATTTTTTACTTAATTTTCTTAACTAAATTCTTTAATAAAACTATTGACCTTAGAGGCAGTAGGTACTTTCTGAGATCTAGCCTATGTCAATTTTGCAAGCATCTGAATTGAGGGCCCAAGTTATTTGATCATAACAGCTTTATTTCACGCTGAAATGCATGACCCATTGCTTTAGGTTTTTACTATTTTTAACTAATTTCCATTAGAATTTTATATCGTTTCGCAAGTATAAAAAAATGGGCCCTCGGTCCAGATGCACACGCTGAGCCCGGCGTTTTGTGAAGCGACGGGGCTTAGCTAGTCTAAAAAAGGAACCTAAGTTATTATTTATATTATCATTTACCTACCAGTGAAAGTACCATCAAAATCCGTCCAGTCGTTTATGAGGATTAGTTTCTGACTTTTCTTCTCTATACGCATCAGGGGCAAGCCACGAAGAGAATACAAAGTCCGTATGTCACGTATATACATGTCGTCTAAACAGAGAATTTAGTCAATGCGGGCAGGCGCTGGGAGGGGTCCGGATGTGTTAATAACAGCAGTTCCCAGATCCCTCCCATCTCAGGCACAGAGTGGCACATTGTGTGGTTTTAGTAGGTCCAATTGCGACCTACCACTCGTCGGAAAGCGCGGTAGGGAGACGGCCCGTAAGGGTTTACACACATCAAAAAAGTAGGATGATAATTTCTGTGTACGAAGTGTCTGCTACAGGATGCTGCAGTAACATCAGGATAAGGTAAGAAACCGCTATGAATGGTTAAAGTAGAATAAAGAATTATAAATTAAAAGAAACACATTGTGAATATTTTTATTTGCATAAATATTAATACACTGTAATAGACTGAAAATAGTCAATAACTTTAGCAGCTCGTTAGTAAATGTGTAATAAATTTAAGATATCCTGTCTATTGATAGGTATTTAACTCAGAAACCTTCGTTGACTCAGATGCACGAACCAAACATCGAGATAAAATATTAGCCAATAATACATGAGAAGAAAGGTGTATGTATGAGATTGTAGAAAGGGATAAGACACGAAATACTAGGAACTTAGCTAACTAAAGACTGTTCAAGTCACTCCTGTTGACTACACAAGCGCCGTTGTGGCCGATTTTAGACCTAACTAACACTAACTATTTATAGCTCTGAATAACTGTCTGCTTACCTCTACCGTCCATGGCTATTTAACACTTCAAGGGTTAGTTAAAAAATACTTAAATTTTTTAACAGGTAACAATAAAACACATCAATTAATAACCACCTATATTTTTTTTAAATACATAATTTACTGATGTAGTAACATTGCCAATTCAGCTGGCAACATTTTCAAAGATGGCGATGTACACTATTCACTTACAACTAGTTCACAGTTCCAAATGTTCAATTCTTGGCAGCTACCATATCTTCTAAGGTCTTTAGTTCGGCTGGAACAGAAAACAATACAATTTTATAATTTAGATTTTAAGCGTCGACGCAAAGACGGGTGTTATAGGCTCCTAAACAGATGGACCAATTTGGATGCGGTTTTTTTATTGTATAGAGGGCAAACGAGCAGACGTATCGCCTGGTAAGCGATTACCGCCGCCCATGGACACCCGCAACACCAGAGGCGTTACAAGTGAGCTGCCGACCTTTTAAGAAGGAGTACGCTCTTTTCTTGAAGGTTTGAAGGTCGTATTGGTCCGGGAACATAGCAGACGACAGCTCATTCCACAGTTTTGTTAGTAATGTTTGCTCAAAGGAGGATTAAATTATTTCATGTGTATGTGATGTATGTAAGCTTGTTCATGATTCTGAATAAAAGAACAGGATTAGAAGGGACTGCTGTGCTTGAGGTCTAGGGATGGATACTTGGGTCAGACCAAATGTTTGTATGATCAGCAAATATTTGTTTCAGAGTTTGGGTGTTTCCTATGTATTAAATGAATTAGAGTAAAATCCCAGAGTGATCAGACCATAACTTATTTTTACATAGACGAAACCTAAGGTTCTATAGCGTCTTATGTTCTTTGAATATCTGCATGCTTTTGGAAGCCCCCCGTGAGAGTGACACCTGGGCAGGTACCAGGTAAAAAAGGTAACTAAAAATAAGAGCTACTTAACTCATATTTACATGGCAGATTTTTATATATGTTTTGAAGAATATTATTCTAAAATAGTGTCATAAGTGTTAGATACTGCCCATGGACCAAAACTTTTGTCAGACACTCTAAACCTCCACTGTTCGAGCGCCTGCCAAATGATTAATCGCAGCATTTGATAGAAGTAATTATTGCTGTGTCTTCCAGTACTTATCACTTATGTATTTTAAATAACTGCATATAATCTATACTAATATAATAAGCTGAAGAATTTGTTTGTTTTTTGTTTGAACGCGCTAATCTCCAGCACTGTTGGTCCGATATGAAAAATTCTTTCAGTGTTTGATAGTCCATTTATCGAGGAAGGCTATAGGGTATATATCATCACGCTAAGACCAATAGGAGCGGAGCACTAATGAAGAATGTAAAAAAAACTGGGGAAAAATATTACATTATGGGCAATAAGAGACTTAAATGAGGTTGCGTGGGTCGGCTAGTTTTTAATATACGTAAAGTCTTGTCATTAGAAACAAATTCAATTGTTTTATTCTCCAAGTATCCCTTCATTAAAATAGGACTCATAACCACAGTTTTTTGAATTTTGAACATCATTATGTTGTTTCATGTTTCATTAATATGTGGCAAGGATTAAAATCTCTCAAAAGGTATTTTTACAAATCAGTGTTGCCAACTGTTGAACATTTAAAACTTACATGTTGAGTGGTAAGTTTTTTTAAGTTAATTTGAATTCAATATCTTTGTTAAGGTTAGAATTTTTTATTTAAAATCAAATAAGGTTTTAGTAAAGGTAAAACCACAACTGAGCACCACAACCTAGTTCCATATTATAAACATAAGGCAAAGGTGTACAATTCCTGATAAACACCTTTACAGTGTTTTGGTTAAAACATCCTTCAAGGAGTTACTACTACTTTTGAAGGAAGCCTTTGAAGCTGGCAACACTGAGACTGACATCATTCATTTGTGATTCAAATGTAAGTATAAAAGTAATAAATTACCAGCTGCTGCAATAGCCTTCTCCTTTGCGATCTTCTCATCACGGATAACCTTTTCTTTGGCCTCAACCTCACGGAACTTGGTCTCCTTCTTCGAGAGCCTGTTCTGGTGGAATGCTCCATACATAATACCAGCTGTGAGGAATGACCAACGGCCAAACTGAAAATAAATATATAATCATCATTACCACTTTGATTTTAACTGAAACTTCCTCCAAGGAGCATCGGACGACCCGGTTTTGGGTCGGCATCCCTCATTCAAATTTGCACCGAATTGAAAATTAACCATATTTAATTTAATCAATCTTTACTTACTACTGAAATGTTTGTTGTTACATTACTGAGTAACATGACCTATTATCTTTATGGTCATCTGTGAACAATGGTGTTGGTAACATGTTCATAAATTTTGTGTACACATTGTATCTAATTATAATCTAGCATGTTTTTTTTATTATATAGGGGGCAAACGAGCAGACGTATCGCCTGATGGTTGGCGATGGCGATTACCGCCGCCCATGGTGACCTGCAACACCAGAGGCGTCACAAGTGCATTGCCGGCCTTTTAGGAAGCAGTACACTCTCAAAAAATACCAATGATAAAATTAATGGTAATGTATCTGTTTTATGTTCCAATAAATAAAAAACTTATGGTAATATTTTTATTTGACTATGGTGAAGCCGAAAGGAATGGTAATATGGCAGTCTATGTACATGAGAATGTTTGACTTTAGCACCTAAACCTTTGAACTGATTTTAATGTTTGAGGTGTCAACAATAATGGGTTATGGTCTCGTTAAGAGGAGAGTAAAGTATATGTTTGATATGAATGAACTTCTATTCAGGGATGAACATTTTTTGATGTAAGATGAACATGGTATAACATGGGTATCTTATGAAAGTTTCAAAAACTCTCGCAGATAACAAATCCTTTGGCAGTTGGCGAGCTACGGTGTAGTGGTGGATTTCGTTTTTATTATTTAAAAAATCTGACTAGAGAATCATTATTTTTTAATGTATTAATATATAATCAATGTTTTCAATTCATATAAATCTCTAGATGCTTTTACAATCCACATTGATTAACTACTAAGGAGCCATTCTTATAGGAGCCCATCTCTTGTTTTCATATATGACTTGGAAACTTTGAACAATAAAAACTCAAAAATAAGAAATTAATTACTTCTAATTTAAACCTATTAGGAACAATACATATATTAGACCTTTATATCGAGCTGGCCGTAAATTATATGAATAATTGCAATATCAACCCTTTAGTGAATAAAATAAGAATTATTATACAAATACTATGTTACATAATGGCCGATTTTTTATAAAACTTAAAAGGCAAACAATATTTACCCTGATAAGTGGCGATACTCGCACAGGAGGTCCGTATGGGAGGTCAGACATTTTATTAGATTTGTATTTAGGGATCTCAAAATCCAAACAGGATTTATTCAAAAATCCCAAGATTCCTGACTGAAGAGGTTATGGTATAAAATAGGGTTGTCATTAACGAAAAATATGACATAGGTTGATAAGAGTCAAAATGTCAAAAGTATTTTCAACATTGCAACACAACGCAGGTTGGAGTTTATTTTATTATATAGTAGCCAGTAGGTATTAAAAAAAATAGATAGTTATTTCTATTATCAAATCTCCATAACCCAAATACTTGATGATGTGAAAGTTTTGTCGTTTAACTATAGTTGGACTCTTTAGGGCTCCAACTACCATAACGATTGCTACAGATTCTCGTTTGAAAACCGAGACCGACGACCTAACGTGCTCTTAGATGCCCAAGAGGTCTCCACACAAAGTTAAAATGGTCACATAGTCCCAACGATGATAGACTGACATGACTACTTTGCCATGTACGTGACGTGAAAATGTTAGTTTCCTCAAGTATCACTTTGTCACCAACCCTTCTTGTCTCTATTCTCTCTATTGATCTAAACCGTTAAGTTCTTATGAATTTTTGAACACTCAAAATCAACACAAATTAAATTAAATATTGTTATGTAGTTAAGTAAACTGTGAATGGAGAATGTAGGCGGAAAAAGAAGAACATGTCATAATTTCAGACAAAAGTTGTTTACTGCTGAACATAGGCCTTCCCCAAGGCTATAAACCGTATGTATTGCCCCAGCCTGCGATCTATAAGTATTTTGTATGTACTTACTGTAATTTGTAGTTTTGTATAAATCTTATTAATTTGCTTTTGTCGCAAAGTACTTCAAAATGTTTAGATCACAGTCTTATTAGGGTATTTATTGGCAAGTATTGGTACAGCAATTTGCCAAATTCTATATAGTACAAGATCCCGCTATACAACGACCTTCACCGAGATGTTTATTTCATGAAACGTATTTTATATTCAATTTAATATGTCAATAAATATATTGCATATGGGTTGCCTAACAAATTTTAGTCCAGAGTATTTTTAATTAATATTTAAAAAACAAAAATATTTAAACATTCCACCGGTTTGATTATTAGATAAATTTTATACCAATCGAAAGTATGAAGCCCATAGAATATGCAAACGTTAGGTTGCCTTTTCTTTTCCGGTCACAACTATCGGGTAGCCAGGTATAAACAGGTAAATGTATACTAGCATTTTGCAACGGTCTGATTATTGAATTGAAATTAAATAAAATTAAAGATTATTTTATTATGAACACGGTGGTATAGGGTTGCCTGCGAAAAATCAGTCCCGAATTCCGGTTGTCGAATTTTGAAAAGTAAAATATCGCTGCGAGTGAATATGTGCGACTGAGAGGTCCCAACCAACCATCCCATGCGATGAAGAGGACACAGCATAGCAGCTGTTTGAAGTCCACCCATTTAAAGAAAGAGTGCTATTTGTGCTCGAAAATGAAAAGGATAGCGATTCGTATATGCTGTGCATCATTTTGGAGTAGTTTATTATTAAAATAGAGAAATAGTTATTTAATTATTTTTTTTAATCAATTAATTACTAACTGTGTATATTTTTTATGTGACACTAAAGTATATACACATCTTTAGTAAAAAAGAAGGTTATAATAATACATATATAATACTAATCTTGAAAATTTTATCTTTATTATTAGAAGACAAAATAAAAAACAATAATTTAAAAAATACTTCTGTTTATTGTAAAAAATTAAAAATATATATATTTTTTTAAATTTTCAGGTTCCGAGTCATCGGACATATAACTGTTATCTCCAACTTCTGAATCTTCTTCGTCATCACTCTCCGTTTCAGTTCTTTCGACAATGTCTTCTATCTTTAAAGGTGTATGATCCCCAATGAATCCTACTAGTTTTAAATATTCATCTAAGAACCAACCGCAGTTCTCAGGCTGGTATGGAGTTGGAGTCGAAGCCTTTTATTTTTTTTTAAAAGTGCTCGCTGTCTTCTTTTGCAGAGTATTTTTTTTATAAAAGTGCGATGTCTCGCATCATTCACACTGGTGCAGTTCCTGATACCATATATACTAGCCGTAAATTCTTGAACGGTCTTCATTTTTTCATCAATGAAAATATCAGCAGCATCTGTTAATGATGCAAAAACTGTTTGATATTTTTCATTTTTCGAAAATAGCTGAAAAGGTTTTACTTTCCCTTTATTGTAAAATTCTGCCGTGTAATCGCAACCTGTAAATGCATGGAAGGCTGGAAAACTTTGGCATAATTTGATTCCTATATCCTTTTCATTTTTAATCACAAATAGCATGCGCACTCTCTTTCTTTAAATGGGCGGGCTTCAAACAGCTGCTATGCTGTGTCCTCTTCTATCGCATGGGATGGTTGGTTGGGACCTCTCAGTCGCACATATTCACTCGCAGCGATATTTAACTTTTCAAAATTCGACAACCGGAATTCGGGACTGATTTTTCGCAGGCAACCCTATACCACCGTGTTCATAATAAAATTATCTTTAATTTTATTTAATTTCAATTCAATAATCAGACCGTTGCAAAATGCTAGTATACATTTACCTGTTTATACCTGGCTACCCGATAGTTGTGACCGGAAAAGAAAAGGCAACCTAACGTTTGCATATTCTATGGGCTTCATACTTTCGATTGGTATAAAATTTATCTAATAATCAAACCGGTGGAATGTTTAAATATTTTTGTTTTTTAATTAAAAATACTCTGGACTAAAATTTGTTAGGCAACCCATTTGCAATATATTTATTGACATATTAAATTAAATATAAAATATGTTTCATGAAATAAACATCTCGGTGAAGGTCGTTATATAGCGGGATCTTAGACTAATAGTTTTATGCCACATAAAGTACCTAGACTTTATTGTAATTCAAACAGTTTGATTGTTTTAAAATGACGTTTGTTACAAGTTACAATTAATTGAAATTGAAACTGGAACCATCCTGGTACATATTTCAAATGGTTTTTTATGCTCTATTTTTTATAGTTGTACACATACATATGTTAAAAAATGTACTTAATAAATATTATTTGATCAAAGAATACAAATTATGAGTAAACAAAACGCGATTAGTATAGATTTGACAGATTGACAGCCAGCTCACGAATGAACGGTCGGATGATTCGGTGGATTTCTCATTCTCTAACACATCACTCAATCACTCAATTAAATCAATCAGTCTTCAAAATGGCGTTGATCACGTCGTTTGTGTCCGTCGCTATATCTATCCTATACACGCCGTTCTTACTTTTAATCTTGTGCATAATATTCCTCGCGTCAATTGGAAAATCTTTGGGCGTCAGAAGGCTTTATGTGAACATCTTGCTGAAACTTTTCGAGGTAAATATTTATCCAATATTATTGAGTGCAAAATATAATGTGAATCATAACTAAATGTATGTGAACATATATCTAAGGGCATGTAAGTATTATAATATAATATATTCACCTTTATTTATTACTATGAGATTCTTACGAAATATTATTACATAGGTTATGGCGCAAGGTTCCGTATGTGACTCATTCTTTTACTTATTATTATCTGTGATAGGTAACAGATAAATAGATTATTATTTTAATTTACGCGGCAATGATTTTTTAATACCTTTTAGACGGATGTATTAGCAGATATATGATTATTAACAAGTGATAACGGTATGCACAGCAGTGTCTTTCAAACACCTATGAACTGACTGAAGGTTTACCTAACGCTACTTCATTCGTTAATTGGAACAAATTGACGCAATTACGTCTCTACAATTTTTTTTTTACTTAAAATCTAGCATATTCTTGAAACTTAGGCCCTCTGAACATAACACTTATGCAAGAAAAGAAATTATTGTTTTCTTTTTGGTTAGGTCTTCAATGATTTTGCTGTCATATTGTTTACTAAACAATAACAGCAATTCACTTTTTTTTTACTAACAAATAATCTCTTCAGAACCCATATTTGAATAGCACTTTAATCAAAATGTTAACTATAGCTTTAGTTGTTATCAAACAATTTTAGTATTCTGACAATTTAAAAATATTTAAAATAGAAAGTGTTTATGACATTTTTTTACTATTTCTTAAATAATTGTCCATATAATTTGTAACATATAAAATTTAGTAGAAGATTCTCTATAAATCAGATTCTGATTAGACTAAATATTTTAAAATAAACTGTTATGATAATAGTAATAGACATTAGCTAGATTAATTTTATTTATCCCCCAACCATAGATAAGGAGCACTATTTTGATGTCACTGTACAAGTGGTACTTTTATCTAATGATATGTTTGAACCATGACCATTTGGCACTCTCTGATGAAATAATCCAACTATATTTGCTTTTCTTTCATTCTTTGTTAAGGTAAGAATGGTTTTATCAGTATTTTTTATCCAATTATATGATTTAAGTTTTATCAGTTGCTGTGTGTGATAATACATAATAAAAGTCTTAAAGAGTTTCTTATAAGAAATTTATTAATTCTTGTTTACAATTTCTTAATAACAATAGAAAATTGTGTGGTTTTAATAATGTTTCTTACAAGTATATTGACATGACATAATTCATGACACTGAAAAGTGGTAATTAATATATTATAACTAGCAACCCGCCCCAGCTTCGCACAGATATGGATGGAAAATATAGCCTATGTTACACTGGGAAGATGTGGCTAAATTTTTCTGATGTCTTTGTCAAATATCATTATATTTTAGCCAATATGCTTAAATTTTTACAAATTAAATACGAAAACCTACCTCAAAAATCACTCTCTATTGGTAAATATCTTGCTACCTCAGTGGCGCAGTGTTAGTATAGGCAACTGCAGTGGTTGAGGTCTCAGGTTTGATTCCTAGGTCGGACCAAATGTTTGTATGATCTGCAAATATTTGTTTCGAAGTTTGGGTTTTTTCTATGTATAAAATGTACCTATGTATTTACATAAGTTGTCTAGTACCCATAATAGAAGCTCTGCTTAGTTTATTATTTATTAGTAAATTACGATAGCCGCGTTCGGAGGATCCAAATAAAGCAATTTATAATATTTAAGTAAATTTAATTAATTGCTAATTTTACAAAGTAATAACTTAGAGCTAACTAGACTAGTCATTCCACCTCGAAGTGTGAAGCCAGAATCTCTTTATAAACTAATTTTACAAAATAACACCTATAGCTAACTAGCCTAGTGGTTCCGCCTCGAAGTGAGAAGCAAGAATGAATTTAAATTACGTTTCTTAAATTCGGTTGAGGTCCAACGTCGCCATTCTTATCTTAGCATATTCCGCAGATGTCAAGTGCCGTGTGAGACGTTTATGGATATGTAACATCGTCATGCTGTGTGACATGTTTAGGGATACGTAACAAGTATACTAGCTTGCACCCTTGTTTATGTTTACTATTGCCCGTAGGGTAAAAATTTTCTCCCGTTTTTTAAACATTCTTTATTGGGGCTCCGCTCCAATTGGTCTTAGCGTGATGATATATAGCCTATAGCCTTCCTCGATAAATGAACTATTCAACACTGAAATAAATTTTGAAATCGGACCAGCGGTTCCTGAGATTAGCGCGTTTAAACAAACAAACTCTTCAGCTTTATAATATTAGTATAGATAGGAATTACCCTTTTTTTTAAAGATATAAGATATCCTTTTTTAACATAATCTATAGTTCAATAATTTATCCTTTATCATCATGTAACAGTCCACATACACAGATAACATGTAACAGTCCACTGCTGGGCATTGGCCTCCCTTAAATGATTTGATTTACAATACCATACTGGCCACACAAGTTGACAAATGGTTTGGTGTCCATGTGATTGTGATGCCAATATTCTAAGTAATTTATTCTCTCGATTGTCTGCACTTGATGGAACTTGTTGAAATACATTCTAAGATATTCGAACCATAGGCTTTATAGGACGACATATCACTACATAGTATAAAACAAAGTCGCCTTTTCTGGCCCTATATCGCTATGTGCGCTTAAATCTTTAAAACTACGCAACGGATTTTGATGCGGTTTTTTCCAATAGATAGAGTGATTCAAGAGGAAGGTTTATATGTATAATACATGCATCATATACTAAGGCAACATTGCTAATTTTAGAGGTTTCTAACGTGATGTCGTAAATTACCGTGCAAAGTCGGAGCGGGCCGCTATGTTTTTATATACAACGTTCATAGTTTTTGTGTAGTGTATTTAATTTAGTATCAGCATTGCACCCGTGCGAAGCCGGGGCGGGTCGCTAGTTTCTTATAAACTAGCTTTGCTGCCACTCGCGTGTAATGTCCATCTCAAGAATCAAAGTATCTCCATGTCAATAGAAATAGCCTGTGTCCTTTCTCAGGTACTAGACTATTTGTGTGCCAAATTTCATTCAAATCCGTTCAGTAGTTTTGGCGTGAAAGCGCAACAGACAGAGTGAGTTACTTATACATTTATAATATTGATAAGGATTATGGGCTTTTAAGTCCAGTATAAATTAAACGTTTCAATCCCTTTCTAGAATAAAAATAATATGTAATGAACCAGTTGGGTGTATAAAAGTACCTATCCTAAGTTACTCCATGTAACATCAGCAATCTGGCATTGAAAATCCTATCAAAATCGGTCTAGTCATTCCAAAGATTAACTGGAACAAACAGACCAAACTAATTAAATTGATTTTTTATGTTAGTTCTGTATATTATTTCATATATCTTACCGTGGGAGAGCCACGCTTCGGCATGCATGGGCCGGCTCGACCAGAGTGATACGACGACCTCACAGAAAACCGGTGTGAAATAGCGCTTGCGCTGTGTTTCACCGAGTGAGTGAGAATACCGGAGGCTCATATTCCAACCCCTACCCCCGTCTCTCTCCCCATCCCCCAAAGGTCGGCAACGCGATTACCATCAGGCGATACGTCTGCTCGTTTACCATCTATATATATAAAAATTAAACCCGTTTTCCGTTGTCACGACATAGCATGAAAACGGCTTGACCGATTTGGCTGATTTTTTTTTTGTAGTTTTCTAATACTCTGTACAAGGTTCTTACGGAAAAAATATTTAGAAAATCTCTCAGAAAGATTGAAAAATATGCATTTAATTTTGCATATATTTTAATAAAAGCGCGTTACGAAGTTCGCCGGGTCAGCTGGTTTACTTCATAAAAAAAGTGCGTGCGTACAAAGTACACATGTCAGAAGTGAAACTTCTTTGGCAAACAAATTTTTAAGTCTTGTTTATATTTATACAAATCTAAAACTTTAGATTGCCGAGACTAAGAAGGATGGAAAAATGAAGATATGTTACGAATTTAATGAATTTAATTGTCATTAAAATATTAAGTGTAGTAAGTTATTAATAAAAGTGTCGAAAATTAATACAATTTATAAATTTTACTTTTTTTATTTATTAATAAAAATAATTAAAGAGAATTATTAAAATTGTAGCAGTCATGGATTCAATTTAATTTTTCCCATACAAAATAAATATTATTATATTATTATATATTTACCTTTGCGTCGTCCCGCTACACCATTCAAAAATGACAGACAGTCAGATGTCAAATCGCCTACATTTTTACGTGCTATCTGACTCACTCTCTGTTTGACATATTATGTAACATCGTACATCAAACTACACCATTTAAAAGTGACAGAGAGAGGTCATACGCTTGCTACCTGACTCACTCTCTCCTTAAATTTGTATAAATACAAGTATTGTTTTTGTATATAGTTAGTCATCTTTTGAATACAATAATTCTATCATCATCCTGCTGTCTTATTCAATATACTCCTACGAACACAACATACGTTAGTGGCTTTGGTTACACAGCCTTAACCACTACAAAATACATTTATTTTATATTGTTTAAAAAGTAATATAGTAAAATCTCAGATGATGAATATTAAATTAAAATTTGCCCTTTTTCACTCTCTCTCCCTCTTTTTAAAAAAAACGCTGTACATCTTCGTAACACTAATATTATTATTATTGCGTTTCATCCGTAAAAAATCTACCTTCATGCGCCTAAAGAAGTTTAACTTAAAAAAAAGAAATCATTTAGTAAAAAACTGTTTATTTGAAATTACAAACAGACTTCAATTTAATTTATTTGTATAGATATTATTATTTGTTGTCAATAAGTCGGCAGTTGGCTGGTATAAAGTTATTATTAATGTCATATTTACATTATAATACTGGTAAATAAAACTGTTCAAATATATTTACATTACGTAATACAAGTTGGACCACCTGTTTATATAACGTAACTTCAATAGTACATACTATGCCACATCTACAGTAGAATTTGAATCCATACTGAAACTGCCTCGATGGTGCAGTGGTAGTGAATGCGACTACTACGCTTGAGGTCTCGGGTTCAAATCCTGCGTCGGACCAAATGTTTGTGTAATCTACAAATATTTGTTTCGGAGTTTGGGTGTTATCTATGTAAATATGTATGTACATAAAAAAAGTACTTACTTATGTATTCATATCAGTTGTCTAGTACCCATAACACAAGCTCTGCTTAGCTTGGGCCTAGATGGCGTTGTGTTTTAGATGTCCGAAATATTTATTATTATTATATTATATACTAATGTTATAAAATCGAAAGTAACTTTATGTCACGTTGTCACAGTTAAACGACTGCACCAGTTTCGAGAAAGACTCAAGAATCTCACAGACAAGGTTCATTGTTAGACACAGTAAATAACCTTGTGTAGTACCTACTAGAAATATTTTGGACATCTGACACACAACGCCATCTATCCTCAATCTAAGCAGAGCATGTACTATGTAAGCTCGGAATAACTGAGAGAATAAGTACTGCAATGAAGAACACAGACCTTCCACGGGTCAATTCGGCTAGACTCTCTGGCGCTGCGTAGAGATGTGGCTTCGCTGTGCATCTTCTATCGCATTTACCATGGGGAGTGCTCCGAGGAGTTGTTCGGATTGATCCCTGCCGCATCTTTCCGCCATCGTCGTACGCGACAGAAATTTCATCCCCATCATCTAGATGGTTGGCAGTCCACAACTATGCGATTTTCCCTAAACTTCCTGCTGCGCACAGCAAAACGGTGGAAAGAGCTGTCGCCTGCGGTGTTCCCGGACCAATACGACCTTCAAACCTTCAAAAAAAGAGCGTATTCCTGCCTAAAAGGCCGGCAACGTACTTGTAACGTCTCTGGTGTTGCGGGTGTCCATGGGCGGCGGTAATCGCTTACCATCAGGCGATACGTAGGTTCGTTTGCTAATAAAAAAAAACTTCTATTCACTACTGGAATAAGAAAATGCTGATTTTTTCCTAGATCCTTAAGTTTTTCACGCTAAGACAAGATAAAAGGAACTGTTTATAGTACACAAGCTATCGAAATTTAATTTGTGATGATTTTTTAAATTTATTAACCTGGTTTTGGTGTGATTTACTAACAAAAAATGTAAAACTAACGTACACTTCTAAACGAGGACATCCTATTAATTACCGTGTCATCCATTCCAGGTTAATTTGGCGAAAAAGGTAAATAAATATTATTTATTCGAGATATTTGCGTTAGGTTGCCTCTGATTTTGTACCACCATTTAACCTATATCTTTTATGAATTATATAGATTGTTCATGAAAAAGAACACTGGCTTTAAACGCTATAAAATGCTAAGTAAGAGCGGCTCCTTTTTAAAAGACAGGCAACGCACTTGTTACCCTTCTGGTGTTGCGTAACAAGGCAGGCTATTAAAAAATGCTGTATATTAGTTTTAATTACTGTCTCTGATTGATTTCTCAGGACTGAGGATCGTAGTGCCACTGAGGCAGTCAATATACATATATGACGGATTTATTGTTGTGACCAGTCGATTTCCACTTATTTACAAGAAATTCTTATCGTCAATCAAATCTCTGTTCCTTGTGCCTTGTTGTTGCCTTACGAGCTTTTCCTGCCCGCCTCTCTTTTTGTTACATTATACCAAATTTTCTTTATCCTATATACAGTCCTGAGAACTATAAAAGTCCCAATGAAGATTGGCTGTATACAGGCGTTTCGGTCGTAAAACAAACCAGGCTAAACTTTGTATAATAATACATTACGGACTTCAAGTAAAATGGCGAAAAAGGCAGAAAAATAATGAAAGGTATTTCTTCTGAGATTTTTCTTGTTGATGTTTGAAAAAGTATTTCGATCTTATACGATACCAATTGCCATATTTATAGATCCACACTCACAATAATAGATGAGGAGCGTTCCGAAAAAATCGTCCGTGTAAAGATCTTAAAAAACGGCTAAGTGCGAGTCAGACTCGCGCAGGAATGGCTACGTAGTATTTTAAAAAAAAAAAAATTGATAGTCAATTCCCGCATTAAGAAAATACATCCTGTGTCGCGGGGCCTTTATAAATATACATGAAACGGACACAAAGAACACCCAGACTCAGAACAAAAATTAGTGAATCACACGCGAGGCGACCGCTTAAACCATTCCACAACCTATGGTACTCGTCCTCTCCAGATTATGGGGCATAAGGGGAGGTTTTAGGGATGGTTCAGAAAAAGTAAATTAAAAGTCCCTATGACCTGTTGGATTCATGGATTATTCCCTTGTATTTTGTATAAACTAATTAACTATGAAGTGTTATAATAATTAGTGATATGTGTTTATTAAGTGCAAAGTGATTGGTTCAAAGTACAGTGGGTCGGCCTTCGGAATACGAGTATTAACGGCCACGTGGACTTATCTGTTTTAATTGTATTGATCCTATATTAATGGAATTACTTTTAATAATTCAGGTTACAAACTAAGGTCGTGGATCTAAAATCCAACTCGAAAAGTAGAGTTTAGTAGTGTCTCGAGATTTAGACCGGGGTAACGTGTACTTTTTGTTGTACTTGTGTCGTGGGAGAGCTATGCTTCGGCATGAATGGGTCGGCTCGACCGGAGTGATACCACGGCCTCACAGAAAACCGGTGTGAAATAGCGTTTGCGCTGTGTTTCACCGAGTGAGTGAGGAAAGAGGAGGCCCATACCCCAATCCCTCCCCCCATCCCCTTTCCCATCCTCCAAAGGTCGGCAACGCACGTGTGACGGCTTTGGTGTTGCGGGTTTCCATGGGCGGCGGTAATCACTTACCATCAGGTGATACGTCTGCTCGTTTGCCCACTATTCAATAAAAAAAAATACATATAGTGTAGTTAGTTGTTTCTCTATCTATCTCAGTCTCTTTCTATCCAGTTTTGGACGTAGGCCTCTTCCATACTCTTCTACCTCCGAAGGTCTTGAGCCGCCGACATCCAATCTTGACCTGCATGTCCCGTGATGTCGTCCTTCCATCTAGCACGCTGGCCGAGTGCAAGTTGGGGACTGGCAAGACAATGATTTGTGTATGTAATCTTGCCGTTAGATGTTTTTAAGCCGCCCAAAGGCCTTAAATCAAGCTTCACGACTATTATCCTTTGATAACAACCGACCGATCACGAAGAATTTCATGGTATCATGCCACTACATGTATATTATGTGTATGCATGTATATGTAACAGTATGTACCATAAATATATAACAGGAATAAATTGTAAAAAAAGGGCGCATTTCGCCATCAAACGTCAAAGTTTGGCGAGATTAGAATGTAAGTATAACTATTGTTAAAAGTCTTATGATTATAATAAATAAAAAAAAAAAAAAAATTAGCGGTCTCCCGTCCAAGTCCTGACCGCGCCAGTATTGCCTACCCTCGGTGATTGTTTCTAATAACCGAGTGCAACTAGGCTATGAGCTTCTAGCTATGAGGGTTAACATTATCGCAAGTATGTAAAATGCCTGTAATGGGAAGTTCACAACAGATGATATAATATATTGTACCTGAGCCATTTTTATATTACACAATAGGAAAACAATAAAAACAACGTGTTTAATCACTTGTTAAGAGACGGCAAAGTGCACACAAAACCTTATCAACAAACTAAGCAATAAAATGCATTTGTATTACTAGCTGCGCCACGCGGTATTACTCATGTGTTTTGTTGCTTTTAAATCGAATATTGTTTAATATTCTATTTCTTTAGATATAATGTTTGTATAAAATAATATTTTTTTATTAAAAGTGCCCTGATTAGTACCTTCCCATAAAATAAATAAATATTTTTTCGGACATCTAACACACAACGCCATCTAGTCCCAAGCTAAGCAGAGCTTGTGTTATGGGTACTAGACAACTGATATAAATAAATACTTATATACTTTTTTTTGTAAATACATACATATTATACTTAGTAAACACCCAAACTCCGAAACAAATATTTGTAGATCACACAAACATTTGATCCGACCCAGGATTTAAACCCGAGACCTCAAGCACAGCAGCCGCATTCTCTACCACTGCGCCACCGAGGCAGTCGGATAATACCAACCTAACAGTGATAGCATTCGTGTTGTCGTGCTTCGTTAGTGAGTACGAGAGTTGAGGCCCAATGATGCAGAAGCACCTCAACACGCCCCCATAATACGGATCACCATGCTACATTATCTGCATTCACAATGAGTATGGTGACCACACTCTTGAATTCTATTCATACTTTCTATCATACAGAGTAGAGTTGACTGCCTCGGTGGCGTAATGGTAGCGTATGCGACTGCTAAGCTTGAGGACTCCGGTTCGATTCCCGGGTCGAAACAAATGTTTGTATGATCTGCAAACATTTGTTTCGAAGTTTGGCTGTTTTCTATGTATAATATGTATGTATTTACAAAAAAAAGTATATAAGTATTTATATCAGTTGTCTAGTACCCATAACACAAGCTCTGCTTAGCTTGGGACTAGATGGCTTTATTTCCAAACAAATATATTAGTACAAAATTACAAAAAAAGAAATTTGGTAATATTTTACAGTACAATTTGTTTTTAGCGTCTGCAATCAAACTAGGCAAAGCAAAGCCTGTAACTTCGATTGTCAGCTCCAATCGCTCCAACGATTTTATTGTACCAATTGCTAAAAATTTTAAATTTTCTGGTTGTACTTTATAGAAGTCTTTCAATCCAATACCTATTTACCTAGGATCAAATATAAATTAATTTAAATTTAGTATTTTCATTTTTCCTTTGAAAGTGTGATAAGATCTCTTTTTTGAGTAATGCAAGGGATGAAATGTATGTTTGAGGCTAATGCAGTGGTGTTGTATACGTTACCCGGGTAGCATATGTTACCCGAGAGGATTTGCGGCTAAATTTATTCCGACGTCTTCAAGAAATATCATTATATTTTGGCCAATATACTCAAAAATTTAACAAATTATATACATAAAACTTCCTCAAGAATCACTCGACCTATGGGTAAAAACCACATCAAAATTCGTTTAGTAGCTTTTGAATTTATCGCGAACAGACAGACAGACGTGACAGGGAGGACTTTATTTTATAACAGTATCTATGTATGTGGCATGTTCACATCGGTAACAAAGCCCGTATGCGCGCGACCGAATTCATTTACAAACATGCCTCAAGTGCCAAAAGAGTCTTTTGTTTCAATTATAACAACAAAAGAATCTTACAAAACGTTAATTATATTGTCAAATATATCCATTATACTCGGGCTGAGACACAAAAACGAGATTTAAACCTAAACGTATTCAAATTTAAACGATTTTGTGCCTACTCGTATGAATAACAAAGGTTTTTAAAGTTATGTTTATAAATTTTCTTCATACATACATACTATATACTAGCTGAGCCCCGCTGAGTTACTGGCGGTACGTCAATAATCGCAGTGTTTGTTACCAGACTTCAGGCTGGACCGATTTATATGAAATTTTGTTTGCATATCAGATAAGTCTGAGAATCAACCAACATCTATTTTTCGTACCCCTAAATGATAAGAGTGACTCGCCCCAATTTTTTTTAATTTAAAACTTCTACATTATCGAATAATAACAGAGGACAGTTAAATTTGCAACCTATTTTCAAGCAGTCACTTTAAAATTAAGTTGCAAATATGTACGAACAAAGTAACATTGCAAGTTAAATAAAAGTTCACAAAATCTGTAACCTTGCTTTGTTTGAAGAAGAAAAAACGGTGAAAGACGTCGGTTCCTTATTGAATTCCCTGTTTTATTCATCGTGACGATATACATATTTATTATTCGATTGTTTAGAGAGTGTATAACATTGAATTTTAATTATCATAGATCTGTAATGTTCCACTACGTAGCGAGACCCGAATGAGCTCACACCACACTCTGTGGAAGAATATTCAAGACAAAATAAATACATAATAATAACAATAAATATATCGGACATTTATTTATTTTAAAACTTTATGCACACATGTACAATGACGGGTTTAATGCCCAAGGCATTCTCTACCAGCCAACCTTTGGGAGATGTGGGAATTTTGTGAGGTAGATGCATTGAGATGAAAGTTAGAGATTGTAATTGCCATCAATATATGGACTAACATAGACTAACATAATTCATAATACATATATACATTTCGCACACAACGCCATCTAGCTTCAAACTAAGCAAAGCTAGCCTAAGTTACTCCTAAAATCATCAGCTATCTGCCAGTGGAAGTCCTAAATTCTGGAGGCAAGAGTGACTTCTCAGGTTGGGTGGTGGCATTCACTTACCATAAGTTGACACGTCTGCTCAAAATCAGTTTATGTCACCCGACGAAGGTTATTTTTAACTTCGTTGCGAGTTCCTAAACAAATATGTTAGTTTTGTCGCCGAGGACCGATGACATCAGACAAATGTTTGTATTTAATATTGCTGATTCAATGAGACAAAGATGCAGTTTTTTTTTTATAACGCCTTTCGGCAATCGAGCAGGATTACCTAATTTAAAACTTTTACCGTGGGAGAGCTATGGTGGGCCGGCTCGACCGGAGTAATACCACGGCCTCCCAGAAAACCGGCGTGAAATAGCGCTTGCGCTGTGTTTCACCGAGTGAGTGAGAATACCGGAGGCCCATACCCCATCCCCTTCCACCATCCCCCTTCCCATCCCCCAAAGGCCGACAACGCACTTGTAACGCCTCTGGTGTTGCGGGTGTCCATGGGCGGCGGTAATCGCGTACCATCAGGCGATACGTCTGCTCGGTTGTCCCCTATTCAATAATAAAATAAATGAGCTAAGTAGAGCTTGTAGTTTGGGTACTAGATAACCAAATTTATGCAGATTATACAAACATTTAGCATTCGTTTACGCAACCAATGCGTCACCGAAACAGTGAAATGACTAAAAATTCCTCCCAATTAGGATTTAGAAGGACACCGGTACTCGATAAAAAACAATAAAATAACGTTGTAACACCGGCTTGCTGTAAGGCTGGTATCTTTCCGGCTGAGTCGACCCATGTAGTACCTACTCTTATTTAAATAGGAAAGAAGGAAAAGTAAAAAAAAACTTTAACCAACCTGTCGTCTATCCAGCGGGGTTTTGTGGGCGAAAACTTTAATTCTAGGAGGAGGAGCCCAAATCCAGCAGTCGGATAGTAATATCTGTTGTTTAAATAGAAAACAACCTTAGGATATATAAACAAGTTTATAACATCATTATCTGGACACGTGTTTCCTATTTGTACATTAAATTGTTATCAACTATTGCACGTGACAAGTATATTTGCATACTTATCGAGCATTTCTGGTTTGGATGTGCGTTAACATTGAGCAACAAGAGCCGAAGCCGTTTTCGTCTGCAAAAGAAATATTTTTTTCCTATTTCCCTAACATTTTCGGTCGATACCCGTCTCCTATTGGTAAATTGAGATATAAACTATCCTATCTTTCAAGTTGGATCATACTGCACACGGTTTTTTTTTTTTTTTTATTATTGAATAGTGGGCAAACGAGCAGACGTATCACCTGATGGTAAGCGATTACCGCCGCCCATGGACACCCGCAACACCAAAGGCGTCACAAGTGCGTTGCCGACCTTTGGGGGATAGGAAAGGGGATGGGGGGAGGGGTTGGTGTATGGGCCTCCGGTATCCTCACTCACTCGGTGAAACACAGCGCAAACGCTATTTCACACCGGTTTTCTGTGAGGCCGTGGTATCACTCCGGTCGAGCCGACCCATTCATGCCGAAGGATAGCTCTCCCACGGTCTAAAAGTTTGATTAAATTTGGTTCAATAGTTTGGGAGTCCATATCTAACAAACAACGTGACACCTAATTTATATATACCTATATTAAGAAAGATACTCGTATGTATATATACTGAATATTATATACTCTGAACCAATCAACCTGAAGCTGGTGCAGTCTATTCGAAACGTAACTCCAAAACATATAGTACCGGTTACGAATAGTCTCATGTAACCTAAGTCTTGATCACATTTTGACCCATACAAACGCCCTTTACAGATTACTTATGACCCTCCCGGTCGAACATGACCCTAAACATAATCTCAGACCTTGTGACATCGCTTCTGCATCTTAAACGTTTCCGGGTCCTTTGACATGCCTTGAAATTAAAATTAGACTGTAACATTATAAGATAAACGAAATGGACATGCATTTTCGGCTAGCAAAGGTTGGCTCTGTGCACTCTGCCTGATAGAGAGCATAAGCAAGCAATAAAGAGTAGTGGTCACCATACAATGGAATGAACTGTCGCCTGATGGTAAGCGATTACCGCCGCCCATGGACACCCGCAAAACCAGAGGCGTCACAAGTGCGTTGCCGGCCTTTTAGGAAGAAGTACACTTTTTTCTTGAAGGTATGAAGGTCGTATTGGTCCGTGCCAGTCTGCGCGTTTGCTCATATTCAATAAAAAAAAAAAATTTGTACCAGTGACCCACACTTTGGCGGCCTATTGAGATGCTTCTGCATACTTGGGCCTCCGGCCTTGCTCTTACCAACAAACATGACAACACGAATACTGTCATTTGAGGTTGGTCTTCTCTAAGAGGGTAGTACCGCCCCGGTCGAGCCGACCCGTTCGTACTGAAATCAGCGTGGCTCTTATTAATCCACAGCTCCTTTCTTCCTTCCATTCGAAACTACCTGTGACGAGTACCCTGTACATCAGAAATGTGTTCTGATGCCTGGATAGGGTGGGTGACTTGATAGACAAAGTTTACCATAACACAAGCGAAGTGAGGGGATAAAATAGTTTTGTGAAAGATAAATTGCGTAGTTCTGTTATGCAATTCACGCATAATCTAATGTTGATAACATGTTACGATTGTATGGGATTATCCAGTGTTACGCAAAATATTTGGACTTTTATCTGCGAGGTCGATGACAGCCAATTTTTAACCGACTTCTAAAAAGGTGGAGGTTCTCAATTCCAATGTAATTTTTTTTGAACTTTCGACTGGGTGAATTGATTTTGATGATTTTGGTTTGAACGCTGGTGCATTCCTTGTGGTGTCATTTTAATTTGATTCGGTTATTGAACGAACGTCTGCTATACATCATACCATATTGCTATGTTATGCTATGACTGCACAGTTGGCCGAGTGGTGTCGCGGTCGCCATGCTGCTTGCTACTGCGCCAAGTGTCGTGGGTTCAAATCCCACGCGGTACCTACAACACTTTGTGTGATCCACGAATTGTTGTCCCGAGTCTGGATGTTCTTTGTGTCCGTTTCATGTATGTTTGTAAAGTCCCCCACGACACAGGATGTTTATTCCTAACGTGGGAGTTGTCTTTTAAAAAAAAAAAAAAAATGTTATAATATTATACATGTCTGCATATAAAGCCGACAAATAAAACTGTTTTGGCTCAGTTAATACGTTTTCGTCTATTTCTGTAGTTGTAACTATATATGTGCTCTTGACATCAAATGCAGATAAATATCATGAATATTTTGTCTCCTTCTTTAAAAAGAAAACTTCCGCACTAAGAATACTCCTGTGTCGCGACGAACTCAAAAAATAAACCCGATACGAAGAACACCCAGATTCGGTACAACAATGTGACTCTGTGACTGAGTCTGACAATGTGTGTCTGACTGCACGGTTGGCCGATTGGTGTCAGCGGTCGCCATGCCGCTTGCTACTGCGCCAAGTGTCGTGGGTTCAAATCCCACGCGGTACCTACAACACTTTGTGTGATCCACGAATTGTTGTCCCGAGTCTGGATGTTCTTTGTGTCCGTTTCATGTATTTTTGTAAAGTCCCCCACGACACAGGATGTTTATTCCTAATGTGGGAGTTGTCTTTTAAAAAAAAAAAAATGTAATCCCATAGGAATATCGAACTCACAACACTCAGCAGAAGCGAACTGACGACTTAAGCGACTAGACAGTCTAATACGCAATCTATACAAATAAATAAAATTGGAGTGTCTGTTTGTAATATTAAAATAACCGCTTTGCATGCATATGAATGTATATACGGTACACATACCACAATATATATTTTTAAAATTTTGCCTGTCTGTCTGTTTGTTCCGACTAATCTCAGGAACCACTGGTCCGATTTGAAAAATTCTTTCGGTGTTGGATAGTCCATTTATCGAGGAAGGCTATAGGCTATATATCACGCTACTACTAATAGGAGCGGAGCACCAATGAAGAATGTTTCAAAAACGGGGGAAAATTTTCACGCCACGGGCAATATAAGACGCAAACAAGGTTGCGTGGGTCAGCTAGTTATAAATAATTGTTTACTTACTATCCATAATAACGTGTCTTTTTGACCTTAGAATATAGGAAGTCCGAGTCGGTTCACATGAGCGCAGGGTAAACAAGTAGGTAGGTACACAAACGCTTAACAAAGTAAATAATTATATTCTATTAGCTGACCCGACAAACGTTACTTTGCCATGAAAAGGAATATATATTTTAGGGGTGGGTCAATAAAAATCGCGATGGAAAAATAGGGGTTGAACGTAGAGGGTTGAAAATTTGGGGTTGTATGTATTTTCTAATGCTGTATCATAAAAAAATAAAATTTATCTAAAAATTAATAAAATATGTTTAATGGTGGACTACCCTTAACATTTAGGGGGATGAAAAATAGATGTTGTTCGATTCTCAGACCTAACCAATATGCACATAAAATTTCATGAGAATCGGTCGAGCCGTTTCGGAGGAGTTTAACAACAAACACCGCTATACGAGAAATTTATTTATTATTTGTACGTACTTACTTTGAGCCATCTACATACTACTGACGTACGTCTGTATGAATTCGGAAATAAATCTGTCTGATTGTTACGCTTTCACATCTAAACTGCTGTACCGATTTCAATGTAATTTCACATAATGATACTTTGATTCTTGAAGCAGAAGATACGCTACGCTCTTTACCGCGATATTAATTAGGGCCCAGTTTGCACTTGAGAAGCATGCAGACAAACACGTGCAAATCACGTTACGACCTATTCGGGGTTATCGGGATAATAAATTATTGTTTATTATGTACATATGTCTTTATTATTAATTGTTTTAATTGATAGATGTCTGTCGGTGTGTCGGTTTGACCTGTATTTAATTAATTATGTTCGTTTAACCCACACAATTGTTGTTGGGTTTTTCTTACAAGAATTTCTTAACAGTCCGCAGTATGTGCCTCACAGAATACGTTAAGCCTTCGAGCTCGGTTGTCAAGAACATCTATGGCAAATCGTTAATGAGTAATAAGTTCCCTCAAATATACTAATAACAAGTTCAACCTTCGAATTCAGTTTACTCTTAAAATTGCGGAGATCCGATACCAGTCATTCATTCCATAGAACAATTGATGTCTAAGTAAAACTGTTAAACTGATAGCCCTAAATAATCTTGGGAATAATAAATGCTAGGAAGATGAGATGCGTTAACTAAGAAGTATGTGTAGTGTGAATGTTAGTGACAGAGTCAGGAATGTGGTGATTAGGGGATAAGTTGGAAGACGTCCACAGCGAAAATTTACTGACCTAATTGATGATATTCTGAAGAAGAGCCGTGTGAAAGGCCTATCGGTCTCTGTTACTGATTACAAATGTAATCTCGCTGCAAGTACCTTACTAGATCCCATACTCAAATGCCCAGGGCATTAAGTCCGCCGATGTACACAAGTGCATAAAGTTGTAAAATAAATAAGTAATATTTCAAGAACTGACATGGGACCACACGAGAAGCATCGGCTTTCAAATAAAACGAGAATCAACAAAGTCGGTTTACAAAGTTATGAGGTAAAAACATAAAAAAAATACAGTCGAATTGATAAACTCCTCTCCATTTTTTAAGTCGGTTAAAAAGAGCCAGGAACCAATGAGTATGTATGATTAATGAATATAGATGAAGCAAAAGAGGTGTGTCAGGACCGTTCTATCAAGCCCTTACTGTGGATAGATGGAATCAAGAAATATTGTAATATTCCAGAACACAATATCTTATCATAAAGTTGATAAAGATTTCTTACTGTCGATGTCTGATTAATAAACGGACTTCGATATAATTTATCACAGATTTAGAGCATTATATATGCTTTACTTATTAATTATATTGATAACATGTTTTTTGGTGTGAAATAAACACAAGTAATAATAATATTTCGGACATCAGACACAACGCCATCTAGTCCCTAACTAAGCAGAGCTTGTACTATGAGTATTAGACAACTGATTCATATATAGGTACTTCTTTTTTGTAAATAAATACATATTATACATAGAAAACACCCAAACTCCGAAACAAATATTTGTAGATCATACAAACATTTGGTCGTCATGACCCGGCAATTGAACCCGAGACCACCGAGGCTGTCTCCACTCGTACAAAGGTCGCCTTGACTTTTGACTTGACTATACTTGAATTAGAAAATAAGTGATAAAGTAGAGTCGGAGAATTTTTACCATGGAACTGGGGTTGAAATTTTAGCAGCTAATGTTTTTTATGTCGTAAGCCATGAAGAATATTTGGCAATTTATTTTTAAGGGGTAAAATAAAAAGATTACGACATTTTCAAAGTTAGGAACACATAAGAAACAATCGCGCGAAGACTCGCAGCAACTGGTCTATATATCTATACGTATAATGCAATAATTGTGAGAATTAGATGTCTGTACAATAAAGATATTGAAGAGAAACTAACGAAGGTCTTAGTTCTTAGAATTTTTATCCGTTTGGTTGTATGCGCTTATCCCAGAAGTGGCTTAACCAATTTCCTGTAATGTATTGTGACAAATAAAAAGTTATATACGTTTAAAAAAGGACCCCGATAACCGATATTTACGGAACTGTATTCAAAAACTAGATAAGTAATAATAACACAAAACAAGCTTTCTATTTTTTTCAAGCCTGCGATGAAGAGACAGTCGTCACATGTAATTAATGCAAATCATTAATGATTTTAATTGCTGTTTGGTGCACTTATTATTTATTTGGTGTTCGAACCGCTGCTATGCTCGATATTTTTTTTTAGTAAGATTCCTTAAAATTGAATCTCAGCAAGATCGATTAATCGCCCACTAAACCCCCTGCATAATAAATTTCATGGAAAACGTTGGAACGTGCAAGAATTGCACTTAACCCTCTCTTGAGTGGTTGATGATGATTAAAAAGGTCGGCTCCGAGCATGATTGAATTTTTTTTCGAAGTTACGTGGGCCCCTTAGTTTTTGTATGAAATCCAATATTTCATGTCATTACAGAAAAGGTCTGATGTTAATTTTATTCTAACAATGAAATCTCACTTTGCGGCGTAATTTTATACTGTATTGTTCCGTTCACTCAATGACGTCATATATTTTTTACTATTCTTTTCACAATACGTACCGTTTACTGTAAAAGAATATGATAATAATTAATGTATGTACTCTTAAATAGATTGTCTTCTGTCGTAATTTTTACACTATTATAATCTTAAGACGTTAAATTTAATTATACCTTAGTTATATAAGTTTTGTATAGGTACTACATATTAGAAAAACATATTCACACATTTCATGCAAGGCCATTTGGTCGCAAACTAGGCTGATATCTACTTTGGTAAACGAACTGTGTATACACCATACTTATTCATCATCTTCCCAGCCTGAAAACCAGTTTTTCCACGGACCTACTGACATCGGATCTCCGCAACCCTGAGGGTGAACTGAATTCAAAGGATTAACTTATTGTTAGTATATTTGAAGGCACTGACTCCTCAATAATGACCATCATAGGTGTTCATGACAACCGAAACCGACGTCTTAAACGTGCTCTCCGAGGCAAGGCCGGGATGCATCGCTATCTTCCTTACTCCGGGCTACCGGGCCAGAATTTCTTGTAAGAAAACCCCAACAGTAGTCCGACTCGGGAATCTAACCCGAGATCTCTTGATTGGCAGTCGTTTACGCTAACTGCTAGTCCAACGTGGCAGTCGCTTATAAACATTTTTATATATTTTTATAAACATATTATAAATAAATTACACCCAGACCCAGAATAAATGATCAGGCTTGTTAATGATTTGTCCTGAGTGGAACTCTACCCTACAATACGCTTAAACCATACGCAATTGTAAAAAAAATAATAGATAACAAGATTTAGTCCGATCCGAATATGTTACTGGAGACCTCAATCTCCAAGCAGTCGCATACACAACCACTGCGCTACCGAAGAAGTCAATCGTGCTTGATAATAAATATTTTTTTTATAAAAGTTAATTTGTTGTTTTTTTTTGACTGCCTCGATGGCGTTGTGGTAGCGTATGCGACTGCTAAGCATGAGGTCTCGGGTTCGATTCCCGGGTCGGACCAAATGTTTGTATGATCTGCAAATATAATATGTATGTATTTACAAAAAAAAAGTATTAAGGTATTTATATCAGTTGTACAGTACCCATAACACAAGCTCTGCTTAGCTTGGGACTAGATGGCGTTGTGTGTTAGATGTCCGAAATATTTATTATTTATTATTATTATTATTTATCGTGTATGTATTTACAACAGTTGGACAAAATTTGTTCCTGCACTTAGTGATTAAGACTTCATTAATCGTTATTTGTGATTACCAGCTTTAATATGATACTTTATCTAAAAAGTCTTAGCAGATTGCGTTGTAGTTTCGATTCAGAAACAAAAATGTCGCACGTCATTCGCGGTACATACAAGGAAAAGTTTTAATAACTGTAATAGAACCGCATAAGAACTTCAATAGACCTATGTCACCCGGGCAATTATTAAGATTATTATATATTAATATACTAGCTGACATACGCAACCACGTTTGCGTCTTCTATTGACCGTAGCGTGAAAATTGTCCCCCTTTTTTGAAACATTCCTCATCGCTGCTCCGCTCCTATTAGTATTAGCGTGATGACATATAGTCTATAGCCTTCCTGGATAAATGGATTATCCAACACTGAAAGAATTTTTAAATCGTACCAGAGCGGTTCCTTAGATTAACGCGTTCAAACAAACAAACAAACTCTTCAGCTTTATAATATTAGTATAGATTGACACCTCATTCATTAAAATCGGTTAAGTAATTTACGTTCTACGGTAGAACAGACTAAAAAAATCTGGTGAAATAAGATAAAAAATATCTTTAAAGCGCGTCAAGTTTTCAACTTAATCATTGCAATAGTTTTTGAGATTATATTTACGGCATAGGTTTTATCACCCCTGAAACTCCCTGTAAACTAAATTTCATGAAAATCGTTAGAGCCGTTTCCGAGATTCAAATTATATATAGATACTAGCTGACCCGGCGAACTTCGTACCGCCTTAGCGTAAATTTGATGCACTACTTTATTTTGTATAGCTGACCTATCTTATGTATGCGTACCTATTCAATTTGAACTGGAATCGATAATATCCTCCATATAAAATTGGATTTAACATATAATTGTGACTGTCAAATAATAACAGACAAATAATTAGCTGAATTATACTGTATTTCGTTCACTACAAAATAAATTTAATTAATTTTATAGCGTCAACAACACGTGGTAATTATTCTGTTAAAATGTAGCTTATATGACACGATCGTAGATTTACCATAGCAGCGCCATCTATTGATTACTTACTCAACCCAGTCGAAAGGTATCGACATCTGTTAGAATCATTTGGAGTTAACAGATAATTGTGACTGTCAAATAATAACAGACAAATAATTAGCAATAAATTAAAATTGCGACTATAATTTGAGATTTAAACTATCCTATCTCTCAAGTTGGATCGAACTGCACATGGTGTGCGAATTTTATTATAATCGGTTAAGTGGTTTAGGAGTCCATTGATGACAAACATTGTGACACGACATTTATATATATTAAGATATATGGAGGAGGAGTATAGAAAGCTAAACAAATTATTTATATTCGAATTTCGACCAACTTTACAAATAAGTATAATTGAAGTGTCTATTTGTAAAACTAAAATAACCGCTTTTTATAACTGCCTTGGTGGCGCAGTGGTAGTGAATGCGACTGCTGTGCTCGAGGCCTTAGGTTCAAATCCTGGGTCGGACCAAGTGTTTGTGTGATCTACAAATATTTATTTCGAAATTTGTGTGTTTTCTATGTATAATATGTATGATATATGAGTATGTATTTACACACAAAATAACCGCTTTTTACTAAATGCATATGTATTTATACACTGTACATATACCAAAATAAGATCTTTTCAATTTTTATCTGTTCCGGCTAATCTCTGGAACGTCTGTACCTATTTTGACGAGACTTTCACTGGTAGGTAGCTGATGATACAATGAGTAACTTGGCTACTTGTTTTAGACTAGTTACTCGTGGCACGTCCATAACCGCGGGTAATACCGCGGTGTTCAACTAGTGTATTGATAAGCATCTATAGATAAAAATATTATATGTAAAACCCTCTTATCTAATTAATTACTAACCGGATTTAAAAAAAAAATCGTTAGCCCGATTGTTGAAGAAGGTTATTCAATATTACAACATCATACTACGTTATTTAGGCAAGTAAATCTGTAGGAAACAGCTAGTATTAAGTTCGACAGCCCTCTTGGGTTAATGAGCCTGACTGCTAGTCGGAGATTTTGGGTTCTATTGCCACCAAAAACAAATAATTAGTAAACATACCACAAACGTCACATACTTGCTGTCGTGGGTGAGTGCGAGATCGGAAGTCCAATGATGTAGAAGCATCACCAGGTCACCATGGTGCATTGTTACATTGTCTGCATTCGCAATCAGTATGGTGACCATCATCCTCGGATTCTACTTATGCTTTCCATCAATCAGAGTAGAGTCGGTCTGGCAGGCTCATACATAAAAAAACGACCGTAAGATTCTAGACAGAGCTTGTAATATAGATTCTAGACAGAGCCTGTACTATGGTTTATTGTTATTTGTTACTAGCTTTTATCTATGGGTCCACTCTTCTGCATGTCGGTTATCGCAGTAAATAGAAGCCTAAGTGCTATTCTGACGTATAAGCTATATTCATCTAAACTCGCTTATGCCCGGTTCCTATATTTAACGAATCTATCGTGTAAAAAATTTCTACAACCGACTACGAGTAGTAAAAACCGTTCCTCAATTTATTTTTTATAGGAACGATTTTAGCTTACGCCCCGTATAAAATACTACTATTCGTACCTAGAACGGATCGTTTTCCAAATATAGGAACTGGGCATTAGTAGTTTTTTTGTGAAACAGGAACAAACATCATTACTGACTGCTTCGGTGGCGTGGTGGTAGCGTATGCGACTGCTGTGCTTGAGGTCTTGGGTTCGATTCCCGAATCGGATCGAATGTTTTGTATAATCTGCAAATATTTGTTTCGGAGTTTGAACATTTTCTATTTATAATATGTATGTATTTACAAAAAGTATTTGTGTATTTATATCAGTTATCTAGAACACATAATACAACCTCTGCTTGGTTTGGGACTACATATATGGCATTGTGTTTTAGATGTCCGAAAATTTTATATTTATACATCCTCATCCATAAACTTACGTATTTATAATATTAAAAGGAAATAGGATTGTTTGAAATCAGTTAGTACAATGTCCACTAGGTATATTAATTCCGCTTAGCAGTGATAATGAATATTTTCTTTAATGGTCCCATAACGGGTTTAACGCAATGAATAATTTACATGTAGTTCTTGGTCAAAGTTCAACATCACTTCTCATTATTAAGTGCACTTGATTATGTATGCGGTGACGGATTAACAATACGGAGTGTCATCAGCCTTATTCGTGGGTGTCGTAAGAGCCGACTAAGAGAGCGAACTACCAGGATAACAGTACTGCAAAGAGAAGGAAAACTTCACAACTCCTATACCTACCTTCCTACTATATAGAGCCACACGGGTCACCGAACACAGTGGAATGCCTCTTTCTTTAATACAAAACAGTGTCGATTTTTGCGGTAGGAGGAAGTGGTGGGATTTTTTACACATACACTATTTAGACGCGCATAAAAATACAATCGCCTGTCACTGCAAATTCACTTATAACAATTAATACTAAACATTCAGAATGTATTGGAGGATCCTCCGACCAGGCTAGGTGATCATGCCTGGCGGGTCACTGCCCAACAGTTGATGTTGGGATGTTGTACATATGATAATCGGCGCGAGAACTTCTACTGCGCGATTCAGGATTGGTAGTTACTCCGTCTAGTGCGTATCTTCGGTAGATGGCACTGTAGCATGTTATGTTGTATGTGGAGGTCGCCACACACGTATAAAACTTTCTCTTGAATTACTGTATCTATTGCTGAAAGTTACTTTTAAAATCCGTTGGGTAGTTTAAAAGATCGAACAAAGCGATAGCGTACAAACAACGGAGGCGACTTCATTTTATACCATATAGAGTTTGTTGGAAGAAAACTCCGGTATGAATTATGCTTGCCCGGAATGTACCTTTAATACTAAATGTTTTTCTTCAAATATTTGGTTGGTTTGGTTTTGCCGTACTCTTTCCACACTTAGACTTTTGACCGGGCCGTTGTACGTGGGTTTCCAGGAGTGATGTTGATTGGAGGATATCTGCTCGTTGATCTGCCACACTTCTACGTTCCGTGAGAACGTGTTGCGGTGTTTCTTCTGCCTCCATGCATCCCCTGCACAGAGGACTTTCTGTTGCACCTATAGTGAATGTTCAAATTTTTATGGTTTTAAAGTAAATCCACAAGATTTGCGAAAATAATCAGCTAGTCAATATCACTGAGGTAAAAATAGAATGTGGTACTTATATGATCAGACCATTTTTAAACAATGTCAAGGTCATTACCTCATTGTTTATAGAGTGTTTGTCGTGGTCGTGTGTTATATTGGTATATTTGTAAAATCACCGAAAAACCTCATTACAAGTTTTAGTCAATTGAAATTTACTCTTCCAAGCTAAACAAAATTGAAATGTATTATTTTACGTAATACAAAATCTCTGCTTTAAAAATATAATAAAGATAAACTTTCTCAATCAGGTTACTGTATGAATGGTAAAAGAAAGAAAGAAATACATTTATTAGTCACACTCACACAAAATAAACATAAGAAAGAGAAAAATAAGATTGAACAACAAATGAACATAATACAAAACAAGCAATATAACAACTGAAATGTCTAAAATTCACTAAAATTTGTTGTTGGATTATATACTTTAATCTTATCCGCTTAAAGTTCATTTTTCGATATCTCAGTTTTGACTATATTTAGTTCAGTACCAACTAAAAGTTGATCAGATCAGATGAAGTTCAGCTTTGTCAGTAGCAGTAGAATTGTGATAGTTTTAGCAGTTTATGTATGTATGTTTCGTACCATCGTAGTGCCTTAACTACTGAACTGATTTTAAAGAACCACGTGTAGACTCGTCGATTCGGATATAGTTTTTTTTTTTTACACTATTTCTTTTTTTTTAAGTCGAGTTAAAAGCAGCATCACAAATACTTCGTTTTCCCGTAAAATTACAATTGTATTTTCTTGCAACACAATCATCGTATCGTGACCTCAACCGGGCAAGGCTGCGCGTGAGCATAATATGAGGAATATTACATTATTAGCTCACTTACCTGTTATCAAGCGAATATGAAGGTAATTTGATACTGAAGCTACAGCAGCATACAGAAATTAGCTATAGTTTTCATCCGTATCAGGTGTTCATAAATAATGAAAAAAAAACTAAATATTTCAATTATACTGATACTCCTTTACGGGGCGCAGTTAAATCTATACTCTCTTTCTCTCTCTCTCATCCTATTGCCGTCCACTGCTGAACGAAGGCCTCCCCCAAAGAGCGCCAACCATCCCGGTCTTGGGGCAGTCCGCATCCATCCGGAAAATCTATACAAATAAATAAAATTGAAGAGCCGATTTGTGATTTCTAATTAACAAATTATTACTAAATTAAATACATATGAAGGTGTATACGTAAAATCAATTTTTGTGTTCTATCTAATCTCTAAAACAGCCGGACCGTTTTTGATGAGATTTTCATTGGCTTATGTTTTAAGGACTAAATTAATATTTTAGAACAAAAGCAATATAATGAAATAGTGAACAAAATCCGGTTCAAAAGCAACAAAACCCGCAAATAATGTCGCGAGGTACAGCTATCACAAAAAAAATACATTATTCAAATCGGTCCAGCCGTTTTAAGAGTTAACCGGTGTTTGTTTTCTTTATTAAGCTCAGACGTCCAGTCGTTTTGCGTAGGTAATATTTCATGTTTAATTGAATATACCAAAAACATTAAAACTTTATGAGTTACGATATCGTGTGAGGATGAATCTTGTTTAAAACATGCAATGTCAGTGTAGACCACGTCTTTGATCTATTTTATTTGCGTTGTCATCACATCATCATCTTTTAATAGTCCACTACTGGACATAGACTTGTGAAAAGATGTTTGACCTACTAAACCACGATGGCCAGGCCTTCTTTTTTTTATTTAAAAAGACAACTCCCGCACTAGAAATAATTCCTGTGTCGCGGGACACTTAACGAACATACATGAAACGGACACAAAGAAACCCCGACTTGAACAACAAGTTGTGGAACACACAAAGTGTTAATCCATGTAGGATTTGAACCCACAACACTTGGCGAAGTAGGAAACGGCGTGGTGACCGTTTAACCACTAGGCCGTACGTGCAGTCCTATAAGGTTTGTGTCAAGTTTGCCTTCTCTTTGAAGTGATGTGATCCTGCATAATTTGCTCCCGTAATCCGATATATCCGGTATATCCGTCGTCTGATGCAGGAAAACAAAAAGTGCAGTTCCGGTATCATCAGGACTAGCCCGCAAACTAATTAGACTAAAAAGGGACGATATTAGGAAGGTTATAGATATCTTGACAGCCCTCTGTGCAGGGGATGCATGGAGGCAGAAGAAACGCCGCAGCACGTTCTCACAGAATATAGAAGTGTGGCAGATTAATAGGCGGACATCCTCCAATTAACATCACTCCCGGAAACTGTTGTTCCATGTGGTATTTGAACCCACAACACTTAGCGCAGTAGAAAGCGGCGTGGCGACCGCTTAAACCACTTATCAAACAGTGCAGTCGTACTATAAGCTTATATAAGACGCCGCAACATATCAATATCTATCACCGATTTATTGATTGCGTTTCACGTGTCCTTGACTTTGAAGGAACAACGCCATATAACTCATAGAAAAAGTAGATTAAAATAGGTGTATCTATATTATTGTTGCGCCATAACCAGATGGAACTCAATTATACGAGAACGATCGAGAACTATCGAGGACAACGCCATCTAGCGTCGGAAAGTGCGCAACTGTGGGCATTATGACGATTACTCGACGCTAGATGGCGCTACAAGTAGCTCTAGAGTAATCTATTTAGCCTAGAAACATCGATCGAATATTTTCGTACTTTCGAGTAATTTCCACGGCCATATAAAAGCGGAACGTGTTGGCCGTAGGGGCAGTATTGTTTCACGATAGATCTTCTAGTGCGACTAACGAGTGATTAAGTGATTTCTTTTTGTAAAAAGTGTTATTAATGAATATTGTGTTATTTTTGGTAATCAATCGACTACTTTAATTTATTTAATACCCAGCTCGTAACATTATAAACTAGGTATTGTGACACTTGAAGATGCAATACTTTTTCTAGATCTAATACTGAAAGTAAATAAAAGAACAAAAAGACGTGGTTTTGAATTGAAGTAATTTCGAGGTAGTAAAGCCACGCTGATTGCAAAACAAACGAGTTGGCTCTACCCGGGAGGTACTACACTCCTTAAGTGACAGCATTCGTGGTTTCGCGTTTCGATGATACAGAAGCATCGTGCTGTGACGTCACATACTTGGTGTCGTCGTGTTTAGTTGGTGAGTGCGAGACCATCACCAGTCCACCACAGTGTGTCTGTGTTTGCATTCGCAATGAGTATGGTGACTACTACTCGTATATTCTGCTTATGCTTTCGATCAGGCCACTTCACACATCACTTCGATACAGGCCAATATAAAAAAAAAGTGAACATTAGATTTTCACGGATTGAACGTTGTAAATGGTTACTGTAATTATTTATTAATGTCTTATTGTTACAGTATGGCAGACAACACATCGAAGTGGCCGAGAAGATTGCCCGCAAGGATAGCTCTGATGAGGAAGATGAGGACCCCCCTGTACCTGATGACAAACCTCCTTCGGCCATCATCAAGGAGAACGGCAGTATTAACGGTAAGACTAACATTAAAACACGATGGACCGACGACTTGGGGAAAATGGTATATATAAAATAGGATTTTGGACTCTTTGGGGAGCGTCGTGGTTCAGTAATGGACAGAACTTATAGTGTGTTGGTAGCTACTTTTAGGCGAACCGCATGCTTTTTGCCCTCTACACCTGCAAAAACGAAACTCTTTTTATCCGACTGCGAAAGAAGGAGGGTTATGTTTTTCGAGTGTATGTATGTATGTATATTTCTTTGGCACGCCCTAAAGCCTATATTCGTCTAGATTCGTCTTAGTCGTGAGTTATAAACTGTGACCATCAAAATTAAAAAAAATAATTAAAAAAACAACCTGAATTCAATGAAGATGGCAGAAACAGACGCGGTCGGGTTTTCTTAAATTAATAATTCATTATTAATTTAAAAATAATTTCTGAATAGTAAGAAAACTTATTCAAATTTATAGTATACAATCGAGATATATTTACAATTATTTTATCAACTTTAAATGGCGAATGCTACTATTCATAGAATAAAGCCATAATAATAATATAATGATCAAATATCAATCTGACATTTGATCCACGCTTCGGCATGAATGGGCCAGCTCGACCGGAGTGATACCACGGCCTCACAGAAAACCGGTGTGAAATAGCGCTTGCGCTGTGTTTCACCGAGTGAGTGAGGATACCGGAGACCCATATCCCAACCCCTTCCCCCATTCCCTCTTCCCATCCCCCAAAGGTCGGCAACGCACTTGTGACGCCTTTGGTATTGCAGGTGTCCATGGGCGGCGGTAATCGCTTACCATCAGGTGATACGTCTGCTCGTTTGCCCACTATTCAAATAAAAAAAAAATGACGAGTTTCTTATGTTTGTCTATAAACTATTTCACACTATTTTTTTGTGTAAAAAGGTAAAAAAGCCAAACCTAACCGCTAGTTGAACGGCGCTGTTTTATGAAGAGCTAGGCTACGATGTTGATTGAACGGCTAATTTAGTTAGCTGGCTGCCACATATACACCATTACGCTACGCCAAAAGGAACGGAGAGTGTCAATGAAAAATTATTAAAAAAACGGGAAAACAAAAATACCTAAAAAAGTCCGTGACAGCATTATGTCCATATTTTATGGATAAATAAGTATTTCGGATATCTAACACAACGTCATCTAGTCCCAAACTAAGCAGGGCTTTATTATGGGTACTAGACAACTGATATAAATACATACATACTTCGTTTTGTAAATACATACGTATTATTCATATAAAACACCAAAACTCCGAAATACTCGTAAATATTTGCAAATCATACAAACATTTGGTCCGACCCGGGCTTCGAACCCGAGACCTCAAGTACAGTAGTCGCATACGCTACTACTGCTCCACCGAGGCAGTCAAAAGAATAGGTCACTTTTTTGGTATTTTATGGTAAACAAATTTGTTCATGCTGTATATTATCACGCTACGGGCAACAAGAGGCGCAGATGAGGTTTGAAATTGCGTGAGTCAGCTACTAGTACTTAAAACATCACAACAAAAGATCACATTGAAAACTCCGCTTTTTTCATAGAAACACTTAACATTCTTCTATTAAAAATAATGATAGTGGGTTCATGAGTTCAATGGAGAAACAAAATTTTTCTTTATTATTGAATTGCTTCATTCATTTACACAATCATATCTATAATAACTCAAGACAAAAGAAAGATGTATTTTCTGTGCCAAAATCGTTGAAGAAGTGAGTTTTTTATGTTCTGTGTCGCCCGTGGACCAATCCTACTATATACTATTATAAAGGCGAAAGTTTGTAAGTATGGATGTATGTATGTACGGATGTTTGTTACTCTTTCACGTAAAAACTACTGAATGGATTTGAATGAAACTTTACCACAATATAGCTTATACATCAGAATAACACATAGGCTACTATTTATAAAGATATAGCTTCGCCTCGCGGCGTTGCCCGCAGTTATCATCGTACCGCGGGTAGCACCGCGGGGTTCAGCTAGTATTTCAATATTCCTTAAATATATCGAGACAATGAAGGGTTAGACAAATCATTATAGCTATCTCTGAGTTTTAATAAGAAGAGAACGGAACAAACGAACAGATATTCATCTTTTTTAAAAATGTTATAAATTTAAAAGTAACTCGTGTTTGTCTGTTACGCCTTCACAGCTAAACTGCTGCACTGATTTATTTTTTACCATCAGGCGATACGTCTGCCTTCAACACCAGAGGCATCACAAGTGCATTGCCGGCCTTTGGGGAATGAGGAGGGGGATGGAGGGAAGGGTTAGGGTATGGGCCTCCGGTATCCTCATTCATTCAGTGAATTAGAGCGCAAGCGCTATTTCTAACCGGTTTTCTGTGAGGTTATGGTCAAGTGAGGCTCTCCCACGGAATAAAACATTTGGCATGGAGGTACTTTAATTCTTGAAGTAGATCATACTTTACCGCGATAAAAGACATACAAGCGGGCGTAGACGCAGGCTAAAGTTATTTTTCAAATAAACGATCGCAGCTTCCTTATTTTTATTTGCCAATAAATGGCAAAACCTTCTATTACTACTATTTAAGTGAAAGGAATTGTGTTACAAAATAATAAAACCAGGTGTAGTTTTATTATTTTTTTTTTTACTCCCGCATTAGGAATGTACATCCTGTGTCGCAGGGACTTTACAAATATACATGTAACGGACACGAAGAACACCCAGTCTCAGGACAACATTTTGTGCCCACATGGGCTTTGAACCCACGGCTCTTGGCGCAGTAGCAACCAAGTGACCGCTTAAACCACTAGGTCAACCGTGCAGTAGACATAAATGTGGATGTTTAATATATCTGTGCCTATCCTTCGGGAATAAAGGCGTGAATAATGTAGGTACAAAGATTTTTAAGCTTGAATGATGCTGTTTATGACATGTCTCTTAAAAAAAGAACAAAGTCGTTTAGTTTTACATAACATCCTACATTGTCTGAACGCAATTGAATACAAAAAAATTGTTTTCTTTTATTTGAAACGGTGTCGCGCTGTTGTTGACGTGAGACATGCAGTGTTTATTTTTATTTTCTTTGTGATTCTGGTTAAATTGAGTAACAAACGCAAATGCACATCGGATTAGAACTTATAATTCAATGGCGTTTTAAGACACGAGCTCGGAAAAAAAAATACACGTCGACTTAAGACCTTTTCCGTGCTTTCGTCGGTTTTTTTTTTTAAATTGAATAGTGGGCAAACGAGCAGTGCGTTGCCGACCTTTGGGGGATGGGAAAGGGGATGGGGGAGGGGTTGGGGTATGGGTCTCCCGTATCCTCACTCGCTCGGTGAAACACAGCGCAAACGCTGTTTCACACCGGTTTTCTGTGAGGCCGTGGTATCACTCCGGTCGAGCTGACCCATTCATGCCGAAGCATAGCTCTCTCACGGTGGTTAAAAGGAATAGCCTTAGAACTTCACCCCTACAAACCCTTTTTCGTGGGTTACTGCTATTGATCCTGGTGTAAAGTAGTAACCAGAAAGCAGAAGGCGTGTAGCAAGTACGAGACGTAGAATAAATCGTATGGATAATGTTTGAATATCCTGTTATTTATGACATCTTTGTAATGGTTCCAGGCACCAAGATGACTGTGATAGAACGGCACGAGATCCTCGGTCCATCGCCAGAGTTAAACTATAAGAGGAGTTCGAGCCAGGAGAGAGTCCAGAACGGACATAGAACTGACCAGCCTAAGGGAGAAGTGAGTATTTTTAAAAGACAATTTGCGCATTACGAATATACATCCTGTGTCGCGGGGGACTTTATAAACATATATGAAACGAACACAAAGAACACCCAGACTCAGAACAACAGTTTGTGGGTCACATAAAGCATTGTCCCATGTGGTATTTGAACCCATAACACTTGGCGCGGTGGAAAGCGGCGTGGTGACCGCTTAAAATACTAGACCAATTGTGTAGTCAATTTGCTAACTTTGCATTTAACTAACAAATCTCAACCGAAGAGTTTCAGTCTTTAAAGTTAAATGTTCATGGGTGGTGGTGTACGCAGTCTATCAGGTATGATCAGGTATCCCCTATATGAACATGGCTGCTCTCTCACAGTTTAACTATACCTCCATCAACAGCCTTAGTCCTTAGTCGGAAATATCTGCGAACCTGGCTTAATAACGTCATGCAAACTAGATAGTTAATATTACACTAAACAATGAACAAGAATGAGATTACGAAAGCAAGAATGATACACGTGCGTCAGCGCTTGCGTTTGCGTTTGCAACGGAACTAGATAGGCGAAGACGGGGCGATGCGTTGGGAAGCGAGAGGTAAAACACATTCCAGCCGGGTGCGCTGATATTTCCGACGGGTAAAACTTGTGAAGCTGGGCTGGTTCGCTAGTATTTTATAAATACATAGGATATGAAACCTTTAAGAAAAAGAAAATTGCTTACTAAAGACATCGATAGGCGACCGGCACAGACCGCAGACCATTATTACAGTTATGAAAAATCCGATAATACCGACGACATGGTTTGTAGGAGGCCTAAAAGACAGGTCTAATATCCTTATTTGTATGGTGATTCCAGAACAAAGTCGATTTCCACCTGTCACATTGTCTGGACCTCGTCAAAGCTGGAATGGAGTCCATCATCGAGGATCAAGTGACGTCCGTGTTCGAAGCCGAAGAGCTTAGGAGTTGGAACTTGCTTACCAGAACTAACAGGTAAGTCGGTTTTAGACTTTCACGACACCGCTTCTGTATTCAGCGGGATTTAACATAGTCATACCTATTTCCCAGAAGGGTAGGCAGAGATAATTAATGTCCACTGATACGGACCTGAAACACCTCTTTTGCTTCGTCCATAATTCATCGATCGCCTCATACGTGCTGGTCGGTTCCTGGTGATTTTCCCACGGCCCTTATTCGAAACATTGTATTAGGTCAGTTTCCGACACTACCACAGACATTCGCTCTATAAATTCCCATAAATGTTATACAGGGTCTGTCGTAAATAATGGATAAGTCGTAAACTGGAGTTGGTCCGGCTATGAGACTATTAGAAAATCGTATCTTTTTGCCAGGGTTTCTAACCGTATGGAAATGGCGTAGACTTTTATGTTTTTTTATAAATTTCGCTACTCTTTGCATTCATTCCGTTGCCATTTCGTTAAATTTAGGTATTTCTGTGTCATTTTTTTTGTATTATAGTCTTGAAGATGTGTATTATTTAGTTTTAGTACTGTTTTAGGCGTTTTTAACGTTGGTCATTTTCAAAATTGTCATTTTAAGATTTTTTATGTTTTTGTTTTACTTAGGGTCAACTTTTGATCATTTACTGTGTAAAAAAAAAGTACGGCGCTATAGCTGCCCATGATCTTAATAAATTATCTAGTATGTGTAGATTCTAAAAAGGTATAACAATGCATACTTCACAAGTAATATTAAGCTACATGAGCGAGATCAATATCAAGGTGAGAAAATATTTTTTTCATGTAATGTTGTAAATGGTTATAAAACTTCGTCATAATGATTTATTTCTGCCAAGATTCTTTACACAAACACTATGGGGTCACTATTAAGGATATTCAAAAGAAAACTAGGTTGTTTTAGTACGTAAAAATATTTATTCAACAACTTAAACTAAATGTTCGAAGTGTCCTCCGCCGGCAGCTATGCACGCTCTACATCGCCTAATAAACGATCGCTTAATCCGGCGCACATAACCGGCTTCTTCAATTTTTCTCGCTGCTACTTGAATGCGCGCACGCAACTCTTCTACAGAACTTATTGTTTCACTGTATACTTTTTCTTTTATACAGCCCCAGTAAAAGAAGTCCAAGGGGTTCAGGTCTGGCGAACGTGGAGGCCATAAAATTGGCCCCAATCGCCCTATCCATCTATCTGGATAAGTATTATTTAAATGTTCCCTGACACGAACAGCGTAATGTGCTGGACACCCATCATTTTGTAGCCACATCTCATTTCTTATCTCTTGTGGGACGTCTTGCAGTAAACTAGGTAAAGTATTTGCTAAAAAATTCAAATACATATCCGCATTTAATATTGCCGGCAATTCGAATGGACCAATGATTTTGCCATTAATAATGCCAGTCCATAAATTAATTTTAAATTGATATTGCGATCGGTCTTCTCGGATAAGTCTTGGGTTTTCGAGTTGCCAGCTGTGTATGTTGTGAAGATTCAAAAAACCATCTTTTCGACACGTTGACTCGTCACTCCATAAAATTTTATTAAAAAAACTTTGGTCTTCCCTCATCTTTCGCAGCATTATGCGACAAAATGTTATTCTCGCAGCAGCGTCCCTTGGCATTAATGTTTGGACCCTTTGATAATGATAGGGATATAATTCATGCCTTTTTAAAATCCTGTGTACAGATTTTTGAGGTATACCGGTGCGCCTTGAAATTACACTTATGGACGTACCAGGGTCTTCTGCAACTATTTCCAGTACTTCGGCTGCACTGTGGCGTTGTGGTCGTCCTTCACTCGCCCCGCCTACGCCGGTCCCAGGAAATCGTCCTTCCAAAAATGTGTTGTGCACTCTTATGAAGACACGATAGTCAGGATGCCGGGCATTTGGATATTTTTCCCGATAAACTCTAGCAGCTCTATTGGCGTTGCCATCACATAAACCATAAATGTAATGCATGTTTACGTATTCGGCCGGCGTGTATTGTTGAGGCATGATATACAAAATTTTCCAAAATAACACGTGCAATCGATAGCACAACACGATGCCCATAAATGAGAGCTGAGTTGTCAATATCACCAGGTTAACAAGTCCAAATCACAAAGAAAATCTAAGTCCGATATTAGAAAGCAGTAACAAATTGACGACAGTAATGAAAACGAGAGCACATGCGATGGTCAAAATCACACTGAGAGATGTATCAGGAGTGCGCCCTAGCTAAACGCATGCTAACCTTTTCACACATCGTGAGTGTGAAAGGGACGGTGCATCATGCAGTGTGCCTAGTAACAATGTCCTTTTCACGCGGGGAGACCCTTTGTATTGCTGTCTTTGTTCATTTTTTTACCTGATGATCCTTTTTACGAATAAACTTGTAACATGTTTGTCGCATGTAACTATTAGAGCACATCAATTTTAAAATTAAACACCTTTATGAAATGAGGAGGCATGAAATTTTTTTGACAAAAAACTACCTAGTTTTCTTTGAATATCCTTAATAGTGGCCCCATAGTGTTTGTGTAAAGAATCTTGGCAGAAATAAATCATTCTGACGAAGTTTTATAACCATTTACAACATTACATGAAAAAAATATTTTCTCACCTTGATATTGATCTCGCTCATGTAGCTTAATATTACTTGTGAAGTATGCATTGTTATACCTTTTTAGAATCTACACATACTAGATAATTTATTAAGATCATGGGCAGCTATAGCGCCGTACTTTTTTTTTACACAGTAAATGATCAAAAGTTGACCCTAAGTAAAACAAAAACATAAAAAATCTTAAAATGACAATTTTGAAAATGACCAACGTTAAAAACGCCTAAAACAGTACTAAAACTAAATAATACACATCTTCAAGACTATAATACAAAAAAAATGACACAGAAATACCTAAATTTAACGAAATGGCAACGGAATGAATGCAAAGAGTAGCGAAATTTATAAAAAAACATAAAAGTCTACGCCATTTCCATACGGTTAGAAACCCTGGCAAAAAGATACGATTTTCTAATAGTCTCATAGCCGGACCAACTCCAGTTTACGACTTATCCATTATTTACGACAGACCCTGTATAACCCGTTCGAAACGTCGTGGAATAGAAAGTACCGTAACCTTTTATACATATAAATAAATCCCACTTTTCAACGAAACCTATGACAGGTAAGTCTTTAAAAGGACAACAGAGCTATTTGAAACATACTTACATACAACACAAAAAATCTAAAGGATTTTAATGTCATAGTAAATTTATTTGTCTTTTCAACATGTGAGGAACCCTCTCGGTTGGGCTATCTATATGTCTGTGGTAAGTTCTAACGCTAAGAAAAATCGCGAGAACTTTAGTTGTGTGATGCAGAATCTTGACGTTTGTTGTAGTTCAAGCGGTTACCGCTAGATGGCGCTGAATTATTTATTGACGCATATTTGTAATCCCAATGCTTTTATTTAATAGTTCTTTATATTTTGTATACTTTATGTTACATATTTAAGTTTTTTTGAAGTTAGTAAGCGTAATATGGAGGCTAAATATTAATAATATATAATACATAAATAAATCACACAACTTTTTTACAGACTTCATGGAAGTAATGAGAAGTTAGTATACAAATATATAATATGCAATACATTATAAAGCATTCGTTGAATGGATTTAAGATCATTGGTATGACGCACATGTTACGTCACAGATGACGTCACAATTCTATATTAGTTGTAAAGTACACTTGTGTATATTTTTTTTTATTTTATAATCTGTAACCTCTTTGCACGAACATCGCACGATTTTTTACACCACCCCAACCTAGACTGGTAGGGAATACCTTGGGCATTAAGTGTACAAAACTGGTTTTTTTTTATGGTTCTTCCAAAATGACTCTACTCTGCTTGATGGAAAGCATAAGCCGAATCCAAGAGTAATGGTCACCATGCTCATTGCGAATGCAACAATGCAACATGGTGACCTTCACCATGGCGGCCTAGTGATGCTTCTGCATCATTGGGCCTCACTCCGGCATGAAGTTTTAAAAGAAATAAATAACCTAAATGAAATGGCAAATTGACTTCCTCAGTGGCTCAGTGGTAATGTATGCGACTTCTGTGGCCTCGGGTTCGATTCCCGGGTTGGACCGTAGACTATGAATCGTAATAGACTTATTTTAGATTTTTTTTTTAAATTATTTTACGAAAAAGAAAGTTTGATAATAGATTATAATTATGTTCACGTTTCATTACACACTTTTTTATATTATCGCTAATCTATTGAATAAAATAGATAAGAAAACCATTATGTCAACGCTGATAAAACATATGAAGTCAAGTACATACACATTTTGTAATTATCAATATGTTATGTTCAAATACAATCGGCCAAGTGCGAGTCGGACTCGCGCAAGAATGGTTCCGTACCATATCTATACATTTTCTGACTGCCTCGGTGGCGTAGTGGTAGCGTATGCGACTGCTTAGCTTGAGGTCTCGGGTTCGATTCCCGGGTCGGACCAAATGTTTGTATGATCTGCAAAATTTTTTTTCGGAGTTGTGAGTCTTTTCTATGTATAATATGTACGTATTTACAAAAAAAAAATATAATAAGTATTTATATCAGTTGTCTAGTACCCATAACACAAGCTCTGCTTAGCTTGGGACTAGATGGCGTTGTGTGTTAGATGTCCGGAATATTTATTTATTTATTTATTATTTCAAGCGTCTACCCGTTGCTGTTATCAATTTCGAGCAAAACATCACGTTTGGTGTATGGGGCTCCCATACACCAAAGTCCCTTAAATATTAATTTTATTCTGTTTTCTAGTATTTGTTGTTATAGCGTCAACAGAAATAGATTATCTCTGAAAATTTCAACTGTCTAACTGTTACGGTTCATGAGATACAGCCTGATAACAAACAGACCTACCGTTTGGGTACGGAACCCTAGAAATTAATATAATCAAGCGTATATAAAAGTTCTTACTATTTTACTTGACTTTATTTTATTAAACACGCATTCCTATCTAAATAAAATAAAACCACTTTTAAAAAAAATACAAAAGAAACGGGTCGATTCTCACGTCGTACAAATAATTATGTGATGATTGCGATTATTTGTTCTCTGTCTGTGCATGTATTTTGAAATATGTAAGTATAGTTATAAGTTACCCATAAATAAATTAATTAATTAAAAAAAAAATGCGTGCGCTTAACTTCTTTGGCAAACTAATTTTTCAGTCTTGTTTATATTTATACAAATCTAAAACTATATATTCAAAAAATAAATAAAAATAGTATGTATATTTCTGTCTCATTCTTTGCCGGCTTCATCCTACACATTTTTGTATTTGTGTCTCTTACCTGTCGTTTTTTCCGTTGCATCCGGTTAGAAATCACGATTCTAAAGAAGTTTCACTTCGAAAAAAAAATTTTTTCCGCCATCTAACACACAACGCCACCTACTCTCAAACTAAACAGAGTTTGTGTTGTAGGTACTATACAACTGATATAAATACATACATATCATGGAATACACCCAAACTCCGAAACAAATATTGCAGATCATACAAACATTTCATCATTTGATGTGATCATTGTAGTTGGGCTCTGCTTAGTTTGGGATCAAACGGGTGTGTGAAATGTGCTAGTCAATCACTTAAACGACATAATCACCTACGAAACCATTCAAATAACAACCTTAAAACGTACAGAATAGAGTTAGTTTTAACGTTTTACCCGATTGTATTCCAGACAGTACGAGTTTTTAACATGGCGATTGACGATCATATGGGCGATGGGCTTCGTGGTGAGGTACTTCTTCTTACTGCCGCTCAGGATCATGATATTTGTTATTGGGGTGAGTTGAAAAAACAACCTTATAACCTCTGCCTTAGAGTTTAATGTACCTTACACATATTTACACACATATTATTTTTATATAAGGTCACCTTCAGTAAATAGGCTATTAGAAATATGCAGACAGTAATTTGATATTGTTTTATATGTTTCTTCAATAAATAGTCTATCCATGGGCGTACCCAGGTTCTGGGCCAGGGGGGGGGCAAATCGAATTTTTGAAGTGAAAACTTCATTAGCGGCGCTGTGTACTTTTTTGGAATGGGTAAAAATGTATAAACTCGCGTCAGGGCGTCAGGTCACGTGACCATAAACTCGCGTCAGGTCACGTGTCCTGATCGAAAAAATTCGTAAGACGGATGTTTTTTGTTAACAGCGCCATCTACCGATATACTTTGGTAGCATTCGTTTTTCTAGATAGTGGTCCTTTCTCAATATGATTTTACCGCGGTCGCATCCTTCTGCGAAGACGTAATTTCGCAGAAGGAGGCGGCGGAGAAGGCCCGAGAGGACGACGTTCACTCGGACCCGATCCGCCGCCAGCGAACCGGGCAGCGGAGGCGCGCATACCAGCGCCTCATGCCGCCCTAAGTGTGGCCACGAATGGACGGGACGGGTTTTCCCCTCCATCCGCAATACAGGCCAACCGCGAGGAGATGACGTACGCGTGTGCCGTGCGTCGCCTATTTATTGAGATTTGAACAGCAGACAGTGCCCGCTTCAGTGCGGGCAGGCGCTGGAAGGGGTCCGGTCGTGTTAATAACTGCAGTTCCCGGACCCCTCCCTTCTCAGGCGCAGAGTTGGCACACCGTGTGGTTTTAGTCGGTTCGATTCCGACACACCACCCCGCCGTAAACCCCGGTGGGGTGACGGCCCGAGGGGGTTTCCACAGGTTAAAAAAAAGAAAGGGTGATCCTCACCTGTCACCCCCAAGCTTGCGCTTGTGAAGGACGTAGATCGTTTGGCGATCTCCGGCGCCCGAGTCGTCTGCGGTACCTGGCCCGTTCCCGGGCCTAGCGGACGGTAAGATCTCCTTCGCAAGCATAACTTGCTCGCTGAAAAAGACGGCAGAGTTCTACGCGCTCTCGCTACGCAACATAGTCGCAATAATGTTACCAATCGAGAGAACCCCCACTCCGATGGCCGCCTCGACTCGCCCTACTCCGGACATTCTGCCAGTGTGTGGAATGCCGTGTCTACGGTCTGGTCATCGTAGTGGTGGCACTCAGACGTTGGCTCCTTGCGGATCAGACACAGGTGCTCTCCGAAGCATCCTTTCCCAGTGATCACCTGTGTCAGTCGTGATGCCTCTCGAGCCAATCCTCCATAACGGGTCTTACCGCCGCAATAACGGCGTGCCCAGCACTCGGTTGCCCAAGTCGTTCCTTCCATTCCTCCACAAGAACCTGGTGGAATTGAAATTTCTGGTCTTCGATTTCTCGAGTCTTAGGTCTCCTACCTGAAGGTCAGCACTCGTTGCGGACGTCGCAATAACCCAATATTGCTGGCCTTCAGAACCTCAGCCCATACTGGGGACCGCACAACGCCCGCGTATAGTGTCCTGCAGGAGTTATCGGGCCCCCTCATATTTGGCAGCATCCGAGCCAAGCACGCGCTGCGCCAGCTTGGGAATCAGACTTCGGAAATGGTGTCCCATCGGCCTTCGAGTGCGAGCCAATGTGGGCTTACATATAGACCGGTGGAAAAACCATATCAAAGCAAAATAAGGTGATACTCGTATATCCAGGCGGCACAAAAACCTGTACTGGGTGCTAGGACGAAACTACAAATTATTACTGGACAACAAATTTCTGATGTATTAGACGATAATATTTTGCTTCCGAGAATTATTTGTAGTGACTAAAATACATTCCAAATGAATGGGCATGTCAGCTGTCCATAAAATCTACATAAACCGACACGGAAGATTTGATATCTTAGGACTATGATGAGTAGTTCTCCTCGCTAAAGAGCATGATCTCTGATCGTCCTACGCTCGAACATCGCATAGCCCTAGGACTGATTCCGATGCCGATGCCGATTGCCGATCTTACAACAACACAGAAAATAAATGTGTCTTTGTCCATAGTCGATTTTAGTCACGTTTTTTCGCGTCTGAGTGTGTTTTATATATAATCGAGAGAAGAAAATAGTAGGAACGTCAACATCTAGGGGGGGGCAGCTGCCCTCCCCTGCCCTACCCTGGGTACGCCCATGAGTCTATCAATTTCGAAGAGATGTATTCAAAATCTAACTCACAATTACAGGTTTAATACATTAAACGGGTAAAAAACATTAGTCCGAAGAAACGAAAAACAAATATTCCCAGGAGCAAAGCCATATGCAAAAGCTAGTTTATATAGTATTAGTAATTTAAAGAGCAAAATACATTTTTAAAGTGTTTACACATTCAGGTATTTATAATGATAATGAGCACTTGGATAGTGAGCATGATCCCTCACGACGGTCTCCGGGGCCGTATCGGACGCATCTCGTACGTGATGTCGCTCCGCATTCTCGTCCGGAGCCTATCCCTCGTGGCCACCTTCCACGACGAGCAGTATTCGCCCAAGGTCAACGGTTTCTGCGTCGCCAACCACACCAGCGTTATTGACGTCGCCATTTTGAGCAGTAACAACTGCTTCTCATTGGTACTCGATTATATGCACACTGGGAATTGTTCTGAATCGCCTGGGAATGGCTCGTAATCGCCTGGGAATGCTCGTAACCACCTGGGAATCGCTTTCAATCACTTGCGAAATAGGTTTAATTGTCATTGTCGCTGTCAGGGTATATGTTAAATAAAATGAAGCAAGCCTTGGGTATATGGTATACCGTTTGTATATACTTTACACGATGTTACCTCATTCGGGGTTATTTCATTTGTGATTGTCTTTATGTTATTCGCACATACACACACAGAATATTTTATAGGTTTAATCAAAGGTATGGTTCTAACCTTGCTGTGATAAATCTATAATCTTTTCACTTGTATATACATCATTGGAAGGTCATTACCATCACGAACATGTCATAGGTGTGGTGGCTGATAACCTGTACAGCATGTGTGGGGACCCTCCCCGATGGTAAACTCAAGCAGAGGGTTAACTACGCCGTGTCCCTGATGTGTTTCAACTTCCTGTCGAGGTGCATATCCGCTGTTATAACGTACCACGACACACACAATAAACCGACGCGAGGGATTTGTGTCGCCAACCACACGAGCCCGATCGATGCTCATGTGCTCATGTGCGATAACTGCTACTCTTTGGTAAGTATGTCTTCTTTGCTTCTGAAGTGCTACCGACGTCGTACAGAAATATCACCTTTACCTATTTACAAATATGTAATAATCTCCCATAATTCACACACGGCCGTCTGGTTCTAAACTAGACAGAGCCTGAATTACGGCAACCAGACTGCTGACAAATAAACCACCACCCTCATACAGGCCACTGCCTGGTCCTTCGAGCCGGATCAAAATTAAATAGCTTTTATTTCTAGTAGGTCTTTTCAGGCACTTTCGAAACCTCACATTAATATAGAGAAGAACCTGCAAGTAACGCCATAAGTTACTATTTCAGGAGCAGCTACGGTTCGATTCCTGCTGAGTGCAAATAATAATTTACTGAAAAAGTATATTTACTATTTTTTTTGAAGGGAATGAACTTTGTTTTGCTCGACACGAAATTACAAGTATTATACGTTTTATAAACGATTCGCAATTTTTTAGATTTTTTTTTGTGATTATGACAAATGATAATAATTGTTAATCAGAGAATTTATAAAACTTATAAGTAATGTGTGGTAAGTGTAATATAAAAGTTTCTATTTCAAATGTGAATCGCTTTAAAATCAGCTTTAAATGTGTCATTGATATTGACTGTTACGGGTGCTTTGGTATGGACGGAGAAAATTATAAAAATATAAATGTAAATATAGAAACAAATGTAATTAAAGTGTCTGTATGTAATTTAAAATTAACACATTTTCGCAAAATTAATTTAAAAGTATATATAACTATATAAAAAAAAGATATTTTTTGTCTATCTGTCTGTCTGTTGCGGCTTATCTTTGGAACGGTTGGATCGTTATGGACAGGACTTTCACTCAAACATAGCTTATGATGTGTTGTAGAAACGACAATTTGTTTTGTGTTATTTTACAGCTTAATGTGTACAATGTGTATGTTTAACTCATTAATATGTCCATCGTTTTTAACAATTTATTGGGAAATATATTGCATGCTAATTGTATATTTTATATAGTTATATTAATAATTCCTATTAATTATTCTATATTAGTGTCGAATCTACCCACATGTTTCCTATTCGGGGTCAGCGAAGGACGAAGTGGCAGCGAAGAGACTAATTCACTAACTAGGGAGGGGTCCGGGAACTGCAGTTATTAACACGACCGGACCCCTCCCAGCGCCTGCCCGCACTGAAGCGGGCACCTTCTGCTAATAAAATCTCAGTTTAGGCGACGCACGGCACACGCGTACGTCGCCTCCTCGCGGTTGGCCTGTAATGCGGATGGAGGGGAAAACCCGTCCCGTCAGAATACAACTGTATACTTGATGCAACGAAATAAAACCAACAGTCGCTCTCGAACTAATCTCTTCACTGACACTCCGTATGTCGGCTCTAACCCCAATAACTTACTATGGTTCTCCATATCGTATCATTTTTAGAAGTCTTTCTAAAAATAGGAATTTTATTTCACGAATTAATTGTGTTTATACAATATTATAGATAGGCCAGAGACACGGTGGTTTCCTCGGTCTCCTGCAGCGGGCTCTCGCCAGGGCTTCGCCCCACATCTGGTTTGAGCGCTCAGAGGTTAAGGATCGTCACGCTGTAGCTAGTAGGTAAGGAGACATTAGAAATTTCTCAAGTTAAAAAATTGAATCATGACCCACTTTGCCGATGAATCGTTTGAAACCATAGACACTACAAAGATTTTCCTCCTTTACAGTGTATACCGCACTTAGGACTGTTCAGTACTGGTCGGAAATTTAATATCTGCAACAAAGTAAGCTTGTGATGGGTCATGATTCAAATTTATAATTTTTAATAATAGCCAATTAACATCAGATAACTCATATACTTGATCTGATATTCACATTATGATTGTGACAGATTGAAAGAACACATATCGGTAGAAGACAACCCACCTATCTTGATCTTCCCGGAAGGCACCTGCATAAACAACACCTCCGTGATGCAGTTCAAGAAGGGGAGTTTCGAAGTAGGCGGGACCATCTTTCCTGTCGCCATAAAGTAAGTTTGAAGACCATCGCTACTTTAGTTGCTTCGTACCATACGTAGGCGTCACATCTGTTTTTTTTTTTAATGAATATGTAGCAAACGATCAGGCGTATCGCCTGATGGTAAGAGATTACCGCCGTCCATGGACAGAATTTAAATAAATAACGTTTACGGAACTACGCAGCAAGTAATGAACAAACTTATCCTAATCAATTGCCACCTCCATTCCAGATACGACCCCAGGTTCGGCGAGGCGTTCTGGAACAGCTCTCGGTTCGGCATGCTGCACTACTTGCTGAACATGATGACGTCGTGGGCCATCGTGTGTGACGTGTGGTACTTGCCGGCCATGACGCGAGCTCCTGGAGAGTCCGCCGTGGACTTCGCCAACAGGGTCAAGGCCGTCATCGCCAGGAGAGGAGGCCTCGTCGACCTGCAATGGTCAGTTGCTCACTACTTCATCTAAATTTATTTCAGCGCCATCTAGATATGAAACGTCGAACTACGTAGTGACTGACAATCCTGCATTACGCAATGAGATTTTACAATAATATTTGTTACTGTCACGTACGAAATATATGTTGAGATACCGATATAAGTGAAATGGAACACCCGTGGCAGACTACTCATGTTTGTTGTTGTGAAAGAACATTAAAAACCGGGAGAAACACCGCGGGGCTTAGCTAGTGTACATATAAACAGCTAATCTTATTTAGGCGATTACTTAGTCTTTATAGAACACAGAATCTGTTATCGAATCACATGTAAAATGTACAAATTTTCGTTTACAGGGATGGACAACTGAAACGAATGAAAGCCAAAAAGGAATGGAGAGAGTTACAGCAAGAAGAGATAAGCAAAAGAATAAAAAGTGAATAAGTCCGTGATCGAGCTCGAACTGTTACAAATAACAGTGATTTATACTAGCTACAAGGAACTGATGCTAAATACAAGTGTTTAACATTAGCTACGTACTAACTGTTACCGATAACAGAGGCAAATACTTGATCCAAAAAAAGCAGATATTCATATTTGTTTTAAGGAACAGGTATTTATACCCGTCCCAGGAACAGATACATACCTGATCTTAAAGAACAAATATTTATACTAGTTTCAAAATAACGGTTAATTCTACATCAAGCAAGGACCAGGTGTTTATATTTGATCTAAGGAACAGGTACACAATCCAAATGAGAAGATATTTGTACTTGATCCAGGGAACAGGTATTTATACTTAATCCATGGAGCAAATATTCATACTAGCTCCCATAAATATGGACAATATGTGATTTGAAGTGCTGTACCGAATTTGAGATTAATTTTAATAGATAATTGTATATAGGATCTTTTGCAATTGTATTTATTAGCATGTTAGTGGAAATGTAAGCCAATATATCGTATTAGAGACTTCGATGTATGGGATATCTCGAAAACGGGTGCACCGATTTCGATCAAACTTGTTTTTATTTTTAGATTCGTGATTTTTGTGTATATTAGGAGATATTGGTTGTACTATATTTATGATATCTATTCATGGGGAAGCTATAGTAAATTTAGCGTGTTATGTGGCATTTATGTTATAAGAAAACAAAGTATTAAAACAGTTTCTACCGTGGGAGAGCTATGCTTCAGCATGAATGGGTCGGCTCGACCGGAGTGATACCACGGCCTCACAGAAAACCGGTGTGAAATAGCGTTTGCGCTGTGTTTCACCGAGTGAGTGAGGATACCGGACCCATACCCCAACCCCTCCCCCATCCCCTTTCCCATCCCCCAAAGGTCGGCAACGCACTTGTAACGCCTTTGGTGTTGCGAGTGTCCATGGGCGGCGGTAATTGCTTACCATCGGGTGATACGTCTGCTCGTTTGCCAACTATTCAATAAAAAAAAAAAAATAAAACATATCCTTACGTACACAAAACGACATTGTAGGAAAACTTTTTAATTCATATTCTAAAACATTTATACAAATAAACATCATTTTGTAATAATCGCTGAGCGACTCTATAATAATCTTTAGTGTACGACACTAAAATGTTATAAATTTGGTATTGAAACTTAATCGTTTTTAATAAATTTGCCGTTATTATTAGAATATTCATTACGATATTAGTGGAAAGAACCAGGTTCTGGTCTAGAGAGGGGTTTGTCTAATATTCAGTACTTTTCTTTCTTTCTACGTCTTACCAAACTCTCAAGGGTAATTCCAACTCGCTGTTTACAAATAAAAATATCAAAAATTCTGAAACCTATTTTCAATTTTTAAAATATTTCGATGTAAATTATTAACATTATGTATACTATAAACTTAAAAATAACTAAAATGGCCTATAAATGAGATAATAAGATAATGTTTGACTTAATTCTACGGATCAAAAACCATATTTCCTTTTTTTATGTATGCGCCAAAGCTACTCAACTCTGCCTGATCATGAGCAGAATCCAAGAGCGGTCACGATATTCATTGAGAGTGCAACAATGCAGCATGGTGATCCAAACTATGGCGGCTTATTGAGATGTTTCTTCATCACTCGGCCTCCGGTCTCGCACTCACCAACGAAACCCAGAACAAATTGACAAGTTCTCCTAGCCCTAATAATTAACCCTTTTTGGGGTATCCATAAAGGCAGTTTCTCGTTTTTTAAGAGGTTGGTTCGGATAAGCTATAACCGTCCCATTGATCCATTCAGTAATAGACATACAATTTCTTGTTAACGAGAAAACTTAATCTTTACAAACTATAAAAGAGAACAAAGAAGACAACGGAAAGTTTGTTAATAATGTCACCCTTTATTCATAAACGATTCTGTAGTACAAAATTAAAAAAAAAAACGACTTCAAGAACTGGACCAAATAGAAATAGGACTATACGGGAAGCACCAGCTTTCAATAAAGTAATAAAAACTAATCATCAAAATCGGTTCACCCAGTCGAAAGTATTGAGGTAACGAACAAATTAATAAAATACAGTTGAATTGAGAATCTTCTCCTATTTGAAGTCGGTTAAAATTGAAGTCGCTTCCGCTGTCTGTTCTCTTAGATCTTTTACACCACTTAACGGATTTCAATGAAGTTTTCAGCAATAGATAGAGTGGTTCAAGAGAAAGGTTTAATGTGTAATACATGAATATTATAGTACAGGAAATCAGAGAATTTCATAGACTTGACAAGACAGTTTTATTAAAATTGATCCGTAGAAAAGATAAAAATTAGCATTGATTTGATATCCAAAATGAATTTCGTTGAATATTAAATTTCAGCTCATTCCAAATAAAAATTCATTAATAATGATTTCAACTAGACATCAACAAAATATAATAATATGATAGACATGTTGTATAAAATTAGATAATGGTGCCAATTCTGTTGTTCGAAATAACTAAATTAAACATCACTAAAGTAACTTTAGTTCTGTCAAACGAATTTCTAAATGTCACAGATTAACTAAAGTTATATATCATCATCCTATCGCAGTCCACTGCTGTACATAGGCCACTAAAATTGCTCTCAAGAACAAGTTTACTCCAATGGTTATCGTTTGTGCCGCTAATACGGCCAGCCCACTGTCACTGGCTATGTCGATGACCTTGGTTCTTTACCTGATCACATCACTTCAGAAACGACCTCTTAGAGAAATGCTGAGCATAGCACTCTGTTATAAATGTCACACTAAAAATATACGTTATCTAAATACATACCTAGAAAAATAGCATTCTGGTAATAGCTTCACTAAATTGCGAGAATTGAAGATAATTTTAGAGAAATTTAAATTTAGTGATGCGCGAACAGAATTAGCACTAATTTTTTAAATTGTCAATCATTTTTTGCATGTTATATTATATATATTATAAATATAAATGTGTAAAAATACGTTTTATCTCTCGAACAGTAGATGTATAAATGCTGTTTTTGATATTGAAAATATCGTCACGTCATCACAAACTGGTCAAACTCACTGGGGTTATTAAAGTATGGAATAGGACCGTTTAAATCGGTTTAAAGGTAATTATTAAGAACTTTCTACTAGTTTTTGTCCGCGGCTATGTCCGCATGTATGTCGGTTGTCCTTTCTCAAGAATCTTAAATCTTCAATCACAACGAATGTCTGTTTCGCCTTACAATATGGAGTGTGAAATGTACATGTGGGTGCTAATCTGTGCTTTATAATCCCTTTGAATTGTCATTATATTTTGTCTATCGTAGGAACTAAAGCGTTGTAAATGCAAATTTTTTTTCTTACGTCGGACGTTAAAAAAATCCAATCTGACGTGTCAACTGTCACTTTCGAATGTCAGTTTGATTTGAATTTGCAACGTCAAAATATGAACTGTCAAAATGACAAGAATTTTTATTAACTCCGACGTAAAGCGAACTGTACTTTAGTTAAAACAAGACTGAAACATAAGGTTTGTAATACAATGCCATGTTAGAACGTTCTGGTAGACATCTACTAGTGGTAGGGGTGGGGGGTGGTGTCTGTCGGACTTAATCAAATTCGGTATACTTTTATAATGTGAACTTAAGAGTGAATGGAAGCAATATATTTTTCGATTGCTCAAGATGAATGATGTAAAAATAAATGTTGTAATATATTGTTCTTGTGTTTTATTGTTGCAATATATATGTTGCAGTCAACTAGCTTTATTAGCCGTTCAATCCAACAGTCTAGAATCTTTACTAAACAGCGCCTTTTACTATAGGTACTAGACAACTGATATAATTTTTTTATTGTAAATACCTACATATTTTACACAGAAAACACCCAGACTCCCGAAACAAATATTTGCAGATCATACAAACATTTGGTCTGACTTGGGGATAAAAACTGAGACCTCACGCACAGCAGTCGCGTCCGCTACCACTGCGCCACCGAGGCAGTCTCAAATAAAAATCAAATGTTAACAATATTTCACACATTTATTAGTAAATTAAAACATTTTGTTTATTCTTATGTAAGGTGATAATACAGCAGCTTAGAATTCATCGTTCTCAAAAGGATGATATTTGTGACCCAGGGACCTGTAGAAGAAAGTAATAATATTAAAATCAAGGATACATATAAATACTCACGCCCTTTTCCCATCTGAGGTAGGCAGAGTATTTTTATATATATACTCTAGCCACTAGATCAACGAAGCAGTCTATATACTTAAAAGGTATTTTTTTTATTTTGTGATTATTTAAACCCAGAAAATATTACCCAAAAAGTGAAAATTACCGGAGGGCAATTCAAACTTACAAAACGCGTCACTGTTGGTCGATACGAAATGTGACATCGACGGTCACTTCATCGAAATTATCGGCGTCGAAATTCATACTGTGTTAGCAGTGTTTGTGAGAAAAATTAACTTCTATGATTTTTATAGCAATTAAAACTGTAAATAAGTATAAAGTAACTGAAACACTAAATCGTAAACAAACATGAAATGACAATGATGTCATTGGTCGTGACAAAAGCGCGCGCAAAATGGCGGCGTTTGAATAGAACAATTCCCTTGGAAAATTAGTTTAGACTATTTTCAAGCCTATTTTTTTCTATGTTATAGAGACGTAAATGATCACATTTAAAAAAAATGCATATTTCATATTCAATTAATGACAGATAATAAACAAGGTTACCATAGAAATGTACATTTACGCGAATGTCGACCTAATTATATTTAAATGTCTATAAAAAACGTAAGCTGTCATGATTCAAATTTGTCGATAGTTACAAAACAAAATAACTTCAAGAACTAGACTAAATTGAAATGGGACCACACGGGAAGCACCAGCTTTCAAATATAAAAAAAATCGACGGGTTGCACTCCGGGAGTGCCGGCAGAAGTGAAAACTTGAATATTAACGTTGTGCATTTTTGATATTTTGGAATGGTTAGAGAATAATTTTGTACGAATTGCTTTCATTATCAGTATAAAAGTACTATTATTTATGTGGTGGAATACAATATTCATTTATTGCGCTATCGTACACAAACATGACAATTTATATTACATACACACACGAACATTCGCGCAAGCGCCCTGCGCCGCCTGTCCTGTCACGTGACCTGACGCGAGTTTATACATTTTTACTCATTCCAAAAAAGTACACAGCGCCGCTAAAGAAGTTTTCACTTCAATAATCATCAAAATCGGTTCACCCAGTCGAAAGTTATGAGGTAACAAACATAAAAAATACAGTCGAATTGAGAATCTCCTCCTTTTTTAACGTAGGTTAAAATAAGTAAAACTGTACTGACGCATTCATAGGCACCATCCGCCCGTTGCAGTCGAAGGAGTCGATGAGCGCCATGTCCTCGTGCGACAACTTGAAGTCCAACACGTCGAAGTTGCTCGCGATACGGGACTTGGTCACCGACTTGGGGATCACAATGTTACCGCGGTCCAGTTGGTACCTGAAATACGATATATAAATAAATAAATATTCCGGACATCTAACACAACGCCATCTAGCCCCAAGCTAAGCAGAGCTTGTGTTATGGGTACTAGACAACTGATATAAATACATATATATACATACATATATACTGTTTCCCAAGATACAGGCTTGGGCCTAGTTTGGGAATCAGTTCTAGTACCTACTTTAATATAGTTATGTTAACGATGTCATACTATTAAAACTTACCTTGTAAATTTTAGAATCAATAAAACATTTTTTTTTTTACATATACTTTTTTTGTCATCATATCATACATGGAAAACACCCAAACTCCGAAACAAATATTGGTAGATCATACAAACATTTGGTCCGACCCGGGAATCGAACCCGAGACCTCAAGCTTAGCAGTCGCATACGCTACCACTGCGCCACCGAGGCAGTCAACGTATATATATATACGTATTGGTTTCATGAAAATAAACATAATATGACTGCTGTGTTTGAGGTCTCGGGTCGGATAAAATTTTCTGCAAATATATGTTTCGGTATTTAGAAAAAATATATAGGTATATGTATTTATATCAGTTGTCTAGTACTCATAACCCAAATCTGCTTAGCCTGTTAAAATGACTCTACTCTGCCTGATGGAAGGCATAAGCAGAATCCAAAAGTGGTGGTCACTATACTCATTGCTCGTGCAGACAATGCAACAATGCAGCATGGTGACTAGCACTTTGGCAGCCTTGTGATGCTTCAGCATCATTGGTCCTCCGGTCTCGCACTCACCAACGAAATACAACAGCACGAACGCTGTCATTTTACGGTGATCTTTTGTGCAAGAGTAGTACCACCTCGGTCGAGCCGTTATATGTGTAACTAGCTGACCAACGCAACCTTGTTTACGTCTACTATTGCCCGTAGCGTAATAATTTTCCCCCGTTTTTGAAACATTCTTTATTGGTGCTCCGCTCCTATTAGTAGTAGCGTGATGATATATAGCTTATAGCCTTCCTATATAAATGGAAACACTGAATTTTTCAAATCGGTTCCTGAGATTAGCGTGTTCAAACAAACTCTTCAGCTTTATTATTAGTATAGATATCACTGTATTAACAAAAAAAAAGTATATATGTATTTATATCACTTGTCTAGTACCCATATGTATTATGGCTTTGCTTAGTTTGGGACTAGATGGCGTTGTGTCAAAGTCAGAAATATAAACTCTCACCTGATAAGCACTTGAGCAACGGTCTTGCCGAGTCGGTCAGCGATAGCCTGCAGTTTCTTGTCGTCCATGAGCTGCGGGTCCCCAGGCTTGGCCCAGGGTCGGTCGGGAGAACCAAGTGGGGAGTACGCCGTGATCATGATGCCCCTCTCCTCGCAGAAGTCCTTCAGACGCTTCTGGTTCAGGTAAGGGTGACATTCAATCTAAAATAAAAAAAAGCCATGGTTACTGACGAATATTTCCAGAGCTGCGTAAAGAAACCGTCCTGCTGTGCAAAAAAAAAATACATAAACATTTTATGAAGTGTGAGCAAAGAGCTGCAGCGCTTTGGTATTAGATATGGCGTCTAACAAAATATGTAAACAAACAGCGTTAGAGAGCTTACTATTGGGGGTAATTTTCTCGCAACCAAAATGACGTAAACGCCGATAACATCCTAACTGCGAATTATATGTCTTACCTGGTTAGTAACAGGTTTGATGGTAGCATGCTCCAACAGCCGTACGATTTGTTTTGAGTTGAAGTTAGACACACCGATGCTGTAAAGAAATATTTCATAATAAAACACCTGTATAACTAAAAACTGCTGAATGGATTTTGATGAAACTTTAAAACAATATAGCTTATACATTAGAATAAAACATAGGCTACAATTTGTAAAGATAATAGCTTCGACTCGCGGCGTTGCCCGCGGTTTTTGGCGTACCGCGGGTAACACCGGGGGGGGGGGGGGGGGGTCGGTTAGTATAATTTTATTTATCCAAAAGAGGTATTTAGCTGACCTCTTGGCGAGACCTTCATCGGCCAGCTTCTCCATCGCCTTCCATGTATCTACATAATCCACATCAGAGAACTGTATCTTGCCCGACTCATCAGATGGAAATAGGGGACCATCCTCCTGAAAACAAAATATTGTAAGGATATGGTGGACTGTGGTATGACTACGATGATGAGTCTGAAGTTAGTACTGTAACACACACACACACACACACGCACACACGCACGCACGCACTCACGCACGCACACACGCACGCACGCACTCACGCACGCACGCACGCACGCTTTCATCATACAATTATTTGTCCTGGATGGGTATCGAACCATAGCTTCTGACCTAACCACTATACAACCCGATTGAAAGATTGTGCAAAATCCAAGATTGTAGGCCACCAGTCTCATTGTGAATGCAAACATTGCAGCCTGGTGATCCACATAAGGATGATGAGGCTTAGATGCTTTTTCACGCCTCGCTCAAAGGAGACGGAACCGGTAGAAGGGTAAGAAGTGAGCTGGTAGTGAGTTCTAGGTTGTAACTGCTCGGCACAAGATGTAAGAGATAAACCGTTTAGTTGCTCGTTGTGCCATAAAAGAGGATATCAAACATACCTTGTAGGCTTGGGGCCAGTGGATGAGGTATAAGTCCAAATATTTAAGGTTCAAGTTGGCCAAGGTCGCCTGGAGAGCTCCACGGACCAGGTCTGGCCGGTGGAACGTGTTCCATAACTTCGACGTGATGAACAGATCTTCTCTGTAAAGTTATCGTTATATATTATACATTACAATGTTAACATAAAATATATATATATATATATATATATTTATAAATGAATTGCTGTTCGTTAGCCTCGCTAAAACTCGAGAACAGCTCGGCCGATTTAGATGATTTCGGTTTTAAAATATTTGTCGTAGTCCAGGGAAGGTGAATAAAATAATGAATAAATTAAAAAAAAATGTACTGAAGAATCAGTGAAGAATGTTACAAAAACGGGGGAAAGTTATTACGCTACGGGCAATAGGACACGTAAACAAGGTTGGGTGGGTCAGTTAATGAGTTATAAATAGACAGAAAGTGAAGACAAAAGCGTGAGGTTTTAATTATTACTCTGTTTCTCCGTGTGGTTATATCACTACATAGTATAAAACAAAGTCGCCTTTTCTGTCCCTATATCCCTATGTGCGCTTAAATCTTTAAAACTACGCAACGGATTTTGATGCGGTTTTTTCCAATAGATAGAGTGATTCAAGAGGAAGGTTTATATGTATAATACATGCATCATATACTAAGGCAACATTGCTAATTTTAGAGGTTTCTATTTTATGCCCGTGCAAAGTCGGAGCGGGCCGCTATGTTTTTATATACAACGTTCATAGTTTTTCTGTAGTGTATTTAATTTAGTATCAGCATTGCACCCGTGCGAAGCCGGGGCGGGTCGCTAGTTAAGACTAAAGCGAATCTCCACTCTTATGCATCTTCTGAGTGTCGTAAGGGCCAACTTAGGGAGCAAATTACGACGGACAAAATCACAGCATTGAGAAGGAAAACTAAATACAAATGCTATACAAATCCGTTTACGCAGCGTGGTATATTATGCCAAGGCCTCCTTTGAAGAGTGCCCTAAGAAAAAGTGTAATAAAAATTTTACATAAAGAATCTATCAAGCATATTATTTCTGGTTGTTCTCGTCTTGCTAACGGCGAGTATTTGCACAGGCACAACCAAGTAGCCAGGATCGTACAGCAGCAACTTGCCCTTAGTTACTTCTTGTGAACTCAGAGGTGACATACTTCAAGTATATGCCCGACTCAGTTCTCGAGAATGGTCGCGCTACATTATATTGGGATCGATCTATTATGACAGACAGGACTACTGTTGCCAATAAGCCTGATATTGTGGTGATAGATCGATTAGAGCGCCGCGCAATGATTATTGATATCGCCGTTCCTCATGACGAGAATCTCGTGAAAGTCGAAAAAAAAACCAAATAAAATATTTGGATTTATCATTTATCTCACGAGATTGTCGATATGTGGAATGTGGATTCGGTGATCATTGTTCCGATAGTCGTATCTGCTCACGGACTAATAGCCAAGAGCCTCGACTTAAGAGGTTCACGTTAAAAGGCTGGATTAAGGGTCTGATATAGAAGGCAGTCCTTCTTGACACGGCACGTATAGTGAGGAGGTTCCTCCGGACAATTTTAACGCGAAAGATAGAACAAAGGGAGTCTTATATTGCGGCAGTCAAAAACATCACTCAGCCCTATCGTATGTTACAATCAATTGTGAACACGTGTTATGTTGTTAGGTACCTCTTAACAGTGCCATCGTTGATCTTGGCGGTGATGGCCTCTCCGACCTCCTTCTCGTTGCCGTAGACGAACGCGCAGTCGATGTGGCGGTAACCAATATCAATGGCGTCCTTCACCGCCTGCGTCACTTCACCGACCTTCGACTGTCGAAGAAATATAAAGCTTGTTTGTTTTGACGAACTAATGACGTAATAGTAGGTATATAAATAAATATTTCGGACATTTAACACACAACGACATTAAGTTCCAAGACAACTGATATTAATACATATATACTTTTTTTTTGTAAATACATACATATTATACATAGAAAACACCCAAACTCCGAAACCTATATTTGCAGATCATACAAATATTTGGTCCGACCCGGAAATCGAACCGGAGACTTCAAGCATAGCAGAAGCATACGCTACCACTACCCCACCGAGGCAGTCAATATGTAACAGACTGTCATATCAAAAGTCGTGAGTTGAATTAACGCTTAATTTTTTGCATGAACATCTAATTTTCGATTTGGTCTGGGTGTTCATATGTACAACTAGCTGACCCACGCAACCTCGTTTATGCCTTCTATTGCCCGTAGCGTAATAATTTTCCCCCGTTTTTGTAACATTCTTCATTGGTGCTTCGCTCCTATAGGTCTTAGCGTGATGGTATATAACCTATACTTCTATAGCCTCCCTCGATAAATGGGCTATCTAACACTAAAATAATTTTTCAAATCGTCGATTAGCGCGTTCAAACAAACAAACAAACTCTTTAGCTTTATAATATTAGTATAGATTCATCATTCATCATCCACGACTGCCTCTGTGGCGCAGTGGTAGCGTATGTGACTGCTGTTCTTGAGGTCTCGGGTTCGATTCCCGGGTTGCACCAAATGTTTGTATGCTCTACAGATATTTGTTTCGTAGTTTGGGTGTTTTCTTTGAATAATATGTATGTATTTACAAAAAAAAGTATATATGTATTAATATCAGTTGTCTAGTACCCATAACACAAGCTCTGCTCAGCTTGGGACTAGATGGCGTTGTGTGTAAGATGTACGAAATATTTATTTATTATGAACCTCCAATAGGGTAGATGAAACCTGAGTCAAATTGATTACTTTTTATCATCTGTCAAAACGATAACTTTGTATGAAAAATGTACTAAATACAAACTTGTGACGTCACTGTTTTAGACTACTCAATTGAGCAATATATTACAATGTTTACTAGATTAAAATTTGTAGTAAAAATTAAAAGCTGTTAATTATATTTTTCGAGATGTTTTGTAATATTCGTTTGAAGGAAGGAGAGATACCTATAGGTGTTTATTTACGATACAGTCTACTACCATATTGTCTACTGCCAGACATCTCCTTAGAGCTAGCTTTATACTTAGTAATTACCCGACCAGAAATTTTAGTGCGGCTGTGATTAGGCGCAAACTTGGCATGCCTCATTACGAACTTGGGCCGAATTACGCCGTTATATCTATATATATGGCTTCCTGTTTAGGGGGTCACAAGTTAGTACTGCATGCCAAATTAAGGCAATGTCACAGCATTTCCTAGTTAGGATCGGGTTTAGCATGTCAAACTTTGGTACAGCTTCGATTACACTACGGTATACTGAACTTCGGCAGTACCGAAGAATTTCCTAATGACACCGGAATTCGGAAATTTTTCGGCATGCCACCATTTTGCTTTCCGAATATGAATTTAATTAAGTACGAATTAGGCAGGCCTAAGTTAGGAAAGCCAAGCCAAAGCCAAGTTCGGCCCGAACTGATTCTTTGGCATGCCACACTCAATTTCTAGTCGGGTACACTTGAGGAAGGACATTGGGTAATATTTACCGCGGTAACCGACATAGACACAGGCGGATCCGCGGACAAAAGCTCGTTGGGTATTAATTTATAATTGATTGTATTATCTGTGGGAATAGATGTGTCAGTGACCTCACATATATGGGCCACTGATACACGAGGTCTGACGATTATTGAATTGAGGAAACATACCTATGTAACATTTTCAAGCTAGGAAGATTTTATTCAATTTTGTTTGTTCTTTGGTCAGTATTTATATTTCTGTAAATTTTCTAAAAACGAATCATAGCTAGATCGATTTAACGACCCCGAAACCCTGCATACTAAATTTCAAGAAAATCGATGGAGCCGTTTCCGAAATCCAAATTTATATATTACTAGCTAAGCCCTGCGGTGTGAGCCGCGGTACGACATCAATCGCGGGCAACGCCACGGGGCGAATCTTTATAAATCGTAGCCTTAAAGCGGCGTTCCCACGAGGCGTTAATCACGACAGTGAACCACGCTTTCGTGAAATACACTTCTGTGTGAACGCCCTCACGAAAGTAAGTTTGCTTTCACTGTCGTGATTAACGCCTCGTGGGAACGCCGCTTTATAATAGTAGTTTTTTTTACACACAATACAATCAACCTGAAACGATGATAACAGCAGTATAGCTAGTATAAAACAGTGTCGCGGTCATCAGGATCCCTCTCTTGGCAAGGATATAATTTGTTCCAGTTTCATAATAAGATACGCATTTTTTTTATGGAATAGGGGCAAACGAGCAGACATATCGCCTGATGAAGATTACCGCCGCCCATGGACACCCGCAACCGCAGAGGCGTCATAAGTGGGTTGCCGGCCTTTCGGTGATGGGGAAAGGGAGGAGAGGTCGGGGTGTGAATGTAAAAAATGTGAATTTTAGTTAATTTACAATAAAATTAAGAAATCTATGTTTATCAAAGATCTGGTGTGTGCGCGTTAGTGAGTGCTGTTGTGTGTGTGAGTTAAAATTCCACTATTTTTTTTTTGATTCGTCATAATTTCATTTTCACAATGTTTCAAAAATTTCCTACTAATACCTATTATAAACGCGAAAGTTTGTGAGTATGTAAGTGAGTATGTTTGTTGCTCTTTCACGCAAAAACTACAGAATGGATTTCGATGAAACTTTACAATAATATAGCTTATACATCCATCATACCAGCTTCGCCTCGCGACGTTGCGTAGCACCGCGGCGTAAAGCCAGCATTTAATAAATTTATAGTCTGGCCACTGAGAGAATGCGTTCCTGACAGGTCGTGATCCAATCCAATCCAATGAACTTTGAACTGGCTTACAATTTATGGCAAAATTTTAAATATCTTTTATTAACCTTAATAATGAGTAATAACATTAAAAATTGAATAATCATGCCAATGTACAATAAACGTTTTATTTTGGGCTAAAGTTATTAACAATTAATCAATTAATTAATTTAAGAACAATAATTTTTAAAAGTCTAACGACGTCAAACTGCGCTGTTTCAAGGTTATATCTACAGTTTGTTTTTGTAGTGATGAGACAAAAATAATAGGTAATTGTAACTGAGTATTTTTGTAATCGTAAAATATTCTGTCGGTCAGTTGTTAAATAGAACGTTCTAATTTTGTAATATATAATTTTATTTATTTATCTTTATTGAATACACAAAAAAACAGTATAACAAGATGAGTTACAAAGTATGTAAGGATGTCGTACAGTCGAATGTTGTCACCATTTCAGGGAAATGTGCCGAAATGCTTTGGGCATTTATACGAACGACATTAAAGTTCTTGGGGACATCGGAGAAATTTTTCGAGAGTGTGTATAATGTACTTAATACATATTTAATATAGTTTATAATACGATATAGGTACGACCAAACCAAACTTAAGAAAATAATTGTCGTGATATCAGTGAGATGAATTAAAAATAAATGGAAAACTATTTTAATCCCTTTATATTTCTAGTAAAAAATTGGTAACCCAAAATAGCGATGTGAGGACCGTCATTTTGTGACATACACAAACAGTCGTCTCTTGTCGTCTTGTGCGCATAGACTACGTTTTCCAGTTTTCTCGTTGTGGGGTTTTCTCGTGATTGTTATTGTTGTTTATTTGTACCTATGCGCTAATTTGTTTAGAATTTTACTGTTTTGTACTTTTGATGCTTAACAACAATGTCGAAAAGCGGTCATCCATTGAAAAGTGAAACCCGTGAACTAATAATCAAGCTTCAAAATTACTTTGAGTTGGAAAGACAAGAACGTATCTCTCAGGCACTTGGAGTAAGCAAACGGACGATAACAAATATTAATAAAGAAAAGTTCGGCTCATCTGGCATGGAAGAAAATATTTTACGAACACCTAAAAAGAAACGCAGAACTAAACCTATAACAGATATAGATAGCTTTGACGCCGATGCAATAAGGAATCATATATATAGTTATTATGCCAGGAATGAATACTTTAATAGGTCGACGCTTCTAGCATTTTTGAAAGTAGCTGATTTGTTTAGGGTGGGAAAAACTGCTTTATCCAATATTTTAAAAGATATTGGATTTCAATATAAGATAACAGACAAAAGGAAAAATCTTTTAGTAAGAAATGACGTAATTTTAAAAAGAATAACTTTTCTAAGAGAAGCAAAAAAAATGATAATTGGGACAATGTCGTTTTCATTGACGAGACATGGCTGAACACCAATCACGTGCTTTCTCGTTTTTGGACAGATGACACTCAAGCGTCGACGTCGAAAGTGCCAATCGGTAAAGGAGCACGCCTCATAATATGCCACAATGGTTATGCGAAGTATGGTTTTGTGGAAAATGGTTTATTGGCATTTGAGTCAAAAACTACTACTGACTACCACGAAGAAATGAATGCAGCTGCATTCAAGGAGTGGCTCCAGGATGTGTTGCTACCTGGCCTTCCAAAGCCTTTAATTATTATAATGGATAACGCGCCTTATCATTCGGTGCTAATAAATAAAGCACCTTCTCAAGCTAATAGAAAAGAGGAATTGGTGGCTTGGCTGTAAAGAAGTGGCATTGACGCAAATATGTCAACGCTAAAAGCGGAGCTGATGAAATTAGTCAACGACCATAAGCTAGCAAATGTTCGATACGAAATGGATGAGCTGGCTCTGGAGTATGGTCATCGCGTTCTCCGAATTCCTCCATATCACTGCCAGTACAATGCCATAGAGCTAATGTGGGCTCAAATTACAGGTAATGCAGCCCGCCATAATACGTCTCCACCATACGGCATAAAAAAGATGAAGACGCTTTTAAAAGAAGCATGCGAAAAAGTCACAAGAGAGGACTGGATAAAGGTGGTTGAGAAAAATAAAAAATATATATTTGATAACTTTAACCGCGATATTCGTATAGACACTATGATTGAGAATAACATAATAATACATGTTGGTGAAGATGACAGCGAGCCCTCAAGCGAATCGGAGTCGGATTAAATTTTGATTTGACATTATTCAAATCTTAAAACTATGTATTTCATAATATATATTTTCCAATAAATAGAGTATTTTTATTTTCTTTCCTTTTGTTTCATTCAGAAATTACGATTAAATTTAATTCATCCATCAACAATTTTGTTAATATTGTGTTTGAAATATAAAATATATATAAATTGAATTATTATGCATAATGAATGCTACGAGTATAAATACTGTTACCAAATATTATTAATGTTATTCATGGTACATCACTACTCATGACGAATTTACAAGTGTCAGAAACGCATTCTCTGAGTGGCCGGACTATAGTATGTTCAGTAACTGACATTAATTTTTATCACTATGTGACCCAGTTCGTTTGTTCTCAAGTGAATATTTGGCATTTACCAGATAAGACATTCATATTGATTTCGCAATAAACGATATTCGTCAAAAAATTTGCTGTTATCTCGAGTACAAGACGTTCAAACATGTTTCGCTGAAGACATAATGATATATTTTCAATTACCCACTTGACCTCTTTACAAGTGCAAATAGAATATAATATTTTTATCTTTACATATAAAAAAATTGTAAGAGGTCGGATTTTTTTGTGTTTGTCCATGTATTGATATGCGCATGCGTATTAATTTCTAAAGCGACTTAACCGAATTGGTTTTCCCTATGTATTATGGTAAACTTCACTTAACATTAACGTTTATTTAATCAGTTTAAAGAAGGTGAGTTTCATTAAAAGGAAGGGTGTTGTTCACGGTTTTCTGTGAGGCCGTGGTATAACTCCGGTCGGACTGGCCCATTCATGTCGAAGCGTGGCTCTCCCACGGTTGTATTTCATTTAACTTTAGAGCATAATTAATACTGTATCTCGTTCTCCATGCCATTAATAAATCAATATTAATGTTAACCTTCTAAAGGTTACCATAGTTACATATTACTACAACAAAACGTGCCACTATTATTAATGACGAACCAGCCGTACGATCAATCTATATCTTTACTAATAATAAAGCTGAAGAGTTTGTTTGAACACGCTAATCTCAGGAACCGATTTGAAAAATTCAGTGTTGGATAGTCCATTTATATAGGAAGGCTATAAGCTATATATCATCACACTACTACTAATAGGAGCGGAGCACCAATAAAGAATGTTTCAAAAACGGGGGAAAATTAATGCGCTACGGGCAATAGTAGACGTAAACAAGGTTGCGTTGGTCAGCTAGTTACACATATAACGGCTCGACCGGAGTGGTTCTATTCTCGCACAAAAGATCACCGTAATATGACGGCGTTCGTGTTGTCGTATTTCGTTGGTGAGTGCAGAGGCATCACTAGGCCGCCTAGGTTGCGTGAGTCAGCTAGTGAAATATAAAACCATAAATGGTTAAATAATCCACTCGCAGGTACTTTATACACTCTATCACGCCTATTATCATTTGTCGAACTGGAGTCCGATAAAATGTGACGTATCACTTCAATATCACTATCTAAACTCGAAATTTTTGAAACTTTAACCAACCGAAATCGGCTGGTAATCGAATGACATTACGAATAGTAATCTTGAGTCTACAGAAGATTAAAATATCACATTAGTTATATCATATTAACAACGACTCACCAGGTAATTACATCGGTAATTACCTGGCAAGTCGTTGTTAAGGAACGATTTTAGCTTGCACCTGGTATAATATAGGTACTAGGTACTATTCGTAACTTAAACGGATCGTTTCTTAAATGTAGGAACCGGGCACAACCAAACAAACTGCAAAAGGTCAGGAAGATTCTCCCAAACCCAGATACGTATAATTAATAATTGTGCACAGAAAAAATATTTTCTGTATGTCAATTGTCATTTATCTCTTGAAATTTGACTGCACGGTTGGCCTAATGGTTTAAGTGTTATGGATTTAAACCCCACAAGGGACAAAATTTGTGTGCTCGCTCCACAAATTATTTTTCCGACTGTCGGTGGTGTTTATGTTTGTTTTAATATATGTTTGTAAAGTCTAACGGGATACAGGATATATTCGTAGCGTGGAAATTGTCTTTTTAATACATAATAGTTTAAAAAAAGACGCTTTTATAGATAATTTAAACTAAAAAGTCGTTTTTTTTTTGTAATAATTCGGTAAACTTACTTTCCGTTACCATACTTTCGGTATATTTCTTAAATAAAAGCTTTAAAAATTAAATTGTCAAGAATTGGCTTCTAGCTGATATCAAATATATTCTTCAAATAATAATATTAAGTGGTTTGTTTGTTTGTTATCGCAAATGTAACTGTATCTATTACCTACTTCATTTTATACCTTTTATCTTATGCCGCTTGTTCTTCTACAACCTTCAATATTTTATATCTATACTAATATTATAAAGCTGAAGAGTTTTTTGTTTGTTTGAACGCTCTGATCTCAGGAACCACTGGTCCGATTTGAAAAATTCTTTCAGTGTTGGATATATATCATCACGCTAATACTAATAGGAGCACCAGTGAAGAATGTTTCAAAAACGGGGGAGAATTTTCATGAATTTCAAAATAGAAGAAGCAAACGAGGTTGCGTCGGTCAGCTTAGTAAAGAATAATAATAAATATTTTGGACATCTAACACACAACGCCATCTAGTCCCAAGCTAAGCAGAGCTTGTGTTATAGGTACTAGACAACTGATATAAATATTTGAAACCCGTTTTTGTAACCTATTATACATAGAAAACACCCAAACGCCGAAACAAATATTTGAGATCACACAAACATTTGGTCCGACCCGGGAATCGAACCCGAGACCTTAAGCACAGCAGTCGCATACGTTACCAATGCGCCAGCGAGGTAGTCTAAGAATACCAAACAGAGGTACTTTTGAATTTATAATACGAATTATAGTATATATCTAAAATATTTTTTTATTGAATAGGGGCAAACGAGCAGACGTATCGCCTGATGGTAAGCGATCACCGCCGTCCATGGACACCAGCAACACCAGAGGCGTCACAAGTGCGTTGCCGACCTTTTAAGAAGAAGTACGCTCTTTTCTTGGGAGGTTTGAAAGTCGTATTGGTCCGAGAATACCGCAGGCGACAGCTCATTCAACAGTTTTGTTGTGCGAGGCAGAAAGTTTCGCGAAAAACGATAAAACATTGAATTGTCATCGGTCCTCGATAAGTATGAAAAATTTCGATATAACCCGATGTTTTAAATGGGATTAAAATTATGTTCAAAGTTCCATTAATAATTATAACAAATTTAAAATAAAAAGCAACTTCAAGAACTGGACAAAATTGAAATGGGACCACACCACGGGAATCACCAGCGTTGAAATAAAAAGTAATCACCACCCAGTCGAAAGTTATACAAACATGAAAAATAAATTAAATAAAAAAAAATAATAAATGAATATTTTCGGACATTTAACACACAACGCCATCTAGTCCCAAACTAAGCAGAGCTTGTACTATGGGTACTAGACAACTGATATAAATACATATATACTTTTTTTTGTAAACACATACATATCATACATAGAAAACACCCAAACTCCGAAACAAATATTTGCAGATCATACAAACATTTGGTCCGACCCGGGAATCGAACCCGAGACCTGGAAAACCGAGGCAGTTAAAAAGGAGGAGGTTATCAATTCGTTAATTAATCGAATTGATAATCTCCTTCTTTTTTGAAGTTGATTAAACCATAGGTAGTATGGTTTAATCAACTTCAAAAAAGTAAGTTTGTTTTAATAATATTTATTTTAGTGATCGGTTGTTTTAACATTAATGTATGTGGCTGAATACTTACTATAAGTGTTCTGTTGATGGGTACAAGTAACCATGGCAACCATTACAAGGTTAAAGTTAATCATTTATCAAATACTAGCTGTTACCCGCGTTTATGTCGGTTTTTTCGTGTCTTTTCGCGGTCTCGGATATGTGACTGATGCAAAATTTAGATAAAAACAATCCTTGATGCGGATTATATACCATTCTAAAATTTCAGCTCGATCGGTGCAGAACTTTTTGAGTTTTTGAAGCGTACACAAACCAACATAACATTTTTATATATATAGACTATAGTATATAAGTATCCTACGTTACTTCTAATACCTCCAAGAATATAGGTTCAAAGTTTCATGATGATCGATTAAGTAGTTTTCGCGTGAAAGTGTAACAAACAAACTTACATTCACATTTATGATAATAGACAATATAGTGTAAAGTATGAGTAAGAACGAGTCACTGCATCTATATAATAGCACAGCTGCTTTCCGCGGTGTTACCCGCACCCGTATAATACCCCTTTACATTAACAACTGCCAGTAACACCATAGGGCAAAGTTAGTCCAACGTCAAAGTAACTACTTAATATATTATATATACATATATATCAAATTATATCGACACCACTACACATAGCACTATACTCAAGACAGATATAAAAGGTCCTGTCGATTCTATGGATGGGGAAAAGCAGAAAAAAAAAAAAAAAAAAAAAAAAAGTAACTACTTAAATCATCAACTACCTATCAATGAAAGCCCTGTCAAAATCGGTCAAGTCGTTCCACAGAAATTTAAAAAATTGCAATATGATTTAAGTACCATATATACTTTCCTATGTGTTTATTGTAAAGCTGTGAATTTAAAGTAACAAAAGTGTTTTGTTATAGTAACACTTAACTATGATAACCATTCCAAGGTCACTGTGGCGGACTCCACATACAACATAAACAACTATAGCGCCATCTACCGAAGATACACTGAACTACGAAGTAACGCACTACACGGAGTAACAAATCCTGAATCGCGAAATAAATAGTTCTCGCGCCGATTATCATATATACAACATCCCAACATCAACTGTTGGGCAGTAGCCCGCCAGGCATGATCACCTTGCCTGGTCGGAGTATCCTCCCTTTGTGTTGGGTGGAACATGATACCCGTTCCCCCACAGTCACCATTAATGAAGGAGGCACTGTATTTGACAGTACTTTAGCATTGTAATACCTATCTACCACTATCTATACACACCTAGCATTATTAATATTTTGATTTCGATATTTATTAAAAACAGACACTTTAATTTCATTTATTTGTAGAGATTATTTGTGTAGTAGTTTTTTTAGAGTTTAAAAGTTTATCAGTTCCACTCATGAGTTGGGTTATCTAAACTGACAATATACTCGTATAAATACATTCAATTTTTATTTTATTTGTCTATCTGTCTGTTCAGGCTCAGGCTGTTAATCTCTGGAATGGCTGGGCCGACTTTAACTGGACTTTCAGTTATAAGTAGCTGATGATACTCGTATAAATATATGTTTTAAAAAATATCATAATAAACATATTTGTTTTTATATATTTACCTATAGGTACAGATAACCATATATTTATGAAACTGCCAAGCAAGAGGTCTCGGGTTTGATTCTCAGGTCAGGCTAAAAGTGCTGTTGGGCTTACAAGAAATTCTAAATAACATGACCCGGAGTATGGAAGTTTATTGATGTTCCACGCACATGCCTCGAGAAGTACTTTAGGTTGTCAACATCCACGGCAACACTTATTGGGAAGTCAATGCTCTCTAACATACTGACAAATAGTAAGACCTTCAAATTTAGCCTGCTCTCAAGAGATGCTGCTGTTATTGAGGTAAAACCGGTTGAACTAGTAACAGACGCCAAATAATCTTGGCAATAAAAGTCTAAAATGATTTATCTCTCTCTTCCATGCTATTCAACCTAAATGGTGGTGGAGTCAGCTAAGAAAGGTTAAGAAAATGATATACATAGTCTATATATATAAAAATGTTATGTTGGTTTGTGTATGCATCAAAAACTCAAAAAGTTCTACACGGATCGAGCTAATATTTTAAAATGATATATAATCCACATCAAGGATTGTTTTTATCTAATTTTTGCATCAGTTACATATCCGTGACCGCGAATAAACACGAAAAAACCGACATAAACGCGGGCGGAGCCGCGGGCAACAGCTAGTTTTAAATAAATTTGTATGTATTCAATTGATTAACTGGATATGTTGCATGGAAATCTAATTGTATTATATAAGTAGTTGCGAGAATTTCGAGTAGTATTTGAATATACATAGTGTGAAATTACATATAATAGTATTTTAAAATAAAACTAACGAAGCGAACCTCCTAATCTGGAAACGTTGTTTAGAACTGCCACAAATTTATACAATAAACGTTAATAATAATATATCATACGTAAGTTTCAATTTATAAGATAAAAGTTTAAAAATATTCTAATAATGTTCTTATTAGTTTCTATCACAACAACATAAAAATATATTTATTTACCTTCCACGTGCCGATCCCTAGGATTGGACACTCGCAGCCGTTGTTAAACTTGACCATTGATACTTTAGAAACCATTATAAAGTGGTCATTTATTGTTTTACAAAATAAAAACCAAGGACAACTATATAAGTATTAACACCGACCGGGTGACGTATTAAAACGCCGGCCGGTTGTTGATTGTCATTGTCAATGTCACACCGAGTTACACGGTGTTGCAAGATGTAGTTGTTGATGAACCCGTATCACGTGGGGATGGGGACCTGGTCGGTCTAACACTCTACTTTAGATTTTTGACATAAAATATGTCACAAAATATTGTAATAGTTACAACTTTATTTATTACATTTTCCTTGTATTTAATACAAATTATTTGGCATGTAAGATGACGTTTTAAAAAAAATGTTTTTTTTTTATTTATAAAAATTTTTTTTAAGATCCGCTGAGAAATTATTTATCAAAAAAATAAATACTTCATCTACAAATAGTTGACAGCAAATAAGCTTAACGATTAACTGTACATAGGTACAGAATAACCGTATCACTCGGGTCATTTTTACGAATCTATTGCCACCTCAATTCATTAAATTGGTTCAGTAGTTTTGAGGCTATAGTGGAACATATAAATGTACGTAGCCGCCTGAAATTGTCACACTATTGCTATTAGCGTAGTAGTAATAGTTTATGTTGCAAAAAAAAATTTTGTCAGGTTTTTTATTCGTAGCAATGCGTTTTCTTTTCTACTATCTATTCCTCCTTATTTATAGATTCTTCAAAATCTAATTTCATATTTCGCAACAGCATTCTATTTTATATTTTATACTCTCTATATGATTGTGGCAATGTCATAGGCGAACGCTACACGGAAGATCCATATTGTGATCCGTCAATATAAAATATCGGATTATGATATTTATTGAAGTGTAGGGTAGTGTATTGACGGATCACAATATTTATCGCTGGATTTCTAGAAATCCTTGTGATCTGATCCCAGATCTTGGATCGTGATATTTATCTTACGTGTAGTGTGTCGCATCAATATTGATCGTGTCAGTACGCAGCGAGATGGCAGCGATGAGAGACGTCTGCGGGTTCCGCGTCTGCCGCGGTGAACCCGTGGCACGAGCAAGAATCCATGACAGGCGACAAGATTGTTTTGAAAAAGTTTATTCTCAATTTAGAATCCATGCCAAAAGTTTGGAATAGCGGGCATGTAAATTATAAAAAATTATTAAATAATAAATAAAAATAAAGACATCAGGCATCTCCGAAAGTAATTTTCGTAGTCGTCCATTTCATCGTGAAGGCGAACTTCGTCCAATAAATTCAGATGTGTATACTTTTCTCTCCTTTGTAGCCAATTCTTCATCCATCGCTTTCTTTTTACTCGTTTGTTTAAAGAAAGGGCTAAAATTATTGCCACACAAGCTCTAATTTTCCTCCGTCTAGGGTCCATCACGTCTGCCTCGTACAAAGAACGCTTCAGTACTGACGCGATCCGTATTGTAGGTGTAGGGTGTGCTGTGATCCGGTCCGAGATACGAAAGTAAATATCGTGATAATTATCACAATATTTATTGTCGTGTAGGGTTCGCCTTACAGTCAACCGTATCAAAAAGTTGTGTTGGTTAGGATTTCCAAATCAAAAAATTACGTTGATCAGGACTTTTAATTGCTACACTATAATAATAACAGTGTGGAGGAACGAGTGTCAGGTTCCAACCAATTTAAGGGAGGATCTTTCGACGGACCAATTTTAGGGATGTTGACGTTGATGGCACTGTCATATGTTTTTATTACAACTGTCTTTGGGAGTCGCCACACCAGTGCGTAGTTTTGGGTATTTGTATACAGAAGAGCCAGTTATAGAATGAAACGGAAATTAGCAAACAGCATCTTGAACGTATCGTGATAAAGGAGACTGTGCAATGTAGGGATACTGGATACGTTTCACTACGTAAGAAGGGACCGAATATAATATAAATAAACTATGTAAAAAAATAATAAGAAAATATCAAATATTTCGGATATCTGACAAGCAACGCCATCTAAATTCAAACTAAGCAGAGCTTGTACTATGAAAGCTAGATTGACTGATAGAATACTTATATATCTATTTAAAAATCCCTAAACTCTATTTGCAGATCATACAAACAACAATAGTTGAAAATTTTTGCCAAGAAAAATAATTGTAAACAAAATAAGTATGAATTCAATTCAATTTGCATCATAGAAGCCTTTGTGAATAAGTTAAGGACATCGGACCCATTACAAAATAGACATTAGATTTATATCCTTACCTTCCAAGTCCCAAGGCCGAGGATTGGACAAACCTGGCCATTATTAAAGGTTAAAGTCGGCACTTTCACCATTTTACAAAAATACACGACCGATGTCGAAGCCGGCGATTTGTAGACTGAACAATCTATCGCTGTCTTATTTATGCCTCTTATCGATGTGAGACTGTCTTATTTGATTAAGAGTAATAAAGATATGTGATGATATTACACAACATTATGTATTCATACATATCTATATTTAACGGATGAAGTAATGTTTTAAGCAGTTGTATAGTTGCTTGCTACAGCGCCGTGTATTGGATATAGGTTCGATTCCTACACTTTGTGCGATTCAGGGAGAACAAAACTGGTCCACATCTCACTCATTGGCTGAAATGCATCGAAACGAAAGTTTTACTATAATCTCTCTACTATCACTCCAACCATTTTGGTTGAACCGACTCATATGCGCTGACTGCGCTAAGTCATGGCTCTCAGTATCTACCAATCTATCTTTGTAACGAAATCTTTTTAGGTATTTTATTAATTTTAGGACACATATCACGGACCAATGACAATGTTTAACAAAACTGCTTCTGGGTTTCAGTTACAGGGAAGGGGAGTTTTACATTTAATACCCCCGATTCAATTTAATTGAGGACTTATAGGGTGGTCATGCCTCATTAATCGCTAATTTCTATCACAAATGAAAGGTTTAAAAACATGAAGTTACATTGCAGAATTAATCTTTTAGTTTTTCTTAAAAAAATAGGCTCTACTTTACCTACTTCTCGACCTGTCTCTGTCAAGCTTGTTCATGAAAGATGCTAGTTGATTCTGCAGTCTCTAAATGATGCAACGATTCAAGTTTTTTATGGTATAGAGGGCCAACGAGCAGACGAATCGCCTGATGTTAAGCGAATACCACCACCAGGAATACCGCAGGCGATAGTCCACAGGTTTGTGGTGTGAGGCAGAAAGTTTCTGGAGAAGCGTACAGTTGTGGAATGCCAACCAAAGCCAGTGCCGGCAGCTCAGTACCCAAATCTCGTTATATTATAATATATTCCGCTTCCCACCGAAGCCGCCTGGAGCATGGTTCAGAGACATGGTGATGCTTTTCTTCCAAAAGGGTGACAGATAATATCCTATTAAAGAATTATAGACTCATCTCGCGTCAGAGTCATATCTATAAACTTTTTTTGATAGTCATTATGAAAGCAGAAGCTGATATACAGGGTGACAGATAGCCAGGCAAACAGTTACTTTCGAATTTATATTTTATTATTTTTTTAAAAACGTAGTAATTTGTATGGGTCTGAGATACTTAAAAATAAAGAGATTCCTTTTTATTTTATCATTTATAACATTAGTATAGATCTATTATTAGTATTTGTATGAAACGAGGGTGGAGTTCGTGTCATGTTGTTTCTTGAGGATGAGATGAACATGAACTCCAAAACTATCTAACCGATTTTCACTTTTCTTTTAATAAATATGTTTTGCTGACCTGCCTAAGATAATATAGTTAACATCACGTTCAGGCCAATAGCGGTTGAATGACTTTAACTTTCATCCTATTATGGGCATTGGGTAAGCTACCCACAGGATGAAACACCTAACCTATATTTTTGTGTTTATTTTTCTAATATCTTTTTCATCTTGAAGTCGGGGCGAATAATTAAATTATTGTTTGTTAAAAATATAATATACTGTATGTAGATATTTATTAAAAGCTTGGTACACTCAAATGTGTGGATACAATAACCTACACATTACAGTGCATTTGTGAGTTTGTCTTTATACCATTTCTAAATCAAGGAATAATAATTATGAAAATCGTGAAATCTAATTTTAGTATTACTCTTATTCTTTAGTAGAAGATGAATCGTATCCACGTGATTTGTTCTAATCACGCACTATGGAGGGTAGAGATAAGGAGTAACATCTGTGTACATGAAAAGTGTCCGTTGAAATGCATTAAATTAGGGTGGCGCCACATTAGCATCAGAGTAAACTTTTTAAAATCAATACACACACTTTTTCATAAAATTGCATGATAAAAAATCAATAAACGTACTATTCACAGTTCAGAAAATAAAATATATTTACTACATTATTTTGTAATACGCAAGTAGTGACAATAATGTTAAATTTTTTACCTCGGCGTACTTCAATTCGTTCACAATTGCTACATTCATACCATAACCTGTGTCTACACCAGCGCCATTCTGGAAGGATTTTGAACTGTTATTTACAGCTTATGCTGGACACTTTTTTCAATTTTCTTCCATATAAGATAACACTCCTTGTCTCTACCCTCCATATCACGCACGTAGAATTATTGATTATTTTAGACAACTTCTGAGAAGACTCAGTTGGCAGCACTGGTGTCGCCATTACAAATGTCATTAAGTCTAATTGAAACTCTTGTAGATTTGTAGAATTCAAGATAATCCAAATGTTGATAGTAATAGTGTTAAATAGAAATGTATTTGTGATTTTCTAATACAGTTTGTCTCAGCTTAGTAGCTTTTTCCAGGCACAACAAATTTGGGAGAAAGAATTAAATTGACATAGATTTTTACACAATTCTTACATATTAAATTATGAAATGTTAGAATAATATCAAAAACATTAATTAATAACTTAAACTAAAATACACAACATAAAGTAATGAACTACTTTGAAATCATAGAAAAATGGAAAGGTAATTGATGACATTCAACGTCGAAACCTTTAATTAAATTATGCTTACTATTAATCACTATTAATTCTTTAATGCCACTACTGTTAATTATTAAAAAAAATAATGATATAAACATAGTACATGCTTATTGTTTTTTTGTTATCACTCATTCTACTGTGATCATTTGTCAACAAAATAAGTGTTGGACATTTTGAATGTGAAGTTTTTTGGTCTGTTCTAGTTTTCTTTGTGAATATGTATGTGATAGAGTGAATATAAGTCGGGTAATTCTTCTTTGAGTGCATTTTCTCAGTGCATATCCAAATATCATAGACCATGTCATACCTTTCTCTTTATTTAAAAAATGTTTGCAATAGTGACCTTGATTGTGGGTCAACCTTTTGACTTTCTCAGTGTTTTTCTTGGGCATATGGTGTATGTTAATAAATATTTCCTCTTCTGAGTCTGTTAGGGGCACTGTCTCCTGAATATTAAGACGCCACTAATCATCAGTCCTGCATCAATTTAAGTAGGGAATACTTTCTTTCTTTGGTCGTACAGTAGGCCTTGGTGAACCATTTTCTTAAATTTACTAGCAACATTATTTTGATATGGAATGTTAAAGCAATTGGGCTTTTTTATATCTCCAAAACTATTATTCCAATTTTAATGTGGTTTTCACTAATTAGTTTGTATATACATATAAACTGGGAAACATAATGGTCACTAATAACAAATAAATAAAAACAGTATGTACTTAAAACAAAAAAAGAATTAAAATATTGGTAAAGAAATCAAATGGAGAGATATTCCAAATAAACAATTTGTCCGACTTGTTCAAATCAATGTAAAAAATTAAAATAAAACAAAACCAAAAAAATTTTTTCTGTACCGTTTAAATAAAAAGTTAAATTAGGCAAATTATAAAATATAAAACTAAATGCACCATCAAAAACTCCTAAATTAAAGCATTTTCTGAAAAACTTATTATTTATTATTATTAGTTGTTTATGGACTCCATCTCGCATGTAGAGAATTACGTTAACTGCAGCCAGAGGATCGAATAGAAACCCAAGTTACTTATAATTAACAGATATATATGTTACTAAATTTAGGGCATTCTGCTCCTTTGTATACAAATGCTTTGTCGTTCGTTGCTATGTAAGGAGAGGAAGGGATAAGGGCTAGATGTTCACTATTGGGCACAATAGATAACTCGTATATGTCTTCTGAAACTATCGGAAAGCTATTAACTATTACTAATCTCTTTTTAACAAAGTAAGAGTCAGGTTTTATAAGGTTGTATTATTCTCGTAACTCGTACATCTGGAATCTGACTTTTATTGTATATTGTCTTTAATTTTCTATCACGGATTTTAGTACTGGATGGCTTCATTATATTTTATGACGTCTAAATAATCTAAATTGCTAGTAATACTATTTTACGGATTACGGATATATAGCCTTGGCTATCTATTAGACCTCTTTTAACTCTAGTGGGTTCCAAAGATTTTACTTGTTTTAGTACCTTGCCAAGCTAGTTAGTGAGATAGTCGAGTTGATATTCGTAAGGTGTGTAGGTTTCGTTATTAAGTCTAATTCTAAGGCCCGTATTATAGAAGGCGTCTCAGTCGTGAATCGAGTTTTAAAACTAGTTTCAAGAAGAGATTGTATTATAGAACGTCTCTTGAGATAAGATTCACTGATCGTTGATCAAGTGAGTAAAGATCAATGCTTAGCTTATTTTAGAACGACGCTTATGTCAAAATCGTCTCTCAAGAACAGATTTTGACAGATGTGATCTCTGTTCAACTGAGACAAGCTCAATCTAGTCTCAAGTGGTAATTTCTAATGATTTTTCTGAATAATAACAAAAGATTTATTTTACCATAATTTATTTACAAAAGAATTGCTTATTATACACATTTCAATACACTTTAATTAACACTAATTGATATTCAATTCACCTAAAATACACATTAAACTATTTATTTCAAGTAATATCTTTCAAGCAATAGTAATAACCTTTTGGTTTCGGACAAAAATATGACTGTTTTGCACAAAAACAAAACAGGTATTATGTGTAGAAGAAAACACACAGCACTGTAGGTGAAGAAACGGTTCTGTGATTCGTTGAAATACATAAATATTTGTCCAAAACATACCTTTTTTCCTGTTTTTAGTTTACCAAATTCGTCACCAGAGGCGCTAGCGGCGTCTAGCTTGCCGCGGCTTCAGCTGTCAAGCGTCATAGTGTCTTCATCGCCAGCAAGCCCCTTGAACCAGTGCTGTGTGTTTTCTTCTACACATAATACCTGTTTTGTTTTTGTGCAAAACAGTCATATTATGTGTCTCCAAAAACACACAGCACTGTAGGTGAAGACCTGTTTGATATCTGCTGGTGACTAGAATTATATGCACAAAACGCTATGTGATGTACAATTAAGTTTCAATATCTGATTATTATTACCGAAGGTGTAAATGTAAAATGATTTACTTATTTAACTATTTATATTTGAGTATCCCGGTAGTCAGGACACAAAGCAGTCTAATCAGTAGTCTTAGAACCATATTTAAATGAAAACAAAACTTTCATCTAAAGATGAAATTTAAATTTAAATAAATATTAAAATTCAATTTAAAATAAGTTCTATCTTTCAGATTTTAAACACTGTTTACTTATCTTATATTAAAAGGTCTTAAAGTTATTATTTAACAAATCATTCCTAGATCTGTTCACATCTAGACAGTAATATGTTTTAACACATTTCCCATTTCCTTTCTTCAAGATCTCATTTACAGGCCTGTTATGAAGCCAACTTCAAAATGCCATGGCTGATCAAATACTCCCTAGGGATGTATCTAACTTAGCCTCCTTAAATATTGAGCGTAGCCTTCCAGCAATGATAGCTCTGGATGCTGGTTTTGCCTCACCAGTGACATTTATGAATAAACATTTTATATTTTATGTGCTATTACAGGCCTCCGAGACCATAATTAACTTTCGCATATGAGCCACAGGGTAGATACGTTGATCTTTGTGTTTGGTTAGCAACCACCCTGATTGTCTGCGATTTCCTGTATCAGCCTTAGAACCAAAACAAACTGTGGCCAGACTGTTACACTGTTTTCAGTGCTTGTAACTTTAAGAGCTCCAGAAGGTCTAACCCTTCATGCAATTTATGAACAAATGCCAATAACAATATTAAGACTGTTCTTCTACCTATGTTACATAATGACCCAGAGCATGAGGTCGGATGTAATCTCATCAAAGAGAATCTTAACATCCTTTATGGGTAGTTTAACAGGTTGTGGTTTGGAATATTAAAAAAGACTTCTTGTATGAAAATTATGTTATAAGAAAACTTGTTGTATGAAAAAGTTTTTAGAATGATTCTCTACTGTGTAACTCACAGTCACAGTAAGTAGAAACGGTTGATTTATGCAATAAAATGGCTCTATAAGAAAATCTATTTTTTAAATATAAATTAGCTAAAAATCTTATTACATCTTTTCCTTCTGGATTACTACAATTAATATTCTTATCATGGCCCCAATTCGACCATCTTTGTATATTAGTCCTGTATGTCTCTAAAGTGGAGGGATGCCAGCTATCTATTAACACCTGTTGCTCATCCTTCTCCTAAGTTGCTATCAGGTCAGCCCCCCCCCAATTTTCTCAGCCTGAAGTATTAGCTTGTCTACTCGAAGGGGGCTCGTACCTGTTGAGCAGTCCACTAGAACCTTCCGCAGATTCATTATTGGTAGGGGATTTGCCAATGCCCTCACCAGAAGGACTGGGTACCAAAAACATTGCGTTCACTGGGGAGCTATTAGTACGTATGTTGCCATCGCCTTATTGAGGTGGGCTAATACGCCGGGGATTAAATTGGACGGTGGAAACACCCAAGTGGTCTGAAATGCCCCTTTTCGACTGAATGCGTCGTAAAAAAAAGAGCAGATTAAATCTTAAATTAGTGTTAAATAACGTGACCTGACGGCGGTTTCGTTGGCCGCGAATAGGTCTACCTCTGGTATGCCCTATTCTTCAAATATAGTTCGCGTGGTTTGTGGTAGCAGGTGCCACTCAGGCACCTGTTGTGCTCTTGACCAACGTAGCGCGATACCGTCTAGTCTTCCCGGTAAATAAAATGCCGTCATTGTTATGTTGAGTGAACTGGCCACTTCTAGTAGCCGGGTGGTAAGACCCAGAAGATTCAGAGACTGAGTGCCGTCCTGATTCCGGACATAGGCCACTAGTGTCAGATTGTCTGACTGAATAAGAGTGTGCGCATTCCTCAATAGAGCACCTTTGGTCTTGATGACAGCAAACAGTGCATACATTTCTTTCAGGCTTGAGTGCCAAGACCTGATTTGGAGCCCATTTAACTGACCTGTGGTCGTAGTTCAAATGAGCTCCCCAGTCGGCATCCGCTGCGACAGTTGTTACGAAGTGGCTCACTTCTTTCTATTGAAGTGGAGCTGGACTGCAATCTACTGCATCCAACCACCACCTTAGCTCCTGTCGCGCACCGGGGCACAATCGCTTTCTCGGACCCTTTTTGGGTGAACCTTTAACGATTTGTGACCTGCGACAGTGTAGCCGGCCCTGAGGAATGGCATGAATTGGCAAAATTTAGCATGCCTAATACACTCTGAATAATAATAAATATGAAATGTTCCAGACTGAAGTTCCTTTGGAGAGCATTTGTCTTTGTCCAGCAACTGGCACAAAGATCTCTTTATTCTGAGGGTTCTGAGTTGACAGGGCTAATGTTAGGTTCTGGGTATTCCAGACTAGGCGCAAATATACCACCCTGTGTGTGGATTCTATCTCAGATTTTGTGTAATTCATCTGCCAACTCAGTGACTCCAGTGTCGCTAGTGTTTCCGCAACCGCAACGCAATCAAACTGTATTCGTCCAACTAAACTATGAAACGAATACCTAGTTTCGAAGGGTTTCCGCAACCCAATTCGATACTGCCGCAAAGGTACCGGGGGCTGAGATAGGCCCAAGGGTAAGGCAGTCAATTGGAGGATTTCTCCCTTGTAAATTACTCGAAGGAATCGTCTGTGCGATTTCGCTATGCTTAAATAAAAATAGGCTTGGTGAATATCTGTTTTGAGTAACCAATCCCCTGCTTGGAGAAAGTGCATTACATCTATTTGAGATGTGAGTTAAAATGTTTGTTGAAGTGTAAGTGTTTAAATCCCTGAGATGTAATATTGGCCTTAGTCCTTATCTCTTTTCTTTACTAGAAAAATCTTTGAAAAGAGACCTGGACCATGAACTGATGGTCCTTACTTGAATCATGTTCGGAGAAACTTGATTAGCTAGTCTTTAAAAAATTACTTAAGTTGGGAATTTTAGATGGGGTTTTATTCTGAAAGGTAAACTGCAATTGGCTATTGATTTTAAAATAAACTGATTGGCTCTCGCGATGCCTCATTCTTTCTGTAGCCAATTTCAGACAATCCCCTCTGAAACTCCGCTGAGCCTCCTATTAATTTACTATTATTCAAATTTTTTTTTTTTTTTTGGATTTAGGATCGCCCTTATTGGCTGTTGCCTTTACTTATTGTCCTTAATTTTCTATCAAATTTATTCATTATATATGACTTATGTTTAAATTTCTTATTACAATTTGTAACTTGCCGTTCTGATTGATTAAACTCTTTCTTATCTTTCAAATAATATGAAGTGTGTAGCCATACTTGGGTGCCACCAAGAGATTAAATAATGGGCTGGAGCATTTCCCTAATAAACAGATATTCTGAACTCAGTGGGACATTTTGTAATGTTGCCCTAAGGTTTTGGTTTTAACTCCGGATTTTGATAGGATTCTGTCCTGTCTAACTTCTATAAACTATGAATGTTTCCTACAAATAATGTGCATAATGGTCTCAGAATTATTATGACTTGCAGACCCTGGGCCAAACATCTCAGAAACTTTATTATTCTCTTTATTCCATTTGTATATACATATAGATTAGTATATACATATAAACAGGCATTATTATTATTAATATTTTTTTTTTTTTATATATATATAAGGTATTTGGATCTAACTTGGATTGGCTGAAGCCCAATCAAGTAGATTGTAAATTTATCTTTGATAATTATCTTATTAGAAAGACCCACTAATAAAAGTTCTGTAGAAGTGACATAACTCATCATCCACTTTCAATGCAGTGATCCCCGGAGAAGGTAAACTGTCTTGTGTTAAGTGTTACCAAAGTTTGTACCCAGACTTTCAAAGTTTAAAGTAATAGTTCGTGTACTTGATTCTATTGCCGACCTACTCAAGGTCTAGTGAGAAACTGTTCGGAACCACTATTGGTACTAGGTCTAACATAATTATTGCTAGTGCACCTATTGATATGAGTAAGTAAATGAGTCAAATATTTGGTAATATAAGACATATGCGATATTAAGATATCGACGCTCGGGTTCGAACAAGTCGTAACCTGTTTATAATTACGATTGCGGGCCATTTTTTGGACGCTTATTAGGCAAAGGTGAGGGAAAGCCCTCCTTATCCTCCGAGGAGGAGGAACTACTTCTCAATGAACTCGAGGTCTGTTCTCCATACGGAGCAACGTCCTCTCGACTTGCCTTTTCAGCGTCTGTCTCCTATATTGGCCTCGTTATAAGAAAAAATATTGCTTACCCTGACGAAAAAACAATGCTGTGTGGGGTAAACCATATACACATAATAATTTCACTATAAAAAATTAACTTTTAAATAACAAAAAAGGATAATTAACATTTTTGAATTTACTCGTGAGAATCACAAAAACGCTATGACGCTTGACAGCTGAAGCCGCGGCAAGCTAGACGCCGCTAGCGCCTCTGGTGACGAATTTGGTAAACTAAAAACAGGAAAAAAGGTATGTTTTGGACAAATATTTATGTATTTCAACGAATCACAGAACCGTTTCTTCACCTACAGTGCTGTGTGTTTTTGGAGACACATAATATTACAATAATTTTAAAATAAAACCAAAAACAGTTTGATAATTCGACATTGACGAGTATTGAAAACAATTTGAACGTTCCGTTATAGGTAGTATCTAGTCAGTTTTATTTTAATATTTAAAGTATTTAATTTAGGGCGAACTGCTTCTTATTATTATATTTAAATTGATTCACTAGCCAATAGTGTATTATATATAAACTAATAACCAATAATATATAAATTATACTTGTTAGATATGATGTGTTTAATATAATTAACTGCGTAACACAGAACAATAATTTCGACAATGCAGAAACGTAACTGAGAACAGACTTGTGAGTTGAGATTAGATATTGAAACTAGTTTCAACTGAGTAGAACTCAAAACGCCTTCTATAATATGAGCGACGCTTGAGATTCGATCATAACTTGAAACTCGATTCAGCTGATCGGAGATCAAACGATACTTGAGACGCCTTCTATAATACGGGCCTAAGAGTCTTAAGTTGGTTCTGTACTGATTCTATCTTATTCTCTATGTCATCTAACTGTATATATTGTATGAAAGAGTGATCGTGTGTGGTTAGTCTGGTCAGTAGGTATAATCGAGTACATGCTTAGAGTTGGATTTATTAAAATGCCTGTCTTAACTTTTGGGTTAACGTATTCCTTGATAGCGTTAATGACGTCCTCTTCTAAGTTAGATTCTGAAAGTTGAATTGCAGTTCGCGTGTGGTTCTCAAAAGGCTTCGCCACTGTTGGTTTTCTTTTTATGTCACTAACTATGGTCAAATAAATTTGTCTATGGAATTTATTAGGGGGTCGTCAGTGATGGGTTCTTCTAGTATGGGTTGTTCGTTACTGGTATGTACTGTGTCAGTTGAAGAGTTTATGTGTTGGGGTGATGCTTCTGATGGATTATTAATCATTGAACTCAGTTCCCTAATACTTTCAATTACTGAATTGATTTCGTCTATTTCTTCGTTAATATGATCTGTAGGCAAACGTGATAGTACCTCAGTTAAACGATTTGACTTTTCGACCAGTGAACATTTAATATTAAATATTTCGGCAAGGGCCGGTTGGTCTAGTGAAAAGACAACGTCGTTGGGTGTGGGATTTTCTATTTTAACATATCCGCGACTATTAGTTACTGTAGTAAGGCATTCATGTATAGTACACGTACAAAACAATTGTTCCGTTATTAAAACTTCTCCGTCTGGGGCATTAATGGGTATTCTAAGTACTTTTGATTTGTTTGCCGGGATGATGTCTTCGTATACGTGAGTTGTATACTTTAATGTCATTAGTTGCGGTTCGTGTTATCAATTTAAAATCTTTTAAATCTATTTTGGCTTGCCATTTAGATGGTAAGTGTAGTCCTATCAATCCATCGAAATAGTTATGAAACCGGTATACGAATAATTTAATATAATATTAATTTCATTTAGTTCTGTAAAACATGATAGTATTATAGAGTAGTCATTTCTACTGACTCCGTGCACGTTTGTAACTTCAAATGGGTCGTATCCGGCAACGTAAATTCGTTGAGATTCAGTTCCCGAGTTTTAAAATAATTATTTGGTGGCGGGTTTCCCGATCTACGCCAATCATGACCTGATGTCATAGGCAGGGGTAGGAACAAAATGTTGAACTCCGCTCATGGGTTTCTGGCCGTAGTTGCCGTAATTCTGAGGGGGATTATTCCTAGGAGGCATACAGTAAACGTTACTCTGTGGGTGATAGTAAGGTGGTGGCATGCGGAACGTCTGTTGTGTACGCGTAGGGAATCGGTTTTGTTGATGTGGATTCTGGTGAGCACTAGGTATTAAATTTAAAAGCTTGGGGTTGTGGCTGATGGCCACGATGTCCTATAGGGTTAGGCCAATTAGATATTTGGGGTCGCGGAACGCCCAGTATATTTAGAGGTATACTGTGGTGTATGGGGACTTTAGAGTTGCCCTGATTCCTTGTGAAACCGTTACGGTGCTGTAGGTACATGATATTTAATTCTTCTTGTACATATTCTAGAGCTTTTTCTACGGTCTCCGGACGCATGCACCGAATTCGCGATCCTAAGGGTTCTTTTAGTCCTCGTACCAAAACCTGCATGGTAACCTTCTTGTAAAGGGCTCTTTAAGCTTCTATGGTCGTCGATATGGTTTCGTGTAACGTCACATATGTCATGATTGTACTAAACAAAGTTTGGCATTGGTCATAGAATTCTTATGGGGATTTATTACCCTGAGTGACTAAAGAGAGGTCATTATACAAAGCCGTCTCGTGTCGTTGGTCTGAAAAATTATTAATTAGCGCTGAACTAATCCCTGTCTAAGTATCGGGAATGCCGTTTGAGTTTATGGTAGATGCGGCGGACCCGGTAATTTTATTTAAAATTCCATTCAGAAGACACAAATTTCCTAGCTCGCTACCTGGTTCGGAACTCGCGTACTGAGCGACTATCCTATCGCAGATGTGAATAAATCTAGTTAAAATGTTAGGATTGCCATCGAACTCTGGCACTAAGCGCAAGGCCTTAAAAATAACGTCAGGGTCGTGCGACATTTTAATATTAACTAAACTAGTCAAATCTAAATCTAATTCTCTATTACTATCTAATACTAGCTGAACCCCGCGGTGCTACCCGCGGTACGATGATAACTGCGGGCAACGCCGCGAGGCGAAGCTATATCTTTATAAATAGTAGCCTATGTGTTATTCTGATGTATAAGCTATATTGTGGTAAAGTTTCATTCAAATCCATTCAGTAGTTTTTACGTGAAAGAGTAACAAACATCCATACATACATACATCCATACTTACAAACTTTCGCCTTTATAATAGTAGTAGGATATACCGGCGAGCCTGTCGCGATGCAAGGTCCCGAGGACACGACTTTTCGTGGCGAAAAATGTTGAAGGTTAAAACTAATTGGGATAGAGTAGGAAGCAACACGAGAAAGATTCAGGTGTACTCACAAATATTTCATCTCAGGTTTCTCTCCGTGAATCGAAGTCAGGATTCTCCGCCTGGCTACGCAGTTGTTCCGTAGATTCTGGATCCTCTTGCTGGGGCTTGATAGCCACCCGGGCGACTCGCGAACGCGAATATCGATATAAGATGCTTCTAATGCTCGCGAACCGGCCCGCGAGAATCCTACCGACTGCTCCAATTACGTTAACTGCAGCCAGAGGATCGAATAGAAACCCAAGTTACTTATAATTAATTTAATTAAATTAAAAAGAAATTACAAACTAAAAAGGGGTGAAACCAATTCGATGTAAGAAAATGGAATGAATATAATTTTGCTGTATCGGCACTTCGCATTGCGATTGACGTCACTGGTGAGTCTCCACCGTCCTCACTTGCGTGGGAACTGCTTAGTCCCCACGCAACTGTCCATCATGACGATGTCCTTGGTTGTCATGTAATATGCAACGTCTACGATACCCTTTAAGGTTCCGTACGTAACAAGAGTCAATGCAGAGATTCTCTGTTTCCAAAGACTCAGAAATTGATTGGCCGGTGGTGGTTGAAATTTTAAGACATATTTCATTTCCACTTGCTCTTAATTTGTATTATTGTAAAAATATTAAACAAAATAAATAGACGACACAAAAATGGTCATGACACAATATAAGGAAATTAATTTTATTATACCAATATAATAATATTGACTCAACCTATAGTTTAATATTATTGGCATATATATATTTACATAAATAATTTATATATTTAGAAAAAGAGAGTCATAATAAATATTGGAAATTAATGGGACGTGGGATTTTAGTGGGAAGAATATCATACAATGATATGGGATATTTCAGACAGTTGAAGAAAATGTGATCCGGTGAACCTTCATCTAAACCACATTCACAGATAGAGATATATTTAATGTGGATTTTATTCAAAAAAACGAGAGTGCATGCATGGCCCATACGTAAACGACAGACCGTTGATATAACTCTCCTGTCAACTAGTTTTTGTTTAAAAAACCATGGCTTTTTGGGGATCAACGGTTGTGTGATGGCATATTTATGACCTTTGGATTTGGACGAGTCGATCCAAGAAACTTGCCAGCTATGTGCTAGATATTTTGCCGCCAAAGGTAAGACGTCTTTAGCATAAACTTTATTTTAAATAATACCGTCTTCGGCAGCCTTCCTGGCCCAAAAGTCCACTTGCTCATTCCCGTGAATACCACTGTGGCCTGGAATCCAGATCAGTATCACATCTATCCCTAGACGGTGACATGTGTATAATTTTTCCTTAATTTGTAAAACTAGGGGATGGGTAAATTTTGATCTGAACAAATTACTAGTTAGGGCCTGTAAACAACTTTTAGATAGCACGTAGGAGACAGCCTCGAATATCGCTAGTGCTTCGCCTGTAAATACAGAGGACTCTTTAGGAGATTTGTAATTTAACTATTACTACTACTACTAAGGATTTAAAATTTTGGAATCCAGATTGCGCTACCTATTGGGTCATCAGCGGACGATTTCGAGGTGTCTGTGTATATTGGTAACCATTCCTGCCAATCATTGTTTAAATGGTGTTCAAATTTATGGTCGGCTAAGGGATCATTTTTCTGGATTCCAAAATCTAACAGAATTTGTGGTTCAAATATCCCTAATATTTGAACCACAAATTCTCGTCATAATTAATTTTGAAAAAAGGGTTATTATCGAACTGTAAAATTGAATTTGACAAGAAAGGAAATTTTCGAAAACTTGTGATGATTCTAGGAGGTTCTTTGTGGGTCCAATATTTATAAGAAGGTTGAGATATCATGTCAGATAAATTTTGAAGGCGGGGGAGAAGTGTATGACAATTAGATTGAATTGTTTTAAATGAAAATCTATCTGATAGGTATTGACGACGGAGATCTAATGGAGGATCAAAAGCTTCCACCTGGAGGGCATTTTTGGGTGATGATTTCATAGCACCTAGGATGGTCCTTAGACCTTTCGCTTTGAATTTTATCTAATTTACCCAGTGCCTCTTTGTTGCAGGGTTCAAGCAAAAATAAACCATAGTCCAAGTGGCTGCGTACAATTGCATTATATAGTAGCTTTTGGCTGTAAGGATGGGATCCCCACCAGACACCGGATAGAGACCTGAGAATGCTTATATTTTTCTCACACTTATGGATCACATCATTGAAATCAGGGATAGCATTCAACTTACGAGTCGAGAGTGACTCGCAAGAAACTTTACTTTGTCTTTAACTGGGATTGTTTGATTGTTACATGTAATTTCGATATTTGGGATAAATTTCTTTCTTGAGAATACAATAACATTACTTTTACCGATTGGTAATGACAACCCGTGATCTTCGAACCACACGGATAAATAATATAAGGAAGAATTTAGGCGGTGGTTATAATATCTATTGACTGGCCAGATAAATAGATACAGAGGTGATCTGCATATTGGAGAACCTCACCAAAACATGACACGCTTTGTACTAGGTCGTGGGTATATATACTATATAGGATCGGACTTAAAACAGAACCCTGAGGAAGGCCTTGCCATACAGTTCTTGGTGGTAGCGTGTGACTGTAAATTTGAATTTTAAGCGATCGAAGGGGAATAAGTTAAATATACAATGAATTAACCTCACAGGAAGACTCAAACGAAGCATCTTCTCTCTGAGCACTGGAAGCTGAACATTGTCATAGGCAGACGATACATCCAGGAAGGCCCCAACAAGGTATTCATTAATTTTTAGTAAATGCGCGAATTGACTGCGCGCTAGAATACCCCTACTCTCGGCTATCCATTCCAACCGGTTTTTAATTAAATGTTCTAAAACCTTGCACAAGGTGGAGGTGAGGGCAAAAGGTCTATAGGAGAAGGCATTTGAGGGATCTTTTCCTGGTTTCAAGATAGGAATGACTACTTGACATTTCCACGAATCCGGAATGTTTCCTGTTACAAAAATGTGGTTAAGTAAATCCTTCTCCTGTTGGGCCAAGGTGTGTGATAAAAGAGTATGGAATACCATCCTCGCCCGGGGCAGAATCTCTCGAGCCACGAATAGCGCAGCGGAGTTCAGATAGGTTAAATTGTTGGTCAAACCTATCTACGGATATTAAATTTGGGTAGGGAGATGGGAAACAATTTATATATGAAACTGTTGGAGGGGATAATTTATTAGCAAAATCATTCAGCCAGACCGAGGGATCATTAGACGACTGGGAGGCACCAATAAGGGAGCCGCGGTAACGTTTTATATTCTTCCACACTATCGAGGAGGGGGATCTGGGGGCAAGATTTTCGCAGAAATTTATAGTCCATATGAAGTCGTAACAGTCATCAGGTGCAAACTCTCTCGTAGCCAGGTCATTGAGTCTGTCTTCTTTCTTTAGTACATAGGTCTGGTAAGGTGTGAAATCAGCTGGAACTGAAGGCTCCATGGAAGCGTTACGAGAGACCATGTTGTTAGTTATGCCTAAAAACTCGTCATCGTCTATGTCCATGTCACAGTCACTGAAATCATCAGTGAGTTAAAGTTACTTCGTAAAAGTCTTTGTCGTTGACCCCTGAAAAAATATGTTATCATTAATATCTTGCAGTCTCAAATATTTGACTTTAATTGAATAAGTAGCGAAATATGTACCAATCGAAGTAATTTCTTTACTAGTAGAAGGAGTACTAGAAAATGCCACATCATTTTTATTTATGGTTTCTTTTCCTGAAATAAAATTGAACCTAATTATATTACATACATACAATACAATTTTAATAACACACAAGGTATCTCGATATATATTTATTGAAAAAATTCAGAGGTAATCTTTGTGATTTATATATATATTTTTTTGTGGAGTTTTCTCCATTAAGGCCCTATTCCCATCTGTGTTTAACCGGCCTGGAACTAAACTGTCTAGAGAACTGGGAGAATTGGGAGCGGTATCCATATCAGGCGTACCAATACGCGGAATGATGTCTGCAGCTTCCTCTTCTCCACTTTCTCCTTCTGCTTGCTCTTCTATAACAAACAACATCAAGTTTACTCTTAAAATACAAGTTTGTCTATGAATCTTGAAAAATATATACTTACGAATGATTTCAATTTCATCATCCGGCACTTGGAGGAGGATATCCTCCTCCAGGTGCATGATGTCTTCTCCACCCTCTTGTTCCTGGACCTCTGTAACAAATAGCATGAAGTTAACTGTGATACAAGATTTTAAATCGTGATTATTTATAGACTATTTACTCACCAACTTCGTTGTCCGCCATAGGTACTAGGCGCCTTTATTCATTTTTTTATCCACAACTGCAGTTTCTTTCGAAACGCCGCAATTCTCTCTGATAGTTTCAGAATGTGCGTGTTATTTTGAATCGATAACGATTGCCTTGCAAAGACAGATTCAAATTATTTAGCTTCTCAAATATATCGCACAAATATGCTAGTTTTAGCAAAAAATCTGGTTTAGTAAAATATTTGACGTTTTCATGACGTTCTTGCTGTAAAAAGGTTCGAATTTCTTCGTGTAATTCGAACACACGAAATAAAACGTTTCCACGTGAAAGCCATCGTGAATTGCAGTAATACAGCAGAGCCGTATGTTCAGCTCCCATATCTATGCATAGTTTTTTAAAAAGTCTGGCCTTTAGAGGCCTAGTTTTTATGTAGTTTACTGCACCAATTACACATTCCAGTAATTGGTTCAGTACAGAGCTCATTGATTTTGATGCAAGAGCTTCTCTATGGATGATGCAATGGGTCCACATGGCATTCGGTGCTTTTTTACGAATAAGCGCTTGTACTCCCACATACCTGCCAAACATGGATCGAGCGCCATCAGTACATACACCAATACACTTTTCCCAATCCAAACCATTTTCTACAATAAATTTGTCAAGAATTTCAAATAAGTCTTGGGCCTTCGCACTTTCAGTAATGCTTTTGCAGAATAAAAGGTCTTTGACAATAATATTATCAGCCAGAAAGCGTACGTAGAAAATGAGATGTGCATCATTGTTACTGTCAGTAGCCTCAAGTTGCAAACCAAAATCCTTGCTTTTCAATTTTTCTATTAATTGGTAATTGAGATCCTCAGATATGTCATGGATTCTTCGACTGATAGTGTTGTTGGATACAGGTATCTTGGAAATTAATTTTCCAGCCGATTCTCCCACCATAATATTCACCATGTCGAGAGCAGCTGGTAGAATAAGCTCTTCTCCAATAGTATGTTTTATATAAAACATACTATTGGAGAAGAGCTTATATATAGTTATATATAGTAAGAGCGTATATATAGTTTTTTGCATCTTGCTTATGCATAACTGTCTGTAGAATAAATAATATTAGATACATCCCTACTTTAGTAATGCACTGTGCAGGGCGAACCTATAAATACACGGTACTTTGCACGATGCGCCCTCTTTTCCTATTTGGGCAGCGCTTGGTAAGGACGTCTCTTGATAGGTCGTGCCGCAAGTGTCAGCCATTTTTAATATTGTAAAACTTATTTCGTTACACATCCTAGTTCTTTTATCGCTTTACGGTTCATGGTGGTGTATTTGTGAATTGCCTGTATTCTTTTTACGAATAAAACCGTTTGTTGTTAACTGTTAAGTTTTTGATTGTATTTAGAACATTATAGAACTGAGGTTAGCCTACCTCCTATGTGTTTCTCTTTTTATTTAATTTTAACTCTCCTGGTTACCTAATATCAGAAGTGGTATATCTGGTTTACCTAATAATAAAATAACCACAGAATTATCAAAAAACGATTTAATTTAAAAAATTACAAATTTGACCATATGACATCAGGTGAGGGTTATATGGCACCCTGGGGGCCATATTAAACATATTGAATTTTAATCAAACATTAACGGCAAAAATCATAAATATAATATTCGCCTGCTTCCGTTATAAAATCAACATATATGTAAAAACTTGGGGATTGAATGGGTAAATGCCTGTGGCACGAAAACCATTCACTGCAATTTCCCTCGTAGTACACTTGAGATATGCCCGGCCAAAAAGTTCAGCAATATCGTAAGGTTTAAGCATTCGTTCAGAATGAAGAAGAAACTTGCGAATCTCCTCACTGTAATGACTCTTAAGTGCACCCATAAACGTCTTGTCTAATGACTGGAGTTTATTTGTCGTATGAGGTGGTAGACTGATGATAGTGACATGGTTTTCGCGGGCCAGCTCTATTACCTCTAAATTAAGAGTGTGACTGATGAGTGTAACCTTATGACAGTGCGACCCAATGTGTTTATTAAACTTTCATTATTACGGCAAAAAATATTGGTAGATTTATTAGTATAATATAGTATTTTGTAAAAGGTAGTATATGTGCGCATCGCAAACTTATAATAATACCTACGATTGATAATAATTTGTATAAAGTGTGTACATACAAAACACGTTGAGTACAGAAATATGTGATGTTTCTAATACATTTACTTTATTGCCCGGTCAATAACAGGCGCTTACTGGATAGCTACCTAGACGGCAGATGCGTAAGGTTACAGTACGCCGGGGCGGAACATCGCCGAAACACCCAAAAGGGCTGCGTCCAAGGGTCCATAAGCGGACCCATATTGTGGAATATCCTCCTAGACCCCCTTCTGAAGGGTCTACACGAGCGGGGCGTCACCTGCCAAGCATTCGCGGATGACGTGGTTCTACTGTTCGCGGATCATACCGCGTCCGAGGTGCAGCGACATGCCAATGCCGCCCTTGAATTTGTTCAGGGGTGGGGCGTCAAGAATAAACTCAAATTCGCGCCACACACCTGCGCCATGCTGCTGATCAACAAGCTTAAGCATGACACCCCGCTCCTGAGCATGGGCGGGGTCGACATTGGCATGTCCCGAGAGCTGAAAATTTTGGGGCTAACTATAGACGATAAGCTGACGTTTAACACCCGTGTCGGCATCGTCTGTAGGAAGGCCCTAAATATTTATAAGCAGCTCTCGAGAACAGCGAAAATAAGCTGGGGGCTGCACCCCGAGGTTGTACAGACCATCTATACCGCAACAGTAAAACCGGTCATCACGTATGCGGCAGGCGCATATGCTCCCGCCATCGAGAAGCTTGGTGTTCGCAAGCTCCTCGACACTGTGCAAAGAGGATTCGCTCAAAAGATCTGCAAGTCGTACCGCACCGTCTCCCTCAACTCGGCCCTACTACTGGCCGGGTTACTGCCTTTGGACCTCCGAATAAAGGAGGCAGCCGCTCTCTTCGAAGCGCGCAAAGGGTCGACCCGGCTAGTGTTGGCAGACCGGGAGGTAGAGCGTGTGGTGCGATTGGCGGAACTTCCGCATCCGGATCTGCGTATGGACTTGAGGTTCCAGAGCCTGGAGGACCAAAGCCTGGTAGACGGTCACAACGTGCAGTCGCTCCGTATTTTCACCGACGGAAGCAAGCTACAGGGCAAGGTCGGCGCCGCGCTTTCCATTTGGGACAGCCGCGCCGAACTGCGGAGCCGAAAACTGTGCTTGCCAGCGTACTGCACAGTCTACCAGGCCGAACTCTTGGCCATATGCAGAGCTTCGAGCGAAATCCTCAATTAATTGCAGTGCGGGGAGCTGCGACATCTACAGCGACTCGAGGGCGGCGCTGGAGGCGGTGACGAACCCCGGGACCCTGCATCCTCTCGCAGCCAAGGTGCGCCGAAACCTCAGCGAGGCCTTGGCCCGTGGCAAAGATATAGCTTTGTACTGGGTCAAGGCCCACGCCGGCATCGATGGCAACGAGCGAGCCGACCAGTTGGCTAAGGAAGCGGTACTTTCGTGTCGGAGGAAGCCCGACTACGACCTGTGACCGGTTTCATTCGTCAAGCGCCAGATTCGTGGCGAGTCCCTTGACGAATGGAACCGTCGATACCAGTCGGACCACACCGCCTCCGTCACGAAGGTGTTCTTCCCAGACGCGAGGGAAGCGTACTGCTTGGTGCAGAAGATCCGACCCCAAGGCGTTGTTACGCAGATGCTGACGGGACATGGGGAGTTCTCCCAATACTTGCATCGCTTCAAGTGTCGGGAGAGCCCGTTATGTATCTGCGACCCAGCCCAGGAACAAACCGTCCTGCACATTATTTTTGAATGCCCCGTATTTGGGGCACTCTAATTAAATCGGAAATGACACTCGATGACTTGGAGAAGAATAAATGACAAACAAAAGTTAATTTCATCTACTTTGTAGCATGTTGAATCAATTGTGCGTTGGAGCGCAACAACAATAATATGGCCCAAGTCAATTCAACGCGGGGGTGCGAGCAGCGGTGAGACGAGCAGCGGTCGGTGCACAGGTGACGGCGTGCAGGCGCAGTAATGAGTGAGATGACAATTACGGAGATAGTCTCTTTCCCACGGACGACAGTAGCGGTAAGAGACGCGGGCGACACGCTGAAGTGAGAGGGAAATTATAACAAACCTCACTTTCCCGCGGAGATGAAGGCGTACCCGGGGTACGATGGCCACACCACTAGTTTGCAGTGCACTTTGAACACTAACACTGTTCACTCAGGATAACATTTACTTTCTACAGGACTATTTGAAATATTAACAATTACGGAAATTTTTAACACACGTCTACCCCCAATCACGGTCACAGACGAAGAGTAATTATTTATACATATGTCCAGAAGTTGGGCAAATATACCGATGTACCATCTGCGCGTCTTGAACGGGGTTCTGTACAGTGAAATAAGCACATCGGCTAAATCAACCCCTGAATATGTTTATTGTATTCTTTTATTATTTGTTGGCATTGTACATCAACTTTTGATTTCGACTCCTTGCAGTATCTTTTTATGGTACTTACTGGTTCAACCCCCACATAGGAACTTAACAGTGTCACAGCTTTGTTGTCATTCCACCGTACTACGGCTAAACGATTTTTATCGCACGTTACTTGCGCATATCTACCCCGAAGTTTCTTCTTCATATTTTTTTCGGTAGGCAGCACTGTTTCTGCACCTCTCAATCTGTTATTTCTGATTGTTCCTAATCCAAAAATCCCGTAATCTTCTCTAAGAATGTAAAATAATTCTGGACAAGTGAAAAAGTTATCGCAGAAAACAAATGCTGGTTTAGACTTTATACTTTTGCATAAAGCGATTACCACCTGCGCTCCAAACCCAATAGAAGCTTCCTTTTCTGTAAAAGTATGAAATCGGAAAGTATCCTCTCCCCCATATAAGACAAAATAATAAATCATACCGGACACACCGGCTCGAACATAATTTTTGAATCCCCACTTGTTGGGTTTATCTTTCAAATATTAACGACGTTTTCCGGCTTTTGTACCTTTTTACGGGATCATCATTTCATCAATACTAAATCTTTTTTCATTATCTTGTGCTAAACAATTGTCCCTAATTTTTTCCTACAAGCGGTCTATATCGCAAACTCCAATAATCAGTGTAAGAAGGCATGGTCACAACACCCATTATTATATGTATGGCTAAAAAATCTCGCAACTCGTCTTCAGTCAAACCAATGGTACGTCCAGTTTTAAAAATTGCATACGCATTTTTTCTCAACAATATCTGCTAAAATGTCAGCGGAAAAAAACTTATAGAAATACTCCAGTGGAAATAGGATCTAAATACCTCCTGCAGGATCTGCTTCCTCTTCTGTGGTTGCCATATTTCGAAATACAGCTTCTTTCCAGTGATAAGTTAGCAACATAAATCGTGGGACGTTGTGACCGAGTTTTCCTGGAACTTGATGCAGAGGAAGCATTGGTCGTCATGCGTGGTGTTGCCAAGCCAGGTGCAGGGGGTGCAGGGGTGCAAGAGGTGCAGACGTTGCAGGAGTAGTGGGAGATGCAGGTGTTGCGGGAAATGATATAATGTCACTTAATACCGGTAGAACATTGCAATTTGGTTCTACAGATGGACTTGGATAAACAGTTTGGAAAATTGGCGTAAGGCAAACGTTTTCGATAGCATCGTCTAATTATGTTCATCGTCTAATAGGTTTAGTCTTTCTAAAGAGCTATCAATAGAGGGTGCAGAGGAACTTGACAAAGAAAGCGAAGCGGGCATACATATCTCGTCTTCAATATCTGAACGTTCACTATCGTCAGAAGGTGCATTCTGAATAGGAATTAGCGCTAAAAATCTACCACGACGTGATTGAAGCTGTTGCTGCCGACAAAGAAAGAAAAATGCTAAAACTCCAAATAAGCAAAATAAAACCCCTAATTTGGCAATGTATGCCATGATATACAAATGAAATAAAGGGTCATTTATTATGAACTTGGCAATGTATGTCACCGCATACATAATGTTAGTGCCCCAAATAGAATCATTTTATGTAAGTAAAGATTCAAAATTATTACCAAAATTATACTCGTAGTATCATAATGTCATGCATAGAATTTAGTAGTATGTAATACATACCCTAAACCGCGAAATACATACAATTAAAATTTATTTTTTTTGACTGCCTCGGTGGCGTAGTGGTAGCGTATGCGACTGCTAAGCTTGAGGTCTCGGGTTCGATTCCCGGGTCGGACCAAATGTTTGTATGATCTGCAAATATTTGTTTCGGAGTTTGGGTGTTTTCTATGTATAATATGTATGTATTTACAAAAAAAAAAGTATATATGTATTAATATCAGTTGTCTAGTACCCATAGTACAAGCTCTGCTTAGTTTGGGACTATATGGCGTTGTGTGTTAAATGTCCGAAAATATTTATTTATTTATTTATTTATTTATTTACCTTGTATAACATAGCTGACTGCCGCCGGGTCGCCATTTTCGTCGACTAATGTCAAAACGAGTGTTGTCAGACATCTGTTTTACATTTTCTTCTAAAAATAGATAGTGTTGCAAGTAGATAAAAATATTAAACCACATTATTTTTGCAATTTTTTAAACAAATTTCATGTATGCCAGGGCATACATTCTCAAATTAAGGGTTAAGGGCAAATTCTTTAGATCCGAGTCTATAGAATCACAGTCTACTTATTTGATTCTTTGTTTTGTAATTTTTTCGCTTCTGGTTCTTTCTCTTGGTCATCTTCTAAATTATAACTAATATCACTATCAGCGTATGAAATCTCCACATCTGACTCTTTTTAAGTCGAAACTTCTTGAACAGTTTTCTTAGTTTTCTTAATCTTGCTTTTATTTTTCTTTTCATTGGTTAACTGTTCTTTTGATTTCTTTTTTTCTATTCTCTGTCAAGCTCTTTCGTCTTTTTCTTGCTGTTTTTTAATTTCTCAATTTCCTTTTTCTCGTGATATTCTTTCCAAGCTTTACTTGTTACTGTTGATTGATTTTTCTCTCGTTTCATTCTCTTCTTATTACTAATCATACAATTTTCCGGCCAAAACAAACTCTTTTTAAAAAGAGATGGAACAATCACTCCTAAAACTTTTTCCAAAGACTTTTGTGGTGTTGTGTACTGTGGTTCCATTTCCATAGTACTAATGATAGGTTGTTGAGATAGGTTATTTCCTATTACTTCAGGGAAACTGGATGAAGATGAAGGATTCGGTGGTGGAAGTGCTTTATATTATCAGGTTGTTGCCTTTGAAGATCTCCTGTTACATCGTGGGTGAAGTAAGATCCGGTATTAAAACAGATTGGTTAACAGTATCAGTCTTGGGGATATCGTTAGGTTGTTGCATTAGAGGATCTTTAGATAAATCGGTTGGTAAAAAACGTTCCGACAGTGAAAGAGATTGGGTAACAGCATCATGCCTGACGTGACAGTTTAGTTGTTGAGGAAGATATTCTACTATTACTTTAGGCAAATTAGTTGACGACATGGACACAGATGGAAATGTTGCATCATCAGTGGTGACTGTTTTTGCTACAGGAAAACTGGGAGTCACGCCAATGTTATCATCTACTGACTTCTTCGAGTTATGTGTTGATGAATCAGGGTCTATTAAGTCATTGGAATTGCTATCTTTTGGTGGATTTTCTGTCTGCATGCTGTTGAAGTACATTTCTTCAGTTTCTGTAGGCACAGCTTCACGGGCATCTGATGGTATAACCATTGCTTCATCGGTTACAATAACATCGTTCGTTTGAACAGTGGTTACATCATTTGACGGATACCTGGCCTATTCCAATGTGTCTGATGTTGTCGAAGTATTCGCCGAACTTGAATGACACAACGCGTCTTCGGATTTGTTTTTGACCCAAATCAAATATAAAGCCTCGTCTTTATCAGGGATTTCTCTTTCCAGTGTGTTTCTATTTTCAAAGTATAATTTATTGAATTGTTGTAACTTTTGAGCTGAGAACACGTTTACGATTTCACGTTCTAAATACTTCATAAACTCTTTCTGCATTGGATTGGTTTTAGTTGTGGTTTCTATTTCGGTTTTAGATATTTTAGACATATCGATATAATCAGGTCCAAATGGAAAAATTCCCCTCGCTCGGAATCCGTTTTGGATACAATCTTGTGTTACATTTGTGAGAGCTTTTTGCAACACTTGGGCAAAGTTCTCTTATCGAAGAATTTTGCCAGGTTCTCCATTTTCCATTGCGTCACGGCTTTTTTCCAATGAGCTTTGAGTGGGTGCGTAGAATTTGGGTACAAAGCAACGATTACAATACCATTTTCGGAGCTAAAATTTGATAAATGAAGCGTCAGGTGTGATTTGTGGCCATCCACAAAAAACAAGATCGATTTTTCAATATTATTTGGGGCCGTTCAAATATTACGTAAGCAGATTTTTTACAATTATTTACCCCCCCATCTCCCTTGTCAGCAAAAGTAAGCAAATGTCTTACCCCCTCCCCCTATGCTTACGTAAACATTTTTAATTATATTTTTTTTATTTTGTAATTTTAATGATATATTATAATTTTAAAAATAAAAAAACAGATATAGGATAGAGATTAGATTTAATTGTTACAGTATTCAACATAGAGTAAGGGACAAAAATATTATAATTATAAATAAAGAACATAACAAACTTATTTTAATTTTTTGGTACACATATTAAATTCAAATTACTTAACAGTCTTCAGTCCATGAAACCCAAATCCATAATTCTAAGTTTTCGATGACATTGGATTGCTGCCCAGTGTTGTGAGTCTGCTCACTTTCATTCGATTTTGGAATGTCTACGTCGTTCTCATCAAGCCATTCAACATCATGGTGCTCTAAATTTTGAATAATGCACATCAGTTCATTAGTACGACGAGCAGCGACTCTTACAGGTCTAACTTTCCTATCAGTGGTCGTGTTTACTTTTTTATGGATCTTCTCGATGTGACGATTTAGTGACTTGACGGAAGCATGATAAAGACCACAAGTTTTGCATGTTCGACTCGATAGCCTAAATGTTACCGTCGGACAAAAATAATCGTAGGGCATTTGCAGGAAATCTTTGAGTGAAGCACTTAAGCGTAGAGCTAAATTGACTGGAAGATCAAGAAATTGCCCTCCTTCATCCAGAACCAAGTCATCAACTGTTTGTTTTACTTTACAGGTGGTGGAAAAACCTGTTGTCTAGTAATCTGAACAGGCCACTTCTTGGACGACAGCATTTTGTATTTCTACATTTTACGATTTGAAGCAAGTATTGGCTTTCACGCACATGTTCTGAATACCATTTAATGTCTGGAAAATCAGGAACATCTTGTTCACCAGCCTCAACCTATTATGCAGTAACATTATAGCCATCAATTTCCATTGAACTCCATACTTCAGCTAATACATTTCCTTCAAATTCGAAATTAGATCTTTCTAAATGTTCATCAATTGTAACGCCACGTTCATCCAAATGAGACCCAAAATGGTCATAAGGCAATATTAAACCAGCCAGTTCCCGACTAAGAAGAGCCACACAGTCTGCGCTCTACTCTGTTATACGCACTCCTTCCAGGAGCATTGGTAGCTAAAAACAATGCATTGAGATCATGTCGTTTGAAGTTTTGTATAGCAAACCCTATGACTTTTTGATAACGCGGATTTTCATCTGGCCCTCCATCAACCGTCATGATTACCACTGGTTTTACTAGTCCATGATCAGTTTTAGCTAATGGTCGAAACTCTTCAAGTTCGAGAAGCGTCTCGAAATCCTGAGCATGAGTGTTAGCTGTAGATGAACTATGCTTTCCACTTCGAATAGCGATGTATGTTGATCCAGAATATCCAACGGCTTGCGGTTGTCCTAGCATACTGGAAGTAATATTGATACCAGCATAAACAGATGGTATTAATTTATGACGCTCAGCGATTACCCAATCGTGGTCAGGCAATTTGATTCTATATTCCACGTGCATTAGAAGAGGCAGTAGACACCAAGAAATTTAAATTTTGGAAGAATAGGGATGCTATAATGTTGAAATCGAACATCAATTGCAGGAAGAATTCTCTTACGAGAGAAGATTACAACAGCGCTTTTGGGAACAGAAAGTTCCAGACCATGAACAAATAGATTGAGCTGCATCTTGAATACAGCTGTCACTAACATACAGGGTGTAAAAAGACGACTACCGAAAGCGAAAGGGGCTGATCCAGCACCCCAAAACTTATCAAAAAAAACAAACAGTTGTCTTTAAAAAAAATGTAGCTTGAAAAAACAATAATAATAAAAATAATAATAGTAATAATAAATCTTTATTTCTCTCACAAAGGTATAATTTAGTTACAGTTAATCTAATTAAAATTAAAAGGATTCTACATTTCCTTGGTGAGAGCTGGAGTCCGTACTAGGCTCTAGGCCTGTGTCACAGATCTCCAGGCCCCCCCTACGGCCGACAAAATATTTATTGAATTGTATTAAATATACTAGAAATTATTCAGAAACAATAAAAAATAAAAATAAAAAAATAAAAAATGCAGCTGCACCTCCAAAAACAAGAAAAGAAGAAATACTAAGGTAGGTACTTAAATTCTATACAAAATTAAACTTAAAATTATCACGAGTTTAACAAAAAAAAAATTAACAATACTTAAATGAGATCAAAATTCTAAGGTATTTAGGTTTGTGTGTAGTAGTGTAGTATGTGTATGTGTGTGTGTGTGTGTGTGAGTTTTAGTAAATTGTGCAAAATAAATGTGAGTTTATATGGAGTTGAACGATTATAATTATTGGCGTCACGTGTATGATGTGTGTATGGTGCAAGTTATGAAAGTTTGTGTATGTCTAGTGAGAGCCTATGAAAGTATGTGTAAAAGACTTTCGGTTTCATCATAGTTCAAACTAATAAGCCAATTTGTGGTGTCTTTTTTGCATTCACGGGTTGTTAGTGGATATATGTAGATATGTTTATTTACTACGTTGTACAAATAACTGCTAAGGAAGTGGAAGCTTCTTTGTGCTAGGCTAGTGTGAACTAATTTGGGAGGGAGAATAGCATGTTTACGTCTAATGGTTTCAATATGATCCGGATTGTAATATGTCTGTGAGTGTGTGGTTAAAACCGTAGTGCGAATGAATAAGGCTCGGACCGAGAGAACACCGCAAGTTCTAAACAGGTCGGCTGTTGGATAACGGAAAGGCAGTCTCCAGCCCACCTTCAAGAGTGCTCTTTGAGCACGCTCGAGTTTCAGAAGGTGAGTTTTGGCGGAACCGCCCCAAGTAACAATGCAGTATTGTATTAGGGATTGGCAAAGGGCTAAATACACATGACTTAGCACTTTATCATTCGCAACGTACCGCAGATGTGAGAAAACAAATATCATTTTTCTAAGTCTAGAAGTGAGTGTATTTAAGTGTGTATTATATGAGAGTACATTATCAATTTCAACACCTAAATATTTAATACAATTAGTGGATTTAATCTTAGGGCAGTCGCAAGTTGCCTCGGTTGCCAGATCACATGAGTGAGCTGACATGTTATGTGGTGAAAGTGGACATTGACCTCTTTTTGTAAGTGAGAAAGTGATGTATTTGGTTTTGTCAATGTTCAGTGTTAAGTGATTTATGTCCAACCATTTGACAACGGTACTGATGCCTAACTGCGCGGAGGTGAAAACATCATCCCAGGTGGAGCCATGAAATATCAGGGCGGTATCATCAGCATAGGTGAAAATACTACCATTGGAAAGGCTGAGACGGCAGAGTTCGTTGATATAAATCACGAACAATGTAGGGCCAAGAATACTGCCTTGAGGCACGCCGTAGGTTATAGGCAGCTCATTACTAGTCCAGTCCCCTATTTTCAGATATTGCCTTCTGCCACTAAGATAGCTTTCGAAAAGGGAAAGTTGCTCTCCTCTTACACCAATACGTTCGAGTTTCTCAATAAGTACAGGGATGGATACCGTGTCAAAAGCCTTAGCAATGTCGAGAAAAATTCCAATAACCTTTTGTTTTTGGTCCAGCTTGGTGATGATTTCACTGGTAAGGTCTAGCACTGCATTATTGGTGGATATACCCGTTCGAAATCCGTATTGCGTGGAAGAGAGAACACTATATTTTTGTAGGTACTTAGTGAGTCTATTATTTAACAACCTTTCTAATATTTTCGAGAGCGTAGGCAAAATAGAGATAGGCCTATAATTATTTAGTAGATCTTTCGCTCCTCCTTTGTGAATCGGATGGACTATTGCTATTTTAAATGCATTCGGAAAAGTACCAGTGGATAACGCTAAATTACAAATGTGTGTAATGGGTGGAATTAAAATAAGTTTGTACTTCTTAAGAAAAGAGCCTGATACATTGTCCGAGCCCACTGCACAGTCACTCCTTAAATTATTAATCAAAATAGTAATCTCTTCTTCATCCGTTTTTAGTAGGCCAAAGGTATGACTGGTAGAATTCGTGTCATTAGGTATCGGAGGTGTGTGAGAGTGCGTGGGGTGTTTTTCTGCTAAGGACCGACCAATGTTTGCAAAGTATGTGTTGGCTACATTCACCGAGCTTTTAGGGTCTGTGTATGACAGAAGTTCTAGTGCACTTGTTTTTTTAATGTCCGTGTGAGTTATAGATTTAATTGCTTGCCAAAGCTTTTTGTTGTTGCCATGTGCGTTGTCTATTTGGGTTTTATTGTAATTTATTTTGGCGTTTTTTATCAGCCGTGAGCAATAGTTCTTATATCTTTTGTAAACAATATTGTTGGTCTCATTTTCTGGGAACCTTTTCGCTTTTAGGTGTAGTCTATCGCGATTTTTTAAGCATCTAAGAAGACCCGTAGTCATCCAAGGTTTTATCAATCTTTTACGATTTGGTAGAACCATAATAGTTGTATTAGTGTCTATTATTTTATTCAATGTATTTATGAAGTAGTTGGTGGCTTCATTAACGTCAGGATTTGAATAGATAGGATCTAGGTTAATTTTTAAAAGATCCGCTTTAAGGTTATCATGATCAATTACACTATGTGTTTTAGTAACTCGAGAAACAGACTTTGGACGACAAGAGGGCTGATAAAAGTGTAGCACAGTATCATGATCAGTAATCGAAGTATGTGCAATATAGCAGAAAGAAGAATTTTTGGATTTAATAATTACGTGATCAAGACATGAACGGTTTTGGCGTGTATGAAGAGTGTGAGCAGGTAGCATGCCGTGATACGCTAATAAGGTAAGGTATTTGGAAGAACGAGGATCATTATTATTGCAAGATATGTCTATGTTGATATCTCCTGTCAATATAATATTTTTATACGAGGACAGAGATTTTAAAATTTCATTCAAGGAATCTAAAAACTTAGTGACATTTTGATTAGCAGGGGGACGGTAAATCGCAAGCAGTATTGTGTCCTTATCAATTTTAATCGATAAACAATTCGCTACGTGGATCTGAGGCTCGGTTATTGTTAATCGTGATGTGCAGTGAGAGTAGACCACTATTCCTTCATTCTGTGTGAAATTACGTGTAGTGGCCACGGAATTGTAACCTGGTATGGTAGGTATATGAGGAGATTTCAACAACCAGCATTCACTTAATATAATAAAATCCCAGGAAGTCTTACTTCTGTGTAGAAGTGACATCAGGCCATCAAAGTTTTTACCAATGCTACGTATGTTTTGGCTTAGTATCTTGAAGGAGTTATTGTGGGTTTTGGCAATATGATAAGAATCCTCAATCATGCAAGTTGATACATCAGCAACCGACAACTGATCTAAATCAGTGTTAATAGAGTTGAGATTATCGAATTTTGAGCTTTTAGAATAAGGGACGAGATACTAGGGAATTCGCTAGGTTTTACGAAGATTGTACTCAGCATAATCCGCATATTAATTGAGGTATTACCACGTATGATAGATTTACGCAAAGATGGATTAATTAGACATAAATCGTGTGTGTATGAAGTGCAAAGAACAGTGTGGTGTGTGTAGTAAGTAGTAATAGTGTATTGTTGTGTGTTGCGGTTAGAAAAATATAAAACATAAAACAAAATAAAGGCATTTAAGAATAACAAATGAAGAAATAAATAAGCATATTGGAAGAGGATTCCTACTTGCTCAGGTAGTCATTGATCTTGGTGGAGATTGTGCAAGTCTGCTTCCGAGTTTATAACAATATATCGATCACCATCTGTTTTTCGCAAAAAAACTCTTCCAAAAAATGTCCAGCAGTACTTATAATTTTGGTTTTCAGCAAAACGACGAGCCAGGTAATAAATCAGTTGATTTTTTGGGGTAAGTTTCTCTGATATATATATTGGTGTACTATGTCCTTCAATTTTTAAATGCGATGTGCTAAGTTTATTTTGTTTGTTAGCATTGTTGAAAGTACGAGATTTTTTCAGAAAATTTTCTTTCGTTATGATAGTTGTAAAATCAACAGTTACTATATTCTTGTTTTTATTAGTTGTGCGGTAAATATCCTTTATTTCGTTACTTTGTAATGGGTGGCCAATAGCTTTAGCCGTATTAGTGACAATAGTACATAGGTCATCTTTGGTTTCCTGTTGCTTTGGTGGAACATTCCTAATTTCTATTTTTGTTGAAAACAATTGTCTTTCTAAGTTGTCAACTTTATCTTCCAGCTGTTGTATATAACGGTTGTCCTTTTCACGTTGGGGTTCCATTTCTTTATGTTTAGTTTTCAAATCTTCGAATTCTTTAGACATGAAAATGATTGAATCCTTAATCTCTGAATTTTGTATGATGATTTCGGAAAGAGCTGCTTGGAGTGCAGTAAGCTTGGTTTCAGATTTCGCGGAGGATGCAGTCAGTAAGGAGTGCAATTGCTCAAAACGCAATGTGTAATTACAGTCGTCACGTTTGCGCTTAGTACGGGTCGTTACGTTATTGTCTTCGTCCATAAATGATAGATCTGGAGAAGATCCCAATCCAGCTGGCATTCCAGAAATCGAGGTAGCACCCTTGATATTCTATGTTACGGGAGTGCTTGGTGGCGTGCGTTTGAGCGGCATTTTCATTAATAAAATAAAGTGTACCTTAAATGTTTGAGAATCGCTTCCCGCTTGCTCTTATGAATCGTGTCAATCGCCAAATTCGGAGCGATTGTTATGCGCAGGTGCGGCGCCCGCGTTCTTAGAATTACACTGGATTTGGAAACAACTTCGGTATAGGTACTGCGAGTGTCACCCGATGATTTCCGACGACATCCGACGACACCTGTTGCTCGGTGTATACGATAACATACACTTATATCGACAATTTCAAAACTTTTTGAGACAGTTATTTGCTAATATTGCGAATATACTCAGATCCTACAAAATCACAATGAAATTTTTTTTCACGAAGTGTACAAGGAGTTCACTATTTTATTTAAAGTTGGTTTTTAATTGCTAAATGTTAGTTAAAATTTACATTTGAATTTTTAAAGCAGGAGTTGAGTTGACGTTGGACCTCCACGGATTTCAGAAACAAAATTTAAATTAATTCTTGCTTCTCACTTCGAGGCGGAATCACTAGTCTAGTTAGCTATAGGTTTTATTTTGTAAAATTAGTTTATAAGGTGAATTCTGGCTTCTCACTTCGAGGTGGAATCACTAATATAATTAGCTCTAAGTTATTACTTTGTAAAGTTAGCAATTAATTAAATTTACTTAAATATAGGGTCCGCCATTTAACTTTTTTTTTGAAAATGCCATAAGAAAAAAATACTGAATATTTTCACAAAATTCATTTTTTATTTGAAAGTACAATCCTTCCAGTTAATAATGGAAAATAATTTCATTCAAATGGCTGCCTCGGCTGGCCATGCAGTAGCCTACACGATCGGTCCAATTTTAAAGCACGTTATCGATTGTGTGCAGCTGTATTTCACCAATGGCTACATGAATATTGTCCTTTAAAGCGTGAATTGTCTCTGGCTTGTCGGCGTAACACTTATCTTTGACGGCACCCCACAAATAATAGCCCAACGGTGTCAAATCGCAGCTCTGAGGTGGCCAAACGACATCAGCTCTGCGGCTGATAACGCGATTTTCAAAAACAGGGCGCAAAACATCGAGTGTCCCTTCGGCTGTGTGGCACATAGCGCTGTCCAGTTGAAACCAAATGTTGCCAATATCCTCCTCTTCAATTTTTGTGAACAAAAATTCGTTCAACATGGCCCGATAACGATCGCCATTGACTGTAACGGCCACCGCTTGCTCATTTTCGAAGAAAAATGGCCCAATTATGCCTCTGGACCAAAATCCGCACCAAACAGTGACTAGTTTTGGGTGCGTCGGCTTTTCAATGTATGCGTGCGGGTTTTCTGTGCCCCAAATGCGACAATTTTGCTTGTTTACATACCCGCCAAGATCAAAATGAGCTTCATCTGAAAAGATGATTTTTTTGGCAAAATGCCGGCATCTTCTGTAAGTCGATCGCAGGCCCTCTTAGCGAAGCTAAAATGCATTGGATGGTCACTTGGCTTCAACTCCTGAACCAATTGGACTTTGTATGGCGTCATACCAAGGTCTTTATGCAAAATTCGTCTCAATGATGTCTCCGAAATGTTCAATTGTTGAGAACGACAGTGAATTGATGTCGATGGCGCTTGACGCACACTTTCTGCCACAGCAGCAATATTCTCGGGTGTACGCTGTTTTTGGCTTTTCACGCTTTGGTTTATCGATGAGGATGCCAGTTTCTTTCACTTTTTTCACAAGATAGCGAACATACGGAGCTGACGGTCCTTCGCTTCTTCCAAAATCCGTACGCAATTTTCGCACACATTCTGCAACATTACCATGATTTTCAAAGTAATGTCGCAATATTTCCCAGCGTTGTTCAAGCGTATACACAATCTTTTACCTTACCAATCTTATTTGAAAGGATAAAACTAATTCACGATAAGCACTATCACGTTTTTTACAATATACTTGATTTAGCAGCTATAAACTCGGGAATTTTGTACCAAAAATATCTCGGCATGATTTTATCCTTCAACTAGCCAGCAATCTACGTGCAGAGTATGTGAATAAAAAATCAACTTCAACTGCAACTCAAACTCAAGAAACTAATACTGCAGCAAGTGAACGATCTACTACAAACAATAAGAGGAGGCCAAGTCAATCATAATTGTGAAAAAAATAAAACGTGTGAAAACTGCTCAATCTGTAAAAAAGCTGTTTGTGGAAGATGTATAAAAGATTTAAAAAAAACTATTACTTGTTACAAATGTTACTCAGTCTAATTCCTAAAATTGTTTATTATTAATTAAAAAATAAATTGATACTATTTTTGTTTCATTTTAATGCAATATACGCAATAATTTCATTAGCATTCTGACTGAATCTCTGATACCGTCAAATTGACCGCTGCGGTCTTTGAAGGTATACCATGAACCCGGCCCTTTTAGTGTTAAAAGGCACTAAATTTACCAGTAATTGTATAGCATTAGAACACATTTCTATATTAAACTGTTCCTCAGCTATCAAACGTATCACAACTCTGACGACTGAAAGGGGTGAAAGTTGTGAGACAGAGGAACTCATTGATGAAACTTTTTTGATTCATTACAGCAGCTATACTCTAAGTGTGTTCCGCGGAACCCTAGGGTTCCGTGATACGCCTGTAGGGGAGTTCTTACGCCGTAAGAATTTAAAAAAAAACAAAACACCTCTCTAGTGACTAGAGAGAGGTGTTTTGATTTTTTTTGTTCGACTAGAGTCTAGTCGAACGTTTCCATTCCTTGTGAGCGCCCAGTCCCTTTGATAAAAGCCGCTTCTGAATTAGACGCTGTAGTTGTGAACAAGCTACTTTCGGCTCTAACTTTAAGACATAAATTCGAGACTGTTTACAACGTGTTTTTGCAATTTATTAATTTTCACGGCGAATCCATGATCTGGCAAGCTACGTCAAACAAGAACTAGTTACACGTCTACAAAAAACACGATACACCTTGCCAATGGAGGAGTCAACTGATGTCGCTGGTCTGGCTATGTTGCTGGTTATCGTCAGATATCCGTATGAAAGTTATTTTGAAGAAGACATGCTTATGTGTTCACCGCTGCCCATAAACACTTCTGGGGAAGAAGTTTTTAATAAAATAAACATATTTTTTGAAGAATGTAATCTCAGTTGGAATGATTGCATTGACATTTGTACAGATGGGGCCAATGACAGCGATGACAGGTAAAACAGCAAGAGCAGTGTCACGAATAAAAAATAAAGCGCCTAATTGTAATTCCAGCGATTGTATTCTGCATAGACAAACACTTGCGATGAAGCAAATGCCCTCAAATCTGAAATTTGTTATGGATGAAGCTGTAAAAATAATTAATTTCATCAAATCACGACCACTACAATCCCGATTGTTCTCATTATTGTGTGAAAATTATGGCAGCAAACATAAAACACTGCTGCTCCATACAGAAGTGCGATGGCTGTCTCGGGGTAAAACTTTAACAAGGCTATTTGAACTTAGAGCCGAGTTACAAATGTTTTTTTCAGATACTTCTTTTAATTTGGAAGACCGTTTGTATGATAAAACTTGGCTGTTCCGCTTGTCTTTTCTGGCAGATATCTTTGCAAAACTAAACGAATTGAATTTATCATTGCAAGGTAAACAGGCAACAGTGTTCCAGGCATGTAACAAAATAACTGCATTCAAAAGAAAATTAGATTTTTGGATTATTTGCATTGGTAAGAGAGAAATAGAAAGCTTTACGTAACTCAGTGAGTTTGTTAGCGATAACGACTCAGAAATGTTTCAAGATGATGTGTTTGAAGAATTAGTCCCATATCTCACGTCGATGCGCGCATCTTTTGAAAAGTATTTTCCCGAAGGACAGAATACAAAAATGAAACTGAATTCATGGATTCATAATTCTTTTTTATCCAACTTGCAAAAGCCCGAAAGTATGTCAAACGAGATATATGAGTCTCTTTTAGAAATGTCATCAGACACAAGTATGGAGTCACTGTTCAAAACGACGCCTCTCAACGATTTTTGGTGCAGAATGCGTGATGAATATCCAATGCTTGGTAAAATAGCTCTGAATTTACTTCTCCCGTTCCCAACAACATATTTGTGCGAAACAGGATTCTCAACCTATGCAGCCACGAAAACAAAATACCGCAATAGACTGGACGGCGACCCTGATATGAGACTTTAACTGTCCTCTCTCTATCAAACCTGATATCGACCAATTGATGAAAAATAAAAAAACAGCTTCATACGAGGGATGTTACGAATGTTTGCATTCACAAATGCGAATGATTCGCATCCTTTTAAACGCTCGCATTAACACTCGCATTCGCATCAAACAATGCGAATGTTATGCGAATGCGAGTGTATGCACTGCATACACCAACTTGTCTCGACAAGTTTGAGTGGGCGGAGCGTAGCGCGTCGGCTCGTGTGAGTTTAACCAATAGAAAGCATGTTTTTGCGCGCTGTTTACTACGTAGGTAATAATCATGTTTCTAGTTGTCACTTGTCAATCAATCGATACGCAGATATTGTATTTGTGACCAAGTGAATGAACAAAGTTTCGAGTCGTGAATTATATTTAGTTTGGACAACTTATTAGACGTGTTTAATAAGAACTATATTTTTGTATGATGGCGCCGGGAAAGAAGAGTGATATATGGCGATATTTCACACCTTTTGATAAAGATCGTGCGAAGTGTAATATATGTGAAAAAGTATATTCACGCGCTGGGCGTACTACTTCGGGGCTGCGAACTCATTTGAAAGCCGTTCATGCCGAAGAGTTCGAGTTGTTAATACGTGCAGAAACAGAGCTTCAGGCTTCTAAAATGATTATTTCTCCGGAAACGCCACTTAAAGAGGTAAAAAAAACAATTATCTATTGAAGAATCTATTATGAAAAAGAAGCAATGGGACGCTAAGCATCCATTGTCGCATTACCGAATAAGTGAAATGATAGCTTTAGACAGAATGTAGGTTTTCGAAGATTAATGCAACTGGTGGCACCACAATAAGGTATATTATATAAAAGGACCCAATTTTTTTACCAAGAATTGTATGCAAAAGTGGCAAACAAAGTTAAATTCATCTTGAGTGATTTGAAATTCATGTCGTTCACAACCGACATTTGGTCTGAGCCAGCTGCTAACGCTCCTCAGTTTGACTTGCCACGGCATAACTTTAATCGTCTAAGCATTATTTTAAAATGTGAGGAATTTCACGAACGACACACGGGTGATAGGATTGCAAGTAAATTCGAATCGATGCTGAATGAGTGGAACATACTAAAGGAACAAGTTCATTGCATGGTAAGGGATGAAGGCTCAAATATGAAGCGTGCTATGTCTTTGGCTGGTTTTAAAGATATAGATTGCACCGTTCATAAACTACAAACAAATATAAAAACTGCATTAAATTCACAAGAATATTTAGTAGCTCTGACCCTGAAATGTAATAAGATTGCAGGACATTTTAATCACTCGACTATTGCTCAAGACCAATTATCTAAAGTCCAGTTGCGCCTAAACCCAGATCAAGTACCATTAACTGTTATAAGAGATAATTGTGTATTAATACTTAAACCATTTGAAGAAGCCACCCGTAACTTAAGCATTTCTGATTCATCAATTTCATCAGTTATTCCGAATATTTACATGTTAAAAAAATGTATTGAAGACCTAAACCTACCAGTTGAAAGTGATACTGTTGATAATATCATGAAAAAATTACTCAAGTGTTAAAAACTCAAATGAATAAGAAGTTTTGCAACCTTGGAAATGACCCTTTGTTTACCATTGCGACTTTCTTGGACCCTCGATACAAGAACAAATTTTTTAATGATATTGTGAAATAATGTCAATACCGAGATCATCAAACTTGCGCTTGGTTTATTAAATGAAAATCGTTCATCTTCAATTTCAAGTGGTAAAAAGCCGAAAAACACGACATCCATCGATGATAATGAGCCTTCTACAAGTGCTAATTACCCTACAAAAAGCCTCATCACAAATCTGGACCCACAAATAGTTTGATTTTTGCAAGAAATGCGGGAGGGCTGCTATTCCCGTCCAACACGGATACCAAAATTTGTAGACAATCTGAGCAAGTCATGCGAAGCTCAATTGATTCAACCTCAGGTTGTAAAATATTTTACAAAGACAAAAAACGATTCGTGATACAGACATTGAGTAGTTTTGTTGGTGAAGATATTCTTTCTGAAATGAAATATCACCAATTTGATCATGAAAATTGTAATCGTGTCATTGACTTAACCAAGAGTGTCGTGGAAAAGTACATAGACATAAAAATCCTAAAAATTCTGTAAGACGATTTTTTACTAAGCTGATCCATTTTAAAAATCAGTAAAATATTCGTACCTAGTTTTTATTTCTAATAAATAATTAATAAACATTAATCAAAATAATAAGCAAATGAAAAATAAAATATCGACTATCCAGATCCAACCAAATTTTATCGATCAACATCCTTACCCTGTCCCATCACTATGGCTCGGTGCATTATAAGTTTAACCTTGAACTATCCAATCACAGCGTATTTGACTCGTCCCCCGCGTCCCTTGCATACCTCAAAATTTGGTGAAGTCGAATCGCAACAAATATTCAATTATGCGGTATCTATTGGGGGTGAACTGTGATAATTATATATTATTAGGTAAACCAGATATCCCACTTCTGATATTAGGTAACTAGGAGAGTTAAAATTAATAATAAAAAGAAACACATGGGAGGTGGGCTAACCTCAATTCTATAATGTTCTAATTCCAATCAAAAACTTAACAGTTAACAACAACCGGTTTTATATTCGAAAGAAGAATACAGGCAATTCACAAATACACAACAATGGACCGTCAAGCGATAAAAGAAATAAGATGCATAACGAAATACAATGACCCGACTAAATATGGCTGACACATATGCCACGACCAATCAAGACACGACCTTACCGAGCGCTACCCGAAAAGCAAAAGAGGACGCATCTCGCAAAATACCGTGTATTTATAGGTTCACATTGCACAGTGCATTAGTAAAGTAGGGATGTAGGGATGTCTCTAATAGTAGGGATGTAGGGATGTCTCTAATAATATTATAATTTTACAATCTATTATTATATTATAAGCAAACAATATGTCCAGCAGTACTAAAGAGCTGTCGGTGATGATGACGTTTTCATTCATATTTTTATCGTGTACTTCTAGTACCTAAATTTGAATTTGTATATTTCCAGAGGACATGCCGCGTGAGGCCATCGCAACAGTTAATATAATACTCGTAGCAAAAATGGACATGCTTTAGCGTGAATGCGGCGACGCCGGATCTTAAAAGAGGCAAAATGTATTTGACCAATATCCAAAAAACCGACCTGCAGAGGATCAGGGTTGAGGACCAGTCTCCCCTGGTCCAATGTTCCCCAAAGCAAAGTGCGCCGACTGGCTGTAGCCGGGACAACACCCAAATGCTGTAACTGCGTGCGCGGAGTGCCCAGTACGCGGAAATGGGAAATGCTGGCTAGATCCAGGGTGGCGTACTGCTAAGGGCGACACCGGTAAGGCGGACATACAGACTAGAAGACACGAAGGGAACAACAGTACACACACAGCATACCATACACGGGAGGGGCTAGACGCCACCCGTAAGGATGCCGGCTATGAATTATATAACGATTCCAAGACGGCATCCGTGCTCACGACTTTAACTTACAAAGTTTCACAACACGCCAATTCCTTTTGCTTGCAATGTTTTGGGCCCATAACCTGTTAATGTTAGGGCTCGCAGAGTTTAATAATACGCAGTAGTTGAAATAATACAGGATTTATTTTATTCACACAGCTCTTTTACATCACACACCGAGTTCTATTTCTACTACACATAAACAACATAGAGTAGATCATAGACTAAACTACAGAGTAGTGTTGTGTTTATATTGATTCCTCAACAGAGATCGAACTATAGGAAGGAACTAAAGAAAATAGTTGATTCGAAAAGGTCCGGAGCTGGGAGTGGCGACGTTTACCAGCCCAAGTCTTGGGTACCTTCTACATTTTTTTAAGCAAAACCGAGCAGCCGGTAAGTAATTATTATTTTTTTTACTTTTTAAAATCTGTATTCAATAATTTAATTTACGAAAATATGGTATAGGTATACAATCTGTAAGTATGTGTTAGTCATATTCTGTTAGATTTATCTGTAGTAAACTACCTACGATTAATAAATAGTTAAGTATATTCTAATTCGGTTATATCGTGCTCCTTCGGAAACATGACAAATTATAGGGATAAAAAGTATGTCGGGTAATAATCTATCTGTGTGCCAAATTACTAGTGTCCGACCGAAAGTTCGGTTTCGGTTTCGGCCGAGTTTCGGCCAAAAATCAAGTTTCGGCGGCAGTTTCGGTTTCGGCCAAAATTGACCGAAACTTTTGCCGAAACAGAAACTGATTTCGAAAGTTGTCGTGTACGCTCGCTTAACTTCGTTTCTCGCGGCACCGCTTTGGCGGACGCTGGCAGCCCTGTTCGGGAATTGTCGTACGACGTTCGGATAGCAACAAAAGTTAGTCAGTGCGTTATCGCCCGACGCAAACATTCTTTAGAGGTTATGTTTTGATGGAACTGATTACAAGTAAGTTTTTGTTTCGTTTCTGTAACTGAATGATTTAGATTTAGTAACAAGTTAAGTCACATGTGAAAAAGAGAAAGTTTGTTGTTTTTAACAAATTAAGTCACATGTGAAAAAGAGATTATAAATGAAAAATGTGAAGTGTTTAATTTGTTAAATACTTTGTATAGGTAAACTTATTTCAAGATTTGTTTTTTATTTCGATGACTTATTGATGTCGTTTTGTTGTATTAGGGTTACTATTGCAGTTTTATTTTTATTTTTAATTGTTTCAGAGTAAAATGTCGCAAAGAGAAAAAAATCCGATTTGGCAGCACTTCGACAAAAGTATCAGTGATACATCAAAAGCTGTTTGCAATATATGTAGCAAGTCTTATTCGTTAGGAAGCCACGAACCAAAAAAAAACAAACTTTACACGGACTGAAGCTGCATTTATCAAAATTTCATGACAAGGAATACAGGCAAGTACTAAAACGTTTATCAGAATTAAACGACTTCAAAAGTGAAGCAAAATTGAAGCGAACAGGCTTAAACGTATCATTGCGACAATCGAGCTCAGATCAGTCGACTTTTGTTCAGACAACCATTCCAAGTTTGACCTCTAAACCTAAAGTTGTACTGTGGCCTGATGATCATGAAAGTACGAAAAGAATTGACAAAACTATAATGGATCTCATAATCGTGGACATGCTGCCTTATACTTTGGTGGCAGGTGAAGCATTCCGCCGACTTAATTTATCTGATCCTCAAGGAGTTCGCAGATATCACTTGTAATCTGAAAAATATTTTAGAACATCACTTATGCCCAAAACATATGAAAGAATTAGATCAAAAGTACAGAATTTAATGGCACAGAGTAAGTGGGCGAGTGCTACTACCGACATTTGGACCAACGCATGTAAAACATGTTCACTTCTCAGTTTCACAGCCTATTTCATTATAAATGATAAACGTCTTAAAGTTACTTTAGGTGCATGTGTGCTAGAACAAGACCATACCAGTCAATATATCGAACAAAAATTTACAGATATGGTAAACGAATGGGGTTTGCAAGGCAAGATTTTTGTAGTCCTACGTGACAATGGCGCTAATATGGTTCGCGCGATGCGTGATCAATATGAATCTATAGGATGTGTCGCACATACGCTCCAGCTTGTCATAAAACAAGCGCTATTTTCAGAAGGCGAAATAAAAGACCTTTTAAAGAAATGTAGAAAAATCGTCGGCCATATCCACCACAGTGAGCCAGCAACCAGGAAATTGACGGAATGTCAAAAACAATGCGGATTGCCAGAACATGCCTTGGTGCAAGACATTGATGTGAGATGGAACAGCACGTATTTGATGCTGCAAAGACTTTTGGAACAAAAAATGCAGTAAACTTATACGGTGTTGAACATGGTAAGGTGAAATCTCTTCAATCTAATGAATGGGTCATTGTAAAGAACCTCACATCTGTGTTGTTATTTTTTTATGAAGCCACCCTGGAGTTATCATTTGATAATGCATGCATTTCGATTGTCATACCTTTGATATCGTTATTAAACCGGAAATTACAAGTTCGCTGTGAAAGTGACAACGAAATGATGACCAACATGAAAAAATCACTATACGAGTCCATGAACATCAAATTTTCGTCATTGAAAAAACTCCCTCCGTTGATGGTAGCTACAATATTGGACCCAAGGTTCAAGTCTAAATATCTCAATTCCAATGAAGTGGACATTGCTGTTATAGAGCTAATATCTTTTTTGACTGAGTCTAAAGTCAGCATGCAATCATCCAGCAGCACTGATAACGACAATATTTCTTCGGCTTTAACTACATGCGTCTCGCAAGCTCACCACATAAGCAAGAAAAAGAGAGTCTGTGGGATGTGCACGATAATACGTCTAGTCAAACAGAGGACATAGAATCTGAAGACATAAAACAATTTCTGAAAGAAAAGATTCAGTCTTATCTGTCGGAGCCATTATTACAACGTAATGCTGACATATACAGTTATTGGAATACCAGTCCATATCCTATATTGAGATTTGCAGTTTTAAAATACCTATCAGCCCCATCTACCAGTGTCCCGAGTGAGCAGCTGTTCAGTGCTGCTGGCCAAATATACTCGGATCGTCGCAATAATTTACGTGGTGAAAATGTAGACAAACTGCTTTTCTTGGCGTACAATATAAGACTTTTCAATTATGAATATTAATAATACGAAAAACCAAAACAGTAACCCTAAATATAACAGTTATAAAATGAATTTTATATTTTATATATATTTTTATATAACAGTTATAAAAACATTTTATAACTGTTTTCAATTTAGATGTTTACTGTAGTTTAATAGTGAGTTACTTAATTCTAAATCTAAGTATGACTATCCTACCAATTGTGATCAAGGTATCATTGTTAATTCTAAATGTGTGATTTAATTATCTTTGTTGAGACTGAAACTAATAGTGTAATAGTAATTTTAGTAATTATTATTTTTATATAAGAGGTATCTAAAAGAGATTAATGATTCTTATAAGTACAAATGCAAACCAAAGTATTAATTAGTAAGATTTCAAAATATCAATACTTAGTATTTAATGAAACAGTAACAATTAGTGATATGATTATATTATTGATAACTGATGAATATTTTGCTATGACGACTTAATTATAAAATTATTAAAAATATTATTATCATTTTTTTGTGTTATGTTAAATAAATAATTACAACAAACTTAATATACTGTGTTTCCATTTCATGTCCTAATTAATGCAGCAGAATAATGGGTAAAATGCACCAAATTTCAGTATTTTAAGGAATTTTATACTTGACCACGTGAGTTTCGGTTTCGGTTTCGGCCAAAACTGAAGCCACGGCCGAATATTCGGTTTCGGTTTCGGCCGGAAAACCTGTTTCGGTCGGACTCTACAAATTACATCTAAACCCACAAACTGTCGCATTTATAATATTAGTTTGATATAATAAAAGTAATGTCTATGTTTATAAATTGAACAAAGTTTATTTTGAATTTTCTAGTATTACAACTTAGTAAGTACTTAGGTGATTGTCTACTTAATATGAACCTTCATTGTTGTAGTAATTGCTGATACTATCTCTTATAACTTTCGCGTTAGTAGATGCATTTCGAACGTTTGTCCGCTGTAACTCCATCAGTTGAACATTATTATCTTCTTCGGAGTTGGACGATTGGTAAATCTGTAGTATCTTTTTCATCAAATAATTGTGTAAATAACAGCATGCTGTTGTTACCTTTGTTGCCTTTTCGGGACTGACACAAATAGCTTTCTGGAAAACTCCAAACTTAGTAGCTAAGATGCCAAAAGCACACTCTAAAGTAGACCTAGCTGTAGACAATCGTTTGTTAAATACTTGTTGTTCCATAGTAGCAGACCTTTGTGAATATGGTTTCATTAAATTAGGCTTTAATGCAAAGGCCTCATCTGCTACAATAACATATGGTAATGTGGGGGAACGGGTGCCATGTTCCACCCAACACAAAGGGAGGATCCTCCGACCAGCCGAGGTGATCATGCCTGGCGGGCTACTGCCCAACAGTTGATGTTGGGATGTTGTATATATAATAAATAATAATAATAAATATTTTTTCGGACATCTAACACACAACGCCATCTAGTCCCAAGCTAAGCAGTGCTTGTGTTATGAGTACTAGACAACTGATATGAATAAATATATACTTTTTTTTGTAAATACATACGTATTATACATAGAAAACACCCAAACTCCGAAACAAATATTTGTAGATTACACAAACATTTGGTCCGACTCAGGATTTGAACCCGAGACCTCAAGCACAGCAGTCGCATTCACTACCACTGCGCCACCGAGGCAGTAAGAATATGATAATCGGCGCGAGAACTTTATTTGCGCGATTCAGGATTGGTAGTTTCTTCATATTGTAGGTTACTCCGTAGTTGAGCGTAACTTCGGTAGATGGCGCTGTAGTATGTTATATTGTATGTGGAGGTCGCCACATCACTCCCCTCCAAGACTGGAGGTCGATATATTGCGTCAGCTGTCTGTGCTCTGTTGTGGAGCTTGCCAGTGCCAGGAGTGAGTAGTTCCAGTGAGTCGGAACTGAGTGCCGCAAGTTCCTGTGAGTCGGAACTGAATGCCGCTAGTCCCAGTGAGTCGGGATCGCATGCGGTGCGCGGTGCTGCGGTGAGGTCCCCAGTGAGTCGGGGCGGTTGCTGCGTAGCGGCTGGCTGCTGCGTAGGCGGGTGAGATGTGCTCTGCTTACATGGACCGTAGGTGCAGTGTGCTGTGCCTAAGACGCTGTAGAGGCCGTAGGGGTTACCAGCCTGGAGCGGTCGCGTCCTGCGTGTGGTACGAGTATATCCCAGTTGAGGCCGAAGTTGCTGGCTGGCTTGAGACTTGCGGTGGGAGTGAATAAGATGGTGCTGCTGATCTGCTTCCTTGAAGGCTGCTTCCAATCACGTCGGGGTCACCACTGTGGGGGAACGGGTGCCATGTTCCACCCAACACAAAGGGAGGATCCTCCGACCAGGCGAGGTGATCATGCCTGGCGGGCTACTGCCCAACAGTTGATGTTGGGATGTTGTATATATGATAATCGGAGAACTCTAATTGCGCGATTCAGGATTGGTAGTTTCTTCGTATTGTAGGTTAGGTGTAGGTACTCCGTAGTTGAGTGTAACTTCGGTAGATGACGCTGTAGTATGTTATATTGTATGTGGAGGTCGCCACAGTAATATATTATTGCTATTAAGCAACGGTGACGGCTGTGGCAAGTTCAAGCGGTTGTGTTCCATAAGTTCCCAGAATTTCGTGTAATATAGAACTCCACCGTCAGATACTCGTCCATTACATCCGATATCAACCATTATAAACTCTTTCTTGGCATTCACTAAAGCCATGAGAACTATACTGTAGTTTCCTTTGTAATTATAATACAGTGAGCCCGAGTCATGCGGATGTCTGATCTTGATATGTTTGCCATCAAGGGCACCGAGGCAATTATGCAATGTTCCAAAGTCATCAGCAATCTTTTTCCAATCGTCTGCTGTCGTCGGAATCTGTAACAAATAACAATTTTGTTTTCAGAGCGCTCCAGTATAATCGGTGGGGTCATAAGAAGTGGAACAATCTGAAAGACAAGAAGGTGATACAGCAGAACAATCTCCAGGAGCATTTTCTTCTCTCAATGTGCCAACGCCCCCAAACCCAAAAAAAGAAAACAGGACCAATAGCAAAGCAGAACGAACTGCTGGATAAAGCTTGTTCTTTATTATCTCAGAATGTAGATCAAGCATCACAAAATACTCCTAGCATTAATCCAACAGCTTTATATTGGAGTTCTAAACTGGATAAACTTGATTCTATTCAAAGGTATCACGCGGAGAGATTCATAAACGATATTTTATTAGATGCTGAGCTTGGAAATTTAACCAGAAATTCCGTACATATATCTGTACGAGATGATATTATTGGAAATAGAACGCAACCATATTAGTTCATGTATTTTTGACAGCTGATAGATGGCGCTCTTGTCCCTTTTGGCTTCTCATCATGTGAACGTTTGTAAAACTTATATTGCTAATTAAACTATAAATCACGCTGCAAATATTCTTTATTTCGTATATTCCTACATGGTAGCAGAGCGTGGTTACAAATATAGAATATCAGTGCTAAAATATAACGTGATTCCGAAGTTTTATATACCGCGTGCGAGTCGGCGTGCATTTGAGGTTTGATGGTTGAAGAAAAATTGCAACGTGGTGTACGTTGTACTGTAAAGAACCAAGATGTCGAGCTCAAATATATTTCATCTCGAAAAGTTAAATGGCCGAGACAATTTCACAACTTGTAAATTCTGTGTTAAAATATATCTGGAGCATGAGGGCTTATGGACTTGCATAGAACCAAGCGCGGGCACCAAAGTCGACCCAGCGAAAGATATACAGGCCAGATCCAAAATCATCCTGTTTATTAACACTCAAAACTATGTCCATGTTCAGGAGTGTAAGACAGCTAGAGAAGTTTGGAGTAACCTACATAAAGCCTTTGATGACAATGGGTTGACAAGAAGAGTTAGCTTATTGAAAGAATAGATCAAGAAACCAAAGAAACCACAATCAAAGGACAACAAGGAACAAGAGAGTTTTATTGCTACTTTCTCAGTGTTTGATGGCAATACAAATAAGAGATGGTACATCGACTCAGGCGCTTCCATGCACATGTGTAGCAATAAAGAATGGTTGTGCAATGTACGAGTGCCAACAGTAAAGACAGTTACAGTGGCAAACCGAGAGCCGTTGTCTGTGGAGTGTGTTGGAGACATCAGTATCAATGTTTCACAACATAATAAGATTCAATTAAAAAATGTTCTTTATGGTCCTGGTTTGGCAGCAAACTTGATATCAGTCAGCACTGTCACAAAAGGTGGGTACAAGGTGACTTTCAATGCGAATGGTTGTAACATTGAAAATGAAAATGGAAAAACACTGTGTTCTGCAACTTTATTTAATAAACTATACATTCTAAATACTTTCTCAGAAGTAAATGAAACTGCTCATTGGGCTGCCAACAAGGTAAATGAAAACAGTATTAATTTATGGCATCTTCGGATGGCACATTTAAATGTTTCAGCACTTAAGAAATTACCAGAGTGTACGGAGGGAGTGAAAATAACACAAGAGTTGGACAAGAATATTCAGTGTTGCTCTTGTCTCGAAGGGAAACAGACAAGGTTGCCATTCAAGCACACAGGTACCAGAGCGTCCAGGCCATTGGAGGTTATACACTCAGACCTATGTGGTCCTATGGAGAACACTTCATATGGAGGTATGAAATATTTTATTTCCTTTATAGATGACTACTCTAGAATGGTCTTTATCTATTTTATGAAAGATAAACTAAATGTTTTAGAAGTCTTTAAAGATTTTGTAGAAAAACAATTGAATGATAAGATCAAAGCCATCAGAACTGACAATGGTAAAGAGTACTGTAATTCTAATTTTGAAAATTATTTGGTAAAATGTGGCATCATCCACCAGACTTCAACTTCGTATGAAGTCTTCAACTTCGTCAGCAAGACCATTTTGCTGTGGGGTCACAGCAAAATGGTCTTGCTGAGCGAATGAATAGGACCCTGGTAGAAAAGGCTAGATGCATGATGTTTTATGCAAACTTAAGTAAACCAATATGGGCAGAAGCCATAGCCACTGCTGCATATTTAGTTAATCGATCACCTACTAGAGTGTTGGAAGACACTACACCATATAAATTATGGTCAGGAAAAGAACCGAAACTGAGTCATTTGAGAATATTTGGTTCTATGGTGATGGTCCATGTACCAAAGCAGAAACGATTAAAATGGGACAAAAGGGCTATGCAGATGATCTTCGTTGGCTACTGTGAAAGTACTAAAGGTTACCGAATTATGAATCCAACAACTCATCAGGTCATAAAGAGTAGGGATGTTATTTTCTTTGAAAATATTAATGAACCTAAGGAATGTACTGTTACAGCAAACCCTACTGATAATGAGTCAGTCAAGTTGGAAGGTCACATATATAATCCTCAGTTAAGCGAATCAGTGAGTGAAGACGAAAGCCCAGAAGAGTATGAAACCGATACCGGTGACTATGATGATAGCTACCATCCTCCACGTATTTTGGCAGAGCAAGACCAACAGTTAAGTATCATTACCCTCAGACCACGCAATAAAAATGTTCAACAAGAAAAGGGATTGTTGTGCTTATATATGAATGTTTCAGATCCACAATATGTGGAGGAGGCTTTGTCCTCAACAGATGCTGAAGAATGGAGAAAAGCTATGGATGAAGAATACAATTCATTAATGGAAAATAAAACATGGGAACTTGTTGACTTGCCAGCAGGAAAAAGGGCATTGCCATGCAAATGGGTTTTTAAGACTAAAACCGATCCACAAGGAAATATCATCCCATACAAGGCAAGACTTGTTATTAAAGGTTATGCACAAAAGAGAGGCATAGACTACCAGGAAGTTTACTCTCCAGTTGTAAGGTATACGTCTATACGTTACTTGTTTGCATTGGCGGCACAGCATGGTTTACAGGTCCATCAAATGGATGCTGTATTTTATATATTTTTATAAGGGTTTCCAATAAATTAACGTTTTATCAAGTTACTCTTTATTCACCGTGTTACATTAAAAGGTAGAAGTTGCCAGTCTTAAAAATACTTAAAAATTAATACCATAAACTAAATTACCATAAACTAAATATACTCAACACTTCCCCCTCTCACATATAACAGTTTTACATATTTAAATTTAGATCTTAAAACTAAATAAATTTAAGGCGAATAGCGCTGTGGTGGACGCTTAGTCCTTGTACTCCGACGCAGCGGGTAACTTGGAACTGGTTCAGAGAGCGGAGTAGTGACTGGAGAAGAACTCACTACAATAAGTGAGTCGTTCGACAAGGGTCTCGGAACTGGCTCAGACTCCTTCATCACACTATTTGAATTTAAAGGTACAGGGATATCATCATCCTTACGAATAATAGCTCTTTCACTTATATTTGTAGGACGCATTTGATTTGCATGACGGATAACAATGTCATCTCCCGACCCAATGCTATATTCTACAGAACTTAAGGGTTTAATTATCTTACCTGTAAGCCATTTACCATGTTTAGTATAATCACGAAAAATAACATTGTCTCCCTCTTTAAAATAAGTCTTAGCTTCTGTGTTAGTTACACTATTAGGTATCTTAGCCTGCTTATCCAGAACAGTCTGACGAACATCTGGAATCATTAAATCAAGACGACATCGAATATTGCGTTTAAACATTAGTTCGCAAGGACTACGACCGGTAGTCGCATGTGGTGATTTTCGATAACGCAATAAGAACTGACATAATTTTAGTTCCATGCTACATTTTTGATTCATGCTTTGGCGTAAAGCCTCTTTTACAGTTTGTACGTTGCGTTCAGCTAAGCCATTTGAAGATGGATGGTATGGTGATGATTTTAAATGCTTAATTCCGTTTTGCTTACAAAAATTTTCAAATTCGTAAGATGTAAGTTGTGGCCCTCGGTCACTAACCAAGGTCACAGGTAGGCCAAACCTAGCAAAACAATCTTGTAAATTCACAATTGTATTTTCAGTTGTTATACTCTTCATAGGGTATACTTCCAACCATTTAGAGTACGAATCTACAATTATTAGAAAGTAAGAGTTTATAAATGGTCCACAGAAGTCAATGTGAAGTCGTTGCCATGGACCTCAAGGGTATGACCACGGATGGATAGGTACATTATCAACCTGTTTTGAGCGGGAAACACAGCTTACACAATGCTTTGCTGTTTTCTCAATATCTGCATCTATATTTCGCCAATATACATAGCTTCGAGCTAAACCTTTCATTTTCTGAATACCTAAGTGTCCAATATGTAATTCATTTAGTACCTTACTTTGAAGAGCCTTAGGTATACAAACACGGGTACCTCTCATGACTACACCATGTTCCACAGTAAATAATGCCATATCATAAGAACTATTACAGTTAGAAGGATCACAAGTTCCTAAAATTTGTCTTTTTAAAATTGAAAATTCAGAATCAAAATCTGTTAACTTAGCTATTTCCTTTACAGAAACTGGTAGTACATTTAATTGTTCGAGTTGATACATTTCAGCAACATCAATCTGGTTAATAGACGATTCAGTTGGGAAACGTGAGCAAAAGTCAGCATTACTGTGATCTTTTGTATTACGGTATCTAATACTATAGTCAAACTGTTGAAGGAACAATGAATAATGTAATAACCTATTAGCACTCAATGCTGGTGTTGACGCGTTAGCATTAAATATACTTTTTAATGGTTTGCTATCTGTTAATAATGTAAATTTCCTACCAAACAAATAATTAAAAAACTTTTTTACACTCCAATATATGGCTAGTGCCTCTTTATCAATTTGTGAATAGCGTTTTTCAGCTGAATTGAGAGTACGGCTTACAAACATACAAGGTCTTTCAATACCATTATCAACAATGGACAAGCATGCGCCTATAGCATATGCAGATGCATCGGAGGCAAGTACAATTTCCTTTGAAGGGTCGAATAAAGCTAATACACGGTCAGAGCATATTTCACGTTTAACATTTATAAAAGCATTTTCACAAGCTTTATTCCATACAAATTTGACATTGTCATGTAGTAAGTTATAGACAGGTTGCAACATTTTGGCCATGTTAGGTATAAAACGTGCATAATATTGACACAGTCCTACAAAGGATTTAACTTCTGAAACATTCTTAGGAGCAGGTGCATCTTTAATAGCTTTCACCTTTTCATTAGTTTTATGAAGACCATTCTTATCTATTTCAAATCCTAAGTATGAAATTTATCAGTTAAAATTTGGCACTTTTCTTTTTTTAGTTTAATTCCATTTTCACGACATATTGAAAAGAATTTCTGTAAACGTTTAACATGTGTATCAGGGTCAAGGCTAGCAATTTGCACATCATCATAAAATACTTGCGTGCCCTCCTGTGTAAATAAACTATCCATACACTTTTGCCACTCAGCTGGGGCTGAAGTTACTCCATAGAACATACGTCGGACTCTATATAGCCCTTGAATAGTATTAATGGTTAACAATTTACTAGTCTCATCATCAACAGGCATAGATAAAAAAGCTTCACGTATATCAAATTTGCTAAAGTATTTACACTTACCTATCCTGCTTAAGATTTCCTCGATAACTGGGATTGGATAGTCTGAGGGTGCTACATTTTTGTTAACAGTTATCCTGTAGTCTCCACACAACCTTAAATCACCGTTAGCCTTGATAACAGGAACCACTGGAGTAGCCCAGAGACTATGTTCCACCTTCTCTATGATTCCTTTTGACTCCAAGCGATGAAGCTCGTCGACCATTTTCTCCCGAAGAGCAAAAGGTACGGTTCGTGACTTCTTAAATATTGGAACAGCATCACTTTTAACATGGATGTGTACCTCTTTCTTGATTAGACCAATTTCCTGTGCAAAAACATCTTGAAAATTGTTTACAAGTTTTTCTATTTGATTATTAATATCATGTACCTGATAGACTTTTCCAAAAGTCAGGTTCAATTTAAAGAGCCAATCACGTCCTAGTATAGAATCAAATTTACCATCAACCAAGTATAAAGTTCCAATAAAACTTTGACATTCATATTTAACCTTGACTGAGACTTTCTTATTGATCCAAATCTTTTGTTTATTGTATGTTGATAAAACAAGACTGCACTCCATTATTGGTTTTCCTATTTGAAGTGATTGGTATACAGATGTTGACATTAAGGAATAAGTACTTCCTGTATCTAGCTCTAAAGAACATTCCTTGTCTTCAATTCTAACATTCAACATAATTTTGTTTTTAGGATCCTCATTTAATTGGAAAATGTCTGTCACATCATTATAGTATAATTGTGTTAACTGTCCTGCTTGGCTATCTAATTGGGATGATTGACCAGCTATAACAGTTTTAACTTTACCACATGCCCGTTGAATATGTCCCACTTTAGAGCATTTATGACAAGATTCCTTGATATGTGGGCATCTCGGAGCAGTATGATTACCCAAGCAGCGATAGCAAGTAAACCTTTTGTAAGTAGACGGTGTGACTGCAGACATATACTTGTTATTTGGATTGTATGAATTTGACGACTCACCTTTCTTATAATTGTTTTTAAAATTGTGAGAATTTTCTACCTTGGTTCTTAGTTGTAGTTGTTATTAAGCTTTTTCACAGTGGCTGATAAATGTAGATCAGCAACTCCCATAGAGGCTAGCTCATCCGCTAGGGCTTTGTCTCGCACCACTTGAAGTGTTAAACCCGGCGTACGTAGAAAATAATTTTGCGTTTTTTTGTCACGCACTCCCGTAACTATTTGATCACGTAGTTCTTCAGATAAGCGTGTTTCATCCTGAAATCCACAATCCAAAGCAATTTTTTTTATATCTTCATAAAAATGTGCAAAACGTTCGCCATCTTGTTGGACGCGCTGTCTAAACTTTTGTCTTTGTGTTGTAATTAATGGCGGCGGTTGCATATGTTTTTCGATTATTTCTATCAAATCATCGAATGACACATCAGTAGGCTTTCTCGGTGCACATAAAATTTTTACCTTTGCGTACATATCCTTGTTGAAACATGTGAGCATCAATGGAACTTTCTTTTTCATGTCCACCTCGTGTACTAGGAAGAAGCATGTCAACCTTTCGACAAAGTTATTGAACTTTTCACTTTCATCGTACTTTTCAAATAGAGGTATAGCGTTTACGTGTTCCTTTGGCATGTTTATTATCCTCGTCGCCACTTTTATATATTTTTATAAGGGTTTCCAATAAATTAACGTTTTATCAAGTTACTCTTTATTCACCGTGTTACATTAAAAGGTAGAAGTTGCCAGTCTTAAAAATACTTAAAAATTAATACCATAAACTAAATTACCATAAACTAAATATACTCAACACTGTATCTGCCTTTCTTCAAGGAAAAATAGACACTGACATATATATGATACAGCCAGAAAGGTATGCTAAAGGAAAGCAGGTATGCTGTTTGCTTAAGTCTATCTATGGACTCAGACAGGCAAGCAGACTATGGAATACTAAGCTTAGCAAAGTATTGGAAGAGATGGGAATTCAAGAACTGTCAAAACTTTTTGAGAGGCTAATACATGACGCACTATACCCTCATATCCATAAGATGATAATACCTGAATAACATGGTTTCGTCCAAAAACGTTCTACATGTACCAATCTAATGATCTTCGTGGATGATTTGTTTGAAAATCTAGATAAGCAGGTGCAGGTAGACGCCGTCTACACGGACTTTAAAAAGGCGTTCGATAAGGTGGATCATTTACTGCTTCTGGACAAGATTGCTTTTAACGGAATTCGGGGTAATCTGCTTCGATGGTTCACCTCATACATTTTTAACAGAACTTAAACGGTGGTGGTTAATGGCTTTAAATCGGAGTCTGTAGTGGTTAAATCTGGAGTGAGTTCACAATCTTTGTCAATGACATAAAAAAGAGCTTTATGAACTCAAACTTTTTAATGTATGCGGACGACATAAAAATTTATAAGCCTTGTAAAAATATTCAAGATTGTGTCTCCTTACAAGAGGATATTAATAGACTATATAAATATTGTAATGAAAACAAACTTTATCTTAACCTTCCAATATGTCATACAATATCTTTCACTAAAAACAAAAAGAAAATCTATTTTAATTACTCAATTAACAATCTCACACTAGCTAACTTAAGTTTAGTACGGGATCTAGGTGTTTTACTGGACTCTTCTTTGCATTTTGATAAACATATTGATAGCGTAATTAACAAGGCTTATAAGATGTTTGGCTTTATCACAAGAGCCTCTCGGGACTTTGTGCGACCCTCTACACTTCTGATGCTGTACAAAACTCTAATAAGATCACAATTGGAATATGCCGTTTCAGTCTGGAGTCCACACTATGCTAAATATGTATACAGTTTAGAGATAGTTCAAAAAAAGTTTCTTCGATTTGCATATTACAAATTCTGTCGTTCTCGTGCCAGCCACTCTGAACTCTTAGATAAATTTAACATGTCTTTAGAATCCAGACGTTTGTTACTTGATGTCATGACGCTTCAGGGGTTTTGCAATAACAGAGTTGACTGTAGTGTTATTACCAATAAATTGTGTTTCATAGTACCACGTACTGTCTATCAGCGGGGTAACCGATTTCCTAAGCTGTTTCATACGGGCACATGCAGGACTAACTCTGGTGTCCGTGCGCCCCTTCGCCGCATTGAGAATGGTTACAATACACATTTTTCTGCCATAGACATATTTGCGTTTACTCACTACCAATTTAAGAAACACTGTAGTTTGTTAAATGACATTCGCTCAGCCTATTTATTCACATTGGCATCCCTATTGTAATTTAACCACATTTATTTTAATTAATTTTTTACTTACTACTGGGATATTTTTGTTGTCCAGTTACATATTGATACTGTTAAAATTATTAGTTTACTGAGTAACTTGACCTATTATATTTATGGTAATCTGTGAACAATGGTGTTGGTTACATGTTCATAAATTTTGTGTACACATTGTATTTAGCTATAATTTAACATGTATCTGTTTTTTGTTCCAATAAATAAAAAAAAAAAAAAAAAAATTGGGCAGCAACAAAACGGGTGCTAAGATATCTACAAGGCACAAAACATTATAAACTGACTTATACCAAGTACGGCTTGAGTGAAATCATGGGCTTCTGTGATGCAGATTGGGCAAGTGATGCTCAAGACCGAAAATCGTGCACGGGATATGTTTTTATGTTACAGGGAGGTGCTGTCTCATGGTGTTCGCGAAAACAACAGACAGTGGCACTGTCTACGGCAGAAGCCGAATATATGGCTATGTCTTCAGCAGCTCAGGAGGCTCTATGGCTACAGCAGCTGCAGGGAGAGCTTGGAGCACAGTGTAAACAGACTCTAGTTATCTACAGTGATAATCAAAGTGCAATTAAACTTACTGTAAACGATTGTTATCTACCTAGATCAAAACACATTGATATTTGATATCATTTTCTCAAAGAACATGTAAGTGATTTAAAATTAAAGTATTGTTATGTAAAGGTGTGAAAAATATTTCAGATATATTGACCAAAGGAACAACTGTAGATAAACAGTGTTATTGTGTATCAAATATGGGATTGCGTTCTGAGGTGGGTATTGGAAATGGAACGCAACCATATTAGTTCATGTATTTTTCACAGCTGATAGATGGCGCTCTTGTCCCTTTTGGCTTCTCATCATGTGAACGTTTGTAAAACTTATATTGCTAATTAAACTATAAATCACGCTGCAAATATTCTTTATTTCGTATATTCCTACAGATATTACAACTCCATCTCCCGCGCATTCACCATATACATGTGGTATTAAGTTTAAATTTAGTTGTTAAATAATTCATTTAGTTGTTCATTTTCTCTGGCTAGCAACACTTTTTAATTTTATTAGTATGGTAACTCCGATAGGTGGTGGCAATTGTAAAAGACGAAAACTACGACGCTGTTAAAAGAAATAAACAATATTAAATACTTCCGAGACATTTATCTTTTCACAACCCCACAAATTTTGGGGGCTCGTCCGGCATGTGAATACATTGTTTTGGAAGTGAATTACGACGAAGATTTACTACAAAAATATCACCAAGAAGCTTATCTACCGGCGCGTAAGTACGGCTCGAGTCGCCATTTTTTCAATATAAACAACGAATGCTGCGAGACGTACTATCGGAAACCGAATGCTACGGGACGTACTATCGGAAACCGAATGCTACGGGACGTTCAAAGTGACGTCATGATGTTTTTGTATTGAAACACGACTTTGTTAAACTTCTTGAAGATTTATTTTTGATATGGAGATTTGAAGAAGCTGTAATCAATATTTTAATGAATTAAGATTGAAGAAGACTTTTTTTTAACGAAAAAATATAAAGAAGAAAAGAGGAAGACAAAGAGTCCAAATCTGAACCGAAGATATCTTTTAGTGATTTAGAAAAATCAATGATAACGTTTACCGGTGATGATACATACCCAATTTCCATCTGGATTCAAGAGTTTGAAGATACAGCCTCCATTATGGAGTGGTCAAAGATTGAGAAGCTTATTTATGGGAAAAGACTACTTTCTACGATCGTTAGGCAGTGTTACCGATTGGGAAAATCTAAAGAAATGCCTTAAAGAAGAATTTGGGCCAAAACTGAATAGCGCTATAGTCCACAAGCTTTACGTAAAATGAAAAATGACGAAACGTTTCAACAATACTTTTTGCATTTGAAAGAGTTGGCCTTACATGCCTCTGTAGAAGACGAAGCTCTTATGGAGTATGTGATCGATGGTATTCGCGACTCTGAAACGAATAAAGCTATCTTGTATGGTGCCAGAGATATGAGAGAATTCCGTTTCAAGCTAGAATCGTATAGCCAGTTAAGAAAAAGAATCGACAGTAAGACTCATGTTCGACTAAACAATTCTACGACTGTAAGCTTGTCAGGTACTGGCCGTAGATCTGTAAAGAAGAGATGTTACAATTGTGGCGACACTGACCACATGGCACTAGCTTGTACAAAGGGCATCAAATGCTTTCGGTGTAACGAATATGGCCATAAAGGAATCTAATGTCCAACACACCTTAAGAAATATTTAAACATCCACACCACGAAAGAAGTAAAGAAAATTCCCTATAAGAATATTAAGATAAATGGCGTTGACATGATGGCATTGATAGATACTGGAAGCGATGTGAACCTGATAAAGACCAGTAAATTAACTGAATTTAGAGAAGAGAACCCGAAATACGAGAAAAATCCTAAAATATGTCTGACTGGTATTGGAAAAAAGGAGATAAACACGGAAGGTAGTTTTGTTGTTAAATTGCAGATCGATAACTTTTTTTCGATACAGTTTTCCATGTTGTAAAAGATGAAGCTATGCCTGTCAACTTGATTCTAGGCAATCCAATATTACATGATCTTAGTATCAATTTCACACCAGATGGCATAACTGTTGAAAAACTAATACACCTCACGCTGCTCACAAAAGAGAAGAATCCACACGATGATCTTGATATAGGAGAAACAATATTTTCTGAAAATATAAAGAAGATGATTAAACACTATAAACCTACTGAAGCTAAGAAAAAAAGCAATGTAGAACTTAAAATAATACTTACCGATGAAAATCCGATTTACCAAAGTCCTCGTCGACTGTCACCTTTGGAAAAAAATATTGTTGACCAGCAGATAGAAGAATGGATGCAACAGAAGATTATTCAACCTAGTAAATCAGATTTCGCAAGTCCGATCGTTCTAGCAAAGAAAAAACACGGTCAATATAGGTTGTGCATTGATTACAGAAGATTGAATAAAAAGATAATAAAAGAGAGATTTCCGTTACCTTTAATAGAGGACCAAGTGGATCAACTAAAAGAATCTAAATTATTTACATCACTCGATTTAAAAAACGGATTTTTACACGTAGATGTGCACAAAGATTGTCAGAAGTATACTTCATTCGTAACACCTCGCGGACAATATGAATTCCTGAAGATGCCCTTTGGACTCTGCACCGCACCTTCAGTATTCCAAAGATTTGTTAATAACATTTTCCAAGATTTTATATCTAAAGGCATTGTTCTGGCGTATCTAGATAATTCTGCCATTGAAAGACGAATCCGAAAGATTGACGAAACTAGCGGAAGTGTTGAAAAGAGCTAGAGAATTTGGGTTAGAGTTCAATTGGAAAAAATGACATTTAATGAAGAAGAAAATCGCATATTTAGGTTAGGTTATCATTGAAGAAAAGAAAATTCGACCATCAGAAGAGAAAATCTTAGCCGTATCTAAATTCAAAACACCTAAAGATGTAAAAGCATTACAATCAGTTCTTGGACTTACTGGTTACTTTAGAAAGTTTGTTAAGAATTACGCACTGATTGCCAGACCACTTACAGATTTGCTCAAAAAGAATAATGAGTTTTGTTTTGACGAAAAGTGTAAGGAAGGCTTTGTAAAATTGAAGAATGTATTATGTAGTTCACCGATGCTTCGCATCTACAATACCAATTACGAGACAGAGCTACACACAGATGCGAGTGCAAGAGGTTTTGGAGCTGTACTACTGCAGAGAGATCCCGAAGACAACCAAATGCATCCAACTCACTTTATGAGCAAAAAGACGTCGCCAACTGAAGAGAAATATCACAGTTATTACCTTGAAATCTTGGCCATTGCAGAAGCTGTAAAGAAATTCTGAGTCTATCTGCTCGGAATCCATTTCAAGATTGTGACCGATTGTGCCGCACTGACTATGACCATGCAAAAGAAGGACTTTCCGCCACGTGTTGCTCGTTGGGCCCTTTTGCTAGAAGAATATAACTATGAAATTGAACACAGACCAGGCTTACAGATGAAACACGCAGACGCGTTAAGTCGAAACCCGATTTGTCTCTTACTTACCGAAACTACTGCCCGTATCAAGAAAGCTCAAGAGCAGGATGCACAGATTGACATTATAAAAAGAATCCTGGAAAGAGAACCTTACGAAAATTATACATTAGAAAACGGAATACTTACCAAGCAGAAAAACGAAAGAAAGCTCATTGTAGTACCAAAGAAGATGCAGTATGAAATAATCCGAAAGAATCACGAGAAAGGTCATTTTTGTATAAGTAAGACTGAGGAGTTGATTAATCGGGAATATTTTATTGAAGACCTGAAAAGAAAAATTAAGAAAGTAATATATACACAGATAACTGTATAGAATGTATATTGATATCACATAAAAGAGTAAAGAAAGAAGGATAGTTCTACCCGTTAGATAAAGGAGAAACGCCACTGTCCACATACCACATTGATCATCTTGGCCCACTTACATCAACAAATAAAAATTACAAGTACATACTAACTATTGTTGATGGATTTATCAAATTTACGTGGATTTATCCTGTAAAGACTCTAACGACCGAAGAGACTCTGAGTAAGTTGATATTGCAACAACAAACGTTCGGTACACCACAAAGAATTATATCCGACAGAAATGCCGCGTTTACATCGAATGAGTTCCAGAATTACTGTAAAGAAGATAATGTTGCTCACTACACTATTACGACTGGACAACCCCGCGGAAATGGGCAAGTTGAGCGTATTTACCAGATCATCATAGATGTCCTAAGTAAACTCAGTATTAATGATCCTACTAAATGGTATCCTCATGTAGCAAAGGTACAATGTGCCCTAAATGGTACTTTTCAAAGGAGTATTAGCATGACACCTTTTGAATTACTAATAGGAGTTCCTATGAGAAATAAAGATGATGAGATATGGAAACTAATAGAAGAAGAAAGGATAGCACATTATAATGAAAGTAGATCAGATTTAAGAGCTAAAGCAAAAGAGTCCATCCAAAAGATACAGAACGAGAATATGAAAAGTTATAACAAAAAACGAAAGGAAGCTAATCAATATAATATTGGTGATCTAGTAGCTATTAAAAAGACGAAAGAGTAAATTATATTCAAAATTTTTGGGACCTTATGAAGTGGTTCAGAGGAAGAGAAATGACAGATATGAAGTGAAGAAACTTGATCATGGAGAAGGTCCGATTAACACTAGTAGCTCTGCCGATCTTATGAAGCCGTGGACGAACTATAATTCTGATTCATCTGGGTCAGATGAAGAAGCAGGATGACCGTGTGGTATTAAGTTTAAATTTAGTTGTTAAATAATTCATTTAGTTTTTCATTTTTTCTGGCTAACAACACATTTTAATTTTATTAGTATGGTAACTCCGATAGGTGGTGTCAATTGTAAAAGACGAAAACTACGACGCTGTTAAAAGAAATAAACAATATTAAATACTTCCGAGACATTTATCTTCACAACCCCACATACATATAATCCTCCAACTTCATCGCAAATTTCCAACTCATTGATTAGCGCACCTAGTCCATCACCACCTTCGGTGAATGTTGTTACATCTCAAGTAAATACTACCATGGGACCAATTTACATAGTCAACTCTTCACAACTTCCACTAATTCATCAGCAAGTGGAACAACTGGTTTTACATCACAGTTATTGATGCAACAATCTGTCAAACCTGTTATGTTACAACGACAAGAAGAACAGATGAATTACCAACAATTTCATGGAAATAATGTCAATAATACATTACAACCATTTCAACGACCACAAGAACATATAAGTGTCTAACAACTTCATGCAAAAAATAATATCTCTGAAAATGCTTTTCATCAGGCAGATTATGATGATGCTCGAGACGGAAGGCAACCCTCCAACCAAGGTAACACATTATCGGCACTTTTCAGTTCTTTTACAGACATATAAGTTTAACTGAGCTTAAGTACTCGTATAACCTCTATATTTAAGTATGTACCTTTAAATTTAAGTTTTCAATTATTACATACCTAATAAATAATTTCATTAAATAATCAGAATTTTATTTCACTCACCTTTATATAGTCTCGAAGAACATAGATTAATGCGTCACAAGTATCCATGACGCTCTGACTAACTGACTCCGGCGACATTATTCCCGAAAATCTCATGTCCATAAAGTTTCTTCCTGTGGCGAAATAGCGCAATGCCAATGCCAATTTTTCTCTAGGCGAAATGGATTTCCTCATCACTGTATCCTGTTTACTCAAAAATGGCGTCACCAATTCCAAAAGGTTACCAAAACAGAAATCAGGCAACCGAAAGTAATTTTCGTAGTCGTCCATTTCATCGTGAAGGCGAATTTCGTCCAATAAATTCTTCATCCATCGCTTTTTGACCAACTCATTTTAGCACAAAAAATGAGTTGGTGGGTACAGCATTATTAGATAATGGAGTGTACAAAGTAAACTTACTAAACCAGGAACATTTGGCTGCATCAGTTGTATCAAGTGTTACATGGCATCGCAGATTAGGACACATTAATAAAGACTACCTGAAGCAGATGAAGACTGCAGTACAGGGTATGTGGTATGTGTTTTTTTTTATGTATTAGCTGCCAAAATGACTCTGCTCTGCCTGATGGAAAGCACGAGCAGAATCCAAGAGTGGTGGTCACCATCCTCAATGCTAATAGGGACAATGCAGCATGGTGACCCACACTATGGCGGCCTAGTGAGATGCTTCTTCACGCTCCGCTTAAAGGACCCGGGTTCATAGTGGGTGGGCTTTTGATGACAAAGTGGATATTGGCAAGTCTTCATGTACCATATGTTGTGAAAGCAAAAAGTGACGTTTACCTTTCAAGAGTACCAGCCACAGAAGCAGTAATCTACTAGATATAATCCATACAGATATCTGTGGACCCATGGAAGATGTATCCATAGGTGGGTCCAGATATTTCTTGTTATTTGTTGACGATTGTAGTCTAATGGTGTTTGTTTATTTTTTGAAACACAAGAATGAGGCTCTAAAGTGTTTTAAGGAGTTCTAGGCCCAAGTGGAAAATCTAACTAAGCAAACAATTAAAGTATTAAGAAGCGACAATGGGCTAGAGTACTGCAATAAAGAGTTTGATAACTACTTAAGGTGCTGGTGTGACACATCAAAAAACAAATCCATATACACCACAACAAAAAGGTTTGTGCGAGTGATTCAATCGCCCAATTGTTGAAAAGGCAAGATGCCTACTCTTTGATGCCAACCTAGGGAAAGAATTCAGTATATCTACAGAATCGAAGTGTGGCTGCAGCATTGGAAAATAGAACACCATATGAGACATGAACTGGCTGTAAACCCGACATAAGTCATATCAGAATCTTCGGTAGTATTGCAATGGTCCATGTAGCTAAAGAAAAGCGGAACAAAAGGGACAAGAAGTCGGAAAAATGAATTCTCATTGGATATCCAGAACACAAAGGGATACAGACTGTACAACCCAGAAACAAAGTCAATATTGATTATTAGAGATGTGGTTATAGTTGAGCATGAATCAAAATCTGAATGTCAGATAGAAGTTCCATCTCAGAGTTTTGATTCAGTGGGAGAAGAAGAAGTTAAGATGGATGAATCAAACTTCGAATCTGACAACACAGTTCGCTCAGAAGACACATTTCTGGATGTAATGAGACATATGAACCTAGTGATTCTGAAACTGAAGATGTCCCAAAGTTCAAATCTCAAAGACCTACACGAGTGAGGAAGCAACCAGACAGGTTTCATATTTAAAATTTTTGTGCAGATGAGAATACATATGATGATGTGACAGGTTTGTCTCTTCAGGATGCTTTAGCTGGACCTGAAAAAGAACAGTGGAAAATGGCCATGGCTGAAAAGTTACAGTGTTTGAAAGAGAATGATGTTTGGGAGTTCAGCAATCCTCAAGGTGGTAGAGTTGGGCAGTGCAAGTGGGTGTTACGTAAAAAATATGATTGTGATAATAATATTCGGTTTCGTGCGCGTTTAATGGCGAAAGGTTTTTCACAAGTGCAAGGCGTGGACTATACTGCCACTTTTTTCCCTGTTGTAAGGCATACCACATTGCGGCTTTTATTTGCTTTATCTGTTCAACTTAATTTTGATATAACACATCTTGATGTGACAACTGCTTTCTTGTACGGAATTCTTGAGGAAGATATTTATAAACATTTGTATTTCAGAAAAGAAAGGTCAAGTTCTTAAATTAAAAAAATCTATGTATGGTCTAAAACAGTCTTCTAGAGTCTGGTACAGGAGAGTAGAGGAATGTTTTTTAGAAATTGGCTATGTTAAGTCTAAGATAGAACCATGTATGTTTTTGAAAGCACAGGATAAGTTAAAAACGATTGTTATCCTTTATGTCGATGATTTCTATGTCGAATGATAGTAAGAAACTAGGCATTTAAAAGATGTTTTATCTAGTAATTTCAAAATTAAAGATTTAGGTGAAATCAAGAAGTGTCTTGGGGTAAATGTAAAAGTAAATAAATCTGAGAAAACAATATCAATTAGTCAGGAAGATGAGTCTATGTAAATCTGTTCAAACTCCAATGGAGACTAAGTTACATGTGTCTAAAGATGAGAATAATTTAGATGATTTATTTCCTTATCAACAAATGATAGGTTCTTTAATGTATTTAGCGGTTCTTACCAGACCTGATATAGCATTTGCAGTAGGCTTCTTAAGTCAATTTAACAATTCCTATACCAAACAGCATTGCTCATATGTTAAACGCATATTACGATATTTAAAATTGACGAAACATTGTGGTTTAAGTTTTTCTTTCTGCAAATAGTAACTCGGTCATTCAAGGGTTTATGGATGCTGATTGGGGTGGGAACACTATTGATAGGAGATTATACACGGGTTTCTGTTTCAGTTTGTCAGGTTGTGTAATTTCTTAAAAGACAAAGACGTAGAAAACCGTGGCTTTGTCAAGTAGTGAGGCCGAATACATGGCGTTAACTGAGGCCTGTAAGGAATCTATCTACTTAAGAAACTTACAATTTGAAATTACTAACAAAAAGTACACTATTGAATTATATAATGTAACCTAGTTATGTCTTTACTCAGGAATCAAAGTAACTTAATGCAAAATTTTATTGAATTCAAATTTTTAATGAATATTTATCTACATAGACAATTGTTTACGCAGATACACGCTTCATAAAGTATCGGTATTCGGTATTTATCTATTTTAATTTTTGTATTTTGCTTAAGTGTCAGGTACTTAGCTATAATTCTTTTGCGTTGGAGTATTATGCGTAACAAATAAACTTACGAGTACGTTCATTTTCTTTGTGTTCAAATATTGTTGTATATTTTACCAGGCCATTTTCGCACTTAGCCTCTTGGTTGGGTCGTTGAACGTATGCGTTCAAATATATCTATACTAATATTATAAAGCAGCTGAAGAGTTTGTTTGTTTGAACGAGCTAATCTCAAAAACCGCTAGTCCGATTTCAAAAAATCTTTCAGTATTGGATAGGCCATTTATCGAGGAAGGCTATCCGCTCCTATTGGTCTAAGTGTGATTATATATCATTTTGCGATATCAGGTTGCGAGGATCAGTTAGTATACTATATAATTATATATTATAATTTTACAATCTATTATTATATTATTAATGTAATAAGCAATACGGAAGTAGGCGTTGCCCGCGTTCAAAGCGACATCTACAGTGACGCCATCTTATCAACTGACTTTGTGCGGTTATTAAAGACGTAGCGCGCGCGCTGTGGACACAGGAGATCTACGGTCTCCTGAAAAAGAAGTTCGGAGAGAGAATCCCGCGCATCTCGGCTCACAAACAACAGACTCCTCCATCTCCGTCTCCTCCATCTCCGCAAGAGATGGACACACACTCGGAGTCGGATATCAGCACTGGAGCCACCGAAGCGACCAATACAGACACCGAGACTGGAGTTACCGTCCCGACCAATATGGACAGTGAGACTGGAGATTCAGATACCGACTCGGACTTTACGATCGTCTCTCGAAAACGTACTAGGAAAACCAAGGGAGGCCCCAGCAAGGCTCCCAAACCCAATGAGGTTAGACCGACCGACAAACAGATGTCCTCCACCAACGAGATCAGGAACTCTCTGGTAGGCCAGGGGTACCCGGTGCACGAAGTGCACCATATGCATAAGGGCAGGTCCCAGCATACCTACGACATGGTGATTGTCTCACTGGACGACAGCAACGCGGGGAGAGACATCTTCAAGATGTCATCCGTCTGCAGGCTGTCTGGTATAGCCATCGAACTTCCTCGCCGTAGAGAAGGCCCCTCACAATGCCACCGATGCCAACTATATGGTCACTCGGCACGCAACTGTTTTGCGCGTCCCAGGTGCGTCAAGTGCCTGGAAGACCACGCTACGGCCGACTGCAAAAGACCCAAGGACAGGGCCCAGTGCATGGAGCTTGTCGCGTGCGTCTTATGCGGGAATAAGGGTCACCCCGCCAACTACAGAGGCTGCCCACGTGCGCCCAAAACTCCAAAGGCAAACGCCCCCCAGCCCTCTCGCCCAGCCCCACCTCCCCCTTGTGAACGCATGGGCCACTCCCAAAAGGATGGAAGAGGTCTTCCCGGCTCTGCCTGTGAGGGCAGGTCAGGCCCAGCCTTCCCTCCCGGAACCCACAAAGACAAAACCTGTCTGGCTACCAAAGCCGCCCTCTCAAGGACCCAAGCCTCCCACAGTTCAGACCCACACCCAAGCCTTGATCCAGATCTAGACGTCGTAGCTAGGTTCGCTAGCGTCATTAACTACAGCGAGCT